>OX459041.1:32394302-34794302 GCA_949775005.1 Orthosia gothica | reverse complement strand
AAAATAAACGCAGCTGGGTAGCAGGAAATGTATCAAACGACGCTCTTATTAATACGGATATCTTCACGAGGAAATTACTTTCCCAAATAAGACAGACAATGGTGCCTATCAGCAGATGAGCGATCAAAGGGTGGGGGAAGCAAGGAGGATGTAGTATCAACGAGCTTACAGTGGCTTAGTGGCGGTGCCCTCGTTAGAACTCGTAAAAAGACATACTAAAAGTACGAGCTTAGTTTAAAGAAGCGCTTCAAAAGACGGCAGATTCCTCCATTATTTACAAATCATTAGACATTTTTCTTTGTGTAAATAATTTGATTCCATCAATTCAAATGAATCAAAAAATCAAATTATTTACACTATCACAAGTAATTCTAGAAATCTTGGTAAATAAAACTGATTTGTTCCTCGATTGGACCCTGTCTTTTTTTTTATTCGTTTAACACTTTTAGATACAGGTACTTAAAAATAACTTTGAGCCGTTAATAGCCTCTTCAAAAAAGATTTTGAAAGAAACCGGGTTTTATGGAAGTTGAAAACTAGTGAAGATTTTGATCAAAGCATTTTCTTTATTTTTACGTCCCACGAGGACCAAATTTGAAAATTTATTCTAACGCTTATAATATTGTACGTTTATGAAGAATTAAATTCGAAAGATAAGAGCTCTAATGTCAATTTTCCCTAACCCTACGAGACACCTAAATTAAATTGTTATTTTTTTAACTTTATTTAGGTGTTTCTTAATGGAACCAACTGAAATACACATAAATAAACCCCAATTTTGCATGACACCATCTAAATGACCCAATGAAGAGACATTCGATTCATTCATAAACCTTAATATATACTGCAATTAAAACCTCCTTTTATCCACAGTGTCAAAATGGAGCGGCCCCTGGCTGAACCTCACAGGCGTCGAACGCGTCCTATCCGGCGCCTACCTGTGTATAGCCAGCAACGGCGTCCCCCCTTCAGTCAGCAAGAGAATCCAGATTAATGTGATATGTGAGTCGACAGTAGAATTAATTACCTCCATTTATAACGTACACAATTAAGAGTATCCTGGTTCTGTCAGTTTGAAGGCTGTAAGATGATGCGCTGGTGTCATGTGATGGATCAGGTTGAGTTATGATGGTTTGTTTATTAGGGAGTATGGAAGTGGTTTGATTTAAATTGGGTGGTTTTTGTCCTCAATTTGTGTCAACTGCTTTGTTAATGTCGTTTAAGGATATAGGTGTGGTACTATTTATTAATCGATTGCATAATATATTCTCTACTAGAGGCTCTGGGGAAAGTATCATTCTATCAGTGAAGGCGACGGTCAAAATGCCAAATCATGTTGATAAAATGTCACTTGTCTTGTCACAAGTGACAGTCTGTCAACAAAACCTTCGCGATATTGTTTGAGTTTTTGGAAACATGTCGCATACGTATGGGATTGCGTAGCGCTATGGAAATATCACGTGATAAAAAATTTGGCATTTCCACCATCACCACCGCTAGCAAAATTAGACTTTGTCTAGCTAGAGCCTCAGATCATATAGTCAAGCTTTAGAAAGAAAGAAAAAAAATATATTTATTTGTCACAAGCCAGAGCACACAACATTAACATAAAAACCGGCCAAGTGCGAGTTGGACTCGCGCACGAAGGGTTCCGTACCATTATCGCAAATAGCGGCAAAAAAATCACGTATTTTATATGGGAGCCCCACTTAAATCTTTATTTTATTCTGTTTTCAGTATTTGTTGTTATAGCGGCAACAGAAATACATCATCTGTGAAAATTTCAACTGTCTAGTTATCACGGTTCATGAGATACAGCCTGGTGACAGACAGACAGACAGACAGACGGACCGCGGAATCTTAGTAAAAGGGTCCCGTTTTTACCCTTTGGGTACGGATCCCTAAAAACAAAGAATAAAACTTAGACTAAACAATAATAATAAAAAGAGAGAAAATAATATAACAGTAACAATGTGTGTCCCACGGCTGCGCCAACTAGGACCACTTTAGCAAAATGTCGGGCAACTAGTGCCCGACGCTGGTTTTCAACTGGACCTGTGACCAACGACGTGACGGACGTAAAGCAGTTTTATAGTAACTAAATGTGTATGTGAAACAAGTACTTACTTATGTAAAAAATATAAAAATAAATACTTTACACAATAGTATTGTGTCCTATTTAGGGAGCGTTCTCACAGAACATCCGTATTTCCAGAATCGTTTTTAACGGGTCCGTCGCTACTGGGGGTAATGTTTACACCACATTTAGTCAGTGTACTCCCGTCAATCGCACCGTGTTTCACGCACGCTCCGCGTGGTTTCGATCCGATAAAATGGATCAGTATTTTAATACTGTTATGTGTGTAAACTCGCTCATACAACTACATACATCGGCGCCGAATAAAACGTATACGATAAAGCGGTACTGTATAACGGACCTCTGTGTGAACGAGCACATACAATATGATACACATAGATAAAGCTTGAATTTAGATATAGGACCATTTCATATAATTCGTTCAGCAAAGATTGATTAATAAGAAACGTTATCTACTATTGACACACACAAACATTATTTTCTTTCTTTCTTTTATAGAACCACTAGCCAGACTAAATAGGTGTCTTGTTTTTTATGGAAGGTAAAGCAGAGATCACTTATCTTTAATCAACCTTGAGAAAGCTTAAAACCTAACTCAAGATTACTAAGCAATTTATTAATTCGAAAAATCTGGATTCAGTCTGAAGAAAATAAAAGTTCAGACAATCTTCTAAGATTACTAAAATCTTTTGTTACATGAACACCTCGATGAAATAATGTACTTTGACCAAAGTACCAGTTTTCCATTTAAGTTGGTCGTGTGTTACAACTTTCCTGGTTATTTTCTCAAATATTCGCGCATTCGCGGTTCGAGGTTCATTAATAACGAAAAACTTTTAGAGATACTACCCTTTTGAAGTGAGTTTCCAGAAGAAATTGAATTCAGAATTATTTTATGGTCTTAATGGTATTTTACTAAGGAAGGCAGTCATGGTTTATTACTTTACTTTAATTAATGAAGATGCTTAAAGCAATATTTGTTTTTGATTTATATAAAGTCAAGCATTAATAGAAATTGATTTTTCTACTGAAACGTTTAATTCAATTTCCATTTCAGAAATCTATTTCCAGTTAGGTCCAATATTTTCTTTCACTACAGATGAATGATGATGATGAATGTTTTGAAGACCTAAATGTTTTTTTTTCATATTGGCGTACTTACAAGCATTTATTATAAATGTAAATGGCTTGCAAGGGGTTGAAAAATAAATGATAAGAAGGATTGCGTGAACCATGATATAACTAGAACGAAGGTGACTACTAAGATTTATAGAGATGATGACTTGTAGAAATCAAAAATCATATTTTCTGTTAAAAAAGCATACTACTTCACTTGCTGACAACCAATAAATTGGGAAGAAGGATGAGAATGTTGAATCATAATGTAGACTGAGTTACTTCCTGAGGTCTCCTCGTAGCTGACCATATCATGATATCCATTTCGTGATATTCACAGCTCTAAAAAATAATGATTAAGAAAAAAAGAGTAGGCCACGCATCTGTGTATGCTATCTCGTCTTTTAAAGATGTCCATAGACGGTGCGGACCACTTACCATCGGGTGGGTCGCTCGCTTATTTGCCTGTTTATAGCAAAGAAAAATACCTACATCTACTAATATACTATTCCGTTCCTACAGTTTCCCCGTCAGTGTGGGCTGGCCGGGTTGCAATACGGGCGCCATCAGGAGGTTCCGTCACTCTTCAGTGTACAGCTGAAGCGTACCCAGTGCCTCAGGTCCACTGGACTCTTAATGGAGAACAGAGGCTGGTTAACGGTAAGTACATTTTGAGCTTACTCTGAAATTTATTTGCATATGCGGAACAGCCAAATTAGTTTATAAGCCATATTGTAACATGAAGATCCAAACATGAATTTTAAGAATAGAAATAGTAGCAAAGTTTAACATAACGCAACATGACAATGCAAAAGACAGACTGAAAAGACAAGTTATGAATAAAATAAAAAGATCCTTTTAAAAATTTAATGTTAACTGGATTAAATAAAACTGTAGTTTGTGTAAATGGCAACAATAAATAGGCGGCTAGTATTTACAGCAACTATAAAGAAAACGGGCTTCCACAAAGATGTTGTAAGCACCAGACTTAAAACTAATCGTAAATAAAATACCTCTTTTATGTCCCCAAGAAATACACTAACCTTTTCCTACCCCGAGGTGAAACTTTCTTACCGCACAATTATATAAAGTTAAACAAATTGCAAGTTGAAATGGTTTGAAAATGAAAAGAAAGAAACAAAAGAGGGACGTTAAATACAAAACAAACTAACGTTCTATATAATTGCAGTCTTTTGTCCCTATTTACGCTACAATCATTAAAGATTGTACTGAACTGACTGAAAAGATACGTATTTCTAATTAGATCGTAAAAGCACTTTGCCAAGATATTACATGTTTTAGAAGCCATTCGTTTTAATGATCGCTGAGCCTGAAAATATTATAAACGTGCCAATAAAAAGTAAAATTTTATGTTTTAAGAAGATTCTTCTAAAAAATGAATCCATTGAAAAGTAGTTTTCTCGGACATAACCATCCTAAAATAGAATTAGATATTTTCAGCCAACCACATTGCTTTTTAGGATTCCGTACCCAAAGGGTAAAAACGGGACCCTATTACTAAGGCTCCGCGGTCCGTCTGTCTATCTGTCTGTCTGTCACCAGGCTGTATTTCATGAACCGTGATAGCTAGACAGTTGAAATTTTCACAGATAATGTATTTCTGTTGCCGCTAAAATAAAAAATACTAAAAACATAATAATATATATATTTAAGTGAGGCTCCCATACAACAAACGTGATTTTTTTTGCCGTTTTTTACGATAATGGTACGGAACCCTTCGTGCGCGAGTCCAACTCGCACTTGGCCGGTTTTTAAATGATACTGACTTTATAACGAACAATGTCAAGAATAGTGTACAAAAGTAATATCAATCCAAGCCACCGAGACGACAAAGGAAATTTGATAAAGAATCTAACCAAAAATAACTAGATACAAAGTGAAATAGATTGCCTCACAAGTCATAGTTAAAAGAACTTTCAATTTGAGCTTATGGAACTTCAAAGCAGTCGCAAAGGAGCTATTTTATTTCTATGCTAGCAGATGCCTCGCGGTTTCACCCGCGTAGTTACCGCAGGGTTATTACGTATCTTTTGCAAGAGCAAAACGATAGCGATCAAACGCTTTATGTATAGAATAGAATAGAAAACTTCTGTATGAAAGAGAAATTATTGCGCAAAAATCGCTAACGTTTTGCTCTTGCAAAAGATACGTAATAAGCCTGCGGTTCCTGTGGGAAAACAGGAATAAAAAGTAGTCGGTGAAAGATTTTTTGAAATCGGTCCAAGTTTATTCGTTACATACAAATATACAAATCTTTCCTCTTTATAATATTAGTATAAATTGTAGTATTTCAAAGGAAACAAATAAAATATCATCCAAGGATGATAAAAAACAGTCATCTAAGTAATCATGTCTTCACAAACCATAAAATTTTGATGAAAGTTTTTAATAACAATAATTGTTAATTAAGATTCCAGTTTATAATACTCTTTGATGTATCAGTTAATGAGTGCTCCAGAGTTTCGAAGTTTTCCTCTCAAGAATTATGACTCAGCTAGAATTATTTTTATTATGAAATTGCTTAATGGTTCAGAAGTTTGAAGCCGTAGAAAAGTGAATTGATATTGGGGAAGTTGTGGGTAGATTTATTTTAATTGAAGAGTTGTGTAATGGCACTGCATAAGACTGTAACGTTACGTGTAGCTTAGAGGGATCTAAACGTAAGCCACGTTAATAAAAATAATCATTATAAACTAAAAATTTATTATTAGGATATAGATAATAAAAACTAAGGTCCGGGTTCGCACGACGTGGGCAGCTAACCAGGTAACAGGTCAGGCAGGAAGGCGTGGTGTGCCCGAGGTAGACAGATGAGCAGGCACCACGACGGACAAGCAGGCCATCGGGCAGGTAGGTAGTTGAGTAGGCCGCAGGAGGGATAGGCAGGCACACGGGTAGATGGTCAAGGCAGCTGAACTAAAACAGGCTGTAGTCAGGCTAATGGGCATTAAGTACTCAGGCAGCAAGAAGTATCGAGGAATAGGGCTGTGGCGTTACACGTCGTAGATACGAAGGTTTACGATAGGCAGGAATCGGAAAAATTATACACAGAATATCTCTCACTTTATATTCAACTGCCGCACTTCAGATAGTAATACTCTTACACAAACTGAAAATTCACCGTTTTGAGTGTTTTTCAGAATAGAAAATACACTTGGTACTATAGTACTCAGTCGTCAACCGATTTTTGGCGTTCAGACTCGATTCAAACCTTAAAAAGCTGACGCCCGGTTTTTTCCTCGTTCTGCCATCCCTTCTAAATTTTGAAGTTGAATCTCAATTAAAAAATCTAGACCAGAACGAATACTCGAACGCTTATGATTGTTATAGTGCTTAATGTTGCAAGCCATATGGTAGAATGTACTGGATCTAATTGTTTTTTCTTTTTTTCACCATCAAAACTATATTTTGTTACCTACATTCTTTGCAAATAAATGATTTCTGATTCTGATTCTGAATAAAAAACGGCCTTACAGAGGCGGCGCCGTCTGCGCTGCCCTTAAAATAATGAACAACTAGCTTTAGGAAAGGTCTAGGTAGTTCATGGTACCTATGTTATGTCTATGGCTTAAGAAAATAAAATAGACAGACTTGTCACAGTCTTAACAGATGAAAATGTCAGAGTATAAAATATTTCAAGAATTACAAATTAGCACTATAATTTAAGTTAAAAATATTAGAACAATCAGAAATAACTAAAAGTATAGTATAGCTTTTCAGATGATAACAATATAAAGAAAACATAAAAAATTTGTTACAAAAGTTGACACAATATCAAATGATATGAAGGTGTGGTTTATATAGTGTGTTATAGAACGTAAGTAGACTAAATGATGTGGAATGAATACTAAATTTCATTATCAATTGGGATTTATTTTTATTTGTAGTAAAATAAATTAAGAGAGATAAACCAGGACTGCTAAAATAATAATAAGTTATACTGATAATAGCTAAGAGCCTTGACAAACATCTGAGGAGGCTCTCGTTGGGCAGCTGAATCTAGGGCTCGATCTAGAAAGCGGTACTTCTGTACACGGCGCGCATGGAGGTTCCTCTCTCATGAGACTTTACCACCGGTTAAGCTACTATTTTTACAAAATAAAAACGTCAAGTTATAAGCTAGATATTTTTGCAACAAAACTAAATAATTATATTCTATTAAATTTGGAAGTGTCTCACAATATTAGATTCATTATAATATAAATAAAACTTATTTGTAAATGGATTGGGAACCGCGAACCGAGTTTGACAACAAAGAAAATTATAAAAACAAAAAACACGAGACAACCGCAGAATACTAACAATAGCAAAACTTTGCCGCAGACTATAAATAATTTTAAGCCTTTTCTCAATTATTTTATCTGTGGAAATAAACATTTTTTCACTGGAATTTTATTTCAGTAAAAAATATACATGTCCATTCCAATAAAATTAAAACACATTGCTTTTGTAATATTATTTCTAGGTTAGAATTAGATCTCGCACTGTATATTATTATTGTTAGGAAAACCTATTTTAATTTTTAACCCCCGCCGGAAAAAGAGGGCTGTTATAAGTTTCACGTGTGTTGCTGTGTATCTGTGTGTCTGTCTGTGGCATCATAGCATCCAAACTGGTGAACCGATTTTGATTTAGTTTTTTTTGTTTAATATGTGACTAAATCGAGAGTGTTCTTAGCTATGTTTTAATAAAATCGGTTCAGCCGTTCAAAAGTGGCAGAATGGGCGTTTTACTGTTTGAATCGGAGTGTTTTCGCAAGATATCGTGTCATAATTACGTGTACAATAGATTGCCGATCGAAGCGTAGCTACTAAGTACTAGATAAATTATGTAGCATGAAATATAAATGTGTCGGGGGTTTTTTAAGTTTTGGAATTTTACTTGTATTCTATTGAAACCTATGTGTTATAAAATTAATTATACATTTACACTCGAGGCTAAGCCTACGCGTGGCAGCTTAATGGTTTATTTTTTCAAGAACTTTCACTTTATTTTCGCCAGAGGAAACAACAATTATGGAATGGCCAATTTTCTAGTCCCTACCTTATTTTTAAAACAAGTATTAGGGGTTAAAGTATGAAATTGCCGATTTGTACTGAACAATTGAAATTAGTTTTTTTTTAACTACACATATTTATTTGATAAAAATAATTACCATTATTATGTATACATTGCTGCCATCTAATAGAAAGCTCATTTATGCCTTTGCGATGGAAAACTGGTGATCTAGATTCGACAAACTGTGTGAAAGCAGTTTATACTGCCTCCTGAGAAGATTTTTTTTATCACGTAGAAAATTGTCCAAATCACGAAAAAAATGGTAGTCCGTTGGAACAAGGTCCGGCGAATACGGAGGATGACGAATGGTTTCTAATTATTTAATCCAGTTCCTGTAGAGTTCAAACGGTTTCTCGTGCTGTATAAGGTTTCGCGTTATCATGGAGCAATAATGTTAAAGATCGATTCATTAGTCAGGGCTGTTTCACTGCTAGTTTTGGTATCCTTGTTCGGAGTTCGGCACAGTAGACATCTGCCGTTATTGCTTGACCAGATCGGGGAAAGCTATAGTGAATAACACCATGCTGAGACCACCAAACAGTTACCATTACCTTTTTATTGGTAAGCTTTGCTTTTAGGACACTGTTGCGGCGTTGGACCTGGGGTCAGCCATTGCATTTTTCGCTTACGGCTATTGTAAAGAATCCACTTGCATCACATGTCCCAATTCGATCCAATATTTCTTCATTTCTGTATCGATTCAAAAAGGCAACACAAGTTTCAACACGCGTTTTTTCGGGTGCGTCTCACATTATATAAAGTTATTTGGTATATTTTCATTTCAATAACGTTCAGAAGATAAAATAAACGTGAGTTTTAGCAACTGTTAATATAATTTCTTTAGATATAACATTTATATACTCTAAAACTTCTTTCGTTTTACGTTATTGGATATAACATTTATTTAATCGAAAATCATTAGGCTTATCGTTTAAAATATTTAATATTGATACCATATTTATGGTTAACACCAGAATTCAAAGGAATCCGACTCTATGGTTTATGTAGAGTGCCAGGTCCCCTCTATGTTGGTGAATCATTTGAGTTAGGTTTGGTTAAAGCAGTGACCATTAACGCGCGAAGGCGAACGAGTGAAGCGAGCGTACTGTGGGAGCGGCGTAACAGAAACGAATTGTTGCAAAACCGAACCACGTAGTCTTGTCTGGCCTACCCCTAGAGTGTTATTTAAAATCGCGTAGGTGCGGAGGGGCTTGGCGGCCCGCGAGCTGAGGAGCAGGCAGTTTTAACACTTGCCGCCGCGGCTGAGGCATGCCGATGCAAGCCGAATCCGACGTGGGGAGCGTGAAACACATCTGTGACTATAAGTCTGCTTGGGACCACCGGAGCCCCGCAGCGCCGGAGCCGTGACAGAAACTATGCCTGCTGCATGCTTGCTTGCTTGCATGCTTGCTTGCATGCTGCATGTATGGTGTATGCTTGATTGCATGCCTGCTGCATGCATGGTGTATGCTTGTTTGCATGTTTTTTACAGGGAAATGGCGTTTTATCATATGGTATATCAAACGATTTTATATTCAACTAGCTGTTGCCCGCGACTTCGTCTGCGAAGCATTAGTAATTCGAATAGCTTATTTTTTATATCGCGGCATAATATTGTGGGTTTTCCATACAAACTTCTACCTCTCTTTACACCCCTTTAAGTAAGATTTCTGGGATTAAAACTATGCTATGTCCTGCCCAGCGTCTTAAAATATCTCCGAACCAAATTGCATCTAAATCGGTTCAACGGTTTAAGCGTGAAAAGGTGGACAGAGGGACAGACAGAGTCACTTTCACATTTATAATATTAACTCCGCCCGCGACTTCGTTCGTGTGATGGCAACCAAAAATAAGCTGCTATTAAACCTGAGACAAACGGTCCAGTTCGGTAGTTCCAAATCGATGTAGAGGTTTCCATCCTAGTGCCATTTGATTCTTCAAAGAAACTTTGACACCCGTAAATCGTCTTCTGGGGGTAAATCCGAAAAACTAATGATGCCATCCTTTATTATTTTGCCAAAGGAATAAGATTTTTATACAAATAAATGTCTCCCTTTTAACCCTTTAAAAAGTTGAATTTCCAAAAACCCCTCCTAAGTGCTCCCCAACGTCATAAAAAGAAGCTATGTGCAGTAAAAGTCATCAAAAATCTTTACCACCCCGAAGTCGTATTTTAAGGGTAGTTGCAAAAAAACTAATAATCATAAACTTAATGTTTATTTAGGATGGTATTTATGTCAAGTTTCATGTTTATTCACCCAAGAAATCAGATCCTTCAAAAAAATCAACATCCCCTAAGTCCTCTTTTGGGGATAGTTTCAAAAAATAATAAGAGCAACCTTTATTATTCATTTTGGTTAGTATATTAGTGGCAAGTTTATTGACCCAAGTAATCAGATTTTCAAAAACACTGTAATACCTCCTAAATCGTCTTATGGGGGGTAGTTGCAAAAAACTAATGATGACAAGCTTTATTGTTTATTTAGGATGGTATTTATGTCAAGTCTCATGTTTATTCACCCAAGAAATCACATTCTTCAAAAAAATTAACATCCCCTAAATCGTCTTTTGGGGGTAGTTGCAAAAAACTAATAATGACAACCTTTATTGTTTATTTAGGATGGTATTTAAGTCAAGTTTCATGTTTATTCACCCAAGAAATAAGATTCTTCAAAAAAATTAACATACCCTAAATCGTCTTTTGGGGGTAGTTTCAAAAAAAAATAACAACAACCTTTTTTATTCATTTAGGTTAGTATTTGTGGCAAGTTTATTGACCCAAGAAACCAGATTTTTCAAAAACACTGTAATACCTCCTAAATCGTCTTTTGGGGGTAGTTGCAAAAAAATAATAATGACAACCTTTTTTGTTTATTTAGGATGGTATTTATGCCAAGTTTCAAGTTTATTCACCCAAGAAATAAGATTCTTCAAAAAAACTAACATCCCCTAAATCTTCTTTTGGGGGTAATTGCAAAAAACTAATAATCACAAACTTTATTGTATTTTAAGATGGTATTTCTGTCAAGTTTCATGTTTATTCACCCAAGAAATCAGATTCTTCAAAAAAAATAACATCCCCTAAATCATCTTTTGGGGGTAGTTTCGAAAAACTAACAATGAAAGTCTTTATTGTTTATTTAGATTAGTATTTATGTCAAGTTTCAAGTTTATTCACCCAAGAAATAAGATTCTTCAAAAAAACTTTAACACCCCTAATTCGTCTTTTGGGGGTAGTTTCAAAAAATAATAATGGCGACCTTTATTATTCATTTAGGTTAGTACTTGTGGCAAGTTTCAAGTTTATTGAAACAAGAAATCGGATACAAATTTCAACAACCCCTAAATCATTATTTGGGGGTAGTTTCGAAAAACTATTAATGTCAATCTTTATCATTTACTTAGAATACTATTTGTGCTAAGTTTCAAGAATTTGGGTCGTAGGAATTAGATTTTTCATACAAACTTTCAACCCCCTTTTTACCCCCTTAGGGGTGAAATTTCCAAAAATCCTTTCTTAGTGCACACTTACGTCACTTGAGGAACCTTTCTGCCAAATTTCATGCTTCTAGGCTTAGCAGTTTTGGCTGTGCGTTGATTGATCAGTCAGTCAGTCAGTCACCTTTCGCTTTTATAGATATAGATAGAAGATAGATGTATGTTATGCTTATAAAAATTAGTTACTTTAAAATTATATCAATCGTTAATTATATTAACTGATCATTATATCAAATAAAATTATAGATTCAATTGTTACATCTTGTAAATAATAGAGATTTTGTAATTATATCATACTAGTTGACCCGGCAAACTTTGTTTTGCCATAAAAACATCAAACATTTATCTACCCTACCTACCCTACCCTACCCTACCCGACCCTACACTACCCTACCCTACCCTACACTACCCTACCCTACGCTACACTACCATATCCTACACTACTCTACCCAACACTACCCTACACTACCCTACCCTACACTACCCTACCCTACCCTACCCTACCCTACCCTACCCTACCCTACGCTACCCTACCCTACCTACCTACCTACACTACACTACTCTACCTACCTACCCTACCCTACCCTACCCTACCCTACCCTACCCTACCCTACCCTACCTACCTACCTACCTACACTACACTACTCTACCTACCTACCCTATCCAACCAAACCTTTTTTTTTTTTTTTTTTCTTTTAAACCTTCCCTGTATTCTGTCGAATATAACAAAAAAAGAATTATTCAAATCGGTCCAGCCGTTCTCGAGTTTTAGCGAGACTAACTAACAGCATTTGATTTTTATATATATAGAGGAAACGGGGGTGGTCTTTTCTCCATACAAACGCTCTCGTCTGTTTTCTCTCTGGTTTATGAATTTAAAGCAATGATTTTTTACAGTAAAATAAATATCAACTTCTTCTATGTCCCTATGTTTTCCTTTTTAGTGATATATTATCCGTATAAGAACTAGAACCGTCTCAAAATGCTCAAAATTGTCTGTATTGAGTCGCTGTCTTCAGAGCCCTAGTGTACAAATTTGACAACTATTAATGAAAAAAAGAAAACATAGGGACATAGTAAATATCCTTCTTATTCAGTTTATGAAATATCTTTTAAATCGGTCCAATATTGGAGGAGAAAACAGACGAGAGCCAAACCTCGAATTATGACTTTTTACTTAAGAAAATTTGTCGAATCTGCAGTTGTCCTTATCGCACGAATTTGTGGGCGGGGTGAGACGCAAGGGGTCTGCATAATACGTACACAGACGGAAAGGTGATGCGTAGTAGTTGAAAATAATATCGATATACTAGTGTTGAAAACAGTTATCGATGAACACATTTATATTGTTTACATGTGCTGTTCGTGAGAAATACAAATAGAAGTATTAAAAAGTATTGGATACAAAATAAAATGAAGTGCATGTCTATAAAATGTTTATTACAAAAAGTTTTTAATACAAAACAGTAAATTATATATCGGATAGGTATCCGCAATCTCATGATCGCCTACTAGGTACATCAGCGAAATTAAACTTATTTCAACGTCAGCCGCACGGGGCAATCGATCAGGTTAAGCTTTGCTTGCCGTGGTTGGTCCGTGGATGGGTTACCATCTTTACATACCAAAACCCGTCCGTGTCTCGTCAAGCACGTTAAGCCGTTGGTCCCGGCTGTTATTTTCGGCTTTGACAGCCGAAAATAACAGAAGAAAGTCTGACCCGTTTTACCAAAGGGTTGCATATTACCCAGTAACTGGTTGTGGAGGTCAGATAGGCAGTCGATCCATCAAAATACTGGTATTCAGCTGCATCCGACTCTAACGTAGATGGGAAAAGGCTAGGCAGATTATGACGACGTGCTTTCTCTCACTGGTTTATTCTTTGGTATCCAACCGTCAATGATTTCTGGTAAAAGGCTAATGCCTTAGGCTTGCCACTAATGTGGTAGAACTTTTCAAATCAAATCAAATCTATCGAACTTTTCTAATAATGGTTCCATTTTTATGCCATAATGCATCGTCCCTCTTAATATTTTGAAAAATAAAAGCTTTTGGGACTACCTAAATAAAATAACAGAAATCTCGACGAGTAGTTGGCCTTGTACTTGGTAGAAGTAATTGTGATTCTGTTTTAATTGTAACATTTTGCCTTTTAACATACATAAATCTATTTCATCATCATCATCGTCATCATATCAGCCACTGCTGGACATAGGCCTCAGGGTCGCATCTAAGGGTCACCACATTGATCGGTCCCGTGCGTCTCGCATCCAGCGGATCCCCGGAACCTTCACCAAGTCATCGGTCCACCTGGTGGGAGGCCTTCCAATGCAACGTCTTCCGGTTCGCGGTCGCCACTCCAGATCCTTTCTGCCCCATTGGCCATCCGTTCTGCGAGCAATGTGCCCACCCCACTTAAATGTGGCAATTCTCGGGCTTGCAAAATTCTATTGCTCGGACTATGTCGGTAACCCTGGTTCTCTTGCGGATTTCTACATTTCTGATTCGACCACGCAAGAAAACTTCATGCATAGTCCTCTCCATTGCCCTTTGGGTGACTGTAAGCTTTCTGCTGAGGTCCATAGTAAGCGACCATGTCTCAGAGCCGTATGTCTGGCAACACACACTGGTCATAGACTTTCGTCTTGAGACACTGTGGTAAGTTGGACGAGAAGATACCGCAACTTCCCAAACACTGCCCAGCCAAGTCGGATTCGACGGTTGACCTCTTTCTCGAAGTTGGCCCTACCCAACTGGATCGTTTGTCCCAGGTAGACATAGTCACCCACAACTTCGAGTGTAGAGTATCCAAAGACCCATTCTTTAGGAAGCTCTACTGAGGTCATCGAGCATTGTACTGAGGTCCTCCATAGTCTCAGCCATGACCACTATATCGTCGGCAAACCAAAGGTGAGTGATGTATTCGCCATTGACATTTATGCCTAGCCCTTTCCGGTCCAGAACCCTGAAGACATCCTCCAGTGCAGCGGTGAACAGTTTTGGAGATATTACGTCTCCCTGTCTCACACCTCGCTGCATAAGGACGGGTTCCGAGGTCTGATCCTGAAGTCGAACTGACATGGTAGCGTTTTTATACAAACATTTCAGCACTTTAATGTACCGGTAGTCAATTTGGTACCGTTGGAGACACTGCAGTATAGCCCAAGTGTCGATCGAATCGAAGGCTTTCTCGTATTCCACAAACGCTGAACAGAGAGGCAGGTTGTACTCTTCGGTCTTCTGTATAACCTGCCGCGTATGTGTGTGGTCTACGGAGACGATTAGTGATGACCCTTGAAAACAGCTCTAAAGCCATTTATTTTTGATGAATTCCGTCTTCAGGTGACATACTTGCAATTTCATAAGGACAGTTTACCTCTATTATCGAGTCTTCACCTACCAGACCATCCGGGCTTGCCGCTAAAAAGGGTTTGTTTTTATCGATAAACATTCCACACTCTAATACCTGTAGCCCCGTGTGCTTGATAAATTGATCGATCGCTTCAGATTCCTTTTCCTTGCCATAATTGGTAGCCACGGTTCCTTTAAATTTGTTATATAATAACGTTTCTCATATTTTGCGAACCGATGTTTTCGGTCGCATCTTACATATTCGCCCAAAATTCGATGCCGTAAGCCTCTTTTGTCTTACAATTTCCCATAAGCTATTATCGCTTTGGCCCCCACTATTTTTCTTTGAACATCCTTAGTTGAGAGCAATCTTTCAAGAAATTTATTTTTCTTTTAATTTATATAAATCCAAAGGCAGGAAGAAGATATTTCTTCCAACTCTAAGCGACCGTAGTTTTAACAGGTTATGTAGTTATTTTTATTTTGCTCGTTCCGTCTTTGGGATACGTCAGTTTCCTTTTTCGGTAAATCTCTGTGTTTTTTTCGAACGCTGCTTTTGTTCTATATTTTTTTTTGTAATTGTCCCGGACTGCAGCCCTGTATTTTTTTTGAATACGTGCATGAATAGCCCTTCGCTATTCCATGAAGTTACTTCTCCATAACATCTTGTCTGATGTAATATGAGCCACTTCCTGCAAAGTTAATTCTTTTTCCGCAAATAAATTTAGCAATTACATTATTAAATTGCACTACAGTATTATTAGCCACGTCCAAAAAAAAAATTTCTGCGTTTGCTGTTAAGAATAACATATATTGTTGGATATCTGTCCACAACCCACAACAACAAAAGTAACGAGTGACTGGGGCGATTACAAGAAATGCGCGAGCCGCGGCCGGGAGCGTTTTGGAGGCACGCACACACTGTCAGCTTACTCACACATGGATAAGGCGGCCGGGCGCCACGCGCTCGCAGTTCGCAGAGCGACAGCGATAGTTTTTTCAAATACCTATTTTTCAAAAGTCTCTCCGCCCGTATTTCCTCTTAATAAATAAATAATAAAAAAGCCTTTTATTTCCTTAATAAAATTCAATTTACAATCATATTATTTATGAGCATGCATATTAGTAAAATCAAATAAATTAATTCTTTAAGAAATTATACAATTGTTCAATTATCCGCTCCTATTATGTAATTATTCAATTCAATCATTATTATTAATATCTAGTTGTTCAATTCATTTACTGTTACAATACAATTATTAAATTAAAATATTATTACTATATAACTATTCCATGCAATTTCATTATTTTACAATTATTCAATACAATTACAGTTATTAAATTAAATTACTATTATTATAAATTTAAATACCATTATTTTACAGTTCAATTTAAAACTTATATTTCTTTCTTGATTTTACTTTATTTATTTATTAAGGACCTCTCTATAGAGTATAGGCCTCCTCCATTTTTCTCCATGTAGTTCTGTCCCTCGCTTTTTCAGTCCAATCTTTGCCCGCTGCTTTCAAAATTTCATCAAGCCATCTCTCCGCTGGCCTGCCTCTGGTTCTCTTGCCAACAGGTCCCTTCCACAGAGTAATCTTCTTGGCCCACCTGTCTTCGTTCATACGTGCAATATGGCCGGTCCACTTCCATTTCAGTCTTTTGCAATGTTCCAGAGCATCAATCAACTTTGTTGTTTTTCTTATATCTGTGCTTCTCTTTTTGTGTATCAATTTTAGATTTAGAATGCTCCGTTCCATGGCTCTTTGTGTTGTTAATATTTTGTTCCTGGTTTGTTTATTGAAAATCCATGTTTGGGATGCATAGGTGAGAGAAGGTAGGATACAAGAGTCCAACACAATTTTCTTCAGCTTCATTGAAATATTGGACTTTAGAATTTCTTTCATGCTCCAAAATTTATTCCACGCCATGTTTACACGTCTCAGTAACTCGCATTGATGTCTAGACTTTTTAAAAGACACTTTTTTTTTTTTTTTTTTTTTTGCCTTTTCTAGTGTTCATCAATAGGATGGACCCTACTCTTATTACAATCTAGCCTTATAAATAGACTAATAAGTAATTTAATTATAACCTAAACTATTACATTGTCTTTACTAAGAATGTGTCCAATAGCACTTTTCTTATTGTCTCTATTAAGGCGAATACACTTCGTTCTTGTGTTTATTTGGTAGCACTTTCGTACGTTACACTATTCACTAACACTAAACACTAACTCGAACGGTTTTGTTCTTTTTAGTCTTCTAACTATGTTTGTGTGGTCGAGAAGCTGGATTGCCTCGACGTTCACATGCTGATGAAGTCTCTTTTCGTGAGCTTCTGCAAATTTCTGGATCACTTTATCGATGAACTCAACTTTTAGGTCCCGATGGAGGTCATCATTTCGTATGTACCACGGCGCATTTACAATTGCCCTTAGCACTTTGTTCTGGAATCGTTGTATAATTAATATATTGCTCTGTTTGGTGCAGCCCCATAGCTGAATACCATAAGTCCAAACTGGCATCAGGACTTGTTTGTATAGCAGTAATTTGTTTTGCACAGACAGCATGGAGTTTCTTCCAAGCAGCCAATACATTCTTTTATATCGGAAGTCGAGTTCTTCTTTTTTCTTCTTGACGTGGGCTTTCCAGCGTAACTTTGCGTCAAGGGTCATACCGAGATATTTGGCTGTATTCTCGTATGGGACTTGTTTATTATTAATATAAACTGGAGAATACTGGTGTTTTTTGTTGGTAAAATCTATGTGAACAGATTTAGATTCATTTAGTTTAATCCTCCATTTTTTGGTCCAGTCATAAACTAGATTAACAGCCATTTGAACCTTTTCTACTGCTTCTACGTGGCTGTTTCCTACAGCCATTATGGCCGTATCATCAGCAAAGGTCCCAATCGTGTTTTGCTCTAATTTAGGAATATCACAAGTGTATAGTAGGTACAGGACCGGACCTAACACACTTCCTTGCGGTACACCAGCTTTTATTTGTTTCAGTTCAGAGTAGGCGTCTTCTTGTCTTATTCTAAAGACTCTGTTTAGAACATAGGACTCTAATATATCTGAAAATTGCTTCGGTAATAAGCTCTTCAATTTATGTATAAGGCCTTCATGCCATACTTTGTCAAACGCTTGCGCCACGTCTAGGAATACAGTAGAACATACTTTCTTATCTTCAAGGGCGTTTTCTATAACGTTTGTGATCCGATGTACTTGATCAATAGTAGAGTGTTTTTCTCGAAAACCAAACTGGTGCTCTGGTATTATGTTCTTGCTATCTATTATAGGTTTAAGTCGTCTGAGTAACAGCTTTTCAAATAGCTTGGACATTATTGGTAGCAAGGAAATAGGCCTATAGGATGATGTTTCGTGAGCCGGTTTACCTGGCTTAGCTATCATTATTACTTCAGCCACCTTCCATAAGTCTGGTACATATTTAAGCCTTAATGCGGCATTGATAAGGGTCGTTAATTTAACCAGACCCTTTCTCGGTAGGTTATGAAGTACTTCTCCTGTTATTAAATCGTACCCTGGTGATTTTCTTGTACTTATATTGTGTTTTATTTCTCGTGCGACTTCTCTCGGTGTTACTAATTTTATGGTAACTTCATTTTCCGATGTCACCATATTAAGCAAAGTGTGATTTTCAATGATTTCCCCGTCGTTTGGTTGAAAGATATTTTCTAGGTGCTCTGCAAACCTTTTCGCTTTTTGCTCGTTAGTTACTGCCCATTGCCCGTTTTCACATTTGATAGGTGGTATTTGGGTAATCGGTCTTTTTTAGTGCTTAGTAGCCTTCCAAAGAGAGTAGTCTGTCTTTTGGTCGTTACTTAGGCTCTGAAGATAGGTTTTGGTTGACTCGTCTTTAAAGTCTTGGATTAGTCTTCTTACTTTTTTTGTAAGACAATTCAATTTTCGTTTGTCTTCAGGGCACCTAGATTGATGCCACGTTTTCCTCTGTTTTCTTTTCTCCATAATGAGATGCTTGATTCTGAGCGGGTAAGTATTTCCTTTCGTCCTCTTGTTGAAGTCAGGTGTATTTTCCCACGCTGCCTGCTGGATATGCATTATGAACTTTTCCACTTCGACGTTTAGATGTTCGGGTGTTTTTAGTGGAATTTTAAGGTCTATTTGATCATTCAATCTGGTCTTGAAGCTCACCCAGTCTGTACACTTATTAACAAGAGTGGGCCTGTTTTCTTTACACAAAATGGTTTCGCTAATTTCAAGATATATTGCAGAGTGATCTGAGTTCATGTCATAACTTTGTTCCGATTTTATATAACTAGTTGATAGATCCTTGGTTATAAAAAAGTCTATTAAGTCCGGAATTTTATTTTGATCTGTTGGCCAGTAAGTGGGCTTTCCAGTTGATATGACATCACATTTCAGCTCTTTTATGGCATTTAGTAGTTCTTTGCCTTTAGTAGTTGTTAGTCTTGAGCCCCAATACGTATTTTTAGCATTGAAGTCACCTCCTAAGATAAATCGAGTTCTAAAGCGAGTTAGAAAGTTCATATAGTGGTCCTTTTTTATCATATACCGTGGTGGACTGTAGATGGCAGATATTGTTAGAGGATATTTTTTGGTTTGTAGACAAATTGCCACTGCTTGGATGTCCCTCTCTTCGTATTTAAACTCTTCAAAGTGCTGTAGGTTTTCTTTTACTATAATGGCACTACCACCTCTTGCGGAATTGTCTGGGTGAAGTGCATGGTATACTTTGTACCCTTTAAACTTAATGTGAGATTGCTTTGTGAAGTGAGTTTCTGATATCAGGCAAACATCAATCTTTTCTATATCTAATACTACTTGTAACTCGTTCTGATGTTTTTGTAACCCATTTGAGTTCCACGCCATAATTCTTAGTGTAGTATTCATTTTTGTGGCTTAGTAGTAGCAGCTTTGTTGCTATTTTCAATTTTTTTCAATCTCTCGTCGAATGATGACATTAAATTTAGGATTTCATCTAACTTTTTGTCACTGTTCATATCAACCACAGGCGCCTTGGCTATGCCTCTTGTAGCTACTTGGGCATAAGATACGTTTTTGATTGTAGTGCTTTGCCTTCGTTTGTACTGGGTGGGGACTGACTTCGGCTCTTCCACTAGGTGTATTTTGTTGAGGGGCAGTATTATTGCCTTTAGATTTTTTGTTTCTCATCTGCTGGATTTCTTTAGCTACGATACAACCTCTGTAGTTAGCTGGATGTGGCGCTCCACAGTGAACGCACTTTGGCTTCTCCTCTTTTGATTTTCTGCAATCCTTCGTGAGATGTTTGCCTGTGCACTTTACGCACCTCGGTTCTTTGGAGCAGTACTTTTGCGTATGGCCGTAAGCCTGGCATCGTTTGCACTGAGGTACCAGTTTTGTGGATTTTACCGGTTGTATTTCCACATTACATCCCAATACAGTTTTGATGTTAAAAATTTTGCTAGTTTCTTCATCGTTTGAGAATGTTAGCATGAACATATTGAGTGGCTCTTTGGTTTTCCAACTCAATTTGTTGACTGCTTCTAGGATTTTGTAGCCTTTGCCACGCAAATCTTCAACAATTCTCTCCGGAATGCATGTGAAATGCAATTTTTTTGCCATCACTCTAATTGGTCTCTCTTGCTTGTTCTCATACGAGTGCCAAAGGCAATTGTTGAGAGAGAGGGCCTTTGTAATTGCTCTGTATGAATCATCGTTTTTGGCATTTACTTTGATTGTATCGCCGTTCATCATTTTGATGCTGAACGCGTCAGCTGGTTGGCTCTCAGACAAAAAATCAAAGAATTTCTGGTAAGACACTTGTTTGCCTAGATACGTGTACTCTTGGACATATTCTAGTAAGACATTGTTAATGTGTATGGGTGCCTTAATGCTGTTTGTCATAATTTTTGTTTTCAATGTGTTTAGTTCCAAACCAATTTCATTGCTGACACAATTAATTTCATTCACCATTGACTCCAATTGCGATGAATTTTCTGCGAAGAGTATGATGTCATCGGCGAATCTGAGATTACTTAGAAACTGACCGTTGATGTCTATACCTTTGTTTTTCCACTTTAATGTTTTAATGATGTTTTGTAGAACGGTAATAAATATTCTGGGAGAGAGGGGGTCACCTTGACGAACGCCTCTACATACATCAATTTTCGTGCCTGTTTTGTCTAATATTACTCTACTTGTGCTTTTCTTATATATGTCTTGTATGAGCTCTATAGTTTCCGATGGTACATCACATTCCTGTAAGGCTCTCCACATGCTGGTATGGGATATAGAGTCAAATGCTTTAGCATAGTCGATGAACGCTAGGTAGAGTGGGCATTTCATTTCCTCGTATTTCTCTATAATTAGTTCTAATGAGTGGATGTGGTCTATAGTTGAATACGTACTTCTAAATCCCGCTTGCTCCACTGGCTGGTGTTCTTCGGTATATTTCGCAAGGCGTTTCTCGAGGCATGAAGCAAATAGCTTGTAGAGATTTGATTGTAGGCTGATTGGTCGGTAGTTACTTATGTCGGCAGGGTTTCCTTTCTTGTAGATCAGCAGTATGTCTGATTTCGCCCATTCAGTAGGAATTTTTCTGTCGTCTAGTATTTTATTGAACATGGTGGTCAAAGGTTGCACTAGGAGAGTTGAAATGGCTTCGTTTGGTATACCGTCTGGACCGTTGCTCTTTTCCTTCTTTAAAGACTTTATCTTGACCAAAATTTCTTGAGCAGAGAATCTTTGTATTGTAGTATCAACTCTCTGTAGAGGTAGAGTCTCTATACTCGACGGCATTTTGCAAGTGTAGAGATCCCTATAAAATTCAGTGGCGGCTTTTATTATTCCAGGCCTAGAGAACGTTTCTCTGTTACAGGTGGAGTTCTTTTTTCAAGCAAGGAATCCATTTCTTAGATGTTGTTAAATCTTTCATACTTTTTTTCACACTGCCTGACTTCTTCAGATATTTTTCAATTATTGTTAGGCTGTATTCTTGATATTCTTTTCTTATAATTTTATGGATGTTTTTATATAAATAACATTTCTCATTTTTCTCTTCTGATGTTAATTTTGCTTTGTTTATTAATTCGTTTCTTCTTGTAATGAGATTTCTTGTTCTGTCTGAGATAACGTAGTGCCGTTTTGTTTGTGTGTTGTTATTACGTATAGACTTTAAACTTTTATCGATTGCTTGCTTAATTTTCTCATAGTACGTTTCTACATCATCATTTTCTTCTAGTTTTATGTTCAAAATGTTTAACTTTAAAGCTTCAGTGTACTTTTCTTGCTCGTCTATAGTTTTTAGTGAAGATTTGTTACTTTTATATGTGGCTCTCGATTTTTTGGTGTTGGTTAACAATAGAGTACTTCTCACAAGTCGGTGGTCGCTCAGGAACGACAGATTGCTGATCACTTCAATGTTAGTAATTTTATTTTTTAGATTTGACAGTATATAGTCTATCTGGCTTTTATTTTTATTTGGAGAAAGCCATGTCCAAATTTTGCTGCTTTTCTTTTTGAATAGGCTATTGATAACGAAAAGATTATTTGCCCAGCAGAACTGAAGTAGAGTTTCACCTCTCTTGTCTCTTTTTCCAAAGCATGAGTTTCCCAATATTCTGTCTTCGCCTCCCAATTTTTTACCAACCCGGGCATTAAAGTCACCCATGACTATAAGGTTTTTTCTGCAATATTTAAGAGATTCTTGTATTTGATCATAGAATTCTTTTATTTCCAGTTCGGTTGCGTCACAGGTCGGCGCATGAACCTGGACAATGGATAGATTTGTGTTCTCAAAATTCAGGTGTAATATGCAGATTCGTTCGTTGATTGCAGTAAAACTCTCTATGTTATTTTTTAGGTGCTTTTTTATGAGGAAACCTACCCCATATTGGCCTTTAGTCTCACCAAAGTAACAGAATATATGGTCTTCGCTTTCTTCTATATTATAACCTGTACGTCTGATTTCTGATAGACCGATGATGTCGTACTTGATAAATTATACTGATTCCTTGAACTCTAGCAGCCTTTCATCTGATAGTAATGATCGAGCATTGTATGTGCATATGTAGATAGGGTGGAGTGGAGGGTTTTGGTCTGTGACCCCCGCGGTGACCGGCCGTGGTGGGGGACATAGAGAGGTCGCTTTTTTATGTCATTTCTTAGTTAACAGCTGATTCGATGGGGACTTAATTTCTGTATTTACGGGTTTATTTCTTACTAGGTACATATCCATTTTATTTTTCTTGGTTGGATTTTTAGAGGTACTTTTCTGTTCTCTCTCAACAGCTGTCACTACTTCCGGTGACTGTGATAAGTTTCTTTTTTGACGTTCATGTTGAGTATTTACTTTTTCTGGTATGATTACTAGTTTGTTGTATTTTAAATATGCCTTTTTTCCCTGTTCTCTTTCTTTTTGTAGTTGGATATTTAGCTTCTTTCTCTCTTCAAGAACTTCTGGGGGAAAATCTTCCTTAATGTAAAAAGTACCAAAATTTTGCAGCATTTTCTTGTTTTTGAGTAATTTTATTTTTTTGCCCATAGTAACGAAATTAACAATTATAGGTCTTATCTTGTCAGATTTTTTCCCCATGCGCGAAACGCATTCAATATCTCCTTCTTGGCAGTCTACTTTCATAATATTATTTATTATATCTAAAATTTTATTCAGTAAGCTAAAGTTCTCAGTTTCTTCTACCCCGAAAAATATCAGATTTTTCTTTCTTAATATTTTATCAAATTTCTGAATTTTTTGTGCTTGTTCTTCTGTAATTTTTTCTTATTGTTGTTGTCTTGTTTCGAGTTTAGTAAATTTTTCATCTATATTTTCACTTATACTATTTATATTTTTATTAATACTCTCTTTCATTTCTTTTAGCTCTTTTGATTGTTCATCGAACTTTGTTTGCAAAACTTTTAACATTTCTGTAATTTGTTCCATTTTTTATGTTACTGCCCTCTAGCGAAATGTTGTGGTACTAACTTCAACGATGAACTTCTGCTAGGTTGTTATTATAGATCGGAGTCTTTGTATCTATGAAAGCTAAACAGTTCAGCCGGTTCGTAACAGATGTCGCTTTTTCCAAAACTTACATTTAACGGATCAGTGATTGTGCGTTTTTGGAATTTTTAGGTTAGAATGTTAACAGATTAATTTGATCCAGTGTTTCACAGTGTTATTGTTATTGTTACACACTTTTTCACTCACGATATTTGTATTTCTAGTAAAATGTTTCAATGTTTATGTTCTTATGGTTCGATTTATAGGCAGAATAAGTTGGTAGTTTTTTCCACTTTTTGCACTTTATAATGAACTTTCAAGAGTCATCACATAACTACATTTATTTAAAATGATTTGTTTTCACTTTTACTTGCTTTTTAATTGGGTTTTGCACTGTTTCACGAGGTATTTATATTTTTTTTAACACGATAAACTCAGAGCCGTTGTTTACTGTTGCGCTGCAGCGCCCTCTTTATATAGATATTACTTACCCGTTTTTCTGCAGATGAGTCAAATCATGAGGCACCCATTAATCATATTTTTTACCCAGCTGCAAGGCAAGGGTTATGTTTTTCGCGCGTAACTTGTATGTATGTATGTTTGTATGTATGTAATATTCTTTATTACCTCGTATCTTTCAAACCACTCGACGGATTTCTATAAATTAGACATCGTTAGATAGGTCTTGGCCGCCATAGTGTTCTTATATAAGTACCGTTAAAAAAAAAAGAAACATGCACATGATTTTGGGCGCCATATTGTAGAGTTTGCAATTTTTTTTTTCTTCATTTTGATACCCTACTCAATGGATTGTATCAAAATGTGGTGTCAAGTGGGATATCAAAATGAAGGGTTTTTAGAGGTGATTACAAAAATATATACCACTTATAGGTTTAAAAGTATTTATAAAACAAAATATTCACTAAAAAGTTGTAAATAAAATAGCTAATTTAAAAATCAAAAACCCGACTGCTTAAGAAGCAAACTAAAAAGCTGTAAACAAGCTGTAAAAAAGCTGTTAACAAGAAAAAAACATGCAGTGCAGTCAGAGGATATATATTCGCGAACTGCTTGATCCTCCGACTGCACAACATGTTTTTTTAGGGTTCCGTACCCAAAGGGTAAAAACGGGACCCTATTACTGAGACTCCGCGGTCCGTCTGTCTGTCTGTCTGTCTGTCTGTCTGTCTGTCTGTCTGTCACCAGGCTGTATCTCATGAACCGTGATAGCTAGACAGTTGAAATTTTCACAGGTGATGTATATCTGTTGCCGCTACAACAACAAATACTAAAAACAAATTAAAATAAATATTTGTGGAGGGCTTCCATACAACAAACGTAATTTTTTTGCCGTTTTTTACGAAAATGGTACGGAACCCTTCGTGCGCGAGTCCGACTCGCACTTGGCCGGTTTTTCTTGTTTACAGCTTTTTAGTTCGCTTCTTAAGCAGTCGGGTTTTTGATTTTTAAATTAGCTTTTTTTATTACTTCATTAATTCGACGCAAATGAGTCAATATTGTTGGTAAGGTAACGTTAAACCTTGCTACTAATTCCTGGGTAGTGTGGCTCGGATCGGCTTTCAGCATCTCTTTCAATTCATTGTTATTCACCTGTGTGGGCGATCTTCCACGTGGTTCGTTTTTCAAATCAAAGTATCCATCACGAAAGCGTTAAACCAAAATCGCACGGTGTATTCATTAGCAGTCCCCTCTCCAAACGCAACATTGATATTGCGAGCTGTTTCAGCCGCGTTAGTTCCGCTTCGGAACTCGAATTAAAAAATCACTCGAATTGCCGAAGTATCCATCTTTCTTGTCTAAGCTGAATAAAAAAAACAACTGAAAGTCGATAATCGAATGTTGCACATTTTTTAAAAGAAGAAGTTCATAGGTACCATGTGAAAAAAGTTTAACTAAAAAATCTCAAACCATGAAGGTTCTGTGTCAATTCGAAGTACCTATTACAATAAAACGGTAATTGCATACTTTAACCCTTACTATTTCGAGAAAGTTTAAGTTGCCTCTTACTTAATTTTCCATTTCATAGGTACAAAACACAGATTAAGCATGACGTCGAGAGGGTACCGGCACACCGTGAGTCTGATGGTGATGGAGATGTCCCGAGAAGACGCGGGCGCGTACCGATGTCACGTGGAAAACACACAGGGAAGGGCACAGGCTGAGCTGTTCTTACATTGTGAGTTAAAGTTTTCTTTATTTTATGGCTTTGCGTATAGACGTTTTGCAGTTTAGTCGCACTACAATTTTTGTGTTCGAATCTTTTGAAAATATATATTTAAATATATAAATGTGACTATGAAGCTGACAAAACAGTGACGTGTAGAATTTTCTTTTCGAATTAAAAAACTCACACCTTTTTATTTGAAGCAGTTAAAGACTTATCTTCAAACAATGTAAATGATTCAAAAGTTTCAGAATTATTGTGCAAACTTTTCGAATTTCTTTAAACCGAACCTCAGTTAACCCGCTACATCTTCTTTATTGATCTAAGTCCTATTCTGCGAGCACTGCAAAGTGCAGACAGAGGTAAAGACGTGACGTATCTACTAACGGGCTTTTAGTCTACTTCACTTAGTTTGGATTTGTGCATCGTAAGCGGTTAGATTGAATTTAAAGTTGCTTGTTGAGGTTCGGTTTTAAAATGATCTTGCTCTTTTTAATCTTTTGGGTTTAAAATCATCTTGCTTTTTTTAATGTTGAGCCACTTATGTTTTCTAAACAATGCTAGTTATTAAGTGTGTATAATAAATTGAAACTGAAATCTTATTGAAGTGAATTTGAGTAATATTGAAGAATGTGTAGTTTTAGGCCATCTTCGTTTCCTCCGTTTGTTATTTTTGTGAACTGTCTTTTGTTTTAATAATATTCTGCCATTAATAATAACATTGCTTTCTTGCCTCATTATCTATCCCCGTAATCCATAAATCTCATTAAAATAACACTACAAAATCATCAAAATGAGCAAATTTTTTTTTTTTTGTTTAGTATTAACGACAACAACAACCACGACGACGACAACTACAACAACAACGACAACAACAACCACAACATCACCGCCGCCGACAACAACGCTGTTACCATGTGAGTTAAACTACTTGTTTACAATAATAATATAACCAGTGATGTACGCTATCATTGTACCTACAGACAACAACGTAGATCTTATGAGAGCGTTAGCGAGCCAAGTTCGCGAAGTATATTTTAGGAAAATACTTGAACTTATACAACAACTTTAGTGTTTGTCATGGGAACGCTATGAAAAATGATATTATTTTGTGTCTCTTCCAATGTTTACAATTATTTTAAATCTATAATAATAAAAAATCTGTTTTATTAAACCTACAAGAGTGAACATTTAATTGCTTCTCTTATTTCCTTTTCTTACTCGATGGTCTTCTTTAAAACTATGTTTGCTCTTAAAATTGCCATGGTTGCGATGATTATGTTACGTTAATGCACGAGCTTAGTTAATACTAAGCTTGCTATCATCCCGAGTCATCAGTGTAAAAAGACGATCGATCTTTCATTATTATTACCATGGGCATGTAGTTGGTAATGTGCTAACATTAATAACGTAGTTAGTTATCAAAGAGATTAAATTAAACATCAATGTATTTGAAATTTAGAAAGGGTTGTAAATTTGTAAAATCTTAGATGTCAACGCATTTTGATAATGAGTTAAAAGCGTACAATGCTCAATAGCTTAGTCCACATCAATTTATTTACTTCAAATCTAGTCAGAATCAAATAAATCAAATTAACATGACTAACGATACGATCTGAAGACTTTAATGAATGAAATGAAAATCAAAGACAATCTGTAACTGTTTATTAATTAAGAACAATATAAAGCACTTTCAAACCATTTAGAGTTTACGTACTCAGAACTTTTGATAAGCAGTAAGACAGATTTGGAATTTAACTTTTGTCGAAGTTTCACGATCCGTCAAGGATTTGATCGGATATTTTCGGAAATGTAATAAATGTATTTTCTACAAGCTTTTAAGTAGTTTTCAAATCTATATGGATTCCGTGTGTTACTTTTTACATAAAGATATTTTTTTTGCTGTTATAAGATTGAAAGTATGTTTATTTTTTATCCTCTAGATGACACAGAGAGACATCTGGAGCAGCTGCATCGAGGCGTGCTAGAAGATCCCGGCCTCGACAACCCATACATTGTATTGAGCCAACACCAAATGCAGAACCTGGGTAAATATTTGCACATTCTTCATCATCATAATTCATCCGTAAGCTCTCCAGAAGCCCTAAAGTGACATTATACCAGTAACAGCGATTGTTGAAATGATAAAACATTCGGACTTGATCCGTACCATTATTGAAGCGCATGTTAATCCCATATATGTTTACTTTCAATAATCGTTGTCGCTATTGGATATGGATTTCACATAAACTTTGGCAAAATATCAAATCTATATAAAGCTTAAAGATTTTTTAAAGTATTACCTAATAGACGATAAGTGTAATAATTTAAATCAAATGGTAAGTTTAACAAAAAAGATCAAAGAGAAGAAAGTTTTAAGAGCTTAGATAAATAACTTTGGAGATTTCCATTTACATTGTTGGCCATAGTTGGAAAGGAATTTTTTGTCAAGTTCTTTTGTCCTGAATTCCATTTAGGTGTCTTCATTCTAAAAGACTACTTGTTAAAAAATACCGTATATTTTTTATTTGTTATCAATTTATTGTCATCTACCGTCTATTTTAAGCCATCTGAGTCACTAGAAAAAGAAGCATTCTGTCAGCGTGAACAATTGTTGTTAATTCAAAAGTGTGTAGGATTGACATACGCGTCGATATAATGTTCCTACGTCTAGAGCCCCTAGCCTATAGTTTCTTTATTTCTACTTTGAACTGGGCTCTTGGTCTTAGTAAGGAAGATATTGGACGAGTTTGATACTTATGAGCATTGTGTTTGAAATCGCCAACCCACCTGAAGCAAGTGTATCATTTTTGAATGAGAAGTGACCTTTTCCCTGTGGGACAGTAACAGGCTTCAAGACCTTTATTTGTTTGTATCTATATACTGCTAATCTATTTAACTACCAACCTTATTTTTAAAAGACTTTTTAATCGTATCATAGTTTAAACACTCATTAGCAGATTTTAATTAAAAACGTCTTAATAAAAAAAAAACATAATTCAATTTTTTTTAACAAATAAGGTCCCCCAAGATTTACAACATCTGTTTCATTCTAGCCAATCATTCAGTGTTGTCGAAGTAAATTCACAAATCGAGTATTTCGTACAGAGGTCAGCTTTTACGAATTCCAATTTCAATGGAAACTGGAGTGCGGGAAAATGCAACCTATATAGCTATGCTACGGGCTTGATCCAATCCGATGAGCAGTTTTAGCTATACGTAGCCTAAACTGGAAAGAGTACTCAAGAACCTTTTGGATTTTTACTCTAGATACCTAGTTTGGAATCTCATACTACGAAGGCCGTGAAAGTAAACTTTTACTCTACTACTATTTTTTAATAATTATAGTTTTGTGCTTTAACTTGGCATTATATAGGTAATATGTATAACCCACCTACTGTATCATCTTTGAATGACCTTTGCCCTGTGGGACAGTAACAGGCTGCTATTATAATATTACTACCAGTACGAATTTGGGCTGTGGATGATGAAGATGGTGAAGGAGATACTTACTAGTTTGTGTCCGCAGAAATGGTGACGACGATGTGACCGCCGGCCGGCGCGCGCGCGCCCTGGAGCGAGGGCTGGCCGCCGCCGGCCGGGGGGGGCGCGGGGGGCGGGGGGGCCGCGCGCGCGCGCCTGCTGCTCGTGCTGCTGCTAGTGCTCTTAGCGTGACATTACACCTATCAGTGTTAAACAAAAACAAACGGTTGTTATACATACGGCTTTCACCATTCAACATTCATTTAACACGTTGGCACTGAATAAATAGGTACAGAAAGCCAGCTCCAAGCAACGAGCGAACGAAAGAGTGTGCTTACAGACGCGAACAGTGTGTCAAAGGGAACAATGTTGGTAAACATTATTTGTGAAATTGTCTGTGGGAATCTATCGATACACTCTTACCCTTGGGCTTTAGATAAAGTAAATTAAAAAATTCTACCAGATATGGTGACGGTCAAAATACTGATATGTATGGGATCACGTAAACTTTCAATAGATCTTGACAATCTCATACATTTTTGACATTTTCCCAATCGTTAACACCACACTTTCGTAGATAGTATGTCACTTGTCTAGGGACTCTTGTTAGCAGATTCTCAATTCAAATTTTGTATTCAAAATTTTAATTAACAATCTGCTAATCAGTCGGTATACGGACGAGAGATTGAATTGAAAAGGTGATCTCAAACTATACTATGTCAAACAAATGAGAGTCACAAGTGCACTTGCACTTTTCCCTCGTATGAAGCTGCCCTTCTGTATCTGTCTATTTAGTTTGTGACGTTAGTGACCCTAGGATCCTTGACTTGTATATTGTAATCCAAACAACGACTGCTGATCACAATTTTGTATTGTTTAATGTATATATTTTAGGGTCGATTATAGACGAGGCTGTAAATAATTTTGCACGAAGATAGTCATATCAATTTATAAGACACAATTATGAATAAATCATTGTTAGTGAGTCAGATGTTATCATTGATATTGGACTTGTTTCAAACGCAAACGATTTCATTGAAATTGAGTTTCAATTACTCTTTGAATTTGAATTCTTACAATTAATTTTGTAAATTGATAACCTAGGTAACTTTGACATGCAGAATGAAAATCAATATTATATTGACTAGTATTTCTAATAAAGGTATACTATACCGTTTGATAGCCCATTACTTAAGATTCTGAGTGATGTATTATTTGGTTTTATTATTATAGTCAATATCTTTGAAGGCTTTATTAATTAAGATAATGTTGGCCTAAGTCCAAAGAGCGGTTGTAAAGTTACTAAATAAGGTAAAAATGTTTGCTATGGGTAATTTTGGTGAAATGTTTGACGTTGTGTGCAATGACTTTAGTGTTATCAAAAATGTTATAAGTAATTTTGTTTTGAATTACATTTTAACAATACAAATTGTACTCCACCCTTTAAATTTTCGATGTATATAAATTCTCCTTGACAACGATTAACATTAAAATGGAAATATTATTTGCTGTCGAATCTATCAATTTACGGAGCTTATTCCTTGTTTTAACTTTGCGTCTATTATCCTTGCAATAAACGATCGTCAGCCTAAGGCTAGGAGACAATAAATTCCCTTCGAAAGGACCGTTTTCATTTTCTACAAAAATGATTATCTTATTTTTTTGACGTCACTCCATAATATCTCCGGTCGTGATTTGGCATGTTGCATGATGGATGGTTCCAAACCCTTCTAAGTTCAGAATAACATCTTTCGTTTCCTTATTTTAAGGAAATTACAGTGTCCAGTAATACATCCATCTTACGCGAAAGATTTCTCTTTTTACTTTTATGAATAGCCCGAACGAATAATGTACACCTATTTGTAAATTCCTATGTAAGTATGATGTAAAGAATTAAATTGTATTGAAATGTTCCGTTGTAAAATATAAAAGTTTGGGAATTGTGATTTGTTTTTTTTTATTTCATGACCTTTATTTGTTTGTATCTATCTACTGCCAACCTTATTTTTAAAAAACTTTACAACCATATCATAAGTTTAAACACTCAGAAGCAGATTCTTAAATCTTAATTTCAAAAAAAATACTTTTTTCGATTTTTTTAAACAAATAAGGTCCCTCAATTTTTACAAATCTTTCTCTGTTTAAGACTAGCCAAACATTCGGTGTTGTTAGAGTAAATTCTCATATCGATTATTTCGTACAGGGGTCAGCTTTTACGAATTCCAATTTCAATGAAACCGGGAGTGCGGGAAAATGCAACCTACCTATGCTACGGGCTTGATCCAATCCGATGAGGGGTTTTAGCTATACGTAGCCCAAACTGAAAAGAGTACTCAAGAATCTATTGGTTTTTACTGTAGATACTGTAACGTTACGTATAGCACCGGAGAGCTAAACGTAAGCCACGTTAATAAAATTAAGATAAAACGGTTAAAATTAAATTAAAGCTATGAAAATAAAAAGGATATAGAGTACACAACTATGGTCAGCTTCACACGACGTGGGCAGCTATCCAGGCAGCAGCTCGGGCAGGAAGTCGTGGAATGCCCGAGGTAGGCAGGTGATCAGGCAGCAACGACGGACATGCAGGCAATCGTACAGGTAGGCAGGTCAGCAGACATCACGGGTAGGTGGTCAAGGCAAGCAATCAGGCAGGTAGGCAGTAGAATAGATAGCAGGATGGATAAACAGGCCAACGGGTAAGTACGTAGGCTCCGAGGGGTGTGGAGGCCAGCTATGGCTCAATACCGCCAAACAGCGAGGCCTTTGATGCCACGAGATGGCCGTTGAGGGTAAGTTTCCAGGAAATAATGCTCTCGGGAACCACACATATTATATATTTAATTGGAGCACTTCAAATAATAATAGTTTTACATAAGCTGATAATTCACCGTTTTAAGATTTTCAGAATAGAAAATACACTTTGTATTCTAGTACACAGTATAACCCACTCCTGGCGTTCAGACCAGATTTAGACTAAAAAAGCTGAAGCCCGTTTTTTATTCGTTCTGCCATCTCTTCTAAATTTCAAATTCAAATCTCAATAAGACCAGAACGAATAAAAACGGCTTTACAAAGGCGGGTCAATCTGCACTGGCCTTACAATAATGTACAACTAGCTTAAGGAAAGGTCTAGGTAGTCCATGGTACCTATGGTATGTCTATGGCTTTAAGAAAATAAAATAGACAGATAGATGTCAGATGAAAATGACAGAGTATAAAAATATCCATAATTTTGCAAATAAGCAATATAAATTAAGTTTAAGAATACAAATCAATCAGAAATAACTAAAGTGTTCACCATACAATAAACATGGCTTTTTTTAACTCTCGCGCGTCGACCGCTCCCAAAGATAGTAACAGTGGCGAGTTTGCTTTGGTCTTATATGACCTATGAATGACCAAATTGCGACGTCAGAAAGGTCCGCTGTGTCCTTACTATACTCAATGATATTTTTATTTTTGTACCTTATATTAAGACATTCTAGTAGAAAAATGAAGCACGAATTTGAAAGACAAACAGTATGACAACTTTCAAAGGAAAATTTACCCACCGGAAGCCAGAACACAAACACGATGACCACACAGTAAATACTGCTTACACCACAAACATAATAATGTTTTAATTAATTGTTCATTTTATTTGTTTTGGTGGAATTAAAGTGTATCGTTGCAAGTTGTTTGTTGCTTTCATCAAAAAGCATAGCTTTATTTCGTTAAAGGTTTGTTTTACATTATGTATGTTTTATTTCTGTGTCATCATTTTGCATAATTTGAGTACCTACGACCTACCTTATAATTTAAGTAAAAACAACTGTTTTTGCGTTTGTAAATTTTTTCAATTTTATCAAATGAAGGAGTCAAATGAATTTGGGGGGTGTACCCCATTGTTGCGAAGATCATTACCGCGATGTACGGTACAGCGAAAGTTTACTATCGCGACGTTCGTTGTTGCGAAAGTTCTTAACTGCGATGTAGGTTACTGCGAAAGTTTACCATTGCGACGTACGTTGTCGCGAAAGTTCTTAACTGCGATGTAAGTTGCTGCGAATGTTTACCATTGCGACGTACGTTCTCGCGAAAGTTCTTAACTGCGATGTACGTTATTGCGAAAGTTTACCATTGCGAAGTACGTTGTCACGAAAGTTCTTTACTGCGATGTATGATACTGCGAAAGTTTACCATTACGACGTTCGCTGTCGCGAAAGTTATTTACTGTGACGATTACAGTTTCGATAACACGCTATTTCGATTTAGGTCATCTAGGAGAGTTTCTGATACTGGTGATAGTGGCAATATTATATTGTTGAACATGACTAAAAAATTTGCAAAAATTGTAAACAAATTTAATTATAATTGAACGGAAAGTTTAATTTTTAGAAAAATCGTTTTCTATATTTTTACCCTTGTAGAGCTCGGTCGCCCAGGTACTGTAGACTAAGTATCTAGAGTGCGAAATACTTAGACAGGCACCTACATGACTTTTGCTTTTGTTGTTTTTTTTAAAGTCTATTTAGATAGTACCTGCATGTATTTTGTTTATGTTTATTTCATTATTATTATCTTTTGGTTCGATTGTAATTAAATTTGCATACAATTTTTGCTCATTTTTTAGTCATGTCCAACACTGTAATATTTCCACTATCACCAGTATCAGCAACGCTCCTAGATGTCCTAAATCGCTTAAGCGTGTTATCGAAACTGCAATCGTCACAGTAAAGAACTTTCGCGACAGCGATCGTCGCAATGGTAAACTTTCGCAGTATCATACATCGCAGTAAAGAACTTTCGTGACAACGTACTTCGCAATGGTAAACTTTCGCAATAACGTCCATCGCAGTTAAGAACTTTCGCGACAACGTACGTCGCAATGGTAAACATTCGCAGCAACGTACATCGCAGTGTTGAACTTTCTCAATAACGTACATCGCAATGGTAAACTTTCGCAGTAACGTACATCGCAGTAAAGAACTTTCGCCACAACGAACGTCGCGATGGTAAACTTTCGCTGTACCGTACATCGCGGTAATGAACTTCGCAACAATGGGGTACACCCGAATTTGGGCTTTTGATAAATTTTTTATACTTTTTTGTCCCTACATATTTTGACTACTTACTTACTTTTATATAAGAGAACAGCTACACGACACGGACAAAGTTGATTCCGCAATGTTTATCTTTAATTCATTCTTCCTCGCACTTCATTATCATCTTAATTCCCATCAAAACTAATCACATTTTCATTCACCAGTCCCTAATAAAATACTGTTTCTTTTATACCATTATCAAGTGTCCATTATAACATTACATTGATCCGATACTCCATTACCGACTGCTCCTTAGGTCAGTACGCCCCTCGAATCGTTCGCATAAAGAACTTCCCAACAGTACAAATTACATCTCCAATGTGATTCATTGCTAAGATTGGGAACGGTTCCTAATCTCCCTCTTTTACTTTGACTACTTCAGCCTCACCCTGAATTACGATACTAGAATTAGCAGTTTATAAATCTGCGGCGCTCACGATGATTGCTTTTGAATTAGATTGTAGTTGCCTTTGTGATTCATTGTCTTTGTTCAAATCTGTTGGAAATGGGCTCATTTTGTTGTGTTGGCGGTTGGTCTGGGGAAATTATAATTTTGTTTTTATCCAAAGGCTTAGTTAAAACAAATGTAAGCCACTTTTATATCGAGAACTTGATTTGCAAGTGAATTTTTTTTTGTTATTTAATTTCCTGCTAGATATCTTTTCATCAACAAAAGAATGATGAAAGCTCATTCTTGTGACTGTAGTAATTTTTACAAGCCTTCTTTGTGATTAAGATTGTTTTTTTACTAATAACATACCTACGCGCTTGTTTTCCAATTTACTTTAGACATTGGTAGAATTGTCTACAGATTTTTACCATTTCAATGGTAAATATCTTACATTACTTAGGCCTAATTACACGAAAAAGACCTTATACAGAGGTAGTTGCTAACATAAGGATAAATTGACAATATTGTATGACGACCTACCAATTATAACTCCGTGTTAGCAGCTCATTCTGAGTAAGTAGGGACTTATTTTATAACACCATTACATAATATTGTTTTTCATCACAATCATCTTTTGCTTAATCTCTCTCGGGACATTAGCAGATCCTCCATTTTATCAATTCGCAAATCTGAGACTTTATAATATCTAAAAGTTCGAACAAGACTATTGCCGTCTCATAACCGAATAAACCTCCGTAGCGCGTCTCCTAATTAATCTCCTGGGTGGTTTGCATTTTGTACGAAACTCTAGGTGGTAACATCGCGCATAAAATTACAATAAAACAGAGTTATCTGCCGTAATGGCTGCCGCTCTTATTTATAGCACCTGCGTCGATAAATTCAAAGATGTTGGATTCATGGATGTGTTCCTTTATAGCTTTATTTTCATGGTTGACTTGCTGGAATGGAAGTAATGCGAGTGTGGGTCGGAATGCTTAAGTGAAAACAGTACGTGTGTCAACATCAATGGTTTATAGCCATTTGTTGGAGTTATTTCATTCATCGTTGAATTGATGTGTTTTCGACATTGCGCTTGAGCATTAATATGCCCCATACTAACTTATACCTAATATACCGTCCACTGTTTTACATACCAGTTCCCAGATCTCTACCAGATGGAAGAGATCGCGGAATATGATAAGGCTGCCCATTGAATGTGTATTCGTTTTAAGTTTATTTTTATAATTGTATTTTAAGGTGTACAAAAATACATATAATAAATAAATAATAAATACCAAAATTAAACGAGAATTTTTCAACTTTGTTTTAGTTCAGTGCAGTTAAAAAATAACTGAACTTACGCCTATATTTCTAGTAATGCTTATGTGTGCCTGTAATACACCCACATTGCACCAGGTATATTTTATTTCAATGTAAAAAAGGACTAGCATATTGCCATTAAACGGGCACCAAAAAATTAGGTGTGTATGTAATCTACTCTGTAAATATATTTATATATATTTACTATATTTTGGTGCTATATGAAATCCAGGGTAAGTTGCTTTAAGAAGCTTTTCATTTCTATAAATGCTGCCTTCTTTATCAAAGTATTGACCCAGCTGATCATCAGTATTATAATCTATTCGCTTCGTAGTACTATTCGGCAGTTTCAACTAAATGAATAAGTAAACAGGTTCTACGTACAGAACTTGTGAATGCAATTAGAAGATGAGTGCTGACATAATATGTTGGTTATGTATTACTTACATATTATGTCAGCACTCATCTTCTGACATCTGTCATGACGAGGCATGTTAACATCATCTCTTGTAGCTGAGTTATTATATTCAAAGGTGTGTTGCGTTCTTGGAGATAAATGTTGAGTAAATTTGCTTAAGTGATGTGGCTTTAATGGTACAGCGGTTTATGTGTTCTTCAAAATGACCAGGTGCGTAGTTCTTAACGTAACATCTACGGAAATTCCATAAGCTTCTAGTCGGCAGTTTCAACAAAATATATAAGTAAACGCCGCATAAGTACAGATCTCGTGAATGCGATAAGCATATGAGTGATGATATAATATTTAGCTTATATATATAGGCATTCACGGTATTGACAACACCATTGTAGCTTTTTTCGCCCATTATTGCCACTTATGATTGTTATCTTTAGTATTATTATTTTTATTATTGTGTGGCGACTTACGCCAGTTATTGACATGATTATTATTGACACTTGTGATTATTATCCTTATTATTATTATTTTTTAAATTATGATTGTTATTGTTTTGTGTTTGGTTATTATTATTTGACATTTGACACATACATCTTTATTATTTTTTTCATATTATATTGACATTTATTTAATTCAATAATACATTTTAATGGGCTTATCTGTTTAGTGACTGCATGATTATGATCATTAACAATTTTTTACTAAAATGTGTCACTCTGATTTATATTTGCACGCCGAAATTAAAGGCAGAATAAGAGAACAATTTTGTACATTTTACCAACCTTCTGTACCTTATTTATGCAAATAAATGAATTTTGTTTTTTTTTTTGATCTTTTTGAGCTAAGTTATGATATTTAAAGGAGTGCTGTGTTTTTGGTCATAACTGTTGAGGAAGTTTGCGTAAGTGATTTGGTTTTAATAGAACAGCACTTTTTGTTTTCTTAAAAAGGTCAGGTGCGTAATACGTATATAACTAGCGTGGGTGAACGACCAGATGCATGAACGAAAATGAAGCAAAAGGAGTATGTAAGGATCGTAGCAGGTGTATAGTTTACGCCTATCGCTACGGAAAAAGAGATTGACTTTATGTATGTATGTGTTTGTGGACTTTTTACTGACTGCTTTATTGGTCATGTGGTTAAAAGCAATACTGTTATGTAGCTAGGTATTTTTTTGGCCTGGATACATTATCATGCATACTGCACTACCACGGGGAGATGGTGCAATTACGTGGGACTCCAACCCACTAAAACTTCACGGTGGCCTAGTGTGCCACCTAAGGTGAGAACACAGGCACGCGTTAGCACTCACCGCGAACCCGCCGTGGCTGTAATACCGGCACTCTTCTTCCGCCGTGGCATCTTACCGTCAGCCGCGATCCCTTCCATATGACAGCGCAGTCCGCCTCAGTTGCGATGTCGCCTCTGTTGCTAAGAGGCACCGCAACCTACTTTTTGGCCGCTATGTCGTCAGCCTGTCGGCAAAACCCTGACGAGCGGCCCATACTCGGGTTCCTCTTTGCTTCACCGTGGGTGACTAAGCCTCGGCTATGAGTCCCCCCGCCTCGACAATGCGGGAACCCACCGGGGCAGAGTTAGCTAGGTTCTAGGATCGGTTACCGGCAGCCTTATTGCGTAATGAATTCGGCAAGAGCGAAGGGCAAAGATTATGAAAAATCGACCTATCACATGCGAGATGAAAGATGCGATGTGGCTTTCCATCTATGTGTTTTTTTTCTATTGGTCGAGTTTTCATACTCTTTGCCATCTTTGCCCTTTGCTTTTTCCGAATTAATTGTGCAATAAGGCTGCAGGTCGAGCAGTGTTACTGGGTGTTCCCATCTAGATTTCTCAGCAGCGCAAGTCTGTAATTGGGCCCGGTATATAATTAGACGAGCAGTGGTGGCCCAGTGGTTACGGTCCCGGTTTACGACTTGTAGGTCGTGGGTTCAAACCTGAGCAGGCCCTTCACTTTGTATAATTTATTTCACCACCCCTGATCTCAAAACGGTGAAGGAAAACATCGTGAGCAAACCGCCATGTCCTAGAACCAAAAGTTCAAAGACATGTGGCATCCACCAACACGCGCGCGCACTGGGTCCGCGTGGTGGATTATAGCCCACTCTCTCTATGAGAGGAAGCCTGTCTCTCAGCAATGGGAACATTAAAAGGCTGATGATGTGTGATGTGATATAATTAGAAGAAACCCATAAAAATACTGCTAAATAATTTTGCCATTCAAGAAATATTGCGTCACTCTTCAGGATATTTAGGCGTGGTGTAACGTTAGGTATCTAATGTTACCTCTTTCAACTTTTCTACTCTCGAAAAGCTCTAAATGTATTCGTAGTTCGGTCACCAAATCCTTTCATTTCAACAGTTTCCATAATTGTTTAAAAGTCATTCCGTAAATAAAACAAAATTATGCAGGTTTTCGACTCTTTCAAACAATACGACAAAATGCTAAAGATACGGGGAGGAAAACATTTTTCTTAAATAAAAAAAACACAGGAGTTTGACAGGTGTCTCGCATTTAAATTCGGTCAGAAGAATTTCTTTACATAATGCATAAGACGACGCGTCAAATGTTTCTCTAACAAACACGATTCCAAGAAATACCTTTATGTTGTATAGAAATTGAGAAACTTCAGTGATGTAAAAAGGTAAGTGAAATAATTTTCATAGAGTGCTCATCGAGTCTTTCGAGACATTAGTAAAAAGCTCGTCGATTCTTCACGTGACCAGAGGACTGGACTTTTCTTCTGCCAGAGAAACAGCATTACTATTAAACGTGGCAATGCTGCCAGCGTTCTGGGCACGTGTCCCATTGACATCGATGTGGAGAAATTTTTTGATGCGCAATCAGCCTTTTACCTTCTCCTCTTTGTATACCTATAGGTTTGTTTTGTTTAGGATATTCAATAGTATATGTTTATACAAAATTCAATGAAAAGGATAAATAAGCTTTCTTTGTTTCCTTCTCAGCAAACCCTTTCATTTGATACCCATATCATGGCAGTACACAAAAAATAACTAGGCCGCCATCATGGGCCGTCCGCCATATTGTATTTAGTATGACGTCACTTAGCTAACCATGCATTGTCATCCAAACTAAACGTGTATGCAAAATTTCATCTTAATCGGTGGCGGATAACTGCTTTAAAATTCAGTTTCAAGATTTGACCCGAAAACACGGGTATTATTTATAATAATATGGTAGGTATATCTTGCAAACGCTACTGCTAAACATAAGGCCCTGGGTTCGATACCCGGGTCGGGCTATTTGTTACTATGTTTTTCCACCTGGAATTTGACTGCTGCAGGTCTGAGTCTTGATTTGATACCTGCTTGATGGTATTGGCAGTGGTGTCTGATCACATACAAATAACCCGTTCCACGGATAAAGATGGTGATCTATCTATCGCCGTGGAACGGAACCGAACGCGAGGAATTTACAAAAAAATATCGGTATAATCAGATTAAAAACGCTAGTTACGTCGGCACGGTTTCTATGTATGGAATGAGGCATCTGTATGCTAGTATTATATTATCTGTGATATTGGGTCACCCCCTAATACATGGGACTTAAACATTAGTCAAATAAGCCTTTATTGCTACCTACTGTCCAGTAAGTAAATACATACTTACTTATTGGACAGTAGGAGATTCCAAATGTAAAATCTCGCTTCATGCTGGACAGTTGTGAATAAGTCTCCGGTAGAGTTCACTTTCTGGGTACTTATTAGAGATGTTATGGCAACATTACATACCATATTTGAGAAAAAAAATATTATTACGTTTAGAAGTTTATTATGTTTAAATAGTACTGTGAGGGGGTAGACAGGGTAAGCAGCAGTTAAACATGGAAATAACTTGATATTTTATATATTTAGTAAGAATATTACAATACGCCTGCCTTTGGGCGGCTTCAATCCAATTCTGACACATTCAAAATTAACAAAAAACATCTACAGCTATTCTGTTCGAAATTCATACATCTTTCAAGTAATAAATATTGCCAGTGTTTAAATAGGCAAGTAGGTTGCCTTCTCAAATGGTAAGTCCTTACATGAGCTACGCCCCTACGAATAGACGCACAGAATCATATGAGGTGCTTCTATTCTAAGTCTTGAAAGGATATATGAATCCTACCTTATCCTAACCCGAACATTTACCTAACAGAGGAATCAAAGTACAATTGAGGTACGACCCTTAAAAGGGGAAGGCTTAATCATGACCAACGAGTTATCGGATACTCCGATATGTGCTTTTAACTTCAGCTGACGTGCACATAAGCACTGACAAATCAACGCAGTCATGCTTGAACCTCCTTGGCCAAAACCTCTGAAAAAGGAACAAGGCGTCCTCCCAACACTAATAAGAATGATGCGTCAACTCACATCGACCCGGATGGGGTTTAAATTCAAAAATTCTGATATGATACAATATTTCGATCTCGTGCGTTTATCAGGCCAGAGAAGGAAAGGCTGGATCGCATCGAATTTAAATTCTATTCATAGAACTTACACCAGGGCTTATCATCATAAATATATTTACTTTTTTAAACAACAGTCATCAACTGGACCGATGATGTCAACTCGACATCCTTTGCAAAGGCTATGCCCCGTTAGCAAAGTCGGTTTCAGTTACAACTATTCCTCATCTATTGTATTTTATCACTAGGGCCTGGTGGAAGTTTTGCTTAAACGAACTTGCTCATTATATAAATAGTCGTTTTTTCGATGCAAAGTTAACGTTGCCAGCCTCTTCTTCGCCCAGCAGCATACAATCCATCAGCACATCAACAGCTCATGCAACGGAAAGAAATAATTTTATTATATCTATCGATACTATTTGAAAATTTCGACAAGAAAACTATCGATACATTTTTCCTACTTTCCCATCTCTATCAACTTCCATATGTCAAATTTGTCATTCATATATTTTTTAATTGACAACGGACCTTATTCTAAATGGAAACCTTAATAACCTTAACCTATTCTTATCTATTTGAACCTATATCTTATTCTAATCGAACATTAAAAGGTTTTAATCTATTTACATGTACTATGTCCCTAAAACGCCTACTATTATTTTTTATAATTACATAATTTACATCAGTTAATCTCCTAACTATACGGTATGGGCCTTTATACAACCTACACAGTTTTAGACTTCTATTTGTGGTCCGTCTAGGTGTATAGAGCATCACTAATTGATTCGGCGAAAATATTCTCAATTTAGCTTTTCTATCATACCGCATTTTCTGTTTAAGCTGTGCCTTTTTTATATTATCTATGGCACAACGTGACAAGCTGTTACCTAGCTCATGACGTCCTGCATAATCAACTATGTCAATATTGTTGCCATTTACTAGCATGTCGGTTTGGAATAATGGTTCTCTTGCGTATAGCAACATGTGAGGTGAAAATCTAGTGCTTGACTGTTTGCTGGCATTATAAGCAAAACACACTAGTGGAACATAACTACACCAATTTCGCTGATCGTTGGTGATATACATGGATAGCATCTGACACATTGTTCGATTAAATCGCTCAACTAAACCATTTGTTGCAGGGTGGAACGCAGTGGTGAAGCGTGACTTGGCTCCAAAATAACTTACAGTTTCTTTTACCAAACGAGATGTAAAAATTGACCCCCTATCCGACACAATTTCTATAACTCCTCTATAATGACAGAAAATTTCTTCGATTAGGAACTCGCTGATCCTCTGCGCTGTCACCCTAGGAACTGCTCTACAAACTGCATACTTCGTTGCATATTCCAAACTTACAATGATATACCTATTACCTCTCAGCGACTTCCTAAAAGGACCTAACACATCTATCCCAACTTTATCCATCAATCGGTTCACAACAATAGGTTGTAACTGGGCCACCTGATAGTCCTTCTTCCGCTCCTGGCACAACACGCAACTTCTTACATATTTATCTACCACTCTCTCTGCATCCTTGATAAAGTACCTCGCTCTAAACTTAGCCAAAGTTTTCGCCAAACCTAAATGCCCTCCTGACCATGGATCATCATGAAGTTCTTTCAACACCTCCTGTAACAAATTTTTAGGAATAACTACTAGCATTCGATCAACATTCATAATCCTGATTTTCTTACACAAAATACCATTTATCACACTAAATCCCTTCACTGCATTACTCCCGCTAGCTGCTATCCTATCCAACCAATACCTACAAAACTCATCTCTAAGCTGGTCATCTCTTATCCTGACCACCTCGATCCTATATAACTGCATGCCATCGTCGGGGTCCTCCTCCGTCCTCTTCGGGTCCTCCTCGACTTGCACTAATGGATTCCTACTCAAAAAATCAGCAATAACGTTATCTCTGCCTGAACAATGTACAATATCGAAGTCATACGCCTGGATACACAGCGACCACATAGCTAATCTTCCATTCATGTCCTTTCTACCTCGTAGCCAGCACAATGCCTTATGATCAGTGATAACCTGGAACTTCAGACCCCAAAGAAAATGTTTAAAATAATTTAACGCCCAGACTAATGCGAGACACTCTTTCTCCGTTGTAGAATATTTCTTCTCTCCATCACTCAACTTCCTGGATGCGTATGCTAAAGAGAACAACACCTTGTCACCTTGCATGAGACAGCAGCCAAGGGCTTCTCCACTTGCGTCCACATGCAACCTAGTTGTTATTTTTTTATTACTAGAATAAAAATGCAATATCGGGGGTGATTCCATAATTTTTATTATCTTCTGGAAGGCTTCTTCTTCTTTTCTTTCCCATATAAACTTGGCGTTTTTTTTTTAATAATCTTGTAAGAGGTAATACTATCTCAGCAAAATTACTAATGAACTTTCTATAGTAAGAAAACAAACCCAATACAGACTTAACCTGTTTTGCATTGGTTGGAGTCTTTAATGTTTTTAATGATTGCAATTTTTTTTTATCAGGCTTAACTCCTTCACCGGAAATCTCATGCCCCAACACTGAAATTTTCTTATATCCGAAGCTGCACTTATTCGGTTTTAGCGTCAGGTTTGCTTTCTTTAATCTACACATGACTTCTTCTAACGATTCCATAAACTCCGTGAAATTATTACCCCACACTAATATATTATCTACGTAACAAATGGCCTTTTTATATTTGATACCAGCTAAGACCTTATCCATTATCCTTTGGAAAACAGCTTGATTCGTCTTGAGCCCAAAAGGTAAAACATTAAACTCATATAGACCGGAAGCAGTAATAAACACAGTTTTATGCTCATCCTTTTCGCTTAAACGATGCTGCCAGTAGCCTGAATTTAAATCTAAATCCGCAAAGTATCGCGCCCCTGACAAATAAATCATTAAATCTTCTATGATTGGTAATGGGTAACTATCGGTAATTACTTTTTTATTTAATTTCCGATAATCAACACAGAATCTCCAGGACTGATCTGGCTTCTGTACTAATACTACCGGAGAAGCGTACGCACTCCTCGATTCACGAATAACACCATTCTTAAGCATCTCTTCTATTTGTGTATTTATTATGTCAAGCTGTTTAGGGGATACTCTATAAGGAGGATGATGGACAGGTATATCATCTACAGTTCTAATAGTAATTTCTTCTATACTACAGCTGCCTAGATCCGAAGCCGTAAAAGCAAAATTCTCACTATAAGATGAAAGAAGATTCTTAAGCGATTCCAATTTACAGAGACTCAAGTTTGGGTTTATATCAAGTTCCCTTTTTAAATTACATTTTTTGGGTACAGTTGATATATAACTCGCATCATCACTATTCACTAATCTCGAAAAATACAAATAGTCATTCTTAGACACCGTATTTATACTTCTTTCTTCCATAGATTTACCATCGCCGTCCAAGACGTTATTAACTTTATTTGTTCCGTCTTGATAGCTCTTACACACCACTGGTTGTGAAATCGACGTAACGTTTTGTTCAGAGAATTTACAAAATTTAGCACAAAACTTGCCTTTAAAGAATACACATTTCTTACTAAAGTCAATGATAGCTTCATTATTATATAGAAAATCTTGGCCAAGTATTAGACTTTGGTTAATGTCTTTTATCACAACAAAGTCATTTGTTAAGACACACGAATCCACAATGAAGTTGATCCTCGTTTTTCCAATAACTTTTAGGTGTGCACCCGAAATGGATTTCACAAAATGTTTCGTCTCATCACCGGTATGTTTCAGACCTAGCAGCAGAACTAATTCTTCCGTAATGCAAGAGATAGAAGCACCCGTGTCAACTAATGCGTTATAAAATTGATTAGCAATACAAATATTAATAAATGGAGTTAGATCACCGTGTTTATTGACTTCGGTTGGGAGCTGCTCTTTCCTGGACACAGTGCGCAACTCCTCATCTAACTTTATTGTCTGTGTCCTGGTTCGTTTGGGTGATCGGTTGGTATAGGGCTTCTAAATCTAGGGGCAACATGAGAGCGGTTATTTCTGTCCTCGAAGCGCTGCCTTGGGCGTAGATTGTATCTTGGTGTGTGAAAGGTTTCGCCGTCGCCCGCTCGATGCGGAGTCACGCTAGATGTGGCCACACCTGGGCTTGGTGATCTCCGTGAGGCAGGGAACCCTTGATTAGATGACGGCGTTTCGAAACGCACGCGCGGAGGTTGCACCGGCAAATTTATGCGCTCATTTTGCACACATTCTAATATTTCCCTCATTTGTACTATCGTGGCAAGAAGCTCTGCCCTGGAGCCGTACAGTTTCGTGCCTAACTTAAATTTATAATAATTTGTTACCCCTTTTAAAAAAATTCTAATGAATATTTGATCATCGGCTATGCCTGCTTGCTCAGCATAATCCGCCAGTCTATAGAAAAAGGCATTTACTTCCTCTTGTCTATCTTGCCGTGCGTTATAAAATTTCTCAATAAAATTTATCCTCGCTGGGAATTCTTTTTTTAAATTATTACAAATGTCCAAGAACGAGAGATCGTCCTTGTAAACGAACTTATAATAGGCAAGAGCTGGGCCGTCCAAGTATGCGCCCAAAATCAGCCCTGCCATTTATTTATAGCAGCAATTTGACGGAATTGCATGAGGAAATCCTCAAAACTGGACTTTGTTCCCGTCCCTGTGAATAACGGTTGTGCCATCTTTTCTTAGATATAAAGTACCACTTATCTTTGATAATCCAGGTGCTAGGGTTTTCGCCAACGGTATCTTCGTTCTCCGTAAACTCATATACTCGTAGATGGGGCTTCGCACACTGTTTTCGCCGTGCACACGCGAATTTTTATTAATTCTGGGATTTCGTATCCGGCATGCTCCACCAATATGTGAGGGGGTAGACAGGGTAAGCAGCAGTTAAACATGGAAATAACTTGATATTTTATATATTTAGTAAGAATATTACAATACGCCTGCCTTTGGGCGGCTTCAATCCAATTCTGACACATTCAAAATTAACAAAAAACATCTACAGCTATTCTGTTCGAAATTCATACATCTTTCAAGTAATAAATATTGCCAGTGTTTTAATAGGCAAGTAGGTTGCCTTCTCAAATGGTAAGTCCTTACAGTACACATGTATTATATTGATTGTTGAGTTTTGTAACAATATTTTATTATTTGCCATGTTTACTTTTTGTTGTCTCCTCATAAACACCCACACGCAAGAACTTCAGTTTATCCTCATGGTGCTTGCAACAGCACCGAAATATCGGAAACTCGCAACAAACAGTTAACATGATAAATATCCCGTTTCGAATGTTAATGTTAATATTTTATTATTGTTCACAGAGAAGAACTGTGCAATTGTGGGTACATCGGTATGCAGATTCGGGAAGCATTGATCCTCGCCTGCCGGTACCAAAGGCTGGATTTGTATACACAGATGTCAATGCGCGTCACCGTGATATAGTTGCTAGGCATATAGCTGAGCTCTTCCACACTAATCGTTCCACGGCGACTAAACATGGCGTGACATAACAAACTGTACGGAACCACCGTGCTGCTGGTGTGAAATGTCGTAGGCCAGCCAAGAAATGTTTACAGACATTCACAAAACTTTGTGGCGGAAATATGGTGACCGCTTTAATAAAAAAAAAATAGATAGTGAAGTCGCACCAATCGGCTATCAACAAAATTATCAGAGGCTCATCATCATCATCATTTCAGCCGAAAGACGTCCACTGATGGACATAGGCCTCCCCCAGGCGTCGCCACATTGACTGATCCCGTGCGTCTCGCATCCAGCGCCTTCCCGCAACCTTAACCAGGTCATCGGTCATCGGTCTTCGGTCTTTCCAACGTATCGTCTGCCGGTTTGCGGTCGCCATTCCAGAACTTTTCGGCTCCATAGGCCATCCGTTCTGCGAGCAATGTGCCCTGCCCACTGCCACTTAAGTTTGGCAATTCTTCGGGATATGTCGGTAACTTTGGTTATCCTGCGGATATCATCATTTCTGACGTGATCACGCAAGGAAATTCCGAGCATAGCCCTCTTCATTGCCCCTTGGGTGACTTTACACTTTCTGATCGAGACGTGGTCGCTCACAATGGGCCTTCCCATTGTGAGCGACCACGTCTCGGTCCCATAGGTGATCACTGGCAACACACACTGGACATAGACTTTTGTCTTGAGACACTGCGGTAAATTGGACGAGAAGATACCACGCAACTTCCCGACCGCCGCCCAGCCAAGTCGGATTCGACGGTTGACCTCTTTCTCGAAGTTGGACCTACCCAACTGGACCGTTTGTCCCAAGTAAACATAATCGTCTACAACTTCGAGTGTAAAGTCTCCAATCTTGACAGGAGTGGGTGTTACATGGGCGTTCACCATGACCTTGGTTTTGTCCATGTTCATTTTAAGACCCACTCTTTCGGAAGCTCTACTAAGGTCATCGAGCATTTTACTGAGGCTCTCCATGGTCTCAGCCATGACCACTATGTCGTCGGCAAACCGAAGTTGAGTGATTTACTCGCCATTAACGTTGATGCCAAGCCCCTTCCAGTCCAGAACCTTGAAGACCTCCTCCAGCGCAGCAGTGAACAGTTTCGGAGAAATGACGTCTCCCTGTCTTACGCCGCGCTAGAGAAGGATTGGTTTCGAGGTCTGATCCTGAAGACGGACTGACATGGTGGCGTTTCTGTACAAACACTTCAACACCTCAATGTACCGGTAGTCAATCTGGCACCGTTGGGGAGACTGCAGTACAGCCCAAGTCTCGACCGAATCGAAGGCTTTCTCGTAGTCCACAAACGCTAAACAGAGAGGCTCTTCGGTCTTCTGTATAACCTGCCGCAGCGTATGTATGTGGTCTACGGTGCTAAAGCCTTTTCGGAATCCGGCTTGTTTGGGAGGCTGGAAATCGTCAAACCTGCGCGCGAGACGATTTGTGATGACCCTTGAAAACAACTTGTAAACATGGCTAAGAAGCGAGATAGGCCTATAGTTCTTCAGCCGGGCATTGTCGCCCTTCTTGAAGAAGAGTACCACCACACCCCTACACCATGCCTGTGGCTTTTTGCCCTCGAGTATGACGGAATCAAACAGCTTCTGAAGGGCCTTGAGGACCGGTTTTACACCCGCCTTCAGAAGTTCAGCCGTGACTCCGTCATCACCCGGCGCCTTGTTGTTTTTAAGCTGTTTCAGAGCTATCCTAATCTCGTACAGGCTGAAGTCCGTGATATCTTCGGTATAGTGTCGGGTCAATCTAGCTCTTGGGTCGTTTGCTAGACTTGCAACGGGTTTGCTGATTGATGTGTACAACTGTCCATAGAACGTCTCGATCTCCCTCAGAAGCTCCGGTTTGGCGGATACGATCCTGCCATTGTCGGTCTTCAGTTTCGTGAGCTGGCTCTGCCCAATAGCCAGATCCCTTGAAAAACCTTGGAGCCTTTATTTCGCTCAATCGCGACTTTAATACGCTCGGTATTAAAGCGGCGGAGGTCTTTTTTCAAGGATTTAGAGATCTGTCTATTGATCTGCCGGTTTTGCACGCCTCATCTGAAGACTGCAGGATCATCTCACGCCTCTCCTTCATAAGCTTGAGGGTATGATCAGATAGCTTTTTGTTTCTATCTGTAGGACGGATCTTGAAAAACTTAGACCCGACCGTATGGACAGTTTCCACGAACCTGTCGCTGTATTCGTCCACGGAGCTCCTTAGGCACTCGAAACGATTCTGGAGTTCGAGCTGAAAGCTCTCGGGGTTTTGGACCTGGATCTGTGCTGGACGGAGCGTGGACTTCATCAGTCGAGACCTTTCAAGCTTAATATTAATGTTCAATGTGCCTCTTACCATGTGGTGATCGCGCCCGGTTTTTACCGAATTGATCACAGAGACATCATTGAACATTCTTGGTTGACATGATGAAGTCGATCTCATTTTTTGTTGCACCATCGGGGCTCTGCCAGGTCCACTTCCTGTGTTCACGCTTTTTTTAATGATAATGACAAATGATTTTATGTCTGTAAGTTGGTTTGTACAAACGCTTTTACATGTCTAACATATTTTTTTTTAAAATAGATGAGGTCGGCGTTTCCTATCTGACTACTCTGAGAAGAAAGGCCGAAACAAACTCAGAGGTCACAGTCTCTTTTAAAGTCCTGATAAAATCTTGGTTCGATTATGTGAAGACCATGTAGACTGATGTCTGAAATGGTCTTTTGAGGAAAGAACCAGCCAGATTGAGTGGACCTGTCCAGTCAGTGCACGCAATTGTCAATAAGCGAGCAGCTCAACTCAGAATTTAAGGAGCTCAACGATTCGACGAACAATACCAAAGAAAGGACATTCGAGTAGGCCGCATAAACTACTCAAACTGCCAGACCAAGATTAAAAACTAAGATAAATTGAAAAACAAAATAATGATCCACATAGTATTCACATTCACAATAATTAAAATAAAATAATATAATACTTTAAAAAGTAAATATTCTTGTCATCAATAAAAAAAAAAAAAAAATTAAAAAATTCATGGTGCAAAATATTTAAACAAAAAAACTAAATTAATTGGAGCAGCTCACTCCCAAGCTGTTCTATCCTCAACGTAATATTTAATGCTATAAAACGCTTTTTGGCACAACTTACGTTTAATGAATGATTTAAATTTATTAAGACTTAGATTTTGTACTTGGCTTGGAAGCATATTATAAAAGCGTACACATTGACATCTAAACGAGCCACCTATTTTCTTGAGCCTTGTTGTAGGTATTACAAATTTGTGTTTGTTCCTAGTATTTATATTATGGATATAACTGTATTTTTTAAACAATTTTATATTTTTATGGGCATATAAAAGATTTTCATAAATATACTGAGAAGGCACATTAATCTCCTTAAATTTCTCTCTGAGAGAGTGTCTCGGGCTTAATTTATAAATTGATCGAACAGCTCTTTTCTGCAAAACAAAGATAGTCTGGATGTCGGCGGCATTTCCCCACAACAGAATACCGTACGACATTACACTATGAAAATAGCTAAAGTATACTAAACGGGCTGTCTCTATGTCCGTTAAATTACGAATTTTTCTAACAGCATATGCTGCGGAGCTTAGCTTTTTTGACAATTTATCTATATGTGGGCCCCACTGAAGCTTAGCATACAAAGTTAAACCTAAGAATACTGTGCTATTTCTGGATTCAATTCTTCGCCCTTTATCAGCACATCAGTTTTCACCTGCCTAACGTGAGGTAGGGTAAACTTAATGCATTTCGTTTTTTTTTCATTAAGTAGTAAATTGTTAAAATTGAACCAGTGAACTACTTTTGAGATCGCGCTATTTACATTTTCAGTAACCAGCTGCTGACGTTTAAGTTTAAACAAAAGTGAAGTATCATCCGTAAACAACACTATATTATGGTTATCCTTTATGAGGTAAGGCAAATCATTAATATAAATAAGAAACAAGAAAGGACCAAGAATCGAGCCCTGCAGGACTCTCATTGTTACTATAGATCCAGGAGATCTTTTTCCATTAACGTCAACGCTCTGAATCCTATTACTCAAGTATGAAGTAAGAAGTTCCAGAGCGCTGTTCCGGATCCCGTAGTGGCGGAGTTTCCTGATTAGTGTTTTATGAAGAACACAATCAAATGCCTTGGACAAATCACAAAAGATGCCCAAGGCATCGCACTTATCCTCCCATGCATTATAAATATGTACCAAAAGCTCAACACCGACATCAGTGGTTGAACGACCCCTTGTAAAACCGAACTGTTTGCTATGTAATAATTTATGTTTATTAAAAAATCTTTGCAATTGCTCTAAAATTAATTTCTCAAATATTTTACTAAAAGTAGGTAGTACTGAAATTGGTCTATAATTTGTAGGGTCTGATGTACTACCTGATTTAAACAAAGGTATTATTTTATTATTTTTCATTAGGTCAGGAAACTCCCCACAGTCGATACAATTATTAAAGATAATAGCTAAACTAGGTGCGACAATATCAATAATAGACTTGGCGACTTCAACAAAATAACCCCACAGATCAGCAGTCTTTTTAACATTTAAAGTGTGAAAGGTTTTAATTATGTCTCTACAAGTAATATGTTCAAAAATAAATTCCGAATCGCAAACATTAAGAGGAAACGGGGGTGGTCTTTTCTCCATACAAAAACTCTCGTCTGTTTTCTCTCTGGTTTATGAACTTAAAGCAATGATTTTTTACAGTAAAATAAATATCAACTTCTTCTATGTCCCTATGTTTTCCTTTTTGGTGATATATTATCCGTATAAGAACTAGAACCCTCTCAAAATGCTCAAAATTGTCTGTATTGAGTCGCTGTCTTCAGAGCCTTAGTGTACAAATTTGATAACTATTAATGAAAAAAGGAAAACATAGGGACATAGTAAATATCCTTCTTATTCAGTTTATGAAATATCTTCTAAATCGGTCCAATATTGGAGGAGAAAACAGACGAGAGCCAAACCTCGAATTATGACTTTTTACTTAAGAAAACTTGTCGAATCTGCGGTTGTCCTTATCGCACGAATTTGTGGGCGGGGTTTGACGCAAGGGGTCTGCATAATACGTACACAGACGATAAGGTGATGCGTAGTAGTTGAAAATAATATCGATATACTAGTGTTGTAAACAGTTATCGATAAACACATTTATATTGTTTGCATGTGCTGTTTAGTGGGAATTACAAATAGAAGTATTAAAAAGTAATGGATACAAAATAAAATTAAGTGCATGTCTTTATTTATTTATTTATTTATATATATACACTTTATTGTACACCATAACAAACAAGAAAAAGAAACTTAATACTAAAAATATACAATGGGCGGCCTTATCGCATACCGCGAAATGTTTATTACAAAAAGTTTTCAATACAAAACAGTAAATTATATATTGGATAGGTATCCGCAGTCTCTAGATCGCCTACTAGGTACATCAGCGAAATTAAACTTATTTCAACGTCAGCCGCACGGGTCAATCCACAGAACAGATAAAAGAGGTTTTATCTGTTCTGTGGGTATGCTTGCCGTGGTTGTTCCGTGGATGGGTGACCATCTTTACATACCAAGACCCGTCCGTGTCTCGCCAAGCACGTTAAGCCGTTGGTCCCGGCTGTTATTTTCGGCTTTGACATCCTGAAAGTCTGACTCGTTTTACCAAGGGGTTTCATATTACCCAGTAACTGGTTGTGGAGGTCAGATAGGCAGTCGATCTATCAAAATACTGGTATTCAGCTCCATCTGACTCCAACGTAGATGGGAAAAGGCTAGGCAGACGTGCTTTCTCTCACTGGTTTATTCTTTGGTATCCGATCGTCAATGATTTCTGGTGAAAGGCTAATGCCTCAGGCTTGCCACTAATGTGGTAGAACTTTTCTATTAATGGTTCCATTTTTTGCCATAATGCATTGTCCCTCTTAATATTTTGAAAAATAAAAGCTTTTGGGACTCCATAAAATAAAATAACAGAAATTTCGACGAGTTATGTGTAGTTGGCCTTGTACTTAGTAGAAGTAATTTTGATTCTGTTTTAATTGTAACATTTTGCCTTTAAACGTACATAAATCTATAACATCATCATCATCGTCATCATATCAGCCGAAAGACGTCCACTGCTGGTCACAGGCCTCCCCCAAACGTCACCACATTGATCGGTCCCGTGCGTCTCGCATCCAGTGGATCCCCGGAACCTTCACCAAGTCATCGGTCCACCTGGTGGGAGGCCTTCCAACGCAACGTCTTCCGATTCGCGGTCGCCACTCCAGAACCTTTCTGCCCTATTGGTCATACGTTCTGCGAGCAATGTGCCTTGCCCACTGCTACTTAAGTTTGGTAATTCTTCGGGCTATGTCGGTAACCCTGGTTCTCTTGCGGATCTCTACATTTCTGATTCGACCACGCAAGGAAACTCCATGCATATCCCTCTCCATTGCCCTTTGGGTGACTGTAAGCTTTCTGATGAGGCCCATTGTAAGCGACCATGTCTCAGAACCATATGTCTGGCAACACACACTGGTCTGGTCACTGTGTCTCAAGTCTATACTTGTGACACTGTGGTAAGTTGGACGAGAATATACCGCAACTTCTCGAACACTGCCCAGCCAAGTCGAATTCGACGGTTGACCTCTTTCTCGAAGTTGGCCCTACCCAACTGGATCGTTTGTCCCAGGTAGACATAGTCGCCCACAACTTCGAGTGAAGAGTATCCGACTTTGATTGGAGTGAGTGTAAAATGGGCATTCAACATCACCTTGGTTTTGTCCATGTTCATCCTAAGACCCACTCTTTAGGTAGCTCTACTGAGGTCATCGAGCATTGTACTGAGGTCCTCCATGGTCTCCGCCATGACCACTATATCGTCGGCAAACTGAAGGTGATTGATGTATTCGCCATTGACATTTATGCCTAGCCCTTTCCAGTTCAGAAATCTGAAGACATCCTCCAGTGCAGCGGTGAACAGTTTCGGAGATATGACGTCTCCCTGTCTCACACCTCGCTGCAGAAGGACGGGTTCCGAGGTCTGATCCTGAAGTCGAACTGACATGGTGGCCTTTTTATACACACTTTTCAACACTTCGATGTACTGGTAGTCAATTTGGTACCGTTGGAGAGACTGCAGTACAGCCCAAGTGTCGATCAAATCGAAGGCTTTCTGGTATTCCACAAACGCTAAACAGAGAGGCAGGTTGTACTCTTCGGTCTTCTGTATAACCTGCCGCAGCGTATGTACCTATGTGGTCTACGGAGACGATTAGTGATGATCCTTGAAAACAGTTCTAAATCTATTTATTTTTGTTCAATTCCGTCTTCAAGTGACATTCTTGCAATTTCGTAAGGACAGTTTACCTCTATTATCGAGTCTTGACCTATCAGACCATCCAGGCTTGCCGCGAAAAAGGGTTTCTTTTCATCGATAAACATTCCACACTCTAATACCTGTAGGCCCGTGTGCTTGATAAATTGATCGATCGCTTTAGATTCAGTTTCCTTGCCATAATTGGTAGCCACAGTTCCTTTAAATTTGTTATATAATAACGTTTCTCAAATTTTGCGAACCAATGTTTTCGGTCGCATCTTACATATTCGCCCAACATTCGATGCCGTAAGCCTCTTTAGTCTTTCAATTTCCCATAAGCTATTATCGCTTTGGCTCCCACTATTTTCCTTTGAACATCCTTAGTTGAGAGCAATCTTTCAAGAAATATTTTTTCTTTTAATTTATATAAATCCAAAGGCATATCTTCTTCTATCTTCTTCCAACTCTAAGCGACCGTAGTTTTTAACAGGTTCTGTAGTTCTTTTTATTTTGCTCGTGCCGTCTTTGGGATATGTCAGTTTTCTTTTTCGGAAAATCTCTGTGATTTTTTTCGAACAAGAAATATTTTTTCTTTTAATTTATATAAATCCAAAGGCATATCTTCTTCTATCTTCTTCCAACTCTAAGCGACCGTAGTTTTTAACAGGTTCTGTAGTTTTTTTTATTTTGCTCGTTCCGTCTTTGGGATATGTCAGTTTTCTTTTTCGGAAAATCTCTGTGATTTTTTTCGAACGCTGCTTTTGATCTATTTTTTTTTATTTGCCCGGACTGCAGCCCTGTATTATTTTTTGGAGGCGTGAATGAATAGGCCTTCGATATTTCATGAAGTTACTGCTCCACTTGTCTGATATGATATGAGCCTGCAAAGTTAACTCTTTTTCCGCCAATAAATTTGGCAATTACATAATTAAATTGCTCCACAGTATTATTAGTCACGTCCAAAAAAAAAGATTTTCTGCATTTGCTGTTAAGAATAACAGATATTCTTGGATATCAGTCCACAATCCACAACAACAAAAGTTACGAGTGACTGGGGCGATTACAAGAAATGCGCGAGCCGCGGCCGGGAGCGTTTCGGAGGCACGCACACACCGTCAACTTACACACACATGGATAGGGCGGCCGGGCGCCACGCGCTCGCAGTTCGCAGAGCGACAGCGATAGTTTTTTCAAATACCTATTTTTCAAAAGTCTCTCCGCCCGTATTTCCTCTTAACATTTTCTTTTAGCAAAGACTCAGCAACAGAAGGTTGATTTCATAGTTTAAGGATTTAGTAGTAGAAACGGGAATATCTGAAAAGAAAATTGCAAAGGCCAGTGCGACTTGTGTCTGATTTTATGATGTTGTCATTAATAGACAGGCTGTAGTCAATATTTCGGTTACCAGATCCTCCCGATTCACTATTAATAATATTCCAAGTCGTTTTAATAACATTACTACTGTTTTTAATCTTTGAACTCAAATAACGCGACTTGGCCAAAAAACAAACTTTTTTAAATAATTTTGAATAATTTCTAACATATAAATTAAATTCAGTAGTGTTTACATAAGTCCTTTCATCGTACAGCTCATAAAGCCGTATTCTACTTTTATGAATACCAATGGTAGCCCAATCACTGAATGATGCATTACCATTAACGGAGATTGTCTTGGGAATAAAGGTGGAATTAAATTGTTTACAGTATATACTAAAAAGCATCAAATAGATGATTAGGATCAGCATGAATTGACAAAATTGGTAATTTATCAATGAGTTTAACTTTAAAAGCTTTCAAGCGACTTGCAGTTTGGGGTTAACAGTGATATTATTTTGAAGAAGGTGTTCATCATATAGAGGCTCTTCTTCTCCATAAAACTGGCCAGTAGGTGACCCCGAGGGGGTGTGCCGAGGTTGGGGCGTAGACCTGTATGACCTTCAGCGAATATCTAGAGAATATTCTGAGTATAAGGTACGTCACCCTGGTCGACACACTCTCGATCTTCACCACGTTGTTCACAAGGGACTTGTGGACGATAAACCCGACACCACCCTGATACTGCCGGTCACCCTATCGGAAATAGAGCAGGTTACCGGCTTTGAGGATTATCGAGTCCTCCCCTTCTCTTCGGACTTCAGATAACCCTATAATACTCCATCGCAACCTGCTCAATTCCTCTTCGAGCTCGGTGATCTTCTCATAGGTCCGAAGTGTGCGCGTGTTGTACGTTGCCAGGTCCAGTCGTCGGTGATTGTTGGGGTAGCCGGATTTCATCCGGAGATTCTTCGCACCCCTTGCCATGCCGTAAATTCGACCGCTACCGTAGTCGCGGGTAGGCAGGCTGCCGGGCACTAGGGGCCATTTTTTATTTGTGCTATTCATAGGGGGGGGAGGGTTTGCCATAATCGCCACGCTTGGCAGGCGGGTTGGCGATCGCAGTATGGTTGTTATAGAAGCACAGAGAACGCTGCTGCCCATTCTCTGGTTTGTCCCTTAGTCGCCTTTTACGATTTGTTCCATGCGTGGCGTGGCGCAGGATCCACCAATCAAAGGACTCTGTTCCAGTCTAACACAACGAGTTTTGTAGCCAATTCGAATGGGGACGACACCCACGGGAAGACATGGGATGTTGAAATTCTTAACGTCCGGCACCATACGGAACAGAGGATATTTCAATTTATTATATGTAAGATATTATTGTTAGTGAGATTACAATTTAGGATACCTGTATCTTAATATATATCTTACTAAATTTTTTATTCATATCACAAATAAATGAATTACCTACTTGATTTTGAAACAACTACTTTAATTCTTGTCATGCAAAAAACTTTATAAATTGTCTTTATTTTTTTTAAATACCTAGTCAATAAATATTGTAAGATATTTGATTTACCAGGCGAATGTTTGTACACCTATGCTAGGGGACCAGTTAATTACATAGTGAAATTTATGCTTCATAATCTTTGCTTCATCTAGTGTGAAGCTAACAATAATAAATAGGCGAAGTAATACATTCGTTGATTTTACGCACACCAATATCTGTTGGTGTGCCCTGCAAACCTATCTGATTTGCTTTGTGTACATCCCGTTTTTCCAGATATGTTTTAATCTAATGTGATAAGGGGTAATATGTAATAGCCTATTGATATCAACCGTACCCAAATCCGTACTGAAAAATAACAGATGTAAAATCCCAAAAAATAGTTTGCTCAACCGTGTTTTTTTTGTGCTCTATAAGCTCGCATTTGACCAGTATCTCACCTGATGGCAAGCAATGATGTGGTCGACGATGAAGCACGCTTGCCTAGAAAAACCCTATTCACTCTTGACTTTAACCCTAGGTTTAGTTGTCGGGAAACAGAGACTCAGGCAGGGAATTTCACTCCTTAGCTGTACGCATAATGAAAGAGTCCCCAAAACGTTTTGTGCGTATGGGTGGGATGTACACCATTGGCGCATCGCCGTACTTCAGGTAGTACGATGAGGAACTGGTGCTCTACAGTAATGCTTACGACCACTGGACCAACGAGGCAGATATTTTTACAAGCTTTTATTTAATTAGCTGTAATTAAAATCTACATTATAAAGGTAGGTTATAAAAATTATATATCTCTCTCATTCTCTACTATGTCCGTAAAAAGCTCACTAAACATAAGTTCCACTTAATTGCCTTTGCCAGAATTACGTGCAAAATAAATTACATTTAGCTAAGTATAAAACGTCTGATAAAAGATAACACGGTTACGGCTTCCATTATCTTTCCTTTGTCTTTCCTTAAGTACCTGAGTAATTACTTGTTATAGCTACTGAGTAAAATATTACTTTGTGCCTAACAAAGTTGTGTTTGTCTTTAGTTTTAGTAACGAAAATAGTTACTATTATTCCAGTGCTCCCTCCCTTCTCTCTTTCTTCTTTCCATCCTTAATTTCGCGAGTACATTATTAGTAACAATACTTATATAATATTTAATTACAATTTAAAAAAAAACTTTATAATATTTGCTTTTTAGCTTGCCATGTATTGTTATGCAAACCAAAAGTGTATTCAAAATTTCATCTTAATCGGTTGAGGATAAGTGATTTGAAATTCAGTTTTGATTTTAATTCAAGATTTGACCCAAACACACATACATACATTGCAAGTTAATTAAAAGCTTGTAAAATTAAGGATCACTCCGTGCGGTTAGTCACCCTAGGTTCTAGTCCCACTATGCAGGACTCGTAAAATACCTACTAAAAAGTTTCGCTATGCACGAAATCCTATTCGCGGGCAGTGATGAAGAAAACTTGTGTGGGTGAGAAAATCTAAAATCTGTCGTGCTTAGGGGTACCGATTTACATATCAACTGGGTTGAAGACGACAGATAGATAGAGTAGTTCATGTCAAATAGCGTAAAACCGGATAGCTGCCACACTTTTTGAAATCACTCTATATCTCTCAGTACAAAAAGCAAAATACTTTATTTGTAAATCTGGCCGGAACTTTGGTTTTTATCTACAAATTTATGAATAAAAGAAAAACATTATCTTTAATATTGCCAGAATATTACCATTTTTTGTGGACCTCTATATTTTGGGCAATCTACCTCACATAGGGGATAGTTGCTTTATCCATGTAAATTGCCTTTAGGGTAGATGCCCCACCAAAAAATGGGATATCTATCCCGCAAAAACTTTGATCGCATTTTTCCTTCCCTTGCAATCACACAGAGACATGAGACACGGTCAGCTTAGTGGTAGTTAGAATATTTTTTGATAGATTAATAGACTTGAAGCTGACCCCAACAAAGTTGCTAATGTTAATTAAAATTAAGAACACGTTTTAAGTATCAATACGATACCAATTCAATTTCAATACGACATAAATTCGATATATACCCTTTCGATGCAAAGTCTCATTGATATTCGTTATAATTCTTCTGGAACTCGAAACAATTGCATCGATAAGTGCCGTAGCGGTATCATTACAGAGCCCATTATTGAATGCTCATTATTTTACATTTTACCGTTTCATTGAGCATGAAATTTGCTTGGGACAATTACTTATTATTTGCAGTTGGGAAATTACTGATGCGAATCATTGAGTATGTGTTCATTCATTTTTCCGATATTATGAGTTTCCTTTCAATGAACCTTAAAGGTATTTTAAAGTTATTAATGTGGTATGATGGCTTTTTAAAACTTGCCCATTTAATTATAATATAGTGGTATAAAGATTTTATTATTCATTACATAACTTTACTTAGGATATTCATGAGAGTAACATTGAATATATTTTTAACTGACCTCCCAAAAAACAGGAAGTTCTACTGTATGTATGTCTTTTGGAACGGAGTTGCTTATCGCACGTTAAAGTTCAGGGGCCGATTCTACTTAGTTGCAAAATTACACGTCCTATCGTTATAACGCAACGGTGCTATTCCTATCACCGAGCGATAGTTACCTTTAAAGTCATTCTACTATTTGTTATGTTCGAACGGGAACGAAACCGCTGCTGAATTGGAGCGGGAATGTAATATAATGTATACACGTTAAGTTGTGATACCAGCATGACAAATAGTATGTTTTGATGATACCACAGTATAAAATATAAATGTTACTAAATAGAAATAAGGATCACCAAACGTGTTTTTTAATACAATAAATTATTCAAACCATATTACTTAAAATTTGATTGATTCAAAAATGGAAAATTTGGATGCTAAAATAATAAAAACTTAGAAAACGTTTCATTTTACGACTCTTGCAAACCAGATTTGTGAAACGAAACGTTTTGGTTATGTCAATTGTCAAAGACTCAAAGTTATGATGATGATGATGTAAACAATCAGCGGGAAGCAAAAACTTTTGTTGGAAGTTCATCAAAATGATTGATTTACTGTGAGTATTTGTTTTATTATATTATTGCTTATTTATTTATCAAGTCAAATATCGCACCATATACCGTTATTGTTGTTTTGTATTGTATCCAGTGCTAAGCGACAAATGTTTAAGTAAATATTGACGACCCACTTGAGATCTTGAGGGTTACACACACACGACCCAAGTGAGCCCAAGTTACACTTGTATTAGCTAAGTTTAGATAAAATTTTAAATTATGTGACAACTTGCAGATTGGTGCTTTCATGTTCTGGCAAAAGATTTAGTCTCGCTACAACTTTTCTTCTAATAATACGTAAATATTTTCAATGGAAGACACCAGGCGAAAAACAACATCAGTTCGACAACTCGAACTGTTTCTTACTTTCATGGAGGGACATACGAATTTTGCCGTGGGACAAGTCCGGTCCAAAGAAGGACGAGCCGTCTCAGCTCGCTTGTGGGAACAGAGCGCTGAAATTTTAAATTCCGAAGGCGTTATAAGGACCCCTAAGGATTGGTCAAAGGTATGTTTTCAAGTTGATATTATGTTATCATTAGAAATACTAATTTGACATGACAATAACAATAACTTTTTATCTCTTTTAGTTTTGGAATGATTATAAATGTAGAGTGCGGACCAAGCTCTCTGAAATAAATAGAGGTTTTAGGGCTACAGGGGGTGGACCGAGCAGGGTACCTCAGTTAACTCCTCTAGAGGAAAGGGTGGCTGCCCTTCTAGGTAGAGATGTTGGCCCACTTACTGGAGTCCGTCAAGATCCAGAGATTCAAATTGAGGTGATGAGACAATTGTTGATCATGATAATTAAATTCCAAAAATTCAATCATTTATCTTACATGTTTAATATTTTTTTGTTCAAACAGTACCTCAACAATACTGAAGATATAGAAGTGGAACAGGAAGTGGCACTGCCAGCGTCAAACTCACCTGTTTTGTGAGTAACCTACTTCACCTTTTTGAGAATTGATATTAGCCATTTACTTACATAATTATTTATAAATTCTTTCTTTCAGAGATTTATATTTTATTCAAGAGAGTTCCGGCGCTCAAGGAAACATGTCGCCAGCGAATTACAGCAGAAAAACACTGGAATCGCCAACAATGACTACAGAATCTCAGCAGAGAGATGCTCCTGTGGAAGCAGTAGACGTTCAGCCAGCCAGTCAAGGCTCCACACCACCACCAATAGGTTCTCATTATTTAATAACTTCTCATATTGATTTTCTGTCATTAGATTATATTTTAAAACATTAATTAATGAAAAGCAGCAAGTTAAGTTTTTGTCCAGTCACTTTTTATTTCATTAAATCTATACAATAACAAACTCAACAAAAAAATCTTAACTTAAAGTTCAAATATTCATGGACCTATTAGTATTATCTATTTGACATAGAAAAACTCCAATCTATAAAAAGCGCTCTCAAGGGTCCTTCCACTTGACAACCCTTGGCTCACTTATAAGTAACCAACATGCAGGTACTAAGGCGAGCAACACTCTCACGTCCACGCAAACCAAAACGAAACAATAACTCTATATTTAATGTGTATTTATACAATAGATTCTTACGTTTTCTTTATTTTCAGAAAGGCCTAGAAACCGACAGCCGAGACAAAATCGCCCGCGCGCAGGTGTTGCCCGCCCCCGAGTACATCAGAGTAAGTGACATTTTGATAAACAGAAAACTGCCAATTAGAACCCAATTAATAGCTATAATTAATTACATATTGTAGGGAACATGACAGCTCTCGATGAGGCCAGGGCAACCATAGCCCGCATTGAAGAGATGCGTGCGCGAACAGATGCAACATTGGCCACAGCAGCATTAAATATATCGACTGCTTTGACCAGCATGGCGACTGCTTGGACCAGCATGGCGGAGAGTCTGCGCATCTACATAACTCGGAGTAAGTATCTTAGACGCAGGTCTATAGAGCGAATCTAGTCAATCCTTAACCTGAGCTCAATTGCGCTTCATCCGAAAATCAACCTTATTTGCATAAAGTTATTGTTCTATTTCATATGATAAGCTTGATCACAGATGTCTGAAAGAATATGCAACCCAACTTTATGCAAATAAGGTTTATTTTCGGATGAAGCGTATCTCTGCTAAGCTTAAGTGATTTGGGCCGAAGTTTTTTTTTTTACTTTGAGTACCTGAGTATGGTCACATAGAGATTGCATTGTGTGCAGTGGTTCAATCAACAGTTTTAGATAAAGTTTTATGAATTATTTATTTAATAATCAAGAATACGCATTTATTATTGTTGTAGGCTAATAATAACATTATATAAAGCAACCAGGTTCTATTTATATATTTTATAATAATGGAAATATTGTTTGTTTCAGATGAATGAGTAATTATGATGACTGATGCATGGATGAAGAAGTTTATTGCTGTATATATATAGTATTATTCATAATCAAGCTCAAAACAATTGTTTCATTAAAATACACCTAATACTTCTTTTGTTTTAATGGTTAAGCTTTATTATCATTTACTTATATCCTAAAACATAAAAAAATAAAATGACTTAAACTTTTAATCATTTGAGATAGACACTACAAGGACAATCTGTTTCTTAAACTTTTAACAGACCTATGTCTGTTAAAATGTTAAAATACACAAAGTAAATTAAGATTTATTGCCTTGAAGACCACAGGCGTTGCACCAAAGCTGCTTGGTAATTCCGTCCTTGCTCTAACAGGTAATTCGGGCGCCGCCGCCGCCGTAATCCTTGACCACCAGCAATAAATCCAGCACCATCATTTACTTCTCCACGCTGACGCCCCATAACTTCTAGGTCCTCATCGTCTAACTCAAGACCTGATTTGAGCGAAATGTTGTGCAGTACACAACAAGCATTAGTTATTTTTGCTGCAACTTCTGGCTTGTAGTGCAGCTTTCTATCTACTAGTAAGCATCTGCAATAACAATGTAATTTGTAATAATTGCAATATTAATTTTAATATAAATTTACTTAAGAGGTATAATAAAATGTTTACCTAAATCGAGCTTTTAAAATTCCTATACATCGTTCAACAACATTTCTTGTACTCATATGCTTCTCAGTGTAGTATGCTTCAGGACTGTTTGGAGCATCATTGAGTATAGGGGTCATCATTGCTCGCCTTAAAGGAAATCCTGAATCGCCTGCAAAATTAATATCATTTATAAGCATGCGTTCAAAGAGGGATGTTACACTGTTATAAATCCAGGATCAAGGCTCATATCCTTTATGTGTATGTAATAAATATTATAAACTCAAAGTACTCTTATTATGTCTATATCTAGTCAAATATGATCTATGATTCTAGATGTAAATTGTATGATAGTTTAATATGCCTCATATAAAGATTTTATTGAGTAAACTATGATGAAATAATTACCTTACCTAATAAATAAAAATCTTCACCAGTAGTGTTAATCAATTCATCTAGGATTGGCTTTAGGGGATTATTATTCCATGCAGCACTATCATGAGTTGATCCCGGGTTACTCGGATCAACACACAAAATTCGGGCATCTGAATCACAAATCTGAAAAAGTTTAAGATATTAATATTTATTTATTTCGACTGCTATCTCTATAAAGATTTTAAAGAAGAAACAACTCACAATTAAAGTATTTAAGGAATGATATCCCTTTCTGTTAAAATAACGCTCTTCGTGAATTATTGGCGGAACTATAGCAACATGTGTACCATCAATGCACCCCAGAACTCCAGAAATGCCAAACTTTCAATAAAATCTGTAAACAACACATTATTTATATTAATGAGGATATGAGCTAATCGCTAGTCATACAGTCAGAAATGGATATAATGCAATACTTGCCCTCTTTTGATTTCATCACGATCTTCTCTGGAGCTTGGAAATTTAACATATTTTTTAAAAATATTGGGCTGGTTTAGCACCTCAGTCACTTGTTTAAGTGCTCGAGAAACTGAGGGTTGTGATACGGCATGACATTGCGACTGTCCTACCAGTGTTTGGTACGAACCAGTCGCATAAAAAGCCAGTGCAACCAAGATCTAAAACAACAATTGAGAATATTTTATAAAGTTGTGAAACACAACACTAAAACATAATTGTACAAGTACTGGGTACTTACCTTTGTTTTCGTATCAATGCCATCAGAACGAAGATTAACTGGCATATGAGGACTGATTTCCTCAGTTAAAGCCCTTGCAAGATCTTTGGAGAGTCGGTATGTTTTAATGAACTGTCGATCCGTCAAGTCAAAAGCATCATTGTACATTCTTGACGATACATTTTTTCTTCTTACTCTTCCATTGTCAACCTCATGGGCAAGTTCAACAAAATCCATATAAAACATCATTATTTTTAAATAAAAAATGAAAAAAGTCCTAGACCGATACCACAAAAGTTGCACTTTACCAACTTTTACTCAACCGCGAATTTTGACAGATGTACCGTCCGATTGTCGTTCCGATGCGATTCTATCAATGTGTCAAAACATTAGTAGAATGTGTGTAAATGTCACGCTTGCGTCCGACTTTGTTAGCAGAATACGATCTTGCGGTTGTCTCGATCGATCGTTGCGTTTCGACTAAACCGTAACTTATTTTGGATCGTTATTCATTAGCAGAATGAGAAAACGCTATAAAGCTGTGATTCAGCGGCGATTTCGCTGCGATCGTCACACAATATGGTTAGTAGGATTTGTTTGCGGGCTGACTGGCTAGATCGGAAAAAGTGTAAAAAAGAAAAAAAAAGACACCAATAACCGATATCTTTTTGCACTGATTTTTGAGGCACTTCCTGATCACCTAGGAAATTAAAACTGTTTTTCAATCCATTCAGCTTGCCGTTGCTAGCAGCCGCTATTGTGTGTTTACACTGAGCATCAGCTGTGTTGTAGTTATTTCAGGTTTGTTATATTTTACGAAACTGAAAGACTGTAAATTTAATTAATCGAACTCCGTTTCAACGGTTGTGATGATAACTCGTTACACTAGCTATCTCGTCACTATCTCTAATAGGTCTCTTTCACTATTACGAACCGTCACTTTGTAATATAAGGGTCAAAAATGCAGTCACACTCTACCAAAACAGAAGAAGCAATTTTTTTTGTAGGCAGCAGAATTTTAACTTTTCGCGGTTAGTTGGAGTAATCTATACTTTAATTTCTATAACAAATATTAAATCAGTTGTGGATAATTTAACTTCTTCTACAAATCTAGCATTTGAGTTTTGGAAGAGCATGACTGCACTTTTGACCCTTGACTGTACGCCGTATTTCGTCTCTTTCCGAACTCGTCCGAGGCTTATGTACAATTAAGCACAAAATAATATGTAAATAAAATATTTAAGAAAATTCGGAGACTACCTTCAAGGACAGGTTCAAGCGCTCAACCATGACCTTCCGAAGAGACCAGATCTGAGGCCCAGTAGCCCGTGCGTCGGAAACCTATCTCTTAGCTACAGTGCTGTCATCTGCATACCCAAAGGGTAAAAGCAGAACTTTTATGTGTATCTAGAACAATGTTGCTGAGAGTACCGACCCCTGAAGGACCTCGAATAATCTGACCTCGTATTGCATCGAGGACCTATTCACATTATAATTTTGTACGTTACTGAACATTGAACAAATGCGTCGGACAAGTTAGGAAAGTGAAAAAATACGGCTTGACACGAGTTGGGAAACTGACTGCATGTACAAAGTGACGTAATAGTGAAATAGACCTATTAGAGATAGCGACGAGATAAACGGTTGTGGTGACAAGTCGTCACACTAGCTGTGACGAGTTGTCATCACAACAGTTTCAACTGGGTGTCCATAAACCTCTCTCTTTTTTTACATTTAGGTTATTTTGATGTTCTCTTTGGTCTTGTGGTTGCTAAACGCTAAAACTGAGCCAGAGCTCCGGCACCCGTATTGCGTAAGTACGCAAAGAGAATAAACCCTATCAAAACGACCAAATTGGCCAATCACACAAAAGGGAAATCCACATCGCGTCATTCATCTCGCAAGTGATTGGTCGATTTGGTCGGTTGGATAGAGTTTAAACTCTTTGCACACTTACGCAATGCGACAGCGCGTTCTATTCACGAGCCGGGCGAAATGCTATTGGTTTTCTTTTCATCTGGGATTAGATTTATTTTTTGGTTTACATTTATTTTTAGTCTTATCTTATCTTATCTTGTGGAGAGGCCGAGAAATAACTCGGACACTTCGACCCATTGGGATCTATTGTGGTCCTCATAACCTACTCCTCCCCAATCTCGTTGAAAACTCTTTTCACGGGAGACTAGGAGATATGAGCCTATAGTCTTCTGGTTTTGGATATCCAACTCCTAGAAGACTCATTCGCTTACCAGCCAGTGCATCGCAGGTGCACAGAAGGTGCTCCATTTGTTCTGTAAGTTACCCACACAATCTGCATATGGGTGTCGCGGTTAGACCTATCTTCATGAGGATGTCTTTGGTTCCAAAGTGCCCTGTAAAGGCCCCAAGCCGGTAGTGGATTTGCCCCCTGCTCATATTCCAAATGCATTCTAGTGCTTTGAACGTAGAGCCCAAGAATTTCTTGGAGTGTTGCAGACCGATATTAGACAACCAATATGTTCGTTGTCTGTGATCTGCAAACACCCTAAATGTGGCTTTTACTAGACACGTCGAAATGGCTACACATGGCACCCACAAAATCATTTGCTGAGGCCTCTCTTGCCTGTTCATCTGCCACTTAGTTACCATAGATTCCTTTTTGCCCAGGGACCCACATCAGTCTTACTTACCCTGCTAAGCTTTCGAAGCCTGTTTAGGGTTTGGATAGTATCCAGAACAAGTCTAATGGCCATTTGTAGGATGCCATGGCTTTGATTGCAGCCTGACTGTCACTAAGATTATATATGGATTTACTTCTGGTTCCTCAATCTATATTCTCTTGAGCACCATAACCATTTGCGTATATTCCCGCTCATGTACCTGATTCCATTTTGGATCTATCAGTTTACCACAACCAGACTATCTTGTTCTGGTGGATGGAACCCTTTGTCCAATCCTCTATTGTTGGGATTTTATCTCTCAATTACTGCCGTAGGTGTTGTCCTGAAAGCACCTGGGATTCCGAGACACACTGTTCTTTGTAACCTGGTGAGAGTCGCTTTGCACGAGGCAAGATTTGTCCTTAGCCAGCACACTATGCTGCCGTATGTGATAATAGGTATTATCATTGTCCGGTACAGCCATCGTATCACTTTAGGCCTTAGCCCCTAGGTTTTACCGTAGGTAAAAAAAACCTACGAGTGTTCGGCATATGTCGTTCCAGACACATGCCGAACACTCGTAGGGCCTTTGTCGTAATATTTTTTAAATGAGTTTTCCACCTGAGTTTTTTATCAAGCGTTACACCCAGACATTTAAGTTCGGCGGACCGGGGCAGCTTTATTCCATTGAGGGTGGGCTCTCCTAGGTTTCCTAGTTGTCTCTTCCTCGTGAATGGAATAATGACTGCTTTGTTTGGATTGATAGAGAGGTGGTTCTTTGCACACCATTCCTCTGTCATCCTCAAACCCTTTTGTAATAAATTAATAATCCAGAGACTATGTTCGGCAATTTGCCATTAACCATTAAAACTATATTATCTGCATAGCCTACTGTGTAGAATGATCAGATATTGAGTTTGGTAATTAGCGAGTCTACTACCACCACAGTAAGAGCCACCAGAGCACCACAATAATGGTGACAGCATTCCGTCCTTGCGGACAACCTCTTGTTGTTTTTGCGCTAAGTCTGTCTGTCCATCAGTTCCGATCTGAATATTCTGCTTTGCACCATAAAGTCAATCCAGTTGCACGTGGTATCATTGATGCCATTTTCCTTTGCAGTAATACGTATGGACTCAAATGTTGACTTGTCGAAGGCTACCTCTGTTCAGAATGAAAACGTTTCGTTCCTTGTTTTGTTATTTTGTTGCAACTCTGTGTCACTTCGCTGTCATCGAGTTGACAGCTGGTTGAGTTGACAGTTGACACTGGACTCGTAACAATGTGACCGAGATGGCTAAACCTGATTCCGAGGTCTCGTTTTGATCATATTATAATTCTTAAATAATCAACCCATCGGTATTGGAAATTGAGAAATTCAACGTTACGCTAATGTGAAGCTTTTTGCGGACTCCCACGTCTCTTAGGTTTTAGCGTTGTGAGGTAACGCCAAAACCTGAGAGACGTGAGCGTCCATCGGGTTGCCACTCTACGAATGGATTTGGTCAACCCACTGACAATGGCCTTGAATGCTTTGAACCGATTAGGTCTACCAATCGAGCAATGGTCTTTTGTTTTGCTTCACACCGTGTTGTCTAAGTTGCCTTCCGATTTGAAGGTCCGGTTCGAGCAGAAGTATGGTGGGGATGATGCCACATACTGGGAGGTACCCTTTCGAATATTTGTTGAAGTTTTTTGGATGAGGAGTGTCGCTTTTTGGATAATTCTGGTGTAGGTGGTCCCTCGCGGGCCCCAGAGCGGTTCTCTCCGGACCAACGTCGTGTTCGTGGGCGCCCCTCCCCTTGTGGGCCACGACGCCATCCTCATCAATAAGTAGCGATTCAAGTTCGCGATATGCGCTGCTTATATTGCAGCACGGATGGCCATGTGGTCACGTCCTGTCCGAAGTTCTTCGAAAGGAATAGTAAGGTCCGGCGTGTGCCAACAGCCGCAGGTGGTCCGATCTCCTATTAGATTTATTTGATGGGTCTGACGGAATTCTCAGAGTTGCGAAGGTCATGGTCGGAGATTTAGTTTTGAAGCGAGCAGTGGCAGGTTTAGCACGCTTGCCCATTTGTTAGCGGACATAACTCCTTATGTCCGAGAAGGGGAGATGTTCAGAAGGAAAACGTTTCGTTCCTTGTTTTGTTATTTTGTTGCAACTCTGTGTCAGTTTGCTGTCATCGAGTTGACAGCTGGTTGAGTTGACAGTTGACACTGGACTAGTAAAAATGTGACCCAGATGGCTAGACGTGATTCCGAAGGTCTCGTTTTGATTATATTATAATTGTTAAATAATCAACCCATCGGTATAAGTAATTCCGTTCGCCATCCGCGAGTGTTGTAGTGCCTCGCCCGTGTAGTCGTTTTTGTGTATATTTCGAGCGCAGCGAAGTGCTTTTGCCGGGAGCGTGTCTTGAGGTCTGCTGAGAATACCACCAGACCACGCCCCTCATTAGCTTTATTATTTATACTATCCCTAAAACCTGGTCGAGACCAGGCACGGGATTGAGCGAGCACAGAAGACCACCACGAGTACCAAGGTAAGTTTTGCACATTGTACCACTTTCCACCTGTCTGACAGGAATAGGTATCTCAAAGAGCAGACCCCTAACTACCGCTGCTGCGGATTGCAGTTTCTCGACTATAGACCTGGTAGGATCCAAGAGCCGCAGCATTGCTATGGGCCCCAGTGTTCGGCTCTTGGCTTTGTGAACCGCAGGCCAGTATTCAACACCCTTTATGTCGACAAAAGCCCCGTCACAGATCTTTTGTCCCTCTAGCGCAGCTTCGGCTCGACTCGCAACATAGTGCAATGCCGTTTCCGTAAATTTGCCAGGGCTGTAGGTGCACTGTAGTTTATGCAGAGGGAATACACACCGTATTTACCTCGTCAGCATGCTATGATAGCCAGAAAAATACCAATAAAAAAATACAATAATTATGGAATTAGGCAATGAAGGAATAAAACAGTGAATCAATTAATTTCCTCAACATCGTGAGGAAACCGACATGTCCTAGAACCAAACATTCGAAGACATGTGACATCCACCAATCCGTACTGGGCCCGCGTGGTGGATTACAGACCATTCCTTCTCACAGAGAGGAGGCCTGTGTCCCAGCAGTGGGAACATTAAAAAAGTAATCATGATAGGTGCACCATTGTCTAACCCTTCGGGCGCGATGTTTTGTGTTATTCTTAAGCATACATCTTATCTTACTAATATTATAAATGCAAAAGTTTGGCTGTTTTTTACTTAATTACGCCAGAACGGCTAAATGGATCTGGATGAAATTTGGCACAGAGATAGACTTTTTTTTGTGGAAAAGCCGCTGCCAAAAGTTAGTATTATATATGTAGCTAGCTTCTGCCAGCCGTTTCGCCCGTGTGAAAAGTGTTTTATCATCCCATGGGCACATTACACCGGGACGAAAAGCCTATGCGAGCCGTAGCCATTTAAAAATAAGCTTAAGCAACATGTGTACATTAAAACTTCTAAGGCTCTTGAGTAAATTGTATTGTACTGTATTATCATAATTATTACTCTGTATCTCATTATACAAGACTGTAAGTTCTTATGAGAAATAAATTTCTTTAAACCGATGTGCTATTCCAGACTGTAATCTATCTCTGTGGCAAATTATCATTCAGCCGTGTAGCCGTTATAGCGTGATTGAGTAACAAACATACATCCCCACTTCCACACATACATCCATCCAAACATTCACATTTATAGTATTAGTAAGAAGAAAGATTTCAAAAAAGTTCGCAATTTCACCCTTCTCCATACAATCCATAAAACTATCAACGAATATCTTTCTATAGTAAGTGATTCAAAAGAGGTTTTATTTTTCCAGTACAGCGTTCAATTGACATTTCACTTACCCGAGTACATTGGATAGCCGGGTGTTAGCTTGACCGGGGCATTCTACCCGGATAAACGCTATTTTATTTTGGGAAACTCACTTATTTCGTTATACAAGATCCGGTTTTTCCTTAAAAGGTTTTGCAACTTCTGATATCGATGTTGTTTTCTTTTTTCTTGGGAAAATCAGTATGCTAAAAACATTACAATTATATTAAGAGATAAGTGGCCTGCCCCGGGTCTGCCTGGGTCATAATAATTTATAGCCTATAACCATCTGGAAAAATTTACCTTTCAAATAGTGAATGATTTTGTCAAATAGGTGTAGTGGTTCCAGAGATTACCTTACACATCTGGACAAACTCATAAAAAGCCCTCTCTTTATATTTTAAGGTAAGATTAAGATAAGATTAACATACTAGTGGAAAGTTTCAAGTCTTTCAAATAAAACTATTTTTTTTTTATATTTGCCATCGACACGCTAAGAAAAATAATAAAATTAAGAAAACGATTTAGATTAACTGAGTGTTTAGTTTTGTATATTTTTATCATTAATTGATTACTGATTATTATTAACAAGCTTCTGCCAGCGGCTTCACCCGCGTGAAGGCGAAAATTATCCCGAGGGAACATTTATTCCCGGAATAAAAGTATCTTAAGTGCTATTCCTGACTATAACCTATCTCTGTATCAAATTCCATCAAGATCCTTTTAGCCGTTCTGGCGTGAAATAGAAACAAACACTCTCACAAACTTTATAATAATTATCTAGCTTCTGTCAGCGGCTTCACCCGCATGATGTTGTTTTTATCCCAAGAGAACGTTACACCGGGATAAAAAGTAGCCTATGTTCTATTTCAAACTATAATCTATGTCAAACATATTGAGTGACAAACAAACATCCACATATCTATCCAAACTTTTACATTTCACGTCATATTATGTATGTATGTTTGTATATAGGTTTATGTATAGTATTTATTATAGTAATATAATCTTGTATATATTTATGTTTTAATCTAATAGCAGTACACCGCAGACTACCCTCTTTTTTATTCTAAGTTTTTTTCAGTCCATCCAAAGGTTGTCTGGTAGATATTGCTGTCAGCGATAAGACCGCCTTTGTACCCATTTATATAAGTTTTCTTGTAAATGTGTATAATTTTATGGTGTAGAATAAAGTATATTCTATTCTATTCTATTTATAATATTAAGGCGCTGATTCCCTTGACTAGCTGATTTTAAAATGAGAATCACGCCTAAACAGCTAGTCGTAATTTTTTGGAAAATATACATATTATATTAAATCATTTTCTTAATAATTTCATCTAAGCAGGATTTGAGTTTTATTCGTATAACATAGTGTAATTAATTTGTAAAGTTATGTCTAAAACGGACACAAACACGACAATCGCACCGCTGGGCGTATTTTTATAAAATCGAAACCATCTCAAAGACAATTTAATCATCTACATTTTGATCTACAAGGAAACTACAAAAAACTACTAAATTTTGGGTCGCGCGGATGTGAAACGAGTGCGCGTTTTGTTCCCTCAAGGTCGTTGGCGTTAGTCGTCGTCTCAATAAGATAATTATATATTAAGTGTGATTAATTCTATGCCTTGATAAATAAATAAACTTATTCTAATGATACAATTTTTCAGTAGCGGCCTGGATGGAGTCTGAATTTATGCGCTGTTCATGGTTATATACTAAATTATAACTGGCTCACTCTTCTTCGGATACAGACGTGAACTTATCTATTTGTTAGAAAAGTTAACCGGATCGACACAATAAGAATCGTTAACCTGCAACAGGAGTACGTAATATACCTCCTGTTTTTTAGGGTTCAGTAACCAAATGGCAAAAAACGGAACCCTTATGGATTCGTCATGTCTGTCTGTCTGTCCGTCCGTATACCACAACCAATTTTTTCCGAAACTATTAGAACTATGCTATTGAAACTTGGTAAGTTGATGTATTCTGTGAACCGCATTAAGATTTTCACACAAAATTAGAAACAAAACAATAAATTTTGGGGGTTCCCCATACTTAGAACTGAAACTTAAATTTTTTTTTCATCAATCCCATTCGTGTGGGGTATTTATCGATAGGTCTTAAAAATGATATTGAGGTTTCTAATATCATTTTATTCTATACTGGATAGTTTGCACGAGATACACTTCCAAGGTAAAATGTGCCCCCCCCCCTTACTTCTAAAATAAGAGAATGATAAAACTAAAAAAAATATATGATGTACATTACCATGTTAACTTCCACCGCTTCAAAATTTGAACGAGATCTAGTGAGTAGTTTTTTTTTTAATACGACATAAATCGTAAACCGCAATTTACAAAGTACGGAACCCTTCGCGCGCGAGTCCAACTCGCACTTGGCCGGTTTTTTGAGGTTTGTCTTATAAACTAAACAGAGATGATTCTATTTAATTTGGCAATAACGACCACCTGGGGATAGTAAGCAACATGCATTGATCATACTATCCCTTTCCACAAAATAACAAAAAGTACTACTACATTCCAAGTAAGTACTCGCGAGCCCTTGTTTAATATTTACATGTTCCTAAATCTTTGCGTGTTCTAGATTAGGGTGAGCCACCGTATTGTCGTCCTACCTTTTATTTATTAGATTAGTATTTACTTTTCTGTTGTGGTTTTGTCCCTTACGAATATATTTTGGGCGAAACAAATCGAGTGTGGTGTGCGTGGTTTCGACGCTTTTCAATGGGCGTATATTTTTTTGCTACTCTTCAATCTATTCAAAGTTGCTGATAGAATCCCAAATTGGATCAACGTTTTCTATGGTTATGTGCGCAGTTATTGGTTTTTGCAATGAATGCGGACTGAAATAATTGCTGCATACATTAACTGGTCTATTTGGGCCAGGATGTGTGTGGTCCATAAATTTCAACTTTTATGAATACAAATTGCCTTAAAATATTCCTTTTTATCAATAACGGGTGAAGAGTAATCCGCGAGATTCAGTACCAGTTGTTTGTATCTATTTTGTTAAAATCATATTCCCTAATGAACTATTAGAGTTGAATTCTTTTATACATTTTCTGTTACCGTTCCGGGAATATACCGGTTTCTGCTTCTTTCGATTTTTATGAGATATTCCGGGTTCAGCATTAGAAATAACATTTTTTTAGATTTTGTTCGTCGTTTTAGTTTGAGATTTTCATATCCTCTTGCATTAACGTTTTTATCGACTTGTTAGTTTGTTTAAAAAAGAGTTCATGGAAAATGAAAGAGATCAGTGGTAGAAAATAATAATGACGTAATGATGATGACATCATATTGCAAAATGTGTAAAATGATCTTCACTGTACCTACCTTTTTTAAAATCATTTTCTTCGTAATGGTTATAGGTCTGGACTTCTTTTTCATCAAATTTGAAAATATTCCAAAACTTTATCTACGCGTTTCAAGATAACAAAATATAAAACAAACATTCCAACAAAGCAATAACGATTCACACCCAGATACAACCGAGCAAGTCCCAAAAGACGGAAAAAGTAACAGTACACCTACGTTGGTACTAACAACAACGTAATCAAACGGTGTCCTAATTAAGGGCCTTGTAGCAGCCCGCGGCCATGTCATGTTTAGCCAAACGGACAATGTGACAATTTTATCAAATTGTCCCTTTTACGTCCGCGTATCTAAAAACATTACGAACAAATTCTGTTCGCGTACAAATGAAAAGGTGAGAGATGACCTAAAAATTTAATCGTCGAGATATAAAAATTGTTTTTAAGACCGTCCTTGCTGAATTGGTAATGTGAGGATGGGTTGAACTTTGTTGAAGGTGGTCCTTTCTTTGAAAATCGATCTGTAATTTTAATGTTCATTGTTTAACCCCCAACGGAAAAAGAGGGGTGTTATAAGTTGACGTGTGTATTTGCGTGTTTGAGTATTTGTGTGACTTTATGTGGCATCGTAGCTCCTAAACGAATGAACCAATTTTGATTTAGTTGCTTTTTGCTCGAAAGGTGACATTATCAAGAGGGTTCTTAGCTATTTTGGATGATAATTGGTTCAGCCGTTCAAAGATATAGGTGTTAACTGTTTGAATCTGGGTATTTTCGCAACATATCGTGTCATAATTACGTGCTCGATAAATGGTCGATCAAAGCGTGTCTACTACTAGATAAATTGTGCGCATCCAAACAAAAAGGTTCCAGGTAGTGAGATTTTGATTTAAGACTAGATTCGGTTTCTAGAATAGTCAATATAAAATAAGTATTAAAAAAACAAAAAAAATGGCACATTTTTTATCAGACATTTGTAATTAGTTGAATCTTTACTTGTGTTTGTATGAGAGCAAATTTACAAAACTGCGTATATCTTGAAAACTTAATGCTGAGAACTGGACCCTTATTGCTTGGACGCTCTACATTTATGTACTTTAGAAAGGATGAAAAAATAATGTGTCGGGGATGTTTTAAATTTTCCTTGTGTGCCGAGTTAAGATACCTACACTTTGTCGTTCTTAAATTATTTACACATATCATCATCCTACCGTTTAGCTCTACATCACCTGTCATTCTCTCAACGATGACAATCGTCGTAATTGTGAATAGTAAGGGTTCGATAACGTGTCCTTTTGATAACGCTTGGTATACTCATACAATTTTTACTTGTTTGCTATCGCTGTGGCGACGTTTTCGTTTATACAATGTCAGTTTTCTAGAAGCACTAATCCCAGTTTATTTGGGGTCAGCGCATCACATCTTTTTATTCCATTAGACAACATTTGCTGTCATCTAAATAGTCACGTTCTAGCCACATCATTCTACAAATAATTTATACATTGTTTAATTTGTTTTTCTCTACCTTTAAAACTATCAATAACCATTCTCAAATCTTTCCTCACGATCTGTTCCTTATTCCTCTGTATTCCTCAACCGATTTCCACACAACTTTCATTTCATAACACATATCTACGACAAATTTGCGAAAAGCCATAATGTTAATTAAATTGGAAATATTCTGAAATTAGGCTCCAGAAAAATCATTAAATTCGTCTAAAGGTAAGTCTGAAGATCACATACAATTATTTTTGTTCTACGTATATTAGTGCCAAGAAAAAGGATTTAAAGTATTTATTGCCTCTGGCTTCTTACAGATAGATTACTCAATGTAATCTTCCTGGAAAATTACTCAGCTAGCAGGAATTAGGTTAAGTAATTAACGGACCTGTGGTGCCCGGGCTAAGGTATTATCAGTTTAGTAATAAGTATTAAAGCAGCATTGTGGTATGTAGTTTGTAGAATAAAGTATATTTTATATATATATATGTACAATAGAATTGAATATTATCTTTAAGCCCTAGAACCGTACCCATTGACCACGGACCTCAACTATACTTAAGACATACACAGCCACGAGGTACCCGTTGGGATAAAATAATATTTTTAGGTTTAGCTTATACAAGGAATGTAGAGTTTTTGCTTAGGTACTTTCAGAAATCATATCTCTTGCAGTCTTTATTTAAAAGTGCCTGGGTGACCGAGCTCTGCTCGGGTGTCTGCTCGGGTGAAAATATAGATAACTATGTTTTCTAAAAATGAAACCTAGCTAGATCGATTTATCGAGTCTGATTCCCCTGCATACTAAATTTCATGAAAATCGTTGGAGCCGTTTCCGTGATTCAGATTATATATATACATACACATATACAAAAATTGCTCGTTTAAAGGTATGAAATAACAACGAAAACCATTATTATGAACTCCGATGATATCAGTACTTTTTTTTTTTTTTTGGGGTGGGACATCATCCAATTATTTATCCCGCTCTGGGTGAAGCGGGAAGGCATGTCAGACTTTAACTGACTAAAACCCACCCTGTTCCTTTCAGTTGCTTGAGCCAAGGCCACGGAAACTCTTTTTTTTTTGGGCGCGTTTGTAACGCTATGCGCTCTCGACTCCAGCCGGGTCTTTATCGGACGGTGAGCTACCCATTACTCGCCGTCCACGATCCCGCGCCTACGGTGGCCGGGAATCGGCTTGTGACTTCCGACGTCCAGGGTGTCTCTTGCGGTGGCTATGGGCGTCTTCGTTAATGTCATCCTCAAACGTTCCGCCTCCTCCTTTGCGGGCATTACTGCTTCGCAGCAGGAGGTGACAGCTTCCCATACCCTCTCACCCCATAATGATATCAGTCCTGGCGTTATTATTTTGGTTTGGTGGTCGTCATTCAATAGGTTTTTATAGTTGGTGCATCGAACTCGTGATGGCTTATTACCGCTCTTCGCAAAACACTAAACATGTTCCGAAAATGACAGACTAACCAACCCTTCATACCTAAACAAACGTATCCAGCATGAAACGAAAAATATGCTAAGTATAAAAACAAAAAAAAAACTCCCTACGGTACCTACGGTTTTAGGGTTAAACTTATTTCTACAAGAGGATAAAAATTACCTAATATTATTCTAGAAAAACTAGCTTTTTCCCGACTAGCTTTGAGACTTAACATAAGCCGCAGAATTGCTCCACCGTTATGTCCAAAAGTATTCCCTTAGCAGACGAAATCTACAAGACAGGGAATAACAAACAAACTTTGATTAGATCCGTCTCGTTTCCTCGAATTCTTGCGAACTTACTACAGATTACAAATTGCTGTCATTTTGAAGGTTAGCTCGCCCCTATATATTATTGCGTCTCCTTACACATCACTAAAAGTTAAGTAAGTTAGTAATCAAATTAATGAACTTGTAAAAAGGAGTGGACGCCCACTTGAGGTTTTTGTTTGGAGCTATGACATCAAACAAAAACTGAATCGTCTTTGAAAAGAGCAGGTAACACTGCATCTATATCTGTAGGTACCAGGATGTGTACTAACACATCTTGCTGTTTATAAGCCGGTTTTTATTTATAGTACGAAAAAGTACATAAGTAATGTGCAAGTTGTAGTAAGGTACCTATAATGCCCAAAGTGATGCCAGAATCAATTATAAACCTGAATTACATGAATCTTGTACATATCCAGTGGAATCAGATTGTACCAGGGTGAACTGTAAAACATCAGTTTACCCCTTTAGAGCGTACCGGCGTAGTGTTATTTTTTTAAATGGTTTAAACAATAAACAGTCATGCGATTGCAGCAATCCCGAGAGATTTACCTTCATTTATTGAAGAGTTCGGTTAACTAAAAAAATAACCAACAAACAAACAAATAGTCGAAAATAGAACATCCTCATATATCGAAAAATAGGTATTTGCCTAGTAGTGTGCGTTAATTGTTAGGCTGCAGATGATGATGTGATGATAGGCATCGGTGACCACTTACCATCAGACGGGCCACCTGCTGATTTGTCCCTGTGTGGCATTAAATAAAAGAGATAGATAGATAGATTTACTTTATTGAACCAAAATAGTCGACGACATATGAAATCCATCAACCCGCACTTTGCTCGAGTGGTGGATTAAGGGCTATTCCCGCTCACAAAGAGGAGGCATGTGCAGAGGAAACATGAAAAGGCTGATGATGATGACCAAAATAGTAACACAACTCCTTTAGAAATAAATGTTTCATAATTGAAAAAATAAACAATATGTCACGGAAATTTAACGCGACGATTTCGATTATTTATTTACCTATTTTACCCGACGTTTCGGCCGTGTTGCAACGACCGTGGTCCCGGGTAGACTGGTGTCTCGGTGTACTGGCTCCGTTGGGCAAAAAATGCTTCCTCTACCCTCACATTCACATACACACACACACACACAATAACATTCATCGCATTAAATACCTGTGATATATTTTTTTTTTTAATATTATGTAATTCTTTAATGATCAAAGGCTACAAACACAAAGAGATAAATCCAACAAATACCAACAAGAGTATCAAATCGAAATCGGATATCTTTTACAAAGCAATTATGAAAAACAAGCGAACGAGCCAATCGAAGATAAAAAGAGAATTAATTCGGCGTCAAATTGGACTCTTGAACGGAATTCTGATGCCTCACCTATGACCTTTTTGTGGAATTTGAGGGTTGACTTGACCCTTTTTGTAACGGTTTAGTTCACTTTTGCTCTTGAAATCGACATTTCCATATTGATTTTCAGTTAATTCTGCTTGATTCGTGAAAAAGAAGGCTCGTGGCTAAATTTTAGCAGGTCCACAGTTCGATCTTCAAGGTTAATAATGTTTGCCCAGATCAGTCCGTAGATGGCTGACCGTGCGACCGTCAGAAGATCTAACAAGGGGTACTTTGTTACCCATTTTCTGGTTGTAGAGATAAGATAGGCGGTCAGCTATTAATTTAGCTGATTTGGTTATACTAGAAGCTTACGACAACATAGTTGGCCAAGGCAAGGTTAAAAGCAAAAGACAAGGCTAGGCAGATTGAATTACTGCTTGCAAGTTTGGAAAACACCTCCAACTTTGTATACTAAGTTTTGTTCTTAGTAGCACTTTTAATAGGCTGTAACACACGGGGTTAATACCACAGTGACGTTATTATCTTCATTAAATTAACTGTCTAAGACAACAATAACTGCTCTTAGCTCTCCGACGTGTACTTGTCTAGCGAGATATCTCTCCTCCCAAGGCTTACCGCGCCTAAGGCATGACACAATGTCAAGTCTTTCAGTGGGCGGACTCTTTTATCCCTTAAAATAACTGTTACATCTATACAATTGTTGGTTTCTGGGAAAAGTTTTTTAAGATCTAACAAGTAGCCTAATGCTGGCTTCTGGGTCTGAGACTCAATCTGCTAACCTTTTATCTACTTACCTGTCATGTTTTTTAGGGCTCTCAAAAAATCTGGTAAGGTTATTTGATCTGTAGATTACAATTTGTGACATAGCTCATTAGGTATTAATGAGCTATGTCACAAAATTGTTTACTGTTGTAGCATAGGCAATTTGACGAATCATCATCACTTCAGCCAGAAGGGCTGGTAGAAATGTGACGCTTAGGCGAGACGTATATATGCAATGGACATATTTCGGCTGAAAGCTATAATATACTCGTAATTAAATCATTAAAAAAAAAACAAAATCAAGTACAAAGAGAGAAAATATTCTACAATTTGACATACACGACTATACAATTCGGTACTAATTTAATTAAAATTCAAACCATTCACGCACAAAAACGGATATAGATCTCAAAAACGAGAAGACCCCTCCGGCTAACGATCAAAGAAATAGTTAAATCAAAAACACTCCTAGAGAAATCTCAAATAATCAAGATAGCGGACCTACCTTTATAAAACACAACAATGCCGACATTGTGAGGGTCCCGTCCATCGGGCCAGTCTGTAAAGGTGTCTTTGATCTTACTATTAGTTTAGGATCGTTCACCCAATTACTGGTCACAGCACACGTATATGTTAGTAATCTGTTTCAGGCTTTAATCATTGGTGATGAGGAGAATTTTGTTAAATTAGGCTGTTGGTAAGGTGAAGATTTAGCTTTGAGAGAGTGATGAATGACAACAACAACACCTTGGATAATTCATCAATGATTTATCATCACCGTCATTGCAGTCAAGGAAAAAGAAAAAGAAAGAGTCTATTTGTGCCAAGTATGACATTATGTAAAAAACCAAAAAACCAGAAACTTAATGCGTCGCAATGACGCAAAACGGCTATCGCTCAGCACAGTGCCGAGACTCGCGAGCCAGACAGAGTAGTGTTCTTTTTTATACGTCGGTTGTTTTTTTACTGCAAAAAAGGTTTTACTTTTCACTTTTTAATTGTGGTACATACTAAACAAGTTCTACAGTGAGGTACCTATAGTGCATAAAGTTATGTCAGAATAGATATCCCGCATAACATAAATCTTGAACATAACCGGTGAAATGAGAGTGTACCAGGGTGAACTGTACACATCTGCGTACGCCTTTAGTGCGTACAGGCGTGATGTTATGTTATTTAATGGTGTAAACGATAAGCAGACATACATTTGCAGCAATCCTGATAGATTTGCCATTAATCAGATTTCCACAAAATTTAAATGGGACCACATGAGAAGCACCAGCTTTCAAATAAAAATATTCATCAAAATCGATTCACCTAGTAAAAAAAATTGAGGTGACACACAAAAAAAATACAGCTGAATTGAGAACTTTTTAAAGTCGGTTAAGTAAAATAGACTTTAACCGATGTTAATATAATCCAGAATATTTAAATATAGAGTGATGTTAGATGATGTTTTTTTTTTATCTGATATAGGCTCGCGCTTGACCGCTATCTCACCTGATGGTAAGCGATGATGTGGTCGACGATGGAGCACGCTTTCCTTGAAGTAACTTTTTCACTCTTGACTTAAAGACCCTAGATTGTTTCCGGCAGGGAATTCCAGTCCTTAGCTGCACGCATAACAAAAGTATTCTCAAAACGTTTAGTGCGTATGGGTGGCATGTCCACCATGTACTGATGGCGCATCGCCGTACGCCTGGTAGTCCGATGATGAAAGAGGCTGGGCGGAATCAGATCATGCAATTCCATCGCACAGTCCCCGAATTGTAATCGATAAAAAACCGACAAGCTAGCAACTCGGCGACGATGTTCAAGGCTCTGGAGCTTTGACTTAACCAGTGCCTCATCGCTGATGAGCTTCTTGTCCGCTTTTCGATCGACTCTAGTGCATCAAGCTGGTATTGCAGATCCGTCCCAGAGATGAGAACAGTACTCCATGCATAATCGAACTTGCGCTTGATACAAGCTGAGTAGCAGTTCTGGCGTGAAGTACCTTCTCACCTTAGCAAGGATCCCCAGCTTTTTGGCAGCCAGCTGAGCCTTTGCCTGAATTTATGGGCCAACGACCTAAGATATTGCGTTAAAAAACTTAAATGGAGGTGGGCAGGACATATGATGAGGAGTAAGATAGAAAAATGGGCGAAGGGCTTAACCGAATGGTGTCCAAGGCAAAATAAAAGAAAGAGAGCTAGGCAAAGTTTAAGATGGGAAGACGATATCCGGCATACCACTGGTGTAACTTGGGGAAGATGACCCATGACAGGAGAATGTGGCAAGCTCTAGGGGAGGCCTTTGCTAAATCGCAAGCGCAAGACAATCTTAATACCGGTGTCAAATATTAAATTATATTGGTAGATAAGTAAATAATTAAATACCTTATGTTATATAGTTAAGTTATTATAGTTGTTAGTTTACTTGTAAAACCTTATTATGTAAGATTGGAAATAAAGGCTATATTATTATTATATGGGCCAAAATTGAGAGTCGATGTCAAAGTAACGCCAAGAAGTTTAAGATGGTCAGTTATTGGCACGGTAACATTTCGGAAAGTCGGAGCCGGGTGAAATTGGCTCTTTATAGCGGATTTAATATTGAGTACGCGTACTCTTACAGAGTATGGAGGTTACAGATATGGGTATGTAGTTGGCCGGGTCAGCTCGACTGCCCTTCTTGGGCACGGGCTGAACGTTTATTTATTTATTGAACAAGGCACACCAACGACTCATTTATAAATTAATATCAGCTAATAAAATTCAGAAAAGATCCTGTGTCCTGCTTACAAGCATTCGGCACTTTTCCAGCCTCATACGAAAGGCGAAATAGGCGTGTCAAGATCGGAGACAGTTCAGGCGCACAGGTTCTAAGAACAACTGCTGGGATTCCGTCAGTTCCGCTAGCCTTGTTTACGTCGAGGTTGCGCAGTACCCTAAGGACGTCCTTTTGATGGATACGAATGTCCGACATACTCGTCTCGCATCCATCAGGAGAAGAAGGGGGCCGCGCGTTACCAGGATTCAGACGTAAACATTCCGCAAAAAGAGAGGCAAATAAATTTGCCTTTTCCTCAGTGGAGTGGGCCAGCGACCCGTCGGGTTTCAGCTGTGGTGAAAGTAAAGGGACGGCAGAAGTTCGACCCGACCGACTTAGCCAGAGACCAAAACGCTTTACTACCTGCTGGGTAAGAAGCAAGTTTGGTCCCTAATCAGCCTATGTGGTCGAACCGAGCCCTTCGTAACACAATCTTGCAGGACTTGGCAGCCCTGTTGAAGGCCTTCTTTTTCTGACCCACGTCACTCACCTTACGTGATCGAGCGTCACTCTATGTAGATTATTCTATTAATCCTAAAGTCAATAAACTTCGGAGGCGGTCTAATTCTGATTAGACCGCCGCAAGTTTGCAAAAAGTAAACTAATATAAGAGTTGATTCTGTATTCTTGAAAGTAGCTGATTGTCTTTCAACAACTTTTGACTTTCAAAACCAAGTTGGCCTCTGGGCTCTGATACTGAGTATCTGATTTATTTCTTTGGCAATCCTCTGAGACGCAATAATTTAATACAATATTCAGAGTAGTACGAAAGATAAAAACCAAGTTTTGGATTATTTTATTCGACCGAGCATCGTAAAAGCCCAGAGCAACAGAATAATAAAAATTTAAGTATAAAATAAACGTGTAAAAACCGTTTTATTTCAATAGTACTACACTTCGGTGTTGGTGTTGTTGGCTTATGCATCAATATTCAGATTGGAAAAACCTTGAAATAAAATCTTATCCTATCGAAGACAAAAAAGTCTACACCGCACTGAATGTGATCCATACTTTTCAATGCTTTTTAGGGTTCCGTACCCAAAGGGTAAAAACGGGACCCTATTACTGAGACTCCGCGGTCCGTCTGTCTGTCTGTCTGTCTGTCTGTCACCAGGCTGTATCTCATGAACCGTGATAGCTAGAGAGTTGAAATTTTCACAGAAGATGTATTTCTGTTGCCGCTATAACAACAAATATTAAAAACAGAATAAAATAAATATTTAAGTGGGGCTCCCATACAACAAACGTGTTTTTTTTGCCGTTTTTACGATAATGGTACGGAACCCTTCGTGCGCGAGTCAGACTCGCACTTGGCCGGTTTTTTGTATATGTTTGTCTAAAGCATAAAGCATCAAAATACTTACCAAATTATAAAGTAGGTATTTCTACATTACCAGTATATAATCTACATATACTGGTAATACAGAAATACCGCTTTACGAGCATAAACCACTGTTTTGAGCGAAGCGGGTTTATAAATCTATTAAAAGGTAGTTAAATCAGTTGACACTGTAATAAACAGTCGCTCATGCGTTCCTGGTTTCAAAGGCGACCTCAATTCAGCTACAAAAGTAAAACTCCAATCTCTTTACAATATAAATTTTCACTGAAGCATGTAGTGAAAAAAAATATTTTCCCAAAAAAATAAACCGCGTTTTTTTTTTGTGATAGTGATTATATTAATCTCTTTTTAGTTTTGGTTCACCATCACTTTTAATTGAGCAAGTTCCATAGTAAGGTACCTAAAAGATTGACAAAATACCCATTATAACTCAATTTACACATTCGTGCTGTTTGTCGTTAATGAGTTCGGTTTTATGCCCAAAATCTTGCAAAATGCCAAACTGATTTTGATGAAACATGCACTAAGACCTAAATTGAGAGATACTTAATCTAATAAAAAAAGAATGATCACGTTCCGGTTACTAGTTTCGGAAAAATGCGTGGACAAACATACACTTATCAAATTTGGAACACAGGTTTAGAAGCCCACATAGAGTAACATATGTGAATATTGTGCAATGTTAATAATATTACACACACGTGTCGAATTGATCACCTCCTTTTTTAAAGTCGCTAAAAGCACTGCTTTGAGCGAAGCGTATTTATATTACTATCAAAAGGAAGTTAAATCAGTTCACACTCTAATAAACAATTGCTCATGTGTTCCTGATTTCAAAGGTGACATCACTTCAGCTACAAAGTCGAATTCCTATCCCTTTACAATATTAATATTCACTGAAGCATTTAATGAAGAAAGCATTGCAACTACCTGAAAACAAGAGAGATAGAGGACGACTCCAACTCTGGCAACGTAGTAGACTAGTATTAGGAAACTCCTATTGGAGGAAGAACTGCATGATGACGCGACTACACAGGACAGATGGTCAAATTACGAGAGCCTACCACTCCCCATTATAGCCCCCATATCCTACCTAAAGTGGGATAGAGCTCGGAAGAAGAAGAAAATTAATATTCACTGAAGCAAAACCAAAACAAAATGGCTGAAGATGCTGAAGCTGTAGAAGCGTTAAAAGCAAACTAATCTTAAGTTAATGTCGCGAGATACTTAGAACAATGTGTGCGATATAAACGCACATTTGTTTTAAAGCACTCGGTTTTAGTTTTGTCTCCGTAGGGCGAGGGACCGTAGATCAACTTTGTACAGGTTGATGAAATTGCTTTGTTTGAAGACTTTGATGTTACGAAAGTGAAATATGGAGGTTGATAATCACTACATGATAGTTTTTGAATTGGAAAAGAGAGAAAATTGACACGGAAGATAATACTGATTGGATACGGAATATAAATAGAAGTTGCCAAAACAAACCAAAAACCAGGTGGCGAGGTCAAAATCATAACCATCCTTTAGAATCCAACAAACCTAATAAATTCTCATTACTATCAACAAACTTAAAACATAATTTTCAACCCTTAATTACTTGACTTTCTGTACCCCTCCAACTATATCCTGAAATTTAATGTCCTCAATCCGTATGAGCTACGGGTCCCTAAAAAGGGACCGAATATGTCGTTTGCGTTTAAGCGGAGAATTTTGCGAGAGGATTTTAAAGACCCTTTAATATGTAGCCCAGGCCAGGTGATAGTGGTTGTATCGGGGCTAATTTATAGGTGGGCCCATTAATTTTGAACGCATGAATATTTCTCGCCTGTTAAATCGCGTAGCGGTTAATGCGTTTTATGTCCTGTTAATTTGGTGGAGGGATTCTGTAGGAAACGTCTTAGGTGTGAATGTGTTGTGTGAAATTGAATGGGGTGTGGGCAATTGAACAATATTGTGTGATAGTGAAATTAATTACTGATTAATCGGCTTTTTAATAACGCTTTTGTTATGCCTTTAATAAGTCAGTTCAATTAATTTAACCCTGTGCGACGCAATAGCTTTGCTAAGGCAGTTTTCAAATATTTTTCATACTTGTTTACATACTCGTAGTTTGCGGTCTGTACACAAATATGAAAAAAAATCTTCAGCTCTGCAAGCTAAGTTAAGATAATTGATTAGTTCCTTATCTGCAACTGGCTTAAAAGTTTCTCAATCAGTTTGTTTGCCATTTTATCCTTTTGACCTAAATATGATCACTCGGAGGAGCTTGCGGCTAAATAATAAGACCGTTAAGGATCTTTTTGATCTTTAAGGTTAAGCAATGCTCACTGAGGTCGGTACGTGGATGGGTCTGGATCTTAACATACAGTGATTCCGCCTTGTCTCAGCAAGCACGTTAAGTTATTTGTACATCTGTGGCAGTCGTTACGGAAAGTCAGAAGCCATGTAATCTGAGACCTGTCTTGCGAAGGGGTATCGTATAAACCAGTTACTAGGTTGTGAAGGTCAGATAGGCAGTCGCTCCATATAGAATACTCGTACTCGGCTGCATTCGGTTCAACTGGAAGTCAATCCAACATAGGAAAATGCTGGGCAGATAGATTGATCTAAATATAATTAATCACAGTAACGGGCAACAGTACTACTAATCCATTTAGAACATGAGTCAATCACAGAAGTTCAAAATTTAGCACATTAACAAATACACACGACTATTACGACTAAAATCGATTTCAGCAAATTGGCATTAAATTCTATGAAATAGCAATGTGCAATGACGAGTGGGCTTTCAAATGAAAATAAAACACACAATACCCTTAGTAATCGCGTTCGGATTTTTTTTTACTTTCCCTAAATTTGTAGATAAAAAACCAAAGTACCGGCCAGTATTACAAATAAAATATTATGCTTTTTGTACTAAGAGATATAGAGTGATTTCAAAAGGTGTGGCAACTATTCGGCTTGTACCCTACCCCCTCGGAAAAAAAGGCATGAGTATATATGTGTCGGGTTTAGTCAATAGTACGGACGTCAAAACAAATCGCAAGCACGCCATCTGGCGGCAAAGCAAGAACAACTACGCATTAGCGCGCTTTCTCTAACCACTTGCGTGGTGGGGATAGTAAAATATGAAAATATGGCAGTTGAGTACTGACAGCCTTAGAGCTAACACGTCGTAGAATCAGTGTCGATCCGTAATATTAGTAAGCAAGATTGTAACTGTACATATTTGAATAAACCCAGCGTATCGAATAATTTACGTGATTTCATTTGCACGATTGTACCCACCGACCTGCCCACACAAAATGTCTTAACCTAAGGGAATACATCCTGACTTTCCGATGGCTTACATCTATCGGCCAGACTTGATGCGACATATATAAGTACATAATGGTTTTAGTATCTTAATATTTTATGATGCCATGGTCTTTAATATTATTATAACTTCCAAGTGGCCCCAAAGATCTTTAGGGGATGATGTCATAATCTCTTGGCTTTACATGGAGATCAGCTGTTGTTGACAATATAAATGTTATATAAACATCGTGTGGCCTTTCATGTTTAGACTGCCTCTTTGGTCTAATGATTGCAAGCGTTATCGTTGAGCATGAGCTCCTGGGTTCTATCAATGGGTCAGGCAAAGTGTTATTGGGTTTTACTATTTTCTTTTTTCGTATTTTGCTGCAGTTCAGATTAGGGTCCATCCAGGTCTATTCAAAATTTATTAAAAAATTGGGTGCACTATGCAATCCAGGCGTGATGATGTTCGGTGCATTTATTGCCTGATGACTCATGTGGTATTTTATTTTTTTATTTATCAAGTAAAGTTTTAGAAACCTATATAAATACTGATGTACCTTTGCACATTCTTTCTGAAATAAAGAAGATAGCACTGATATAAAGAAAAGACCTTAGAAATTCTGCACTCAGTGTGCAGGAAACAGATAATTGGATCATAACGTAGCATAAGTGACCCAGATGAACTTTGTTCTTCTAAAAGACAGCAGGCAGTAGGTTCATAATACAATTATTCAACTAATCTTTAAAATGCGAGCCAAGAAAAAGTTGAAGACAGCAATGAAAAATTAAAACTATTTTTGTTTTTTCGATTTAGTATAATGGTTTAATTATTCATAGTAAGTAGGCTATATTATTATATGGTGCGAGGGATAGTCTGAAAATGGTGTTCATCTATAATAAGTCTAACGTACCATTAAATAAACTCTCAACTGTAAGATTTGGGCAGTTTCGCTACTGAAGATAAACAAACATACACAGGGTATTTTAATATGGGACAGTAAGGTAAATTCATTACTAAATCCCAGTTAGAAAAACCAGCCTGAAGGTATGTGTTTTTTTAATAGCAATTCAATCTAAATCCTCTATTCAATCCAAAGTGCTCCATCATTCTGAACCTTCGTTGCCACTAGTACCATTAACAGTTCCATGATGGAAATATTGATATTTTTTTTAATCAAATTCCATTTTAAAAGAATCTGAAAATGATGGAACTAATGTTGAATTTTTTATCACTAGTTCCACATTATTATTTTAATTACAAAACAAAACTTTCTTCTAAATTCCACTCAAAATGATTAATACAGCACACTCCTCCACCAATCGATGCCCCACACCTCCCTCACTCGCAAGATCATTAGAAGATTACAACTAACTAGATAAAACAGAAACTCTAAACTAAGCACCGACACACACATCACGACTAATCTACATTAAACGTCGCAGGTATCTAAACACGAAGCGCGAACGCGAACCGATACGTTCTCGGACATTAATTTTGTACGTGACTCGAATGCTGGCTCGATTTAATTGCTTCAGGATAACAAGTTGCCAAGTCGCGTTGTGGGCGGTGTGCGCTCGATTGTGGGAGTTTGACGTGCTTCGTGTGAAATGCCGATGGAGTGGATGGAAAGTCAAATTGTTAAGCTTTTGGTGTGGGACAAAATGGTTAACGAGATAAATGTTGATGGTTTTACCTATCGACAAGATTGGTCCACTATTGCTCTAAGCCGGGATTGGACTGTAGAAAATACATAGACACACAAGTCAAACTTATAACACTCCTCTTTTTCCGTCGGGCCTTCATTCTGCCCTGCATTGGGACAAAACAGGTCGAAAATATAATATATACTAAGAAAGCAAGCATTATAGAGTTCTGTAAAATATACTTAAGGTGTAGGCCTTAGATAAAGTGATATTCTGTCATCGTTAAAGTTTGTCTGAAAATCAAAATGTAAGTGAATGACCAAAAATAAAATAAATAAAATAAAAAGCCTTTTTATTTGCTCCTATGAACTAAGTAACATTTTGTTTAGTGGATTAGTAGTTATAATGAAATAAAGTATTTTTGTTAGTATTTATTAGTTAAGTTAATATTTATTTGATTTATTCCATAGGAACCCCCGTGCGGGTGAAGGCCTCCTCCAGGTTGTGCCATTTATCCCTATCTTGTGCCAATCCGAGCCAGTGTTTGCCTGCGGTCTCGCGTATGTCATCTGACCAGCGTTTGAGCGGACGACCTTGTTTGCGCTTTCCACTTCCTGGTCCTTTCCACTCTGTGACCACTTTCGTCCAACGCCCATCCTCAAGTCTCGCTACATGACCGGCCCACTTCCATTTTAGTCTCCTGATATGTTGTATAGCATCTCTAACTTTGGTACGTTTCCGATTTTGGAATGACCAAAAAGGTTTTTAAAAATCATTTTGCGCTGTTAGAGTGTTAGTTTATAGTAATTTTATCATACTCGTAAGTGATATCACGACAGACTTAGGCAAATATGGAAGTACTAATTTGCCTCTTAACAAAAAACTGGCCGTTAATGGCAGAGGACAGTCGTGTGTGGAAAAGGAAGTGGGAGGCTTTAGCCTAGCAGCGGAGGAGACATAATAGGCTGCTTGACTTATAGACAAAGTGCACTACTATAATAGTAGCAAAATATCTACAAAAAGGAATTTTAAAAATAACAATGTAACACTCATAAAAACACACAATTTATCAATTCACTCTCCATTTTATGAAACTCGCTTTGCACACATAGACTTCGATCCGTTTACCCTGTTTTTTCCTCAACCAACCAATTCGGCGTAAAAAGACTGCCATAATCATAACACATATACCAAGTCAAAAACACTTCTGAACTATCCGAATAACATGGGCCCCAACGTGGCCCCCATGACAATCCCTTTCTTCCAAAACTTTTCACGTGAAAACTTCACAGCAATTTTCATTTAATGTCAGCTGCTATTTGGGACCTCACAATAGCGTGGTGGTTCTTCCGGTCCGTTTTTTGTTATAGCCTGAAATACACGCTACTTCCGGTCATACATGACACAGGGTTCTGTCACTGAAACAATTCCGCCCTTAATGACAATATTAGCTTTTACCAGGGGTGCGGGGGATGAAACATGTTAATCATAATATTATTCTTTTATGGCTTTTTGAAAAATGTATACTCTTTTTGTGAAAAATGTATACTCTGATGGCTACACCCGAAACATTAAGGAATAATAAATAAATTCTAATTGTGTGTTAGCAAGTCAGATGATGATGCGTTTTTAATGTTGAGGATGATGATGATGATAAAAAATATCCTTGTATCAATATTTATTCTGTTGGTATGTGCATATATCATAGGCAAAATTTATCCGATGTTCATCACTTCACTGCACACCGCTTTGACAGTCGTTACGGTAGCCAGAAGTCATGAAATCTGACACCAGTCTTGCCAAGGGGTATCGTGTTATCCAGTTTCTGGGATGTGGAGTTCAGATAGACAGTCGCTCCATGTAAAATGATGGTACTCAGCTGAATCCGATTAGATTGAAACGGACTCTAACAAAGTTGGGAAAAGGCTCGGCAGTTTGATCGTATGTTTAACACATTTTTCACTTTGTTTAACAACCCAACAGATTAGCGGCACACGTCAAATCAAAATCCACAAACGAATAACTATTCGAATGCAATTAATTTATGTCTAATAACTCGTGATATCCAATATTACTGCGTGGTCACTTAAACCCATCGGTGGTCGGATTCGATTCGGATCGAGCGAATTATGTTCGGGTTTAGCGATTAGCAATAAATTGTGGGTTTGTGGTTCATTCTGTTTTACCTTTGTGTTGTTTTGTGTGTAGTTTGTGTTCTAGAATTTGCTTGGGGATTTTTATACAATGGTTTGGTCTTAGGTAATCTGAGATGGTTCTCGACTAAAAAAAATTGTTTTTTTGGTGAAATTGATAGACTCTGTAATAAATTAATTATCCATTTGTTTTAAAAATAAAAAGCTCATATTAACAACAGTCAAATACAATAAGTCACTGTGGTTTCATGGCCAAATGATTTAAGTAGGTTTCAAAAATCATGACATTATTTACACTAAACATTATTTACTATGGGTCCCCCATGGCACAACATTATGCTAAGTGAGAGCCTTCTTGTCACAGTCACAACATACATCTATCTAGTTTCAGGTTCCACCCTATTTCTTTATTTTGCTTTAACGTTAAAATATATAGGTATACCGAATTATTGTCTTTACTAACATAATTTAAGTGGGTTGTAAGAATAATATCGTAAAGGGTTTAGTTTAGGCATAATTTATGTATGGTATGGCATGTCAGTTTTTATGTCAATTTTCTTTTTTCTAATAGTAACTCAAATGTTTATTGTGTTACCACATAAGTTTGAGCTAAGTTTTTTGTCCCAGCTTATGTAAGCCCACTCCACTAGTTTCCATTAGGCCCCTATAAATTGGAACAAGCACCGATAAGGCGAGGACTACTTTCTAAAAGTTTGTCCTCATTCAAAACTACCAAAGTTCATCCTCTTAGGTGTCTACAAAGAAATGTTTCCATTTCTCGAGCAAACAGATTCCATCCATGTCTATTTGTCTTTTTTCTTTCCATCTTTCTGAAGTTTTCTCATCAAAAAAAGTTATTTGGTTATTCGTGCTTCATGAATATAGAATTACTATTCTAATTTTTAGTCGCCTTTAGAGTTCTTGAAGTGGAAAATAAAAATGTGTTATTATGCCGAACTGACGTGAAAACAAAAGTAGTTGACAGTCATTATTTATATTCAATGACATTCGTTCGCAAATGGCTGTGACATCTCGGTGAGAATTTTTCCGTTAAATTTTTCTCACTAAATACAAATTGATGGTTCTTTCGTTACCAAGTTTATAAATGTAGCTGTAGAAAAGCGATACCAAGTACTATTAGGTAATAAAATTAGGATTTATATTATACGTACTTAAATATTAAATTTCGTCAGATTTAAATTTGTTAAGTCAAGAAATATTAACATGTTTAAAGCTATCCTTAAATACGTTCAATAATAAAAACGGTTTTTGCGAAAACCTTTGCAGACCTCAATGAGTATAACTGAAGAATATTTAAATCATTTTTATTTTTTTTATATCTTTATTTGTTATAAGGGGTTTTATCACTGAGTGATAATGTCACCCCAATAAAAGAAAACATAGCAACTTAAAACTAAACAATGGGTAATGAACAATTAATCTTTACTTATAACACTACTACTAATCTATATAAATATAAAACTTAAGCGGGCATGACCGCTAGACATGTCTTAACATATTCAGCAGACAAACCCGCTCATGCTCAGTCCCTCTTTAACAGTCGACACAACATCCTAGCCTCCTCCGACAAATGAGATGCTAGGATGCTATTGCATACTCCCACCTCAAATCCCCCACTAAACAAAGCATGTCTTTCTTGAAATATAAAAATCATTTTACCAAAAAAACAAATCAGTGTCTTTTGTACTCATTGTTTTCCGTTATTCGACACCGACTTCGGAAAAGAAAGTTATTTTTCGGTTTTTAGTGTTTTGTTTTGGAAGTCGGTTTGATTTTTTGTTAAAAAGTGTTTTATTTTCCTCTTTTTAGTTTTGGTTCCTCCAATTAACATGAAAATCATTTATAGCCAGAGTACGTCTCATGACGATTCCAATAAGCCCAAACACGAATAGGATACATTGTTTTATTTCGGAGTTTCAGTGGCCATTGTGGTCTTCTTCATCAGTTCCAGTTCACCAAATAATACGTAAATGATTGCATTATTGATGAAAATATCAATATCACTATATTTATGTGTTAGGAAAGGTTTACAGAGCGAAAACACATTGAATATCGTTAAGCATATTGTAATAGGAAGGTATAAGACCAAGATATGTAAAAACAGGACAACCGTACAAAAGACAGTACAAAACTATTTATAGAATATAGTTATCCGCGAGCACACATAAAAAATATATATAGATACGGTCGAAAAAAGAAACCTCCTTCTTTTTGGGAAGTCGGTTAAAAATGAATGACTTATGTCCAGGGAATATGTTTTCATCTATAAACATATCAATGAAACCAGTTTGTCCTCTTTGCCCTCTTTGTACTGATATTATTTTATTATTTCACCACACAGGCATAACGAAAACAAAGTCTTCATTTCGATATTCATCAGTTATCTTAGCCTCAGTACATTACCACGATAACTTAGTAATACTAATCCGCAAAAGGGCCAAAAAGAAGCTCTTCGAGCATCAAATATTAATACATGAACACCACTCGAATCCCTTAATGATATTACAGACATTAATACTGTATTAATCTCCTGTTGATATAGCTTCGAGCTCGTAATCCTTGGGGGAAGAACATTAGCGATAGAAAACCGAGATATTTATTGGATCATTATTACGTGGCTGCTGATCTGTTCCGCTTTGGGAACGATTGCTTTAGTATGTGGAAATCGTTGCTTAGATAACAGTTGTTGGAGAAGTTGTTTTAATTATTAAAGTCCGCCGGACTTTTAACAATAAAATCTTTAAGGCCGTAAAACCTTAATTACCTAAACTTAATTTTATATATAAAAACACCCCACATAAGGGGTGCAATCACCACACCCTCAAAGTTAGACCAATTTTAGTACCTGAGTTACTAATTATGATATCCGCATAGTCTAACAAAAGTTTGGATCTAGATCTCACAGAGAAGTAATGTTATTCTTACGGCCAAAACAAAGAGAATCTAAATAAAATTACAACTTACACTCAAAATATAACACCATAAAAGACAATTTTAAACGTAATTTCACAAGTTATTATTGCGTTTCCTAAAATTCTGTTTTTTTTAGGGATTAACACATATATTTATGGATTTTTTGTTAGTCTTTGATTTGGCCTCCACACTGACAAAAGAATAAAAGCTCTAAGCCAATTAGTTTAAATTTTATTATTTCCTAAAAAGAACCGCTGCAAGTTTTTGCAAAATTTTAAAATGTTTGGTGGTGTTTTTATCGATAAAATTAAGTGTATTTTACGACCTTCAAATTGTATTACTACGAGTCCAGACACATTGTATAAGGTACAATAGACTGTCAGTGGGCAACATTTTGATCTTAACCTGGCTTACCGTAGTACTTAATTAGAATAAGTGGTCAGCTTATGCAGGGTTCCAGCAACTGGGTGGCCTACTATACTAGCAGAAGCAAAAAAATTATATATATAAAAATAATATATAATAATAAAAATTTATAATGATATTAATTTGTATACTATCCAATCTAGAGTTTAATAATAATAAAATTATGAATGTCCAAAAAACTATTAAAACCACAAGAAAAAACCATCAGATTTCTTTGGACCGCAAAAGTTAATAAACCAACTCAGACATCAACTTCCTAAAACAATCTTATTTTTATTTTAACTCATAATGACCTTTGAATGAAATAAATAGCAGGACTTTGACCCACTTCGCTACCAACGGATGTAGTCTAAGATCTTACTATCTTCTTACTATCAATAAATATGTTAGCTCCCAGTTACAAATTAAAGAACACATTCTGGCCGCAAATGAGTTGGTGATGTGTCAATGTAATTGTCAGATAGTCTCAAACCTGAAGGCTGTCCAGCCTGAGGCAACGGAGGGCCCGGCCCAGGCTGAGAGGGTGTCTCAGGTCGTTGTCTTTGACCAAGACCAAGACATAACTGATATTTCACAGGAAATGTCTCAAGTAGACCAGCCTGAGACTGCTTCCTTTGCATCTAGTGATAGTAATCATGGGTCTCATTCGGTTATGTTTACAGATGGTGTTGGAAGAGGTTTAGGAAAATTATTAAATAGCAATCAGAATCATTTGACTTTGAATTATTGTATGCCTGGGTCATCTTACAAGCATATCATGAAATCTGTAACAAAGAGTGTATATAAATCAGATACCAATTTAACTGTCTTTATAGGTAACAGTTTGGATGTAAAAAAAGATGACATCACTGAGTGTGTAACTGAGTTGATAAAATTGAATTGCAATAAAATCATATTGTGTGCTTTTCCATATTTGGAAAAATCTACTAGTAGACAAAATAATTATATTCATATGTTGAATAAACATGTTCATTTCCTTGTCAGCCATTACAGTGACAAATTAGTTTTTTTTGACATCAACATTTTTGTTGATAAATTAAAGTCGACAGGCAATACAGTGTATCTGCCTCTTAGGTTAAGACGTCAAATAGCGAGGCTATTATCATTTACTTTAAACTCAGACATAAATAGTATGTCGAAGTCATGTACTGTAGTTGATATTAGTAGTAATACTAATTTACAGGTCAATAACATTAATAACGTTAGCAATTCTGCTATTAATATTTATAATTTAAACTAGTTTGTAGGACAACGGAGGGTACCAATAACGAAATAGTTAGGAGTAAATCCACCAACATGAAGGTACCTTCTTGCTCTCACATAGTTAAATTAAAAAAAGGGGCTAAGCAGAATTATTCTTTGAAATTATTCCATCAAAATATTCAAGGTTTTTCTGCAAAGCAATTGGAAATAGAACTGTTTTTAGAAAAGACAATGTTTGAAATTATTTGTTTTACTGAGCATTGGCTGAAGGAATATTCAATGCTTATTAATTTTTAAAATTATACTGTGGGTAGCTGTTTTAACAGAAATGTTATGTTGCGTGGAGGTTCACTTTAAATATTAATCAAAAATGGTATTAAATCAAAACCTCGTAAAGATATTGTAGATCTATCAGTTGAACATAGTGTTGAACTGTCCTGTGTTGAGCTGGATAAGCATGTTATAGTGTGCGTTTACAGACCCCCCAATTATAAAAACTACTGTATATTTGAGTCAGTGATGGAAGATGTTCTGGCAAAACTTGCAACTGGTAATAAACTAGTCATAATCTGTGGTGACTTTAATATAAATATTTTAGAAAATAATTCAGATAGTAGTAGACTATTAAATCTCTTCAAATCATTTAATTTGTCGCATGTGTTTGAGGAACCAACCCGAACAACTGTGACTACTGCTACATGTATTGATAATGTTTTTTGTTGCTGCGAATACTTAAACAAAGCCATTATGAATTGTCTGCCTTCGGATCATAGTGGGCTACTGGTAACATTTGAGTCCAGCATACCAATACAACAAGTGCAGATTCAATCCAGACCAATAACATCCGGTAAATTAAATAAATTTAACAGCACTTTAATTGGTAAGTTAAGTTATCAGGACCTCACAGTGAATGATGGTAATATTTTGTACAAGAATGTTTTCTCAGTTGTTCAAACAGAATTCAATAATACTTTTAAGAAGAAAACTAAAACTATATGCCCTAAGTTTTTATTCAGTGACTGGGCGACAAAAGGAATCAGGAAAAGTAGGGAAAGACTTTACGAGCTGTATGGCCTTAAGCCTTATATTAACACTGAAACTTTTAGTAAATATGTTGCTACTTACTCAAGAATTTTTAAAAATACGTGTAAACTAGCTAAGGCTATATACATTAGCAATAAGGTTAAATTCGCAGAAAATAAAATTAAGACGGTTTGGAAAATTATAAACGATGAAACAAACAGGAACAAAAGAAATAATACTGATTACACGCTTGAGACTACACGTGGACTTATTAGAGATAACAAAGAAGTTGCTCAAGAATTTGTAAATTTCTTTACCAGCATCCCAATTAAAACTACTGAACCCTTAAATTCTTCGCCGTCGCTCGCTTCTGGTTTATTACACGCTAACGTTTCAGCCTGCCCCAATGAATTTCACTTTTCACATATAAACCCAATAACAGTAATAAAGGCTTTTAAGCAAATAAAGGTAAAACTGACCGAAGATCTATGGGGCATGTCCATCAAAGTTTGTACCTCCATTATTCAGACTATAGCGCCGTACTTAGCTTTGATTTTTAATTTGTGTGTAGATCAAGGAGTCTTTCCGGATCTAATGAAATATAGTAAGGTTATACCACTTTTTAAATCCGGGGACAGTAAAGACACAAATAATTATAGACCAGTTGATTCGTTGATTTGTAGTGGGCCACTCCACTGAATGAAACGCCGGTTCTTTGATGATGATTTATAATGCTTATAAAAGTAACTAGATAACAGTTATGTTTAAACTTGACGACAGTATATAATTTGCTTAGCACTCGTGCAGTGGCTGTCAACGTAATAATCGCGCGCAGTCTTGACAGCTGCTCTCGATGACGTTGGCGTAACTAGTCGCGTTCTGAAATGGCTCCAACATCCTCCCCCCCCTCGAATGCTTCGAGGATTCGAGGTTCTGCTGGTGAAGTTTCTTCGGGTAGTAGACAAAGATTGTGGACTGCTCGGCGGAAAGTGCCCTTTGAAGTGTAGACGTCCGCCACTCGTGCTGTTCCATCAGTCCCGCGATACAGCTTACAGATCCGCGCCATACGCCATTTCAATGGCGGAACGTTTGGTTCCTTGATAACGACTAAGTCGCCTTCCTGGAGTCCCTTTTGCGCGGTCCTCCATTTGTGTTTTTGCTGCAAATCGCTTAGGTATTCCTTTCTCCACCTTTCCCAGAAATGTTGCCGCATTTGATCCAGACTTTGGTATCTGTCAAGTCTGTTGGTGTTTTGGCTGATTAAGGATTCTGATGGGAACGAGGTCAATGGCCTGCCGATCAGAAAGTGCGCGGGTGTCAAAGGATTCAGGTCATTGGGATCAGATGATAGAGGGCTCAACGGACGGGAATTGAGGATTGCCTCAATCTGCGCAAACAACGTTGACAACTCTTCAAACGTTAAGTGTTTATCACCTAAAATCCTAGTCGTATGGTATTTAGCGGACTTAACGCCTGCCTCCCAAAGCCCACCAAAGTGGGGAGAGTAAGCTGGCGAAAATTTAAACGTAATGCCTTCGTCGGCAGCAAAACCGGTAACGCATTCATTGCTTAACTTTAGAAACCTTGCTAATTCGTTGTTTGCACCGACAAAATTTGTCCCGTTATCGCAGTATAATTCTAAGGGCTTTCCTCTGCGGGATATAAAACGCCTCAAACATAAAATGAAAACATCAGAAGTGAGATCGCTTGCTACCTCTAAGTGCACAGCCTTTGTGCTGAAGCAGACGAATAGACACATGTAACATTTAGTGATTTTACATCCACGACCTTTGCGATCGGTGATGTAGAACGGCCCAGCAAAATCAACACCACTTACCTGGAACGGAAGACTAGGAGTAACCCTTGATGCAGGTAAGTTACCCATTATAGGATTAACGCTTTTAGCCTTTATGATTCTACACAACTTACAATTGTTCACAGTTCTTCTGGCTAATATTCTACCTTTCAAGGGCCAATATTTAGATTTGAGGTCCGCAATGCAAAAGTTTTTTATGGTAATGACAGAATAATAATTTCGTAAAGTTGTGATTAGTATCTAATAATATCGGATGTTTTTTATTGCAGGTTTCATTTGAGTTTTGGATGCGGCCGCCTACACAGAGTATGCCATCATCATTGAGGAATGGACTGAGAGATAACAAATTGGATCTCGACGGTAAGTCACGCTTATTTTTAATAACCTTAATTTCATTAGGAAAACATTGATTTTGATGTTCCTTTATTATGACATTTAATGCAGCATCCAGTTCACTAGGTGTGAACGGACCAGTAGCAACCTTGGCTAGTTTATATCGCTTGTAATTTATGTAACGTAGGACATAGGCTATAGATCTTTGCAGAATAGCGAAACTGGAAATTCTTTCAAAATCTATCAGCTTACGACGAGCTGCTGTAGAGATCAGTGCAATTGTAGTTACCCCTTTATTAGCTTTGATTTCAGGCAACTGGGGAATACTTTTACTATTAATAGTCTGAGGCCACTTACTTGAGTCCTCAGATAAAAACAATGGTCCTTCCCACCAAAGTTTAGCTAAATGAATTGACCTAGGATTTAATCCTCTAGACGCTAGATCTGCAGGATTCGTATGGCCAGGAACATGTCTCCAAGTACCTGACTTAGTCAATTCTTGTATTTCACTGACACGGTTAGAAACAAAGGGCTTCATAGTACAAGCCTGAGCCGATAACCAACCCAGGACCACTGTTGAATCCGTCCAATGAAAAACTAAATCAATTTTACAGCGCAACGCCTTTAAAACCTTATTACTCAGACGTGCGGACAGTAAGGCACCACACAGCTCGAGTCTTGGTATGGTTGCAGACTTTACTGGTGCAACCTTAGTTTTAGCGCAAAGTAATCTAACGCGGGTATGCCCGGAACTGTCAACCGAGCGGAGATAAATAGCAGAAGCATAGGCAACCTGGGAAGCATCTGAGAATGAGTGAAGCTCGATTGTAATTGGTTCACTAATGAGAACAAATCTTGGAATTTCAATTTTAGAGAGAGCTTCCAAATTGCTCAGAAAACTTGTCCATTCTCTTTGTATTTCATTATCTACTGGTTCATCCCAATCCAAATTTGATAGCCATAGCCTTTGAAGTATTATTTTCGGAACTATAGTACATAATCCAAGTAAACCCAATGGGTCGAATAACTTAGCTGATTTGGACAAAATGGAGCGTTTAGTTGCGACTGGTTCATAATGTATGTCAACTGAAAAGCGGAAGACATCTTGGGCCGGGTCCCACTTCAACCCTAACACACTTGAGGTTTGAGAACTTAAATCTAAGTTTTTTACTGATAAAGGGTTTGAATCGTCATGAATTGCGGATAGTGAGTTGGTACGCCATTTGCGTAGAGGAAGACAAGCTGAATTGAGAATTGCAGTTACTGACTCTATAATGCTCTGTAACTCCCTTTCAGTTTCAGCCCCTGACAGGAAATCGTCGACATAGAAATCGTTTTTTATAATGTTTGATATTTTATCGTCCTTGCATTCCTTGGCAAGCTGTACCAAACACCTTGTGCTCAAAAATGGAGCAGAAGCCGTTCCGTATGTTACGGTATTTAACTGAAAAATCTTAATTGGTTCTGACGGATCTTCGCGCCATAAAATCTGTTGCAACCTTCGCTGACTTGGGTCCACCAATATTTGGCGGTACATTTTCTCCACATCTGCAGAGACCACATACCGATGTTGTCTGTACCTCAACAAGATTGAAAAGAGGTCATCTTGCACTACTGGTCCGACATGTTGTATGTCGTTGAACGATACTCCGGTAGATGTTTTTGCTGAGGCGTCGAAAACAACACGTAGTTTGGTAGTCTCACTAGTTTCTCGGATTACTGCATGATGTGGAAAATAACAACCAAATACAGGTTTCCTGCTTAATTCAGACATATGACCTAAGCTTTCATATTCGCGAATAAAATCGCAATATTGTTGTTTCAAAGTTGGTTTGTTTTTAAATTTCCTCTCAAGTTGAAACAACCTTTTTTCAGCCATGCTGTACGAATCACCCAATACGTCTATAGAGTCTTTAAGCGGAATTGTAATACAAAATCTGCCATCACTAAGGCGAAACGTGGTGTCGTTAAACAACTTCTCACAATCGTTACTATCATAGTCAACGCTTGAAGGAATTTCCTCGAGTTCCCAGAACTTAGCTAATTGATCTTTAATTCCTTGCGAAAAATGACAATGTAATTTTTTATTGCTACCATTTTTGAAGCTTCGCCCTATGGGGCCAGCCACTATCCACCCTAGGTGAGTTTCTTGTAGTATTGGCCCTTGTGAACCCAAAGTAACTCTAGCCGTTTGAATCAGCTCCCAAAATATATCGGCGCCTAGCAATAAATCTATTTCGGCTGGTAAATAAAACTTAGGGTCAGCAAGTTGGATGTTACTAGGAATGTTTAATTCTTGTTTAACTGCAGTATGGGGCAAACTATCAGTAATTTGAGGTAAAACAAAACATTTGACAGGCCTGCTGAAGGAGTTGTGCATAGAATATATTTCTATGTTACTGCTCTGTAACATTTAATATGGTATTGCCCAAACCAGAAACACAATGATAATAGTTTTCTCTTTACAGGTACCGATCATTTTCTGAGCCCTTTCACTGATGAAAGATGTTTGACTGCCACAGTCCAGTAAAGCCCTTAGTATAAATAATCTGCCATCAACTATCACCTTGACCAACGCGGTGGACAGAAGAGCTTGATTGGTGGAGATAGCAGACATCGCAATGGTAACGGAGGGACCGGATGCTGCAGCGGAGCCAACTACAGGTAAGTTAGTTTCATTTTTCTTGGAATTATTATCATCAGTAGATGTAGTACTAGATTTAGAATTAGATGATGTCTGTTCATTCTGTTGTGAATTTTGCACAGGAAGTTGTTTGTGTAAGAGAGTGTTGTGCCTTCTCCGGCATATTCTACAGCCACTTAGCCCACATTGGAATGGCTTATGACCTCCCTGGAAACAGTTACTGCATACCTTTAACAATGCAATTTGTGAAATTCGTTCCTCAACAGGAAGAGATTTAAGTTTGGTACATTCATACAACCTATGGTCTTGTTTACAGAAAGCACACTGCCTTTTATTGGAAGAGGAATCAATAGCAGATGAAATAAATGATTTTGATTTAGGAAAACTCTGACGTTTTTCATTTTTAACAATCCTACCGACATTAACTGTCTCCATAACTGTAGCTCGTTTACGGAGAAAATAATAAAATTGTTCTACAGTTGGGGAGTCCTTGTCACTCCTAAATTCCTCCCATTTCCTGGCAGTTATGCAATCTAATTTTGTTGAGGCTAGGTAAATAATCAGTGAATCCCACTTGTCAGTGGGTTCCCCTAGCAGATTCAACGCACTTAGATTTTTAGTTATAGAATCAATCAAATTGTATATACCAACATCCGATTCCTTATGTAAGGATTCAATTGAAAACAAACACTTAATGTGTTCATTTATTAAAAGTCGTTTGTTATCGTATCGCTGGCAGAGTAAATCCCAAGCAATCAAGTAGTTGTTAGATGATATAGATACAGAGCTTATGACTGAAGAAGCAGAGCCCTCTAGGTAAGATTTAAGATAATGGAACTTGTTTACCCCATCTATATTTTCATTGTTATGAATTAGCGATAAGTATGTATCCCTAAAGGAAAGCCACTTAGTTGATTCACCATTAAATGTTGCAATCTTAATCGGTGGTAGTTTTAAGCCATGTAATATTTTGGATGTTGAGTTGGATGAGGACTCAAACTTGCCATGATCTTTATCAAAGTTGTCCAACATGGACTGAGCCTTAGCAGTTAACTTGAAGAATATATTTTCTGTAATTTCACGCTCATTAATTTGCTTGTCCGAGTCTTCATCCAATATTTCGATTTGCGACTGAACATCATCAAAGGTGCAAGACAGGTCTCGCAACTTATTTAGTCTTAGAGGTAATTCTTTAATGTCTAACTTGCTTGATTCAATATATTTTTCAAATAATGTTAGACGAGCTCTGATGTTACCTCTTTGTTTGATTAAATCCTTTAAATCCAACATGATGCCGGTGCAAACACGTAAACAACTATTATTACAGATTACTGATAAAATTATAGAGATAAACAATGAATGGGTACGTTACGATACTCCTTTGTGAAGATAGCAAACCGGTTCTACAGCCGAAGACGCGCGCGGCGTGATGCGATCGCGCGCAGCCCCACGGTGTTCGACACGGCGCTAGTTGGAATGCGCGGATCAACACACAGTGGTCTTTATTGTTATTAATCTCGCAAGCTTACTCCCAGAGTGCATCTGAAATCATCAGTAACTTAAGTAAGAATTTGTTATTGTACAATAGTATTTGAAAGGAAAATACCTTGAATTGGTGAGTGGGAACAAGAACTTGACACTGTACACACCCTCGAATTGGGAATGCTAGTAAATCTATAAAATCGAGATATAAAACTATAAAATCGACACAAATCTTATACCAATCGTTAAAAATGGGCTATTCCTCGAATAGCGCAATAATTAAGAACAACAATTAACACTATATTGTGGAATTTATGTGGTTTAAGCCGCAATTTACTAAGATTTAAACCTATGTGGGTACCTATTTCAAATTGCGGTAACGTACTTTTGCTATAGTCATCAACGATGTCTACACAAATTAAAGCACATGGGATAGGAAATGGAAACACGGATGCACTTCCCAAGGAAATGATGGCTGCTGCAGCTGCTGGCTGGCAAGTTTCTCGAGGTTTGTTGGTTCCTTTCCTTGTATTCGAATGACCCGACCGTTGCGACGAAACTTTCGTAGGTAGGTATACTTTTCTTCGGTCGGATCACGTCGGGGTCACCAAAATGATTCGTTGATTTGTAGTGGGCCACTCCACTGAATGAAACGCCGGTTCTTTGATGATGATTTATAATGCTTATAAAAGTAACTAAATAACAGTTATGTTTAAACTTGACGACAGTATATAATTTGCTTAGCACTCGTGCAGTGGCTGTCAACGTAATAATCGCGCGCAGTCTTGACAGCTGCTCTCGATGACGTTGGCGTAACTAGTCGCGTTCTGAAATGGCTCCAACACCAGTATCCGTGTTGCCGGTTTTCAGCAAGGTATTTGAGAAGATAATGCTAAATCAAATGCTCATTCATTTTAATACGAATAACATCTTACATGATAAACAGTATGGTTTCACCAAAGGACGTTGTACAACTGACGCTGGTGTCACCCTATTAAAACACATATTTAATGCGTGGGAAGAGTCGCAGGATGCCATAGGTATCTTCTGCGACATGTCGAAGGCGTTTGATTGCGTTAATCATGAAACATTACTTCTGAAACTTGAGCATTACGGGCTAGGTCAATCAGCGTTAAGTTTGATTAAATCTTATTTGAGTGATAGACAACAATTAGTTCAAATAAACGGTGTGAATTCGTCGGGGTTAAATGTGAAAATGGGGGTACCCCAGGGCTCAATTTTAGGTCCTTTCTTATTTTTAATATACATAAATGATTTACCCCATTTATTCGAAGGCAAACTAAATATGGTGTTATTTGCTGATGACACATCTTTAGTTTTTAAAGTAAATAGACGTACTTGTCAGGTTGACGACGTAAATAACGCGCTACGGCAGGTTCAGGATTGGTTCACTGCCAATAATTTAGTATTAAATGGTAAAAAAACCAAATGCGTAAAATTTTCGTTGCCAAATGTCAAAAGTACTGATTGTGACATTATATTAAACAAGGAGAAGCTCGAATTCGTCGATAAAACGGTTTTCCTGGGGATCACGCTAGACTCAAGGTTACAATGGGGTCCTCATTTAGTATCACTTGCGGGGCGGCTGAGTTCGGCAGCTTATGCTGTCAGAAAGATTCGTCAATTTACTGATGTGGATACCGCTAGGCTAGTCTATTTTAGTTACTTTCATAGTATAATGTCTTACGGTATCTTACTATGGGGAAGGGCTGCAGACATTGAGTCTATTTTTATTCTGCAAAAACGAGCCATCAGAGCGATTTACAATCTTCGCCGCCGTGATTCTCTAAGGGAACTGTTTAAGGACATTAACATCATGACGGTTCCTTGTCAATATATTTATGAAAACATCATGTACGTGAGAAAGAATTTACATCTTTTTAGTAAAAACGGAGACAGACATAATTACATTACTAGAAATAGGGACCAATTAGTTCAACCAGGTTTCAGACTGGCAAAAGTGGCCTCATCTTTCATGGGGTACTGTACGAAATGTTACAATAAAATTCCTCCCCATATTCTAGAACTGAATGAGACGAAATTTAAAAATTGTATAAAACGCACACAATGCAGGCAGGCATATTATAAGTTGGGGGATTATATCACTGATAAAAATGCTTGGCTCAATGCTAGTCCTGCTCCACAACCACTAGGGCGCAAAAACAAATGATATGTTTATGCTTGTGTTGTATAGACTCGATTTCTTTTAGTATTGTATAGCTGCACAGCACGTGTGTGGGTACTATGTACCCAACTGTAAATCTACCATTTGCTATACCTATGTGTCGTTCGTTGACTTGTGTGTGCCCTGGCAGTTGAGTGTGTCATGCTCTCTCAAATGTATCTCTGATGGTGGCGCGTGTGTTGGATCATTCGGTTCCCTTCATGATGGTTGAGCTGGGTGGTGCCGATTCATGCGTCATGTTCGTGAACGGGCGCCGTCAGTTGGGATTGGTCATAACTCAACTGCTTCGGATGTTGATGTTTTTCTAGTACCTATTGTATAACTGCACAGTACATGTGTGAGTACTTTTAATACTTTATACCTTTACATAGTATAGTGTGTAGTGCTATTCTGGGTGCATTGTCCTCACATATGTGAATTTATTAATGTATGTACTCATGTACCTAAATATTGTAAAAATCATTTTTTTTTTAAAGAGTAAGTATGGAGTTTCTTGTGCATTCTTCTCCATAACAAGCTACTTTCCGAATGCACGGTAGAATCATTTTTTTTTTAAAAGAGTAAGTATGGAGTTTCTTGTGCATTCGCCCCATAACAAGCTACTTTCCGAATGCACGGTAGAATCAACTTTTATTCCATGTAAATTTAAAAAGTATGGAGTTTCTTGTGCATTTTTCTCCATTACTAGCTACTTTCCGAATGCACGGTAGAATCAACTTGTATTCCATTTAAATTTAAATTGTGACATTCAAAAGTGCCGCTTGGTGGCCCAGTTGAAATAAATATCTTTTGTCTTTTGTCTTTTGTCTTTTGTCTTTTGTCTTTTGTCTTTTGTCTTTTTGTCTTTGTCTTTACTACAAAAATCAGCAGGTACATTTTGTTTTTGATTAAACTTCATCTTCATGAATGATACTTGATATTCGAATAGATTGATGCAGGACTGCCTGGAAATAAATAGCCGAAATAACCTTAATTGAATAAATTGCAATTTATGTTTGATATTTAACCCCAAATATACAAGTTTTTCAAGTGAATCCAACGTCACATGAAATAAAGTGGTGTAGAAAATAGGAAAAAATAAGGTTACCATTCATTGGTTGGCAGGTTTAACAGGTAAACTGGCAACCCACAGATTGTGGCTAACTAAGAGCTAAATGATAAGGCAAACTTAAAATAAAAGTTAGATGTGGTCAGGCAACCCTTTAGTAAATTATTCTACGATCAAGTAAATAAAAGTTTATCAAAAAAAAACACATGCAGATTTTTGGAGTGAGATCTCGGAATAGGTCGGTTGAACTAACGAGGCGTAGTCGCGTAGTCGGAAATGTACCGGGCTCGCCATGACGTGAATGTTCAATGTTCATCAACGTTTAACAGCACAGTTTATAAATATGAAGCTTTTGAACCACGTTTTCTATTGTGAAACGAACCGTGCTATAAACTATGGAGGGGAATTTTTTGCTTTAACTGCGTAGGTATTGGATTTTTCTTTTTTTAAATTTATAATACGTTGTTTTGTTAACAGGACATTTTACAACGTTTAAAGCAATATTGAGTGATGTTGTACTTTTGGTTAATATCATATTTTTTGTAGTTAAGTTTTAAGTTAATTCTGTTAGTTAATTACATGATGTGAGGAATTTATGGCTGCGTCAGCAATTGGTGGTTGTCTTTATTTCAACTGAAAATCCACCACTGCTGAACATAGGCCTCCCCGAAGCGTCGCCACATTAACCGGACTTGCCCGTCTCGCATCCAGCGGCTCCCCCAGCCTTAAGCAGGTCATTGCTGGTTCACCTAGTGGGAAGTGACTGGAAGACGCAGCGTCGGAGGATGAATGGCTTTACCGTAGCTCAATACTGGGCCAAACATAACATTGCATATAAAAAAAAGAACTAGATTTGCCATCGACTTACTAAGAAGAAAATCGTTACTGTGAAAATTAAACTTCACATGGCCTTAATACCTTTATCCAGCCATTCAAGTTATTAACTAAAACTATATTGCTAAACTCAAACTTCTGGTTCCAAATTTTGGTTTATACTCAGTGTATAAAATGTGATGCGTGTGCTGTGTGTTGCTAAAAACTAAAATGAATATGTTAATTTTATAGCCGATGATTAATTTATTTCCTTTTATTGCATTTACTGTTACAAAACAAGTTTTTAAATAAAAATGCAGAAACAGGCCGTTCAATTATTTCTCTATATTTTCAGAGCTTCATGTAAACACAAGCTGGCATGGGCAGCACAAAAAAGGTAATTAAGCCTGGACCAATTAAACTCACGAATCCAGTTGCATCATGTTTAAATAGTGACGCAACGTAATAATCATACAAATAGCAATTATAATAAACGTTATATATTTTAAGCGAGGAGCTCGCTGCTAAATAATAACAGCCGCAAGGGTCGATCTGCAAGGTTAAGCAACGCTTGCCGAAGTTGGTCCGTGGATGGGTGACCATTTCAACATACCGAGTTTTCTTCGTGCCTCGGAAAGCACGTTAAGCCGTTGGTCCCGGCTGTCATTTGAAGATCTTTGACAGTCGTTACGGGTAGTCTGAAGCTTGAGATCTGACACCAGTCTTACCAAGGGGTATGGTGTTACCCAGTTACTGGGTTGTGGAGGTCAGCTAGGCAGTCGCTCCATGTAAAATACTGGTACTCAGCTGAATCCGGGGTCTTCAAAATGACAAATTGCTTAGATTTTTGGCTTTAAACACAAGTTTATTTACTATTTTTTTATTGTTGTGAATATTTTGCAAATATCGCAGATTAAGTTAGCTACGAATTTTGCCAACCACTGCCTTAACCGCTTGTATGCCAGCATTCGAGGCACAATGAAAAAGCCATCGTGTCTCGCTTAGATCTGCGTTCAAGAGGTTAATAGAGTTTTATATTTCGGAAATTTTTATCGTCCTTTTTTTTTCAAAAAAAAGGGGCTGCACAAAACTGACTCGATAGGTACTCGATTTTATATTTAATTGCACTTCTACAGCATTAGAAATTATTTTAATTTAAACTTTGCTTGCGCATGTGCAGCTATATTTAAGGACCTTACTCGCCAGTGGCGCCAACTAGTAAGCACTAAAATGGGCTTCTATTTACCACCACCAAGGAGCACCAAGGAAGGTTTCCTCCTGGCCATCAACCGAGCACAAATACAGATGGGCTGGTACTGAGAAATACCAGATAGAAAAACTCAATACCACTTTGCACGACCCTGGAATCAAACCCATGACCTTATGCTCAGCTGTAGGGCTTACAACCACTACACCAATGAATCACTCCACGTTTAACATTTTAAAAGTTATACGTTTTGAAGGATTGGGTCTTCTACTGGGATCCCAGTAATGAAGTTTGCCAAAGTGGTTTGAAAGTTTTTTAATTTCCCGGTGAGTGAAATTTCAAATCCCCGGGAGGAACGTTTTTCCTATTTGGATGTAGATCGTCAGGAATTCGAACTAATTTCGCTTTTCTATTTAGATATTTCTTCGGTTAATTGAAATAGTTTCAATGATTAGGGAAGTTTGCTAAAATATACAACGTCTTAAATTTTCTAAGAGGTTTTAATGAATAAGTAATGTTGAAATGTTGTAATTCTTTGGGTGACTTTGAACTTTCAGCTGTCAATTTATTGGTTTTTGGTAACAAAACTTTACGGACTGAATAATTAGTATTCTATTAGCATATTGAATTAATAAAGAAACTGGCGTAGTAACAGTTGGTGTTTATATCATTTGTAGTTGAGTATTTGTCAAACTTTACTTAAAGCCTTAGGAACCTGTAAAACATTTGCATTCACACGTTCATAAATCAAAACTACACTCGACTTGTTCCATTTTTGCCCACATCATTGCTTACCACCAGGTGAGATAGTGGTTAATTCCTCAATAGTGGGCCCTATCAGAATATCAGCGCAGCGTTATTTTCCTTTTAATATCGTTGCACAAGCTGAGATAGGTGCCTTTTTGGTCTCGCACGGGATTATTTATTTTTATTTTTTGTTATTATTTGTGTTTTGCTTATCTAGTGTCTCCTGTGCGGGACATAAATATAGTTATTTATGCTACAAGTGCGGAAGGTAGGTGATTTCCGATGAGTGGCATTTTTATTCACGAGCGAGCGAAGCGAGTGAGTGGGTAAATCGACACGAGTCGGAAATCATCTTACGTACGTGTATCATACAACATTTTACTATGCATTGTGCGAGGAAATAAATAAATTAATAAAATGAAATTAATAAAATGGCGGGCTTATTCAAGCGCGTTCAGCATATCCACAGATTAACTAATAGTTCCTCGGGCATATCTACTGCGCATGTGCAAATAGCTGGCACATCGTAACGCAATAAGGCACGAGCAAAATATACGTTCTGCCAAACATATTTAATTAATATTTAAAATTAATTTATTAATCTAAATCTAGAGTAATTAAAAACGCCTAAAATGAAGTATTAGTTTTATTCTACCTTTTATATGAATGATAATCTGTACATAACTAATTTTTAAACTTTTCTCAAATAATAAAATCTCTATGCATCGGGCTGACGTTGGAGTTAAAAATTATTAATAAATATATATTACAATGCATGTCCTCGAAAAGAGCGGTTTTCCAAGCAGCCAAACTGTGCGGAAAGTGTCACTTTTTTTCACTAATGCTTTTTACTTTCCTGTACTTTTTTAATTTTTAACTCCAACGTCAGCCCGACGCATAGAGTTTTTATTATTTGAGAAAAGTTTTAAAAATTAGTTATGTACAGATTATCATTCATATAAAAGGTAAAATAAAACTAATACTTTATTTTAGGCGTTTTTAATTACTCTAGATTTAGATTTTGATCAATAAATTAATTTTTAGGGTTCCGTACCCAAAGGGTAAAAACGGAACCCTATTACTGAGACTCCGCGGTCCGTCTGTCTGTCTGTCTGTCTGTCTGTCTGTCTGTCTGTCTGTCTGTCTGTCTGTCACCAGGCTGTATCTCATGAACCGTGATAGCTAGACAGTTGAAATTTTCACAGATGATGTATTCCTGTTGCCGCTATAACAACAAATACTAAAAACAGAATAAAATAAATATTTAAGTGGGGCTCCCATACAACAAACGTGATTTTTTCGCCGTTTTTTTACGATAATGGTACGGAACCCTTCGTGCGCGAGTCCAACTCGCACTTGCCCGGTTTTTAATATTCATTAAATATGTTTGGCAGAACGTATATTTTGCTCGTGCCTTATTGCGTTACGATGTGACAGCTATTTGCACATGCGCAGTAGATATGCCCGAGGAACTATTAGTTAATCTGTGGATATGCTGAACGCGCTTGCATAAGCCCGCCATTTTATTAATTTCATATTATTAATTTATTTATTTCCTCGCACAATGCATAGTAAAATGTTGTATGATACACGTACGTAAGATGATTTCCGACTCGTGTCGGTTTATCCACTCACTCGCTTCGCTCGCTCGTGAATAAAAATGCCACTCATCGGAAATCACCTACCTTCCGCACTTGTAGCATAAATAACTATTACAATGCATGTCCTCGAAAAGAGCGGTTTTCCAAGCAGCCAAACTGTGCGGAAAGTGTCACTTTTTTTCACTATTGCTTTTTACTTTCCTGTATTTTTAGGGTTCCGTACCCAAAGGGTAAAAACGGGACCCTATTACTAAGACTCCGCGGTCCGTCTGTCTGTCTGTCTGTCTGTCACCAGGCTGTATCTCAAGAACCGTGATAGCTGGACAGTTGACATTTTCACAGATGATGTATTTCTGTTGCCGCTATAACAACAAATACTAAAAACAGAATAAAATAAATATTTAAGTGGGGCTCTCATACAAAAAACGTGATTTCTTGCCGTTTTTTGCGAGAATGGTACGGAACCCTTCGTGCGCGAGTCCGACTCGCACTTGGCCGGTTTTTTTTAATTTTTAACTCCAACGTCAGCCCGACGCATAGAGTTTTTTATTATTTGAGAAAAAAAAAAAATAGTTATGTACAGATTATCATTCATATAAAAGGTAAAATAAAACTAATACTTTATTTTAACCGTTTTTAATTACTCTAGATTTAGATTTTGATCAATAAATTTATTTTAAATATTCATTAAATATGTTTGGCAGAACGTATATTTTGCTCGTGCCTTATTGCGTTACGAAGTGACAGCTATTCGCACCGATATGCCCGAGGAACTATTAATTAATCTGTGGATATGCTGAACGCGCTTGAATAAGCCCGCCATTTTATTAATTTCATTTTATTAATTAATTTATTTCCTCGCACAATGCATAGTAAAATGTTGTATGATACACGTGCGTAAAATGATTTCCGACTCGTGTCGGTTTATCCACTCACTCGCTTCGCTCGCTCATGAATAAAAATGCCACTCATCGGAAATCACCTACCTTCCGCACTTGTAGCATAAATAACTATTTCGTACCACTTGCTCAAAAAAGTGACATTCTATGCCACAAAAAGCGAACATAACAATAATCATTTTTAATCTGTTAAAAACAGGGAAAGAAAATTGTACTGAATTTCATTCATCCTCTAGAGGGAGAATGTGATTTAAATTTGGAATACTTACCGAAATTTATACTGAACTACATCTGTGTTTACACCATTGAGTTTGTTTTAAAAAGCATTATACATCTTTTTGAAAAAGGAATACGCATTTATTATGCAGTTATGATTATTAAATAAAATTACGAAAACCGACGAGGCCGTATGAGCTTGATGCCTTTGCTTTTCCGACAAAAAAATAATAGTCTAGGAATTTGCCGCGTTTTTGTTTTCTTTAAATACATAAACGTTAAGTTTATTTTACTTTTAATTGACATTATTTTTAATAAATGCTTATCTCATGTTATTATTGTGTTATTTTTTTCGCAAATGGTACGAAAAGTAGAGTATTTTCCTCGGTGATAAAGCTGTCTTAGTCTTGTGTGAACTTAAATCCCTCGCTACACTCAGGACTCGTCTTAAATCCTTCGCTTCGCTCGTGATTTAAGTTTTTACACCCTTGCTACGATCGGGAGTAAACATCGAGTCCTTCGTTACGCTCGCGATTCAAATCATCACCCGCGACAGAAGACACTGATTTATCCCCTTGGTTAATAATCTACTATTTCTTTCTTTCTTTCTAATAGTAAAAAAAAGCTTAGTCACAAACGGCACTATTTTACTACTTAAATTAGACATTTTAGTAGCTTTTATAAACAACTTTAACTTCTAATTCAGTATTAGAAACACAAACAAAGCCAGTCATACTACGCAAGCGTATCAACTCAACCAAAGGGTCTTAGAAGTTCACAAGTACTTACTCTGAATAGAAAATTTCTTGTAACTATAAACCATTGTTAGCATACGGCCATCTTGAGGAGATTGTTAAAGTATTACTATATTCTGCTACGTCATGAGTAATATTAATGAGGGTGATGTCATCGACTTGAAGGACTTACGGATTATTAGTATTATGAATTATTTTATGATCGGGTTTCGGGTTCTTGCATTAAATTTTCCGGGAAGCCGATCAAGGTTGGTTATAATCATGTCTAGTAGAATAGATTAGCTATTGATACGAACAATTATGCTGAGGATAACCGTAGTTTCTTGCCAATTATTCTTCATAGGAAACAACCAATTAGAATCGTGCACCTAGGCACTAGGATAAGAGCTAAAAATATATTTTTCGTACCACTTGCTCAAAAAAGTGACATTCTATGCCACAAAAAGCGAACATAACAATAGTCATTTTTAACCTGTTAAAAACAGGGAAAGAAAATTGTACTGAATTTCATTCATCCTCTAGGGAGAGAATGTGATTTAAATTTGGAATACTTACCGAAATTTATACTGAACTACATCTGTGTTTACACCATTGAGTTTGTATATAAAGCATTATACATCTTTTTGAAAAAGGAATACGCATTTATTATGCAGTTATGATTATTAAATAAAATTACGAAAACCGACGAGGCCGTATGAGCTTGATGCCTTTGCTTTTCCGAGAAAAAAATATTAGGCTAGGAATTTGCCGCGTTTTTGTTTTCTTCAAATACATAAACTTTAAGTTTATTTTACTTTTAATTGTCATTATTTTTAATAAATGCTTATCTCATATTATTATTGTGTTAATTTTTTCGCAAATGGTACGAAAAGTAGAGTATTTTCCTCGGTGATAAAGCTGTCTTAGTCTTGGGTGAACTTAAATCCCTCGCTACACTCAGGGCTCGTCTTAAATCCCTCGCTTCGCTCGTGATTTAAGTTTTTAACACCCTCGCTACGCTCGGGAGTAAACCTCGAGTCCTTCGTTACGCTCGCGATTTAAATCGTCACCCGCGACAGAAGACACTGCTTTATCCCCTTGGTTAATAATCTACTATAAAAGAACATTTTCACAAAAAATAAACTGACCTCAAAAGCAAAACACAAAAATGTGCAAAATAGCTTATGCTACGGAAGCATAAGCTTACGTCTTTGGTAAATCTTGATTTTTATAATTTTTCGGCACCGACTTCCAAAACAAGTTATTTAGCACTTTTGAGTGTTTTGCTTATTATGTCCGTAATTTCTTTTTGTGAGAAAGTTTTTATTGCGCTCTTTTTAGTTTTAGTATACCATCACTAAAATTAGCAAGTTCTATAGTAAGGTAACCTACCTAAAGGATTGACAAAAAAACACACATAATAACTCAATTCACACAATCGTGCTGTTTGTCGCTAAGGAGTTCGGTTGTAAGCTCCATATCTTGAAAATTGCTGAACTGATTTTGATAAACCTTGCAGTATTTCCTAGTTTGAGAGATACTCATAATTAATCCAACACAAAAATAATGATCACGATCAGAAAAGTAGTTTCGGAGAAATGCATGGACAAATAAACATACATTTATATACAGTATATGTAATATACAAACATACGATTAGATATATACAAATATAGATTTTGTGTATCTTGCAACAACGTTAGGTACTGAATTGATGTTGAAAACATTAAAATCATTAAGCGCATCTCATTTGCCTGAATAATTTCAATTGGCGAGATTACAGATATAGTCTGAAGCCAGGAAAACTCACACCAGTCTTCAAGTCGTTTCGTGTTAACCAGTTGCTGGGTTCTGAATGTTAGATAGGCATTTGTTCTTTGTGAAATACTGATACTGAGCTGCATTTATTTAGACTTGAAGCCACCCAACATGGTTGGGAAGAGTTAGGCGGATTGATTTCGACTCATAATGTAATTTTTATTTTTCTGTTTTTAACGTCACAATTGTGTATTCTATTCGTTCTCCGGGTTGAATAAACTCATTAACGCTTTCAAACACAAAACCGTGAATAACATAGAAAAACATGTATTATGTGCTCATAAAATCCTTTATAAAAATACGTCGGTTTGTAATAACAGAGCGTTTCTATACATAAAAGTTAGAATAACAAAAGGAGGGGCCGACACAACACTGTATTTTGTTCTCGCCTAGGGCGGCTGAGGTGAACGCGAGGTTTCGTTGAGAGCGATAAGCGGGAAATTGAGAGAAGAGTCAACAAAAGATACGATCAAATGTAGCGCGTGGTATGATTGAAAACAAGTATGCAAGCATGAATTCTCAGTAATTATCCAGTCGAGACAGCATTTTGATTTACTAACACTAACAGCCAAAACCCTTTTGACAAAATTAAGAGAAACGATAACGATTGTCGAAAATGCCATAACGAATGTGAATGCGATACTGAATTGACATTTTGTTAATACCAAAATTTTAAGTATTTCGACAATCACTAACGCATAAAAATACATTATCGCATAAAGATATAAATGTTACTTTGTTTATACCCCAGGTTATTGAAAAAGAAACTTTCATCATAAATCAGCTGACTACTTATCGAAAATATATATTATAATCTGGAGAAGTATTACCTATTATATGTTTGTAAAATAGAAGACAGCTCTTTTTGTTTCACAGATATATACATAAAACATTATCAAAATACAATCAAGAGAAATGCGTCGGCCACATTCTACTTAAATAAACATTCTCCGCGCACACAAAGACCGTGTTCCAACAATAATTACTATGATGGACTTAGGCCAAGATAAATGCACGCAGCTTTGGCTTCGTCACTCGCGCACATTTGCCAAAACGATGCTCCCAAATAGGACATTGTTACCCTGTAACAGCGTTCGGCTATTATGTTAGGGGGGACCCCTGGAATATTTAGTCAGGCTATGATTTTAAGAGGAGTGAGATAGTTTTCAGGTTATAGGATGAATATGGAAGGCAGAAGTATGATTGATTTATAGAGAAGGTGTATCGTGATGATGATGATGACGTTATCGAATCTCAGTATTATAATATTGATGATTATCTTTTTTTCACGGATTTGCGTCAGCGGCTTTCTCCCACAGAAATAATACAATGTTTCCAAGTTATAAAAGTAGCATAAGATACTTAGCGATAATGTGTAGCTTTAGATATATCAGTGATTTATTTTTCGTATTTACATCTAGAGTTTAACTCATAGAAACAAACAAAACTTGTTTTTTTGTTATTTATTTATTAGTTTAGCCTCGCACTGAAATTCCTTGCAGCAATTACACCAATGGAGTACAGTCTTATAAATACACTCTAAGTCCAGGTATCCTCACGATGTTTTCCTTCACTGTTCTCAGCAATGCAATGTTATAATAGTTTCAATTCACTCATGTTCTTTTCTGCAGTGGTGGCCCAGTGGTAACAGCCGCGACTTACAAGTTGTAGGTCGTGGGTTCGAACCCAGGCAGGCGATTTACTTTGTGTAATTTATTACATCAACACACTGCTCTCAATATCGTGAAGGAAAACATCTTAATAAAATTGGCATGTCCGGGAACCAAACATTCGAAGATATTTATTTTTTTCGTTGGAAACCTTCTCACAGAGAGGAGGCTTGTGTCCCAGCACATGGGAACATTAAAAGGGTAATGATGAAGATTTTATTTTCTGGTGTACAAAGGATAAAAAAGCGTCAATTCAAGAGAACAGTATTGAAATGAAATCTAGGTAAGGTAGGTAGGTAACGAAGCCTGGAGCGAAGCCAAGGGCACAGCTAGTAACTAATATTATTCGAATCTAGTGACACAAAATGAAAACAGTAACTAAGTAGTGAAAAACAATCCAGTGAATATACACGTAGCCAAGCAAATATCTGGCAGCGTGTTGTAAAGTTAATTCATATAGTCCATGTAAAGGAAGTCGGGCGCACGTATTGCTAAAATGACTCGAGCACGTAAATGAGGGAAGTTTTGACACATTCGCCGTCCGTGAAATTTTGTACTAAGTTGGGAACAGACGCATTCAGATGCTTTTACTACCAGGCTTTTTGGATGTAAAGATAAAATAATTTCGGCTATTAAATTGTTTCACGATAAGTTACAATATGCATGATTTTCGGTTTATGTTTGCTGCATATAATCCCTTTGAAAATAAAACAATGCTGTGATAGAAGTGTGCATGGTGAAGATAATTATCTCTCTTTCGTAAAAAAATTATTGCTTTATTTACAGAACAGCTACATAAAATATTAGACTCCGTTTCTGGAACGAAACCATTGACAACTAGTATAGTTTTTATTTGATTTGTGACAGATTGCTAATGTCTTTCTAGAAACCAGGGGTCAGCAATAAATCATATAATAAGATATTATTAAAGAGTTTCAGTGATATTTGCATTTTTTTACTATTCCAAAACAATATTTCTTTCTAGTTTACCGGCTAATAATGCGTACATAAGCTCTAATTTTGGCATAATATATTCACGATGGCAAAGTATAGGCTTCATTACATAGGTCGCAGCAAAATTAGTAATTAAGATTAAGTTATACATTATACTCTGAATTGAGGAGCTCATTACAAAGAGTGGCCCTTGGAAAACAATCGTTAAAAATTCATGGCTCTAGGGACAGAATGACGGCTGAAAAAAGTTTTTAACAATTATTCGTTTTATAGTAAAAATAAATAAAAATGTACAAGTTACTTGTCGTCTTGGGAAAAATAAACCTTTGATATTGTATTTAAGCTTGATTTAAAGGATTCAAATGATAGAGAAGTATCTGAAGATGGAAACTAACACAGATTAGATTGACTTCCAAAGTTCTAGTTTTTTATAAATATTTGAATAATTTGTTGGCTGGTAGATAAAGATTTACTTATACATTCTTTAGTAACTATTTGAAAAAGTAAATTTTTATTTTGAACGTGGGCTTAAATTATGTAGACAGGTTTTTTATTACACTTGAAATGAGTGCCTGAACTTCACTTCACCGAAGAACAATCACCCTCTTTTAATCGTGACGCATTACTTTAAATAAAATAAAAATGTGATTTCACGACTATAATTAAACCAGAACTCTGTAGTCCTTTTTCAGATAAAAGTTTTTTGGCTTTCGCACCTTGTTTCTCCAAATTCTGACTGAATTAAATAAATAATAATAACAAATAAATAAGTAATAATAATTAACAAATAATAATAAACAAATAATAATCTTTAGTATCAAAAAATCCATCTCAATCAAACATAAAAACGTCGTTGTAGGAAGTACAACACTATGCATTATTTGAGACAGAGTGAAAGTCTGTGCCTGTGCGTAAACTGTGTTACAGACACAGGCGCCTTCCTCTTACAGTTCATTTACAATTTGCTGCACATTATATGAGTTTTAATAAGCAAGGTAATTGATTTAATTGATTACTCGAAAATGTGGAAAAAACTTTCCACATTGATTGCTCTTTATATAAGTGAAAACTGTATCAAAATCAGTTGCGTGGTTAAGAAGAAGTAAACGGAGAAACAGACAGGCAAACAGCCACTTTGTTGTGTACTATTTAGAGTCTAGACGTTTTGAAGATTAATTATGTCAAAGACTTACTGTATATTTTATCACAGCCAGCTAATACATGCGTAACTTGGGTGATACCAAAACGAGAGATGTTACTTATCGCGCTCTATATAGGAAACTCATGAGAAAAGGAAGAAAGCCAACATATGAGATCAAGAAATCACTCAACAGTCAACCAGTGACGGATCACCAACATGTTTACGACTAAACCCGATATATTGAAACTTTTACAACACTCCAGAAATATTTATTTTCCGTTTTCGACATTCCTAAAAAAAGGTAATCTGTCGTTGTAAAAGATCTGAAGAAAGGAACTTTAATCTTGCCCGAGGCGGTGGGTGGTGGGCTCACGTCCTTCTGTCAAATAAATAAGATTCCGCGCCGGTAATTTAACGTGCTCTAACGTCAAACGTGAACGATTACGTTTCGGTTTTTGTTTGGAGATGGTGTGAATTGCAAGATTTGGGCGATAGGTGTTTTTTGTTACTTCTCTAGAAAATTTTGAGTAGCAATAATAAAGGTAGGATGGTTGAATGTGTGGAGGAAGACGATCCAGCTCGAAGGACCAATCTCGGGCATTAAATAAGCAATGGCCATCCGCAGCACTATTGTCCATAGCAATAAATGGTCAAACTATGTCGTCGACGCTGTCGCTTGCCGGTGACGCGGAGTTGGTGTCAAATATCAGTTTTCATGAGATGCGGAAGAATGAGGAAAATACAGCGAGGTTAGGTTTGAGTGTGAATGTGAGTGACTAGAAGAGTAGAAGAATACTCATAAAATAAAGGATGCACTGTGAGAAAGATGATATTACTATGGCTATGAAGGCGGACTACTGAAATTATGACTAATAGAGAAAGATTGTAAAAGAAGAAATGTTTCACCAAACAAAAATTAATTGAGATCAAGGGTGATATTATTCTATCTCTTTTCGGTCGCTCTCTTAACTTACACCAGCCCATGACATGTCTCAGAACGGAAACCGTTGTCATTATTGTCAATCCGTCGGACCCACGTACGTCAGTGGCTACAGTTGTGAGCAACGCCTATAATACGTGGCATCCTCCCGCGTCTGTGTGTAACCGTCGTAATAAGGGTCTTAGGTCTATTTAACTAGTTTCAAAAGAAATACGAATATTTATGGACGGCTGTTTTTTTTTTTGAAAAATTATGTGTACTTGTCATAGGGAAACTTATTTTTAACCAATACGTCTAGGTTATAGTCTCTTGGTCATACTACTAATCAATTAATGTAAAATAATTATTGTTTAACAACAATTAATTAAAATAAAATTTAAACTATATACAAGACAAATTAATAAATGTTGTCGTTTTATATCAAGTAAATAATATTGGTGATGAACAATTAATAATCCTGACTAATGATCGTTAAGGAGGTATACACGTCAAATAATTTTAGTACATCGTTTTTAGGGTGCCGTAGCCAAATGGCAAACAACGGAACCCTTATAGATTCGTCATGTCTGTCTGTCTGTCCGTCCGTATGTCACAGCCACTTTTTTCCGAAACTATAAGAACTATGCTGTTGAAACTTGGTAAGTAGATTAGTATTCTGTGAACCGCATTAAGATTTTCACACAAAAATAGAAAAAAAACAATAAATTTTTGGGGTTCCCATACTTGAAACTGAAATTAAAAAAAAAAAACATCAAACCCATACGTGTGGGGTATCTGTGGATAGGTCATGTGATATTGAGGTTTCTTATATAATTTTTTTCTAAACTGAATAGTTTGCGCGAGAGACACTTCCAAAGTGGTAAAATGTGTGTCCCCCCCCCTGTAACTTCTAAAATAAGAGAATGATAAAACTAAAAAAAATATATGATGTACATTACCATGTAAACTTCCACCGAAAATTGGTTTGAATGAGATCTAGTTAGTTTTTTTTTTTTAATACGTCATAAATCGTAAACCGCAATTTACCAAGGTCGGAACCCTTCGTGCGTGAGTCGGACTCGCACTTGGCCGGTTTTTTTTTCTGTCAAATTCACACTAACCCACAACAATCTGCTACCCAAATATTCTAAACAAAAAAAAAGCCTCGATGTAATCAATAACTCGAAACCAAAATAATACATGATAAACCACATTACGTGGGACACTCAGAAAGTTTTGCGAAACTAAAAAAAATTGTTCTATACGTACATATATTTTTATTAAATCTTTTCAAAGTACTTTCCACCAGCCTCTATACAAAGATTCATGCGCCTAAACCAGTTTTCAAAACACTTTTTCCAGTCCGCCGCAGACACCTCGTTTACAGCCTGCTCGAACGCAGCCAGCGCATCTTCCGGCGACGAAAATTGTATCCCTTTGAGCTGATTTTTTATTTTTGGGAATAAAAAGAAGTCACACGGTGCTAGATCAGGGCTGTAAGGAGGGTGACCCAGGAGTTTGACTGGCGTGCTGTCCAGGAAGTCCCTCGTTTTGAGTGCGGTGTGCGCAGGTGCATTGTCGTGGTGGAGCAGTAGCCCGCGGAGCCCTGTGTTTGGTCGCTTGTTGCTTATAACAGAGAAAACTTCTGGCAAACATTTGGTAGTATACCATTCGGCATTAATGCTTCTTTGATCCCGTAAGGGAATTGATACCAAGTGGCCAGTCAAATTAAAAAAGCTAGCGATCAAAATCTTACCCCCGCTTCTAGATCGCTTCACTTTGGTAGGCGTTGGCTCATTTTGAAACACCCAAACAGTCGACTGGGGCTTGGTTTCTGGGTCGTATTGATAAATCCAGGACTCATCACCTGTAACGATGTCGTAAACACGCCGAGACGAGCCTGCTTCAAATTTGTTAAGCATATCACGGCACCATTCCACCCGGGCCTGCTTCTGAGCATCGGTGAGGTTGTGCGGCACCCAGCGTGATACTATCCTCCTCACGCGAAGATGGCTGTGTAGAATCTCGTGAACGCTTCCCGATCCAATCTTCAATATGTGTTGAATCTCCTGATATGTAATTCGCCTATTGTCTTGGATTAAATTTTTCACTGCTAGCACGTTTTCTTCGGTAACAGCCGTCAAAGGGCGACCGCTTCTTTCGTCATCCCCCAAAGTTGGTCGACCGCGCTTGAATTCGTTATACCAACGATACACGGTTGCCTTGGAAGGGCCTTCATCCATGAATGCCATTTGAAGTCTATCGTACGATTCATCCGGTTTCAGGCGACACTTGAAATCGTATAAAATCATAGCTCTAAAATGTTCCCGGCGCAGATCCATATTTCAGTGAGACACAATACTTTGAATTAACTCGCAAAAAATGTGGAGGGAAATTTTCAAATTGGAACTTACTTATTTTTACTTATAAATAATCATATTTTCGAAAAACATTATAACTGGCCAGTCTCCCATATATAAAAACTTTTTTTCGCAATACTTTCTGAGGGGCCTGGTATAATAAACTTCACAATTTTTTTCTTACTTAACCGGTTATTTACATATAACTCGTCAAAGTTACTGCTACAATTGTATGGAGGCAAGCTGGTGGAATACTAACGGGTAATGGCAACGGTTATGGGCTGGCAACCTGACAATCTGTGCACTATATGAACCATAAACCCTAGAGTTAACGCCTTTTGTGCGTGGAGAGAAAGAAACAGAAAATGGTATGGTATCGCATGGTATTACATGAGGATATCGAATCTTGGTTAGTAATTGACATATTGCTAGGTAACGTGGAAAGTTGCGTTTAAGAAAGTTTAAAAAAAACAGGTACATTTTTATTTAAAAAAAAATGGTGAAGCGTATTTACTATAGCTTTTTGTTCCACTTTTTTTGTAAATTTTACGTACACATGCGAGTAATGAAGAATTTGTAGTAGTTTATTTGTAAGTCAGAATTATGCGCTTGGCGCAGTTGCGAGTATCACACCGTCACAGATAATATAATACTAGCATACACCGTATAACAATGCGGCCGATTACGAACATTTTAGAACAATCGTTTGACTCGCTAGGCTCAGTACTAAGCAAGCCGCCTTTAATGCGTTTTCAGCTTAAGTAATTAGCAAACATAATTGTAGGCTGGTCTCAATGTAGGCTTTCACCACTTATTAAAATTTCCACTTGCGAATGGTCACAAGAAGCCAAATAGAAATGTTATTAAATACAGTAATTTCGCCAAAAAAAGGACAAATACTTCTCTATAATTCTAGCCGAAACACTTTGCTTGTGGTCACTAGAAATATTTATACCAGAATTACTTCCCAGACAAAGTTTTCGCAAGAGCTCTACTTTATTAGTAGAACTCGTGTTGTTGAACCTTGTTGAACAAAAAACCATCTACAACTTTTGTCCACCTTTTAAGTACTCAGGTCCACTTACTTTCATCAATATAATTTATTTAGTAGTTCGTACTGTTTTTCGAGCCGGGTCCAAAAATATATAGAAAAATGCCTTTTTTTTTCGTCTGTACGGCTCAGCACTCAGGCACAATCAACAAAAAAGATTTCAACCCTTCATAAATTAATTACGAGTACTACCTACCCACTCCATTTTAAAAGCCGCCATGATTTTATGGAAATGGAACAAAAAGATTTTGAAGCGTATGAAAAACGGCATATCGGTCCTTTGATGGACCTCCAGTGGTTCTGTACAAAGGAATTTTTAATTCAACGTTTTCACAGTTAGTTACATAGCGTAGCTGGTGGGGTAGGGTTTGGTTGAGTTTTTATTGAATTTTGTAACGAAATTGTGCCCAACGATGAAAACTAGCCTCAGTTTCACATCAGTGATACGGTCACGGTCAACGAGAGCTAAAATGTATTGACGAGCAATATTGAAGAATTGTTTTCATACAAAAACATTATGTAATTGTGTATCATACAAAAATTTAAAGCGTGGTTAAGCTTTTGTTTTATTTTTGTGTAAGTTCTGCAGTTTTTACTATTTAGGCCATATTTCTAATTTTAACTATAATTATGGTTAGTTACATTGTTTAAACTCCTAATACGGTTAGAGAATTTTAGTAAATAAGGCTGTTATTTTGCTGATAATCAAATTATTGTTCAGCAAGAGGGAATTAGCAAAAGATAAATTAGACTCATGACTAAACGACAAAAATATCCTTCAACTGATAAATAATATTTTATTCGTTTCAATCATTTTGCTCATAGCTAGGTACTCTCGACAGTCACTTTTTCCTTTCATCTTACCATCTTATGACCCCGGGATATTACTTGGCGCCTCTAATAAAACTACTGCGAACATTTCGATAGCGGTTACCGCGAGCGAATGGTTATCAAAAAGAATATAAGTGTGTGTAACGCGAGCTTCTCCTCAGCCGAACGTATCACTGAACGAAGTGGTTAGAGGTTGGTCTCGATAACACGACTGCGGTGGCACAACCGCAACACACAATGTTTATTCTATAATGTAAAATGAACTTCAATATGACCGCCGTTTCATTATTCACACGGCTATCAAACGGCTTAACAATAATCATTTGACATGTTTTTTTCTTTTAAGCCTCAATTATCGTCTCATTTTCGAAAATGAGACGCTAGTTGACGAAAAACATGCGTTAAACTGAAACCCGTTCAACCATCATAGCGGCTGTCATGCGCTTTATTTATCACCTCTTTCCAAATTAAGATTTTTTAGTTAACTGTCTTATAAAACTTTACTTTATCCAGAAAACCTGCACAAAAACAGGTGTGTCATCATAATCAGTAAAAATATACTAGAGTCTAACAACAATCACAGTAACTAATGCTCTATTTTTAACCCCCGCCGGAAAAAGAGGGGTGTTATAAGTTTCACGTGTGTTGCTGTGTATCTGTGTGTCTGTCTGTGGCATCATAGCGCCTAAACGGATGAACCGATTTCGACTTAGTTTTTTTTTTTAAAGGTAATTTTATCGAGAGTGTTCTTAGCTATGTTTGAATAAAATCGTTTCAGCCGTTCATAAGTTATGGGCGTTTTACTGTTTGAATCGCGGTGTTTTTAACCCCCGCCGGAAAAAGAGGGGTGTTATAAGTTTCACGTGTGTTGCTGTGTATCTGTGTGTCTGTCTGTGGCATCATTGCGCCTAAACGGATGAACCGATTTCGATTTAGTTTTTTTTGTTTGAAAGGTTATTTTGTCGAGAGTGTTCTTAGCTATGTTTGAATAAAATCGGTTCAGCCATTCAAAAGTTATGGGCGTTTTACTGTTTGAATCGAGGTGTTTTCGGAAGATAAATGTGTCGGGGGTTTTTGAAATTTTGAAATTTTACTTGTATGTAAAATACTTGTATCCTACTGCAGTTAGTAAGACTGAAAGCTATGCTAGGCAGATACATAAGTTTATAGTTAACTTGTCTAAACAAGTCATGTGTAGTCGTGATGAGAAGACGAGACCTTAGCATTCCGCGGCGCAACTCGTGATTGCCGAGATCAAGGGAATTGCTTAGTAATTCCCTTGCAATATTCTGCTCTAATACCGCGCTGTAGGAGGGTAATATAAGGATTTTTTCTTCAGCATATCGAAATGTTCTAGTAAGGGACAATTTTAGAAATAAGTAGTGTTGTTTCTGTTTTGCTTGAAATTACATTTCTTGGCTGTATGTGTATAGGTACTTTTTCTCATATGTAACTTCGTCAGTATTGTTTGATATTAATTATTTACAGTGTGATTTTGGTAACAAAACAAAAATATTACAATGTTTATTTTAACAATAACTTGAATATGTAGGCGACTATAATAAAATTATTACTGCAGAGGAAAGCAGCAGCTAAAACAAGATTTAAAAGCAGACCAAATTCTTTTACTCGAGAGAAATATGTTGCAGTCCGCAATCGCAGCAATGTGGTGTGTAGGGATGCACAACGCCGCCACATTCATAAGTCCGTCGAAAACGGTGACCCAGCTAAAGTCTGGAAATTTCTTAGATCAATGGGAGTGGAAAATCGCGCCAAGATTCTATTCCTAAAGATATAGATCTTGAATTACTTAATCAACATTTTTCTACTTCCTCTAGCTTCAATGGTACTATCAAAGCAAAAACGTTGAAAGATCTTTCGTCTCTTCCCACTCCCGATTATTCACCATTCGTCTTTAATCAGTTCTCCGATTGTGATGTTAAGAAGAGCATTGAATCTATCTCGTCTAATGCTGTTGGTAGTGACTGCATCAGTCGCAAGATGATACTCCCTATCCTTGACGAAATCCTTCCTGTCATCTGTCATATCCTTAATCATTCCCTATCCAGCGGTGTTTTTCCATCTTCTTGGAAAGAAGCCCAAATCACCCCTCTTCCTAAAACGCATAATCCTGTCTCCTTCTCCGAATTCCGACCTATCTCTATATTACCGTTTCTGTCCAAAGTCCTCGAACGCCTTATCCATAACCAACTAAGTACGTTCCTTTGCAAGAACCACCTCCTTAATTTTTTCCAATCCGGGTTTCGTCCAGGACATAGTACTACAACAGCTCTTGTTAGCATTACAGACGATATTAGACTCGGCATGGAAAATGGAAATCTGACGGTTCTTTCCTTATTAGACTTTAGCAATGCTTTTAACACCGTCGATTTTGATATCTTACTCGGCATACTTGGCTCTCTTAACATATCTCCAACGGCAATTGATTGGTTTCGTAGTTACCTGTGTGGCCGCCGACAACGTATTTGCATTGAAGGTTCTTCTTCGTCATGGTGCAATACTTCTGCAGGTGTACCACAGGGGGGCGTTCTATCTCCTCTTCTCTTCGCTATTTTTATTTATTCTATTTCCAATGCACTTCTCTCGTCCTACCACCTTTACGCTGACGATCTGCAAATATTTTCTCAAGCTCCGGTAAAAGAATTGTCTGAGGCAGTTAATATGATCAATAAAGATTTGGCTAGTATTTCTGAGTGGAGTTTGGCTCATGGTCTGAAGATAAATCCTACGAAGACTCAAGTCATTGTGGTCGGTAGTCCTAGGTTGCGCTTGAAAATTAACTGGTCGCAGCTCCCCCGGATTTTCTTTGATGGCTCAGCTATTCCATACAGCGACTCAGTGAAAGATCTGGGTATTTTAGTAGACAAAGACTTTTCGTGGGGTCCTCAGCTGCAGGCAGTTAGTCGCAAGATGTTTGCGTCTGCTGGGTCTTTGCGCAGACTGCGCAATTTCCTTCCGACTGCCACCAAAACTGCACTCGCCCAATCCCTCCTTCTCCCAATCCTCGATTATGCCGATGTCAGCTATTTAGACCTAAATGAAGTGCAGCTAGATAAGCTTGAGCGACTCCAGAACTTTTGTATTAGATTCATATTTGGTTTACGCAAATATGACCATGTTTCCGAATTTCGAATTAAGCTCAAGTGGCTGCCAATCCGCTTTCGACGGAATGCCCATATTTTATCATTACTCTACAGTATTCTGTTTATTCCTACAACCCCCACTTATCTCAAAGAACGCTTTAAGTTCCTTCATGACACACATTCTAGACACTTGAGATCATCGGAGAATTTGAAGCTTTTAATGCCTGCCCATTCCACAAAGTTTTACGACAAATCGTTTACAGTCCAGGCTGTGCGATTGTGGAATGAGTTGCCGTTGTCAGTTAGACAAGCCCAGTCACTGGTTTCTTTCAAAAACCTGGTTAAAAACCATTTCCTTTCACTGTAACGCTTTTCTATTTAGATCTTATCTCTGTCAATTAAACCCATTTTCTTTTTTGTTTCTCTCTCTTTCTATTAGTTTCATGTTATATTATGTATGTATGTTTGTATAAAGGTTTATGCATTTATTATATTATTATAATCATGTATATATTTATGTTTTATTTTAATAGCAGTACACCGACTACCCCCTTTTTATTCTAAGTTTTCTTTTTTCAGTCCATCCAAAGGTTGTCTGGTAGATATCGCTGTCAGCGATAAGACCGCCTTTGTACCCATTTATATAAGTTTTTTTGTAAATGTCTATAATTTTATGGTGTACAATAAAGTATATTCTATTCTATTCTATTATTTTAAAAATATTACTCATGTCATAAAACAATATTATGATCACTTTCGTGTTATAACCTCTACATTTAAAGTATAAGTAAGGTATAATTTATTTATTTTCATCACTCGTACGACATATGTAATGAATGAAGTAAATATTATACTTTAGTCTCGACAAAAACCTATCCATTTAGATACGGTCGTGGCTAATGTATTTAGGTTGCTAGAAGTTGTAGATATGTACAATGAAGGGCAAAAATAGGTTTTCAGTAATCATAATTAGTATTATGAACATAGATACGACGTATCGTCAACGCATATAAAAAAAAACCTTAATTAAATAATCGAAAAACAGGACTGCTTAAGAAACGAACAAAAAAGATGTAAACAAGAAGAAAATTATGCTGTTCAGTCAAAAGATACATTTATGATTTCGGTCAGCCAGCTCGTGAATATATCCTTTCCTTGCAGTCGGTTGAGCTAAACATCTCGTACTTGCAATCCGTGCTTTAAAAGAAAACACTTCCTGAATTTTGCGCGAAATAGGTGAATAATACTCGTATTTTTGTCCTTGATTGTACATTGTTAGGTATGTGAAAAAGTGTGGATGTTTTAGCCTTGGATGGTTACTTTTTGTTAAAAAGCGTATGGGGTACCCTTGGGTCTAGTATTCCGTTGAAGCCTTTTACACCTTTGAAACAATATGTTACCCACTTTATGGCCTTTAGGGAATATTGGTGTTAGAGCTGAAAGCTGGCCAAGTAAGAATCATACTCTCTTAGCAACTTGCCTGATGGCTCGATGCTATTCGATTTATATCACACCGATAAGCTATTTTTACTAAGCAAAATTCCAAGTATGCGATAGTATTTGACCGATTTGAGCTTGAAATTTTCATAGAAAATACGTGCGCGATATCACCATCGGGAAGGTCCCTTACAGTTGCATAATAGTACTAACACACTAATTTTTGATGCAGCTTATGTACCAGTGTTTTTCAGTCTTCTCGGTGGACCGATGCACGATGACCTGGTTCAGGTTGCGGGAATCCGCTGAATGCGAGACGCACGGGATCGGTCAATGTGGCGACGTTTGGGGGACGCAGCAGGTGACGTCTGTTAGCTGAAAAGATGATGATGAGTGTTCTTGTATTTTTTTTTTTTATTATCTGTCCAGTATAAATAAAATGTCTAAATAATGCTGCAATTAAAGTGGCTGTAAAGAAACTTTCTTAGTCTATATTTCTTCTGATTTCCCGCGAGAGTTCTCACCCTTTTAACATTCAATAAAGGGGCCTTATATATATGGTGTAGTATACCAACTTGTCTCTTGTAAAATTAATCAGATTGACATGATTTAGTGTTTTGTAAAAAAAGTGAAAACAAAAATATCCAAAATAAGCCAAACTGAAACCAATACCATTTTTTTAGATCAATATTCGTAACATGAAGTGATGATCGATGGTGAAGTGCTTCATCATCGACCACATCGTCACTTACCATCAGGTGAGAAAGTGGTCAAACGCGAGCCTATTAATTATATAAAAAAAGTATTAATCGTGGAGCAACGTCTGCCTAAATATCAAAATCAAATTTTAATTGTCAATTATCCGTTTTCGTCAAAGCTAACGAAGGCGCAGCGCAGTATTATTATAACTGGCAACCGGCAGATTTGACCTTTTGAACAAAGCAAGCCAGTTCTTAAAAAAAAGAAAGAAATGAGATGCTAAGATTGGAAATTGAATGAATAAAGGGAAATAATACCCACAGACTCTTATTCTACTTGCCGAATGTTCATTGTTGGAAGTGTGTACTTGTGAAAAAAAACGTTATTATTACCTAGTAAACCTATTTCTAAAACAACTGGCCAAGTTCAAGTCGGGTTCTGTAAGCACTGAGGGTTCCGTAGGAACAGCTAAATTAACCAAAATAATTAAATAACATTACTGAAGTTCATAAACTATGAGGGCACCGAACACTGGAAAACTGTCGTCCCCATACATAGACATAAGTCGCGGTCAGATTACCAACTGCAAATATGTTTTTTTTTATGTGTGTACCATTTTACGGTTTTCGGATGTGTTCTTTTACTTGTTCTATAAAATACATTGCTTCTTGCCATATTTCATGATTCCCTTGCGTGTGTAAAATATGCGTAATTAACGGCTGAACCTCTTGATTGCGTTAATCTAGAACAGTGTTTTTCAACCTGTGGGTCGCGACCCCCTGGGGGGTCGCGAAGCTTCTGTAGAGGTTGCCAGAGGTCGAGAGAACAACTTCAGTAAAAAAAAATGAAGATTAAAAAGATTGATTAATTAAGTGTGAGAATTTTAACAAAAGGATATACTCATAAACATTTGTCACATTTGTGTTTTGTTTTTTTTTATAAACAAATTAACAAAAAATAAAATCCTAATACTCATATTAATGCGAAAGTCGTGCAAAGATACAAAAGTACTACCCTTTATTTTTCTTTGACTTGATCCCGAACGTCAGTGGCCATATCGCTTATCCTGCTTTGAATGGTATCCTAATTATGGAGAGGCAAAAAAAAAAAAAACATGATAAAAAAGCGAAGGGTCGGGGGTCGCGAAATATTTTTCACACCAGGGGGGTCGCATCATGAAAAAGGTTGAAAAACAATGATCTAGAAGTTTGATTCTATCACAGCTGCAAGGGGTTGTAAGCTTGAGTATACGATATTAACTACAAATCGATACCTCTACGCGTGCCCGAGAAAAGGGTTCCGTTTTTACCATTTGAGGTACGGAATCCTAAGCCCTTTGGCCAGCAGTTGGACAGTGCAGGCTAACAAAAATAGGTATTTGGCGGGACCATGTATGTATGTCTTTAAGGTATGTCATTTATATTTGTGTATATTATTTCATCACCACTGCTCTCAAAACGGTGAAGAATAAAATCGTGAGGAATCCGGCATGTCCTAGAACCAATCATTCGGAGACATGTGACATCTACCAACCCCCACTGGGCTCGCGTGGTGGATTACGGTCCATTCCCTCTCATAGAGAGGAGGCCTGTGTCCCAGCAGTGGGAAAGAGAAAAGGCTGATGAGGGCGATGATGGTGATGAATACATTCGTAAAATAAGTCACATGAATGATCACTCATTAGTATTATTTAAGTGACTTTTAGGCTATACCTAAGATCTTCCCTTGTAACTTGCAAGGTGGATATAGACTTCAAGGAGCTTACCATTTACATTAGCTAACCATTTAATCCTTGACTGTACATTCTGAGATCAAAGCAAATGTCACGCGTTTGTAAACCAATTAGAACCAATTATCGTAACACTGCATAACTAATTACTTACTCACTATTTGCTCATTAGTGTGAACAATGTTTGTCTATTTTCCTTATATAAACTATGGAACAGCACAGAATCAGTTTGAGAACATTTTGTAAGGTCAGAAACAAAAAGTGGTTTTATTAGATTTTATTCATTAGGAACAATTTTAGACTTGTTTTTAAACTCGATAAATAAGATTTTTAGCCCGCCAAATCTTTTAATAGTCATAAGATGTTACAAATCGTATGACTGTGTGGCTACAGGCTATTTCAAAGAGCTATATCACTCATAAAGAATTTTTTTGAAAGTTTCATATTTAACAACGTACCGCGATCGTTCCATCAACTGCTCATATACATAACAAATTTTATTTTTTAAATCCTTTTAAATTTCGTTTTGGTGTTCTGTTTGAACATCAAAATACACAATGCTCAATCATGCTTGTATTTAGCATTTCCACATTAAAAAAAAACAATATCGGGATAAATTACATAGACATCTTTTTCTTATTTGAAATCGTAGAAGTAAAATCCTTCTAAAGTTTTGAAGCGTACCTTTTCATAGTAAATTCCACAGAACATAGCGACGTTTCGGTGGCCATTACAAGAGACTGCATTTTTATGAACTTACATACAAATCAAGCATGTCTGTGTGTGTTACCGTCAAATAATAGAAATTGAGGACGCGTGATAGGTGACTATGCCTTGTTAGCCGAAACTTGTATATATTACGCGGGAATCAATATTTTTACAAGCTGGGGTTCAGAAATAAGTTATTCAAACATAACACTTTATGCACTCATCTGTCGTAATTACAGACAAAATAGTAAAACAATTAAACAGTCATCATAAATGGTTTAGTACTGAAACAATTATTAAACAATTTTATTATTTCGCTCTTGATCGCTTCGAATCGATTCCAAATCGAATCTGTACTACGACGTATCCGACCGCCCTTTTATAACAAATGTCTCTGGAACATTCTAAACCATTAATGATGTGTCGAGAACTTGCCAGGATATTCGACCGAGAAAGACTTCTGAAGGAAGGAAAGAAGGTTCTCGTCGTTTCGACGAGAACCTTCCAAAATATTCGGCTTGAACGTTCAATTCAACACGAACTTTCGAGAAAATAACTTACGAAATGGCGCTACTGGCACCTTTTAAACAACTAGTGTTTTCCTTTCGTCAATAGCTGGCGCAAACTTCTCTTGTAACAATATAGATGGTTGGTTATGGTTTTGGCGTATCTAGTCGAAGGAGCTCGTGGCTAAATAATAACAGACGCACGGATCGATCTTCAATGTTAAGCAAGAAGGTTTGTCCGTGAATGGGTGACCATCTTTACATAGCGAAATTCCTCTGTTCCTCGGAAAGCACGTTAAGTTAGTGGTCACGGCTGTCATTTTTAGTCTTTACTAATAGTCAAAAACCAGGCAATCTGACACAAGTCTTGCCAAGGGGTATCATGTTCCCTAGTTACTGGGTTGTAGAGGTCAGAAAGACGGTCGGTCCAAGTAAAATATTGATACTTGGCTGCATGCGTTAAACCGACCCTAAGCGTATCCCGTCGCTGCGGTAGCATACTATGTGGTAAACTATTATAGCTTTCAGACATTTTTCAGTAGCGCATCGTCGCTTTTTAGCGGGTATTATGAAATGGTAGAGTGCTTATAAAACTTGTTTAGCACGATGCGTCTCCGGAGTGCTGTACGTTTGAGTCTACGTGGAGAACGGAGATGGTGGCTGCGTCAGCGATTAAATGAACAGATTGCGCTGAGGTTGGGTAGGGTTTACTTGCGGTGACGGTGAAATAGGTTAGATTCAAATATTAGCGGACAATTCCATATTCCAATTCCATAGGGAGTGGTAAGACAGTTCAAGGATAGTCAAATTACAGAACTTGTAAACTAGTGATTTGTTAGTGTATAAATTACGTACTAGTTAACGTTTAGCTAGTAAGAAAATATTAAATAATTAAATAAAACAAGAAGAAATGGAGACATACCGCATAACACCGCGTCTGTATGAAGATAAATGTAAAAAAAAATATACTAAATCGAATCTGTAGAAATTAAGAAAAAAAACTAATAATGGGTACTTCATTGCACCACCACCTTTGGTGTCATTATTTGTACATCAATTAATCAGTTATAATATCAACTAAGCATCAAAATATACCTTATTTCAGAACCTACCATAATCACCCCTTATCTCAGCCTCCAAGCATCCATCATCAAAAACCGGCTTCCATTGCACCTCTACCGCATTATGCAATAAATCCGGCTAACTTCCTGAACTGACATCTAGTGTTTTGTAAGAAAACCCGAACTCATGCTCAAAGTTCTGCGGCCTTTGTAATGAAAACTATTTTTTTATGGTGTTGACTAAGTGTGCTCTTAATGTGTTGAAGTAAAATGTTGGGAAAAAATTAATGCTTCTTTTGTGTTAACAAGGAGCTGATTTTTCGAAATCTAATAAATAAGCTTCTTGTTAACACCATGCTCTTGAAAACGTGATATTCTATCGACGACGGCGATATATTCCAAAATGAGGGATGGATGCGTGGCGATAGCATTTGTCAAAAAGGCAAAATTATAATACATCGAAAAATCACGTGATCAATCCCTTACATTTTGGCATTTAGACTATCGCTTTACTGATATCGAACGCCAAATGTATAGTCAAATCGTCACTAACGCTTTTAAATTTGCTACTAGGGCGCTGGTGTAGAATGAGGACTTCTAAATGTCAAATGTTACCATTTTTTGGCTTTTAGCGCGTGTTTATTTACTACATTTTTATTGTAGTGAATATTTTCCAAATATGGCAGAATAAGATAGATATGGGATTTATCAACCATTGCTATAATAGTATTTTATGTATCGAAAAATTGTATCCTCCTGTTTTTCGAAAAACCAACTGCGCAAAGCTGCGGCATGAAAATGATTTTTATTCAAACTTTGTTTCCGTGCACGTAGTAACAATGTCTAACAGCTATATTTAAGGATTTAACTTGGCAGAGGCGCCATCTGGTGGGCACAAAAATGGTAGCGGTAACGGTAGTCCAATAAGCAATATCAATGATTTTGCTGATAGAATGTCGCTTTAATCCAAGTTAGTAAAAAGGGTTATTTGAAAAATACTAATAACCTTTGAGGGGGTAAGAGTACTCACGATTACAAAACATGTTTTTGTAATCAGCCCTACCCAAAAAGTCAACAAAAATACAGCTGTTTCAGACATATAATACCATAGTTATCCAAAGTAAAATATGACACAGTTATTGATATTATTGTACATACTGCTGCAGACAAACCTCGCACCTAGAAGTGTATAAAAAGTGTGTGTAAAAAGCGACATCTATGGGCAGAAGGATATACTACGACTTTAACTGTGACCACAATGAAGTTAGTTTTCTGTAGTTCAAGCGTACAAGATAGTTATGCAACCTGAACCGCATCGAGTAATCACTGTGAGAGCATGAAATGCACGATTGCAGTTTAGGGTGGCCCTTCCAGAAAGTTCCATGCATTTCTGTTAATTTAGCACTTTAAGTAGCCGTAAGTCGAAACATGTAACCGATAGGATTAGAACATTACATGAGAGCATCCGCTTCTGCTCACACGTATTCATATTCTTTTATTTAATCGTCATAACGCTCCCAAAAACTTGACTGGCGCAGCCGGTAGGATCGCCGAATATAAGCTGCGCTGTCCTTCGCGTTTTTTCGGAATAAAACTTTTTCGTGTAACGCGTTCGGGTGGCCTTGAAGGCAGCTGTGGTGATTCTACGAACCAAACAAATTTGTCAAGGCGGAGCTGAAAATGAGAAAGGCGAGCTGGTGAGTCCAAATTTTCACCTCCCTTTCCCATTTCCCTTTTGTTATCTTGCGATTAGAAGTCTCGCGTTATAACGTTATCTGGTTTTGCATAAAATCTGTAAGGCTAGTTTTTTTTTAATATATAAAAGTTATTTAAAGTGATATTACAATTGAAATATTTTTAATGAATAACAAACATATATTATTCAGATAAATTGTTTAAAGTTCTATTTGATTTATGATTAAAATTTTATACTTAAGAATTACTTTTTGTTAAGAACTTAATACTTTTGCCTTACTTTATATTATTTTTGTGTGTTAATATAATTAATAGTGTTAAAAATGGAAGATAATGTAAAAATTATTATGATTCCAAATGAAATGATTAAAATTATTCCGCTTTTTGACGGCGATAAGCGCCATTTAAATCTTTTTATACGCAAAAGTGAATATATTATAAATAAATACAGGGGAAGTGAGCAAAACTTGTATGTAATGCATGCCATAACGAGTAGATTAGCGGGGAATGCAGCCGCGCTTATCAGTGAGCGCGAGGATATTGTTACATGGGAAGAGTTTAAGGAGTTATTAATACAACATTTCGGAGACCCACGAAATGAAGAATGTTTAGCTATTGAATTGGAAACTTTGCGTATAAGAAATGGTGAATCATTTTAGGATTTTTGCAATCGTATTCAATCAGTGCGTAGTATTTTAATATCAAAAGTTAATAGATTATCGAGTAGTATGCGTGAAAGTAAAATAACTATTTATAATAATACGTCATTGAATGTGTTCCTTTATAATCTACCGGAAAATATGGTGCGTATTGTGAGATTAAAAGCGCCCTCCACTTTGGAACAGGCTTTATCTTTCGTGTTAGAAGAGGTCAATTTCCATGACCATTATAATGCCCGAAATAAAACACTGCTGACGTCCTCCAGTAAACATGCTATTCCAAATAATACACAAACGTTTAAATTCGGAACAAATAATTATAATAAGCCTATTAATAATGATACACCTATTTTCACACAACCCAAATTATACTTAGGTAACTCCCAAGGTCAACAATTTGGGACGCATACACCACAGTTTGGATTTCAAGGTCAAACATTTGGTTATCGCCCACAACAATTTGGGATGCGTCCGCAACCATTTGGGATGCGTCCGCAACAATTTGGGATGCGTCCGCAACAATTTGGGATGCGCCCCCAACATTTTGGGATGAACCCCCAACAATTTGGCAATCAGCAACAATTAAATAATAAATCCTTACAGCCATTTGGCAACCAGAAACAATCGTTCAATAAACCTTCACAGTCGTTCGGTATTCAGCAACCTAAACTTCAATCTAGTGACGTCACAATGCGTACGGCGCCTCCGGCCCAGGTCTATATAAAGGGATATCAATTAAATGAGCTTGACCTTGATCATTACGATGATAGTCAGTTTCCCTGCGATTACCAATGTAACGATGAATATTATCACGATTATTACAATTTTTCCGATAATCAAGATGAACATTATTTGGAAGATGTTAACAAAAAAGTTTCAACGGAAAATAATGAGGATTTTCAATCAGTAGCCTTGGAAAACATAGAGAAATGATACAATTAAATTGCGATACATGCCTTAAATTGCCATACATATATATACCCGAAATAAATGCCAAATTTATGATAGATACGGGCAGTACTAAATCATTTATAAACCCGGAAAAGGCCTATAACTATTTTTACGATTATATTTACTATGACCCATTTGAAGTTAGAAGTACTCACGGTACAACCCAACACGAAGAAGTACTTTCAATGCCAGCATTTCCGATTTTTAATGTTAATGAAACTCACAAATTTCATATTTATGAAGTCGACCCTAGCTTCGATGGTTTACTAGGTAATGATATTTTACATAGTGTAGAGGCACTAATAGATTTGAAAAACGAGGTCTTGAAAACTAAAACTACGGTGATACCAATTATGCGCGATAAGAATAAACATATAATAGACTTGGCACCTCGATCAGAACAAAGAGTTAAAATACCTGCAAATTATCATTCTGGTAATGCTATAGTGGATTTCAGAGAATTTGCGGAAGGGGTGCGTATGCCCAGCGCTTTAGTTAAATGCAAGGACGGTTACTTTACTACCATAATTCAGAATACCCTTGATAAACCAATTAAATTAGCCGTTACTAAACCATTCGAAGTAGAACCGTATGAAAGTAATATAAATGATTGTGATGTTAATAATTTTAACGAAATTGAAAATATTGAAATAGAAAAATTATTAACAGATAACTTACAAAAGCTTCGTCTGAATCACATGTCAGCTGAAGAAAGTAAAGCCATTAGTGCATTATGTTTAGAATATAAAGATATATTCTACTGTGATGGCATTCCATTAAGTTTCACGAACCAAGTCAAACATTGTATTAGGACAAAAAACGAAGATCCTATTTACGTCAAACCATACAGACAACCCCCTAGTCAGTCGCAAGAAATAAGAAATCAAATCGAGAAGTTACTTAAAGAAAATGTTATTCAGGAATCTCATTCACCTTGGTCAGCCCCAGTTCATTTAGTCCCAAAAAAGAAAGATGCATCAGGAGAAATAAAATATAGAATGGTAATTGACTACAGACGGTTAAACGAAATAACTGTTGACGATAGATACCCACTTCCCAATATCACTGATCTGTTTGATAAATTAGGTAGAAGCACATACTTTACGACATTAGATTTAGCAAGCGGTTACCATCAGATCGAGATTAATGAAAATGATAGAGAGAAAACAGCATTCAGCACTGAAAACGGACACTTTGAATTCTTAAGAATGCCGTTTGGTCTTAAAACCGCTCCAGCGACCTTCCAGCGAGCAATGGACAATGTTCTAAGAGGGTTGCATGGAATCCATTGCCTGGTATATTTGGATGACATTATAATCTTTTCAAATTCACTTGCAGAACATATCCAGAAGTTAAGGGCAGTTTTTGATCGTTTTAAGTCAAATAACCTTAAAATTCAACTTGATAAGTCCGAATTTCTCCGGAAAGAAGTCCTATACTTAGGTCATGTTATAACTGAGGATGGCCTTAAACCTAACGATGATAAGATTAAAGCAGTTCTTAGCTACCCACTGCCAAAAATCGTGACAGAAATTAAAAGTTTTTTAGGCTTGATAGGCTATTATAGGTGGTTTATTAAGGATTTTGCGAAAGTAACACAACCATTAACTAATTGCTTAAAGAAAAGGAATAAAATTATTATAAATCAAGCGTACATAGATTCTTTCCAAAAATGTAAAGAACTTCTTACTAACGCACCTTTACTCCAATATCCCGATGCCGATAAGCCTTACATCCTAACTACCGACGCATCGTCAAATGCCTTAGGGGCAGTACTATCGCAAGGCGTCGTAGGGTCTGACAAACCAATAGCTTACGCCAGTAGAACCTTAAGTGATACAGAGACCAGATACAGTACTATAGAACGTGAACTTTTAGCGATCATTTGGGCCGTAAAACACTTTCGGCCCTACCTTTACGGTAATAAATTCATCATTTATACAGACCATAGGCCTTTAGCCTGGCTCTATTCCCTTAAAGAGCCGAATAGCAAGCTCACTCGTTGGCGACTTCGTCTTCAAGAATATGATTTTGAAATTAAATATAAAGATGGAAAGCAGAATACAAACGCTGATGCCTTGTCTCGTATTAAATTAAATGCATTAGGTTCCGATAAGGACGGATTATCTATGAAAGTTAATGTAGATAAAAAAGAAAAAACTACTCGCAAAATAGAAAAAGTAATTGATTACGATAGTGATGACTCTAGAACAATTTCCATCTCGGATTTGTCTGCTACTCTAACAGCCAGTTCTGAATGTGATAAAAATGAACCAATTCCACTTGACCCTGTTATAGATAAAACATCTACAGTACATTCAGCTGAAGACATGGAATCAATTGGTATTCCAATATTACAAGAAGCAATAGACACTAAACCCAACCAGATACTAGTTTTTACATGGCACAAAAACGATATCCAAGTTACAGATCTTTCCCGTGAAAAACAAAAAATTCTTGAAGTATTTTTACCAATAAAGAATGAGGAATTAATTAAACAGTTTTTAAAAGAATATGTTAAATATAAAATTAAATACTTTATATATTTTGAAAGCGCAGAGCATAGGAAACAGTTTAATAAAGTTATTATACAGTTATTTAAAATGGGAATGGTAGAATTCATGGAATGTTCAGAGCGTGTAGTTTTTGTTGAAGATGAAAACGAACAAAAAGAAATAATCTTACAACACCATGAAGGAAAAACTTGTCATAGAGGTATAAAAGAGACCATGTCCAGGATAAGACGAAATTATTTTTGGAATAACATGCAAGAGACGATATCAGCCGTAATTAATAATTGTGAAGCATGCCGTAAAACCAAGTATGACAGAAAACCCATAAAGCCTTTTCTACAATTAACACAAACACAAAATGCACCATTTCAGGAAATTTTCATAGATATTTTTGCTATAGAATCTGTATATTATCTCACATTAGTCGACGCATTCAGTAAATTGGGACAAGCAATAGAAATATCAAATAGATCTACACCCGAAGTAATACGTGCACTTATTAAATATTTTTCCATTTACGGAACCCCCAAAAAAATTAGTTGCGATCCGGGTAGTGAATTTAATAATGAATTATTGAAGGAATTAATGATAATGTACAATATACAATTACACATCAGTACACCTAATAATCCTAATTCAACAGGCATAGTAGAGCGTTTCCATTCGACTATCATAGAAATATACCGTTTAGCTAAATATGATCGAAAATGCACTGATGCAGCCTCCGTTATGACCTACTCAATAATGGCTTACAATCATACCATACATACAACGACAGGTTTGACACCATTTGAAGTTGTTTTCGGTCATACTGATTCAAATTCTATATTAAATGCAAATTTCGAGAAAAACTATACACAGCAATTATTAAAAGATCATGCCAAGCGTACTAAACGGCTCTATAGTTACATATCTGATCAGATGATAGAAACAAAGCAAAAAATTAGAAATAGCAAGGGTGGTGAGATAAGCAAAAAGTTTGAAATAGGCGACACAATTTATGCAAAAGAGGTTAATACCAGATTAAGTAAAGATCAGCCACGTTATAGGAAGGCAAATGTCAGCGGTGATGTAGAACATAATGTAATCCCTGTTACAATTGGAACTAGAAACACAAAAGTCCCAATTAAAAATGTTAAACGTCCTCCGCAGGTGGTGCCTCACGCTATTGGCAGTAGCGCAAATAACGTGGGCCCTTCAACTTAAAAAGGTTGAGAAAAACCCCGGTATCCTTCCCGTGAAACAAGGGCAGGCGTTTAAACAAGTAGATAAGTGGTTAATTATAAAACTTTTAAATTTAGATAGCTTAGGTAATGATCTAGAATTAAGTTTAATTAAATACAATGAATTCAGTAAATTAGTAGATGTTAACAAACCTTACAGCCATGAGTTTTTAGGCATCCGTACTCAAACGGATTATCTGAAGGATAGGACTATTGAAAAATTTCAGCAACTTGTACCATCTAAAAGATTTAAACGAGGATTAATTGATCCACTTGGATCGATGATAAAAATTGTTACAGGTAATTTAGATCATAGTGACGCAATTCGATATGATTCGTTCATCTCTCAGTTAAAAAACAATCAATTAATATTAGATAATAAAGTAACTTTGGTCTCCAAAATGTTAAATTCTTTTGTTAACAGTACAGAAATCTTACATAACAATACTTTAATTTTAGATGAACGTTTAAAAAGGATCGAGAGATTAGTTAAAAATATGATTACAAAAGAAGAAAATTCTATTTACTCTACTTACATTTTAGGAATGTTTAATATGTTCTTAACTAATTTTAGAACAATTAATATAGTTTTAATTGAGATTGAAACGGCTTTAGCCTTTAGTAAGGTGTCTGTACTGCATCGAGCGATTGTTAATTCCACTGAATTACTGCAAATGTTACAATCTATAGCCAAGACTGAAAATCTGTTATATCCTGTGAATGAAAATAATTTAGTTAAATTTGAAGATTGTTTTACTGTTAAAGCTTATTGAAAACAGTACTTATAGTTATTTTAAACTTTACTCTTTACCTATTTTTAACACAGATTTAAACGAAACTGTAATAGTAGTTCCTAAATATCCTTACCTTTTGGTGAAAGACTCAGATTACTTACCAGTCGTGAGAGCCTGTGAACAGATTGCGATATATGACAAATTCTTTTGTACCGACGATGATGTGTTGACCCATCTAGAGCCATTATGCGAAGAACAATTGATGAAGTTCCACTCTAATACGAGTGCATGCGAGCAGCATACAATCGACATTGAAGATTTGAAAGTTCAACAAATTGGCCGCGGAAGTTGGATTCTATATACAAAGAATAACATTATAGCAAGTAGAAAATGCTATGATGACACCATGAGCCACGAGTCTCTACGAGGAACATACATAGTTACCCTGGACGATGCTTGTAAGGTTAACGTTGGGCACATACATCTACAAAACTACAAATTTTCTGTTACACACTTGAATTATCCAATAACTCCAATCATTAACCTACCAGAGATGAAGCCTGAAAAACGTACTAATAGTGTCAGTGCAGTGAATATGAAAGGTATAAATCTAGATGAGCTGAAATAATTAGCTCAAGTAGTGAAAATGAGCAAAGTGAAATACAGTGAAAATGATAGTGCGGTTGACATCAAAAATACCGTACAAAATATTAGTTTAGGTACGGTAATTCTATATGTAATTCTGCCCTTAGGATTAATGATCTTTCTTGTTTTTAGATATAAAATGATATTGTTAAATTGTCTGCGAAATCATCAGAATCCTAACAACTCTGATAATTTCGTTCTTGAGGAGGGAGGAGTTATGCAACCTGAACCGCATCGAGTAATCACTGTGAGAGCATGAAATGCACGATTGCAGTTTAGGGTGGCCCTTCCAGAAAGTTCCATGCATTTCTGTTAATTTAGCACTTTAAGTAGCCGTAAGTCGAAACATGTAACCGATAGGATTAGAACATTACATGAGAGCATCCGCTTCTGCTCACACGTATTCATATTCTTTTATTTAATCGTCATAACGCTCCCAAAAACTTGAGTAGATACCCATTTAACAATAATTGTTTACGTTATTGATACAAAATTGTCATGCGCTAACCAACATCAGCATATTTAGGCAGCCCTGGTGGTATACTACGATGTTTACGTGCGCGCCATCTTTGTGATGTCAATGAAATTAGTTTTCTGTAGTTATTGACATCGATTCAAAATTATCATGCGCTAACCAACATCAGCATATTTAGGCAGCACTGTGGCTATAGATGGGTGTTGCAGGTTGAGGAGAAGTAGTTATAATAAAAATAAAAATTAATAGGTGTATACCATTATTAAAAAATAAATAAAAAACAGGTGCTTAAAAGGCGGTCTTTTTAAATAAAGGTGATTCAATTATATACCTTAGCTTAGGTTTATTTAATTTCTGTCTTATTTGTTACATTTTTAATTATTTTTAAAACACATAAAAACATTGAAAATATAAAAAAATTGTAGCCCACCGGTATAGGGAACAAAAAAATATAACAATATTATTCATAAGGTATTTATTAATATAGTAACCCAATTTAGATTAACAAATATTTATTTACTGAAAAAAACTGATATAGCTTTGAATATTTCAAGAGGGAACCAACATGTTACTCACGTTTGAAACAAACAGAACAACAATTTACATCTCTTGAAAACTTTCAAAGCTGTTATAAAAAGCAATTAACTATAAAAAACTTAACTGTATCTTGTGGGGTCAAACCTTTACTTATAACGGAGGGAGTAACCTTTATTTTCTGTAACTTCTAATCTGGATCTCATTCCATTTACCATATTTTTAAACTAATTTGCTATGGTTGCAAATCTTATCCTGGCTTGACGATGAGCTTCGGTTAGTTCATATTTTTTGGCAGGTTTATAATTATAGATCCCAGTTGTTTGCCACAAACGAACTGTGTTTCTCTATAAAGAAGTAAATTAAAAAGATAGATTTCTAATAGCAAAGAATTAAAATATTAATTAATTATAGTTTAGAGTATACTTACATTATGTCGACATTTGATTCTCGAGCAATACTCTTAATTAACCACTAGTCCGAAGTACCACTAGAGTACTTTGATTTAGTTCCAAAAGAGCGATTATGTTCACTTATAAAAAGTTACTAAATCGAGACATCATGTTATTGTCCTTATAAATCGTTATTCAAACAACACAAGCAGACGAGTAATTATGCTATGATGCTATGTCATGTTTTACTTAACAAAATTATAAGCTTACCCTCAATTTTCTTCAAAATCTAATTTTTATAATATTTTATAAACGTCACGGCTGACATGAATAATGTGACGGATGATTTATAAACATATTGATGAATTTCACAGTACAAAAAGTGTCACAATGGCGCGGCGGTATAGCAGCTTTACTCGTGAGTTATAGGATCCGGTTTCGAATCTTGCTTAACGTTGTTCTAAAATTTTAAAATTATTTTGTGAGTTTTTAGAAATCTGTAAAAAAGTATAATGTTTGACAAAAGTATAGCATTTGGAAGTTTAAAAATATCAATATGTAGGATGCAATGGATATTACCTAGCGGTTGCTTGCATGAGCGCCGTCAGGTTTTTTATTTCTAGTTTGAATATCTTAGCAGTTTCTTTGTTACACGTGGCGCACGTAAACATCGTAGTACATCCTTCTATCCATAGATGTCGCTTTTGATACATTTTTAGGAGTGAGGATTCTCTGCTGCTGTATGTACTCCATTAAAAAAAACTAAACAGTCTCTTACTGTGTCTGTTTTGTGTTGTTTTAATTGATTCTGAATTCATAGTTTGCTATTGTCGCGTCTATTTCGAATTACTTTATCTGACAATAGGGGAAATAGATGTGGGTTTGATCTGACAAACATGATGGTCTCTAAAATGGTCAAGATTTTATATTTTTTGAAATACGGTTTGCAACTTTCGGTAACATGAAATCCAAACATAGTTCTAAGGCACCTCTTTTGGGTTTTAAAAAAGACATTTTTATTTTTTGAATTGCCCCAAAAAATGATTCCGTATCTTAACTTAGAGGACACCAAGCCATGATAAGCAGTTAGCAGCGCATCAACATTTAAAATCGGGGCTAATTTGTACAGAGCATATGTGGAACTACTAATTGTTTTGCTTAAGGCTTCCGTATGCGCTTTCCAATCTAATTTACTGTCAATACTTACTCCAAGAAATTTTGTAGTGTCAACTTTGTCTATGTTATTTATTAAATACACATTTTCATTAGGTAGGAATATATAATTTCATATGTTAGACAAAGAATGAAAGATGTCACACGTCGTCAACATGACAGGTCTGGATCCTAGGTGGCCAGTATATAACAGTACTCCGCCGCGATTCCTAGCTGCCGCACACCCGGGGCCGGCAGCAACTGCTCCAGGTGTCTGCGCCATATAACGCCACCGTCAGTTCACACTTCATAGTGCAGTTTGCCAAAACGACGCATTATCGTGTCGAACTCCCATATTTGTCTCTGGTCGGAGTATGCTCTGGCCTGCACTCGATCACCTACGGAATAAGCTCTGACGAGAGGCGGTGTGTTCTCTGGTCTGAACGCTGTCGGGGCAGTTGAGTCCCTGAACATCACGTGCAGCTTTGTTCTAACGTCCCAACCGAACATCAGTCCATAGGGATTATGTCCATCCTGGTTTGGTGTGCGTCTGAGCCGAGTTTTTAGCACAAGGAGCTTATCCGTAAGGTTGCCCCTCTCCCCCTCTATTGCACGTAGTATTTTTTTGATAGTTTGCACGTAACGTTCCGCCAGACCGTTAGTTGCTGGGTGGTAAGGAGCTGACGTCAAATGTGTTACTCCACAGCTGGTAAGGTAAGTTTTAAAATATTGGGATACAAACTGGCGTGCGTTGTCTGATACCAGTGTGTACAGCATGCCAAAAGTGCAAAATAACTCCTTAAACTTAGCAATCTTTGTGGGGAAAACTTCAATCCACTTTGTGAATGCATCTACGACGATTAGAAGTTGGTGTCCTAGAACAGGTCCTGCGAAATCTATATGAATTCGTTGCCAGGGGCCGCTAGGTTGTTCCCAGTGGTGGAGAGGAGTTTTTGAGACGCGCGGGTTCTCTTTTTTTTTTGTTATATCAGTAGTCGACATCCTCGTCGCCAATTACTAAATACACATTTTCATTAGGTAGGAATACCAGGCCCCTCAGAAAGTATTGCGAAAAAAAGTTTTTATATATGGGAGACTGGCCAGTTATAATGTTTTTCGAAAATATGATTATTTATAAGTAAAAATAAGTAAGTTCCAATTTCAAAATTTCCCTCCACATTTTTTGCGAGTTAATTCAAAGTATTGTGTCTCACTGAAATATGGATCTGCGCCGGGAACATTTTAGAGCTATGATTTTATACGATTTCAAGTGTCGCCTGAAACCGGATGAATCGTACGATAGACTTCAAATGGCATTCATGGATGAAGGCCCTTCCAAGGCAACCGTGTATCGTTGGTATAACGAATTCAAGCGCGGTCGACCAACTTTGGGGGATGACGAAAGAAGCGGTCGCCCTTTGACGGCTGTTACCGAAGAAAACGTGCTAGCAGTGAAAAATTTAATCCAAGACAATAGGCGAATTACATATCAGGAGATTCAACACATATTGAAGATTGGATCGGGAAGCGTTCACGAGATTCTACACAGCCATCTTCGCGTGAGGAGGATAGTATCACGCTGGGTGCCGCACAACCTCACCGATGCTCAGAAGCAGGCCCGGGTGGAATGGTGCCGTGATATGCTTAACAAATTTGAAGCAGGCTCGTCTCGGCGTGTTTACGACATCGTTACAGGTGATGAGTCCTGGATTTATCAATACGACCCAGAAACCAAGCGCCAGTCGACTGTTTGGGTGTTTCAAAATGAGCCAACGCCTACCAAAGTGAAGCGATCTAGAAGCGGGGGTAAGATTTTGATCGCTAGCTTTTTTAATTTGACTGGCCACTTGGTATCAATTCCCTTACGGGATCAAAGAAGCATTAATGCCGAATGGTATACTACCAAATGTTTGCCAGAAGTTTTCTCTGTTATAAGCAACAAGCGACCAAACACAGGGCTCCGCGGGCTACTGCTCCACCACGACAATGCACCTGCGCGAGGAACGAGGGACTTCCTGGACAGCACGCCAGTCAAACTCCTGGGTCACCCTCCTTACAGCCCTGATCTAGCACCGTGTGACTTCTTTTTATTCCCAAAAATAAAAAATCAGCTCAAAGGGATACAATTTTCGTCGCCGGAAGATGCGCTGGCTGCGTTCGAGCAGGCTGTAAACGAGGTGTCTGCGGCGGACTGGAAAAAGTGTTTTGAAAACTGGTTTAGGCGCATGAATCTTTGTATAGAGGCTGGTGGAAAGTACTTTGAAAAGATTTAATAAAAATATATGTACGTATAGAACAATTTTTTTTAGTTTCGCAAAACTTTCTGAGTGTCCCACGTATATCATTTTATATGTTAGACAAAGAATGAAGGATGTCACACGTCGTCAACATGACAGGTCTGGATCCTAGGTGGCCAGTATATAACATTATTATTACAATAAGTATAGATAGGGGAGACTCTCTCTTTCAACATTTTGCAAGAAATTGTGCTGGTAAACGGAGGAAAACCTTTAATAAGAAACCATGTAACATCTCATAAAGTGTTTGCACATTAGCTAGATATGACTTCAAACGTTTCCCACGCAATACTTGCTTAGTGCAATATAAGGAAGTAGTGCAAATATGTAATATACTGTGTGGAAGGCAGATAGTAATGTGTCAAATGCATACATTCAACAAGACAAAACGAGGCAAAAATTTTAATAAAAAGATTTTAATGCAAAAAAATTTAATAGGCCAGGGCCTGCAGTCTCGACATAGCTAACGATCGTTACGCTATCTAACATTCGTTAACTCTTACCACAAAATAGTAAGTATACAGAAGGGCCACTCCCGCAGTTTGGAAAATTGACAGCTAAACTTGACAGATTCACTAGGGTTGCTACTATATTGATTCCGAATTTAAAAAAAAAGGGTAGATAGCCCAAGTTACAAACATAAATACTTAGATTCGTATAAACATACATCATATCATGCTTACATGCCTTAGAGGGTAGACAGGGCATCAAATATCCATTTAATATCACGAAGACTACAACCCTAGTAAATCTGTCAAGTTTAGCTGTCAATTTTCCAAACGGCGGGAGTGGCCCTTCTGTATACTTACTATTTTGTGGTAAGAGTTAACGAATGTTAGCTAGCGTAGCGATCGTTAGCTGTGTCGAGACTGCAGGCCCTGGGGTCCTATACTATGAGGTCTTAACGCATCATGGAGACGGAGCCATGCAATAACACCATCCCATTTTGACAACAGAGTCATGATGATATAGGCACTTCTTAGTACACCTGGTTACATGAGAATCAAGACACTATTAACACGCAAAACGCGAAAGTTTGTGAGGATGGTTGGATGGATGTTTGTTGCCTACTCTTTCGCGCAAAAACTACACAGCGGATTTGGATGTTCGGCACACATATAGTTGAATATCTGGATTTACACACAGCATACTTTTGTCCGAGTAGTAGGTTTGTTTGGGATAATCTTCGACTTTCACGCGGCCACTGGTAAAAGCTTGTACCTATTGAATTGAAGGTGTATCAAAATGTTGTGACCTTTTTCGATATAACACAACACACGTGGAATATTTGACTCGTGTTGGTATTTCCAAGTAAGCACACCTAACATACACAATTTATTGTACACACACATAATAAACAGACAAGATGAAGAAGGAACAGAAAAAAAGTACAAAATTACGCTTATTTCTAACGAAATCTCTTCCAGCATATCTACGAAAGGAGAATTGAAAAAAGATATTAAGAGACCGTATGTAGAGGGTAAATAAAATAAACAAATAAAAAAAAGCTCTAGATAACAACTAATACCTCACGTATTGAAGTCGTTATAAGTAAAACAATGAGGCAAAACTTCAAAACCATAATTATCTACCAGATAAATAGATAATCACCGTCTAACGTCTAGCCCGAACATAATTAAATGCTTAAATTTCAAATTATGCTTGTATCAAATTATTATGAAGGTTAAGTAATTAAATAAATTGTGGTTTAATTATGAGCTACCAGATTTTATCTTGTTTTCTTTAGAATTTCGAACTAAAAAGCGTTATTTTTTTTTCAGAACATGGCCGTCTTTCTTCCAATTACCGTTTTAATGATCTGTCAAAACATGGCTACATACATAAGTACCAAATGAAAAAAAAATGTTAATTGGACACAAAGATAACACAATTGTAACAATACAGTCGGGTTGAGAATAATATTTTCACTTACATGTGTATTACAAATACATCTACTGCTAACTCCAAAACTAGGCCTGGGCCTGCATCTTGGGAGTAAGTGATTCAGCCATACATCTAATCCGGGTCCTCAATTGCTACTATTTCCTTCCAAATAAAATTGATTGTTTTACATAATATATATTTCATAGTAATAACGATGAAATACCTAAGTCTCAGTTCTCATTCCAACAAACATGACGAGAACTTTTCCATATATCTCAAACTTCAAAGCAATAGTACGAAGGTTTATATCTCCTTACACAGCTTTCTCCAAGATTCAACTTCAAGTTTCATTTACTTCACGGACGCCAGTGAAACTTGTCTGGGAATCCAAGACTTGGGCAAAGCATAACTTGTGCAAGTATGCGACTGTGACACCTCCAGCAAGTCGTCATATTGAGCTGGATAAAGAATTGGCGGAATTTCATTTGTTAGTTTTCCTGTAGCGGAAATTGTTTCAAAGTGTTCAGATTGCGTTTCAGAGAGTTGAGTAAGTGCATCTCAGTCGTGTTGTGAAGTGAAGATTTGTTTTTGTTCAAACAAATTAAAGGCGGAGTTTCAGGTTTTAATTTTATTGTGGGGTCGGAGTTTTATGGTTTATTTTTGTCTGTTCAAGATTTATATGTTTTTTTTTGTCATTTGGATAATCACTTCTACTTTACGTAAGTATCTTAGTCAATTGAGTATAGGTAAATTAATTTTAAAAACTGTGTTGTATAAAAGAAAAAGTATGTTTGTTGTTTGAGTTTCCTTAGGGTGTTATTTCAAAAACAATGTTTGAATAAAAATCCATCAGAATATTTTTTTTTGCACCAGGACTGCTCGAAGCAGGTTCTACTTAACGTTCCTAAAACAGAAGCTATTTAATAGGTATTTAGTTACGAAAGTTCAGTGTTTCTTAGATTGTATACGTAATCGTGTCACATTTTATACTGCTGAAAAAAATTGTCCTGGATTTGATGCCTAAGCTGGGCTGGGTTGGAAAATATTATTGGGGTTTTCCATCTCGAACTTCTTAGTAGTAGCTCGGTGTCTGGATCGCACCCTTTCTCGTGGGACTTAAACATAACTTGCGAAATGTAGGTAGTAAATGTAGGGTAGGTGTAGGTATACCTTTTTTCTTTGCGTGGAGATACGTTATAGTGCAGATATGTGAGACAAAACTACAGGGTTTCCTTCTGTGGCGCTTAGGTTGGGAACACGGGCATGCGTAAGCACTCATCCGGCACAACAACCTACTTTTTGGCCGCTAAGTTGTTGGATTATAGGCACAAGACTTGCCTCTTCCACATGTTTGATTCTTGATTCCACATGTTTGAAGCAAACGTCACAAAATACGGCTATTGAGATTTGTTACCCGCTGGGGATTTTTTTTATTTAGGCAAAGTTTCAACTGAACTGGACTGGATAATATCATCATGGTGAGTTCAAAAAAGGTGAACATTATAAAACGTCATGAAATTTACAAAAATTAATGATAAGGCTGTAAAAAAAAACATTTTCTTTATTGTACAAAAAACATACGTATACAAATACAGTAGGACAGCTTATGTATAAAGGCACGCTTAACCTATAATTGTTTTCAAAAAAAGCTCAGTGTCATAGAGATTTTTGATTAAATGAGGACAGTATACTCAAGTGCACAGTAAAACTTAACATTTCAATTATAATCAATAATGTAACCCTCTTCTCCCTCCTCCTCCTTCTTCTGCCTCCTTAATAAATCACGATTAGAGGTATAACAAAGAGTAGAAGACCAACGTTCTCGTGGCCAATAACGCATAAGAAGATGGACAGACCTCATTAAATCTTCCTCGAGGTTTTCCCTGACTGAATGTTCAGTGCCATGAATAGAGAAAGATGGAGAAGTCTTCCAAGACCGCAACCAACTTATCTGACGATCCATGACTCCGCCAAGACTGTACGACTAAGAAGAGACGAAAATAACACAATAAGAACGTAAGAGTCTAAATTATTATAGATGAATTGCTCTTAAAATCAAATCATATTATTATAATTATTTGAATCAAATTAAATTACCAGCATTAATAAAATTTTCAGTGATTTACGACTGTTTCTACAAACACACAAAAACATTCCTTAGCAATCTATTCATGAATGAAAATGACGTACACTTTCAAAGTTCTCTGCTATTGTTACGCACCTTTTAAACAATCTGTGTGGGTGGTACAGCAAAGTAGAAAGAAAGTTTAAGTGTTTGACATTAGTAATTCAGTCTTTGCACAAAGTTTATTGTAAGTATTGTCTCGATATTATGAACAAGGCGTTTACACTAAATTCCACCTCCAGCTCCACGGCGAATATTCACACGGCGATTCAGTAGCGATACGATTGCTATTGTATCGCTGGAATTATATATTTGTCCTAATAATTTCGAATCGCTACTATCGCGATACAGCGTAGATAGTATGTATACAGACGTGAAGCAACATCGATACAGTCGTGCGCTGTAGTTACTACTTGTGAACACATATTGATTGTTGTTTGCATCGATGCAGTCGCGTATTAGTAGCGATGCAGCACCAATATATCAATGCAAAAAGGCGACTAGTTTATGGCTTCGGGGTGGTCTTTTGAGAGGTCACGGGGTTTCTACGTGCATACGTGCTGATGGTAATCACTGGGTTGGTTTTAGTGGGGTAAAAAGCCTACACTCCTTGGTTTTTCTCCGAAAGTTCAGGCGCCCAGGCCAACTTCTTTGAAGGTTGAAAAAACCGGCCAAGTGCGAGTCTGAATCGCGCACATACCGTATCAACAGCTACATTCACCAAAATAAATAACAAACGTCCATAAACAATGAAAGCACCGAACATTGCCCTAACGAAGTGACAAAATTAACTCGAAAGCTGTTTTCCCCATACATCAATACGAGTATACAAACTGTTTACTTTTCTAAGTACATTTTAAAAGTTTGACGACTATAACTCTTAAACTTTTAAAGCCTACTTGGCTGTGATAGTTTTCCTTTTAATTTCTTTTTATAAATTCAAGACGTATGGCAATAAATCTGACCAGTTAACTTTTAAATATTTGCGTGACAGAGTCAAGACTATGGAAGCTTCATGTTGTACATGTTATCTTAATCAAACTGAAAAATCTATTAAAGATAACCCTAAACACTTTTGGACCTTTGTTAAAAATCGCTACAATTCAAATACTATACCTAATACATTAAATTATAACGATGAGTCATTACTCACTGGAGATTCTATTTGTGAGACATTTTCGTCTTATTTTATGTCGACTTTCCTCAACCCCACTTCGTCTAATACTCCCAGTCCACCTCCTGCTTTCCCTTTTGATACTAACAGAACTTCATCTGACATCTCTCACATAGAAGTGAATGTTGATGCTGTGACCGGTTTACTTCGTAACTTGGATCCGACTAAAGGTGCAGGCCCTGATAACATATCGTCTATATTTCTAATTAAATGCGCCCCTTCCATTGCCCTACCTATCTCAATTTTGTTTTCGAAGTCTTTGTCTCAGGGTGTTGTCCCCAAAATATGGAAATCTGCTTTTATTACGCCCATACATAAAAAGGGGGCTAAAACAGAGATTACTAATTATAGGCCAATATCCAAGCTGTGCATTATAGCTAAAATATTTGAGAGGATTGTCTATAACCAGTTATATCCCACCTTTGCTAGCTCGTTCAACTCCTTTCAGCACGGATTTTTAAAAGGACGGTCTACCACTTCTAACTTGATTTTGTTTAATGATTTCATTACGGATGCTATGGATAACGGTAAGCAGGTCGATGTGGTTTACACAGATTATAGCAAGGCATTTGATCGGATCGATCACGATACCCTGATAAAGAAGCTAAGCTACATGGGCATCCGTGGGGACCTCTTGAGGTGGTTCTCTTCTTACGTTGATAATAGAACACAAGCAGTAGTACGCAATAATTATATGTCTAGTTGGGTAAACGTGCCCAGCGGAGTGCCTCAGGGTTCGTTGCTCGGTCCATTATTGTTTATAGTCTGTGTGAACGACATCGATCAGTGCATCCATTCATCAAAACTACTATGCTTTGCCGATGACATGAAAATCTTTGCCACTATTTTAACGCCCGAAGATAGACAAGCACTTCAGGCTGATTTGTATCGGCTTGAGGAGTACTGTCGGGCTAATAAACTTGATCTCAACTCATCCAAGTGTTCGGTGATCACTTACACTGGAAAACGTGCAGTCCTAGCCACTACTTATACTTTGGCGGGCCAGATCTTGCCAAGGTGCAATACTATTCGTGATTTGGGCGTCCATCAAGATAGTAAGTTGATTTTTGACACACACACATTGATGCAATTGTTAAGAAAGCTTCTAAACTTCTTGGGTTTATAATGCGTCTCTCTAAGTGCTTTACAGATGCTAAAACACTTAAAATATTGTATTGCAATTTTGTAAGAAGTCAGGTGGAGTATGCGTCTCAGATATGGAATCCACGTTATCATAAATATATTGACCGCATTGAAAACATCCAAAGACGTTTCATAAAATATCTTTGCTTTCATCAAAAGATTCCGTATCAGTCAACCAATTATCTTGGTCTCTGTAAGAAGTATCATCTGCTACCAGGTAGATCGACGTAAGATCGCTGACTGTTTATTCTTGCTGAAAATTCTCAATAATAACATTGATAACCCCGAGTTATTATCAAAATTTTATTTCAATGTGCCATGTAAAACATTTCTGTTAAATCCACCCATACGTGTACCTCATACTTCTTCGAATTATATGCAGAACAGTTATATTGTGCGCGCAAGCAGAAATTTCAATGATATATGCAAGGAGTATGATTTGGATCCATTCACAATCAGTGTGAATTCGGCCAGAAGGTGCTTAAGCCTCAAATTTTTCAAGTAGCAATAGGTTGTATTGTTTGTTTTTGCTTTTTAGTCATATAATTGCAAAATAAGTATTTGCTTGTTACTTTAATTAAAGCGGTACATATACTAAAGCAACCATTTAGCAGGTAGGACACCTGACTCAAACAAAAAAATATTTTACAAAAAATACAACCTACTACTATTTTTCACTTTGTAGTGTTTTTATTTGGAAGTCGGTTGTATTTTTTGTAAAAAGTTTTTTTATTTTTCACTTTTTAGTTAAACCACAACTAAAAAGTGAAATATAACCCAATAACATGAAACTTAAATTAAAATCGGTGGAATAAGAATATACCAAGGTGAACTTTTTACACCCGCGTACCCCTTTACAGTGTTCCAGTGTGATGTTATGTTATGAAATGGTGAAAACTATAAACAGAAATGCGATTGCAGCTATCCCGAGTGATTTGCCGTCTAATATTGAAGAGAATCATCAAAATCGGTTCACCGAGTAACAAGTTCTGAGGAAACACACATAAAATATATATATATATATATATACGGTCGTATTGATAACCGCCTCCTATTTGGGAAGTCGGTTAAAAATTTGCCATTTAAAGCTTAATTTTACGCAAACGGATCCAAGTATCGAAAAATGGTTTGCACAGACCCGTAATATTTTTGAATGGCCTATCTAACGATACCCCACACAAGGGGATATACGAGAAAAAAGAAACATCACCTCATAACGTGTACAGGAGGTACGATAAAAAAACATGGTTTTATTTTACCTCTTTGTCGGCGTGATGTGTACTTAGAGTCTCTGAGCTAAGGTGCGGATGGACGGACAGACGGACATGGTGAAACTATAAGGGTCCCTTGTTGACTACGGAACCCTAAAAAGGTCGAAGTTCTTAGCGACAATCCTGATGGCTCGACGCGATTAATTTTTGATCAAATCGATAAGCGAAATTGCTACTACATACACATGGACGCAATTCGATGCTATACGACTGAATTGCACTAGATTTTTTTTTAGAAATTACTTGTACAATCTCACAACTTAATTTAAATTTCGTGCCGCTATCAGGTAGTAAGTACTATGAAATATCACAACAGTGTTAATGCGAGAGGTTAGCAATATTTTGCGGTCGACGCCCGCGTGTCTGCGTCACCTATAAACTTAGGTTATCTTCTCTGAACAGTTTTATTACATGTTTTACTACAAGTTTGTGTGTGATTTATATCGATTCTTTGTTCAGTTTCAGCTAGATTGCGGTACTGATTGGTTCTTTGACTTGTCTCGACGACTAGTCGACACAGTTTTGCAAGTTATCTATTGGAAAATGTTGTTTCCCAGACTGCAATATATCAGTTTTAGCGTGAATATATCTGCATAACTACAACCACTGGGGCCGGCAGGGTAAAATATCAGGGGGTGAATCTGCAGCAGGCCACCATTCCTCCCTACCGCCTGGACATTTCGGGGGGGCTCGGGCGTCCCCGCAGTCTCCGGACTAGTGCCACAATAATGGCGTCCTTTCAGTGCGTGTCTGTAGGTAAGCAGCGTGGAATCTCGTCTCACTGCCTACTCCTCTCCTCCATTCACTCTTCTAAATATGAAAATGCAAGGAAAAAGAATACAGGATATTAACAGCGGCTGCACCCCCATCCCCACAAAGTGAACCTCACTAACATTAGATGTCTGCACTCAAATCTCTCTGCAGTCCACTACCACCTGGAGACTGAAAAACCAGCACTTTTTTTCCTTCCGGAGACGCAGATAGCGAGTCCGACAGACGCGGCGTACCTATCTTACCCAGGGTTTACCCTGAAGCACAATTTTAAACCGTGTATGTACGCCCGTGAGAACACTTGCTATCGGCGTCTCCGTTACCTTGAGGACCCAAGATTTTCAACGCTGTGGGCTCTAGTGGACACAGGGCTGGATAAAATTATCTACGTCTGTGTCTACCGCTCACACAGCGAAGATCAGGAGACAACCAGGCTCACAGAGTACCAGCGGCTGATGCGGCACAGCAGCAGTACCCTTCCACTTAATTAGTGTTACTGGGGGACTTTAATGCTCACCACCAGGAGTGGCACTTGTCATACCAGTGCACTGACAATGCTAGACGGGAGATGCGTAAGCTTGCGCTTGCACTTAACCTTACCTAGCTGGTCAGGGGGCAACGAGGGTGCTGGATGTTGATTCGCACACGGCCAATTGCTTAGACCTTCTGCTGACAGAGCCAGACCGATACTCTGTGTCGATAAATTCACCTTTGGGTAAGTCTGACCATTGTCTGGTGAAGTCTGTGTCCATCTACTCCCTTACCGATCCCAACCCAAGAGGCACCCGGCGGGTTTGGCGGTACAGGTCAGCAGATTGGGATGGCATGCGATCTTTCTTCGCATGCTATCCTTGGTAGCCTACTTGCTTTTCTTCGAATGATCCTTCGGCGTGCGTGGACGTCGTGACGGATGTGTCGCTGGCCCACTCCGCTGAGGAGAAGGAAAAATTTATTTGCCTCTCTTTTTGCGGAATCTTCATGTCTGAATCCTGGTGATGCGCGGCCCCCTCCTTATCCTGATGGATGCGAGACGAGTATGTCGGACATTCATATCCATCAAAAGGACGTTCGTAAGGTACTGTGCAACCTCGACGTGAACAAGGCTAGCGGCCCAGACGGAATACCAGCAATAGTTCTCAGAACCTGTGCGCCTGAACTGTCTCCAATCTTGACACGCCTATTCCACCTTTCGGACGAGACTGGAAAAGTGCCGAATGCGTGGAAGCTAGCTAACGTACAGCCCGTGCCCAAGAAGGGTAGTCGAGCTGACCCGGTCAACTACAGATCCATCTTTGTGAGCGTGTACTTAACACGAAGCTCCTGGCATACCTAGAAAATAACGAGATCAATGCCGGGGTCCCTCTGAGGTCAGTACTCTCAGCAACATTATTCTTGCTGCACATTAATAATCTGCTAAAACCTTTGGGTATGCAGACGACAGCATTGTGGTGAAAGATACTTGTCCAACGCACGGGGTACCTGGCCGCAGATCCGGTCTCTTCGTGAGGCCATGGTTGAGCGTTTAAACCTGTCCTTGCAGGCAGTCTCCGAATGCGATGTCCATCTGGTCAGGTTTAATGCTGCTAAAACCCAGGCGTGTCTTTTTCCCGCAAAAAAGAGCTAATTTCAACCGGCTTCAACTTTCCGAGATGGGAACGTGCCAATAACGGACCATCTTGAGCTTCTTGGCGTTACGTTGACATCGACTCTCAATTTTGGCCCATACATTGAGGCAAAGGCTCAGCTTGCAGCCAAAAAGCTGGGGATCCTTGCAAAGGTGAGAAGGTATTTCACGCCGGAACAGCTCCTCAATTTGTATCAAGCGCAAGTTCGATCATGCATGGAGTTCTGTTCTCATCTCTGGGACGGATCTGCCAAATACCAGCTTGACGTTTTAGAGTCAATCGAAAAACGGGCCAAGAGGCTCATCGGCGATGAAGCGCTGGTCAAGTTAAAGCTCCAGAGTCTTGAACATCGTCGCCGAGTTGCCAGCCTGTCGGGTTTTTAATCGGTTACATTTCGGGAAGTGTGCGATGGAATTGCACGATCTAAATCCACCTAGCCCGTTTCATCATCGGAATACGAGACGTACGGCGATGCGTCATCGATTCATGGTAGACATGCCACCCATACGCACAAAACGTTCTGGTAACACTTTTATTATGCGTACAGCTAAGGAGTGGAATTCCCTGCCGGAGTCTGTGTTTCCCGACAGCTACAATCTGGGGGTCTTTAAGACAAGAGTGAATAGGTTTATTCTATGTAAGCGTGCTACATTATCGCTTACCATCAGGTGAGATAGTGGTCAAGAGCGAGCCAATAGGTTAAAAAAATAAAGTTTTAATTTTTCCCATTAAAGCGGGCATACCTTCTATTCACAAGAAGAAAATCTTGAGAAATGAAGTACAAGAATGCTAGAGCGAGCAAAGTGAGCTCGAAGATTTTAGCATATCGCATCAAATATGCTAGGGGAATCTGATATGGAGCGTATGTTTTTACATGTTTTATGTTTTTGTACAATTTATTGGAAAGAGAACCACCTTACACCCCTGTCCTGGCGCACATGTCTACAACTTTTAAGATATAGATTATTAAATTTCTTTAAGAAACACCACTTCCAACCTTTAACAGCTTTAAAGTCAGTATTTTGTATAGAACTGAGAAATCATGCACGGTCACTTATTGAACTTGTATTCAACAGCGAACTATCGTTACCAGCATATTTATTTAATATATGCTTTATTGTACACCTTAAAATACAATTATAACAAGAAACTTAAAATAATACAAACACAATGGGTGGCCTTATCGCATAGCGCGATCTCTTCCAGGCAACCTGGTATGGACAGTAATTTTCTGGACTTGAAGTGGGGTTGTCGTTGGTGTGATATTAACATAGTTACAGCATATCCTAATCTAGATCCACTGCTAAACGTGCTAAACCTAAATTTTAGCAGACACCATCAATATTCTATCCTGTTTCAGATAGCAGCTAGTCTGCAAACTAGTCTATCTTATCGCACCGCAGCTGAACAAACTGCTCGTCTAGAATTGAATCCGCAACAAGAAACTATACACTGTACGTGGAGCACCGAGCCACTGTAAAGGAAATTGTAATGTCTAGTCAATATATTTATTAATAGGTTTGTCATCTTTTTATTGATATTTGTTGAAGTATTTATTAGTTTATTTTATTTGTGTATATGTATTATTAATATATATGTAAGTATTTACATTTTCGTATACAATATGTTATTTTTAGATATTATTTTGTAACTCCGTTCACAACGTTGTCCTATTTAACCCAAAGGTTGACTGGTAGAGAATGCCTTGTGGCATTAAGTCCGCCTATGTACCGCTATTGTAAGTTTAAATAAATAAATAAAATTGGAGTACCCACTTCTGACATCAACTAACAAGAAAGTATATAAAAATTGGATCACTGCTTTTTAGTGCCCTTGAAATAATTTTATATGTTTCAATAAAAATCTTTTTCACATACAGTCGGGTTAGTGAGAGTTTTTACTAGTGCTCGATTGCATTAATATAAACTTCATTTTGTATTGAAACTCGATAAGCGCCACTCGTTTGGCCGTTGGGCCAATAAATTTCTGGAGTGGCTACCGCTTACCGGAAGATGCAGCGTTGAAAGGCCAAAGGGGAGTCCGGTGGATGCAAAACGCACAGGACCGATCATTGTGGCGACGCCTACGTCCATCATTGGACGTTTCCCGGCTGAAATGATGATGATGATGATGAAGCGCCGTTTAGTGACAGGAATGGCAAATCTATGTTTTGTATAAATTGAATACAAATCAACAATCAATCAGGTATCTGATTATTTTAGCTGCCATGTCATGACTGTAATTTTTCGTCGCCATATAGTCGCATATAGACCTTCTGATCTTTTCTTCGCACTGATTGAGCTGAGCATCCAATCTCGAGGCGGATTTCCATCGCTGTTTCGAACATCCGTGCTCATTCGCGGATCTAACAAGATTACTTGTGCGTACTACACGGACTATGTTTAACAAACTTTGAAACAAGTACACGGATTCACTTATCGAATATTGTTACAAACTAATTTGGGTGTAAACCTTACACCGTTCGCTTCACCGTGTAAATTGCAACGAGATTGCTTACCAGTTTTTAATTTTTTAAATCAAACGTTGACGAGACTTGTGTACTTTAGATTAACAAACTGCTATTTTCTGTTGTGTATTATTATTGACGTTATTGACTGTTTTAGTACCAACGATCTGAGTTTTGTGTTTTTGCTTGAATACCAAATAATTGAATATTATTTTGGAGTATTTTTTTAATAAACTTGTAATTATGGGGATTTAAGTGAAAACTCAGTTCATAGTTTTGTACTTATATATCACTTTTGTAGGGTTTATTCTAGAGAGTAGCAACCATAAGCACTGGATTCTATTTTTATTAAAGACTACGGTCCATTGATCTGCACTGTAATTAGAGATCTTACAGTTTGTTTTAGATGTTCTAAAGATATTAAAATATATCAAGCATATTCAGAAGATATTACAGCTGAATGAACACTTATCGTGCCGATCTTTTTGAGAGATTGGAATAAACACATTGCACGTGACTTTGCCTCAACAGTTGTTCTTGACTAAATGTGCATGAATCCTCGATTTTCTTGTGAACTTGTTTTACTCAAATAATTATTTATTAATAATTACAGTATTATTTGTTTAATACAGTAAATAATAACATATAATGATGACAAATGATTCAATAAGCAAAGTTTATTATGATACACTTTATTGTAGTTTGACACAAGCTTAATTTACTTTATAAAAGTTTAAAGATTTAACCACTATACAAATTTCATTATACTGGTCTAAGCACAACATCTAAATTAAAATCTGAATAAGGAATCATCGACACGATGAAGAAGAAGAAGATTATACTCGTAATATGCTAAAATTTTATAAATAATATTTTTATTCTCCCTTCAATCAATACGCCACATCTCCGAGATCTTGTTTTTCTTTCGCTTCTTCCTTTTCTTGTTTACGATCATCTTTTAATGCACAGCATACCCTGAAAAAAGCAATTGACATGTATAACTAGTTACTGTTATTCCTGTATACTGCTACGACAATAATTTAGAACTGCAGGTATAGGCTAGGTTTGAGGCTCACACTACATAATACGTTTTTTTTAAGGAAAACAGTAATACTACGAACGATTTACATAGAAGGCATATAAAATGCCCTTTCTATGTACTGATGGTGATCACTGGGTTGGTTTTTGTGTAGTAAAAAGCCCACCACACTCCCTAGTCTTTTCCCTAAACATCCAGGAGCCTTTTAAAGTTTTCCCCGAAAAAAGAGGTGTAGGAAAGGCCCTTTTCTTATAAAATATTTAAATATGATGAGCTGCATGGTTGCTGATGTGTTCATGTGATACCATTGGAGTAAATTGTCAGCCCAGTACAACGTTAAGATCTTAATTATTATTTCATTATTTCTGAAAGATTTGATCAATCTAATTTCCATACACTATCTATTCATTCATCTCATTCAATTTAGGCATTGTGTAGTGAACAGACGTGTCGAACAATCATTAAATAAACAAATAATCACTTGCGAAATATTGTGACCTAGTTTTACGAAGAACGCTGACTGTGTAATATTAATTATTATAATAATTTATTAGGTTTGTGTTAAGCGTGTAATTTGTGAAAATGACCGGTGATAGATAAATTAAGAAACTGTAACATCATTAAATCACAATGGAAGATAGCCCGTTCAACCGGAGCAGCAGGTGTGCTCGCTCCCCGCCCACTACCCCTGTACCCGCAGCCGTTCCCGTAGCCGCTCCAGCCTCCCAGGAGCTGCACCAAAGAACAAAAGATGCCCTTGAAGTTATTTCGACGCCAGATATTCAGAACTGGATGATAACCATCGAGCAGAACCTGAAGGAGGTATGTACTATTGTAGCCGACGGTAAAATGAATACGGAACAGAAGCTACGTATTAATGCCTTATGCCGTAAAGTATGTAACGGGACATCGCAGATGGCCGTACAATATCAGTCCATCAAGGCGAGAGCTGTTCAATACCACCACACTGTACAAAACCTTGAGAAGCAACTTGACCTCTCACAGCAACTACAGAAACTTAAGCAGAGTATAGGTGAATTCATGACACCTGCTCAAGGTACTACTTTTGCGGACATGGTAAAAAAAGGTGCCAACAATTTTATACAGCCAATAAACTTAAGTTCTGTGGCCATCTATCCAAAAGACAAATTGAAGACCAGCGATGAGACAAAATCTCTTGTCCAAAAAATAATTCACCCTGAACAGATGAAGCTTCACGTGAGAGGCCTACGCAAGACAAGGAACGGGGGTGTTATTATCAGCACTGAGACAAAGGACGACATCGAGAAGCTGAGACAATCGGTGCAGCTATCGAAGTCAGACCTAACAGTCGACGAGCCTCATAAAAGGAAGCCTAGGGTGGTTGTTATAGGAGTACCGACATCCATGACAGAAAAAGAGGTTTTTTCTTGTCTATTCCACCAAAATCTGGCCGAAATCCTTCAGGACTGCAGCCTTGAGACGTTTTTGACCTCAATTAAGTTGACCCACAAATCAGGTAAGAAGGACGCTGAGACCTGTAACTATGTGGTAGAAGTGTCAGCAATCATACGCAGAGCCCTGATGTCAAAAGACCGAGTTTTTGTGAATTGGTCATCATGCCCTGTAAGGGATTTTACTCTGGTCACTCGGTGTTATAAGTGCCAGCAGTATGGACATGCTGCCAAGTCATGTCGGCAGGCAACCCACACCTGTGGTCACTGTGGCGATCAAGGGCACTCTATTAAAGAATGTTCAAAGAAAGCAAATGAACCAAAATGCGCTACTTGCATGCATTTTAAAAAGCCCGACAAGCACAGCACAGGTTCTGCTGATTGTTCCGCGAAAATAATGGCTGAAAAAAGATACATCAATTCCATTGATTATGGAGGCGCCTAAGAGCGCCGTAAATTGGTTGTTTTCTGACCTATTTAATTTTATTGTTTCTTTCTTACTGTTTTTTATTTGTTTTGTTAATTTTATTGTATTACATAATTATTATTTTTGCTGTCATTAATATGATTAATAATTTAATTGATGACTTAGATAATTTCTCTGTGTCCGAATCCCAGGTTTGTGACATTGAAAACTGCAAACAGTATATAACCGGCTACAAAAATCCGTTAACCATACTAACACAAAATATTCGCAGTATTTTTAAGAATTTTGATAGCTTCAGTACATTTCTACAAAGGCTAAACATACATTGTGACATCATTATTTTAACCTAATGCTGGCTTGCCAAGCAATATAACATACCACTAATTCCGGGATATAATATGTATAGAACTAATATAAATTATAATCAAAACGATGGAGTGATTGTTTTTGTAAGAAATCATCTAAATGTCTCTGTTGAGGAACCAAATATGCACGACTGTAACAGATTATTAATCAAAATTGAATCAGAGTTTGCTATACTAGCGTTATATCGACCGCCCTCTTTTAAAAATACGAGCAATTTTACTGACTCTTTGAATGACACCTTGCAAAACCTGTCATCTTTCAAAAACACCATTTTAATTGGTGATATTAATATCAATATTCTTTCAGGAAGTGCTAATGCACAAGCTCAGGACTACCTCAACTTATGTGCCTTTCATGGCCTGCTTCCCGCCCACAGCTTTCCTACACATCACAGTGGCTCTTGTTTGGACCATATTATGCTTAAATCGATTTTTCCTTCACTTGCGCTCGTTGTTAATTCAACAATAACCGATCACAATGCTGCCCTACTAACCCTTAATTGTAAATTACCTAAACTAAACACTCGAAACATTTCAAAATTAAATATAAATAGACTTGAGGATGATTTACGCGTCATCGATTTTGAACCAGTCTATAATTCCGCTGACCCGCAGTTTTGCATGTTGTATGTAATAGAAAATGTACGTCATGCAATTCTGAAAAACACGGTTATATCGCAGTTGAGCAATAAAAATCACAACTTAAAACCATGGATCACGACAGGGCTTATTCGATGTATGAAGCATAGAGATAAACTGCATTTAAAAGCAAAATCGAATCCAGATAATGCAGTATTACAAATGTCGTACAAAAGATACAGAAACTTTTGTAATGATCTCCTGAGAAAAATTAAATGCAACTACGATAAAACTGAACTGGAAAAGGCTGGCACAAATAGTAAAAAGATCTGGCAATATATTAAAAACGTAACTTATACGTCGAAACAAAATGAGTCATCATTAGGTTTATTACAAACACATTCGTCACAGCTGACATCTGCTAACATGGCAAATAATTTCTTTGTTAATGTTGGAAAGTGTCTTGCAGAAAAAGTTCGGGGTCAATCACATTTCCTAACAGGCACTCCTTTTATGTGTAGCACTACATTAACATCCTTTGGACTGCTGGATACTGATGAGACTGAGGTAGAAAGTATAGTTACGACTTTGAAAGACGACTGTGCAGTTGGTTGGGATAACATATCCAATAAAATTATTAAACAATTCAGGCATATTTTAGTACCACCACTGACTTATATTTACCGCGTTTGTTTGTCTAAAGGTATTTTTCCAGAATGTCTAAAAAAAGCAGTTGTTCTCCCTGTCTATAAATCAGGCAGTAAAGAGCAAGTGACAAATTATAGACCTATTTCTTTACTGCCTTGTATGTCTAAAATATTGGAGAAAATTATTAATAAAAGATTGTTCAAATATCTGAAGGATAAATCAATTTTATCCGAGCGGCAGTTTGGATTCAGGCCTACAGTCTCAACCGCTGATGCCGTACATCATCTGACTGACTACCTAGCACAGGAACTTGACAAGGGTAACCACACAGTAGGAATTTTCCTGGACCTCGCCAAAGCTTTTGACACAGTTTCCATCCCCATCCTGTTACGCAAGCTTGAGACCATAGGTATAAGAGGAACCCAGCTGAAACTCTTCAAAAGTTATTTAGAAGACCGTACCCAGTGCGTAAAGATTGGCAATGTGCTCAGCGCTGATAAAAAATGCACATCCTTTGGTGTTCCCCAAGGAAGTGTTTTAGGGCCTACTCTGTTTTTGATATACATAAACGACCTTTGTAATCTTAAGCTAGAACATGGCATAATTGTATCATACGCTGACGACACTGCTCTACTTTTTTCGGCAGACTCAGAAAATGAAGTGTACAAACTTGCGCAACACGGATTCAATATTGTAAATAATTGGCTTCAACATAACTCACTAACATTAAATGCGGATAAGACAAATTACATTAGGTTTACGATGCGCAAACAGACATCTAATATTGCCTCAAACATGTATGCTCATTATTGTAAAGACCCTAATGATAGCCAGTGCGGGTGCCCCAATATCAAAATGACTAATAAAATAAAATACCTGGGTATCATTATTGATGAAACCCTTTCCTTTAAACAACATTTAGAAGCTTTAAATAATAGAATCCGTAAGCTAATATTTGTATTCAAAAAGCTACGATATATTACAGACCCACTAATAATTAGACAAGTTTACTTTGCTCTATGTCAGTCAATTTTGACTTACTGCATTACCTCATGGGGTGGGGTGGGTAAAACTGTATTACTACCTATTGAGAGAGCGCAAAGAGCGATCCTCAAGGTGTCTACTTTCCGCCCGTTCCTTTTTCCCACTAACCTCCTCTATAAATCTTGTGAAGTACTAACAGTTCGCCAGTTATTCATAATGAGCATCGTGTTAAAACAACACGCAGCCCTCCCCTATCACATTGAACATACTAAAAAAAGACGGAGCGATGTAGTTTGCCCTACAAATAGCACAAAACATGCATTCACAGACAAATTTTATGTGTTCCTCGGACCACAACTTTACAACAGACTAAACGCAACAACAAATATTTATTCCCTAAATTATTGTAACTGTAAGAAAATTGTCAAAGAAGCTCTTCAAAATATGTCCTACGAAGATACAGAGAAGTTATTAAGTGTCCTAAAATAGATATTGTACGAATATTATTTATTTAAAGAATCTAGGATGTTAGAAAATAAGAATTTTATTATATAATTTACACCTTTCACCTAAAATATTACCTTAGATTAGAAGATTATTATATTTGATTAATTGTGATTATTTAAAATAAATATTAAAATAAAGAAATGTACCTCTTCTCGCCTGAAACACAGGATTACCTAGTTCAGGCACATAACACAATGTGAACATGACATAGACTTAAGCCAAAATTGTATTGATTATTTTGCCTTATGATTTTAAATAAATATATTATTATCTCCTTTATTCATATTCATTCTTATTATTTACATTTTTAAATATTTTTAAAAAAATCATACAAAAACGAAAAACATTTAAAAATATAAAAAATAGAGGCCCACCGGTATCGGGAACAGGGTCCAAGCTACCGGCGGTCAGGGCCCCAGAGAGAGGAACCTCCTAACAATACGAGCCGTGTCCAGCAATACTGCTTTCTGGATCAGGCCCTTGACCCAGCCGCCTAACGAGAGCCTCCTAAGATGTTGGTCGAGGCTCGTGGCTATTAAGCCATTGGCCGACACGACAATCGGTACAATGATCGCTGTGTCCACATCCCACATGTCGACAACCTCGCGAGCCAAGTCAAGATACTTAATTTGCTTATCTTTCTCAGCTTTCACGAGGTTCCCGTCATGAGGGACGGTAATGTCAACAATCATTGCACGCCTCTCGATTCGGTCCACCACCACTATATCAGGTTTATTGGCTACAATAGTCCTGTCAGTGATGATGGACCGATCCCAGTACAATGTGATATTGCCATTCTCGAGAACTGGGTCGGGCACATACCTGTAGTACGGCACCTCCGATGCCACAAGAGTGTATTTCAGAGCAAGTTGCTGATGGATAATCCTGGCTACAAGGTTGTGCCTATGCAAGTATTCTTCGTTAGCTAGACGAGAACAACCAGAGATAATGTGGCGGATCGATTCACCCGGCCGGTGACATGCCCGACAGATGTCAACCGTGCCATCCATCCATCCATCCATATTATTATTATTATTATTATTTCCTATTTCAATTTTCAGTTTTCCCTTCCCTAACCACTTAAGATGTAATTCAAATATCTATTTGAATTTTTAATTTTAAATATTTATTAAAATTATACATACATACATACATAAACTCACGCCTTTTTCCCATGGGGGTAGGCAGAAACTACAGAACGCCACTTGCTACGATCCTTACATACTTCTTTTGCTTCACACACATTCATACATCTAGTCATACACACACGCCGGTTATGGGTACTGCGCACTTGGCCTTTCTGAAGAACAAAAAAAATAAAAATAAATATAATTTACCTTAGAGTAGAAAAGTAAAAGATTTCTGCGATGCTCAGGAATGAGAAGCCGAGGAACAAGCCTAGAAGACCACCACATGCGGCCAAAAAATCAGTTATCCCATACAACTCCGAGCGACGCATCGAGATGAACCGCGGGCTTTTATAGAATATTTGCAGTCTTGCAAACTTGGTCCTGAAAAATGATCACTCTTTTAAGCCTAGTGAACTTGATAATAGTCTTGGGGTAATAGAAAATTATGTTAATTGACACTTCGCATGTTGCAAGGGCTAGAAGATAAGCATTGCCATCTATCGTGGCAATTCAGTATAGCGTTTTTCGAAGCCATAAATTGTTTTGTTTTTAGGCTTAATTAGTTTGTAGTTTTTAATTTAACTGTATACATACGAAGTTATAGTTGATTAACTGTTTTATACATTGTGTTTATTTTTATTTATATAAATAAATCTACTTTGAAAATCAACAACCAAGACAGTGATTTTGTGTGTTGTGCTGTGTCTTTTGTGTGCACTAAATAAATGTTTTATATATCTATCTATTGCGGAATTACTTTATCACTTACCTAGAAAAGTTTGGTTTTCTAACATATGGGCTGCCTAAAACGTTCATAGCTTCTTGAAGATTTATTGCATTTTTTAGCTCGATGGCATCGTATTCAATAGAGTTGCATGCGGGCAGGCATCGGCATCGTTCTTTACTCTCTTCATCTGATTCTCTGTACGCCAGGTTTACTGAAACATTATAACACAGTTAAAGACTACTTACAGAGATAAAAAGTTTATAGTAATAGGTATGTTACCATGCGCCTTTCTCACGCATCGTCTATGTTTCAAGGTACATATTCTATCGCTAGTATTATCTGAAACACACAAAAGAAAATAGATTATATTTTTTATTTCAAGAAAACCAATATAAAAATTATCCGTCGGTGCTCCATGGACCAATTAAAATTTGACCAATTCACGTAATTTTTTTTTCCAAAACTTTCTTATAAAAGATTTCAGATATTGCATTCACTTACGAGGCATATAGAATTGAACACATCCACAGGTTTTGAAAGTAAAGTCCGACAAACATTCAATTCTACAGTTCTTTGCAGTGTATATTTTGAAATACTTCAACTGTTTGTCCTCAGGAAAATAACATTGCCTTCTAAAACAGACAAGTTAATTTAGTAGTTTAAAATAATATAACAAACACATTTGCGGCTTACCTCTGAAACGTATAAAATCCTTGGCTACTTTAATTTTACCATTTCACAATAAAAGTCTTTCACACAGTAGGATAGGATAATGCTAATAAAATCATTTCACTGAATTTTACCTAAAATATATCCAACGCTATATCGTTTTACTTACGTTTCTGGGTCATAGCTCCTCAAGGACTCCGAAGTATTCATAATGTTAAAACTGAGGGCCAACAGCGTATCTTGATCATTCGCCAGCGAATAAGTATATAAGGATGTCTGAGGCAAGTCCGCTGGGTGATGGATAAATGCCTAAAAAAATTGAAAGTAAAAATTATTTTCCCAGAAATTGAAAATTTTTACATTCCATTGCTTGGCAAAGGCTTCTTTTGAACTCAACCAATATGGACTGGATCAGCTTGGTAGCTTTCCAAACTGTTAAGCTAGTTTTCATGTTTTGTTATATGCCTCATCCCTCAAATGTTTAAGTTAGCCGTTATTAATGACACTATGTGACACTTGTAATAAATTCTCACTGCTGATTTTTAAACAAGCGATGACATGTATATTTACAAAAATAAGTTATATTCAATCTTTCATTCAGGTTATTACTAGTGGTACTAAAAAAAATCGACTAAAGTACCCCATTGTAGCTAACTCATAAAATATTGAAATCACGCAAATCCCTCGAACATGAACATCAGCGCAGTCTTTATGCAGAGCTACTTTATCATTACGTCATCATCACATCCTCAAACTTTCGAGCATCGAGTACACACGGCATATACGTGGATATCCTGACCACTAGCGTGCAGCAGATGCGCATTCCTGGTGATCACCCTCAACAAAATCAGGAACCCTATACTGCAGTGTGCTGTGCCAGGGTCGCTGATGTTGTTGAGGGTGATACCCACAACAACATCAGCGACCTACGAGACTGGTTGAAGATGTCAACCGGTTAACAAAGCAGAGCCTTGAAGATGCTCTCGTAGTCGACGCCAGCAGTCAAGACACTAAGCAACTCAGCACGACTCCCGACTCACTTGAGCCAGCAACACTGTCCTGACTCACTGAGACATCATCACCCCGACTCACTGGAGTATTATCCTGACTCACTGGGATATCATTACCCCGACTCACTGGGGTACCATCGCATACAATTCCAATTCCAGTTCCGACTCACGGGAACCAGCCTTCCACTGGCCTGGCACGGATCACAAGATGTACGGACGACTCAACCTGCTATTAACCTCCGGTCCCCGGAGAGGAATGATCGTGACGTCACACAAATCCTGCATCGCACAAGCAAAGTTTTCGACGCGATTTGGACACATACAACAGTTAGACAATAACCGTCGGCCAGTTGCCCGAACCAGACACAACACCCGTCCGGTCGGAGGTCCTCCCCTTTCAATGGTGGTTTGTGGGACTTTACACCCTGTTCCGTATATTTCCAAACTATAATAAAGTCACATTAGAAACAACTTACATTCAAACCAGTGGAGTAGCCGAAGCAAAATTTATCATGGTCTTCCAAAATTTGACCAAACAAAATATACACATTTGGTGCCTCATCAAGAGCCTACAACAAAAAAAAAACAAGAAACAAAAATTAATCTGCAAATCAAATAACGAGTAAATATTAATAAATATCTTGAGCTGCATGTTTTACTCATTGGACACAAGTTTAGGATTAGAAAAAGTTTCGTGATTATTGAAGTGAAATGCCTGGGAGAGGTCGTAAAACCTATAATTATGCATCAGATAACATGCATAGGCAAAAACCTACTTACTAATCCGCGATCAGGATAAAACGTCGAATTTGGCAACAAATCACTATCATACCCATGTTCCATCGACCAATTTTGACTGCACCTCTCCGTATTCATATATGGGAACTCTTTCTGAAGGCTAAAATGATGAGAATAAACATTTATTGGTCAGACAAATATTTCATGAAAATATAAAATATCAATTTCAATTCAATTCAATTTATTCATGAACAATTTACATTGTGTTTGAACTCTTAATCTTAATAAATAAATAAAATCACATTCATTAAAATTATAAAACTAACTAACACATTCGTAATACAATAATTTTCCAAATACCATTTAAACATTCTATATTACCCAGTCTCGCATTATCCAATATCTAATTTAAAACGTGGATATGTCATCGTCTAGCGAATACAGACATTTCTCCAATAGGAACGCCTTGAGTGTCAACTTAAATGAGCTCTTATAAATTATGGTTTTTATTTCCAATGGCAACCTGTTAAAAAACCGAACTGCTTGATATTGAGGACTATGTTGAACAATATTAAGCTGGGGTACTATTTTGTTTTTAAAATCTTTTCTTCGCGTACTTTCCCTCAACTGTCTCTCCTCATCCGTTTCATATGTATGCAGGCATTTCTTAAAATTCACCAGCAGTACCAAAACATAGAGGCTGGGCACAGTAAGAATATTTAAATTTTTAAAGTGTGGCCGACAGCTCTCTATTTATGATATCCGGACCATGGTTCGTATGGCTCTCTTTTGGAGTACAAAGGCTCTCTGGCAGTTATACTTAAAACTATTCCCCCAGAACTGAACACTATATCTCAACCTTGATTCTATTAGAGCATAATATACCATTTTAAGGTGTTTCATGTCTATTTCATCCCTAAGACTGCGTAAAACATAACACGCTGAGGAAATATACGAGTCAATGGCTTGCAATTCCCTTTTCCAATTTAAATATTTATCAATGTATACCCCTAGAAACTTTACCTCATCAACTATGTCAATTTTAAATTCATTAAGTGTGATCGTCATATTTTCTTTATTACGAGCTGTTGTACTAAATAATATTATTTCGGTTTTATCTGTGTTAATTATGAGCTTGTTACTTTCAAACCAAGAATTAAAAACTTTCAACACCGCATCAACCCTAGCGGAAAGCTCCCGTATGTCATTGACCTCAACTATTGCGTTGGTGTCATCGGCAAAAACTGTCAGCGGTGTGTCGGGAAATATTGAATTAATGTAATTAATTAAATCATTTGTAAATAATATAAACAAAATAGGCCCCAAAATCGATCCTTGGGGTACGCCCGCCACTATATCCTGTATAGAAGATTTATTGCAGTTGCTACTACTATTTGCTTGCATATTACTAATATCCACATACATTTTCCTGTTCCTTAAATATGATGAGAAAAGTTGCAAAGTTTTACCTCTCACACCATAATGCTCCAATTTTGCAATGAGCAATTTGTGGTCAATGGCAAGATACATACGTATAGATTAAGAAGATGATTATTTAGAAGTATGTAAGTATCGTAGGAGGTGGCATTCTGTAGTTCCTGCTACCCCCATGGGAAAAAGGCGAGTTTATGTATGTATGCATGTATGTAGACATTAGATTGGGCATTCAGAAATCTCATCTGGGTTATCAAAAATTACTAGTTGATATAAATAAAATAAAAATATAAATACTTGTCCAAACGAAAAATTTCTTCAGCTGCCAGTGCATTCATAGTGTAACAGATTCCTGCTGCGGTTACCACTTTAGAAAATAGTTCCGAACATGGTACAGTCTTGTTACTTACTTCACATTTTTTAAAAAGGTCATTGTAGTCCAAAGCTACCTGAAATAAAAACTTTTCTTTGAAAAATTTCATCCCTATAGTTTGTTGGAAAAAAACTTGTTGCCAAACAATCAAAATCATCATATTAATAAACTTCAGTTGTACCTCATTCATATATTTAACTGCAGTGGCAGTGTGATAGTTAAATTGAGCATACAACGTGTGCCGAAGCGTTTCTCTGCTATTTTTGTGATCTGCACACATCAATGATATTCCTTCAAACTTTTCTATTTCTTCCGGAGTGCTATAAATGGTTACATTAAAAGTTGAAAAATTTAGAACCCGAATGTTTAAGAAGCGTAAACAAGATGAAAATCATGCTTTCGGCGCAGTCGGAGGATCAGGTGGTCAGCCATCACGCGAATATGTATCCTCCGACTGCACAGCATTATTTTCTTCTTGTTTACATGTTTTTAGTTCGCTTCTTAGGCAGTTTATAAAACTTTTTAGTTACAGTTTTTAAACATATAAATGGCATATATTTTTGTTAGAAATGTGGTTTTAGAGAAGAATTCTTGTACAATTCATACTCCAAGAACAGCAATCATCAAGCAGCGTCTATCAGCAATAGTACAGTCTCGCATACTGAAATTCTTTGGCCATGTCTTAAGGCAGAATAACAACTCCATTAAGTGCCTGGTGGTGCAGGGCAGAGTGGACGGTAACAGGACATGCGCGAGGTCACCGTTAAGGTGGACCGACCAAATTAAATCTGCGATAGGAGGTCCAGTAAATGAATGCGTCAAACTTTCATCTAACTTAATAAATGGTTGTAATTTATGTTCAAATTAATTAAATTAAAGAATTAAATGATTATTTATTATATTTTTCTCCCAAAGTTAATTTTATTCATAAAATATCGACCACTTTTCTGACATAAAAACTCTTGGCTAAGGTTTTAAAAAGTACTGTTCGTTTTAGACTGAGCATCTTGATAAAACGTGCGTTTTACATTACAATAACGCACAAGTACGTAATGAGATACATTACGATATTGAAATTGGTGAAATAAGATACCCTTTACGAGCAAATGTGTTATAAAAAATATTACATACTGTAGGAACTACAGGTAACAGAAATGCTAACAAGGCAAAACATAATGTTCCCCGCGCATACAGTTTAGCGGCCAGTCAGTCGTCCTCCCCTCATACATACATGATACGCGCGCAAAACACAGCCCTTTTCTTGCAGTCGGGTAAAAATATTACTTGCGTCATCAATCTAAATATTAGGCGCATTACGACTGGCAAGCTTTTTTGCGGCTATGTCTAGGTAGGCTCTCAGACTAACAGAATCCAGTTTTAGTATTCTACGTGAAGTAAATTACGAGTCCATGCAATTGTATTTTTAGGGACGGTTGAAAAAGAGGAACATAAAACATGTTGCGCCAGGATCAAGTAACATGGAACAATAGCTGGAAGATGATGATGGTGATCATCATCATCATCAGTGGTGACCTTATCCTATTTTTGGGGTCGGCCCTCCTTATCTGTCTTGGGCTGTGCTGGCGTCCAAATGTTTAATGGCAAAAAATATTCATAATGATCGTGCATACGTACGGTTTCTTATCTTTTACGCTAGGAGTGTTTTGTCCAAGCATTCTTCTCATCTCTTTAGTATAGTTATAAACAGTTGCCATGCATTTCGCCTGTGGGCAGATTGTTATCGATGGCAAAGGAACCTGAAACATTTCAAATGACTGCACAGTTTCTGTAACAATTACTTAATGTTACAAGTAAATCTGACTTATTATCGAGCGCTAGTATAGCGCTGTCATTGGCTATTGAAAATTAATTCAGCCAATCACTGCATCTTGTGCAATTTGCCGCACACTAGTTTTATTTCCAGATACCAGGATTAATCTGATTTATAAAAAATGTAGTCCATTATTTTTGTTTCGTAACAAAAGTTTCCTCTTTGGTTTGCCGTAAAATGCCTCAAAATCTCTTCGCCATATAAATGGATATTAACATTAAACTATACATATTTTAATTCGTCGGAACCTAACATTGTGTCGTGACACGTTTTTGTCTCATTACAGAAATAGTTTTCACAAACCTTGATAACCGGCACAAGTTGTTCACTGACAGTTACTATAACAGGACTGGTTTTCCATTTTATCCATACATCGCGAATCAAGTAGCTGCACATGCAGAGGCTTACAATAAACGTAATCATCCAAAATATTCTGGAAAAAAAACATCGGATCAATAAAAATTAATCTTTATCTTTTGTGGCATCTAGCCAGTATTTTAGATCGATCTGAACCTAATAATTCTCCAATTCAGTATCTAATAACTAGCCTTTTGGTGTTTGTTTTGCCTATGTCTGTGATTTGTGTTAAAAGAACGAATCGTTTTCGAAACACTTATACTGCAACAATCGAAATCATCGCGTTAAATTACCCGTGATAAATATATTGTTTACACTTATACTGCGCTCCAGAAGCATAATAATAGCCTTAGTTAAATGAGAAGGACCAATCTGCCGCCTAAATGAGGGCCAAAATAGCACAGAGCTCAGGTGGGATGTAACAGACCACGAAGGAGATGGCGGGACCAAGTAGACAGATTTAGCCAAAACTGGAATGAGAAACCGTGGCCTTACAAATTGGAAAGAGTGGAACAGACATTTACTTAGAAACAATGTATGGTAACAGCTAAAAGTTCAAAATTTTACTTACTATCAAACAAGTGTTGGTGCTCATGCACGTATACTACTCGTAGAAACTACTTTAGCTACGTGCAACAAGTGAAATTTCAAAATTTTGAAAACCCCCGACACATTTATCTTGCGAAAACACCCCGATTCAAACTGTAAAACGCCCATAACTTTTGAACGGCTGAACCGATTTTATTCAAACGTAGCTAAGAACAATTTCGACAAAATCATCTTTCAAACAAAAAAAACTAAATTAAAATCGGTTTATCCGTTTTGGCGCTATGATGCCACAGACAGGCACACATACACAGATACACAGCAACACACGTCAAACTTATAACAACCCTCTTTTTTCGGCGGGGGTTAAAAATATTAAAGAAAAAGCAAAAGAATCTTACTTCTCTAAACTAGTAAGTCCTCTTTTGGTGAAATACGGAATGCCTTGAAGCGAAGTGCTCTGCGTGTACTCATAACAGATACTTTTCACTAAACTCTTTTGCCGTTTTCTCCTAACTTTACGAATGCTGGCAGGGTCAGGTACGTTGAAAGGGATGGTGCTTATATCTCTCCTGGAAATAAAAAAGACACGTTATGACATTTTTTAATGATTCTACTCGGCTTGCATAAAGCGCTGTTACACGGAGTTAGCCACCGCAAACAGTTTGTACCAAAGTTTGGGCGAACAACTGACTTGTTACGTCAATGCTATAAGGTTGTTGTTTTACACCTTTATTTATAATGAAAATCTTGACACTGTTAGGACAATATATATTCAAAAAAATATCAGACAATTCGAATAAGGAATCAGTTGTTAAAGAGTTCGGATATTATTTTTATAAATAATGCCCTTTATGTTCCTACTTGCGAATTTAATTAGAACACGTAGCCTGACCATAAAATAATTCTTCATTATAAACTTAAGTTATAAAATTTAAGTAAGGCATCAAATCTGCCCGTGTACGTTTATGATGTTTAGTTTAAAAACAAAATCAAAATTGCCTTCTTCAATTAGCTCATTAGATAGAAGATGGTGGTTTAGTTTAGATGTGAAGTTTTAATAAATAAATATTTCTCACTCCATTTTTCTATCCGTAGCGCGTCCTCTTCCTGTAACAGTACGTGTATTACTATTAAAATGTACTGCCTACTAAAAACTTTTGCAAATAAGTGAAGGTTATTTCCGTAATTGAAGTCACGCAGGAGTCCCAATAATGTTTCTATTGAGACTTCCCGGTCGTTAATTAGGTAAATCGTAATTTTCATCATCATAACAAATATATTACTTGTATTTAGGCCGTTCATGGCAATAAGTTCGTCTCTTATTACATAACTGGCGAAATGGGCGTGCACTTTTGCTTAACTCTCCAGGGAATACAGTCGTATGTTATGTCAGTGCGTTTATAATAATAATTATTTAAACATACATATATTTGCTTATGTTCTATAGAGATAAAATTATATGTTTTAATGTTCACACGTTTGTATAAGCCAAACTCTGGAAATCTCCGATGATCTGATTACGATTCATTGAACGAAAGCAAACTCAAACTCGAATTTAGAAATCTACTTACATACCTATTTGTAAAAAGTTTTGGAGATAATGATCCGTCTGTTCAAAATAAGTTCTATATTTTAAACTATTTAAATAATTCAGGATCACTAAAAAACATAACTTATTCTAAATTTCACTATATTTTGGTTTTCTCTCTGTGATTGTTCACCCAAGTTACATAAAGGCAACCTTGAAATAAACTTCGTTGAATAACCATTAAATGTTTAATTCTCTTCGTTTAAATTCGTTTGGTGTCTTGTGGTTATTGGCAAATCTCAAGTTTTGTAAAGTAAACGGACTATGAAGAGGAGTTTAATTATTTTATTTTCATCACCACGATAGCAGAAATTGATTTTATTGGGCTGAAAGGTAAACGTTATTGTGAATTACCGACGCAAACAGTTAAATACCAAATTATTTTTAATTTTAAAGCATCTTTGAATTTGAACTCAACTCTAGAGGCACTTGTACTAAATTGTTAAAAGTTGTTTTCCCGATATTTTTTAAGATGGTAGTTGAAAAAACATATCTATTTAGCCCATGAGCTAGATAACCCAAAAAATATTGGACAAGTATTTTTTCTTTTGTAATGTAAAAAAGAAAAAATATAATTATAATTATATATAATTCTTTATTAATGTTGTTTCAATTGTTGTGATTTTAATTCAATGCTTTTAATTGTATATGTTGTATATTGTTTTATAATTTAATATCTGCTATTGTTTTAATCTTAATTTAATGTTTTTAATTATATAAGTTATATGTTGTTTTAAAATTTTACTATATTTACGTTATAATAATGTGTATAACCACAAAGTGTGCATGTGGTGTTAGCCTATAATTAATTGTTACACTTACAAATGATGGTAAAAAGAAACTGTAAACTTATTGTGTAAACAATTGTTGGTTAACCAAATAAATAAATAAATAAATATATAATTCTTAATTTTTTGGTGTATAATGAATAGTATATTCTACTCGTATTCTATTCTATTACGACGATACAGTACGTTGAAATATCGTGTGACGTCATGGTGTCTTTATATTGACAAAGTGACATTTCAAGCCCCCACTCCTGAACTTTGATGCGTTTTTGTCTTTGTCAATTTTTATTTATTTGATAAAGCAAAAAATACGGGTCCAATATTAATTGATAATCTCACTGACGGACTAAATAGAATTATCATTTTTCTACCCAGGAAACATCCCTATTGACTGCCTAAAATTTCTTAACATTTCTTACAGAAATTTATAAAAAAAATATTTGCCATAAAAAAAATGAGTGAGTTTTTCAAGTGGGCGTGGATGGCCAAATGCGAAACTACGAGGAATAGCGATAAACACCCAAAGAAGAAACGGGCCGGCGGATTTTGATGGAAACTAAAATTGCATCATTGGGATTTTCAAAAATTAATATTCTTAGCCAGGAATAGAACTCATTGAATTTGACAAAAAAAAACCACGCTGTATTATTACATCATCCAGTAGCATCGCTATTAAGGTTCACATTATGGAAACTAATGTCATACCGCAAACTTGAGGAAAAACTATTTTTTTAACAAAATACTACGAGTATACTATTTTTATAGCATTTGCTAAGGCCGGCACCCCTCCCGTGCGAAAATAAAAAAGGATGACCAATGTCCCAATCCAGTAGTGCTATTCTTTGACATCTCTCTAAGGAGAAATTCTAGCCATCAATTTTTCTGTGTAAAAATATTTTTAAACATCCAAGTCGTTTTGGAGGAGTATCCGAAAGTAGCGAAAAAATATTGTGTTGTTACTAATATTTTTTAAGCAAAGCTATTATTTATACGAAAAAAACATGTTTCACAAATAATGTACGCAAATCAATTCAGATAGGTTTGCAGGGCACACCAGCATAGATGTTTTGTGTGCGTAAAATCAACGGGTTCTTAGTGTTTTCTTCACAATATATATGAAGCAAAGACTATGAATCATAAATTTAACTGTGTAACTAACTGGTCCCGTGGCATGAGCTTATAAGCAATCGTCTGGTAAATCAAAGGTCTTCGGATCGTCCATCTTGAGCTACTGCTCAATCACGTGGGGTGGTGCAGCCAAACCCAACCTGATAAAGGTTGAGCGTGCGCAAAGGGCCGTGCTTAAGGTGAGCTGTTTTAAGCCCCATCTTTTTCCTACATAACTATTATTCGAGTACTGTCAAGTTCCCACTATCAGGCAACTATTTATTCTAGTTACTGCAATGAAACAACATTCTCTAACACCCTTCGACCCGGATTCCACTACTAGTAACCGCCTTGTAGCGACACACAGAACAGAAAAAACGCCTGTGTAGCGACATCTACCGCAAGAAAAACATCCTTTAGCCGCAGATTCTTTGTCTTCCTTGGGCCATACTTAATAATAAACTCCATAAATTGTTATCCATACACTAACTGAAATCGTCGTTTATACAAAACTAAGCTACAAAATTGGCTTCTTTCACAATCCTACTCAGCAACGCGTTAACATTTTGCTTTATTAAAAATTATTGTTTTCATTTTCGTAAAATAATATTTTATGTCCTCGAAAAGAGCGTTTTCCAAGCAGCCAAACTGTGCGGAAAGTGTCACTTTTTTAACTAGTGCTTTTTAGTATCCTGTATTTTTTTTAATTTTTAACTCCAACGTCAGCCCAACGCATGGAGTTTTTATTATTTGAGAAAAGTTTTACAAATTAGTTAAGTACAGATTATCATTCAAATAAAAGGTAAAATAAAACTAATACTTCATTAAAGGCGTTTTTAATTACTCTACATTTAGATTTTGATCAATAAATTAATTTTAAATACTCATTAAATATGTTTGGTAGAACGTATATTTTGCTCGTGCCTTATTGCGTTACGATGTGACAGCTATGCGCAGTAGATATGCCCGAGGTACTATTAGTTAATCTGTGGATATGCTGAGTGCGCTTGAATAAGCCCGCAATTTTATTAATTTCATTTTATTAATTTATATATTTTATTAATTTCCTCGCACAATGCATAGTAAAATGTTGTATGATACACGTACGTAAGATGATTTCCGACTCGTGTCGATTTATCCACTCATCGGAAATCACCTACCTTCCGCACTTGTAGCATAAATAACTATTGTAATTTACCTGATAATAAGAACATTATTGTGGAAAAAAAATATTGTATTAAAAAATAAACAATTTTTAATAAAAAATCAACAATATTTATTGACTACGTTTTTTAAAAATTATATTTACAAATTATAAAGTTTTTTGCATTACAAATATTCAAAGCCGGACAAGAATGAACGTTATTTTTGATACTCAAGTGGTTAATTCATTTATTAGTGATATGATTAAACATGTAAGTAAGTTAGATTTTAAGATACAGGTAGTATCTTAAAATCTAACTTACAATTCCTTAATATTGTAATCTCACTAACAATAACATCACTTACATAAAACAAATTTAATCACCCCATGATATTTTTAAAAATAGCCGATTGGTGCTCGACTTTTTGATAGGCATTCAATCACAGTAAAACTTTTTCGTTGTCGTTATACCAACTTTTCACAAGTCGCGCGCGCTGCACAGCGCAGTTATCTTGCACGAAGTAAATGTGTTTTTGCGGGTATGCGATGCGCACAGTTGGTAGCATCATGTTTTGTAAAACGTCCAAGAAACCTTGACTGGTATTGCGACCCCTTACTGCACTTATTCACCGGGACCCATTGATGTCATCCGCAATATCCCAAAGTAATGCGGGCATTAGAATTGCATTGAATACAATTACACACAATATTTTGCAACCGTCCTTGTCTGACTTAAAACATTTTTCATCGCTAAATATAACTATATTATTGCACCAATCAAAATCCTAATATTCTATTGCGAAGCGTACCCGGTTTTATTGAATATCTGTAAAAAAAAATGTTTTCCTGGCTAGCCTACAACATTTCACACCTGTTGCATGCAAGTGGTTCCGTACAGTTTGTAATGTTACGTCATTTTTAGTTACCCTGGACCGAGTAGTGAACTAGTGAGGAAGAGCTCAGCCATATGCCAAGCAACTATGTCACGGTGCCGCGCTTTGGCATCTATATATGCAAATCTAGCCTTTGGTCCCGGTCGGCGAGGATCAATGCTTCCCGAATCTGCATTACGATGGATCCACAATTGCACAGTTCTTCTCTGTCAACAATAATAAAATATTATTCCAAAAAACAACAATCAATAACATATGAAATATTTAAACATATTAAACTTCCAAACAAAATAAAAACATCTTATCAAAATAATTATCTTAGCTCTTAAGATTGTATAGTAACGTGATTCACAAATAAAAGTACTTACACTTTGGGGTGGGTATGGAATATACCTCCATCGCGACTACCATCCCACCGGAGTCCGGCGCCAAGCAGCTTGCTGTGTTCCGTCGGTGTGTGGGACTGCCAATGCCAGTCAGTAAGGGGCCCAAGTAGCACGCTAGCCACGTGCCAAAGGCTGCCCCGTCATCTGCAAACCTATCTGATTTGCTTTGTGTACATCAATCAATAATAAATATGTATTTTTTTCAAACCTTGTAACCTAGCTGTTACTAAGGAGTATGCTTTAGAAAGTGACCGTTTTACGGCAGTAAAGCGGTGGTAGGCCCTTAAGTGACATGAGCTCGAAGTGATCTCTCAATCCGTAGCGTCGTCGGTTGGAATTATAGCTCGCTTCACCTAAGTCATCACGGTGAGTGGTCTACAGAAGCCGGCAAGTCATTGTCTTCTTTTGTGCCAAGTGACATTCAAATCCGTACTACCGTACAGCCATAAATGCGTGATCAATTACCAAACACAAAGACTTTCAATTTCATAAGATGAGTTAAATAAGACGAATAAACTACCAACTTCATTAAATACTCAAGCTTAATGTCACCAACATTATAAAGCTTTCAAGCCCAACAAAGGGTATCAAAGTATTATCAATAATTGATCGTCACACGTCGAGTCGAGCCTAATGCAACACTGACGTTTTTATCTTAAGCTAATGGATCGAACTTTTTCTTTTACTTTTCTTTCGAACTTGACATTCGTGTTAAGTTCTTGGGGAGTTAGTTCGAGGACGAAAAGTTAATTATAGTAGGCAAATATAATGAGAAATTTGTTATTCATTCAACCAACCTAGCACTTGCCAGCAAATTCATAATATATAATATCATTATAATATCATATCATAATAATATCATTGAAATGTACTACCGACAACCCTCTGTGCAGAGCATGCATGGAGGAGGATGAGACAGTAGCACACTCGCCCCGATTCTGACATTCCTCGAGGAGCTGGGGTGGTGTGAGTAAGGAAAACGATTCCCCCCCGTACGCAAAATACGCGCTTGGACGTGGAGTTGCGGACACCAGCCAGTCTTAACTTAACTTTTTTAACTTAACGTATCTACCGTGCTAAAAAGTATTATATGTGGTAATCTAGGACAGACGTTGCTTATGTTCCAAGTTTCATTCATATTCGTTTATCTTTTGAAGCGTAATTGATAAAAAATCAAACACCAAAAAATCTTAATATGTAAACTTTTACGTTTAAAAGAAACTAGGAAATATTCAAAGCAAAGAATACATAATAAGGAAATAATATTGTAGTAGGATTGATAGCGTTAGTGTCAGTAGACTCTAACTCTGTTCTGGGGGGTGACCATAAGCAAGAACTTATGGCTAATAACTTTACTCTAATAAGAGTAAGGTTATTTTGAGTGTGTGTAAGGGACAGATGTAAATATATATACATCTGTCCCTTACACGCACTCCAAATAACCTTACTCTAAGAGTTTATGGTCTGAATTTTTAAACCAGCATACCTTTGTCTCCAAAGTTACCTATTCATTTTGCAATATATTTTATATAGACAAAGTCCATAAACATGACATGATGAGACCCAGTGTGTGACCTTGTGGTACCCCAGGGCCACGGGTATTCATTAACATTTATCATTTATTTCGTCTAATTAGGACGACCGCGGGCACTTTCATTAATTAGAGCTTGTAGGTTTGTGTATTCGGGAATATCAAGACTATGTAAATATACTTACAGTTTCCAACGACTTTGCCTACATAGAATAAGACTTTTTTGGTCCTAGAACGACCATAGAAAATCAGCGCCGTACTGTGGATCTCCATGGCATCGTGCTGAGTTAAAGCCTTGATGACACAGTCGCGTCGAGCATCTGCCTAATTTCTGGTTTTCATTTGTGTTTGTCTGTTTAATGTTGGTACTATAACATATTTTTTTTAAATCTTTATTTTCTTCTTTCAGAAGTATCTAATGTCGTCTTCTAACTAAAACACTAAAACCTTGTAAGAGTATTTCAGCAGAGATGGCGATGTAAATAAAAATACTCAGCAACGGTTACTCACCCACGTGTATTCTCATATCAAACACACAGTTACACCAAACACAGTTTATAGAAACAAACAGTTTGTAGAACATGGATTATAAAATAACAGCACTTACCCTAAGATTTATTTATTATCTCGCACTCAAAATTCAACTGTCTCTGATAGCGTGAGACAACATATTTATAAATGTAAAAAAGGCGGGCAATAACAGTAGGTCATTATCTACCACGACAGTCCATTTTTGTTGCCAGTGTAAAAATGTCAAATTAATTATTGCCAACACAGAAAAGTCACTTGGTGTGCTCAATTAAGTATAAAAATCGCTAGTCTGGCAAACGAAAGTAGATATTCGAATTGCAATGCTATATTAATATCAACTGATGACAACCTCAATTTTCCAAAACAAGAAGGCGTTTTGTTGTGATCTTGTTAATAGCATTTATTATGTGAAAAATTAATAAAACTATTAAAAGTGGAGTCCGGGAGATGTTGTTTCGCATGATGTCTAAATATAAAGAAAAACAATAGGAGAAAGACGCCGAATTCAAATTTGTTTACGTGTGGTGTTAGATTTCATAAGTTAGTATGACGCTAATAAGTTGATACTTTGTTTAAATTCATAATTACTATGGATGCAATAACTATTTCTCTATTATGATTCACATTCATTGTATAATAAGTTAAACACCTTCATAATAATGCATTATGGTTATTTATCATACCATAATAAAGGGTGCGCCAAAGTTCACCTAAATTTTCAACTCCGATAATTGGAAATCCGAAAATGTTCTTCCTAACATTTTTCATCCTAAAAATCACAATTCCTAACTACTCTGTCTCTAATGTTCATAATTCAGAAGCATTCAACTTCATAATGTCAGTAGCAATAAACATTTATTATACTTTTATTTGTTTTCCTATATTTTCTCAACATAACTATCTTTTACACTATTATTCAAAGTCATATCTTTTTTGTTTAGATTTCTTTTTATTCATAATAATCAGTATTATATACATTAATTTTGCGTAACTTTATTTTCACTGTATAACATATAAGAATAACAGGTACCATGGTACAAATAGTCAAATAAATACATGTTTTCATATACACATTTCAATTAAATTAGTTTAATATTAGCGGCTATAGCTTTCAAATAATCACTTTTATTGGTGTATTTTGCTTTAAAATTCAATATATATTTAATTCTATCATATTTGCCGTTGATTCGGAAGTTCATTTTATTTTTGTAGGTAGTACTCATAAATAGAAAGCTTTATAAAAATTTTCAAGACTCGGCAATGTTATGTTTTTTTGTATGTTTTTCGTGAGGTAAAAAAATGAGAATTAGTCCAAGAGCGAGCGAAGCGAGCTCGGGAACTTAGGGCACCCCGACACGGATAGGTTAGGTTCGAAGGAGATGACGGAAGCTGAAGTGAGCGAGCAAAGCGAGCGAACGCAGCTCCCGTCAACTCCTTCATGTTAGGTTACTTTAGACCCTGCAGACAGAAATAGGAGCGCCGCGCAGCGGGGCTCCGTCGACTTAGTTGCTTAAATCTTAAACTTTAACCATGGATATCTTCCATAACCATGGGGTTCCGTGGGGTTGGGATGGTACAATGAGGTAGCCCCTCTACCCTCCTTTCCCTTTCCCCCTTTCGCGCCCCTTAAATCGATGGAAATTTATGGATTTTTTTATTCTAACCTGAAAACTTTAACCATGGATATCAATCTCAAAAATCAATGGCATATAATCGAAATTTTAACCTTACACTTATACTTTTTGTTGCTTCTTAATTCACGCCCAATATTGTTTATCCACTGTTATTCGGTTTTTTTCATATGTAAATCCATGTACGTCTAATTTTAATCCTCTGCGACTGGTTTTAAATGATTTTAAATAATTTTTCTCTATATTAATAAAGCATTAACACAAACATGCACGTAATGATAATACACCGACATGAACTTAACAATAGACACAACTCAGTACGTTATGTAAAGCATACCCCAAATAATAATCATCCCTCAAATTAAAACTATAAATATCATCTTCTACCCACATATATTTTTTATTACACTTGGTAAATGTTTCTTTCTGAGTATGAGTGAAAATATTATGGTAATTATGTTTAGGGATAAAAGCGTTATGATAAAAAACAGTAGGAGTTTAAATATATTTACATTAATGATATTATTAATTACAACTTTCGGAAACATGAGTGTTATGAACATCGCCGGTAGCACTACAAATAGTATGAATGAAAACTTTAGGATGAAAATTTTTAGGAAGAGTGATCATTCGGATTACAAATCGTTAGGAAGAACAATTTCGGGTAAAGAACTTTAGGTGAGCCAATATGGACCCCATAATAAATGTTGCATTTTTTTTACAGGAAATCTGGAGGATGTAGCAGGGGTTGATGTGACAGTGATATGATTAAATATTGCCCTGTCTGCAGTGGACTTAGATAAATGCCACGTTATTACTGACTCCCTTTTTTTTCATATCACTCCTCACACAGTCCATCCATCTTTTTTTTGGCCGTCTTCTCCATCTCCATCCATCTAAATTTATATTTATAATTCTTTTAGTAACATGCGTTTCATTCCTCCTCATCAGACGACCATACCAGGACAAACGGTTTCCCTATAATTTTTCTGCCACTGGCGCCTCTAATATACTCATTTCTCATTTTATCCAATCTCGTCACGCCGCACACCTATTTCAACATTATCATATCTGCTTCTTCTTCTTTTCGTGCGAGGTGTGGCCACCTCTGATGTCAGAGTTAATTAAGCTGCCTCTGAGAAACCCACAGGCCTCTGACTTGGCTGGCATATCTGCTACATGCAATACATAACAGAATAGAATAGAATACTCTTTATTATGTACACCATATAAGTTACAGAAAGTATAGACGAAGAAAACATTACACTGGGTGACACAATGGGCGGCCTTATCGCTAAAAGCGATCTTTTCAAGACAACCTTTGGATGGATTAATAATAATAATAATATTTTTTTAAACTGTCATGGTCACTAATACTAACATTAACATTCGAAACGATATCGGAAACTCGCAACAAATAGTAAACATGGTAAATATCCCGTTTCGAATGTTAATGATGATAATAATTAGTCTAATTGCTGCACACCGTTCCAGTACGAGGATAAACAAATAAAATAAATAATATCTAAAAGCATTAATTACCTTAAGTATTTTTATTCAGAATACGAAGTAAAATAAATAATTCTTAAGTTTTATAGTTTATGCCAGGTATATCACACCAGTTTTGGGGTTGCTATGCCGATATGTTTTAAATTTGCCGCGCTTTTTCAGTCTCTACATTCGTTTGCCAGACTCTAACAATAATTTTACCCAAAAACGAAAAACGAAGGATAATGAGTTTGTTATGATGGTTGAAAAAAGAATTTGAATGACAAGTGTTATTCTTTTGAAAGTCACAAATAAATCTTAACGTTATGCCTCCTTACTTTTATTTCTAACTACTTATTTTTACTCGAAAAGAAGTTACATTTCAAGATAAAATTTGCTTTTTTCCTTCACAGCACTGAAAAATTCTGTTCTATATTTCAAGTAAGTAACCATTACAACGATTATTTTCCAACAAGAACACAGTTTTATGTCCAATGAATTGCCATCCTAATGGAAATTAGAAAGCGTCTTCTTCAAATTACTTAGAATAATTGGACCAACGTAAAATGAAATGAACACAAATTAGGTGTACCAACATAATAACAAAATTAATCGTGTTTTATGAGCAGGCAGCCTTGTTGTTTCTAGTAATAAATTATTAGCGTATAAATTTGGGGAGTAGGGCAACAAATACCTTAACACTTTTTTTTGCGGTTCCGTAGCCAAAGAGTGAAATACCACTAATTGGGATATAAAAATTAAAAAAAAAACTACGTAAACCCAAAAACTTGTCAAACTTTGTTATTAAAGTAGGGTGGGTAATCGGAAACCAGTTGAATTATTATAAAATACTGGCTTCTGCCGGCGAATTCACACGCGTGATAGTCAGATATTATCCGAAGCGATCGTACTGCATGTTTTTATATTGACAATTAAACACTTTTATTTCTTCTCTTTATAGCCTACAGTAACAATTTTTTTTAAATTATTTTGCAAGGTCCATTTTTTTTTTTTTAGAAAAGCATAATTAAAATTTGTTCGTGAACGTAACCAAATACAGACAGAGTTATTTTGCATAATGGATGTGTAACCTACGTATAATTGTTACCTGTGAAGGCAGGTAACTAAAGAAGTTATAAGAGAATAGCATTCATTTGAGACTAGGAAATTTATACTAGTGCACAAGCGCGTCACAAGGTAACACTTTAATTTACTGAAAACATGGTCAGATTTTTAAAAATTAAATATTTGATTACCTATTGGTAAAATTTCTCCGAACTCCTCATTCTTATTTGTTATTTTACAAAATCGACTGATGATGATAAAATTATTCGCATAACAAATTTTACATTAGCTATTTCACTGGTAGTTAGGAATTATGCTAATAACTTCATTTCCATAACATTTATTTTATGAGATTGGCCGATTTAGTTGTTTCCCTCACGAAACTGGAATTAATAGTAGGTAAGTAAAATAACCTCAAGGAATTATATGGTTTTCAGAATTAGTAATGAAGGGATTATAAAAGGTAATTCCTGGAAAGAGACACACACCACAGATAGATTAGTGATGTTCTTTTGTTAGGTCAGGTGGGTAAATTATGACCAGATGTATGAACGTGTATGATACAAAATGCTTGTGTATGAATCGTAACAGATGGCATTCTGGGTTTCTGCCTACCATGTGAAAAAAAGTTAGATAAAAAACCAAAAAAACGCGACTGCTTAAGAAGCGAACAAAAAGACGTAAACAAGAAGAAAATCATGCTGTGCAATCTGAGGATACATTTTCGCAGGCTGGGTGACCTCCTGATTCTCCGACTGCGCAGCATGATTTTCTACTTGTTTACATCTTTTTAGTTCGCTTCTTAAGCACTCGGGATTTTTGAATTTACTTTTATTAGTTAATATTTTTTTTCGAATTAGGAACATTTAAGTGTCTTATATTTCTGAAATCACTTCTTAAAACCCTTTATTTTAATACCCCAAACGATGGGTTGAAAAGAAAAAATATTGGGCTCCCTAAATGTGGCTCGTAAAATCCGCCATTTCTCTATTTTCTAATTTTAATGTAGCCAGTGACACTCTAAAGGTTAAGACGATTCGATTGACGTTAGAATCATCAAAACGCCACATAGGAACATACATACATACATAGACTGAAAAACACATTACCCTCCTTCGGCAGTCGGGTAAAGAGGCATGACTATGCATATATAGACCTTATAGGTGATGTTCTTCAGAAAGGCCAGGTGCGCAGTACTCATAACCGGCGTGTGTGTATGACTAGATGTATGAATGTGTGTGAAGCAAAAGAAGTATGTAAGGATCGTAGCAGGTGGCGTTCTGTAGTTTCTGCCTACCCCCATGGGAAAAAGGCGTGAGTTTATGTATGTATGTAATAGGTAGGATAGGTATATGTAATTTCTGAAAAATAACTGCTTTTTTTACCTTTTTTCTGCCATTCCATACGTACTTGTAAAATCGGAAAATATTTATAAAATATAATATCTGTGATATTTTGTGATTACTGGTGGTTGTATGAAATAAGTCGTATGAATTCCGTGATATTTCTAGTTCACACAAAACTTGCGTACAATTTATTTAAAAATAAAACGTGTAGCTACTGAGTTTTCAACTATAAACAGGCGATAACATCTATACCCAAAGGGTTCAACAGATTAAAATCTTGTATTTTTTGCGCCGTTACTTTAGAACTGCTGCAAATTCACGGCAAGCCCAGGAGAGGTCTATCTCAAGAAATATCTTAATTAAGGACAGTGTCACCCAAACTTAATTTGGTCAACTTTGTCCGAAAAAAAAATAGCATTATAAATGAATGGCTAATTAATTCTGCAAAGATGTATACTTTTAATTGGATTTTGCACGTTTTTTGGAGATTTTTTTGTAATTAATTTATTTAGGAAACCTTGGCAATTTATGTTCTTAATCCAGTGCCTTAGACCTTGAACTTTTACTTCCTATTCCTGTCCAATCCAACTAATGTAAAAATCAGAAAGTCTGTTAATCTATCAAACCTCAACGGCTTAATTAACTAAACCTGTGTAACAACTAAACTTGATAAGTTGGTACACAGGTACACCATGTCCTGGATCAGGGCATAAGAAATCTTTTAAGACAGGGAAACTTTCCCTTGGGACAATTGCCGACTCAGGAAAGCAAAGATTCCTCCAGAAACGTTTAGGTACTATAAGGACTCACCACCTACTTGCCTATTATGAGACTGGCACCCGATAACTATTTAGTTTTGTAATGCGATTAAAATCGGAATGCTAGCAAAATAATTGAAGATGTTTTTGTTTAGCTTTGCTTGTCACTTCCCTCTGCAGCAGAAGGACAGATAAGCAAAATCCCGGAATAGCAAAATCCCAGATTAGCAGAAGGACAGATTTGCAAAAAGGCAGATAATGTACTGTTTATTCAGTACGAGTACAAGCTGTCCTAAGACAGCCACGTTGTTGATTCAATACAAAATTTCAAAGTAATCTCTGCATACCTGCATGCTCTGAGCTACCCGCTTAAAGTACTATACGTTTTTCTCAAACCTGAAGAATAAAGATTTTACCACTAGCAACCCGGATTTGGATTTGTGCCCGGTTGATGGCAATGGGTTGGCCCCCTTTTATATAGGACTAAAACATACCTGCCAAAATTTGGGACTGAGAGTGATAGCATAAGTACACCTAATATTTCGGGTAGAACAGGCATGGTGTTACATATACGAGTATTATGTTGAACTGAAAACTTATCACATTATAGAGTGAGGTTCCTACGAATTAAAATACAGTTTAAAAATAATGACGTTATGCATGTTTGTTTAAGCCTCGGTAGCTTACTCAGTCGTTCTGTGTTATATCTCTATAATAAAATCAATCCCAAAATTGTCCCCACATATCTAAGTACTAATGCTGTAACAACAAGGAAGTTTCTTGCCGGTTCTTCTCCATAAGAAACGACCAACCCGAACCTTTTGTCGACGTTTTATAAGTGCCCATGTAGGCCTATATGAAATAAAAAAATTGATTTTGATTTTGAATCAAAATTTAGATAATTAAATTTTGAATGTTCACAAAATGTTTGTCAATTATAGTTTTAATTGCATTTATTAGAGTTGATTATGTCACGTTTAATTATGTCGCACCAATTATATGGTGGCGTTTCAATTAAAATCTTAAGCTTTCAAATGGCATTTTATTATTATAAGCATTTAATTTGTTAGAGGCGATGAACTGTGGTCGTGAATACACTGAGGCAGAGTAGGAGCATAGTTTTAAAACAGGGTTAAAACATAGCATATTGGCCCTTATGAACACAAAGTAATGTACACAAGTATAACAAGGTAATTAAGACACGAGTATTTGAAATTCAAATTTGCGAATGCGATCGTCTTTAATCTGGATAGATATGTAAGCGTGTACAATATGCTGTAATAATGGAAATAAATTTATCGCGCATTTTCTAAATTTGAAAGGAATCCTTCGTTTTATGAAGCTTCCTGCAAAGTTGCCAATCGCTATCCAAATATTGATCATCTATCCTTAAAAACTATCAAAGATCTCAAATGACTGTCGGGATCACCAGCTCAACTTGCATACCGAAGCACGGAGGAGTACCTACTCGGTACTTAATATCGTGAAGCAAAATCAGACTTAAGCAGATATCTACCGACTTAGCATAGAAAGACTATCTATTTTACAAATCCATTAAAACTTTCTCGCCATAAAAACCTAACAAGCCCAAACCCTCAGTAGTATCAACATCATAAACAGAAAACAAACTAAAACGGAAGTATTGAATCCTTTCTCATTCATTTACAAATCCTGCCAGTGAATTCGGATTTGTAAGCCACAGCTAGATTCAGTGCTTGAAAACGAATGAGAATAAGTTCAACACTGAAGCTGAGATTTCGCTTCGACAACGGGCAATAAAAGCACTGAGTGATTTATTAATGAGAAGATAGTAATCCTACAGACATAGTAGTCTTTAAAGTAATCGTAAAAGTATTTATCTTCCTTTTTTCGGGCTTTCCCGAAGGGGGATAAGACTACGTTGGGATCTTTTTAAAATTTGTATTTTAATTCTAGTTTACAATAATTATAAGCCCACCAAAAACATTTTCATGTAAAATGTTGCCAAGACGAGACCATAATTTATGGCTCGCATTGGCAAAAAGTTATCTATATGTGTATTGTCAAAAAGTTATAAATGGTAGGTATATAGGTGGTTTGGCGTCAAAAATATACTATTTTCTGTGTGATAGGTCCATTCTGCACAATTTCAAGGACTGTTAAGTTATGCCAGGGGAACCACTAACTATCCAACACAGAACCAAAAAGGGAAATATCAAAAATATGAGGCAAGCATAAAATGGTATAGCATACACAAGTCAGTAGGCACATCATTCATCACCAAGGCCGATGCATACGAGAATTGAAAGACACGCCAATTACAAGACCCAAAATATAACAACACACTCACTGGAAAGATTTTCACAAGTTTTGCCTAAAAACCGCCAAAACAACTTTAGATCTCACGAAAGGAAAACTAAGAATAACTAAGGATCCTACTTGGTGGAATGAGAATGTTAAATCTCTGATAAGGGAAAAGAAAGCGTATTTCAAGAAATAGAAGGAAACAAAAATTTTTGGACAGAACAAGCTATGTTAATGACTGTAATGTAAGCTTTCGGTTTAAACAAGTGCTACCAAATGATGTAAAAACTGTTATAGACAAATTGGACTGCAACAAGTCGCCGAGGTCAGATGGTATTAGAATTATAGATCTTAAACAAATTATAGAGCAAATAAGTCCAGTAATAGCTTATTTTATTAATATTAGTGTTAAAAAGTCTCAATATCCGGAGGAGCTTAAAAAATCTATTGTCAGGCCAATATACAAACAGGGATCTCATTGGGATTATAGCAATTATAGACCTATAGCAATTCTAAATACAATAAACAAAATAGTCGAAAAAATTATAGTTAAACAGGTTACTACTTTTCTAGACAATAATAATATATTAAATGAGGTTCAACACGGTATTAAGCATAATAGAAGTACTGCTTCTGCATTGGAAAAATTCACAGACGAAGTCAACAATCGTCTTGATGAAAAAAATATAGTTATGGTTATATTTATAGACTTCAAAAAAGCATTTGATACTCCGGACCACGACGGCTTGTTGCAGGCTATGGGTGAATGCGGTATAAGGGGCCCCATGAATGCATGGTTTGGGGAGTACCTAAAAAACCGATCACTCAGAGTGTGTGTTAGTGGAACCGAAAGTGTACGGGGAGACATCAAATTTGGTGTGCCGACCGGTTCAGTATACGGACCACTAGGATACATAATGCATGTCAACTCTATGTCTAATGTATTGAAGAATTGTAAGGCACATATGTATGCTGATGATACTTGCTTGGTTTATAGCCATAATAATATACAGCTCATACAGCAAGCAATGTAAAATGAATGTGGTTCAGTTGGCACATGATAATGGCATTATAATTAATAATAGCAAAACAAAATGTATGCTCATTCATTCGCCTTATCATAAAAATAAAAAACAATCTGGCGGTAGAAGTGAAAGGCCACTTTTACGAATGTCTTCACAACAACAGGCAGCCTTATCATAAAAATAAAAAACAATCTGGCGGTAGAAGTGAAAGGCCACTTTTACGAATGTCTTCACAACAACAGACAACACTGTCACTGCGCATGTTTGGAGACAGTTACTTCTTTTAGTCCTAGTTCCTAGGACTAGTCATAGATAACACATTCACATGGAATCTGCATGTTGACAAAGTTTGTAATAAACTACGCTCCATCCTGGGTAAATTAAAAAATCTTAAATATGTTGTCAGTAGGAGGGTACTGTATGTATTGTATTATGCACTGGCGGACTCAATTGTTGATTGAGGGTTGGGTGGATATGGTATTACGTTCCTTACACACTTAAAAAAAATTAACATCTTGCAGACTAGGATACTTAAACTACTCGTAATAAGAAAAAGCCACGGGACCGGACGAGATTGCAGCAGAGTTTTGGAAAAAAACTGGGAAATTCTGGTTCTAGCTTGGTTAACGATGCTTTTCAACGAAAATCTTATAACTGCTAGGATGCCAGATATGTGGAGAACCAGCAATCTGATACCTTTCTATAAGAACAAAGGAGATGTTGTGGACTGTGGAAATTATAGAGGAATCAAATCGGTGAAAATACTTATTGAATTTATAAGTCTCGCAAACAAGACCTCCATATGGTCTTCATCGACCTCAAAAAGGCATTCGACCGAGTTCCGCGAGAGCTTATTTGGCAAACACTGAGAGTACAAATAGTACCTGAGCATTATATAGAGCTTCTAAAGGATCTGTACTACAATGGATCAACCAGAGTGGAAGGCACAGTAGGAACAAGTGAAGAATTTGAGGTCAGAGTGGGTGTTCATCAGGGTTCGACTCTGAGCCCTCTTCTATTCAATCTTGTAATGGACTATATTACTTCAATAATACAAAAACCAGCACCGTGGTCACTACTATATGCCAATGATGTCGTTCTTATAGCTGAATCTTTGGCATATGTGCAATCTGATCTGATGGCATGGCAGAAATCCTTGGAGTGGAGAGGGTTGAGAGTCAGTAGACAGAAGACAGAATAGATGTATTGTGACTCGTCTGGAGCTGATCTGGGTGTCCCCTCAACAGACTAGAAGAATTCAAGTATCTCGGCTCCATAGTAGCACCAAAAGCCTGTGCTGAGAGAGACATACACAATAGAGCCGCCAAGCCGCCTGGCTGAAATGGAGATTGCTGTCTGGCATACTATGCGACACCCATCTGCTAATTAAAGTTAAAGGCAATGTATATAAAAGGGTAGTAAGACCAGCCTTGATCGGTTCTGAGTGCTGGCCGATGAGGAATACGGATGAACAGAGAATTCACACCACTGAGATGAGGATGCTACGCTGGTCTGGTGGAGTTTCAAAAGTTGACAAAATAAGAAACGAGTATATTCGTGGTACTTTTAAAGTCACTAAAATACACGATAAACTTAGCGAAAATCACTTCCGCTGGTACGGACATGTAATGAGGCGAGAGAATGACCATATGCCCAAAAGAGTCATGAACATAAATTACGCAAAAAAAGCCGTGGACGACATGATTATAATCAACACAACAGAAGAGACAACCTGTAACCATACGGTGTGGCGCAGAAGTACTAGGAGGACCCCAAATGAACTGGGACAACAATCAGGAGAAAGATTGTCAAATAGTTATCGTAGTATCGAATTATCGGGTAGTTAGGTAGTGGCTAATTTGTGTGTCGACCGTTTTGCTACCATCACATGCCTCGTTACTAGAAGTCGCCACTTATAGGTTTCACGTATTTCATATGCGCAACTCCTCGTTGCCATGTTTCGTTACTACAAAAACTATTTATGTAACAAAAAAGTAATTAACAGTGAATATTTTTTTCACCTTACGGCCATGTGACGATAGTGAAACGGCCAAGCCACATATTTTGACTAAGATTTAGAATTTTTGAAGATAGAGCTTGTAGAGTTAGGGCGTGTAGAGTTAGAAGCTTGGCTCTACATGTGATCTGATAACTTTTTGACAGTACGAGGCATATGGTCTCATCTTGGCAACATTTTACATAAAAATGATTTTGGTTGGATTATATTACCATTATTGACATCATATCAAGAGAATTTTGTTTATCTGGTCTAATCCAAACTCCTTTTATGAGGGATCAAAAAAATTACGAAGCGAGAAAGCAGTGTAAGGTAGGTACTGCCCTTACGCTGGGTCCGTGGCTCACGCCCCCAGTGGTCGATGCACCTGTGGCCGACGCCCCCGATTCGATTAATTTATTTCAAAGCAGTTTTTGATCAAATGTAGTGTCACACACAAAAATGTTGTACACAAATAATAAATGTATATTGATTGTAAGTATAATATTAAATCATAATTATATTTATAACAAAGAAATATTGGTTGTATCTTTTGAAAAATTAAAGTGCTAATTATTTTTCATTGTTTATTTATAAGATAAGATAATAATAAGATATCTAGTAAAAAAATTGTATATACATCACAGTTTACATCACCTATAATCAAGAGAATCATTTAACTTAATTACAATAATCAGTCTCAAATGTAATAAAATACAATTATAATAGTGATAAAGATAAAATGTCTATATGGTATGTTATTATAAATGTATATTAACAACATTAACTAACATTTTATATGAAGTCATTTTGATTTTTTGGATGTTTGTACATAATAAATATGCTTTTAATGGAGAAAAAGGTGTCAAGATAAGTTTAAGTGGCGATTTATTTTCTCTGCTATTCTATAGATAAATTTTGTTTAGCAAAGGAAAAATACTTCATTACGGTAAAACACTTTTCTCATTTACTGTACTAAGCGAAAAAGCACAAAAAATAATAATATATAATTAATCGAATCGGGGGCATCGGCCACATGACAGGTGCATCGACCACTGGGGGCGTAAGCCACGGACCCCTTACGCTTCACTTGTCTCGTCTTGGCTATATCAGATATGTATTGCAATTGCAATATTGCATTATTCTATTTAACTATGCTTTTGTGTGTCAAGTCTTGAAAACTAACTTCGATTGTAAATTGTAATCCAGAAATGTACTTAAAATCTACCAATAGTTACACGTCGTCGTAAGGGTCAAAGATACCCAAGAGAATAATTTATGATTAAACTGAAACGAAAAAACAAATAAAACTAAGAAGCAAGTCTTTGCAACTAAGCAATCCGACCATTCGTGTATATACACAGACAGTCGTAGGAATGTTATGGCAGTATTTAATTTATGTCTCTTTCTTTGGGCCTTAATTATAAAAAAAAAAACTCAACGGTGTTTAGTAATTTATTGTTCAGCATATTCGAAATTCAAACTTTGTATTTGAATTTAGAATCTGCTAAACTTTTTTAAGACAGTACATAGAATTTAATACCTAAATAATTGTGTTTATCTAAAACTAATTCTGAGCAAACCAACAGCTAAAGCCTATCTAAAACTATCAAGATATTTGATTAATATGATAGTTGTTCGTTGCACATGACTGCGCCGTTATTAGGCCCTGCTCACCGATACACATAACAACTTCGACAACTTTAATTAAGTTTCTTGGTAGAACAACATAATATTCTAAGGTCTGATACACAAAGTTTGAGTGAAGAATAGAAAGGTACATAAGGTCGGGTATGGACGACAAGGGCAAACACACGCACACATAGACAAGATTCACGTACAGTGAGAGTTAGCGCTTTAAGATTAGCCTTTTTTTGAGATTGCGTGACTTAATACTCGTAATAACACCGGGACTAATCAATCTATACGACAATGCCAACGGCTGAGGTCGGTCCATGGATAACCCTTCCATGCTTCGGAAAACATGTTAGGCCGATGATTCCCGGTTGTTCTTATTAGATCTTTACCAGACAGGTACTCAGAAACTCGAAGACGGTCGACCAGTCCTGCTAAGAGGTACCATTTTACCCAGATACTGGGTTGTAGTGATATCAAATAAGCTGTAACTTTATGTTAAATCCAGTTAGACTGGAACCGACTCCAACGTAGTTGGAAAAGGCTAGGCATAATATTATTATGGTGACTTGTTTGCAATCGCTGTACGTAATTGTCAACGTTTGCGAAGGACCCGATTTTGCTTGTTGTTTAGAGTTGATGCTCTGTGTGTGTGTTTGTTTTTCAAGTTCAGAGATTGATAAGCTTTGATACTCGAGTCATAGATTAAATTTGCAACAATCATTTTGTGCTCATTTCGCGTAATTAGAATTTTGGTAAAAGGACGACCTACGATGCTACTATCTTTAATGACGATCAAGATAGAGTTAATGTTCGCTACAGCAAGGACAGTTAAAAGTTAATGTTAATGGCTTCACAAAGCCCGAGTATGTTTGTCGTAATTGCGTATGTCTAAAGATCGCAATTTAGTGCCTGATTATTGTTGTTGTTTGAACATGTAAACTGCAATTATAAGCTTTGTTATTTATGCCAGTCAAGCTTTACTGTAAAATATTTTACATACACATCTGATGACATAGGCCTAGCTTCTGAATCGAAAACTTTATAATTATTTTACACAATACCTTTGCCAGCAGTTCTTCTTCTACTAAGCGTGTCGATAGCAAATACAGTTTTTACCCGACTACGGTGGAATCCGAAAGTAAGGGTTATGATTTTAGCAGTCTATGCATGTTTGTATTTACGTATATTTCGCCGTAGCGCCTAATCTATTCATTTGATTTTGAATAAGGTGTCAATCGATTCGTTATTATGGCTAAGGTAAAACAGTAACAGTATTTTAAATAAACTTTTTTTTAAATAAATCTTAGGCTTAATATTCCACAACGGCAACACCATTCACTGATGCAACAATAAGACCGAAAGGTGGACCATGATATGCGGAGAGACGGTGCACAAACACTGGACATCAGAAACATCCGAGAAACCTCGCTTGAAGAGGTTGTCTTTGCTGCGGCTGACCTGAGTGTTGAGATTGGTTGAATGACCTGACTTGCTTAATTTGTAGTCGCGTCAGTAAATTTATTTTCAGGAATATTATTATAATGATGATCATAACCAAAAATTAATTCCTTGTTCTGTGATGTCGTTTGAGTGAAGTCACTTGAGTGCTTAATTTTTTCCAACTACATTCTACATCTCCAATACAATCGCATTTGAAACCGTCTAGCTCCAGTATCATTTAATTTGGAAGCAGTAATACATATTCAGTGCGGAGGGAAGTACGGCGTAAGGCAAATTTATCACCTCGCTACTGAACAAGCGAGGAAAGGAGGGAATCGGCTGTAGTTCGCGAAATCAAAATGGTTTCACGAGGATATTGGGTGTGGAAAGTTCTAGATTTTTGTAGATAGGATTTTTGTAACGATAATTGAGAGAGTAGAGTGTATATTTTTGTTTAGACCAATAAGCTAAAATTAAAAGATTTTGTGCTTTTATTAAATGAACAACTCTGAGGTTGACTAATGTCAGTATAAGAAAGGAAGAAAATTGCGTTAGTTAGCACAAATAAAACCGCTTTGTTAAACTACGAAAACAAGCATTATTTTATGGTGTCCAAGATAAGGACCTCAGCTCAGAATAGTTTTAGGTGGCATCGCATGGTTTACCACATAACTCTGATTTTAAGCTAAAATCTGGTTATTTTAAGTATTTTATTCACAATCAAAACTGATGGTGACATCATATTATCAAAAAAAATATTCCATTACCTTTAATATCAAGTCGCTTAATTTTTTCTTCATCACACATTTCACATCTCTATCCACACTACTCCTATCAAATCTCATTTGTAACTGTCTAGCTCCAGTATCATTTAATTTGGGAGCACTAATACATATTCAGTGCGGAGGGAAACACCGCGTAAGGCCAATTTATCACCTCGCTACCGAACAAGCAAGGAAAGGAGGGAATTGGAGGTAGTTCGCGAAATCAAAATGGTTTCACGAGGAAATTGGGTGTGGAATTTCTAGATTTTTGAGGATAAGATTTTTTGCAGGAATTAAATGTGTGTACAATGGGATTTGGTCAAACAAAAGACGGTTAGGTTGATTTTACGGCCCGTGCAACCGGTTTTCACTTCTATTGCGTTGGTGGTATGACAAATGGCAGCTGTATTGAACAGTTAATTTTGGTAACAGGTTTATGGTTTTTATGCTATTCTTATAATTACGGGATAAAACTCAAAGTCGGTTGAACGGAATGTAAAAAGAGGTTGCTAACATTTCTAATGTTATTTCAAATGGAGTATAGTTATAATTATAACGACACACATGTCTTCCCCAAAAGTAAATACTGTCTCTCAATATACAGGGTGCCCTAGTTTGAGAGACAGGGTTCATTAACCAATCAAATGGTTACAATGTAATCCCTACAATATAGCTGTATACTTAAAAATGTGAACACTAATTATTGTTATCTATTTTTGTACCAATAAACATTTATTATTATTTTTATAAAAGGTTAGGCAGAGGTTGCTATATTATGCTCATATTTTGCCAGGTAAAGTGAAGTCCTATGTTATAGGTGGCAAGTCTATGACATGAACCGACCACAAATCTAAACACCGGCCTGTGACTGAGAAATTCCAGATGGAAATATTTAATAACACTGCCCGACCCAAAACTCGAACCAAGGTCCTCGTGTTCAGAGCGACTAATACCAAGGAGGCAGTACATATAAACGTAGAATGCTTCTAAATAACCAACAATAATAAACCAGATACATTTTTAATTCACCGTCTTTGTAGTCACTGATAATATGTAAACCAACAAAATTAAACACAGTTTACAAGATAATAATAATACCTGATTATGTAGAAAACTGGATGAAAAGGGGGCGGGGAAGACCTCATTGTGCATCAAAGAATAGTTTGCGTTTGTTTCTCAGTGAGTTCTTCTCCTCCCCTTTTTAGCAGAAAACTTAGGTAAGTTTGTCAGGTACATGATTTATTATAGAACTAATTTAGATTTTATTCACGACCTGGATTAGTTTGTGGTAAACAATCATGGTCTAGACTCTATTTAATTATACTTTACATAGTTTAATTTTTATTTCTGAAATTGTGATGTATTTGTTTACGACGGAGTAAATTGAATTAAAGTTTTTGGTATGCGTTAATGTTGTTTTTCAGTAAAGTTGTTTTCAGTTCTTATCTTTAGGTTGATTAGATTTTTATGTGATATATTTTGGTAAAAAGATTGAATCTAATTATGATTTGACTTTCAACTGTATCATGTTTTGCAGTGATTTGTTTTAATTTCACATAAAATTATGTATGACCTACCTACAACTTCGTGTAAGAAACCCTATCCTACCTACCCTACATACATGATATTGTTGCGTAACTTAAACCGTTTACGCAGCGCACGCAACGGCAGCTCTTAAATATATTTTTTTATGCCCCGCTCCATTTGATCATAGAATTTTTTTTTTGGTACGCTTATGCTTGACCACTATCTCACCTGATGGTAAGACAGAATGAAACATGTTCCCTTACAAATTAGAGTACATTTAAAAGCCGCTACAAAATACTGCAATGCAACACATTATCCAGCAGTCAATTACAATACCTGTCACATTAACCATAATAGCAATTACGGTCCCCAATCAACGGCTGACAGGTGCCAATCCAAAAGTTCGCCAACTAGGGTCCCAAAAACTGCCCCAAAAAGCCCCTGTATTTTTCATTTAATGGAATTACACCTGTAATCTTGGAGCCAATGTCGGCCCGAGTTACGCCAACTAATTTCGCAACTTTTATTTACCTGCCCGCCTGTTACCAACATAACGGGTAAACGTTGGTACCAACACAACGCCAAAAAAGTTTGTTTTGGTGCCAAAACATGGATAACTTGATGAAGCCCCGTTTTGTGGCAACGCCGGTACATTAGTTAATTAATCGAAGTTTATATTGGTTCATTTCGGCTTGTCGGGCGAGAGAGGGAGGGAAGGAAATTTTTTTGCTTGTATAATGTAAGCAGATGAATTTGGATTGCGTTTTAGGACGGAAGTTGAGGAAATTAAGGGAGGGTGGTTTGGGGTTGCAGTTTTTAGTTCCTGGTTTGTTATTACTGTTAGAAAGAGGGGTAAGCAGATACAGAAATGTGTAACGAAATTTAGATGAAATTCAGTGAATATTGTTTTTTTACTTCACAGTGGATATGTATGATTTAGGATACACTTAGAAAACACATTGACGATCTCCAGTAGAATGAATGCGCAAATTATGAAATAGAGTCAATAAGTAATATGTGCGGACGGGATGGAAATCCAACACAGATTATCTATATTAAAAGTGCAGACACCAGTTCCCAACAAAAGAGGTATCCAACTATGTATAATTATTAAGACCTAGCTTCCACACGGGTTTTGAATTAGTACTTCCCCAAATATATTTATTAGCTTATGTGTTATTGTGATGTGTAAGAAATATTACTGTTAAGTTACATTAAAAACCATTCTAAAGAAACATCCATGCATACATTAAAACTATCAAACTTTCACTGTTATAGTATCGAAGAAGAAAGAGAAATGTTAATATTTATCTATTTTCTAGTTTTTTTGTCATGTAATAGTAAACTATGGAAAGTTAAAACTCATTATAAATTCACAAAACTATGTGTTTTATAACGCCATCTTCGTACATCAATGTTAGTCACACACAGTCACAATTGTATCCAAAATCATTCGCATAACCCAACCTCATCTATCTCTACATCCCACTAAACACACGCAGTAAGCAAGTACTCCACCATCCATAAAATAATGAATCCTTTCGTCCCGTCCTGATAGAGCAGGGTCGCCTGTTAATCTTCCTAACGCCTACCCAACACCCGTATCCTGTGCCAATACACATCTAATAGTGGCTAATAAAAGTCTGTAGGCACCCCTTATTGGGGATGGTGAATGATTTTTAAAATGGCTTGGTAAAATTTAGGGTAGATGAGAAGATATTGAGATTAGGTCCCTTGAACAGAATAAGAATACATTTATTTGGTCACAGTTCCAAAGTTTACCGTTTACAGACACTTGTTTTTTATCACTAACAATTTTTGCTATTGCTTTAAGTATCTACTATTTGTACTCATAGTTTGTTTAGAAGGTAGCTCCAAACTTGGCAGTACTTGTATCTTGGAGGCCTAATTATTGAATGCTTAACTATTTTCTGCTACCGTGAACATGTCAATCATAAAACTTAGAACTTCAACTTTTTGCCTATTTACCTACAGCAAATTTCCCATTTGAGTAGCACGTTCATGAATGCTTTTGTGACTACTGAAGAGTTTTCTAGGAAGTTTCCACTTCTGCTAAATCACAAGGAATTGGTGAAGGGTGCTTCAAATACCTTTTCTACATTTTGTGTAACTAGACCTATAATTTGGCAAACAGTTTGGCTGCGAAAATAATTTTTATTAATGACTAGCTGACCCGGCAAACGTTTTTTTGCCATAAAAGTAACAAAACACCAAACACTCATTTTTTGAATTCATTGTACTTTTATCCTACCTACCCTACCAACGATATCTACCCTACCCTACCCTCCCTACTCTACTTACTCTACCTACCCTAACCTACCCTAGCTATCCTACCTACCCTACCCTACCTACCCTACCTACCCTACCCTACCCTAACCTACCTACCCTACCCTACCCTACCCTACCCTACCTACCTACCTACCTACCTACCTATCTAACCTACCCTACCATACCCTACCTACCTAACCTACCTACCCTATCCAACCTACCATTTTTATTTGTTTTTAAGCCATCCATGTATTCTGGCGAACATAACAAAAAGGAAATATTCAAACCGGTCCAGCCGTTTTTGAGTTTTAGTGAGACTAACGAACAGCAATTGATTTTTATGTATATAGATTTTTAATTTGAACAATTTGCTAAATGAGATATAAAATTCTTCTTGATATCCACGCAATAAATATTGTTAAACTATAAAAAATTGCAACGCTGAAAATCCCTTAATCTTTTTAAACACCTAGGTGCAGAAAATAATTTGTAGTTAAGAGACCAAGGGGATCATCCCCATAAATCAGTAAACTAATATAGCTCTGCGATACCTATCAGCTGATGCAGATCTTTTAAACCAGACAGAAAATACACCAATTTCGCCAAATTCGAATCTATGGAGAATACCGAAAAATACTCAGAGGAGCCTCGGGCCGGATTTTGAGGAACTTCATTAATAGATTTTTGAAAAATCAATCGAAACAGAAGATTAAAAAAAAATATACCATCTTTTGGTTTAGCTAATAATAATTAAATTTTGAGCTTTAATGACATACGGCAAATAAAAGAAGTCATTTTTAACAAAATACGTTTTTACTTTTCTATTTATTGGGACTACACTTTTATTTAAAACTTTAATATAGCGCGCAATGTCAAATGATAACATTCCAATATGGCGCCCGTTGGAATTCTGCGGTTATTCCCGTAATATTACGGTTAAATAAAATTTTCTTCGTGTCACGTTCTGGATTTATAGCCTTTTTCCGAAATGATTTATTTTTTGACCTTACTTTGTGAGGTAAGTTGGTATCTCGTTCAATTAAGCTGCGTATTGTTAGGCGACAGTGATAAACTGCGGTACTAACCGCTCTAAAGAGATCGTAGTTATATTATTACTGAAGAATGGCAAACTAGTGATGATGAATTTGAGGCCATCAGTAGAGTGAGTTAGCGTGTATTGACAAAACGTCCTTGGGGCTCTAGACTAAGTGATATTCTATAAGCCATTGCGAAGGTCAAAGTACCAATATAATGAAGACCACATGGAATGAGGGCTTCCGTTTTTTTTCCGCCCACCAGTTGACGCCACTGACGAATAAGGACCTAAAATATAGCTGCTATTACGGGCACGGAAGCAAAGTTTGATTTAAAATCATTTCTTATGCCGTACAAGTGCGATTTAATAATTTTGTTAGGTTAAATGTGTTTGGGCGCACGGTTGGCGTAGTGGTTAAACGCTTGACTGCTGCGCTGCGTGTCGCGGGTTCGATGCCTGCACGGAACAAATATTTGTATCATGTACAGATAATTGTTCCGGCTCTGGGTGTTTGTGTATGTGAGTTTATATGTTTGTAAACGTACCCACTATACAGGATACATTCCTAGTGTGAGAAAAAGTTTTTTTTAAATGAAGAAAAAAAGAAATAATAAATTGACAATGCCACAGTTTTGTGCAGCCCCTTTTTTATAAAAAACTGGCCGAAATATAAAAAACCGGCCAAGTACGAGTCAGATTCGCGCACGAAGGGTTCCGTACCATTATCGCAAAAAACGGCAAGAAAATCACGTTTGTTGTATGGGAGCCCCACTTAAATATTTATTTTATTCTGTTTTTAGCATTTGTTGTTATAGCAACAACAAAAATACATCATCTGTGAAAATGTCAACTGTCTAGCTATCACATGAGATACAGCCTGGGGACAGACAGAAAGACGGACTGCGAAGTCTTAGTAATAGGGTCCCGTCTTTACCCTTTGGGTACGGAACCCTAAAAAGGCAGTAGTAGGTAAAACCCGTACCTATCTTAGGCTGCCTGACCACTTGAGCGGAGCGAGGCAGCCGAGCGTAGATGCGGAGCGGAGTTGCGGACTGTATCTGTCCATAGCCGCGGAGCTAGGAGTAGCGGACTGTGTTTTTTGATACGCGGACCTCCGCTGCGCTCGTTTCTCTTTTCTACGTGGGACACTCAGAAAGTTTTGCGAAACTAAAAAAAATTGTTCTATACGTACATATATTTTTATTAAATCTTTTCAAAGTACTTTCCACCAGCCTCTATACAAAGATTCATGCGCCTAAACCAGTTTTCAAAACACTTTTTCCAGTCCGCCGCAGACACCTCGTTTACAGCCTGCTCGAACGCAGCCAGCGCATCTTCCGGCGACGAAAATTGTATCCCTTTGAGCTGATTTTTTATTTTTGGGAATAAAAAGAAGTCACACGGTACTAGATCAGGGCTGTAAGGAGGGTGACCCAGGAGTTTGACTGGCGTGCTGTCCAGGAAGTCCCTCGTTTTGAGTGCGGTGTGCGCAGGTGCATTGTCGTGGTGGAGCAGTAGCCCGCGGAGCCCTGTGTTTGGTCGCTTGTTGCTTATAACAGAGAAAACTTCTGGCAAACATTTGGTAGTATACCATTCGGCATTAATGCTTCTTTGATCCCGTAAGGGAATTGATACCAAGTGGCCAGTCAAATTAAAAAAGCTAGCGATCAAAATCTTACCCCCGCTTCTAGATCGCTTCACTTTGGTAGGCGTTGGCTCATTTTGAAACACCCAAACAGTCGACTGGCGCTTGGTTTCTGGGTCGTATTGATAAATCCAGGACTCATCACCTGTAACGATGTCGTAAACACGCCGAGACGAGCCTGCTTCAAATTTGTTAAGCATATCACGGCACCATTCCACCCGGGCCTGCTTCTGAGCATCGGTGAGGTTGTGCGGCACCCAGCGTGATACTATCCTCCTCACGCGAAGATGGCTGTGTAGAATCTCGTGAACGCTTCCCGATCCAATCTTCAATATGTGTTGAATCTCCTGATATGTAATTCGCCTATTGTCTTGGATTAAATTTTTCACTGCTAGCACGTTTTCTTCGGTAACAGCCGTCAAAGGGCGACCGCTTCTTTCGTCATCCCCCAAAGTTGGTCGACCGCGCTTGAATTCGTTATACCAACGATACACGGTTGCCTTGGAAGGGCCTTCATCCATGAATGCCATTTGAAGTCTATCGTACGATTCATCCGGTTTCAGGCGACACTTGAAATCGTATAAAATCATAGCTCTAAAATGTTCCCGGCGCAGATCCATATTTCAGTGAGACACAATACTTTGAATTAACTCGCAAAAAATGTGGAGGGAAATTTTGAAATTGGAACTTACTTATTTTTACTTATAAATAATCATATTTTCGAAAAACATTATAACTGGCCAGTCTCCCATATATAAAAACTTTTTTTCGCAATACTTTCTGAGGGGCCTGGTATTTCCCCGCTTCTCTTCCCTACTGCGCTCCCCCGCTCCACCTCACTGCTCTATTTCTCATCTCCGCGGCCACTCTCCGCGTAAATATATATTAATTATGAAACTAGTTTTCAAATCCTTGTTCACTAAATCGGAGCGAAGATTTGATGCAATTCAATTCGTTGGCTGATTGATAGGTGCGTACCTCTTTTATCCGCTCCGCGTGAAGTGGATAGGCAGCCTTAATCCGCCATAGTTGGAATATATTCACAACAATAAAAAAGTGGTGAATTCGACGTTTTGAAGACCTTTACTCCACACCAGCGCCCCTAGCGGCAAAAATAAACGCTAGCCCTTATTTCGGTAGGGTATGTCTACCCCATATATTTAACAAGAACAATTTCAAAATTTAAAAAAACCCCGACACATTTATCTTGCGAAAACACCCCGATTGAAATAGTAAAACGTTTTAAACGGCTAAACCGATTTTATTGAAACATAGCTAAAAACACTCGACAAAATCATCTATTAAAAAAAAAAAAACTAAAATCGGTTCATCCGTTTAGGCGCTATGAGGCCACAGACAGACACAGATACACAGCAACACGCGTCAAACTTATAACACGCCTCTTTTTCCGGCGGGGATTAAAAAGGGTTTATTTGTGCCAGGCATGACAAAAAACCATTAAAAACCTGATCGAAAAAACAGAAACAAAAATTTAAATACAAATGCGTTACATCAGCGCAAAAAGTATTTCACAATCTTAAATCTATCAATATTAAACTCAATGTTTGGGTATTTTTTAAATTGCTGATAATGTTTCACTCTGTATGACCTCGCATGCCCGTTTTCTGCTCGTGCTCAGCCAGTAAAGTGCATGAATAGGTCAAGTGCCTAGCAAATGGGCGACACTTCGAGAGCTTTGACGGTCTAGTGCTGTTGAAAAGAAATTATTAGAAAATTGTGTCCGAATTTAATTCACTTTTTTTAAGTTAATTCATTTGTAAGTTTCTAGCTTCTGCTTGCGACCTTAATAAAAAAAAACTATGTAAGTGTTAACATTAAATATTTCCAATTTGTCTTCATCAGTAATGTATTTTTTGATATTTTCAAAAATTACCTTTAAGATATATGAACATATGTGCTGAATCAACTTTGTGTCTTCAGAAATCAGTTTACAAGTTCAATTTATTCGGTTGCCCTAAACAATATAAGAAACTAAAACCTAATACTTGTTGGTAAAGTTAACATCTATATTATTATAAATGATAAATGATTTTATTTCTGTAAGTTGGTTTGTACAAACGCTTTTACATGTCTAACATATTTTTTTTTTAAACTAGATGTGGTTGGCGTTTCCTATCTGACTACTCTGAGAAGAAAGGCCGAAACAAATCCAGAGGTCACAGTCTCTTTTAAAGTCCTGACAAAATCTTGGTTCGATCATGTAAAGACCATGTAGACTGATGTCTGAAATGGTCTTTTGAGGAAAGAACCAGCCAGATTGAGTGGACCTGTCCAGTCAGTGCACGAATTTGTCAATAACCGAGCAGCTCAACTCAGAATTTAAGGAGCTCAACGATTCGACGAACAATACCAAAGAAAGGACATTCGGGTAGGCCGCATAAGCTACTCAAACTGCCAGACCATGATTAAAAACTAAGATAAATTAAAAACAAAATAATGATCCACATAGTCTTCACATTCACAATAATAAAAATAAAATAAAAAACCTTTTTGCAAAAAAATACTACCGACTTCCAAATAAAAAACTAGAAAGTGAAAAATAATTTTATTTTTGGAAGTCGGTGTCTTTCTTTTTTCCCATTTTTTTGCGATATGGACACCGACATCCAAAAATAAAATTATTTTTCACATTGTAGATTTTTATTTGGAAGTCGGTAGTATTTTTTTGCAAAAAAGTTTTTTATTTTTCCCTTTTTAGTTGTACCTACCTAAACTATGCAAGTTGTTTAGTAAGGTACTCTATAACGCCAGAATAGATCACCCGAATAACATGAAACTTGAAAATAAACAGTAAAATGAGAGATCTGCGTACCCCTTTAGTGCGTACTGGCGTGATGTTATGTTATGAAATGGTATATAAAATAAACAGACATGCAATTGCAGCAATTCCGAATGATTTGCCGTTATTTATTGAAGAGTTCTGTTGTATATCTCCGAAGTTCTTCATCAGATCTTCACCAAATTAAAATGGGAGGAATTTCGAAACACACTCTTTCAAACAAAAAAATATTTTTTTTAAAATCGGTCCACAATTGACGGAGATTTCGGTGAACATATATAAAAAAAAAAAACATACAAGAAGCCGAACATAGAACTTTTTGGTAAGTCGGTTAAAAATAATATAATACTTTAAAAAGTAAATATTCTTGTCATTGCAAGAAAACAAATAAAAATATTTTATAAAAAATAACAAAATTCATGGTGCAAAATATTAAAAAAAAAAAAAAAACTAAATTAATTGGAGCAGCTCACTCCCAAGCCAAATTTATAAATAGCTTAAATTTATTAAGACTTAGATTTTGTACGTGGCTTGGAAGCATTTTATAAAAGCGTACACATTGACATCTAAACGAGCCACCTATTTTCTTGAGCCTTGTTGTAGGTACTACAATTTTTTTAATTTTTTAATATAGAATCCAAACAAATTTAAACTCATCATCGTATTCTGCCCTTGTCCCATGTAACTTTGTGTCGGCACAACAACCTAACAAACCTAAAACAAACAAAAAAAAACATTTTTCACCCCAAACAAAGAACCACAGCTTAAATAAATCAACAGCATACTAAATTAAAATATGACGGTGACACAAACAAACTCACAGATTTATACAAACTAAAAGCAGGTCCACTGAGTAAGCTGTAACAAAAATATGAAACTGGACATTCATGAGAGAAACAAGAATTTATTGCGGCCAGCAAAGTCTCCACAGCTTGATGTTTATATAGTTCAAACTGTCCTCGGTAATACGAAGTTTTATCCTTTTTATTTCAAGCAAAATGTAGCAGGAAAGTGGAAGGTGTGCGTTTTTTTTCATCTTAAAAGTTTTTGTCCTATGTTTATTATTTGTTGTTATAGCGGCAACAGAAGTACATATTCTGTGAAAATTTCAACTGCCTAGCTGTCACGGTTCATGAGATACAGCCTGGTCACAGACGAACAGACAGACGGACCGCAGAGTCTTAGTAATAGGGTCCCGTTTTTACCCCTTGGGTAGGAAACCCTAAAAACGGTAATAAAGGGACAATTTTTTTGACAAAATTGTGCTACGATATAATTACAGGACTAACGCCTTTAGCGAAACCTAAACTATCTTTGAGTAACTAAGGACGTTAGTTACTCAAAGAAAGTTTAGGTTATAAAGATATTTTAGGATAAGATAGTTTAGGTGACATACATCTTGTCATTTAAGTGAATTGAAAGTAAATTATCCATAAAGTATACCCTTCTGTTCCATTTAAGTCATACTTAGCGTGAGGATGGACATAAATAAAAGAAGTGAAACAGTAAAACAATGGTATTTTATCGTACTACTATAGTCCATGAATTTCATTCTGTTTGTGTAGGCCCACTGGGCTAAATATTGTATTTAACATTCTGGCTAACTGCCAAAAATGTCCGCTACTAGGTACCTATCTAAATATTGGAAGTAATAATGTTACCTACGCGTCGTGAGGAAACCACAAAATTAGAGATTACGTTAAATCCACAAGGGTATTACGAGAATCTATCTCAATTATGATTATGTCTGAAAAGCTAGATATTGGGATTGCTATGTTTACTGACGATTCTGTATGTATGAGTATATTATTCAATATACTTATATACTCCTCCAATCGTTTTTTACTAAGGGGATAGGCGACTCGTGTTTTCTTAGAAAATTTCAACTGAAAATTGGTCAAATTGTGAAACGTTTTGCATCCACGTGTACGAACTTGCAATTTCGATTAGTAAAAATCGCTTAACGGTATGATATAAATCCATTCGCGTCGAACCATCAGAAAGGTCACTTAGTATTTTTTTTTGCAAATATTTGCTAAACTAGCTTCTGCCAGCGGCTTCGTCCGAGTTAATGTCGAAAATTATACCAAGGGAACATATTTCCGGGAAAAAATATATACATACAAACACACACACACACACACACACTCGCAAAAAATCTCCTATATAATATTAATATGTATATGTAAATATATAGTGTGATGTGAAACATACATAAACTCCTACAACTCCAAAATCAAATCAAATCAAATATGTTTATTTGTTCGAATATGGTAAAAAGATGTTACAATATTGGTTCCAGCATATCCTGCCATAATATGGCGTACAAATATTTATTAATAATTATGAATTATAGTATATAATCTGAATCTGTTATAGTTCATTAATAAAGATTGAAAATGTATTGCAGTAATAATAGTGAAGAAAAAATAAAAAATTGTATTAAATTAGTAACGACTTATCTTCTAAATATTCTTGAACACTGTAATAATTTTTCGCCAATAACAGTCTGAACAATACCCTTTTGAACAACGGCAATGGCAAATCTTGAGTATTATTTGGTAAATGATTATATATAATAATTGCCATGCAGTAAGTACGGCTCCTGCTACGATCCTTAAGATATTTACTAAGGTATTTCTTAAATTGAAATAAGAAATCAGGTATGGGATGGTACACTCCGGCTAACCTACCTACCTAGACTCCCAAAAAAATTACTAGACGTTAAATAAGAAATTCGTTGAGAGGTCAAAAGCTAAATTCAAAAAGCTCATCGATCACCCACTTAACAAATCGAAATATCTAAATATAACTTCGAGGTGAGACCAAAATGCCTTAAGGTCACAACAAATAAACAATATACGTGACCGATTCCCAGAACATCTTACCGCGACAATCTCAAAATGCCTCAAAATAAAAGTATTTTCCTGTTCATTCTTCCCTAAAATGTCTGACGATAAATACAGAGTAAAATTAAATATCATTAATTGTTTGCTTGGGCAATTTTGGAGAAGGAAACGCTATTCCTAAGTATATAAATACATTGCTTGTGTACTTCGTACCACCTGTACGTACACTACGTAGTTGTGTTATTCTAGGTGCATCGTCCCCACGTATAATAATTAATAAAATAGATATTGTAAAACAATTTTTTTAAGAGTTGTTTGAAGTTTCTTGTCCGTTCTTCTTCATAACAAACCGTAAATGTTTTCAATCAAAAGTGCCGTTTGATAGCCTATTAAAGAAAATAAAAAAGTCAATGAAAAGTAAGGAAAGTGCAGCGCTGTCGTAATTGGATCAGTACTACTTAGATTACCTCCAACAGACAAACTATTCTGCCTCCTTTATAGTGTTGATTTAGATGAAGAGTAGAGTTCCAATTGGATTTCGACCGCTATGTAAGTTTATGTATGTGTATGAGATATAATGCATTGATTGGCGTTTAAAATATTATCTACAGTTAGATAATCCTAAATGTAGCATCAATACCCTGGGCAGTCATCCCCTTTACATTTTTGCTGAGTATCCAATATTTTAAGCTATTCATTCAAAGTGCCGATTCGAAAGAAGATTCACACACAGTCCCCGAAATTCCATTAAAAAGAAAACAATGAACTCGATTCGAATTTCGAAAGCAAAACGCAAACAGAACAATCGAAAGCAAGTGAAGCAACAAAATCACATATGCTAATACCACGTATATGCCCATCTATTCCGATAATGTATATCCATCTAATGTATTCGTATAATCGGATCAGCTCCCATTCTCTTCTCGAATCGATAAGATTAGCTTGGGACAGGAAGAAAACAAACGGAAGGTATGAAAGTGTTTCTATGTACCTATGTATGTGTGTGTGGAGTTAGGCTGTTTTGTATGGACGAGCTGGTTGACAAGATTGAAATGATCGAAATTATATTCGGCGTCGCACCTGGCTTTTTGTTTGGTTTGCAACTTATTGAGTGTCGTATTTGTTAAAGAGTAGGTTATCTAAATACTATCGCAGTGAAGTCTCTCTAAATGGCATTGCATATATGAACACTGTTAAATATATCGTATCCAAAAACAAAAAAAAATGAGATCGGTGAAAACTCTTTAGGTCATATAATATAACCATTTGTTGACGAGATATAATCCACCTGCTAAGATAACTTGATTGTAATAATTAACACGTCGATGTACTCGCAATTATGTATTGAGAAATAGTAATTTCATCATCAAAATATTTGAAAGCACTCAATGATGACCCAATTTTAGAGAGTATTTCTTAAATTGGGTTGTTGAATTAAAAAAAATATACGATTTTTTTATGTATTTCGAAACTTTAGATATCTTAAATTATATTGTCGTTTCAAAAAACTCTTAATTATTTTTTTTCAATTTATTATTAGCAATTGAAAATCGATAAAATTTTTAAAAGAACCACGTGACTACAAACGGGCCACAATTGGTTGCCATGTTGGTGAAGTCATAACGTTCAAGGAAATCATGACAATATAGTGTCAACTACACGTAGATTGACTAAAATATCCGAAAATGAGTGCCAAAATATTATTAAACAATAAATTTGATTTAGTCATGTGTGATAAAAGATTTATAAAGGCTTATGTCGATAATATACCCACCTGATGGACGATTTGGAAGTTTTGAGCATAAATAAAGTAGCCGTAATGAATAATACGTGAGAGTGGACCGGTGTTAATTAGTGTTGTTTACTAGGTACATTATGAAACATAATTGTCATAACGTACCTAATCGTTTTTACATATGGATGGGTGATAATGGTGTAAAATAAAAAGTAAACAAACACGATTGGCGCGAAACTTTGACTTTGGATATCAAACAACTTCATTAGATACCACTAAATATGATACACATAACATACACATATAATTTTCGGTAATTCCAATTATTTACATATCCTTAATAGAGGAGCTCGTGGCTAAATAATAACAGCCGCACTGTTCGATCATCAAGGTTAAGCAACGTTTGACGAGGTCGGTCCGTGGATGGGTGACCATTTCAACAAACCGAGTTTCCTCCGTGCCTCGGAAAGCACGTTAAGCCGTTGGTCCCGGCTGTTATTAGACAGTAATTACGGGTAGTCAGAAGCTTGAGATCTGACACCAGTCTTGCCAAGGGGTACCGTGTTACCCAGTTACTGGGTTGTGGAGGTCAGATAGGCAGTCGCTCCATGTAAAACAGTGGTACCCAGCTGAATCCGGTTAGACTGGAAGCCGACCCCAATATAGTTGGGAAAAGGCTAGGCAGATTGACAATATCTCTCAATAATATTGAACACTAATGTCTGTATTTTATATTTACAACACTAAAAAGTTTGTAGAAAAGAAACGTAAAAATATTAACTTGGTAGATTTTCGTTACACTAATTCTTCAGTACATATCTCTTAAATACGTTGACCGATTTTCACAATTCAAACAGAAATATTAGTTTTACGCCTATATCTGTCATTTAATTATAAAATAATGAATATATCACCATAAACAAAAAATCATGTTATCAAGTTACGTAATTATAAAACATTGTCAACTTTGCTCGAAAGTTCCCTTAAAAATTTACTATTCTCAGTCTTTAATGATCAAAGTAAGAATTTAATACGAATTTAATACTAAATTAGAACAAGATAACAACAGAATTAACACATTATATGTAATTGGAATCTAGTTAGACGTAGAACACTGCTCAAATTTAGTAGATTTTTGTAGTATTCGTACATAATAGTACGAAGCAAGCACGATAACTTTTAAGGTTCGATATTTATGTCCAATATATTCGATATTCATCAATATATTGACGATAATGGGCGCACGGTTGGCGCAGTTGTTGAGCGATTTACTGCTGCGCTGCGTGTCGCGGGTTCGATTCCCGCACGGAACAAATATTTGTATGACCTACAGATAGTTGTTCCGGCTCTGGGTGTTTGTGTATGTGAGTTTATATGTTTGTAAACGCACCCACGATACAGGAAGAAATTCCTAGTGTGGGGCAACGTTTTAAAAAAAAAAAAAAATATATATATATCAAGATTGAATCGGTTAAAAGTCAAAACACTGTATCAGCTATGTGCTACAATGAGTAGAAATGAACGTTGTGACGTCACACGGGCTTGGGTTTGTTCGGCAAACTATCGGGGTGTTTTCGGTACTGGATTCAAAAAAATATTTTCAATTGGATTTACTTTGTAATTTCAGTGAAAAAAAAAAAACTAAAAATAGTTTTGTATGAAAACTTATATATGATCAATTCATTTTTCACAAAAAAAAATTGGTTCAACAAACCAATTATAATGAAACCTATATAATTAATATTAAAATTAGTCACCACACCAACAATCTATTTTCAACTTTCGCACAATTATTTCAATATCATCATATCAGCCGAAAGACGTCCACTGCTGGACATAGGCCTCCCCCAAGCGTCGCCACATTGACCAGTCCCGTGCATCTCGCAACCAGCGGATCCCCGCAACCTTTACCAGGTCATCGGTCCACCTGGTGGGAGGCCTTCCAACGCAACGTCTTCCGGTTCGCGGTCGCCATTCCAGAACCTTTCTGCCCCATCGGCCATCCATTCTGCGAGCAATGTGCCCTGCCCACTCCCACTTAAGTTTGGCAATTCTTCGGGCTATGTCGGTAACCCTGGTTCTCTTGCGGATCTCTACGTTTCTGATTCGATCACGCAAGGAAACTCCGAGCATAGCCCTCTCCATTGCCCTTTGAGTGACTGTAAGCTTTCTGATAAGGCCCATTGTAAGCGACCACGTCTCAGAGCCATATGTCATCACTGGCAACACACACTGGTCATAGACTTTCGTCTTGAGACACTGCGGTAAGTTGGACGAGAAGACACCGCGCAACTTCCCAAACGCTGCCCAGCCGAGTCGGATTCGACGGTTGACCTCTTTCTCGAAGTTGGCCCTACCCAATTGGATCGTTTGTCCCAGGTACACATAGTCGCCCACAACTTCGAGTGTAGAGTTAATTATTTCAATATCGTCTGAAACTATTTCAAACATACGGCCAGATAGCGAACCTTTGCGAATAATTCGAATCGCCCATCGAGCATTAACTCTATTCAAATAATCCCGTGCTATCTGATCTTTCATCTAATTAACTATTTATTTTACCCGTGCTATCTGATTCTTGCGAAGGAGCTCGTGGCTTAAGTAAACCGCACGTGACCCGTGCGGTTTACTTTAATCTTAAAGTTTAACCAGTCGTGTGCCCGTAATTACCGATACAATAGAAACGCTGTTGTGTTTTGCGTGGATCCACGGCTTTAAACTCACGAAACGTTAAGCAACGCATAACAAGGCCGTTCTGTGAATGAGTGAATATTTCTTTCTTTGCCGCGCCTCGGCAAGCACAATCACGGCTGCCATTTTAGACCTTTGAAGTCGTCGTTACAGGATTGACAGTCTTGCCACGAAGTATCGTTCAAATTGTTTACGACACATTAATGTTTTGCCAACTCTAAGTCCAGTTTAATCCAAGGCTGCCCTAGCTCAAAGCTGAGCGGTATTGTCTCTACCCAGTTACTGGGTTTTAGGGGTGAGCAAGGCAGACGCAATGTAAAATACAAAAAATCTAACAGTTGAAAAAAACTTTTTAACAAAAAAACTTAACCGATTTCCAAAACAAAAGACTACAAAGCGAAAAGTAACTTTCTTTTCGGAAGTCGGTGTCAAAATCGGAAAAAAAAGGGACCAAGGACACCGAATTCCGAAAATAAAGTTATTTTTCGCTTTGTAATGTTTTGTTTTGGAAATCGGTTTAGTTTTTTTTTTTTTTTATCTTCTTAGTATGTTACCATGAAAATTATTTATAGCCAGATGGCTTCTTATAACAATTCCAATAATTCTAGACACGACTGGGATACATTGTTTTATTACGGTGTTCCGGTGCCTACCTTCCGGCTTCATCACCAAAGCAGTTCGATGGTACCATTTTCATTAGAACCATTTATTTAAATTTGCTTCATCACAGTCATTTTAACTATTTGGGATATCTTATACCCAAAATATAATTAACACTGAGAAGTTCCAGTAGCCATCAGTGATCTTCTTCATCAGTTCCACTTCACTAAATGATACTTTCTGAATTAAATGCTTGCCATGTTGATGAAAATACCAAAATCCCTATATTATGTATCTCTTGTATGTTTTATGTTGGAGGATTCCCTCGGTTTCCATGGAATTCCCTAATCAGCTCATGATTTGGTGACAACGGGGCCACTTCGAGAGTATACCCTTTCAAACGAAAACAGCATGTTCATAATTGACGGAGTAATAGGTGAACATAAAATCTTCTCCTTTTTGGCAAGTCGGTTAAAAGGGCTGGCCAGATTGAGCAATTTATTTGAACTCCATCTCCTTCTTCTGAAGGTGACTCGACAGTAATAAAGTCACCATTAATTACTTGCTGCTAGGACTATAAATATTTGCGTCTAGGTTCAGATAACGGTATATTAAGGTGCATTAGTTTATCTAAATGAGGCTTTTTAATTGAGTTTGTGGAATTAAAGGCCTCGTTTGGACTTGTAAACAAAATAAAAGACTTTTAGTTTTGCTAGTTGCTGGTTGGGCACTGATTTTTTTATTTTTTAATCTTTGCGCTAAGTCAAACTATGGAAATCACGGCACAAGCATAATAGGTCAACTTGCAAGAGTGAACAGACATCTTCTGGGTGCTCTCGTTCCATCGTGCTAACCTAACACATTGCTTACCATCAGACGAAGACGAGGTCTAAAGCGAGCTTATTCTGAGTAAAAAATAATAATCTTGGCATAATTTTTTTAAGTAAATAAACTGTCGTTAAGCAACGTAATCACTTCTCACTTGATGCTGGTCGTATGTTAGGCTATTTCCAAATTAGCAGATTTTCTTTCCACCGTAGATCATTAATGCTCGAAGTCAACCATTCTTATGCCTATAATATCCTTGGAGAATTTAATTTAAAAGGGCCCGTAAAATCTTTCCAAACAGTTTTATTTCATTTTTGCCGGGGTTTTATATCATCTTTATAAAATAGACGTAGTAATGAAGAATGTCCTAGACGGACGGCTATAAAAATATCTCTGAATGTTCTGAAGTGGAATGAAGTCTCTTTCCATTAAGTTGTTATAGCATTTCTTATCATTTAAGTGGACTACAGTATAATTATATGTAGGGGGCATTCAAGTTCCCGATAGTCATTAGTAAATCGTACAATTAAATACGACTCTGTAAAACACAAAGGTATGTGTCATCATCAGCCTTTTAATTTTCCCACTGCTGGGACACAGGCCTCTTCTCTGTGAGAGAGGTAATGGGCCTTAATGCACCACGCGGGCCCAGAGCGGGTTGGTGAACTCTAAATACAATATCACTATTTAGCAGGCTAAAGGTTGGGTAAAGACTTAGCAGAGGTTTCTGAAACAAAATACAGAGAACACTCAACACAAAACCAAGAGTATTCTATCTATCTATCTAAAGTAAAGCTTGAAGTAAAGGACGCGGAAGGGGGTGAATGGATTTCACTGTTACTATTCGTTTATGAAGATACTATTAGAATTTTTCAAATCTTATCTAACTAATACTAATTTAGTAATACTTTTACTAATATATATCTTACCTACTTCTTACTAATATTATAAATGCGAAAGTTTGGATGTGTGTATGTTTGTAACTCAATCACGCCAGAACGGCTGAACGAATCTAAATGAAATTTGGCACAGAGATTGATTATAGTTTGGGATAGCACATGAGGTCCTATTTTTCCACGGTATTGAATAATAAAACCCATTTCTGGCAGATGTTAGTATCGATCATATTTCACAGTTAATTAATGCCAGTTGATTTAAAAAAATGGCAGAATAGGACAAAAAATAACAATAATTCAGTCAACTATTTACCGAGACTTTCATTAAACTTTCCATTTTCAATTCTCATAATTATAGCCGTATTCATCCAGCGGGTTTGCAGAAATTATCGGAATAAACACAACGTAACATGGCGAATAACGCGACAATGGGGGCAGCAACAAAGCGTTCTTTGTTCCCTCTCTATTGTCGCGCCAATGGAAACATGTTGCAAGCGTGCTGCCAACGTAACGCGACTAACTTTTTTAAAAGGTAGAAAATTGGAAGCGGTCATCTGACGGGCTTTGTTGCCGCTATTTATTATCTAATAAGAAGCCTGTTGGGCTTTATTTCGGAAGGTAATCTGCGGATTTCTGTGGAACTGGGACGAGCCATAAATACCCGATTTCTTTAAAGTACGACGCCTTTTTAGGGTTCCGTAGCCAACTGGCAAAAAACGGAACCCTTATAGATTCGTCATGTCTGTCTGTCTGTCTGTCTGTCCGTCCGTATGTCACAGCCACTTTATTCCGAAACTATAAGAACTATGCTGTTGAAACTTGGTAAGTAGATGTATTCTGTGAACCGCATTAAGATTTTCACACAAAAATAAAAATAAAACAATAAATTTTGGGGGTTCCCATACTTGAAACTAAAACTAAAAATATTTTTTTTCATCAGACCCATACGTGTGGGGTATCTAAGGATAGGTCTTCAAAAATGATATTGAGGTTTCTAATATCATTTTTTTCTAAACTGAATAGTTTGCGCGAGAGACTCTGCAAAAGTGGTAAAATGTGTGTCCCCCCCCCTGTAACTTCTAAAATAAGAGAATGATAAAACTAAAAAAAATATATAATGTACATTACTATGTAAACTACCAGCGAAAATTGGTTTGAACGAGATCTAGTAAGTAGTTTTTTTTTAATACGTCATAAATCGTAAACCGCAATTTACCAAGTAGGAACCCTTCGTGCGCGAGTCCGACTCGCACTTTGCCGGTTTTTTTTTTAATTAATGATTTGCTCGCATTTATGCACTATCTCACCAGATGGTAAGTGATGATTTGGTTGAAGGTGGAGCACTCTTGCCTAGAAGTAACCTACACACTCTTGACTTAAAGACCCCTAGGTTGTAGCTGTCAGGAAACACTGACTCTGGCAGGTAATTCCAATCCTTACCTGTACGCGGTATAAAGTATTCCCAAAAAGTTTAATCCGTTTGCGCACCATGTAGATACCGTTCTCGTAGGACTTGTAGTCCGATGATTTTTGAGGAAACGGCAACGAGACATAAATAGCCGTTTTCTTGTAAATATGTTGACTGTTGCGATTGGCTACCAGAAATAAAAATAGGTAGGTAAGGTTTTCAACATTAAACTTGGCTTATGATTTGATTGAGCATGCTTGGAAAACAAAAACTAGGGTTGCGTTTGAAATTCCATAAAGGTAACCTTTATTTCTCATAAGACAAATAAAAAAAAAAACAAAAAACCATAAACCAACCGTCAAACTTATGACACGCCTCTTTTTCATAGGGGGTTATTAAATTATAATTCACTAGCTTCTGTCCGTGGCTTCGCCCGCGTAAAAAGTGTTTTATCAACCTAAGGGAATACAAAATATCCTATGTCCTTCCTAGGGTCTCAAACTATATCCATGCCAAAATACATCTAAATCGGTTAAGTAGATCCAGAGATTATGACCTCACAAACTCACAAACTTTACCTATTTATAATAATACCAATATTATAAAGAGGAAAGATTTTTTGTTTGTTTGTTTGTTTGTACCGAATAGCCTCCAAAACTACTGGACCGATTTAAAAAATTCTTTCATCAATAGAAAGCTACAATATTCCTGAGTGTCATAGGCCATTTTTTTATCCCGTAAACGGGTTCTGTGGGGTGGTCCACGTGAGCGAAGTCGCGGGGAACAGCTAGTTTATAATATTATTATTAGTATAGATTAGCATGACAAATATTCTGCCTTTGTGCGACTACTGTTACAAAAGTTTAAATAAATACCAATAATTGTGATAATTCTTTCGATACATGTACATGTACGTATAGATGTACGTATTACTTTGCAATATTTATAGTCATATTTTTTTTTTTTTCACCGCTTTACAGAGTCACGTTGTCTGCTAAGTCATAATAATTCTTTATATATTTTCTCTTGCCCAGAATACCAATAAAGTCTTCTTTTACACAAGTTAAATTTTGTTTCACATAAAAAACTACATTTAAAACAAAGGCAATAACCATTAGGAAGATACTAAATGTAATATCGCTTGCCAATACATATGCAATGCCAATGAACCGAAACACTTTGTTGCTAATTTTTTTTCTTTTTTTAATGATTTGCTCCCGTTTGACAACTATCTCGCCTGATGGTAAGCGATGATGTGGTCGACTGTGAAGCACGCTTGCCAAGAAGTAACCTATTTACTCTAAACTTAAAAACCCCAAGGCTTTAACTATCAAGAAACAAAGAGTGAGTATCTGGCCGAGGAGTTGCTATGCCATCCGGCTCCATCATAGTACCATTTATTATTTCAATGTTTCCAAAGTTACATAAATACGCCAGGTTTCATCTTAATCGGAAAAAAATCTATAAGATATAAAAATCTAACAAGCTTGTAATAAAAACTATATTCAAAACAAAAGAAAATAAAAGGAACTATTCCGTATTGAATAAAGGCGACATAGTCCTTGCTAATGACAAGAGGGTACTCAGACTTTTTGCTAAACCCGAGCGGAGCACTGCTATTAGTTACTTCATTAATCTTTCCTTACATATTAATGAGGGTATTTTAATTTTAATTCCGTTAATGGAATTTGTGTTGAAAGTTTTCGAGTGAAAAGGTTTCTGGGTAACCTCGACTGAAGATGATGACGGTCAAGCTAATTGCGACTTTGACGCTGCGGGGTAAAGTTTAGGTTTGGGTGAGTGATGCAGTATCATAGAAGAAATTAAGTGGCTCCTTAATAAGTAGATACCGCAGATTCTGTGTTACGAAATGTTTTTAAAACTTTAACGGAAATAGAGTAGGTAGTAAGTTGTTTTACTAGTATTTTTAAACATGTCGGTGAAACTCTTACCCCCGTTTTCTGCATTAAGCATTTGTAGATAAGTATTTGTCAAACTCTACTTTACCCAGAAGATCTGCCAAGTGTTGACAGTCGAGTAGCTTTTGGTCTCAAAATCTACTTGACTTTTTTATTATTGTTCTGAACTTAAAATACTCATTTCATCTTTAATGTTTAGAAATAGATATGTGGAGTAATTTACTAAAGTAAAGCATTCTCTCTCCTACTACCGTTTTAATATCGCTGATATTGTTTAATATGACTTAATTGTACATTCGGTCTTCTTTCTTCTTTTTTATTGTAAATTAGGTCTCACATCTCAGATCCTTGTCAAATATAATGAATAATTACAGTATATAACTAGAACGACCGAGTTTGTTTGCGAGAAATACTTAGAGATTACCGACCTGCTTATAAGACAGTTTCCAAGGCGTGATAACGAACCTCTATGCCAGAAAAAGGTTACTTTGTTAGACCCTTTTAATCTAGACCCGCACACGATATATATATTTTACTGATCCCGGTCTAGGTGTGTGCAAACACCCTGTGTAGCTCGATAACATGATAATAAATAGTTTCGAGAAAGCTTTGACACAGGCTGGCATTGAAGACTAGCCTTGAACTTTGTGATGATATTTCCTTATTGTAAGTGCATTTTCTCTTAAAATATTCATAAAAACATGAATATTTTTAATAATATTCTAATATCGTAAGAAGATTTTAAATACAATTTTTTTATGATTATTCCATGAGCAAATGAACACTAGATCCTGCCATCTAATGACTCTAATATCGTACTATCACTCAAAGGTCTACCAGGAGAAAACTATTTTTTTTGTAAAACTCACTAAATGCGAGTTTAACACAAAGGGAAACATGAATTCTCTGTTAGAGGCCTAGGGAGAACGCGACGCGTGACCTTTCGTAACGTAAACCGTTAACGTAACGTAAATTCGAGCAATTTAAGTATCGAAAACGGGTGAATGGATTTCTCGGTTGCTACGAAGTTGCTACTGCGTAACCGCTGTTGCTACGCCACCTTCACTTTCGTAGTACTTAGCTTCGCGTGGATCAAAATACGGCTATCCACTTCACGGCAGCAATGTGTAGTTACTTCGTACTTTAACGGCAATCTGTTTTCTCCTTTTTATGTGACTACAAGCTTCTGCCAGCGGCTTCCGCCCGAGTGTAAGTCGAAAATTATCCCGAGGTATCATAATCCCGGGATAAAAAGTCCTATGTGCTATTCCTGACCATAATCTATCTTTTTGCTAAATTTCACTCAGATCCGTTCAGCCGTTCTGGCGTGATTGAGTAACAAACATACATACATCCATCCAAACTTTCGCATTTATATTAGTAAGATAAGATTTTACTGAATCTTGTGCGAGAACGTGAATGTGTGTAATTTCTAGGGTGTTCTAAAAATAAAAAGTATTGTGAATCTAAAAATAAAAAGTATTTATTACATTTTGATGAAATGACACATAGGTCACAAGACACAAATATTAGTTCAATTTATTTTTTGCAAATAATTGTTATCTAGAATTAGTTAACCTTTCATTTGAGGCCGTTTCAAAGCGACATTAGAATACATCTTATCATTCAATGACTATTCTAGAGAATTTCAATTTATATAACTAGTTACTATCTGTAACAACTGAAAGTAATCAAACATTGCTAATGATTGTATTCAGATATCCAACTGTTTACTTTAGAAACAATTGATTTTAATTAAAGCGTGTTCTGAAATGTAAGTAATGCATCTACACTTTTAGCAGAACTTACATTGTTATTTTTCAAATGTCATACATCAAATAAATCCAAAAATCAACATTATTTAATACTATACAACCTTTGTTTATGAAACTAATGTTAGCAAAATAATTTAATATCAATTAAAATACATTTTTTTTTATCTTTTATAGACTTGCTAGTTATAGTTTGGCCACTATCTCGCCTGATGGTAAGCGATGATGTGGTCAAAAAAAGGCACGCTTGCCTAGAAGTAACGTATTCACTCTTGACTCAAAGACACCTATGTTGTAGCTATCATGAAACAAAGACTCCAGCAGGAAATTCCACTCCTTAGCTTTACTCAAAATGAAAGTAATTGCAAAACGTTTTGTGCGTATGGGTGGGTTGTCTACCATGTACCGATGGCACAGTGTCGTACGTCTTGTAGTCAGATAATGGAAAGGGCTAGGTGGAATCAAATTGGGCAGTTCCAATGCACACTTCCCAAAAGATATTATAACACAACATCATCATCACATCATTACTATTAAGTACCATTACAGTAGCTTGTAAAATAAAGGCAAATAAATAAGAAACTTACATTGACAGTTATATAGAAGCAATGATTAAATGGTCAGAAAACAACAATCTTAGGATAAATCTTGGTAAAACTAATATTTTGCACTTTGCCCAAAGATCAACCACTCCAAATGTACATTATCGTGACCATCACATAGACAAAGCTAAAAAAACAAATTTCTTGGATTAACTATTGCCAGAACTTCATCTGACATTTCTCACATAGAAGTGAATGTTGATGCTGTGACCGGTTTACTTCGTAACTTTGATCCGACTAAAGGACCCTGATAACATATCGTCTAAATTTCTAATTAAATGTGCGCCTTCCATCCCTACCTATCTCAATTTTGTTTTCCAATTCTTTGACTCAGGGTGTTGTCCCCAAAATATGGAATTCTGCTTTTATTACGCACGTAAATAAAAAGTGGGCTAAAACAGACATAACTAATTATAGGCCAATATCCAAGCTGTGCCTTATAGCTAAAATATTTGAGAGGATTATCTATAACCAGTTATATCCCGCCCTTGCTAGCTCGTTCAACTCCTTTCAGCACGGATTTTTTAAAGGACGGCCTACAACTTCTAAGTTGATTTTGTTTAATGATTTCATTACGGATGCTATGGATAACGGCAAGCAGGTCGATGTGGTTTACACAGATTATAGCAAGGCATTTGATCGGATCGATCACGATACGCTGATAAAGAAGCTAAGCTACATGGGCATCCGTGGGGACCTCTTGAGGTGGTTCTCTTCTTACGTTGATAATAGAACACAAGCAGTAGTACTCAATAATTATATGTCTAGTTGGGTAAACCTGCCTAGCGGAGTGCCTCAGGGTTCGTTGCTCGGTCCTTTATTGTTTGTAGTCTGTGTGAACAACATCGATCAGTGCATCCAATCATCCAAACTACTATGCTTTGCCGATGACATGAAAATCTTTGCCACCATTTCAACGCCCGAAGATAGACTAGAACTTCAGGCCGATTTGTATCGGCTTGAGGAGTACTGTCGGGCTAATAAACTTGATCTCAACCCATCTAAGTGTTCGGTGATAACTTACACTAGAAAACGTGCAGTCCTAGCCACAAATTATACTTTGGCGGGCCAGATCTTACCAAGGTGCAATTCTATTCGTGACTTGGGTGTCCATCAAGACAGTAAGTTAATTTTTGTCACTCACATTGATGCAATTGTTAAAAAAGCTTCGAAATTTCTTGGGTTTATAATGTGTCTCTCTAAGTGTTTTACAGATGCTAAAACACTTAAAATATTGTATTGCTTTTGTAAGAAGTCAGGTGGAGTGTGCGTCTCACATATGGAATCCACGTTATCTTAAATACATTGACCGCATTGAAAACATCCAAAGACGTTTCATAAAATATATCTGCTTTCATATCAGTCAACCAATTATCTTGGTCTCTGTAAGAAGTATCATCTGCTACCAGGTAGATCGACGTAAGATCGCTGACTGTTTATTCTTGCTGAAAATTCTCAATTATAAGATTGATAACCCCGAGTTATTGTCAAAATTTTATATTAATGTGCCATGTAAAACATTTCGGTTTAATCCACCCATACGTGTACCTCATACTTCTTCGAATTATAGGCAGAACAGTTATATTGTGCGCGCAAGCAGAATCTTCAATGATGTATGCAAGGAATATGATTTGGATCCATTCACAATCAGTGTGAATTCGGCCAGAAGGTGCTTAAGCCTCAAATTGTTCAAGTAGCATTAAATTGTTTGTTTCTGTTTTTAGTCATATAATTGCAAACTAAGTATTTGTTTGTTATTTTAATGAAAGCGGTAAGTTTTTTGTTTTTGTGCTCACACCAAAAATTACTATTATAAGACTATACGTGAGGATTTGTAATTGGCTTTCTGTTTACTATGGTTTCCTTGTTTACCTGTATTTATTAGCTGTAAGTTCTCCATGTACTAAAATAAATAAATAAATAAATACTGCCGAAAAAAAAAAATAAAAAAAAATTAGATTGGATAGCATATACGGCAGCTTTAAGAAAAAAAATCTGTAGTTCCACCTATGCACTGTACAAACTGGCTCCAATGTCAAAGGTTGATGCGTTGTTAACCGCATAAATCATGGCTTAAGACTTCTAATATCATCTAACTTAAGATACGGAGTAATATTTTGGGGTGATTCAAGAATCTCCTTTTAAAAACACAAAAGAGGTGGATTCGAACTATGTGTGGAATTCATGTTACTGAAAGTTGCAAACCATGTTTTAAGAAGTATAAAGTAGTAAACCTTCCATCATTATACATTTTAGATGCCGTTATGAATCTCAAATTGGAATAGATTGGGAATAGGTATGGGTTACCTATTCCCATTAGATTCAGAAAAGGTTATTCGTAATTTGTGCCTTTTGCTTAAATATTTCTTATTCTCGTAGTCTCATGCTTAAGTATTGTTGGGGTCGGCTTCTAGTCTTACCGGATTCAGCAGAATACCAGTGTTTTACATGGAGCGACTGCCTATCTGACCTCCACATCCCAGTAACTGGGTAACACGATACCTCTTGGTAAGACTGGTGTAAGATCTGAGGCTTCTGACTTCCCGTCACGACTGTCAAAGATCTTCAAATGAAAACCGGGACCAACGGCTTAACGTGCTTTTCGAGGCACGGAAGAAACTCAGTATGTTGAAATTTGTCGCCCATCCACGGACCGACCTCATCAAGCGTTGCTTTACCTTGAAGATCGACCCATGCGGCCTATTATTTAGCCACGAGCTCCTCCTCTTTTTCTCGTAGTCATGGTATAAAATATAGTATGCAACTCTTGAATAAAACGGATTTATATCGAGGGCCATGAATCACTCGCGTCGCTCAGGATTCTAATACTTGAATCACTCGCTATCATCATAAATCACTCCCTACGGTCGTAATTCAGTTGTTATAATACTTCCCTAGTTCGTGATTCATCTATGGCCCTCGCTTTAAATCCGTCCTTTATTCACTAGTTGCATAATATACTATTATACCATTCGCCCTCTAAAAAGCTTATTTTATTCACTGAAAACAGTGAATAAAAAGCACTTATAATCACTGTTTTGGTGTTTGAATTTGGAACACACCAATGTATTCGACCTCCATCTCACTGCTACATTACCTCCTTGCGCAAAAATTCTCGATACAAACTTCTTGTGCAGAGAATACCCCAATTTCAAACTTCTTCTATATTAATTTTGAGTTTATTTATATTTAGGATTTTAATAATGATTTTGATTTTAGTCTAGGATATTTATTGAATACTTATTTGGATTGTAATTCTAATATTACTTGCAATGGTGTTTAATTAATTTTATTTATGTAAATTATAATGTAATAATAATGTATAATTGAAATACACGTGCTGTTACCTAGCTCAGGAGTCAAGGTTTCACTTTTTTTTTTCATCATCTGCCTAGCCTTTTTCCCAACTATGTTGGGGTCGGCTTCCAGTCTTACTGGATTCAGCTGAGTACCAGTGTTTTACATGGAGCGACTGCTTATCTGACCTCTACAACCCAGTAACTGGGTAACACGGTACCCCTTGGCTAGACTGGTGTCAGATCTCAAGCTTCTGACTACTCGTAACGACTGTCAAAGATCTTCAAATGACAGCCGGGACCAACGGCTTAACCTGCTTTTCCGAGGCACGGAGGAAACTGCGTATGTTGCAATGGTCACCCATCCACGCACCGACCTCGTCAAGCGTTGCTTAACCTTGAAGATCAACCCGTGCGGCTGTTATTTTTTTTTAACCATTTATTCATTTATTTATTACTCATAATATTCCTTGTGCTTTTCGCTTAAATCTTTCTTTCTCTCGTAGTCATGGTATAAAATATAGTATGCAACTCGTGAATAAAACGGATTTATATCGATGGCCATGAATCACTCGTGTCGCTCATGATTCTAACACTTGAATCACAATCACTCCCTACGGTCGTGATTCAGTCGTTAGAATCCTTCACTTGCTCGTGATTCATCTATGGCCCTCGCTTTAAATCCGGCCTTTATTCACTAGATGCAAATTATCCAATTTCCACATTCTTCCCTACTTATTTAGTAAATGACTAGCAGCTTTACTTATCATAACAAACACAAATCTTAAAAGCTCATTAGGACTATATTTGACATAATGTTGTTTTCGAAGTCAGATAGAAACCTGGTAGTTGATTGAAACTTAGATAATGATGTGTCATTAGCGCAGATACCTATACATGAGATGAAAAACAAAGTGATTAAATAATTAAAATGGAGCAAATATTACCAATAGATATCGGCAAAATAATATAATTATAATGCATTATGTACATAATTCTTCGCTACAAGGTAAAATAGGACGACAGCCTGTTCGAGATTAGGATGGCTCTTAAACAGCTTAAGAACAACAACGCACCGAGCGATGACGGAGTTACGGCCCTGTTGGGTTCCGTCATACTCAAGGGGAAAACGCCACAGGCATGGTGCGGGAGTGTCGTGTTACTCTTTTTCAAAAAGGGTGACAATGCCCTATTGAAGAACTATAGGCCCTTCTCACTTCTTAGCCATGTCTACAAGCTGTTTTCAAGAGTCATCACGAATCGTCTCGCGCGCAGGTTTGACAATTTCCAGCTTCCCGAACAAGCTGGATTCCGTAGAGGCTTCAGCTCCGTAGACCACATACAAACGCTGCGGCAGGTTATACAGAAGACCAAAGAGTACAACCTGGCTCTCTGCTAAGCGTTTGTGGACTACGAGAAAGCCTTCGATTTGATCGAGACTTGGGCTGTACTGCAGTCTCTGCAACGGTTCCAAATCGACTACCGGTACATCGAGGTGTTAAAGTGTTTGTACAAAATCGCCACCATGTCAGTTCGACTTCAGGTTCAGATCTCAGAACCTAACCTTCTGTAGCGAGGTGTGAGACAGGGAGATGTCATATCTCCGGAACTGTTCACCGATGCACTGGAGGATGTGTACAAGGTTCTGAACTGGAGAGGGCTAGGCATCAACGTCAATGGCGAGTACATCACATGGCGAGTATATGTCGTGGTGGCCCGGTGGCTAAGACCTCGCCTCTCGTGCTTGAGGTCGTGGGTTCAAATCCGGGCAAGTACCAATGTGACATTTTCAAGTCATATACTGTACTTTCTAAGTTTATCTTGGACATCGTTGACAACGATGAAGGAAAACATCGTGAGGAAACCTGCAATCTAATTGTGTAAGTTAATTCGGCAAAGGAAACAATCTGTTTCTTTCCGAAAAACACACTTTGGGCTGCTGGACGTATATAGTCTATTTATAAGTTTGTTCTCCATTGGTGTAATTGCTGTAAGGCGTTCAAGTGCGAGGGTAAACAAATAAATAAATAATAAATCACTCACCTTCGGTTTGCAGACGATATAGTGGTCATGGCTGATACCATGGAGGACCTCAGTATAATGCCCTCAGTAGGATGACCTCAGTAGAGCTTCCGAAAAAGTGGGTCTTAAAATGAACATGCACAAAACAAAGGTAATGTTGAATGCTCATGTTACACCCACTCCTATCATGGTTGGAGACTCTACACTCGAAGTTGTGGACAACTACGTTTACCTAGGACAAACGATCCACTTGGGTAGGGCCAACTTCGTGAAAGAGGTTAACCGTCGCCAACTCGGCTGTGTCCAACTTAACACAGTGTCTCAAGACGAAGATCTATGACCAGTGTGTATGGCCAGTGATGACATATGGCTCTGAAACGTGGTCGCTAACAATGGGCCTCATCAGAAAACTTACAGCCACCCAAAGGGCAATGGAGAGGGCTATGCTCGGACTATCCTTGCGTGATCGAATCAGAAATGTAGAGATTCGCAAGAGAACCAGGGTTACCGACATAGCCCGAAGAATTGCCAAACTTAAGTGGCAGTGGGAAGGGAACATTGCTCGCAGAACGGATGGGTGATGGGGCAGAAAAGTTCTGGAGTGGTAACCGCGAACCGGAAGACGATGAGTTTGAAGGCCTCCAACCAGGTGGATCGATGACCTGGTGAAAATTGCGTGGATCCGCTGGATGCGGGACGCACAGGACCGGTCAGTGTGGTGACGCTTGGGGGAGGCCTATAGTCCAGTCCATATGCACTCACAACAGTTTTCTTTACCTCCAATAAATTTTTTGAACCAATATTTACAAAACTAATCGCTCAAAACTCCACTACCATAACTCATCTTTAGTTGATAACTTCAGCGACCACAACAGAACATTAAGCTCTATCTCGGTGATAAATCGCATAAGACATATCGCCGTGTACTCGGTGTACTCCACGACGTTTATAAGTTACTTATCTGATCAGTTAATCTAATGTACGGCCTTCTTTGAACTATGTACGGTCTTTAATTTTTATTATTTTGTTGAACCACAGGACGTTTAGTTAGAACGTAAAACTTCATTGTGCTGAAATGCGAGGATTTTGTGATGCTTTTTTATCTTTATTTCCAATTTCTTAATGAAGGATTTGAACTAGAATATTTTTCAACTCCAGTTTATCTGAATACCTGTCAAACTTTGGCATTAAAATATAATGTAGTTAAACACGTTCTTAACTCAATAAAGATACTCAAATCAGAAAACAGCCCTTATTTTATTTTATTTTTAGTGCCAATGTAAGCCATCCTATGACGTTTTCACTCTCCCTTTTCAAAGAACGTGCAAAAATGAGAATAATTTGTGTCCGCTATTAAGATTATTCAGATAAATAAAGGTATACAGGAGAGAATATTTTATGCTCACATAGTAATTTAATTTTAAAATCTACCTTTTTTGCCGCGGCTTCACTTTGCTCCCGTGGACCACCGGGATTATTAGGAATAAGATATAGACTATGACACTAAGCTTTTTAACAATGATATTCATATTTCCAAAATTGGATCAGTACTCCCAGAGATTACTGATTACAAACAAACATAAAATTTTACCTCATTATAATACTCGTATTAGTGCAGATATAGATATGCATTTCGCTCTCAATATTCCCTTCATGAATTAAAAACTAAAATCACTCATCTAACCAATTCCGATAAGCATTAATGTAGCCGATACCACTCATCGATTGCCTCACCTTAAAAACATTTTCTATTCTAAGAGCGGAAAGACAGACACTTTTAAAATCCTCCAACTTTCACCGCACCGCAACAGAGAATGATGCCGCAATTTTTCCCTCAGTGTTGCCAGAGAAACTTTTCTAGCATATGAACTCATTTTACCGCTGGAAACTCCCCGGTTTCAAAAGTGCTGTGTAGTTCTTTCTCCGAAGAAAGTAATACAGTTGTTTAATTTTCTCAGTTTTATTGAATGTCTGGGTCGAGTTTTAAAAGAGTAGTCAGAAATTTTAATGAGATGGACGTAAAAATTAAGTGTTCAGTCTTTTAGTGGGGAGTTTTTAGAGCGTTCTTGTTGAAATAAAACTGTATCGCTTGATAGAGGCTGTAAAGTTACTGTGAATTTTTAACGTGTTAAAAAAAATGCTTTTTATATTAAAATACGATGTACTAATGAATTTATTATTTGAAGCTGACTAATAGGTATAATATATTGAAACAGTTGTATGTTAAAACTGTTTTTTATGTCCACAGAGTATATTGTCAAACAACACTTTGCCCAGTATCTAATAAAAAGTAAAAACCAACGGTTGCCAATCATCAATACACATAATAAATCTGTAGAAAAGTCGTTTATGTACATAGAAAATATAAAAAAGCCAGGGTGTTAAACGAGAACCAACAGAACACATTTCCATCATTATTGGTTTTTTTGTCTGTTTATCTGTTTATTTGTGCATGCATCACGTAAAATGTACGAAGCCAATGTAGATAAATTGTATAGATAAATGTGCGAAACCAATGTAGATAACTTTTATAAATGATTGTGCCTAACTGGAAGTATTACTTAGTTTTTGTTTCATCGCAATCGGTTCACTCTATCGAAAGTAAGATTAATTTAAAGTGTTCAAGAAGTAAAATATCGCATCATACGCAATTTGGATGCTCGGAATGTTGAACTCCATATCCGATAGATGGCGTTGTGCATTTCGCGTCATTATCTGAATGGCGGTGTTAAGATTTTCCGCGGACGAAAAACCATAGAAAAAAAATTGGTAGGTAGTTAGGGTCCCTTAAACCTGCCCCTCGCGACCCCCTGCGGGGACGCAGCGAACCAGGGGGTCAAGTATTTATGTCGAATCAACGATATACCTTATTTCAAGTGTGGCTAGAGTAAAAATAATAATTCGGTACCTAATTGCACGAGACAAAAAAAATAAGTTTTAGGAGATTTTAGGTCTCTAAAGTAGTCATATGTCAATAATGACGTTGACGTGCGTGCATTGCACGCATGTTTCGTAATTTCGCTACCACAATTGCTCGTCTGAATAGCCTCATGATAAACGTGGTGGCCTACTAAACTAAAGGTTGCGAGTTCGAGTCCCAGCTATGGATAAGTATTTTTAACCGACTTACCAAAAAGGAGGAGGTTCTATGTTCGACATTATGTTTTTTTTTGTTTATGTTAACCGATATCTCCGTCAATTGTGGACCGATTTCAAAAATATTTCTTTTGTTTGAAAGATCAAATTGGTCCCATTTTAATTTAGTGAGGATCTGATGTAGAATTTCAGAGATATACAACAGAACTCTTCAATAAATGACGGCCAATCTCTCGGGATTGCTGCAATCACATGTCCTGTTTATTGTTTTCCATTTCATAACATAACATCACGCCAGTACGCTCTAAAGAGGTACGCAGATGTGTATAGTTCACCTTGGTACACCCTCATTTCACCGGTTATGTTCAAGTTTGATGATATTCGGATAATCTAGTCTGCCATTATAGGTACCTTACTAAAGAACTTGTATATTAGGTACAACTAAAAAGTGAAAAATAAAATACCTTTTGTTGTTGTGTCTTTGGTATGTACCAATTTGTTTCGTTATGGACACCGAATTCCAAAAAGAAAGTTATTTTTACTTTTTTTGGTGTTTTTTTAAAAAAAAGGTTTGCTTTTTAGTTTTTCGTTTTGGTATGGTATTCTGGAGTGCTACTAGATGGCGCGCAGCAAATCAGTCCTTACTTTTTTGTATGAAGTTGATATTCTTCTCCCTAGAGTAAATAGTATTCTGTGCAACTAACGCTCGATCTAGGTAGGTAGAAAAGTAAGAACGGTAGGTAGGTCTAGGTAAATAGGGTAGGTACAAGAAGGTAGGTAAGTACGGTAGGGTAGGCAGTTAACGGGAGTGAAGCCGCGGGCACAGCTATTTTACTAATAAAAAGAAGGCGTATCAAATAAAAAACACATTTCATTCTCTCCAAAGTAGTGCACATCTAAAAACTCATCCTGTAAGTCGTACGTAATATTTGTTTTATCTAATTCATCACATTAATAAATTAAAAACTATTATTACTATCCTATCCATTAATAATAATTAATTTTATGTAGTTAGGTTCCTTAAACCTTCAAACAATCAAGCATCAACGTGTGTACCAGGAGGCTACTAAAAATGAAGAGAATTCGAAACATCTTTAAAAAACGGACAGTGAATATTGTGCACAATACGTTGGACAAAGATGTGCAGACGATGCTTTTTCCTTTGAATATAATGTTAAATATTATATTCAGTCCTAAATATCGCGTCATCGATAACTTTATAACCCCAAATCGCCCCATCAATAATTGTGTCTCGGTGACAGGAACACTGTTAATCATGGTTTTATTCATACACTATACTTTAACTGTGGCCTTAAACAAAAATAGACCGAGCAATTTAATGGACGTCAGTACTTTTTTTGACTGCATTTTTTATGCTTTTGGTTTAGCAATGAATTTCGTTACTGGCATCGCGCAAACTAAAAAAAATATCCAGCTCGTTTTATCTTTTCAAAAATTTCACAGGTTGCTCAACAACAAAACCTACTTCAAATACTTTGTCATTTGGAATTGGATTACAGTAATCGCTACTCAGATTTTTTATTTAATCATTTTCAATTACTTTTCGATAAAACTTAATCTACCTTACTACTACTTTTTTGCTAGCTATGTTTTGGCTGTTTTTGATTTCAATGTTATATACGCCGCACGGGTTATTAAATTATTGGAAAGCAAAGTCGTTCTATGGAGTATTCAAATTTTAAATTCGCCAATATTAGAAGATCTTCACGATAAAAATTATAGGAAAAAAGTGTTTCAGGCTTATGTTGATATATTGAAATGCTATGACAACCACAAAGTATGTTTCCAACAATTCGTAAGTATCTTAAAACTATATTAGATTATTTAGAATTGTAAAAGCACACTAGCAAAACATCACGTGGTTAATCCCATAATATAATTTTCTTTTCCAATAATCGCTTGCACTGATAGAATGTTACTTTTTAGGGTTTCGTACCCAAAGAGTAAAAACGGGACCCTATTACTAAGACTCCGCAATCCGTCTGTCTGTCTGTCTATCCGTCTGTCACCAGGCTGTATCTCATGAACCGTGATAGCTAGACAGTTGAAATTTTCACAGATGATGTGTTTCTGTTGCCGCTAAAACAATAATAAATACTAGAAAACCGAATAAAATAAATATTTAAGTGGGGCTCTTATACAACAAACTTTTTTTTTGCCGTTTTTTACGATAAAGGTACGGACCCCTTCGTGCGTGAGTTCGACTTGCACTTGGCCGGTTTTTTTTATTATTTTTAGGCTCGCGCTTGATCACTATGTCTAGTAATAGCAATCAAGTTGCATGAGAAAATGATTTTGATTTATTTTTGTCACTTTTCAGATACTTTACTTCCTTATTGAAGTATTTATTCACACTCTGGTATATATTCAAAATGCAACTGATATGATGAATTTACATATTAACTCAGTAAGTAATTTTTTTGCTCTCTCTTATTTGGCAGTGTGTACAAAAGTCTTGTCTTCGGATTTGCCAGAGAGCTATGGATCACAGCATTCTGGGTGACGAAAACAAACCAAATACGGAAAACCACACTGCTCCAAAACAAGCAAAAAGGCGGCCAGGCTCAAATGGAATAAGGTGGTATGCATATTAACCGCTGGGTAAGTCTGCATGCAGTGGATTCCTGAAGCTGGGCGCCGTCGAGACTGGCCCAAAAAAAGGTGGCGATATGATTTGGACAAGTAAGATAAGGGCTGGCTCGAGACGGCGCGGCGTTGGAGAAGAATATTTAGAAGATTTTTGGGCCTTTGCCCAACAGTAACGGCAATTCAAAAAAAGTTTGTGTATAAGTTCAGCATCATTATGGTCAAATGTTTATTTGTTATAGGAAGTTGCATCATTGATTTCAATGGCAATACTGAGCTGGCTAATAAAAGATTTGACGTTGCTAACAATGCTGACCCTTAATTGCGAGAAGTTCTACTTGGCCATTGAAGGTGTTCAAGACACTTGCGCTATTATTTTGAATTCAACTCACGCAGGTAAGTTTTAGGACTCTAAGTTTGAACTTATAATATTATAAAGAGGTCAAATGATTGTTTATAAAAGTTTATTTATTTATTTAATGGAGGAGAACCAATGGCTATAACAGATGGATAACAATTGTATATAAGACATAGAGCCAATTACATGTTCCCACGGATCGAAACAGAAAAAGTAGAAGAAAACTTAGGATCACTAAAAAGCACGATTTATATGATTAAATAAAGAACAATAAGAACCAAACACTTTTAAAATCAGCATTCAGCCGAGTACGTGATGAATAGGTTTTAGTGGTAAATGGGTGAAATGAAAACTCTTTACAAAGAATATTAAAGTCCTTACTCGCTCGCACCATGTATGAATTTTGCCTGTAGTTAGAATAAGAAAAAGGAAAGGAGATAGGCGGATTAAATCTAACCGATCTCCTGGGGATATTGAAGCGCAGTTTATGCAGGAGATCAGAACAATCAATCTCGTTAGAAATAATTTTCAAAAGAAAAGTGCAATCTGCTAGTCGACGACGATTCATAAGTGGTTGCAAATGAAATTTCTTGCAAAGATTTAAGTAATTAGCAGAATGGTACGGTATACGTAGCAGAAAACATACAAAGCGAATTTTTTTTTTGTATATTTTCAATGCGATCATTGTATACCATAACTGTATGCCATAACAAGGATTCCAAATTTGTGATGCATATTCGAGGTGACCTCTCACATAAGAGCAATAAAGAATCTTAAGGGTTTTAGCCCTTTTAAAACACCCTGAGAGTCTCATAACAAAATCCAGTGATAATCTTATAAGCGTTATAAGCTTTGGCTACTATTTGCTCAATGTGCATGTTAAGTAAAAGTTTGGAATCATGATATACACCTAGGTCGCGTACACCATCGCATCTCTGCCGCATAGCTGCCCTTTAAGATTATAAGTTGTAGGGAGAGAGACCCGTTTTCTGCTACAGGAGATAACTGTTCATTTAACAGGATTCAAATCGAGTTTGTTAATCAACCAATAATCATCCAGGCGCGCCAGGTCAGATTGGAGTCATCGTCAACTGATGATATTGAAGAAAATATCTTCATATCATCAGCAAAACAGAGTAAAATTGAGTTGTGGAAACACGAGTAGATTATCTCTCCAGTTTTTCGTTCCTACTAAGGCACGGAAACAATTTCAAAAAAAATATCGCTAAATGTCATAGCCTACTTATGATCTCACTAAATTTTAAGGACCACGCTTGCGAAGCTAGTTGTTTAATATTTTGGTGATATTCAAGTTTTAAGTTCAGTATCAGATCTAAGTTTCTTCCAAAAATGTTGCTAATGTTGCAAAGTTATTTCAAGCAGAACATGCCAATGATGGGACTATAGTGATAGCCATAGTGGATACTAAAGTGGTTTTATAAATATTTTTTTTTTACAGATGCTGAGAAAAAAATATGCAAGAATATACTACGCTTAAACCGAGCATCATTCAGCAAGATACGTGTGTGTGGCCTGTTTTACGTAGACATCGGGTTACAACTGAGTATGATGAGTCTTCTTACGAACTACACTATTGTGTTACTACAGTTTGCGATTTTGTAATACAGGCTTCAATAAATTAAATTTATGTTTAACTTCTGTGAGCAATTATTTAACTAAACGAGCATAAAATAATAACCACTTAAGAAGTGATTGGCATAAGAATTTTATTTATTTATTTATTTAAGCATTTTTAATTCCTTAGTAATAATACAGTTTTTTTTTTTTTCATTTTATATTATTTTAACTAAGGACCTCTCAACGAGTATAGGCCTCCTCCATCTCACTCCACCTTTTCCTATCTTGGGCTGTTCTCATCCAGTCGTTGTTTACGAATTTTATAAGTTCGTCTTCCCATCTTTCCAGGGGTCGACCTCTTTTCCTTTTTCCGGAGGGGCCAGCCCATGTTGTAATTTTTCCATCTCTCTGTATCCTGACGTGCAATGTGACCAGACTACTTCCATTTAAGTTTCTTGCAGTGAGTTAACTCATCAATAAATTTTGTCTTTTTTCTTATTTCGCGGTGTCGTTTTTGTCTCTGAGTTTCAAGTTAAGAATGCTCTCCATGGCTCTTTTTCATTTTTCGTTATTTTTTTCATGTGCATATTATGATCCAGGTTTGACTTGCATATGAAGGCAAGGAAAAATACATGAGTCTAGGACTTCTTTTTTAATCTTAAAGGTAGATCAGATTTTTGAACTTCTTTGTGGCTCCAGAACTTGTTCCATGTCATTTTAATACGTCTGTTTAATTCGTCACGGTGTCTTGATTTTGAGAAAGTATTTGTTTTCCTAAATATATGTATTCATGAACAACAACACGACTCTCCACAAATATGGGGCTTTGAGTTTTGTTACAAATGATTTTAGTTTTTTTTGATATTTATTTCTAGAACAATATTGCGACTGTTATAAATAAAGGGTCGCCCTGTCCTCTGCATATGTCTATTTCGGGGCCAGTTTTATCTAGTTTCACTCGGCTAATGATTTTTTTGTAGATGTCTTGCATCAGTTCAATTGTTTCTAATGGAATATTATATTCGTGTAGAGCTTTCCATATGCTAGCGTGGGCAATTAAATCAAAAGCCTTTGCATAGTCGACGAATGCACAGTATAAGGGACATCTTTGTTCTTCGTATTTTTCTATTATTTGCTCTTGAACGTGAATATGGTCCATTGTTGAGAAAGATTTCCTGAACCTCGCCTGTTCTACTGGTTGGATTTTTTCAGTGATTTCAGATATGCATCGATCTAGATATGAAGCGAATAACTTGTAGAGGCATGGTTGTAGGCTTATTGGCCGGTAATTTGCAATATTTGCAGGATCTCCTTTTTTATAAAGTAAGATGATGTCAGATTTGGCCCATACTTTTGGAATCTGTCTAGAGTTTAGTACTTCATTAAAAAGTGCTATTAAATAGGGAGTTAGTACATATCTTCCTGCTATGATTATTTCGTTGGTTATGTTGTCAGGGCCACTGCTTTTACCTTTCTTTAAAGATTCAATTTTAGTAAAGATTTCGTTATTTGTGAATCGTTGAAGTGGTGGTGCATGTGAAGATGGTCCGTTTCTTGATATAATACATAGATGGTTATTTGAAGAGTTATCTTTTCTTGAATATAAATCTTTGTAGAAGTTAGTGGCTGTCTCTATTATTTTTGACCTCGAGGATATTTCTCTATCAGACGAATTTTCCTTCACAGTTGGTATCCAAGTTTCGTGATTTATTATTTTGTAGATCTTTACTACTGTTCACTAGTAGTCTTGTTTCTTCAGATATAATTTGTCTTGGTTTATTTTTTGTTTTCGCTATAGTATTTATTGATTTAGTAATAGCTTTTTTTATATTTGAATAATATATGTCTATATTTGCGCATGTTGATAATTCGGTCTCTTCTAATCTCTGTTTTAGATTTTCTAGGAATAGGTTTTCATCATCTGTTGTTTTTAAAGTGCAGTTTGTTAGGTTATATTTTACTCGACATTTTTTGGTTGTTGATATTTGGAACTCACTTCTTATAAGAAGGCGGTGGTCGCTTAGGAACCTTCTGAAGAGTGAAAGACCTCTAAACGCCGCTTATTTTTGGAAGTCTTTGATCTGCGGTATAAACGGGGCATAAAATGTGTGTATATTTATACAATAACTTCCTATAATGGCAGTTTTATTTTTTGTTCCCATGTTGGCAAACTCTTTATTAAGTTGATTGTATTAATAGGGAAGGTGAAGATGCAGTTTTTGGAACATAAACAATCGCACATTCAATGTGCCAAATTGTCGCGATGCGCGATATCTGCTTTGATTGGTTAACTATATTCTCAACAACTAATCTCATCACTTGACTTGCTATTAATTTGTGACAGAAACCAAGTATAAATCTCACCTGTAATCCGGCACAAGGACTAAACCCCGATTTCTGATTTAAGTATTGAACATCTGTAAAAGTTTAGCATTTAAGTATTGTTTGACACGTTCTTAACTCCAAATACATACAGGATACATCCTTATACTTTGCCGTCGGTTGCACCTACAGGCGTTTGGCAGCCAAAATATGTTGCAAGATGTACAGCGAATCGCTTGCAACTAAGTTCCAGCCCCTTCAACTTGGTTTTGGTTCCAGAGGGGACTGTGAGGCTGCCGTACATGCCTTATCCTCATTTCTTAACTCAAAAAAAGGTGAGGTCATTCTCAAGGTTGACGTCAAAAAAGCATTCAACTCCGTGAACAGGGACACTTTGTTGGCTGAAGTCAAAAAAGTACTACCCGAAATTTATGGTTTTATGTGACAATGTTATAGACATCCATCAAAATTATTGTATAGGGACAACATTTTGGAATCTGCAGTTAGTTGCCAACAAGGTGATCCTCTCGGGCCTGTCATTTTCAGTTTAGCTATTCATCCCGTATTTCAGCAACTAAATTCAAAATTTAACGTGTGGTATTTAGATGATGGAACGCTAGGAGGTGATGTTGACACCGTTTTGAATGACCTGCAACTCCTCAAACAGAAATTTAAATCCATTGGCCTGGAACTTAACCCCTCAAAGTGCGAAATTTATCTCTCTGACGTTACTGAGAGACAATCGACTTTAGATAAATTTAATGCAATAGCCCCGCAAATCAAAATCTTAGAAAAAAGTTCCCTGCACCTCCTAGGTTCCCCAATTTTAGAAGAAAGTTTTTCATCTTTCATCGAAGACAAAATCAAACACTTTAATGATATTTCGTATAGACTCTCCAAAATTAATTTACATTCGGCATTCACCCTTATCAGATATTGTTGTTTCGGTCCAAATTTTATGTATTTTCTCCGTTCTTCTCCTCTTTGGAAGAAACCACAACTTTTGGACAAAATTGACCAAATTATTCGCAACACATTAACATCCATTCTTAATGTGGCCTTGGACGACCGAGCGTGGTTGCAAGCCACCCTACCAATTCGTTTTGGTGGCCTCGGCGTCCGCAAAATTTCTAGTGTGAGCTTACCAGCGTTCCTGTCTTCTGTCCACAGCACTGAAAAGCTAACCAGAAAAATTTTAGCTCTTTCCCTGGTTGACTCCGAAGTGCCGTGCTTGACAGACGCAGAGGACGCCTGGAAAGTGGCTTGCCCGGATACGGATCGGCCCGAGAACCCATTTTCCCAGAGGCAGTGGGATGAGCCGCTCTGCAGGTTGGTGCGGAATAACCTTATTAATACGTCTACCAATACTGCTGCGCGTGCCCGCCTGCTGGCTGTGGGTGAGTGGGAGTCGGGCCTCTGGCTTCAGGCATTACCGTCGCCTAATATAGGTACTATGCTAGGTGACACAACCTTCCGACTCGCTACATGCCTGCGATTGGGCGCTCCTTGTGGGGCTCCACATCGCTGTCAATGCGGTGAAGCAGTCGACTGCCTCGGTCACCATGGCCTATCTTGTAGTAAGAGTGCAGGTCGGATTGCGCGGCACGCTAGCATTAATGATCTCATGCGTCGTGCTCTTGCCACCGCCGGGGTGCCAGCTGTCTTAGAACCCAATGGCCTGGCACGCGTCGATGGGAAGAGACCAGATGGTATGACCTCAGACTAATAATATGCCTTGGAAGTTGGGTAGGTCTTTGGTGTGGGATGCAACTTGCGTCAACACGCTTGCACCATCCCATCTTCCTAGCACGGTGGGCTGCGCTGGGGCGGCTGTTGCAGGTGCTGAAAACCTCAAACGGCGCAAATACAACAATTTAATTGGTAATTATGTGTTTGAGCCGTTTGGGGTTGAAACACTAGGGCCATGGGGTCCGAGTGCTCACATATTATTTCGGGATATCGCCAAACGGTTGGTCGACTCTTCTGGAGACCAGAGGGCTGGCCTTTTTTTTGGCCAAAGAATCAGCATTGCCATCCAACGTGGCAATGCTGCCAGCCTTCTGGGCACTTTTCCTATTGACAGCGATGTGGACGAATGTTTTTGACGCCCCGTAAATGTACATATCTTTATTCTTATTTTATTTCTAATATTAGTTTATAAATAATACTGTACTTATGTATTATATTATGTAAATAAAATTTAAATAAATACTCAATTCAGAAATCAGCCATAAGAAGCAAATATAAATATGACAGTCTCTGACTAAATAAAATCCTTATTAACAATGCAAATATTTGCCCGTAAACCACAGCTCTGAACACTAAATATTTTAAATAAGGAAAATCACATTTTATTTAAACTCCGAACGGAAACTATTTGGCCCGCTTTTAGTTCCAGTCTCATTGAACATTCGACCAATGAAATCCTCCACAACTCACCGGAATTAGTCGCAAACTAGTGTACAAAGCTCGAAATTATTTCTCATCAGTATTGGAATATGGTTGCAAATATACGATTGTTTTGCAACTCTTCCATTATTAAATCCCCAGGAGTTCAGAAATTCCGAGTTTAAATATACGATAGGAAAATAGCAATAGTTTGTGTATAAGTATAGACTGTCATTTGGAGTTTGGTGTGCTGTGGCACAAAATAGTAAGTATACAGAAGGACCACTACCGCCGTTTAGAAAATTTACAGGTAAACTTGACAGATTCACTAGCGTTGCTACTATATTGATTCCGAATTAAAAACAGAGTAGGTTGTATAAGTTACAAACATAAATACATCGATTCGTCTACACATACATCATATCATGATAACATGCCTTAAAGGGTAGATAAGGGCATCAAATATCCATTTAATATCACGAAACATTTAATATTACGCCACATACGACGAAGATTCGAGAGTAACAAGACGTAGTAATAGTGTAATAATGATCTCACTTAAAACATTTTGGGGGCCGAGTCACCCACGTCCGTAGGAGTGTACCCTTTGATTCCCTACACGTGGTCCCCGGGTGGTGCAAATCAGGTGACACTTACTGGTGGTAGGCTTCGGCCGAAGGCTTGTGACCACCCACCGGGCAAAGACGTACCGCCAAGCGGCCTGGCCGTGTTCCGGTACGATGCTCGGTGTAGCCATTAGAGGAGTTGGGTCGAGATAGCTGTTCCACTGCAGGCTGACTAGTTCTGACGCGCGCTGTTTGGGACGTATCGGGAGACTGGTCGCGGAGGGTAGCGGGATCCGAGGCACGGTGCACCGCTGGCCGACCGCAGGTAGTTGGGGGCCCAAGTAGTGTGCCAGCCACACATGAAAGGCTGCCCCGCCAACTGTCGAAAAATCCCGGAATGCACCATCGTGCTGGTTGGCGACCAGATGGGGAGGGCCCGATGGACATTCCGGGGGGGCTCGGGCGTCCCCGCAGTCTCCAGACTAGTGCCCCAATGATGGCGTCCTTTCAGTGCGTGTCTGTAGGTTAGCAGCGTGGAACCTCGTCTCACTTCCATCTCCTCTCCTCCCTTCACTCACACACAATCATGAAAAAGAAACGAAATACTGGAGTTCAACAGCGGCTGCACCCCCTCCCCCATAAAGTGCACCTCACCAACATTAGAGGTCTGCACTCAAATCTCTCTGCAGTCCACTACCACCTAGAGGCTGAGAAACCAGCGCTGTTTTTCCTTGCGGAGACGCAGATAGCGAGTCCGCCAGACGTGTCGTACTTGTCTTACCCAGGGTTTACCCTGGAGCACAATTTTAAACCACGCGCGGGTGTGTGTATGTACGCCCGCGACGACACTTGCTATCGGCGTCTCCGTAACCTTGAGGACTCCAGATTCTCAACGCTTTGGGCTCTGGTGGACACAGGTCTGGATAAAATTATCTACGCCTGTGTCTACCGGTCGCACAGCGGAGATCAGGAGGCAACCAGGCTCACAGAGTACCTCAGTGAGGCGGCTGATGCGGCACAGCAGCGGTACCCTTCCGCCCAGTTAGTGTTACTGGGGGACTTTAATGCCCACCACCAGGAGTGGCTCTTCCCATACCAGAGCACTGACCATGCTGGACGGGAGATGCGTAAGCTTTCGCTTGCACTAAACCTTACCCAGCTGGTCCAGGGGGCAACAAGGGTGCCGGATGTTGATTCGCACAAGGCCAATTGCTTGGACCTTCTGCTGACAACAGATCCAGACCGATACTCTGTGTCGATAACTTCACCGTTGGGTAGTTCCGACCACTGTCTGGTGAAGTCTGTGTCCGTCTACTCCCCGCCCGATCCTAGCCCTAGAGGCACCCGGCGGGTTTGGCGGTACAGGTCAGCAGATTGGGATGGCATGCGATCTTTCTTTGCATGCTATCCTTGGCAGCCTACTTGCTTTTCTTCGGCTGATCCTTCGTTGTGCGCGGACGCCGTGACGGAAGTGTTGCGTCAGGGAATGGAGTACTACATTCCGTTCTCTGATGTGACAATGTCCAGCGTTGACCGGCCATGGTTTGGCGCCGAATGTTATCGCGCCGACGCGCTTAAGCATGAGGCGTACCTGGCATGGGTCGACGCTCGATCGCGCAAAGCGGGTGACGTTGGTCAGAAGAAGAAGGCCTTCAACAGGGCTGCCAAGTCCTGCAAGTTGGTGTTGCGAAGGGCTCGTTTCGACCACATTGGCCGAATAGGGACCAAACTTGCTTCTTACCCAGCAGGTAGTAAAGCGTTTTGGTCCCTGGCTAAGTCGGTCGAGTCGAACTTCTGCCGTCCCTCACTACCACCACTGCTGAAACCTGACGGGTCGTTGGCCCACTCCGCTGAGGAGAAGGCAAATTTATTTGCATCTCTTTTTGCGGAATCTTCGCGTCTGAATCCTGGTGATTCGCGGCCCCCTCCTTCTCCTGTTGGATGCGAGACGAGTATGTCGGACATTCGCATCCATCAAAAGGACGTTCGTAGGGTGCTGCAAAACCTCGACGTGAACAAGGCTAGCGGCCCTGACGGAATACCAGCATTAGTTCTTAGAACCTGTGCGCCTGAACTGTCTCCGATCTTGACTCGTCTATTCCGCCTTTCATATGAGACTGGAAAAGTGCCGAATGCTTGGAAGCAAGCCAACGTACAGCCTGTGCCCAAGAAGGGCAGTCGAGCTGACCCGGCCAACTACAGACCCATCTCTGTAACGTCCATACTCTGTAAGAGTATGGAGCGTGTACTTAACAAAAAGCTCCTGGCATACCTAGAATCTAATGATATCCTTAGTGACCGTCAATACGGCTTCCGCCGGAATCGGTCTACTGGGGATCTTCTAGCGTATGCAATTCACATATGGAGTGAGGCCATCGAGAGACACGGGGAAGCGCTTGCCGTCTCCCTCGACATCTCGAAGGCTTTCGATAGGGTCTGGCACGAAAGCCTCATTGGTAAGCTTCCTTCATTCGGTTTTCCCGGTGGTCTGTGTAATTGGATTGCAGACTTCTTGAGAGATCGGTCCATTCGAGTGGTTATCGATGGCTGCTCTTCGGACCAATTGGATATTAATGCCGGGGTCCCTCAGGGGTCAGTACTCTCAGCAACATTGTTCTTGTTGCACATTAATGATCTGCTAAAACCCGGCACCTTTGGGTATGCTGACGACAGCACTGTTGCTGAGAGATACTTGTCCAACGTACGGGCTACCGGGCCGCAGATCCGGTCTCTCCGTGAGGCCATGGTGGAGCGTTTGAACCTGTCCTTGCAGGCAGTCTCCGAATGGGGCGATGCCAATCTGGTCAGGTTTAATGCTGCTAAAACCCAGGCGTGTCTTTTTTCCGCTAAAAGGAGCCAATTCCACCCGGCTCCTTCTTTCCGTGGTGTGACCGTGCCGATAACGGACCATCTTGAGCTTCTTGGTGTTTCGTTGACATCGACTCTCAATTTTGGCCCATACATTGAGGGAAAGGCTCAGCTGGCTGCCAAAAAGTTGGGGATCCTTGCGAAGGTGAGACGGTATTTCACGCCGGAACAGCTGCTCAACTTGTATCAAGCGCAAGTTCGATCATGCATGGAGTACTGTTCTCATCTCTGGGACGGATCTGCCAAATACCAGCTTGATGCACTTGAATCGATCGAAAAGCGGGCCAAGAGACTCATCGGCAATGAGGCACTGGTCAAGTCAAAGCTCCAAAGCCTTGAACATCGTCGCCGAGTTGCCAGCTTGTCGGTTTTTTATCGGTTGCATTTCGGGGAGTGTGCGATGGAATTGCATGATCTGATTCCGCCCAGCCCGTTCCATCATCGGACTACCAGACGTACGGCGATGCGTCATCGGTACATGGTGGATATCCCACCCATACGCACAAAACGTTTTGGGGACACTTTCATTATGCGTACAGCTAAGGAGTGGAATTCCCTGCCGGAGTCTGTGTTTCCCGATAGCTACAATCTTGGGGTCTTTAAGTCAAGAGTGAATAGGTTTTTTCTAGGCAAGCGTGCTTCACCGTCGACCACATCATCGCTTACCATCAGGTGAGATAGTGGTCAAGCGCAAGCCTATTGACGATAAAAAAAAAAAAAAAAAAAAAAAAAAAAAAAAAAAAAAAACATTAAATAGTGAAAAGCACCAAGCTCGACAAAACTGAAAATGTGAAAAAACAGGTAGGTACTTAATAAAATCAAAAAACCAAAGATGATCTTAAACAAGAAAACAATTATACTGTGCAGTCGGAGGAAACATATTTGTAAGCTGGATGACTTGAACCTTACTATTATGACAAGTTTCCAATTTCGTCTGTGGACGTACAATAATTTATTATAATCCTAGATAATGAATGTCTAATTTGTCATTTTGATTTTTTTTTTCTTTTTTTTTTTTTTTAAACTTTGCCCCACGAATTTCTTCCTGTATCGTGGGTGCGTTTACCCACAACACCCAGAGCCGGAATAACTATTTGTAGGTCATACAAATATTTGTTCCTTGCGGGAATTGAACCCGCGACACGCAGCACAGCAGTCAATCACTCAACCACTGCGCCAACCGTGCGCCCAATTTTACTGAACCTACATGTAATCTGTGTTTCAAAAACAATGTGATTCCGAATTTAAAGCCCGAACATTTATTTATCTCTATAAATTGTCAAGCTCGCGTTATCTGCTGTGATTGGTTGAATGAATTTTCAACAGCCAATCACAGCAGATAACGCGTGCTTGACAATTTGTCACATTAATTCTCCGATAATTTTGAGCTGGGAAACTGGGGGTTAATGACCTTTATAACTTAAAAATTATTGAATGAAAGAATTAAAAACAAAAATGTAAATTCGGTCTTTAACAAATAATAAAGGTAACCCATCCAATGCAACCAACCTCGTTACAGCACTTAATGTATGAATGACGTGACAAACGCCCGCACAAAGCACTCATGACAGCCGCGACTGAGCTCGGTCGAATATTGCCCAATATTCCCTGTAAAACCGCAATGTCAAAGTGTGTGAGCAAAATGACACTTTGTTTGTAGTGGCCCCTCTGTCTGCGGCGCCGCCGCTTACGTACTTTGTGGCTATTGTTACGTGTTCCCGATAAATAAATGTTCGGGATTTAAATTCGGAATCACATTGTTTTTGAAACACAGATTACATGAAGGTTCAGTAAAATTGGCACGTTTTGTCATGGGCGTATCTTTGTTGTTTCAAAGCTAGCGCTGTCAAAAAAGCTGTAGTTTAAGTTAATTCATATTTTCGGGCATTCAGAGGTAAACTTAGCCAATTTTTGTCGTAGATAATAGAGTGACTCCACTTCTCATAACAATCATTTTAGACTCGCTTCTCAATGCAGTTTAAAAATAAATTGAGTATTTAACGCCGTACTCATTGTAAACATTTGTTGCTCTACACCACAGTTTCTCATCATCAAAATGTTTTCACTCGCCGAGCGGCAACTCTTCAACATGGCGTTGGTTGGCATGGTTGCATGTTTATGCAACCATGTTTATAAACAAATGTTTACTGCAAACACGAGGCTTTATTTAGTTACTAAAACTTATCTGTTTAGAGGAACTTTTTAAGTATTAACGCATTAAAAAAGTTTGGTAATGAAGATAGACATACCGAAAACCATATTTTTCCTACAGAAATAGAACTTAAATTCATAGACAGAGGCGAATTAAATCTGATAATACTAAAATTCTTACCTTGCTATTTTTAGCTAAAAAGCTACTCAGTAGTATACCGTGCACATAATTATATGTAAAGTATATGTAAATCTGTGAACTCGTAGACTGAAATGTAGGCAGGCATCAAATTGAATGTGAAAACCGCCCGTAGTACCTGCAGCCAATTTGAATTTTAAAATAACCACCACTTTAGGTGTTTAAGTGTTTTAAAATATATACTTGCCGATAGTCCAGATAATTTTGGAGTGTCGGACTATCTAAATATTTTTTAAGTGCATGGAAATAACATTTCAATTTTTAACTTAGGATAATATTGTAAATAATTCATAGCATACTATCAGAGCAGACTGGAAGTGTTGGCTTGAAATTGAGCAGAATGAAAACAGAATACTTGTTTTCTGCGATTTTGGCAGTCTCCAGTTCCGTGCATATAGCTCTCGCTGGAACATCCATACCGATTTGCTTCGACTTGAGGTACCTATGGTTGCTTGTCCAAGGCGATGTAGAACGTGACGTAACGCACCGGATCAACTCGGGATGGACCCACGGATGCCCATCAAGTTAAAGGGCCAAATTAACAAGTTCGTGATTAGACCTATCGTACTGTATGGATTAGAATGTTAGGCTGTAAAAGAGATACATGAAAAGAGATTGCATGTTACAGAGGTGAGAATGTTGAGTAGGATGATTGAAGTAACTTGAATGGATAAATTGAGAAATGAGTATATTAGAGGAAGTTTGAAAGGCCGACGAGGAAAGTGGCGCCAGTGACAGAAAAGTTGGAAGGAAACCGTTTGTCCTGGTATGGTCATGTGATAAGGAGGGATGAAAAGCATGTTATGGAGTTATGAATATAAATATGGATGGATGGAGAATGAAGCAACGGCCAAAGTAACGATGGATGGACTGTGTGAGGAGCGATATGAAAGAAGAGGAGGTCAGTGATGGCGTGACGGGGAATAGGACGTTAAGGGAGAAGATAACGTGTTGCGCCGACTGCAAGTAACATGGATCAAGAGCAGGAAGATGATCATGATGATGACTACGATGCTGTAATAATTGCTGTAAAAAGCAAACCAGTTCACCAGAAAGGTGTCCACTTCTGAACATAGACCTGCCCCAGTGCCGCCACATCCATCGACCGGTCCTATACATCTCGCACCTAGCAGATTTTCGCAGCTTTAACAAGGTTATCTGTAAGGGCAGGAGCCTTTACACTTAATGTTGAATGTTTAATAAAATAAAATTTTATGTTAAAAAAGGTATTTAATACTAAATTGCACTAACATAAAGTAATAATAAAATAATAGAAATATGTTATAAAATGTTGAATGTTGCGCGAGCTCGATACAAACCGAAGACTGACGTTCTTGCGTAAGTACCGATTCTACATTTTATAAATTAACAAATTTTGCAGTATTCAAACTAGGCCAAAGTACAATGTGCGGTTGCTAACCGTACATCTTGGCGGGGCAAACGCAAAAGGTAAAAGGTAATAATTAAGATAAACTATTACAGAATCTTTTCCTAATGTAAATAAAAAATATTTAATTAAAACAATGTGAATAAAAAATGATTAAAGTTAAATGTTAAAAGAATGAGGTCTCGTGTAGGTAAGTTCTATGTTTTTAGTGGATGCTTCAGCTCTTGGTGGCTTCCGTGGCGGTAATCTGGCGGACGCGCCGGCGGCGCTGACGGCGACCTTGCCGCAGCGTTTGCAGTACACGTAGGCTCCTCCCGCGACGACTATTGCCAAGATCAGAAGTCCCATTGAATAGGCTCAATCGGGACTTTATAATAAAAGAGTGGACTGTATTAAAATAGGTATATTACTGTTATTACGCTATCAACTCAGATAGAAATAGGTACAAAGAAATGCCCGTAATGGCTGGTGTCTGTGAGCTGAGTGGCGCGGCGGGCGCGCAGCCGGCCGTCGCGTCGTGGGTTCGGTCCCCCGACACCCCGCGCCTGCCTCTCGGACGCCCGCGCATATGTGATGCGCCAACATATTCCCCGGGTTGAAGGGAAGTCTTCAATTGTCGATTGGAAGGGGGCAGATGCAGTTGAAAGCACGACGAATGGTGCCCCGCTTCGTCTTCAGTTCGGCCACTCTCGTGACTCCGTCTACGCCAGGATAGGTCTTCGTGACCCGGCCCAGGGACCAGAGCAGAGGCGGCGTTGTTTTGTCCTTTATCAGGACTAAGGACCCCGGCTTCACTTCACCTCTGGAATGAAACCACTTGGATTTGGCCTGCAGCAGAGAAGTGTACTCGTTATGAAACCGTCGCCAGAAATGCTGTCTGATGTGCTGAATTCTCTTCCAGCGATCCAGTCGCGTGATGTTGGCTTCAGTCACCTGAGGATGTGGTACTGATAAGAATGGCCGTCCAATTAGGAAGTGAAAGGGAGTAAGTGCCGAAAAATCGTTAGGGTCTGAAGAAAGAGGAGTAAGAGGGCGTGAGTTAAGAACCGCCTCTATATGAGTGAGACAGGTAGCCATCTCTTCGAAGGTGAAATGAGTAAGATGCAGTAATCGTTTTAAATGATGCTTACATGATTTTACAGCAGCTTCAGCCAATGAATTGAAATGAGGGCTGTATGCGGGCGTGAAAATAAATTCAATACCCTGCTGCGCCATTTCAGATGCAACATTTGATGATTGCAAGAACCTGTACATCTCATTTGATGCGCCTACAAAGTTAGTCCCGTTATCGGACGTGATGCTTCGAGGCTTGCCACGACGCGCCACGAACCGATTTAGAGCGGCCATGTAGGCCTCAGTGGTGAGGTCGGTGACGAGCTCCAAATGTACGGCTTTTACTGCCGAGCAAACAAAGATGCACATATAGGACTTTGTAAGTTTGCATCCTCGGCCTTTACGATTGGCCACCAATACTGGCCCGGCGTAGTCAACATAACTATTTAAGAAAGGAAACTCAAGATTTGTTCTTGAGCTAGGTAGTTGACCCATTATAGGCTGAACGTTCTGAGCCTTATGTCGAAAACATTTAAGACATTTATTCACGACAAATCTAGACAAGTTTCTGCCGCCTAGAGGCCAATATGTTTGCCGTATATGTGACAATAACAACTGTGGACCTGCATGTACAAGTTTTAAATGTTGCATTTGAAATATAAGTTTTGTAAGTATATGCTTACTGCATAAAACAATAGGATGTTTCACGCTAAAATCGTAGGGGGAGTTATCGAGCCTTCCGCCCACGCGAATGAGGTTATGATTGTCAATGAACGGTGTCAGAGGAAGCAATCTACTTTTGCGCGGTAATTTTTGTCCAGACTTTAACAAATTATACTCTTCTGGAAACATTTCAAGCTGTGAATAATGTATAATTATATTTAATGAGTTTTCTAGTTCTGTTGTTGAAAAATTACCATGCAATTTATTTTTATTTTTTATGTTGTAAACAAAGCGTTGTATATATGTAATTATATTTTGTATTTTTAATAAACTAGAATACTTTACTAATAAATTAGAAATGATTGATGAATGAATAGTTACGTCTAAATGATCACTACGTAACGAAATATGATTGTCACTATTACTACCAATGTAATGAGTCACTACTTCCGGCAGACTATCTTTCCCGTTGTTTGGCATGCTAGGCCACTCATTTTCACTATGCTGTAAAAATGAGGGTCCAGACCACCACAGAGGTGTGTGCATGATAACGTCGGCACTGAGACCACGGGAAACAAGATCCGCCGGGTTGTCCTTCGACGGTACGTAGCTCCAGGTATGACCACAAGTACTTTCCTGTATTTCATTGACTCTGTTTCTGACAAAAGGTTTTAATTGATTAGAAGGAGTAGAGAGCCAACCCAGGACTATGGTTGAGTCGCACCAGAATCTACATTTATGAATGGGCATGGTAAGCGATTCCTGAACCTTGAACCTTGAACCTGAACAAAGCTCCACAAAGTTCAAGCCTCGGTATCGTCGTTGGTTTGATCGGCGCTACACGATTTCTAGAGACTAGAAGTTGTACGCCTATGGACCCACTGCCATTACAAGACCGAATGTACACACAAGCGCCGTACGCCCTCTCGGACGCGTCGGTAAAGACGTGTACTTCATGCGTAATAGAGTCTTCACGCAAAACCCAACGAGGAATATTTAATTTATTTAATGCTGTTATTGTGCCTTCAAATGTATACCAAAGATTTTTGACTTCGTGCGATACTTCGTCATCCCAGTCATACTTGTCTTGCCATAGACGCTGCATAATCAGCTTTGCTTCGACGACGCATGGACCTACGAGGCCTAATGGGTCAAAGATTTGACTGATAACGGAAAGGACATGACGTTTTGTGACTTTAGTAGTGGAGGTGATATTTATAGCATAAGTGAGTGAATCAGAGTCACAAATCCAGTTAAGACCTAAAGTCTTAGATTGAGAGTTTGGACTATGCTCAGAAAAATTTAAAGTGTTATGTAACTCGTTGCTATGTGTAATTTCTTTTAGAATTTTTGGATTGTTTGATCGCCATTTTCTTAAATTGAATTTTGCAGATGATAGAACAGAATGTACCTTTTTTGAAATATCTACCGTTTCAGCTATCGTATCCCCTCCACTAAGAAAGTCGTCGACGTAAAAATCTCGTCGTATAGCGCATTTGGCACGACTGTCCTCAATGTCATCAGCCAGACTTACAAGACACTTAGTGGCTAAATAGGGCGCAGAAGCGGTACCATAGGTAAAATAAATAATAATAAAATAATAAAACCTTTTTATTTCCATACCCTTATTGTTACATTTCAAAAGTTGTTAGTAGGTATTTGTTAGTATTTGGCTTACTTATTTACTAATTGTTAGTATTGTTAGTTTCTTTAACATTTCATATTAAAGCCGAATGTGTTTCTTTATAGTCGTTATTTTCTTGGTATACCTAATTATTTTCTAGGATAGGAACCCCTATTTGGGTATAGGCCTCCTCCAGTTTGTTCCAGTTTTCTCTATATTGAGCATGTTTCATCCACTCTTTTCCTGCTGTAGCTATGATGTCATCCAGCCATCGTTTCATAGGTCGGCCTTTTCGTCGTTTTCCGCTAGGTCCCTTCCATTTCGTCGCTTCTACTGTCCATCGCTTGTCACTGTTTCGTGCTACATGGCCAGCCCATCGCCATTTTAACCTTAGACTGTAGTGTAGGACGTCAATCAGTTTTGTCTTCTTTCTTATTAATTCACTTCTTACTTTGTGTATTCTTCTTATTTTTAGTAGGCTTCTTTCCATCGCTTTCTGGCATCTGACAAGTTTTGTTTTTATTTTAGTGGTGTAAGTTCTCGTCTGGCAACTATACGTGAGAGTCGGTAGAATGCACGTATCCATCACTTTTTTCTTTAGGTGGAGCGGATAGTCACCTTTCATAATCTCTCTAAGCGACCAGTATTTTTTCCAGCTCATATTTATTCGGCGCTCTACCTCATCTTCCTCGTTTCTATCTTCAAATGTTAACTGTTTTCCTAAATAAATGTATTTATTCACGTATTCAAGTGTCTCTCCTTCAAGTTTTATTGTGTGGGGGAAGCTGTTTGTCATAAGTTTTGTTTTCTCTTTATTCATTAGAAGACCTACTTTTTCACTTTGTACACTCAATAGATTTATCATCGTTTCTAATTGTCTACTGTTTTCAGCGAAGAGGACTATATCATCTGCAAATCTGAGGTGGCTTAAGTACCGATTACCTATTTTTATTCCTTCATTTTCCCATTTCAGACACTCAAAGATGTTTTGAAGCACAGCTATGAAAATTTTGGGGGACAGGGGGTCTCCCTGCCTCACTCCTCGTTGAATTGGTATTTCTGGACCTCGTTTCTCCAGTTTCACACAACTAGTGCTGTTGTCATATATGTTTTTCAAAACGGTTTTGTACTTTTCGTGTACTTGGCATTTGTTTAATGCTTCCCAGATTGCATCGTGTGATATTGTGTCGAATGCTTTAGCGTAATCGATGAATGCTACGTATAATGGCCTGTTAAACTCCTTGTATTTTTCTATTATTTGCTGCATTACATGTATATGGTCCACAGTTGAAAAACCCGAACGGAACCCTGCTTGCTCTATAGGTTGATGTTTTTCGATTTTGCCACTGATTCTGCTTAGCAATATGGAGGTAAAAAGTTTATAAGTGCTAGGTAGAAGGCTAATTGGACGATAGTTGCCTATATCTTGAGGGTCACCTTTTTTGTAAAGCAAAATTATATCTGATTTATTCCATTGTTTTGGTATTTGTCCTGTGTTTATGATTTTGCTGAATAAGTATGATAGTGGGCGTGCTAACCGAGCAAATCCAAATTTTAAAGCTTCATTAGGTATTTCATCTGGCCCTGGACTTTTTTCTGATTTTAGCTTTTTGATATGCGTTACTATCTCCATCACATCTACTTCTGCGGGCTCGACTTCACTATAATTTTTAGGATATTTGTTTTTATAAGTACAAGTTCCCACGTTGCTTTTGTATAGGTCTTTGTAGAACTCTGTGGCACAATCTATAACATCTTTCCTCGTGTTCCTGGTTCTTGTTTCTAAGTTTTGTATCCAGTTTTTGTGTGTAACTAATTGTTTGTATGCTCTTTTATTGCTGCCATATTGTTTTAGGTTGGTTTCTATTATAAGTTTTCTGTAGTTTGCGTAATCTTGTTTGATAGCCTTGTTAGATCTTTTGAAAAGCATACTTAATTCTTCCTTCATTTCCTTAGTTTTATGTTTTAATTTTATAAGTTCTGAGCGTCTTGTTATTAGTTCTATTGTAGGTTTCGTGAGGATTTTGTTTACATTGAATCGTTTTTCTTCTTTTTGTTCCGTTGAAATGCTATTTTTAATTATGTGTTCTATTTTATTGTATAAGGTTTGGACATCCTCGTCGTCGTCTAATGTTTCTAATTCGTTTGTGTTGTTTTCTAAACTTCTAGTATATAGTTTTATTTCCTCTTCAGTTTTAAATTTATTTGACGATGATTTAAATGACTTCCTGCTTTTTTTGCTGTTTTGTAGGAGATAAGTTGCTCTAATCAGTCTGTGATCAGAGCTGAACCCTAAACCGTGCAGGACTTCTATCTTCCTGACTTTTTTTGGCTGATTTGACAGGATAAAGTCCACCTCATTCTTTATTTTTCCGTTTGGTGAAATCCATGTCCATTTGCGATTATGTCTCATTTTGAAATGTGTATTCATAACCGATAATTTTTGTTCGATAGCAAATTCTAAGAGCTTTTCACCTCGTTCATTCCTTTTTCCATAGCCAAATTTTCCTAGAATTGTATCTTCGTTTGTTTTAGCTAGACCCACTTTGGCATTAAAATCTCCAATGACTAGTACGTTTTCCCCTGCCTGAGTTTGCGCTTCTTGTAAGGTATTGTAGAATTTGTCAATTTCTTCATTAGAGGCTTTTTCAGTTGGTGCGTATACTTGAATGATTGAAATAACTTTTTTGTTAAACTCTAGCTGAAGTAGCGCAACTCTTTCAGACAAACCTGAGAAACTTAATATGTTATTTTTGTATTCCTTTCTTATCAAAAAACCAACTCCATGCAGGCCTGGCGTTTCTCCTTTGTAGCAGAATATAAAATCTTCATACTCTTCGATGCTACAACCCATTCGCCTGACTTCGGCTAAGCCTAATATATCAATTTTTATTTTTTGTAGGTAGTACACGAGTTCTATGTACCTTCTTGTGGATGCTAACGATCTTACATTAAATGTTCCAATGTATAGTGCATTTTTTATAATTCTTTTATTTATTTTTTCTGGAGGGTTTTGGTCATTTTCCCCCACGGGGACCAGCCGGCTTGGGGGAGTGTATTTGTTTTTTGATTGTTGTGATTTATGAGGTTGCTTTGTTTTTCCAGTTTTTAGTATTGGTGTGTTAGTTTCTATGAAAGTTCTTGTTTGACAGTGAGTGTGCTTTTTCACGCATGATTTGAAAAGCATCCTTCTTTTGCATTTTTGGTACATTTTGGATCACGCTCTGGGTACCCGGGCTTGGAGTTTCTGATCTTTTTCTTTTGTCGTTATCACTTTTAGACTGGATGTTTTCTTCTTTCTTTGATTGTAGAACTGTTTTTGGTAGGTCATGGGTGATGTAGGAGTTGGGTTTCATCTTTTTTTTGTTTTTAAGTATTTGAATTTTCTTCTGCAGGGTGGTAGTGGCCAACAAGATTGGTCTGATTTTACCCTGTTCGGATCCCTTGTTTCCCAGTCTCTGCAGTCTGTCGATCTCTCCGTTTTCCAGAATCACGTCTATCCCTCTTAGCGTTGATGTTACTAGCTTGCTCAAATCATCGTGGTTTTCTTCTTCCTTTTCTGGGAGTCCGTGAAGTATTATGTTTTTTCTCTTGTTATTTACTTCGAGATTTTGTATCTTTTTATTTAGTTTTTCGACTTCAACTTTTAGTTTTCCATTTTCTTCTATTAATGGTTGTATAATTTCATCTACCTTTTGAAGAACCGCAGCAGTAATATTTTCGGTTATAATTTTTGTTTGAAGATTTAACTGCTCAGTCATTTTTGACAAAAGAAGTGACATCTCGGGTGACAGCTGGTTAGTCATGTTATCGCGTGAAACGAAGCGCAAAAGTAATCCAAGTTTCCGAACGTAACTTTTGTTTTCTTGTGTTGGCAGTTCTGCGTCTGACGTTGTTTTGTGTGACAGATAACTTTTTATGATAACTGACCGTTCCAAGTGTTCAAACGATATTTTTCCACTTTTTGTTCTTCTTTTTGCAATTTTACGAATGTATTTCGATGGATGCACTCACAAAGAAGATTCGGCGTTACACTTTAGCACGGAATGATTGTTTATTCTCACTGTTTTTATTTTAATTTCGAGAGCGTTTTGACACTGCAGTTGACGTAAATAACAACTTTTTGACATCTCTACCATAGGTCTCTATCTTTGGTACCATAGGTAACCGTATTTAAAGTGTAGGTTCTAATAGGTTCTGAAGGTTCAAATCTGTAAACTATTTTTTGAAGAGGTCGTTGGACTGGATTTAACTCTATGGCTCTGTACATTTTTTCCACGTCACCTGAGACCACGTACTTATGCTGACGAAAACGTGTTAAAATGGAAAACAGATCGTCTTGTACTACGGGACCGACCATCTGGATGTCGTTAAGCGACGCCCCCGAACTGGTAGGAGCTGATGCGTCGAATACTACGCGTAGCTGTGTAGTGGTGCTAGAACTGCGAATAACTCCATGATGTGGAATGTAATAATTTTTCATGGAGTTTTCTGGTGAAGGAGTACAGTCTGAGTCTAACGTCATATGACCAAGGCGCTCATATTCTCTCATGAACTCATTGTATTTTTTATAAAATGATGGATCGCGTTTAAATCGCCGTTCAAGGGAAAGAAAACGATTTCTAGCATTGGTAAATGAATGACCTAATGTACTAGGATCCCCTCTTAAAGGCATTGATACTACGAATCCCCCACCATCATTACGGACGGTGGTTTGAGCAAAAGACTGCTCACACATTCTCTCCTCAAGCGAGAGTGAATGTTTTGAAGCAATATGGTCAAGCTCCCAAAATTGAGTTAGGTCGGGAGTGACATTGGAATGATGGCAAAAATGATTGACGGAAAAACATGAGTGGCGCGAAATACTACCTGAAACTAACCATCCTAACTTGGTCTCGCATAATTTAGGTAGGTTTTTCCCTAAGTCAATTGTTTTGCTGCCTAAGACATTCCAGAAAACTTCAGCCCCTACCAGGATGTCTACGACCGACGGAACATTAAAGTTCGGGTCTGCTAGTTTAATACCTGAAGGAATAGGGACGTGATTGATGTGTATGAATGAAGACGGTAGAAATTTTGTGATTTCAGGCAAAATGTGACACTCGATATCTACATTAAAGGCACAGCATAAAGACTCTATTGAGAGGTGACAAGACTGTGTACTGGTGGATATGTGGTTATTAATACCCGTTACCTTGGTGCTCGTACCGCGTCGTAACAAACCCAGCTTCTCTGATAAGCTCTGCGTAACAAAGTTCGCCGAACTGCCATTGTCCAGCAGTAGGCGCGCAGTGTACTTCTTACCCGTCACGCCAGTCACGTTCACCATAGCTGTGGACAGTAAAACATGCGCAGAAGTAGCAAGCTGCATGGAATTGGCTGAAAGCACAACATTTGAAGAAGGAGAAGCAGAAGACAGTGCAAAAGGCGTGATAGAAGGCATTGGATTGGAAGCAAGTTTGGGCTCGTTACTTTCCAAATGCAAAAGCGTATTGTGCTTTGTTTTGCAATATTTGCAATGTGAAAATCTACATTTTGTAGAATTATGTCCAAAGCGTAAGCAATTAATGCAAACATTAAATTGAGTTGCCTTTTGTATACGATTTTCTATTGACAAGTTTCTAAAAGATTCACATTTAAATAACGTATGTGCTTGGGAGCAAAGTGGACATTTACTGTTTTTATTTATATTTTCAATTTTTTTATTTGTTGTATGCTTAGAATCGGTTTTATTTGAATGACTATTATTTAAGGCAATTATAGCATTCGTTTCGGAAGAACTAAGATTTGTCTCCACTGATTCTAACCAGTCCGCTTTTCTGCTTAAAAAAGAACAAAATTGTGTTAAAGTAGGATCATCTTTAAAAGTATTGTTTCTATGCTCTTCCCAGTCACGACTTGTTGTTAAATCTAATTTTTTAATCATAAAATAAATAATAATATCATCCCAATATTGAGTGGGCCTTTTTAATGAAGTTAGTGCCCTAATATTTTTATTAATAACATCAACAAGGTTTCTAATGTAAACACTTGATTCTTTTGTAAGAGGTTCAACGTCAAATAAAGCTTGTAAATGATTTTTCACTAAAAGTCGGTTGTTATTGTAACGTTCGCACAACAGGTCCCACGCTAAATTATAATGGTCAGCTTTAAAGTCAATGTTTTTTATAATTAAAGCTGCATTCCCCTGGAGTGAAGCTCGCAAATAGTGAAACTTGTTGATATCACTTATGCTAGAATTGTCGTGAATCAATGACCCAAAAGTGTCCCTAAACTCAAGCCAGCATTGGTAGTTCCCATCGAAATGTGGCAAATCTATTTTAGGCAAACGAACAAAAGAATTCCTAAATGAAACATGTGCACCTGAGTCAGCATCTTTGAAGCCCGCCTCCGACGCAGCACCGTTGGTCGAGACACCGAGCAGGCTGCGCGTGAGTGCCACCAAGTTGAAAAACTGGCGGTCAAAGTCCTCACGTTCAGTCAATGCTGCCTCGTTGTCGTCGGATATCACTTCGATGTGTGTCTGTAAGGCGTCAAATTCGGTATGTAAGGTTTCAAATCTATTAAAACGCTCCTCTAAATCTAAACGTTGCAACTCTGATATTGCGGAACTACTTTTTACTAAATTTAAATAGTTACTGTAAATAGTAAGCTTTGATTTAATTGAACTACGTTTTTTTATCAATGTTTTTAAGTTATCTGCCATTGTAAAGTTAAATAACAGCTGGACGCACTGATGCTAATGTACTCAATAGATAAGACAACCACAAACAGCTGTGCGTTAGTGAAAGGGATCGAGAAAAAATTTCAAGGTCAACAACTCAACACGTGTTATCGCGGTGCGAAGTAGCTAATTACCGAGCGTTTTCGATACAAAATATGCGTAATTTTACAAGCAGTGCGTAGGAAACACTATGAAAGCACTAATGTTGAGACACTGTATGAACACTGAAAGATAGGAAGATGAACAACGTTTTTCGGCAAGAAGATGAAAGCAGAAAAATAACTAATTGGAACGGACTCACTCAAATACAGTATTATACTCCCAAAGAATGACGTCAGCTCCCACGTTGACTATGCAGGCTGCCTCGGGAACGACTTCTTTGTTCTTTTCTTCGTGGTCGTACCGCGTGGTGCTCGCGAACGGTCCAAGTCCGCACAGGTGAACACGACGACCGATGTTGTTGACGGCGTTAATTACAGCAAAACCGGTGTTTATTTTTGAGCAATCGAAGGACCAATGAATAGGCTCAATCGGGACTTTATAATAAAAGAGTGGACTGTATTAAAATAGGTATATTACTGTTATTACGCTATCAACTCAGATAGAAATAGGTACAAAGAAATGCCCGTAATGGCTGGTGTCTGTGAGCTGAGTGGCGCGGCGGGCGCGCAGCCGGCCGTCGCGTCGTGGGTTCGGTCCCCCGACACCCCGCGCCTGCCTCTCGGACGCCCGCGCATATGTGATGCGCCAACACCATCGTAGAGTATGATACGATGTATTGATGCACATCTTGTTGCGACATTTCAGCCTGTTTTGTTTGATCTTCTAATTCTTTCAACGAATTATGAAGTTTTTCATAATCGTTTCTTATAAATTGTGTGTTCTGTTGTCTAGTTGATAAATCAAGTGGCTGGACAGATGTTAAATTGTTGATGTCTTCCAGATCAATTAGTGGTATTTCCGGGTTGACATAGATTTTGTTTGCGTAGTTAATTTGTGTGTAATATGTTTCTTCGTTGTTTCTAATTATACATCCTTCCTTGGCTTCTAAAAATGTATTGCCTTGGTGGTCATACGACCTTCACAGATTATTTTCAGTTGGCAATCCGTGCAGCAGACATAGAGCCAGTTGTTGGGATTTCGTAATGGTGTCCATTTGTTGTTGCAGGATTCGGATGTATAGATACATTTTGATAATGTAATGTTTGTTATTGCGCCGATTTCGCATGGAATTTAATGATTTCTCATGTTACGTGTTGGTTTGTTTAGTGATCATACACATGTACTTGGTTCAATTTTTATACAATGTTCCAGGTCACTGTCTGTGATCTGCATATATGTTTCTTTTCTTATATTCACTGCAACATATTCTGAATTTGTTTTCATTGTGAGTGAATGTTTTTTTTTTATCATCGGAATAGGAACTGTTTTATATATTGTGAATGGTGTATCGCCTGTTAATGGTAATGTAATTTCGATGATAAAATACTTATCAAATAGTCTGGATTTTACCTCTAGTAGTTTTTATATGTCAGCTAATTGGTTTTGTATGTTGTCAACAGGTAACGATAATTGTTGTGGTGATTGTCCAGAGATAATGGTAAGCTCCTGAAAGAGCTGGTTCTGCGGTAAAAGTCTGGTATCTACATGACCATGGTAAATGTTAATAGCTGTGTCTAAAAGCGTGTGTTGGATGTGGCGCAGTTTAGACAGAATTGTTGAACTCAATTTCTGTAAATAGTTCTCGGTAGCGTTAAGATGTTGGTTTAAGAGATTTAATTGAGTGTTCATCGTCTCTTCATTTCTCTTTAAAATGTTATTATGTGCCTCAATGATTGATTTTTCACCTTTGATCAGGTTCAATAAATGGTCTCTGTTATTTCTATGTTCTTTTTATATTGTATCGCGAACCTTTCATCTAGACCGCCGAATAGGCTGTTTGCAAGGTAACCTATTCCATTGACTAGACCTCGGGTAACGCGTCCCTTTGTTTGCCCATGATGTGTTGCCAACATGTAATTGTTATGATCTAGTTCGTTGAGTTCCTGATCGAATTCAGTCATAATGGTTTTGCTCATCGTTTGGTATGCAAATTGCTCACACCTTTCTCCCTGGTGTTTTACAACTCTATGTATGTTTTCCATGCCTTGCCAGTAAGTTGTCATATTATAGTAGGTAACAATCTTCCAATCATCGTGTACGCTTTGCAAATTGCCGATTTTGTCAAAGTACACTGCTCTATTTGGTTCAAACGGTGTGATATTTATGGCGTCGTTGCTTTGATATGTGGGCTTAAATAATGTTAGTAATGTTACGAGTATACATAGCAGGATGGAACTTATATTCCTTGATTGAAATCGTTGTTTCCTGTTGGAGTTATGTTTTGTAGATTTTTTTTTCCTGTGCAGATTTTTGTCATTGGTGGTAGTGTCAGGTATTTGTATATGCGATTCAGGTATTGGGAGTTTGATTAATTTTGTTATTGGTCTTGTTAGCAGCCCTGTTTTAGTTTTCATCGTCACTACTCTGACTAGATTGTCTCTTCCCGGGTGAACTTCCTGGATTCGCCCAATTGCCCATTTCGCAGGAGGAAGGTTGTCTTCTTTAATCAAGACAATATCCCCTATTGATAGATTATTTGTTTTGTTCAGCCATTTACTACGAACTTGAAGTTATTGCAGGTATTCTGACGACCACCTGGTCCAAAACCCATGTTTCATTTTGTTTAGTAACTGCCACCTATGTCGAATGTTGATGTTTTGCTTTTCGACATTTTCCGTTGGTAAGAATGTTATTGGACGGCCAATAAAAAAGTGTGCTGTAGTGAGATAATCAATATCGTCCACCTCCTCCGTTTAAGGGCAAAGTGGTCTAGAGTTCATACAGGCTTCGATTTGAGTAAGCAGTGTTAAAAACTCTTCGTATGTCAACTTTTGCTCTCCTAGGACATGCTTTAGGTGATATTTCATAGACTTAACTGCAGTCTCCCAAAGTCCGCCCGCAGTCGGCCAGCTTGGGGCGTTGAAATGCCACTATATCCCCATCTCGGTGTTCCTTTTCGATAAAGTGTCGTTGTTAAATGTTTGCGAGATGTGTAGTTGTTTGGCTAACTCCCTTTCGGCTCCAACAAAGTTTGTTTCGTTGTTGGAGTAAATATGTTTCGGACAGTCTCGACGCCCAATCATGCGGTTGAGAGGCAGTATAAATGTTTGTGACGTTAGATCTGATGCAAGTTCCAAATGCACCGCCTTTGTTGCCATGCATACGAATACAACGACATAACCTTTACTCGTTCTGACGCCTCGACCCTTGTTTAGTTTAACACTAACAAATCCTGTGAAGTCGACCCCTGTGTTATAGAATGGTGGTGATTACGTTATCCTCTCATTGGGTAGGTCGGCCATTAATTGGTATTGCTTCGATGGTTTGAAGCGACAACATTTTACACAGTCTTGCAGGAATTTTTTCATTGTGTTATTTCCTCCTGTTATCCAATATTTTGTCTCAATGTAGCCATAGTTAATCTCGCTCCACCGTGTAGTAACATGCGCACGGACAATCAGAAGATGTGCCAGCTTGCTGTTTTTTGGGATGATAACAGGGTGTTTTGTTTCATCAAGACTGTGTAAAATGTTGTCGCTTCAAACTATCTAGTTTAGCCTTTCATTAAAATAATTTATATCTATTCATTAATCGTGCATCTTGCAGAAACATATGTTCTTTCATGTCTCGAACTACTGATAACTCTACTGGTTATAGCTTATCATTAGGATATCAATATTCGCCTTTACCTAATTGGATTTAGGATATCAGATGGCACTGTTTAAGGTAGACTGCATTAGGTATAGTGAGACTGTAAAGTTATCTAACTCCAAAATAGTTGGAAGAAAATTAACATTAAAGGAAATTCAAAGAATTAACAAGCAATAATGAAATGGACACCTTGAAAAACGATTCATGCGGCTATTTTTGTATAACCACTAGCCTGCCAACTACAACATAGTCAATAATTTATTGACCTACATCAAAATCAAACCTAACTAAAAGCAACTGAACAGAACACTCTAACATTAAATTAACATCGGACAAACCGCGCCGAACGTACAGCAATTTGTTTAATTGTACAGCACATACGATTTAACAGATGACGCTATTTTATCAAATGTCTACTTCAAATGGAGCCGCGTGAATACTAATGATTCATGGATGTACTGTGTTCATGCTGAAAATACAGTAAGTGACTCTGACTTCATTAAACAAAATTAAATTAAGAGTTTTTTTAGAATGCATCAGATTGCATGGGTCGGAGTCGTTACACAGTGGGAGCCAGAAGACTGGCTTTATCGCCATGAAACTTAGAGGCAGTTGGAGAAAGCCACCAACCGGAAAGAGTAGAAGGCCACAGGGGCCTTTTCACAGCAGTCTTACAAAAAATCTCTTAAGCCAGAAAGTAATTTAATCCCAACAAGTAGTCTTTTTTTTGTTTGCTTTAATCCAGAATAGGGATGTTTCGTGGGTAGAAAATGATAATTCAATTATAAGTCAGTCAGTGAGATTATCAAATACGAGTACACGTATTTTTGCTTCACAAATTCAATAAAAATTACAAATTTAGTGCGCATCAAAGTTCAGGAAAGTGTACTAGCAGCGTGTCGTGTCACAATATTTCAACGCATTATATCGTCGTAACTTTATGTTTACGTGTCGAAAGAAAATACGTGTCGAATATTTTTTATAAATATAATATGTGACTGACAAAAAACTAATTTTCAGTAGACTACCCTATTATACGGGCTTACAGGTTTAGTGGACCTAGATCATTTTAGAGGTTGTAGTTTGTTGTATCATTACTGACTGATTTGACTATGAAAGTCCTCACCTCAAACTTAACTGTTTTCAAGATGTTGGACTCTGAAGTTCTTTTTTTAATATTGCCGATTTATTTTATTTTTTTTATGGGTTTTTCGCATTTCATTTATTTGTATTTGCAAATTTACACTAAATTTACGTAGATAAATTGCTTTATTATTCTCAATACTATAATTGCAGTTAACTGAACCAACTGGGTCGTAGTAGACGATTGACAGCAAAAAAATAAAAAAAGTATTATTTCAGAAATGTTGAAAATAATGGCTCTGACAGTCATGCTGCATATGTGCTTAAAAATATTTACGTATCATTAGCTATCCATCAAGGTATAACAAGTTTGTTTTTATCAGAATTCTTAGAAAAACCTTTGTAGAAAGGCTCCCAGATAGTACTAAAAATAAACGGTACTAAAGAGTCAAAGTCACTTGGGTCAGTAAACAAAATGACGTTTATTACTATTTTTACAGAATGTCTACGATTATAATTCATGTTACACATGATCGCCTCTGTTTTGCACACATACTCTCATTCTGTATCATGCACTTTTTACTACACCAGTTGATAAACCCCTTCTTAGTTCATTTGCTGCATCGATTATTCTCCGTCTCAGAAAATCAACAGGATGTGATAGGATTAGAAAATGACACGGATATATTTTTTAGCACATCTACAGCATGACCGACATAGACATTGTTTTCTAAATATTTGTGAAATTAAATAATATTTTCACGAATTTATTTAATTTAATTTTATACCTATCACTCGTCTACAACGATCCAGTTGGCTCAGTTAACTGCAATGTTAGTATTGAGAATAATAAATCATCTTATCTTATACACAAAAATTGCAAATACAATTAACTTAGAGGCAGAAAACCCAAAAAAATGTGCCAATAGACAAAAAATCGACAGTATTAAAAAAAAAAAACTTCGAAGGCCAATATATTGCAGTGGTTAAGTTTAGGGTATGGCATTTCATAGTCAAATCAGTCAGAAATTATGAAAAATACAAACTTTTAAAGGATCTAGGTCGACTTAAACTGTAGCCCGTATAGCACAATGGCTACTAGCAAATCACAAGTTTATGAATTAACCTTTGCCGAGAGCCTCAACGCTACCCATTTTCATTAATTGTAAAAACCTGTTAAAAATGATCCTAATTTGTTATAAAATAATGTTGAATCGTATTTATTATTAGCTGTAATGCGCCAATAATATTACTACTTAGATATTCAATAATTGACAGAAATACCAGATGCAGTATTAAATAGAAAAACACTTCTAACTATATTTGATTCATAGCTTTGTATTATTACAACTGTACCTCTCTCCTAAGCCTCTATAATATACCTACCTACTACAGATAAATCTGGTTCCACGCGTAAGCGGATTTCAATAACCTGAAACTCCGTCTTTTAAGAATACAATCTTTAATCAATCCCTTGAACCTTTAGATTTTCCTTATATTTCTTTCCGGAATCCTTCTAACACATTCCTGGTTCTATTCATCATAATCCTCATTCCTTACTTTAAAGAATCTGGAACATTTCTTTTATTGGATCAAGTTTTGTATAACGTACTTGAGATAAATAATTGTTGCTGTGAGCTTTTATCTTCCTATGTACATACATACATAAACTCACGCCTTTTTCCCATGGGGGTAGGCAGAAACTACAGAACGCCACCTGCTACGATCCTTACATACTTCTTTTGCTTCACACACATTCATACATCTAGTCATACACACACGCCGGTTATGGGTACTGCGCACTTGGCCTTTCTGAAGAACATCACCTATAAGGTCTATATATGTCTTTCTAGGGCGTCCCCTCCCGGCGTTTCCATTCACGTCTGCCTTGTAAATACCTTTCGTTAATCGCCTTTCACTCATCCTCTCAACATGGCCAAACCATCTTAACATACTCTTTTCAATTTTCTATGTAGATACTGAAAAAGAGGGCATGGTTATTTTCCGGATTTTTTAATACAGTTTATAACGTCCTCTAGTTGAATTAACATTAGTAATAATTTCCATATCTTTATATATATAAACATATAAAAGAAGAAGAGAACATATAGAAGTGACTGACTGGCTCACTCACTGACCATCAACGCACAGCCCAAACGGCTGAAGTTTCAATCATGAAACTTGGCACGTAGGTTACTTTGGTGGTGTAGGTGAGCAATCAGACAGGATTTTTGGAAATGCCACTCCTAAGGGCGTGAAATAGGGGATGAAAGTTTGTATGCAAGTCGGTCAGTTTTGAAGTTAGGATCTTCGAATTTTAGGTTTGGGCTGAAGACTAAAATCTAACGAAAATTAAGGTTTTTAGGGAACTCCGTCCTTGGGGGGCGGATCATGGGGGATGAAATGTTGTGTACAAAAGTCCTTCTTTTACAAAGGAAAAATTATTAAAAATACTTTCAAGTCTTTAAAGTCTGTTGGTAACTGTAAAATGGCTCAACGCATAAATATAGGTTATACGCATATATATAGGTTGTCTGTAAGAGATTGCCTAGTGCGATAAGACCGCCCATTGTACACTTGTTTTTGTAAATGTTTGTCCTGTATGTTTTAGTGGTGTACAATAAAGTATATAATAAATAAATAAATATAGGAATTAAATAGGGACGGGATAGGGATAAACCTATTATATAAGCTAACTTATCAATGTTAAACATTTACGTGTAACAATTGTTGTTTGGGTCAATCACCGAACAATAATAAACATGGTAGCGTAATTGCGACACCGCGCTCTATGCCTTGAATATTTTATGTATTACCTAAGTAAAACACTCAGTAAGCTTTTGGATAGCATATCGGGCGTGACTCAATCTTCTCATTAGTTTTAATCGTTATCCCATTTGAGTTACTAAAATATATCTATCTTTATAATCTTTAATCCCAGTTTATCTTTATCTCACCCCGACCCCGAACATTGGTCCTTCGAGCCTTCGGAGCGGGATCATTACGCGTGCATTTTATAATTGTGCTGTGCGAGTGTCTCGCTTGGAACTTATTACCAGACCCTGCCAAACAGAACTGAGCGGATTTACTTTCCTAAAAGTGCATCACCCTGCTGATCCTGATTGAACCTTGTTTGTACGAAAACATCGCGTCATCTCATCGCGCTGTTACTCCAGGTTGGTTTTTGCAGCCATCGCAAGGACATTTGATCTCCAAAGAAGCCTTCAGTACAAGTTTGGTCTCTTTTATATCTTTAAAATGTCGGAAATGGATGACATTTTAGCAACCCAACAACAACTAATCGAATTAAACTAGAACAATTGTGGGTAGCCGCGATAGCTCGTTCAAAAAAGCATTCGCTTCGTAAAAAAAATATTTAAAAATAGTCAATGTTGCTTGCTGTACACTGTGAATAAAGAATCTCGTTAATTATCTCGTGAACCATATTATCTGTTGTTTGTGGCAGAAAAAAGTGCATTCTACTAGTCGAAGAAAAAGCAAAATATAAATCTGTTTAACCAGCTGAACTATTGTCATATGTAGTACACAACATCACTGTTACTACAAAGTTAAGAAGAACTACACAGCAAATCAATGGAATAAACCAGAAAACGTGAGTGTATTTTAAAATATTGCACAAAAATTGACCGTTGTAAACACAAAACACGGCTTGTTCTCTTGTCAGATTTGTTGACCTTTGGACTACACTGTCTGAGTGACTAGCACTATTTCAAAGTTTTGCGCTAACATTATTATAACAACGTATTTCAACACGCAAGATAAGCGACCAGACAGTCCAGCGTTGGCACCGTATGACTTACAAAGTTAAGGTTGCCGGATCGAATCCGCGATTGCGATGTTCTTTTTGTGACATGTTTGAAATCTAAACATCAATATTAACAATAACGACTGGTCTATGGAGATGATAAATATAAATAAATAGTCAAGTAATGTTTTAAGGGACAAATTGTAAATAGAACTAAGCAGTCCATTGTGCATTTCATATCACCACCAAGCGTACAAAACTAACAAACGCTACGATGGACAAAGAAAACAATGTTACTCTTCGCAAACATCAAATTGTGAAATCAAGATCGATGGATTGCCTTGACATGAGTAATTCTATAAGCCCAATGTCGTGCGAAGAAATATTAGGCAAAAGTCTGGATCTATCCACGAATACCTGTTCTATGTACATGGCAGAAATGAAGACTGAAATGAAACAATTAAAATCAAATTTGGAAAGTACACAATGCGAGTTAGAATCAATAATTTTGGAAAATATAGAACTAAAAAAACAACTAACAAGTATAAACCAAGAGCTAGGTATATTGAAACAGTTGTGTAAAAGCCCACTAACTTCTATTAGACAATCAACAAAAGCAAAAAAGAGTGTGCGGCGTCGACTATCAGATAGTTTTCGCAGTTCTCCTCTCAAACTAAGCGACACTTCTGCTACTTTATCGCACTATGTTAAGGAAGTAGAAACAAAGTCTGAGAGTACGAAAAAAATAGCTGAAGCGGAAATTAATACAAGTAGCAGACTAATGGAAAACACAACAAGAATTTCCAAAATGAAGAAAACAAAAAGAGCTTTTATATTTGGAGGAAGACAATGTTGTGGATTAGCTGCTAAACTAATAAAATCGAGACTGTACAATCCGTATCATTACTATCAGTTTATCTCAATTGTAAAGTCGAATGCCTCTGCAGAAGAAATACTTACAAGCGTGAAATTATTTGATATTACTTCTGAAGACCGATTAATTATATCTGTTGGACAAAATGATTTCAATACCCTGAAATTGACGACAGAATTGTGTTTATTTTTAAAATCTGTAAAGTGCCCTGCTATACTATTAAGTGTTAGGAAAAGTGCTTACAATAATGAAATGAAATTAAATGATATGATACAGTTGATTTCTAGACAAACTACGGATTGCTTGTTTCTTAAAAATTATTATAATATGCCATCACTATGCTATGGAATTAATTTAATGTTAGACCAATTTGATAATGACAGAGATTTTCGACCTTTTTACAGTACAAATAAAATCAATTCAAATAGGATAAGTGACAGGATCACAAATTTTAAAAACCAAGGCACTCAGACAGATAACTATTTACTGAATCAAGATGAAAATACAATTGTTATACCCAAAGACATTGAAAACAATACTTTTTTTCGTAACTAAAAAAGAAAGCCATATTAATGTATTTCACCAAAATATAGCAGGTGCCCTAAATAAGTCAGATGACATTGAAATAGCTATTAATCTACTACAAGATAAAATGTGTAGTGTTGATTTCATATGCCTCAGTGAAACGTTTATTAAAGCAGGCGACGAAGTCAACATGATCTTAAAATCATTTAAATTGGCTAGCAGCTATTCTAGGCAGGACCAAAGACGAGGCGGTGTTTGTATATTAATTAAACCAGACGTTGCATCATAGCATCACTATAGATAAACACTTTGAAGTGTGTGGAATAAAAATTAAAAAGCACAATATTAACCTGTTCTGTGTCTATAGAACGCCAAACTTAGACCTGAACGTATTTTTCCGAAAACTGCAAATTATGTTAGATAAGTCATGTAACGAGGACAAATATAATAATATACTGTGTGGAGATTTCAATATAGATTTTTTAAGTGATAGTAAAACCAAAAATGAATTTATTAATATTCTATACAATTATAACTTGAAAGCACATATAAATGAACCAACACGACAAAAAACTTGCATCGATAATATAATTAGCGATTTCAAAGACGCAAAAGGCGAAATACACGAACTAGGGCTATCTGGGGGGTAACCACAAGCTCTTAGAGTAAGGTTATTTTGAGATCGAGTAAGTGACAGATGTATACAAGTCAGATACATCTGTCCCTTACTCGATCTCAAAATAACCTTACTCTAAGAGCTTGTGGTCACCCCCCTGATCACAATACGGGGCAAACCCTAACTATTAAAACTAATTTAAACACTCATTCTCTAAAACAATGGTTTGTATTTAGACGTGACTTTAGCAAAGAAAATATGGACAAATTTAATTACTATCTTAGCAAAATTACCCATTCTGACGTTTTTTTAGAAACAGACGTTAATAAAGCGTGACTTTAACTTTGACTTTGACTTCTACGTTTCATGATGAAATATGCCTATACCTTGAACTCTGTTTTCCGGTAATAAAAATTAAAATGAACCAGAATTCTTTAAACCCGAAATGGATTACGAGGGGACTAAAACAATCTTTTGCTACAAAAAGAAAACTACAATATACCTATTATAAACATAAAACAAGTCTAAACAAACAGAAATACAAAGCATATAGTAAAATACTAAGAAAATGTGTGATAACTAAACAGAGAGACAGCAACAAAAAGTATATACAAAAGGCAGAAAATAAATGTAAAGCGACGTGGAAAATAGTTAATGATAGGCTAAAACAGTAGTATATTATTGGGTTCTCTGGATCAACGGAAATCAAAAAGTCCAGTTATATAGAACTAATACCATTCACCCACAATCTATTCGAATAGATGAAAACAGTAGTTATTGAAAAAAGACAAACATCGAAATAAAAACTCTTCAGATTTTGAAAAGTTGATATACCTTCGCAGAAAAGCGCAGGTAAACTTTTCAAAATCTGAAGATTTTTAATTCGATGTTATTCTTTTTCAATAACTACTGTTTTCATCTATTTGAATAGATTGTGGGTGAATGGTATTAGTTCTATATAACTGGACTTATTGATTGCCGTTGATCCAGAGAACCCAATAATATACAGTTGAAAACTAAATTATTTATTTTACCGTCGCAGAGAAGTGAAGGTTAACTTTTCAAAAACTGAAAGTCCACACCCCTTTGCAATGTACTTACCTAGAACACAATCATTATTTAGTGTCGAATCGGTTGAAAGTGATTGTTTACACATCACCGTACCCGTTAAGGAAACTGTTTGCATTCCGATCTTATTCCTACCCATGTTACGCCTTTTTGCTATTGATTTGGTTAGGTAGGTACTTATTCATTTAGATTCAGAATGTATGTTTGTATTCAGGTACATACAAGTATCAATTAGATCAACTTGTTATGCACCTATGTGATTACTTATTAAATAGATGGTGATGAATTTAGTAGAAAATAAAACAAGATGTTTTTAATATAATTATGTTTTATTACACTTGTTATGCACCTATGTGTTTACTTATCAAAATATTGCAATGCTTAGGAACTATCTAAATATTAAATTTACATTTTCTTTTTGAAATGAATTTTACTTTTAATGTCATTAGCATCTTATACATATCACTATTGACCACAGTTATTTATCATTGATATAATTAATTAAAGAAAAGGAATTTCATCTTCTGGCAGTATCTGATAGCATAGAACGGGCTCTGAATCAGGTAAGACTATATCGCGCACTATACTTCTTTTTACTAATTTAATGTCAGGCGGAGCATTTGATGACCGTACAGCCGATTTTTCAGGACCAGAATGTACTTCACCAACTCGAACAAAAGTAAGGATCTCATTGTGACCTGTCTTGAGTGTGAGATATCGTATATTTTCGAAGGAGGATTTTTCTGAGTTTTGCTCTGTCTTGTTTGTGTTATCCTGAAGTTTTGATGAACTGGCGTTCATTATTTTCTGGTCAGTCATGTCTTGAGTAAATATAATCTCGCCACTAGCATTCTTGAAAATAAGTTTAGAATTGCCTTCCAAACCAAATTTCGATGAAAGAAGCATTATGTCAATTTTAATTTAATTTATTTAATATATTCTCTTTCTCTGGTTGAAGCAAGCGTTGATTAAGATTGAATAATCACACTACAATGCTGAGAGCTTAATGCTGAGATGGAGATTTGTGTATTTAATTATATATTCTTTTCCTTTCACTGCGTTCAAATATAAACACTCAGGATAATGTATAGCATGCTGCATCCAAGGATCATCATAAATCTCCCAATCTTCGATAACACCTCCACATGAGAAACATGCTGCAATATCATTTATACCATTTCCATAATAAAAAAATCCCGCGTCAGCCATTTCCCTCACTAATCTTTTCTTTTTATTAAACGTCCTCCAGTAATAATTAAATGAAAATTCACGCATTTTAAACGAGTTATACATGTCATATCGAGGTTTGTATTCATTTTGAGACATGCTCTATTTACTTTCTAGTTCAATTATAAACGTTTAATGGTATCGTCCAGCATTTGTCAATAACTTATAAAGACCGGACAGAAGAGGAGGAAGGGGATAGAAAACTTTAAGATGCGTTTTACTTAACTTTAGAAATAAAAAAAGAGACTATTTATTTTAGAATTGTATTATCATAGCACCACTTATTTAAACACAATACATTTTTTAAAGCACATACAGAGTCATGATAAATACAGTTATATAAATCTTGAGAATACTTATATAGATCGTATAAACTTATCAAACTAGAACATCCTTCATCTTCTAAATTAAATATATTACAATTACTATTTTCTAAAATATGCTTTAACCACAACACTTTTTCTGAACCTTTAACGTAGATACATTTATCTCTTAAAATATCTATAACTAATTTCTGATAATTTGGGTAGGGTACAAATCCTTCACGCCAGTGTATCTTTCTGTTACGTTCAATCCAACTAACTTGTTTTTTTTCTTGTTTCGTTAATTTTGAAAATGGAAATGGTGGCTTAATTAAAAACACTTGTAATCTTTTATCATACAATATAGCGATTTCTTTTATTATAAATTCATTAGTTTCTGTTTTAAAGCCTTGAATATCCACAATAGCTATCATGATAACCTACGCACAATGTTGCTGAGAGGTTTGTATTCTACGAGTCGATCGTTTATAATCAAACAATATGCCGTCGTCTTATCTGGTATTGCTGTAGAACATTCAATTTCCAACCTCACGTCTACTGGACCTGTTTTCAGGCTATCGTTTTGCCTTGAGCAGTCTAAGATAAAAAGAGGGGCTTTTTCTTTGAACTCCTTTAGGTCAAGCAACGGGTCTACTGGACAGTTGTAATAAGACTGACGAAATTTCACAAACATTTCATATAATATACTATATTTGTTCTCAGAAAACTTTAAACCTAAAGGTTCATATGGATAATATTGTGAATTCAAAAAGAGCGTGACGTTTGTTACTTCACAATGATCGAATAGTGAACTGTCTTTAGTTTTATTATTTTTTCGATTTGTTTGTAAACAAAAAATTACATATCGGGGTTTTTCCAATTGTGAAGCAGTTTTAACTGACCAAGAATGCTTTGTGGTTTTAGGTAGTAACGGATACTCATATAAATCCCAATTTCTAAACGCCATCTGAATAGGTTTATCTCTTTCTAAATGTTTTAAAAGTGACAGTCGTTCTCGGTCTGATACTTTTATGTGTGGCACCCTCCACTGAACTCTTTGCACGTCTATTTGAAAATTAACAATATCATCCGTAAGGATAACGCTATTTAAGTTAGTGTTGCTTCTGTTCAATATAAGTTCATGTTTACAATTTATCACTATTTTATTGTAATCCTCTGCAAAACCTAAAACCTTATTTAATGGGACAACAGCACTAAAATGCCCTTCACTTTGAAATCCGTCTAAATTCCAACCCCATAAAGCAGCAACTTTATTTTCTGCTTCGTTTAATGAGACGTATGATTTTATTGTTGATGTTATTCCAGAATTTTTTATGCGGTCTATTTCAATACCATTCATTTCGTATCTGATGTCTTGAAACAAATACATAACAGGGTTATTAGTGAATGAAAAAGTTTTCTTGATTGGATTCCCATCTTTGCCGAAGAGCTTCGCTTGTCCTTCGATGTAAATTGAACTGGCTGACGGTAGCACGTAAATGTCTTGCTGGTGGATGGGAATTCTGATTTCATCGTTTTCTCTAAAGCTGCTAGTGTAGGGATTGTATGAATGGACTTCATAACTTTCGATCGAAGTGTCGAAGTGCGGCAATTCAGTAATCTGTAGTATATTCATACTTTAAACCCTAGGGCTTTAAGAAACTCTTTATTTCCTTTAGTCAATTTCTTAACGTTTTTCTTTCGTCTTTGCACTTTAGCAATCGCAGAAGAACTAAGACGTTTTTCATTCGCTTGGGTGTTTTTATAATATACTATCATTTTGTTTTTCTTAAATGAAGACGTAACTGAACTTGTTCGTCTCCAAAGTTAATACAGTGACCAAATTGATCTACAATCTTAACAGATACCGATGAAATTATATGTTTGTTTACTGGAAAGTAAATAACTTGTTGTGGTATTTCCATGCACTGATGACCTGGAGTAGTATCAGACACAAATTCATGAATAAAATGAGTTGGTAATCCGTTGCAGTACGAACCGTTAACAAGATCACATTCGATTCTGATTACAGACAGACCTCTGTTAATAATGGGAATATTTGGATTTGATTTTAATACTGAAAAGTAAATCAAACCGCACTCATATTGATCTGACAAATGCAATGGTGGTTGAAAGTATGTAACCAATTCCGATTTATTCCCAGATATGGTAACCGTAGTAGACATGCTTCTATACTGACCTCTTTCGAAAGATCATGTTTATTTTATTCCTTTACTACACCAAAAATTCTTCAAAAAGTTTAAACAAAGATGTCCACAATTAAAAGGGTGATCACGCTGAATATTATCATAATTATAGTGAATTTTGGAGCCCAAGTATTTTATAAATTCCTTTGGAGGCTTAAGATTTCCGTTACTATCAAAATACTCAATATAATCGTTGTATTTTGCATAGGCTACCCAATGAGAACCAGGATTTTTAGAGCTATCTAAATTTATAACTCCACATTCTTTTTTAAAAGGGTGTTTAGGGAGCTTATCTCTCATAAAGACACCTCTGAAATAGGGAATATTATTTCCATACTTTAAAATGTCTAAATTACTCAAGGCTCGTTTGGGTAGCCGATATCTTAGTTTTTTTGTTTCGATACAAAAATGCCGAGGCCATCTTTATGTGGTTTAAGGTGTAGTCCTTTTCCAATGCAGAGAGCTTCCATCTTTTCATTGTGTCTCTTCGATTCAGTCAATAACTTTTTCGCAATCTTGAATTCATTTATGGTTTTAGCAATACCAGCTGCACCGCCTGCTAAAGCTCCCACCGCAGATAATCCCGCAAAAATCGGAATCAAAGGCAATACTCCACCAGTTTTTGGTATAGGAATGACACGAGGAAGCTTAATGGATGAATCATCAGCTAATTCTCTCGCTGCAGCCATAGCTAATTCTATTGCCACTTTCTTGCATTTCGGTTTTAATTTTTTGATTTTTTTCTTGGTTTTTCTAATAACATTTTTAAATTTATTTTTTAAACCTTTTCCAATTTTAGGAGGACACTTTTTGCTATCTTTTTGTAGGCCAAAACCAGTTTTAATTTTTGTTGACATAGTGCTGCTCACTAAGCGTGCTGCCAGTTTTTTCCCTACACTCGCATCAGAGGCAAGTGCTCGCTCTTTAGACATATTTAACAAAACTAAATCTGCCTTGTGGCGATCCTTTAAGTTTGAAGACTTATGATAGGCAATGTCGTGCTGTTTGCAATATTCGTCTAATTTATTGACACCTTTATCTCCACGTGTAAGCCTTTTCATTAATTTAGTGCCAGGCCCGCAATAATTATATCCTGGTAAATGTAATTCAATTGGTAAATGATTTATAATCCAATTGAGAAGACTACTCTCTTCAATACACATCATAAGACTGATACATTTGGACTGAACACTTAATAAATATTCGATTTATCAATCCAACTATTTTCAGAAGAAGGCAAACCTAACCATTTTACTAAAACTCTGTCGCCTTTACTTTTCAGAACTTTCTCAACTAGATATAAATTAGCATTTTTTGTCTTTTGAAGTTCTTGTAGATAAAATGCACCTAAAATGGGTTGGCCTCTGATTGCATCTTCAATTAAGTAGGTGATAGGAGTTGTATTTTGTATTTTTCGAATTTTAAATATTTCTGTCGACCAGTTGGGAGTATATCCTTTTTCAAATGTCCCCTTATATTTACTAATGCGTACATAATCACCCTCTTTAAATTTACTTTTTAATTTTTGTTTTTTTACCAACATAAAATATCTTTGTAATATGCGTTTTTTATTAGTACTATCCACGTTTGCTGGGATTTCATCAATTGTGCGATGATAGGTGTGATTGTATTCATAAATAACATTACTAAGAGTATTATCTATCCAATTATAGTTACCTTTTAAACTAAATTCCTTGTATAGTTTCGATTTCAATGTTCTAATAAATCGCTCAACTATTGATGCCTTTTTTGTTGAAAAGGTTGAATAATGGTTTATATAATAGGATTTCATTAGGTTTTGAAACAAGTTATTATAAAATTCTGTTCCATTATCAGTTTGCAAATTTTTGCGAACACGCCCATTAGCCAACAAAATCTTGAAAGAATTGCATACAATATCTTTAGTCTTACTTTTTAGAGGAAAGGTCCAGGCGTATTTCGAAAATGTGTCAATAACAGCAAGAATAAATTTGTAATTTTTATTCTCTTTGGAAATTGATTGCATGTCAATTAAGTCTGCTTGCCAAAGATCATCTATATCTTTCATAATAACATGTCTTCGTGGAAAGTTTAGTCTTGCATTTTTATGAATTTCATTTACTACGTCGGCTTTACTCATATTTTGATTCAGTATATCAACATTTGTCTTGAACCTACCAATGATACTGAATGAAAATCATACTATCTCTACTATTTATTCTTTAATTATATCAGCTTCTTTCAATTCTTCAATTATCGATAAAATTTCATTATCATGATTTGTATTGCCAGCATCTCTTGAAGCGACTAATAGTTTTAATCTCTCAACCAACTCGTTAGGATCGTCCCAATATACCAGGTCAGTATTGTTTTTGTACTTTTTTAACTTTGGCAAGTTTCCTCCAAGTTTAGTGTGAATGTTATCATTTAATGTTTCAGAAAAAAAAGGTCTGATTATTTCACGATATTTTATTCCTTTATCACCTTTTATTTGACCTTTAGGATTGAAGTCTCTTTTGTGAGCATTGGTATAATGCAATATATCCTTGTAGACAAGTTTATCTTTAGCGGATACTAATTTTAAATCAGGTTTTTTTCGAAGTAAAAGTTCTTTCAGGCCAGGAGATAAGTTGTAAGATTTATCACCGATTTTAATCAAAATGACGCTCTCGTTATTCAAACTATCAATTTTAGAAAAGGATACTATTGAATTACCCATAAATAAAGTTTTGTTTTCACTTCTTATGCCAAACGGTATATTTACACCATCATACATATCATAATCCTCTAATGAAATCTCTAAATCTTCTTCCGTTTTAGGAGAGTTTTTAACCAATTGTTCTGAATTATGTTTTGGTTCGTAACAGTCCTCAAACTTTGTAGTCGAGCTCGTATTAATATCATCCATTTCAATATCTCCAGAACATGTGGGGGTTATATTTTGTAACAACAATATTTTTTTCATATTTGTATTGGAATCAGCTAGGGTTTTAAGAGGATCTGTGACCGGTTTAAGCATTTGATCAAGTGACAATTTCATACAGTGATCCTGGTTCTTCATTTGTTTTATTTTATTCTTTATGGAGTCTACGGACTTCATTAATTCTATTTTAATATTTTTCTCCATGTTATAGTTTAACAACTGCGTTCAGCTAAAAATCAAATTATACTGAATTTGATTTTGCATGTTAATTACTTATATTTATACACCACAGTCACACCACAACAGTCAGTCAAATTTTAAAAAAATATCAAAGTTCTGTCTGTACCTTCCATTATTTAATGGTGATTCTTTATTAATAAGTAGAAAATTATAAGGTTTACTCCAAACAGTTTGACAAATATTTTTGAACTCTTTCCATTGTAAATCAGAACTAACATGCTCTTCATAAATATGTTTTAAATTCACATCATCTTGTTTGAATATAATAAGAAAATTAACATTGTCACGTAACAATTGCTTCGGAATTTTAGAATAGGTTTGAGATAAATAGAAACAATCAATTTGTTTATGCCTACCCATGCAAAAATAATTGCGGATATTAACTTGATTTTCACACGCAACATCATCAAAAATAAATACAGAATTAGTTAAAGCTTCACTCGGAGATATTACATCTTTATCATCACTGTACTCATAGAAGTTAATCTGTGGCACTCTTTTTAGTACTTCGGTTAAAAAACGGTATTTTGGTTGAAAATAAGTCTTAGAGTAAAGATAAAGATTTCTGAATTTGAGTCCATTTTCATGCAGCAGTAAACTAATCATAACATTCGTTTTACCACAGCTTGATGGACCGCATATTATACAGCGAATGGTATTTGGCAATAAAGCGCTATGTCTGATGTGGTGAACAGAGTCACTTAATCTTATATTATTAACATGGAGGGATATGGGTTGCTTAATCAACTTCATCTCACCGATTAATTAAAAAAACTATTTAACGTGTATTTATATAGTTGTATAACTAACAGGTCGAAACCTGTATTGAGTACAAGAAATATACTATTCTCATCTTTCATAATATTCAATCTAAGGTACAGGTGATTGTACTTATTATAATCACTTCTCTGCGTTGGTCTATTCCATAAGTAAATCGTTTCGTATCGTAACATATGTAAATTTTAATTCTTTTATTATTAGATCTAATAAAAATATATAATGCATACTCTTTTTACAACATTATAATATCAATATTCAGTAAAACAAAAAAAGAAAACAAAACATAAATAAAACATCAAATATATTCTCGATATATTTATTTTGAATAAGTAAATTAAAATATCTTATCGATGATACATCTAATCATTAAATGTATCATGTATTATCTAGTTCAAATAGGTTCAATTATTATACAAGTATTGTAATTTATCATATACATCATACATTCAAAATATAGTATTACAATGTCCCCAAGGTAACGTATGAGAATTATCGGAAAGAATTTGTCTTTTATCATCGTTTCTATTCAAGACTAGTTTGTAGACTTCCTGAGTATATATAGTATGCTTTATCGATTTTAGCATATTCATTTTGAACCGCAAATTCTTATTCGTTATGAGAGTCTGGTAATAGTCGGTTAAGTTTAGTTGTTTAGTGACAGTCTTTGAAATACCTTTTGCTTTTTTAATTTGCACCTTAACGCTTTTTATACAGTACAATTTAGCTCGGAGTCCTACAAATTCGGCAATCACATCGCCACCTAACTCGTCCTTGAATAACCCGGGGACTTTAGCATTTTTTAGTGGCATATTAAACGGATTATTCAAATGAAAATTACTAGTATCAAATAACGATATATTCTCCTTCATATCTCTATAAAAATCATCAGTGTATATCAAATAAAGTAAGCTGTCTGTGTCAGTATAACATAGTTCTACGTTTTCATTATACTTCTTTTTAATAAAGTCATAGTGAAACTGATAGAGATGAGTTTTAGCATATTCTAGCACACTGAACCCTATGTATATAGGTCGGTCCAGCTTGACTTTTTCGTGATTTAGCTGGATTGCTACTAAGTTTTCAGAAAATATAGTAGCACTATGAAAATTTGGTTTTGCAATTAGTTTTTTGGCCTCCAAAACTTTTTTAGTTTTATTTTTAGTATCGCTCCATTTAGAGACTAGTTTAACATTGACATGTTTCCTTTTGTTCTCTATAGTTTTACCGAAAATAGCATTGTTAAGTAATTTAAAAAAATCTTTTTCAAAAGCTGATGAAGACTTTTGACGTAACTGAGTATTCAAATCAATATATTTTTTGAGGTAGCTACCTTGACGAAAACACAGAATCTTATGGATTTTTTTGAGACGTAACCCATGTTTTAGACATTCTTTCAAGTGTACATAATGTATGACATAATGATATTTGTCATAGAGGTTTGCAATAAGTTTTGGGTTTTTACCACCAGGAGGAATGAATTTCTCGCTTGCGAATGGTAGATCACTATGAGTACTATGTAAATAATCACTGTATTCTAAATCAACTTCTAGAATATAACCGTAATCACCATTTTCATCAGTATTTATGACATCGAAATTATAAATTTCTGTGTCCGTTAAAAACCTAAACTCGGAAATTGGCATTGGTTTTGTCATAGCATAAGAGTACAGTGCGTTACAGTCAAGATATATAAGAAACGATGATTCTTTCTGATCATCGTAATTGGGGAGATATTGATTGTTTGCTTTAGCATGTCTCAGGGAACATTGAGCTAAACCTCCACGAATACCTTTTTCTAATAACTGATAGATCTCTACATCATTAATTAATTCTAATTGTACACTCGTACATAGTAACATTGCATCCCAGCTAAGTCCGGGCGAGGTGACATAATAAGCCGGATCTAACTTATAGTATTGAAGGCATGTATTTCGAAACTTTTCAAATATATCACTAAGAATCAAAACATCACTTTTCAAATACAAGTCTGTGTATTCTCCAAGCGATTGAATGTCAAAAACCTCCCATACTCTTAGCGCTCTGAGGTATTCTTCGTCTGATAAATGCTCTTGTTTTAAATTATTAAAAAAGTATTCTTTTTTTGGCAGTGTCGTATCGCTGTACTTAGACCATGTATCTACGTAGTCATATGGATAAATGCCCTTATGTTGCATAAGCTCAATCTGTTCATGATTTTGGAACTCATGAGATAAATTAATAAAATCTTTTTCACATAAAGTTTTACATAAATTATCTAAGCTCGAGCTAAGAAATTGAAAAGAGTCTAAAAATTTTATTTGAATTGATTTTGATGAGTCTTTTGATGGTAAATATTTAGTAATGGATAGGTACTTTTCCTTAGTTTGCGGTATAATTTTCAAATCGCCCTCATACTTCGCTAATTCTTTTATAAACAAATGACTATCATAGCCAGATAAGTTATGAAATATCACAGGTACAAAAGGGCAAACTCTATATAAAAGATTACATTGATTATGCGCTGCTCCCCTAAATTCAGAAGTCACGTGGTCATGTTCCATTACTTTATCATCAAAAAGTAAATTATTACAGATATGGCAAGTAGTTTCTCTTTGATATTTGTCCTGCTGGTGTTTAGACAATTTCTTTATCGGCTTTTTACATTGCAACATAGCGTGTATTTGTGACACATCTCTGATTAAATACTCAATGAATACTGTAGCACAATCTGGACCTCTATAAGCTACGTATTTATTTAAGCCTGAATCATGTGAACAGCATATATAATAGCCGAAACAAGAAGGCTCGTGTTTTTGAATAAGTTTAGTGTTTTCAGTTGATTGGTGTTCTGTACAATGTGTCAAAATGCTTTCAAAATCAGCATATATCACAAAGTTGATTTTCTGCTGTCTCTCGTAGTGTTCAAATTTCAATACACTGTTTTTTGGAGGCAACACCGATAATATTTCTGAACAAGAATGCGCAGTATACTTAGACACACTTGAAAAAAATTGTAGACAATTTTCGCATAAATACATTTTACCTTTATGTTCAGAAGTTTGCCTGCGTACTAGTTTAAGAAGATCTTTAATCAGACAATAATGAAACTTACCATTTTTTTCAATGTAAAGTAGGTTCACATGATTTGTTTTTCTTGAATCTGACTTATATAGAGGTCCAGTTACATAAAATTTGTTATCTAATCCGTAGATGTTTACACTCAAGTCTGGATTATTTTTTTCTAAGACCTTTACATCGCTTATTGTAGGGGGAAAAGTCATATCCTGAACGTTCAGTACATTACTGTAGTGTGGATAAGAGTTTACTCTGCACGCGTTACGTTCGCGTGGGTGTAAAGCTGCTACTATAGACCATAACAAGCAGTGGTTATCGTTATTCTGTATATTAATACAGCTTTTAGTGTTTTTCACTATGGGTGGTAAATCAATATAGGAGCCACCTCTCATAGGACAGTATTTATTAAGATTTATTTCTAAATGACTTATTGAGAGAAAAGACCAGCCTGACTCACAAAATTGGAACTCGCTCATTTTTTGATTCATTGTATGCACTGCCTCCATATACTTTTCTTTTATATCAGTATCTTTAAGAATAATTGTATTTTTAGTATTAAAAGACTTCAGATTTTGTGAGTCTGAATGTGGTAATATAAAGTTTGCAAATAGCTCAAAATTTACTTTTAAGCAAGTACTTTTTTCTAGAGCCATATTAATTAGTTTTATGATATATTTTATACTATCATGCAAGAAAGTTTCAGGGGTCTCAAAGCACTCTTCATATGGATTTAATCGATAAGTAAGGATCCTGTCTTTAAATGCAGTTGCAATGATTTCAACATTCTCAAACTCAGTTTTCAATAAACAATTTGATTTATGTACATTACTTCTTACATGGTATCTATAATCAGGTTTTCGTAAAATTACTTTACATTCATGACATATCATAGTATCATGATTTTGAAAATGAGATCCGTTATCGCCGGTAGCGGTGGCTGTAATAAAAAAAAAACAAGACATTATTAGGATAAAATAATGTTATATTAATTTATTTAACTTTGTCAACTTAACCTATGGATACAGTTTGATTATTTGCTTATGATCTACGCTTTTATATGATATAGGCTTATATATGAAAAGCAAATACCTACTAACTAAATTCATATTATAAAAGATCATCTTGATTACAAAAATATTGTTTGTATTCAATAATAGTTTGAAATAAATGTCGGTGGGATATCCTTAAATTCCTTCCTGCTTGCAGTTATAAATTTGGCTAAATATCCCCAAGCTTCAGTATTATCGTCTGTTTTATTTTTTAAACTGATCACTGCCTGACGCCATCTATTCATTGCAGAAACGTTTTCAATATCCGAAACTTTATAGACTTTTAAGTCAATGTAGTGCGATCCCTCTTTAGAAGGATGACCCTGTCGAGAGATACCGTTAGCTAATCTTCTCGTGATAGAAGATACTAAAGATGATATTTTTTTAGAAGAGGAAGAAGAGGCACAGGCCGCTTCCTGTGCTTCATCTTCGCTGTCCGTACCGAAAAGTTCCCTAGCCGTAGGTCTTGTAACTGGACGAATCTTCGGCTTTTTCAATGATGACCGTATATGTTCAGTGCTCACTGCTGGCTCAGCTCGACGTGTTGACGATTGTTTTTCGCGTTTAGTACGCTTTCTCTCCAGCTCGTCCCCCTCGTCATCCAAGATTGGCATGCTGCTAGATGGACGAGACTCTTCTCTACTCCGTTTCGTTTTCTTTTGAGGACGAATGTCTTCAACCTCTTCTTCAGAGGATGTGGGAAAAAGTTCATCAGCTTTTGACCTGAAATATAAAAAGATATATAATTACATACAATTTCAATTTTCTTCGTTTTACTTTTCTACCTCTCTCTGCTAATAGCTCTGTTGTATTAGAAAATAAAAATTCAATACTTTTTACAAAACTTGCAGATGTTGATAATAAAATGTACCATAATAAAACAACGTTTTCGGGCCAATTACAAAGGTTCAGGTTAAAAGGTATTTTATATTATACTGATACTTACATTTTGTTTAATTTGATTGAAGATTTTGTAAGATGACGATGATTAAGATTTTGAAGACTTACACTTCTGCACTAGAAGTAATTTGATGCAGTGGAGTTGTAGATCTGAAAACAAAAATAGAATAAACTGATTATTTTAAATTATCGAAATCATATTTAATTATTTTAAGTTTTCGTGTCAGATAAGGTAATTTACACCTTCGAATACATTGTCGCTATTAACATCAGGTTACCTGGGGCCTAGCTGACACGTTAATTCAGGAATGTTCTCAGAATACCTATGCAAATATTTGTATTGATTTCATGCTGAATTATTCAGAAATAAATAGTACAATGAAATCTAAAAGTGATTTTAACGCTTGTATTCATAAATACGAGTTGAATTAAGAACCTTCCGCTTTTTTGTGAAGTCGGTTTATGTTGTTCTTACAAATTGGATAAACACATCTAATTAATCGAATATTAAATTTACCAGATAATATTTGTAAGATTAATAAACATTAATAACAAATTCTTATTCATATAAACTGATGAAAAAGGTAAACTATTCTGAAAAGTTATTACATTTGAAAAGCTTGATACTCACTTTGTATTGTTAAGAAGACTAGTTGCCTGAAACCTGCATACGGGACACGCACCACACACTTATAAATACTTTTAACACTTGTAGCACCTCAGCAACAAAATTTTGTAGTGGCTCATTGTTTCACAGTCATTTAAATAAATATGAAAAACATCAATGTGTGCATGCACATTTCACACTAGTGTTATGGAGAAAACAGTTTGTCAGCAAATTAAATACACTAGCTATATTCAACGGCTTCACTTCTTTTAATTTAATCCTTAGGTAACCAATCAGTCTTAATAAAGGTACTGTATGTGTGAATTTGTCTAAAATAAACAGACAAACTATTTCATTTTATTATATGTTTATTAGGGTACAATATAGTAACATAAAATATTCCGTAACCAAAATACGACTTTACTGCTACGTATTAAGATATTAAATAGTAGGCGTTAACATTGACGCTTAGGATGTTATTATATTTCTCACTGTAAACATAGACAGATCATCTGTCTCCAGGCGCCAGTCTTATTGTACTCATTTCCATTTAAGGAAACGTGGCATGTGTTCAAATTAACCAATAAGTGATCGATTTTAAACCTTAATAGCATACTAAAAATACATATAAAGAATCATTAAATTAAATTTCCACCATCATTATTTTTCCGTTTTTTAAAGACACTGGAGCAGCTTTGCACATCTAACATGTCGGTAAGTTATTGAAAAACATATTTATTTTTATTTTTTTAATATTTTTTCGTTGATCGAATAATGGATCAAGTATATTAAAAATGTTTTCAAGATGAATACTTAACGGGTTCGACGTCAACAGATTCATCATAATTTCATTTTTTTTTAATAGAATAAATAATTTAAATACACAAATTAAATATAAAATATGCGTTTCATTGAGAACTTTCCTCCTTCATTGAAGTCGGTTGATTAACTTGATATTTGTTTCAGGAATCTGGTGACGATCTATTCAACTTCTTGCCGAACAATCAAGACAAATCAAAAAAGAGAGCATATCAAGACAAAGAGACTTACATCTGTATAAAAAAACCATCAAGGGGAACAAAAATGATACGAATTGAGTTATATGATGTGGAAAATCTACCTGCTGAAATGTTAAATTGCAAGTGTCATTCCGAATTATGTGTGCAATATGTTGTCAAAAACATGTTTATGGACGATGTTTATAAATCGTTTAGAGATATAGTGTTATTAATAAAAGACAAAATTAATGATTAGCAATTGTTGTTTTTTTTTTTTTTTCCTCTTAGATAGATAAGAAGTAATTAAGTTTTCAACTGTATATTATTGGGTTCTCTGGATCAACGGAAATCAATAAGTCCAGTTATATAGAACTAATACCATTCACCCACAATCTATTCAAATAGATGAAAACAGTAGTTATTGAAAAAGAATAACATCGAATTAAAAATCTTTAGATTTTGAAAAGTTTACCTGCGCTTTTCTGCGAAGGTATATCAACTTTTCAAAATCTGAAGAGTTTTTATTTCGATGTTTGTCTTTTTTCAATAACTACTGTTTTCATCTATTCGAATAGATTGTGGGTGAATGGTATTAGTTCTATATAACTGGACTTATTGATTTCCGTTGATCCAGAGAACCCAATAATATACTACTTAAAACAGAATAATGAAAAGTACGAAATCAAAGAAATTCTAGTCGGGAAAGATATTTTGAGACAAGGTAACGATATTGCAGAATATTTAAATAAATATTTCACAAACGTTGCTCAAGCTGATGATACCCAAAGGTCCAATCACAATAAGCCAAAACCCAAAACAGAAAAAAGACTAGCAAATTCAATATATCTCGAACCAGTAGGCTGTATGGAAATATTTAAAACAATAATGAATCTACGGAATACAAACTCCGCTGATTATGACAACATCACTACGAAAATGTTGAAACAAAACGCTCTAACTATCACTGAGCCTCTCACACACATTATAAACCTATCTTTAGAAAATGGGATATTCCCTGATAAACTCAAATTTTCAGTAGTAAAACCAATTCACAAGAAGGGATTTAGAACTGAGCCAGGAAACTATAGACCGATTACCCTGGTTCCAATATTCTCAAAGATATTTGAGAAAGTTATGTGCACCAGAGTTATGCGGTTTTTTGAGAGAAATGAGGTCATAAGTGAGAAACAACACGGTTTCATTAAGAAAAGATCAACTGTACTAGCATGTTTTAAATGAGTGAGAGAAATTATGAACTCAATAGATAAAAGAGAAATTCCAGTAGCAATATTTTTAGATATGAGCAAGGCTTTCGACATGGTATGCCACAAAAATTTATTAATAAAACTTGATCAATATGGTATACGAGGACCAGCATATAATTGGTTCCAAAGTTACTTGACAGGTCGACAGCAATGCACGGAAATAAAGAAGATATGTACGAAAACTAAAACACTAACAAATTATAGGTCAAAATACTTAGAAAATCAATATGGAGTTCCCCAAGGTAGTGTCCTCGGACCCATATTGTTTATCATCTACATTAATGAATTACCAAACTCGACAGATGAATTCACTATATTGTTTGCAGATGATACTACAATTTTAACTAAAGCAAAAACTACTGAAAACGCGACAAATATCTCAAATAAAGCATTAAATGATGTAATCGACTGGCTAGATAGAAACAATCTAAAGATAAAGACGAGCAAAACTAAATTTATTAATTTTATGACATACAATAATAAAAATAGGGACACAATGAATTTACAAATTAAACATAACAATATTGACATAGAAGAAGTACTTGACATTAAATTTTTAGGCATAGTAATTGATAGATTTTGTAATTGGAAAGCTCATGTTGATCAGGTGTGTAAAAGAATAAATAAATTTGTATTTGCACTCAAGAGAATTAAAAATCTGACCAACATACAAACTGCTAAAATGGTATACCATAGCCATGTAGGTTCCATTTTAAGATACGGCATCATCATATGGGGAAATTCAACTGATGCCCAAAGGGCATTCATTGCCCAGAAAAAGTGTTTGAGATCAATTTTCAATGTTAAATGGACAGACTCTTGCAGACCTATATTTCTTAAGCAAAGGCTACTTACTCTTCCATCCCTTTATATATTTGAAATGTGCAAATTTGTAAGGAATAACCACTCACTATTCGAAAAGGACGAAAAGGCGTTACTCAAAAGGAAAGTTGTTCAAAAACCACTTGTAATTCCAAGAAACAAGCTGAAAATTTGTGATAAAAATTGTTTTAATATGGCAGTACGAATTTATAACAAATTACCTAAAGAACTCAGAGAACACACAAAGGATTTTAATTCCAAACTTTATAACTGGCTCTGTGATAAATGTTTTTACTCCATCAGTGAATATATTAAATGACGTTGTGTTTTGACTAACTTTTGTATGGATCTGACTTATATTATTATTTTCTATTTTTTTATTTCTATTTTATAATTTTTTATTTTGACATTTGATTCAAATTTTGTACAGATTTGACATACATTGTTAAATTATTTTTATTATTGAGACATTTTAATAACCCTTGACATACCTACATTATTGCTATTTGACAATTGATTGATGTAATGTTGAATTGATTAGACATAAATGATTGTTAATGACGTTTATTGATATTTTTACTTAAATTTGGCACAAATTGTTTCTGTTTGACATTTGCTTATTATTATTTTGTTTTTATTGTTATTGTATATCTTTTACATTTTTGGCATTTATCTTTCACTGTTTTACTTTGTTTGTTTTGTTGAAATTAATTGTGATAATTACTTTTGAATGAATTTAATTTATTGTTTGTATTCTTAATTTATAATTTTTATTGTATTAATTAATTAATCCAAGATTTGCACGCCGCAGTATGGGGCAAACATGTTTGAGCCATTTCTGTTCTTGTTATCCTGCATGCACTTATTTTTATTTGTTGTATGTATACACATGTTTATGCAAATAAATATATCTGAATCTGAATCTGAAGCCGTAGATAAGCTCATCATCAATTTTAAGAACGATGGTGCAGAGCGCAAGACCTCAGACTACTTACGTCGTCGATTAGCTGTCTTGGTACAACACTTTATAGAGTTCCACAATAACCATATGACTATCTTTTGGTGATCAATCTCATACATATTCAGTACCAATCAATACGATCAAATGAAGGAGAAATATAAAAACATAAAAACTATTATACAAAGCTATAAAAAACTTTTTTTTTTTTTTTTAGAAATTGACTCACACACTGTTCCGTTGTTGTTGAATTAGGTATTTTACCTATGTTTATAATATTTGTAAGTATGTGAGAACCATGTTCCTACTTATCAAATTAATTAATTTTCCTGTTAATGCTTTTTAATACTTTATACCTGTGTGTAGAGCTATTCTGGGTGCATCGTCATTTTTTTTTTTTTTTAAAGAGTAAGTATGGAGTTTCTTGTGCGTTCTTCTCCATAACAATCTACTTTCCGAATGCACGGTAGAATCATTTTTTTTTTCTTTGTCTTATTTTTTGTCTTATTTTTTTGTCATATTTGTCTTATTTTTTTTTTTTTTATTACTTTTAAATTTATTTTTTATTATTTTTAATTTTAATTTATGTGACGTTCAAAAGTGCCGTTTATTGGCCTAATTGAATAAATATATTTGACTTTGACTTTGACTTTAAGCCTCTCGCAAATAGACCGCAAAACCCAGAGTTGAAACCTCCTTCGTTCCAACATTTTTCGTTTCTACATGGATTTCTATTCTTTGGCGAATGCACGTTAAGTTTAACCACCGCAATACGGTGTGTTATAATAAATGGATTTGCACTAAGCAGTCCAGTGGGCTAACAGTGTTGAAGAGATGGTACCCCAGAATTCGATATGAGTAGAATTGGCTGTCTGTCTTAGCTGTGTTACGTCTTTCCATGGCCCTTTACGTGGCACCGGTATGGGCGCGTTCCCTGAGGCGGCAACCAGCCCGCCGGTTGAGCGCGACCCAAAGGGCCATCCGGCTGATCCGGGGATACCGCACGGTCTCCGTTGAGGCAGCGAGCCTCCTTGCCGGATAGTCGCCATGGGATCTGGAAGCAAAAGTCCTCGCGCAAATATGGGAGTGGCACGAGGAGGCGAAATGCCGGGGCGAAACTCCGACAAATCGCGGCTCGGTGGACAGAGCTCCGGCAGGATCTTATGGTGACATGGAGTGGGCGATTGTCGCAACCTAGCGCTGGGCATGCCACAATTGCGGCGGTAAGGTCCCTCTTTGAGTAGTGGCTAGAGAGGCAACACGGCGTCCTCACTTTTCGCCTGACGCAGGTCCTCACCGGACACGGCTGTTTTTGGAGGTTTCTGTTCAGGATAAGGCGGGCAGAAACGCCCGGGTGTCACCATTGTGTGGACCGCCCGCAGGACACGGTGGTGCATACGGTGGAGATCTGCCCCACTTGGGCGGAGCACCGCCGTACCCTCATGGAGGCGATCGGCGCTGGCGACCTCTCACGTCAGGCCCTGGTCCAGGCCAAGGTACGGAGCGAGAGGGCATGGGACGCTGTCTCCTCTTTCTGTGAAGCAGTAATGCTTGCAAAGGAGGAGGCGGAACGCGTGAGGGAGACGCAAAGGAGACGCCCTCACGCCCCTAGCCACCGCAGGAGACGCTCCGGGCGTTCGGGAGTCGCAAGCCGATTCCCGGCATCCGTAGGCACGGGCTTGCGGACGGCAAGTTATGGGTAGCTTACCGTCTGATAAGGACCAAGCCCGAGCTTACGGCGCGTAGTGTTCCACGCGCGCCTCAAAGAGATGTCAGCAAAAGTGACGGGGCTTGATAGGGCCGATGCCTGTCTGGGTCGCGAATAAATTTGAAAGAGAGTTACAGCGGCCCTGGCGCAAGCAACTGAAGAAACACGGGTGGGTTTTAGTCAGTAAAAGTCTGACACGCCCTCCCGGATCACCCAGAGCGGGAGAAGTCATTTGATGATATACAACCCAAAAAAAAAAAATGCTGTGTTACGTCTGTGTCGTTGGAATTGGGGATTTGAATTTTTAGTTGAATTTCTTGGGAAATTATCATGAATATCATCTACATAATAGTCTTCTACACTTAGCAAATTATATCGGTCGGGCTTACAGTAGGTATATTTACTAAGCGAGATTTATTCTCTACCTAAAACAGGATTACCTGAATAGTCCCAACCATTTTTCCGTCCGCTTATAAATAAAATACGTTGAATAAAGAGTTTTTGTCATATTGTGACCTCAATAACCACAACATAAACCAGTGATTCGCAGTATATTGTACCAAATCTCCTATCCATCTGTCACATTTAATCCCTTGCTGTTCGTTGAACCAGTAAACTGTCAATTCAAAGGAAAAATAACCTGTTACTTAAGCCGGAATAGAAACGTACCCAACGAACCTCAACCGACCTACTCCTACAAGGAAAACTCACATATCAATATTATTGTATTATATCGGATGTACTGACGTCTGGCCGCTACGCACGCGACACGCAACTGTGCGATCTGGGTGGACCAACAGTACACCTGGCGCCTCGTTGACTGTGCGTGGACCCGGGGCATGGACGCGTCCATGGACCGTGCGTTCGCGGAGCCGGCGTACTGCGGTCGCCGGCGGTCTGGGTGAAGACTTCGAAACGCATATATCTGGTATCCAATAACGTCTCCACCTGCCCGCCACCGCCCGTGGCGGCGACACGCCAGTCGCGGCCACGGGTCGCGACAGCAGGGCTAGCGAACGATACGTCCACTATCGAACCGCCCCGCTGTCGCACGTTTTAGTATTAGAAGTACGTGTGACGACATTAAATCATGAATTTCCACTTTATAAGCACAATGGTTTGCTACAAAATACAAACTGTCATATTTATTAAGCATCTACCGAAAAATGTCGAAGTACCTACCTAAATTACTATACTATACTATATTTTTATATGACTAGCAAAGCCGATGCCGACTATTCTGCCAATGTCTAAAGTTAAATGGAGGGGCAAGTATGTTTCATTAATAAAAGTTAAAACCAGGAACTGTAGACAAAAACAAAATTCTTCGCATAATACTGTTGACACTTGTGGGGTTAGTACGGGACTAAAACAAACAAAATAATATAAATACATAAATAATATAATTGTTTACAGACTAAAGATACGTTGTATACCACATACAAATAGACTATAGGTTTGGAGGTTCACCAGCGCCACAAGGAGTTCAGGAGAGGCAAAAATCAGAAGAGAGGGGAAATTTATGGGGAGGAGAATCTTAAGTTTAGGGAGACGGCGGTATAAATCAAGTGACTGAGGGACATTATTTAGTACATTAAAAAAAAATGTGATCCAAGGTACCCTCGCCTGGCCCGCACTCGCAAAGAGAGGATTCGCGTACGCGGCTTTTATGAAGGAAGACGGGCGTGCAGCAAAAACCTAAACGGATTCTGCAATTGACAGATATAGCAGTTTTGGAAACCTTTCTGAAACCAAAGAAACCAAAAAAAATAAGAGGATTGTCCCAAGTACAACACACATTTTTGAGCTCTTGTATATTTAATTTTTTTTAATATTTAAAAGTGGATTTTAAATGAACAGATTATATATTGAAGTTGTACGTGAGCCTACATAGGTCATTTATGTAGACTAAAATAATGTAGGCCCTAAAATACTACCTTGTGGAATTCCAAAACAACTATTAGTAAGATCAGAACTTGTATACGTACCAATTTTGACACACTGTTGCCTATCGCCGAGATAATCAGAAAGCAGTAGAAGTTGCGTTCCTCTAATCCCAAGCGATTCAAGCTTCTGCAAAAGTGTATCACAAGAAATTGTGTCGAAGGCCTTAGCAAGGTCTAGAAAGATCCCAGCCGCATACGGCATTCCGGTATCCAGATTTGTACTAATATAGTTAGTCAATTTGTTTACTGCTTGGGTAGTTGATCTGGTATGTTGTATCTTGGTATGTTTAAATCTTTTGAGAATGTTATTGGGTCCCACCCAGTAGCACAAAATTCCTTCAACCCTTCTTCTAATATAATTCTTACTACTTCGTTGACGTCAGTATCCAATAAAACAAAAGAATTTAATGTAGAAGGTGTTCTAGCTAGATTTTGAGGGGGAAAACGACTTAAGGATTTTTCTGCCAAGTTCTTACCAACGTTCACAAAAAAGGTGTTTACTTTATTCGTTGCGTTGGATGGGTTAATCTATGTAGTTAGTAAATCAAGCGAAGGTTCGGGTTTTTTTGTTCTGAATGTATTAGTTTTTATAAATTTCCACACAAGTTTACTATTTTTCCCTGCTTTCTGTAATTCATTTTTATCGTATTGGATTTTTAGTTTTTCAAAAGATTATTACAGAAATTTTGATATCTTTTATAAGTACCAGAAAGTATTTTGTCATTGCTTGAGAGTTTTGATTTTAAGTGAAGTTTGTCTCTGTGTTTTATACAACGAACGCGACCGGGTGTGATCCATAGTTTAATGTAAATATACTTTCTAAGGATTGTTTTAGTGAAAGTAATTTTCCTAATTGCATATTGTAGTGAATTTAATGAAAAATTTGCATCAATAGATCCATAAACTGGGTCAAAATTAATACTGAGTTTGTCACTTTTAAGGTTTGTCATATTAACTTTAGTGTAGCTACGTACGCAGTTTTTTCTAGGTGTACTTGTTTGCATTGTTAGTAAAACAGCTTGATGAACGGTAAGCGAGGAGTTAGTTACCAATGTTTCCGATGGATTTTTTGATTTTAGAATGTTATGGCCCAAACAAGAGCTTCTCTAATGTGTGGGGTGATAGTGAGCTGGTAAAAGTCCATGAGATGAGCAAATATTCAGATAATTATGTGTATGGGTTTCGAGTTTCACGGAAGCAATATTAATATCGCCTATAAGTATAATATTTTTGAAAGAACATAAGTTTATTAAGTTTGTATCAACAGGCTAAAAATCCGTCAATATTATGAGAAGGGGGCCTAAATATAGCCATGACTACTGTGTCGGGCATAATCTTAACTATTAAGGCGCCGATTCCCTTGAGTAGCTGATTTTAAAATGAGAATCACGTCTAAACGGCTAGTCGGAATTTATTGGAAAAATATATGTTCTATACGACCATTTTCTTAATAATTTCATCTCAGCAAATTTTGAGTTTTATTCGTATAACATAGTGTAATTAATTTGTAAAGTTATGTCTAAAACGGACAAAAACACGACAATCACAACAAAACCGCTGGGCGTATTTTAATGAAATTGACACCATATCAAAGACAATTTAATTATCTACATTTTGATCTGAAGTTTTTTTTTATAAAGTCATAGAATAATAAGAAAAGTACAAAAAACTACTAAATTTCAGGTCGCGCGGGTGAGAAACGAGGGCGCGTTTTGTTCCCTCAAGGTCGTTGGCGTTAGTCGTCGTCTTAAGCTGTTACTATCTTGGGAAGGGGGTTCTTTTTTGATAGTTGGCAAGTTATTTTTAATATAAACTACTACTCCGTCGTTTTGATTTGTGTTCCTGTCTGTTTCGTATGAATAAAAACCGTCCAGAGATGGTAAATTGGCTGTTTGTTTTGACAACCAACATTCTGTCAGGACGATATTATCACAGTTTATGTCGAAATTATGTAACAACACTTCAAAGCTGTTCATATTTCGTTTAATGCTGCGAATATTTTGTGTAAGCAAGGTAAAAGTTTTGTCACCAGAAGGAAGAAGGTGTTTACAGTCCTCAATATTACAGGTTTTAGATTCAGACACAGTAAAACTATCTAGATCACAAGTTGAGCTGATTGCTCATGATAATTAAAGAAATACAATCAAAGGTGGTGAGTGCCTACTAAATAGAATATTCTGTGGCGCTCTTAGGCGCCCTCATGGTCTATTGATTTTATGTAATTGGTCTCTGCATATTTACGTGCTGGACAACATTCGTCACCGGTTGGATGGTCGCATTTCCTCTTGTACCGTTTGCACGTCGCACATTGAGAGGGAGACGATTTGCTGCTGCATTCCTTCAACTAGTGTCCATTTTCTCCACAGTGGCCGCATGTAGGACTGTTTTCACGGCAAAACTTGGCTGCGTGGCCAAACTGCTGGCAATTAAAGCACCTTGTGACAATTGTGAAATCTCGCACAGGGCATGAAGTCCAGTTTATAGAAAATCGGCTTTGGTTTATTAGTACTTTCCTTATGCTAGCTGGAAGTTCCACGATGTAATTGCAGGTTGGGAGGCCCTTTTTACCCGATTTATGGCTCAATTTGAAGTTCTTAAGGAAGGTCTCTCGACTTGTATTCGGCAATTTGTCTGACAGATTTTGCTCAAAAATACAGTCAAATACTTCCTTCTCAGTAAGGGCAACGGGAACACCAATATCTGCGATCAATTCTTCTAGTAGAAGTTCTGAAGTAATAATATTCTCCGATTTCTTAAGTTTTTCTATGTCGTTTTTTTTTTCCGTGCTAATCAGTTCGCCTCCAGTTTTTACTTCCTTCAGGCCTCGGACTTGCATCTTAAGTTGTTCGGGAGAAATCAACTATTGAACGAGTTACTTAGTGTCGTCACTCGTTTCGGTTTTATAGCTGGGGTATATGGCGATAGAGCTTAGGTTCGCAGGACGGACGAAATTGTCGGAGCCTTTCTTCACCATGCTAGCATAAAAAGAAGAGGGGTTCAGCAAACCGAAGTTAACGGGAGAGAAGCCGCGAGCACAGCTAGTTTACTAATAAAAAGAAAGCGTACCAAATAAAAAACATTCATTTTATTCTATATCTCCAAGTAGTGCACATCTAAAAACTCATCCTGTAAGTCGTACGTAATATTTTGTTTCATCTAATTCATCAGAGTAATTAATTGAAAACTACTATTACTATCCTATCCATTATTACTAATTAATTTTATGTAGGTAGTTTCCTTAAACCTTAAAACAATCAAGCATCAACTTGTGTAACAGAAGGATACCAAAAATGAAGACAATTCGAAACATCTTTAAAAAACAGACAATGAATATTGTGTGCAATACGTTAGACAAAGAAGTGCAAACGATGCTTTTTCCTTTAAATTTAATGTTATATATTATCTTCTGTCCTAAATATCGCATCATTGATAACTTTATAACCCCAAATCACCCCATCAATAATTGTGTCTCAATGACAGGAACACTGTTAATCATGTTTTTATTCATAAACTATACTTTAACTGTGGCCTTAAACAAAAATAGACATAGCAATTTATTGTACGCCACCACTTTTTTTGACTGCATCTTTTATTCTTTTGGTTTAGCAATGACTTTCGTTAGTGGCATCGCGCAAACTAAAAATGTTATCCAGCTCGTTTTAACTTTTCAAAAAGTTCACAGGTTGCTCAACAACAAAACCTGCTTTAAATACTTTATGATTTGGAATTGGATTGCAGTAATCGCTACTCAGATTTTTTATTTAATCATTTTTAATTACTTTTCGATAATACTTAATTTTCCTTACTACTACTTCTTTGTTAACTATATTTTGGCTATTTTTGATTTCAATGTTATATACGCTACACGGGTTATTAAATTGTTGGAAAGTAAAGTCGTTCTATGGAGTATTCAAGTTTTAAATTCACCAGTATTAGAAGATCTTCACGATAAAAAATATAGGAAAAAAGTGTTTCAGGCTTATGTTGATATATTGAAATGCTATGACAACCACAAAGTGTGTTTTCAACAATTTGTATGTACCTTAAATCTATAAATATTGTTGTTTTTAGAATTGTAAGAGCTCACTATCACTTAAAATGTTTGGGATTGACACTAGCAAAGCGTCACATGGTTAATCCCATAGTATATTTTACCTTTCCAATAATCGCTTGTACCGATAGAATGTTACTTTGTCTGGTAATGATTACCAGAAAGTGCTATTATAGCAATCAAGTTGCATGAGAAAATTATTTTAATTTTATTTTGCTTTTCAGATACTTTACTTCCTTATAGAAGTATTTATCCACACTCTGGTATATATTCAAGATGCAATTGACGTGATAAATTTGCATATGAACTCAGTAAGTCATATTTTTCCCTCACTTATTTGGCAGTGTGTGCAAAAGTCTCGTCTTCGGATTTGCCAGAGAGCTATGGAACGCAACATTCTGGGTGTAAAAAAAGACTGAATACGGAAAACCACACTGCACCAAAACAGGCAAAAATGCTGCTAGGCTCAAATGGGATTGGGTGGTATGCATATTAACCGCTACCGTTAATCCACTGCATGGAGACTCCTCCATACAGTGGATTCCTGAAGAGAAATGCCGTCGAGGCTGGCCGGCAAGACGGTGATGTGTGGGTGAAGAATATTTAGAAGTATTTGGGGCCTTTGCCCAACAGTGGGTCAGCAACTACAATTAAACAAAAGTGTGTATGTTAATTCAACACCATTTTGGGTAAATGTTTATTTGTTATAGGAAGCTGCATCTTTGATTTCAATGGCTATATTGATCTGGCTGATAAAGGATTTGACGTTGCAAACAATGCTGACCCTTAATTGCGAGAAGTTCTACATAGCCATTGAAGGTGTTCAAGATACTTGCGCTATTATTTTGAATTCACCTTGCACTGGTAAGTTTTAGGTCTCTAAGTTTTAACTTATAATATATAAAGTAAAATATAAAGTTTTAACTTATAAAGAGGTAAAATGTTTGTTTATAAAAGTTTATCGCTCCAGTTTTTCGTTCCTACTAAGGCACAGAACCGATTTAAAAAAATACCGCTTAATGCCATAGCCTACTTATGATCTCACTAAATTTTAAGTTCTTGTGTGACAGACCACGCTTCCGAAGCTAGTTGTTTAATATTTTGGTGATATTCAGGTTTTAAGTTCAGTATCAGATCAAAGTTTCTTCCAAAAATGGTGTTAATGTTGCAAAGTAATTTCAAGCAGAACCTGCCAATGATGGGACTATGGTGATAGCCAAAGTGGATAATAAAGTAGTTTTGATAACAGTTTTTTTTTTTACAGATTCTGAGAAAAAAATATGCAAGAATATACTACGTTTAAACCGAGCTTCATTCAGCAAGATACGTGTGTGTGGCCTGTTCTACGTAGACATCGGGTTACAACTGTGTATGATGAGTCTTCTTACGAACTACACTATTGTGTTACTACAGTTTGCAATTTTGTAATACAGGTTTCAATAAATTAAATATATAATTAAATTCTGTGAGCAATTATTTAACTAAACGAGCAAAAAATAATAACCACTTAAGAAGTGATTATCATAAGACTAGCGGCCTCAAAAACCTACAAAATACAAATTAATTTAGAAGTTACAGTAACAACGCAAATTCTATTAATATTATACGTATAAATGCGGCAGTTTAACAAGGTGGCTGGTTGAATGTTTGATAATCTTTCAAGCAAAAAACTACTGAAAGAATGTTAATGAAACTTCCCAGTAACATAGCTTCAGATTAAAAAAAAACTTTAATAAAAAGTACCGTGAGTACTAATTACGGTTATCCTTAAGGCCACCATCGCTTACCAAAAATACTTAATATTTTATAATATAACCGGATTTATTGATATGTGGTTTTTTATTTGTCCCCAACAGAAGGAAAAGGGTACCCCTTTATTACCCCTACTAATGTACATGTGGCCTTCTACATACATTTCATATGAACCTTCTGAAGAGTGGAAGACCTTTAAAAGCCGCTTATTTTTGGAAGTCTTTGATCTGAGGTATAAACGGGCAATAAAATGTGTGTATATTTATATAACAACTTCCTATAATGGCAGTTTTATTTTTTGTTCCCATGTTGGCAAACACTTTATTAAGTTGATTCTATTAATAGTGAAGGTGAAGATGCAGTTTTTGGAACGTAAACAATCGCACATTCAATGTGAAAAATTGTCGCGACGCGCGATATCTGCTTTGATTGGTTAACTATATTCTCAACAGCTAATCTCATCACTTGACTTGCTATTAATTTGTGACAGAAACCAAGTAACTATCTCACCTGTAATCCGGCAAAAGGACTAAGCACCGATTTTTGATTTAAGTATTTGATTTTGAGTATTGAACATCTGTAAAAGTTTGGCATTTAAGTATTGTTTGACATGTTCTTAACTCCAATTACTCAATTCAGAAATCGGCCATAAGAAGTAAATATAAATATGACAGTCTCTGAATAAATAAAATCCTTATTAACCATGCAAATATTTGCCCGTAAGCCTCAGCTCTGAACACTAAATACTTTAAATGAGGAAAAACACATTTTATTTGAACGTCGAACCGAAACTATTCGGCCCGCTTTTAGTTCCAGTCTCATTACACATTCGACCAATGAAATTCTCCACAACTCGCTGGAATTAGTATCAAACTGGTGTACAAAGCTCGAAATTATTTCTCATCAGTATCGAAATATGGTTGCAAATATACGATTGTTTTGCAACACTTCCATTATTAATTCCCCAGTAGTTCAGAAATGCCGAATTTAAATATACGATAGGAAAATAGCAATAGTTTGTGTATAAGTTTCGACTGTCATTTGGAGTTTGGTGTGCTGTGGTTACGTGTTCCCGATAAATAAATGTTCGGGATTTAAATTCGGAATCGCATTGTTTTTGAAACAGACATGTAGTTTAAAATTGGCACGTTTTGTCATGAGTGTATCTTTGTTGTTTCAGTGCTTGCGCTGTCAAAAAAAATATAGTTTAAGTTAATTCATATTTTAAGTTATTTCACAGGTAAACTTAGCCAATTTTTGTTGTAGATAATAGAGTGACTCACTTATCATAACAGTCATTACAGACTCGCTTTTCATTGCAGTTTAAAAATAAATTGAGTATTAAACCCCCGTACTACAGTATATATTTTTACTGTGCCCGTACTCTTTGTAAACATTTATTGCACTACAGTTGCGCAACACCAAAGTTTCTCAACATCAAAATGTTTTCGCTTGCCGAGCGGCAACTCTTCAACATGGCGTGATCAACTCGGCAACACAAATGTTGACTGTAACATGTTGACAGCAACTAATTAAGTCAGTGCGGCAGGCAAGTTGCAAAAAAAACCGAATAAAATGCAACTTATTTATTACTAAGTAAAATATAATTATTTAACTTTATAAAAATGGTGACAATTGTTCGATGTGGGAATCAAAAGTGAGGTGAATGTCTGAATTCGGTGCCGCCGTCCGGTCGGAGTCGTGCGTCACGTCAAGCCGATTCAGCATTTCCACGCTCGTTGCCAGGCTGATGCAATTTTTATGTAGAACGGCGTCATTTCCCTTAGCTTGCGTATTTCGTGGATGATTGGTACATAACATCTCTTGAAAGATCAGCGACTATTAGAAGATTGGTTCGAGAATAGCGCTGATAATCTTGGTTTGCTAACTTCGGCGTACACATCGACGCGTTCCACCTCGTCATTTGTTTGTTCTAATGTCGTTTTTAGTAAACGACGTTTTATACGTTTGCGTAGTGCGAACGCGATACCCAGTGCGCTTGCACTTAATAGTATCAGGTATAGCGGTGTGATAGTGTAGTACACGCTATAGGTTCCCGATTCGTTCAGAGTCAGTGGCTTTTCCATGGATATCTCTTCCGTGGCGACATGGAGGCTGCGAAGATCTGCAGAGTTGAGGGTCAACCTTTTGGGTTCGGTATCGTGGCTGGTGACGTTACTGGATGAAATGTTCATAATCTTCAGTACTTGTCCCTTTAACCGATCATCCTTGTTAGCTAGGGTTAGATCTGGTGTTTGCTCGTCGCACCCTACTGGAATCGTGATGAGATAACTTCCTTGTATTGTGTTGTATTGAGTCCCGGTGCAGGATAGTCGAACCTTTGTAGATACAGGAAAACTTGCTACGTAGTGTCGATCATCAAGCGCTTCTACAGCTTTCGTTCTTAATGGTGTACTGGCAGGATCTGTCAATTTGCTGCGTAGTTATCAGATGGTGGATGCGATCGCCTTGACTCCTGTAGTGTTGATTAATCCTGTCCTCGCAGAGGTAGTATTGGCTGGACCTCGGGGATTCTGCCTCTATGTACATAAAATCTTTGTCGTGAATTGCTAAGAAGGGTTCCTACCGTTTGTCCTGGTATGGTCATGTGATGAGGAGGGATGAAAAGCATGTTACTAAAAGAGTTATGAATATAAATGTGGATGGATGGAGAATGAAAGAACGGCCAAAGTAACGATGGATGGACTGTGTGAGGAGCGATATGAAAGAAGAGGAGGTCAGTGATGGCGTGACGGGGTATAGGACGGTATGGAAGAAGAAAACGTATTGCGCCGACTCCAAGTAACATGGGTCAAGAGCAGGAAGATGATCATGATGATGACTACGATGCTGTAATAATTGCTGTAAAAAGCAAACCAGTTCACCAGAAAGATGTCCACTTCTGAACATAGGCCTGCCCCAGTGCCGCCACATCCATCGACCGGTCCTATATATCTCGCATCCAGTAGATTTCTGCAGCTTTAACAAGGTTATCTGTAAGGGCAGGAGCCTTTACACTTAATGTTGAATGTTTAATAAAATAAAATTTTATGTTAAAAACGGTATTTAATACTAAATTGCACTAAAATAAAGTAATAATAAAAGAATAGAAATATGTTATAAAATGTTGAATGTTGCGCGAGCTCGATACAAACCGAAGACTGGTTGTCGGCCCATCTAGTTTAGCCTTTCAATAATATAATTTATATCTATTAATTAACCGTGCATATATCAGATACACAGGCCAGTGATTGTTTTTTTCCTAGCAAGTCTCGAACTACCGAGAACTCTATTGGTTATGGTTTATCATATGGATTTCAGATGGCCAGTTTAAGGTAGACTGCATCAGGCATAGTAAGACTGAAAAGTTATCTAACTCCAAAATAGTTGGAGGAAAAGTAACATTAAATGTAATTCAGAGAATTAACATGCAATAATGAATTTAATTTAAAAATTGGTCACCTAAAAGAAATATTCATGCGGCTGTTTTTATTTAACCACTAACCACTCAACTACAACATAGTCAATAATTTATTGACCTACATTAAAATCCAACCTAACTAAAAGCAACTGAAGAGAACACTCTAACATTAAATTAACATTGGACACACCGCGCCGAACGTACAGCAATTTGTTTAATTGTACAGCACACACAATTTAACAGATGACGCAAATTTATCAAATGTCTATATCTAATGGAGCCGCGTGAATACTAATGATTCATGGATGTACTGTGGTCATGCTGAAAATACAGTAAGTGACTCTGACTTTATTAAACAAAATCCAAAAAAAAAACAAAAACTATTCTATTCTATTCTATTAAGAGTTTTTTTAGAATGCATGCCAGCCAGAATACGGTCTTTATCGCCATGAATTTTAGAGGCGGTTGGAGAAAGCCGCCAACCGGGAAGAGTAGAAGGCCACAGGGGCCTTTTCCCAGCAGTCTTACCAAAAAATTTCTTAAGACAGAAAGTAATTTAATCCCAACAAGTAGTCTTTTTTTTGTTTGCTTTAATCCAGAATAGGGATTTTTCGTGAGCAGAAAATGATAATTCAATTTAGTCAGTCACTAAGATTATCAAATACACGTATTTTTGCTTCACCAATTAAATAAAAAATTACAAATTTAAAGCGCATCAAAGTTCAGGTGGGGTGGCTTGTGACGTCACTAAGGCAGTATAAAGTGTACTACTGGTGTGACGTGTCACGATATTTCAACGCATTATATCGTCGTCACTTTATGTATATTTGTCAAAAGAAAAATACGTGTCGAATATTTTTATTAATATATTTGACGGACAAAAAACTTATTTTCAGTACACTACCCTATTATACGGGCTACAGGTTTAGTGGACCTAGATCATTTTAGAGGTCGTAGTTTGTCGTATCATTACTGACTGATTTGACTATGAAAGACCGTACCTCAAACTTAACTGTTTTCAAGATGTTGAACTCTGAAGTTCTTTTTTTAATATTGCCGATTTAGTGTTTATTGGTCTATTTTTTTATGGGTTTTTCGCATTTGATTTATTTGTATTTGCGAATTTTGGGTAGTAGATAAATTGCTTTATTATTCTCAACACTATAATTGCAGTTAACTGAAACAACTGGGTGGTAGTAGACGATTGACAGTTAAAAATGAAATAAAAATTATTCTTTCAGAAATATTGAAAATAATGGCTCTGACAGTCATGCTGCAGATGTGCTGTTTACGTGTCATTAGCTATCCACTAAGGTATAACAAGCTATGTTTTTATCAGAATTCTTACAAAAAAAATGATGAAAGTCTCCCAGATAGTACTAAAAGTAAACGGTACTAAAGAGTCAAATTTATCACTTGGGTCAGATAACAAAATTACGTTTATTGCTATTTTTACAGAATGTCTACGATTATAATTCATGTCTGTCAATCTCTCATTCTGTGTCTTCATGCACGTTTTACTACACCAGTTGTTAAACCCCTTCTTATTTTATTTGCTGCATCGATTATTCTCCGTCCCAAAAAATGAACAGGATGTGATAGGATTAGAAAATGACACATAGATATTTTTTTGCACATCTACAGCATGACTGAGATGTACATTTTTTTGAATATTTGTGAAATTGAATAATATTTTTAACGAATTTATTTTATTTTATTGTATACCTATCAATCGTCTACAGCGATCCAGTTGGCTCAATTAACTGCAAATTTAGTGTTGAGAATAATAAACCAACTTATTTTATACACAAAAATTTGCAAACACATATAAATTAGAGGCAAAAAACCCCAAAACAATAGGCCAATAGACAAAAAAATTACTATATTTAACAATTACTTAGAAGACCAATATCTTGAAAATGGTTAAGTTTAGGTTGTGGTATTTCATAGTCAAATCAGTCAGAAATGATGAAAACTACAACCTTTTAAAGGATCTAGGTCTACTTAAACTGTAGCCCGTATACCACAATGGCTACTAGCAAATCATAAGTTTATGAATTAACCTTTGCCGAGAGCCTCAACGCTACCCATTTTCATTAGTTGTAAAAACCTGTTAAAAATGATCCTAATTTGTAATAGAAAAATGTCGAATCGTATTTATTATTGCTATAGCTGTAATACGCCAATAATATTACTATTAAGATATTCAATAATTGACAGAAATAAAAGATGCAGTATTAAATTGAAAAACACTTCTAACTATATTTGATTCATAGCTTTGTATTAATACAACGTTACCTCTCTCCTAAGCCTCTATAATATACCTACGTACTACAGATAAATCTGGTGCCACGCGTAAGCGGATTTCAATAACCTGAAACTCCGTCTTTTAAGAATACAATCTTTATCAGAAAAATTGTGTACGGTGGGCAAACTCGTTCTCGGACGTGTATAGGTTGCAATGCGGGGTGAGACAGGGTGGACTAACCTCCCCTAAGCTATTCAACCTATACATTAACCGGCTTGTCGGTGAACTCAGTAGTACCAATGTCGGATGTCATATTGACGGAATCTGTGTGAACAACATAAGTTACGCAGATGACATGGTACTGCTGAGTCCATCGATTGGAGGGTTGCGTAAGTTGGTACGGGTCTGTGAGTCTTATGCGGAAACCCATGGGCTCAGATACAATGCTAAAAAAAGCGAGCTGTTAGTGTTTAAGGGGCGTGGCAAAAGCTACGAAACTGTACCCTCAGTCACTTTAGCAGGAACCGTCTTAAACAGAGTGTCACAGTTCAAGTATCTGGGCCACTGGGTCTCCGAAGACCTTAAGGACAACGCGGATGTGGAGAGGGCACGTAGGGCGTTGGCTGTCCGGTGTAACATGTTGGCCCGCAGGTTCGCACGTAGCAGTAATCAAGTTAAAATCACACTTTTTAAGTCTTACTGCCAAACACTTTACACGTGCAGCCTGTGGGTTAACTACACACTGGGAACATACAACGCCTTGCGTGTTCAATACAACAACGCGTTCAGGGTGCTGCTGGGGCTGCCGCGATTCTGCAGTGCGTCAACTATGTTCGCGGAAGCGCACACAGATGGCTTTCATGCCATAATAAGAAAACAATGTGCGTCGCTGCTGCGACGCGTTAGGTCCAGCAGCAACAACTTACTAAGTGTGTTCGCGGACAGGTGGGACTCTCCACTGCTGCGCCACTGGATGCGCTTGCACACTGCCTTGTGAGCAGTGGACAGTTCCTCCGCGTCAAATTTCTAATGTGTGCCCCTTTATGTTGCCTGATTATTGTTTGTATATTTTTATGTGTTGTAACTATTTTATTCGTTATAATTTGTGTTGTTTATTTTGTTTTGTTTATTGTCTGTATTGTTTTTTGTATATCCCATTCTATGTTTTATTAAGTGTACCTATGGACAGAAAGTCTGAAATAAACGTTAATTTAATTTAATTTAATTTAATTTATTCAATCAATCCCTTGAACCCTTTACCTACCTTTAGATTTTCCTTATATTTCTTTCCGGAATCCTTCTAACACATTCCTGGTTCTATTCATCATAATCCTTATTCCTTATTTTGTAGAATCTGGACCATTTCTTTTATTGGATCAAGTTTTGTATACTTGGGATAAATTATTGTTGCTGTGAGCTTTTATCTTGCTATGTGTATACTCAAAAAGAGGGTCATGGTTATTTTCTGGATTTTTTAATACAGTTTATAACTTCCTCTAGTTGAGTTAACATTAGTAATAATTGCCATATACGCAAATAAACAACAACAGTTCTTCATCTCGGTCTACGTCATTTCATACAAGATGGCGCTGCCGTCACGAGTTACACCTGCTCTGTAGATTTAATTGTTTAAAAATAGTGAGATAAGTTTTTGGCTCATTTAATATATTCGATATAATGTTTTATGCTATAAACATTCAGTGACAGTGTTATCCGCTGAAAACTTTGTGGATCTTGCAAGTTGTTTTTATGAACTGATCTCAGTGTTTACGTTTCTCAATAACGCAATTTTACTACATAATAAACAATGATAGTGCCGTGTTCGACTAAAATACTCAAATAAATACATGCTGGGACCAAACAAGCCAAGTGGTACTGCGGAAATTGTGAGTTTTTTCATATAAATTCATAAATTGATCTTACTTGAACCGTTACGAAAAAAAATATATTTAAAAATACCAGTGCCAAACGTAACATCAAATAGCGACATCTAGTATTCTAGTCTGAGAACACCGAAACCGAAAGTCGATAAAGCAGATAAACAGATGTCTGCATGTGGAATCTACCGTACATTTTGGTAGTTAATAATAACAACCCAGGTGGCGCATTGGGATCCATTCGGACTGAGGTGTTGTTGGTCGCCGGTTCGGAACTGGATATAGTTTCGACTTTTTGTAAATATTCTGAAGTTGAAATATGGATGATGATAATATATACGTCACGCAAAGAAAACAAACACAACATAATTTAAATGTAAGCGATTTTGAATATGACATGGATATCTCTTATCAAAGCTTACCCAACAATAATAACTCAGGAAATATGGATATCATCGCAAAGAATGAAGAAATTAACAAACTAAAATTGGAACTACAGTCTGCCAACTCAGAAATAGATAATTTAAACTTAGAAAATATATCACTAAAGGACAAAATTAGAAAGTATGAAAGCAAAATAAAGATTTTTAAATCAGTAGGATTACAGGATTCTACTTCCTCAGATACAGTGGCAACACCTGTGAGGTTCTATTCACCACAATATCAACGTCGACTCAGGACAATAACTATGAAAACAGGATTACCCAGAACCTCTTCTAGAGAGTTTACTATGCATGCCTTATCGTCAATGAATCGAAATGGTAATACGTCGGAAGCATTCATTCATAAGTCACCTATAAAAAACAATTTAGATAAGTCATCATCAGTGACAGGAACAGGAAACTTATCGCCTACAGACAGTTACAAGGAACTAAATGTCAGCTATATCCATAAGTCAACTACATCCAACGCGGAGGAACAAGAAAATGGAGGTATAAATATATCAACGGATAGGGAAATACAGGGTACAAGCAAGAACAAGTCATTTTCAACGCCTAAACAAAACATGGGCGCTAATGGAAGCGTAGAAAAACTGACAGGTAATGGATCCTGTAAACAACTATTGCAAGTACCGGCACCAAAGCATAAAATCGCTATATTCGCTGATCAGACCGGATATGAAATTAGAGATACACTTCAAAAATTAGTGGGAAATAGTTTTAGTGTTACGTCGGTAATTAAACCAAATGCACCTCTTAGTTACATATTAAGTACATGTGCAACTATGTGTAAGGACTTCACAAAATCTGACTTTGTTTTAATAATTGGAGGTATTAGCGACAAAAATCCGTCAAATATATTAAGTTATCTGCATCACACTTTGCAAAATATATAAAAATACAAACGTCCTAGTCAGTAAGATTTATAATAATAAATATTTAAATGTATCAAATGTTAATCGTACCTTAAAACTTGTATGCAATAATTGTGAAAATTCAAATTTTATTACACTTGATGACAATTATTTTGACTATAATAGAAGACCCTTACTGAACAAGCTAACTGCATGTAAATTAATTTATAGGGATATATTGCGGTTACAATACAGGATCAACTATCAAAAATATGTGCATAATGTGCTAATAGATCAAAAGGCAAAACGGATGTTTAAAAATGTTTCTACACAAACTACTTCTAATTTATTACTAAAAGTTAGTGAAACACCTACATCTAGACTGGTTGTAAATTCGTCCAAACAAACAAATGTTTCACCTACAATTATAAATGACAATATATTTTTTCGAGAATAAAGAGTTAATGCCATATGACGTAAGTAATTGCACTATATTATCTGATACTGGTTGTTTAAAGATTTTTCATCAGAATGTATGTGGAATAAGCAATAAAAAAACTGAACTCGAATTATATATTGAAACATCAGGTAATCTCGTAGACTATTTATGTATATCGGAACATTTCTTGAATGAAAAATCTGCCAATGTATTTGCTATGTCAAATTATAATTTAGTCGCATGTAACACAAGGCCAAACAAGAAAAGGGGAGGCACTCTTATTTTGGCACATAAAATGAAAGAATGCGAAAACATTGAGTCAATCAGCAAGTTTTACAGAGCCGAAAGTTTCGAGATATGTGGTGCAAAAGATGTTGCAACAGGGTTATACATTTGTTGTTGTTACCGATGTCCCTATGATAGCAACTTCGAAAGCTTCATTTCTAGCTTAGAAAAATTGTTAGAACACTTTATTGACAAAAACTGTATTATATGTGGGGACTTCAATGTTGACGTACTTGTTGAAAACAAAAAATCTTCTGAGTTTTTAAGCACATTGACATGTTATGGTTTTAGATATCTTGTGAGAACTCCGACCTTTATCAGAAATAACTCTCAGTCGTGTTTAGATAACATAATCACAAATCTTGATAGTGACTACATAGGGCAGTGTTTTGTGGATCATAATGGCTTAGCTGATGGTCATGCTGGACTTTTCTGTTATGTGACTCTTGAAGGAATCAACAAAAATTCAAAAAGGGTCGAGTACACCACAGTAATTAAAAGATCATTTAATGAAAAAAATAATTCCGTTTTTAAAAGAAGTCTTACTAAAAAAAACTTGGAGTAATATGGGTATAAATCAGTTTCTAAGCTACTTCAACAAAATATTCCAAGATTGTTATCCCAAAAAATCAATTAGAATAAAGTCCAAAAATAACAATACAATAAAGTGGATTACAAAAGGTATTAAAGTATCAAGTAAAATGAAAAGAGTCCTGTGCTCTGGAACATTAAATAATGTCAGCATCAAAAATTATAAAATAAAGTACGTTCGAATTCATAGACAAGTTATTAGGCAAGCCAAAAAACAAGCTATATCACGGTATTTAAACAGCGCAAAAAATATAGTTAAAGAAACATGGAAAATAGTAAACGAACATACTAAAAAGAAGAATAACAGGCAACGTAAAAATCTTATCTTGAATGTAGACAATAAAATAATCACTGATCCTCAGGATATTGCAAATATATTTAACGACAGTTTCGTATTCAAATCATCGATAGCTGATAAAGATAAGGATAGAGCAATGTCTTTTCTGAGGGATACGACGAAAAGAGTTGAAAGTGATATAACTTTCAAGCCAACTACACCAAATGAAATTGCAAAGTTAGTTAGCAAAATGGCTAATAAACATTCATGCGGCTTCGATGACGTACCGATAACAATTATAAAGGAGAATATAGAGATATTAGCTTCGCCTCTTTCCGATTTCTTCAATAAATGCATCGATGAGTCAATCTTTCCAGACCAGTTGAAATTGGCCAAGGTGATTCCAATACATAAAAAGGGCACTAAGACCAATCCGAAGAATTATCGCCCTATATCCTTATTACCCACCTTATCAAAACTCTTTGAAAAAATAATTAAAAATAGACTAATGGTACATTTAGGTATTAACAAAATTATCAACCTGAGACAATTTGGATATCAGAAAGGCGTTGGTACCGCGGATGCTATGAACACTTTAATAAATGATATAGTTAATAAGTTAAATGAAAAAATGAAAGTAGCTGGATTGTTTGTTGACCTCAGCTCCGCTTTTGACACCATAGATTATGAACTACTACTTACTAAACTCGAACATTATGGTATAAGAGCCAAGACATTAAAGCTTATGACATCGTACTTGCAAAATAGAAGAATGTATGTAGAAATTAAAAGTATAGACGAGAATAATCACGAAGTAATATTCAAGTCAAAAATGACCTATGTAAAACGTGGTGTGCCTCAAGGCTCAATTTTAGGACCTATTCTATATATAATTTTTACAAATGACTTACTAAATTTCATGAATAAAACTCAGCCGAACGAGAACCTTGTTGTTTTCGCAGATGACACAAACATAATCATTGGGGCAAAAGACATAGTAAAATTGACATTGAATACAAATATAATTATACAAAAAATATGCGAATGGTTTACAGCCAATAACTTATTGCTAAATACAGGTAAAACTAACCTCATGTTATTTAAGACTACGACTCGTAATTATGATAAATTAGATATACTAGTAAATGGAGACCGGATTGAATTAGTAGACAAAGTTAAATTCTTAGGGATTAATATAGATTCGCATTTAAATTGGAAACCGGAGCTTGCTGTTATTGAATCATCCATATCGTCAGCATGTTACGCTCTCAGGAGCCTTAGGGATGAACTAAACATAGAACAGTTAAAGACTGTATATTATGCGCTCGTCGAGTCTAGGTTAAGGTATAGCATCGTGCTCTGGGGAAATAGTTACAGTTATAACTGGCAGAGAGCGTTCATCTTACAAAAGCGAGCCATAAGGACTATAGTCAGAATTGCACAATGCGTCTCATGCAGAGATTACTTTAAAAAGTTGGGCATATTAACAGTACCTAGCCTATATATATTGGTCCTCTTAACTCATTTTGCTAAGTATGTACATGAGTTTGAATCACAGGAAGAGCGTGAGATTAGAGAGAGCACGCGGAGAAAAGTTTTTAAGCAACTAGTATCACCAAAATTTAATATAGTAGAGCATTGTTCAAAGTACCAAGCTGTAGAGATACACCCACTTGTTTAAAACAAAATTAAAAGCTTTTTTATTAGAAAAATGTCTGTATAATATATCGGAACTTAGGTCAAACAATAATAAATGATTTATATTTGTTTTTCTCTTTTGACTTTGTATAATTTAGAATCTTTTGACATTATTTTTATAACTGTTTGACATTATAGAATTTAGAATCATTTGACATTATTTTATAACTGTTTGACATTATAGAATTTAGAATCTTTTGACATTTTTATTTTTTTAACTGTTTGACATTATATTTGAATCTGTTTGACATTATTCTTTAATCCTGTTCTGTTAATATTAAGTTTTATAACTGTTGGACATTATTTTTAAAACTTATGGACATTAATATAAATCTGTTTTAGCACTTTGCTTGAATTTCACTTGAAAAATTAATTAATAAATTATAGTTCTTTGTATTTGCATGTGAATTGCATGTGTATAAATTCAACACAATGTAAATTGTTTTATGAATAAATGAAATGAAATGAAATGAAATTTAGATGCTCGTTTTTTCAACCAGCTTGACACGTGTCACCAGGTTTATCAGGGACGGCCACGCTCTTTTCTCTCTCAAGGAATCAGTTCTATCCGTTAACTAACAGCGCCTACTGGCATGATAGTACATGACCGCAGAATTAATAATGTAGGCAAATAATGACGTCATCAATATAGACTAGCGACCGTAGCTCACAGATTGTCCGCGTTATTGATGAACAATAAATTCAAGTACCTTCAGTAATGATTGACAGTAGCGCCACGGTTCGCAATCATGTAGTTGGCATAAGGCACAAGAGGTTGGCGAAATAGTTAATTGGTAAATACTCGCAAGCCATAACTCAGCTAATCCTAGTAAGAACATGCTGGTATCTTATAGAGACCTTTGTTATTTATTCGTTTATCCTCGCACTGGAACACCTTACAGCAATAACACCTATGAATCACAAATTAATTCAGAATCTGCTGCTTTGCAACATATGAGTGCGTGATTGTGAGTGGTGGACATCGAATGGAGGGGTATTTTATTGTTGTTGATAACTTTATATTCAAATGAAATAAAATAAAATATCGTACTATTTGTGAAAACGCGTGCTTTTAAGAAACTGAAAAAAGTCATCGACCACGATAAAATCATTTTGAGTGTAAGTCGTAAAAAATTTCTCTCCCAACTCATAGAAAACAGCATAAATACATAATATTCAACAAGACAAAAACAGCCTATGCTCTCTTAACTTGTACCACATCAGAAGTAAGCTCGGTAATCACATGGATCATTGCGTAGCTAACTCATCAGCCACGAATGACGAACTGGGGATCACGCCGCGTCATCTCCTCGATACACTCCTATCCTACATGCTATTGTTTTGGAAAATCCTTTTTTCCCTTCTCTTGTATAGAAGTTTTTCGGAGTTGGAGAGGAGGCCAATTTGTTGAATAGTCTCCAGAAGTTTCTTTGCCTTATTTGTTTTCGGGATAGAGGGATCAGAAATGATAGTGTTCCAAGATTTGATGTGGTGGATCTGCCTTATTATTTTGTATAGTTTTCTTATTATTTTTGTCCGATCTTACGAGTATCGTATTGATGAAGGCTTTCAGTTTTCTTGCGACAGCAATACTAAGTATTGATATTTTTTTTCTAAAGAGATTCTTATAAAACATTACAGTTTTCACTGTTACAGACCCAGACACGACCATTAATTATTTAAGTATCACGACGACATTTTTACGTTATTTTTTGAATTAAATAAATTCCCGTTCGCAGTGTCTGTCTAGAAATAAATTAATTTAAAAGAAACACTGTCTAACAAAAGCTTTCTTTCATTTGCAGACTATCTAAGACAAACACGAGGAATTTCATTTAAATACTAGATTTACGAAAAACAAAGAATGTACAAAGATGGTGGAACTTACAAGGCAAGTGAGTGAGAGAGTAACAGGATAACATACCTTGAAAGGAGCTAACAAAGACAAAAGTGCATATCCGGGAAGAATGCTTTGTTTCTAAACGAGGCAACAGATATAGTAAGGTACTATAGCCGGATTGGTTTGAATATTTTGTAAAGGAATACAATTTGATAATTGCTGTGAAAAGCTAAAGTAAAAGTTTTTTTTTATTATTGATAGGCTTGCGCTTGACCACTATCTCACCTGATGGTAAGCGATGATGTGGTCGACGACGAAGCACGCATGCCTAGAAGAAACCTACTAGTATAACAGTGCCCATGTGAAATTTTCATGGTCTTGTATACGGTGTTACTAAAAACTATACATACAGCGAAGATAAGTATCGTTGGCAAATGAAATTGAATTCATCAAACGTCAAGGAAATTGTGTTTTTAGAAACAACTAAATGTTTCCATAATAATACTTGACCTTTCCTCAGATTAACAATTTTCCTTCATAAAAATGTTTAACACCTTAACTGCCAGGCAATGAGACACAATTGAAAATGTATTGTTTGTCGGTCACTTGGCAGTTAAGGTGTTAAGCATTTCTTTGATAATTTAGATCTGGTAGTAAAGTTTACTGTAGAGGTTTGAATGTAACTAGTTAGCATATTTCTTTATTAACACGCTTTTAATAGCTTGGTACGTATGTATCTATGCATCTATGTATCTATTTAACGGAATCTTTGAACGTTATTTTTACCCCCTTAAAAACGTTGGATTAATTTGAAACTTTGCACACTTATCTAGGATTGATAATAATGAAATAATTTAAATAGTTTGTCCCAGTATCCTTACCAGGTTCTTCAGGATTAGCAATTGAACTAATAATAAATAATCGTTAAAAAAATAATCCTTATTTTGTACGCAAAATACGCGCTTGGTCCAATTATTTTAAATTAAGAATGGTGTGATAAACAAAAAAATCTTTTGTTTGAAAAAGCATGGGGTGCTCTTCAAGATATTTTCAAAATGAGTCTACTTTAACAATATCTGTCAGTAAAATAATATAATAATTAACATCAAGCACCCCACGTTTTTTTTTATAATAAAATATATTTTTTGGTTTATCACGCTATTCTTAATTTAAATTTCCTGAATTTTTTTTCTGCCTTTTGTTTTGGTTTTCTATTAAAGCGTGTTTTTTTTTAGACTATAAGATATTTATTTTAGACATGATCATACAATATCATGACTATTTCGCCAATTGTTTTAAGAATATAAAAATACCAATTTCAAAGAATTAATTTGACCTTTTGAATAATAACGCAGATCTTTTAAAATGAGTTAGCAACCAAACAACTTAACTTCGTTACATTTTTTCTAATCAACGAAAACATATTATTATTATTATAGTCTCTCTATTTCCTTAATAAATAATTATTCTAATAATTTACATTGCATAACATTTTGATGTAAACTTATTTAAAAATCGCTTTTGTCATCCAGTCTGTACCAGCAATCTTGTTTATCTTATCTGCCCATCTCTCTTTGGGCTTCCCACGTTTCTTTACTGATTGGTCCTGGCCAACTAGTTATTTTTTTAGTTCACTTATCTCTACTCATACGTGCAATATGACCAGCCCACTTTCATTTAAGTTTCTTGGAGTGTTTTAAAGCATATACGTGGGACACTCAGAAAGTTTTGCGAAACTAAAAAAAATTGTTCTATACGTACAGTGCAACATAAAAGAGTAGAAGTTTAATATTTGGGAACTAAAAGTTTTCATTTTCTGGCAACATCTAAAATGAGTACTTGAGCTGTCAATTCATCTCGATCGGTTTCGATTTTCGTAAGAATTTTAGTTTTTGTGTGATATTTCTGTGTGTGGATAGAAAAACAGTGGAAAAACGTGAATTCGGTAATTCGTGGCGGTGCCCGTGATATAGTTTATAAAGTTTATATGCGGTGTATAGCCGAATTCCAAGCTAGGAAGTTTCTATCCAACTTAGAAGATGTTTACCATCGTACAGCAGATTTTACTGGTAAGTAACTATTGAAAGTTGCACTAAACTTTAATTACAATCGATTAATACGTTCAGGGAGCAAAATTTTCGAACCAAATATCATTTACAATTTATTTGTTTACCATTTTTGAGGTTATGCTAAGATAAACAAATAGCGTTGTAGTTATAGCGCGACTTAACAACGTTGATAGTAAGGCAACAAAAATTAATGTAATTTATTGTGGATACGATTTTTTTTTTGCTTTACGATATTTGTTGATGCAATCGACATAATGGAAAGAAACAATTTTAAAATATATTTACGTTTATTTACCGCGGAACTTCTTTCATCGGACTGAAAGTGATTTTTTATTTGCTTGTTTTAGGTGTTTCTGTAAGCACAGTGCGCAGAATCGTGAAACACGGCACTGAAAACGGTGGGAAATTCTCAACACCAGCTAAACACAGAAAGGGTTGTCCCCCAAACATATTGGACGACTTTATATTGAAAGCAATTGATTATTAAAAATACTTATTTTTTGTGAAGTTGTTTTTTTATTACTACTACATAATTATCAAATATTTATTAAACATACTTATTGAATATATTTACTCATTATTTATACCCAATAAATAAATAATACTATTCAAGTATCAAGATCAGCTGGATCGTACTAACTGGGTTGCTATCTGAGCGATTGTGGCGCCCTCATTTAATTTCTACACTTTTATGTCGCACTGTACATATATTTTTATTAAATCTTTTCAAAGTACTTTCCACCAGCCTCTATACAAAGATTCATGCGCCTAAACCAGTTTTCAAAACACTTTTTCCAGTCCGCCGCAGACACCTCGTTTACAGCCTGCTCGAACGCAGCCAGCGCATCTTCCGGCGACGAAAATTGTATCCCTTTGAGCTGATTTTTTATTTTTGGGAATAAAAAGAAGTCACACGGTGCTAGATCAGGGCTGTAAGGAGGGTGACCCAGGAGTTTGACTGGCGTGCTGTCCAGGAAGTCCCTCGTTTTGAGTGCGGTGTGCGCAGGTGCATTGTCGTGGTGGAGCAGTAGCCCGCGGAGCCCTGTGTTTGGTCGCTTGTTGCTTATAACAGAGAAAACTTCTGGCAAACATTTGGTAGTATACCATTCGGCATTAATGCTTCTTTGATCCCGTAAGGGAATTGATACCAAGTGGCCAGTCAAATTAAAAAAGCTAGCGATCAAAATTTTACCCCCGCTTCTAGATCGCTTCACTTTGGTAGGCGTTGGCTCATTTTGAAACACCCAAACAGTCGACTGGCGCTTGGTTTCTGGGTCGTATTGATAAATCCAGGACTCATCACCTGTAACGATGTCGTAAACACGCCGAGACGAGCCTGCTTCAAATTTGTTAAGCATATCACGGCACCATTCCACCCGGGCCTGCTTCTGAGCATCGGTGAGGTTGTGCGGCACCCAGCGTGATACTATCCTCCTCACGCGAAGATGGCTGTGTAGAATCTCGTGAACGCTTCCCGATCCAATCTTCAATATGTGTTGAATCTCCTGATATGTAATTCGCCTATTGTCTTGGATTAAATTTTTCACTGCTAGCACGTTTTCTTCGGTAACAGCCGTCAAAGGGCGACCGCTTCTTTCGTCATCCCCCAAAGTTGGTCGACCGCGCTTGAATTCGTTATACCAACGATACACGGTTGCCTTGGAAGGGCCTTCATCCATGAATGCCATTTGAAGTCTATCGTACGATTCATCCGGTTTCAGGCGACACTTGAAATCGTATAAAATCATAGCTCTAAAATGTTCCCGGCGCAGATCCATATTTCAGTGAGACACAATACTTTGAATTAACTCGCAAAAAATGTGGAGGGAAATTTTGAAATTGGAACTTACTTATTTTTACTTATAAATAATCATATTTTCGAAAAACATTATAACTGGCCAGTCTCCCATATATAAAAACTTTTTTTCGCAATACTTTCTGAGGGGCCTGGTATTATGCCGCCGCCACACCCTCGCTGTTTGCCACAAACAGGGCAAACAGCAAACTCGTGCCAAACACTGACCACAAACACGGCATTCACACGCTTGGTGACCATGCTAGTCTTTTCCGGATTGGCAAACATGGCAGACGACGAGCTTGTTGTGGCAGCGATTACTTTCGGTTTAAACTCCTCATTTTTCCTTACAATTTTGCTTAGGATACACAAAATATCACGATTCGTAAAATTGACCACACCGTCCGCTGCTCGCAAGCTCGCGCATACTACTGAACTGAACAAGCGCGTGGATACATCACAAACACGTTCATCGAACACCCTTTGATTTGTGCACAAAAATCGACACCGATGCCGAACACGGGCGAACACAAACAAAAACAGCCAAACACCCATCCACACGTTCGTGTTCGTTGTTTGCTTCGCCATTGTTCGGCATGCGTGTAGAGCAATCAAAATCAAAATCAATAATTTTTATTTCACATAGGCCTACATGGGCACTTATAAAACGTCGACAATGTGCACGGTTCGGGTTGGTCGATTCCTATGGAGAAGAACCGGCAAGAAACTCCATGGTTACTCTTTTAAAAAATTGTTTTATTTTACAATATTTCCATGTTACAGCAGTACTTAGATGGGGGGACAACGCAGGCCCGATAATAAGTCGTAAGAAACTAAAACAAGAAATGATTATATAATAAATAAACTAAAGATTAAAAAAAGTAAAACAAGATAAAATGTTAACAATCATTACATATGTTGTTGCCCTTATGTGTGAACATTTTATTCTATCTTTTCGACTTATTTTTAACTATTACGTTCCATCAACCTCTGGCATAGTTGTATCTTATTTTGTGTGTGGGAATTAAATATCCAAGTTTGACTGGCATAGCAGAAAACATGAGTCAAGTACTTTATTTTTAATTTTTACTGGGAGATTTGATTTCAGTAAATTTTTGAAGCTCCATAATTTATCCCATGTAGTAGGCATCCGTCTGTCTAGTTCATCTTGGTGTCTGGATGTCGAGAATGTTATTAGTTTCCTCAAATATATGTATTCTTCAACGTATTCCAAGGCCATACCAAGGAAAACATAGACGATACCTAATTCAAAACAGTTCTTGGTAGATTAACGCGTAACACTGTAGTTGTAATATGTGATGAGAGCAATAATGATAAAGTGTGATTGAGATCTGACTTTGATTGCTATTTAAGAAATATCATCCAAGTCAGAAGAAAAAGCGGAATCGTCTAAATGAATGGATATTAAAAGAAGTATTCACTTAACACGGCTATAACTCACAATATCCCAAAGAGGTTCTGCGAGTTGTTGAAACGGATCTTCAAAATATAGGTAACCAAAGAAAAACACATAGATACGTTCATAAATTCACGCCTGTATGTGGGTGTGTACCGTCAGGGTTAAGCAAACTTGCACCACTATAATAAACCTATAGTAACAGACACATTATGCCAGTTATATTTAAGATCCATTTAGTCCATATATTAGGGGGCGAGACTATTGCCATCAACCGGGCACAAACCCAAACTCCGGGCTGCCAAAGAAAAACATTAATAAAATTGAAAACAAGACTTGTAACTTGGCTCTCAAGGTTAAGTTCCAAGGTTGAAAAAGCGGGATCCCAGAAATTGATCAAGAATACAATGAAAATCCAAAGGCTATGCAAGAAAGCAAAGCCCTCAACAAAAACATTACCTCCTTAGTGAAACAACAATTAAACAAGAACATCGTTCGCATCTAAACAATTCTTTTTTTATTCTAAAGGGTCCTCTACGCGAGCGTCTCCATACGTTGGCACAAAGGGCTGAGCGCCCGTCTCCCCTTTGTTGCACCCGTGTGACGCGGCTTTTGACTGACATAGCTCCGTGGAGTGGCGCGTTATGTCTTCATATAAAATATGCGGAACAATGCACAATGTGTTGTTTTGTTATCAGATGTATGTCTGTTTGTAGGTGATTAGAAGGCGGAAGGAATAGAGACGATTGTTTTTTGTAAAATAATGTAACATTACATCACGTTTGTGTTGCCCAATCTGTACTATAGGTGTACTCCCATATTTCACCAGTTATGTCTAATTCCCATGTAATAGGAAATGAGTCATCATCATCAACCGGGCACAAATCCTTGCCCATGTTATACCCACTCCTATCAAGGTCGGAAACTCTACACTTGAAGTTGTGGACGATTATATCTAATATACAACAAAGGGAAGACAGCTTTTAAACGCAGTAAAAGACATACATTGTGAAGTTATGAGCACTGGTAAACCAACATACTGGTCAACTGATCATCACAAAATACCAGATCTCATAGACGTTTTCATAAGTAAAAACATATCTACCAATTATTTTAATTTGGGGGAACAGTTTCTTATGAATTCGGATCACTCCCCGATTATACTAAGATTAGTCAAAAAATATTTTAAAAGATTTCCACTTAACTCTGGTTAACAATTCTACAGACTGGGATAGCTTTGCGCTTGATCTACTTAATATAATCGACCAAAAACTCCATTACAAAATCAGGATCAGCTTGACTCTGAAGTAAACAAATATGTTGTTAACATTCAACCATGTGCTTGGAAGAACACTTCACAATTAAAACGGAAATATAAGAAGCATATCTATCCCAAGGACATTGTGAATTTACTATCAGAGAAAAGAAAACAAAGAAAGCGATGGCAGAAAATAAGGTGCCCGCGGGATAAAACACTATCAAATAACCTAACTAAACAATTAAAGAGTAATACTATACAATTTAAGGATAAACTCTGAACCCTAACCTTGTGCAACTAACGAATGACTGCGATTCCACCCAATTTATATAAACGGCATGCAAGTGCCCTATGCGAATATAGGCAAGTACCTTGACATAACTCTTGACGCCAAGTTGCGTTGGAAATCTCACGACAAAAAGAAAAGACAGGAACTCGATGTACGGTATAAAAATATTTATTTGTCAGGTTTAGTCACGGACGTCAAAACAATCGCAAGCACGCCATCTGGCAGCAAAGCAAGAACAACAACACATTGGCGCGCTGTTCCTAACCACTTGCGTTTTGGGGTATAATATAGCAGTTGAGTACTGACAGCTTTAGAGCCAAGACGTCGTAGAATCAGTGTCGATCCGAAATATTAGTAAGCAAGATTGTAACTGTGAATATTTGAATAAACCCAGTGTATCGAATAATTTGTGAAATCTCATTTTTCACGACTGTACCCACCGACCTTATGGTGTCGGACGTAAAGAATCTCACCATCCCATATCTTCCCGTGGGTGTCGTAAGAGGCGACTAAGGGATACACCAGAGAATGGGCAGCAGCGTTCTCTGTGCTCTTCAACAACAAACTGCGATCGCCAACCCGCCTGCCAAGCGTGGCGATTAAGGCAAACCCCCCCAAACCAAATGAATAGCACAAATAAAAAACGGCCCCGAGTACCCGGCAGCCCGTCTACCCTCGACTACGGTAGCGGTCGAGGCGATGGCGTGGCAAGGGGTGCAAAGAATCCCCGGAGTGAACCCGGCTACCCCAATAAACACCGACGACTGGCCCTGGCAACATACAACACGCGAACACTCCGGACCGACGAGAAGATAGCCAAACTCGAGGAGGAATTGAGCAGGTTGCGATGGAGTATTATAGGGTTATCTGAAGTCCGAAGAGAGGGGGAGGACTCGATAATCCTTGAATCCGGTAACCTGCTCTATTTCCGAGAGGGTGACCGGCAGTCCCAGGGTGGTGTCGGGTTTATCGTCCACAAGTCCCTTGTGAACAACGTGGTGAAGATCGAGAGTGTGTCGACCAGGGTGGCGTACCTTATACTCAGAATATCCTCGAGATATTCGCTGAAGGTCATACAGGTCTACGCCCCGACCTCGGCACACCCCGACGACGAGGTAGAGACCATGTATGAGGATATCTCTATAGCCATGCATGGTTTCAAAACTCACTTCACCGTTGTCATGGGGGACTTCAACGCAAAACTGGGCAAACGAGACGAGGATGAGCTGCAAGTGGGGCAATTTGGAGTTGGACGTCGGAACCACCGGGGTCACCTACTGGCCAGTTTTATGGAGAAGGAGGGCCTCTACATGATAAACTCCTTCTTCAGAAAGCGTGAGCATAGGAAGTGGACCTGGCAAAGCCCCGATGGTGCAACAAAAAACGAGATCGACTTCATCATGTCAACCAAGAAGCAAATGTTCAATGATGACATGTCTCTGTGATCAATTCGGTGAAAACCGGGAGCGATCACCGAATGGTAAGAGGCACATTGAACATTAATATCAAGCTTGAAAGGTCTCAACTGATGAAGTCAACGCTCCGTCCAGCACAGATCCAGATCCAAAACCCCGAGAGCTTTCAGCTCGAACTCTAGAATCGTTTCGAGTGCCTAGGGAGCTCCGTGGACGAATACAGCGACGGGTTCGTGGAAGCTGTCCATACGGTCGGGTCTAAGTTTTTCAAGACCCGCCGTACAGATATAAACAAAAAGATCTCTGATCCTACTCTCAAGCTTATGAAGGAGAGGCGTGAGATGATCCTGCAGTCTTCAGACGATGCGTTGAAATACCGGCAGCTTAATGGACGGATCTCAAAGTCCTTGAAAAGCGACCTCCGCCGCTATAATACTGAGCGTATTAAAGACGCAATTGAGCGGAATAAGGGCTCCAAGGTCTTTGCAAGAAATCTGTCTATTGGGCAGAGCCAGCTCACGAAACTGAAGACCGACGATGGCAGGATCATATCCGCCAAACCGGAGCTTCTGAGAGAGATCGAGAAATTCTATGGGCAGTTGTAAACGTCAACCAGTAAACCCGTCGCGAATCTAGTAAAAGACCCTAGAGCTAGATTGACCCGTCACTATACCGAAGACATACCGGACGTCAGCCTGTACGAGATTAGGATGGCTCTTAAACAGCTTAAGAACAACAAGGCACCGGGTGATGACGGCATTACGGCCGAACTCCTGAAGGCGGGTGGTAAACCAATACTTAAGGCCCTTCAGAAGCTGTTTGGTGCCGTCATACTCGAGGGTGCAAAACGCCACAGGCATGGTGCAGGGGTGTGGTGGTACTCTTTTTCAAGAAGGGTGACAATGCCCTGTTGAAGAACTATAGGCCCATCTCACTTCTTAGCCATGTCTACAAGCTGTTTTCAAGAGTCATCACGAATCGTCTCGCGCGCAGGTTTGACGATTTCCAGCCTCCCGAACAAGCCGGATTCCGAAAAGGCTTTAGCACCGTAGACCACATACATACGCTGCGGCAGGTTATACAGAAGACCGAAGAGTATAACCTGCCTCTCTGTTTAGCGTTTGTGGACTACGAGAAAGCCTTCGATTCAATCGAGACTTGGGCTGTACTGCAGTCTCTCCAACGGTGCCAAATCGACTACCGGTACATCGAGGTGTTGAAGTGTTTGTACAAAAACGCCACCATGTCAGTCCGACTTCAGGATCAGACCTCGGAACCTATCTTTCTGCAGCGAGGTGTGAGACAGGGAGACGTCATATCTCCGAAACTGTTCACCGCTGCACTGGAGGATGTCTTCAAGGTTCTGGACTGGAGAGGGCTAGGCATCAACGTCAATGGCGAGTACATCACTCACCTTCGGTTTGCCGACGATATAGTACAATGCTCGATGATCTCATTAGAGCTTCCGAAAGAGTGGGTCTTAGGATGAACATGCCAAACTTAAGTGGCAGTGGGCAGGGCACATTGCTCGCAGAACGGATGGCCGATGGGGCAGAAAGGTTCTAGAATGGCGACCGCGAACCGGAAGACGTTGCGTTGGAAGGCCTCCTACCAGGTGGACCGATGACCTGGTGAAGGTTGCGGGGATCCGCTGGTTACGAGATGCACGGGACCGGTCAATGTGGCGACGCTTGGGGGAGGCCTATGTCCAGCAGTGGACGTCTTTCGGCTGATATGAAGATGATGATGACCCACCGACTTACCCACACACGATGTCATAACATCTTAACATCCTGACTGCCCGATGGTTTGCATCTATCGGCCAGCCTTGTTGCGACATATTGTTTATTTGGAAGGAAATGCTGTCTATCAATAAAAAATAAAATTATAATATACAAGCATATGCTTATGCCATTTTGGAGGTATGATATCCAACTATAGGGCTGTACTTAACAAAGCAATGTTAAAATTATACAACAATTTCAAAATAAAATACTCAGAGATGCTGTTAATGCACCATGGTATATCAGAACTGACACCCTTCACCGCGACCTTAAAATGAAACTCGGCACCACCATTATCCAAAACTTTGCTGAAGCCCACGAACACAGATTTCATCGACATGTGAATGTGAAAGCAATCCAGCTGCTAGATAGCACGGACAAAGTGCGCAGGCTAAAGAGAACTAAACAATTTGAGTTAGTGTAGTGTATAATTATTGAAAAATAATAGCAACAATACTGTGATATACATGTAACACGTGATCTAAGTGTTTTTTAAATATTAGACTCTAAGAAATTGCTACCAAACTTTAAAAAAATGCAAATTGACACTATTCCTAATCATAACATTAAACAATATAATAATAAGTTAGAGTAAAGTAAGGTTAGGTAAAAGTAAGTCTATTAAGGCTAGATTGTAATTTATTATTAAGAATCTTAAGCAGTAGGTTTTTTGAGTTTTTAATTAGCTTTTTTTATTTACAACTTTTTAGTATTTTTTTTAGAATTAGGTACATTTAGTTTTTAATAATATAGAAAAAAGAAACTTACGGGACAGAGACGTGGTCGCTCACAATGGGCCTCATCAGAAGGCTTAAAGTCACCCAAAGGGCAGTGGAGCGAGCTATGCTCAGAGTTTCTTTAGAATCAGAAATGAAGACATCCGCATGGGAACCAAGGTTACCGACCTAGTCCAAAGAATTGGCAAATTTAAGTGGCAGTGGGCATGGCAAATTGCACGCAGAACGGATACGTTTGAAACGAACGTTGAAAGTTGAAACCAATTGGAACGTTTTGGAGTAGCGACCTCGTACCGGAAGACGTAGACAAGACGTAGTCAAGGCTGCATGAGTCCAGTGGGTGCAAAACGCACAGGACCGACCAGTGGGGCGACACTTGGGGGTGGCCTATGTCCAGTAGTGGACGTCTTTCGGCTGAAATGATGGTAATTATGATGACGGGCACAAATCCAGACGGGCAGCAACTGAGAAATTCCAAAAGTAAAAACGCATAATACTTTGCTGGACCCATGAATTGAACCCTCCTAGGTGAGCAGGACGATCTCCTCATTCTCTGCATTAATGCACTGTTTATTTTAGTATCGTATATTGCTAAGAAAAATATAATCTTTATTGATTTTTGCAATGATTTTCCGTGTAAGGAATTGGCTATAATTAATTACTCTTCCACTGGTCTCCTTTAATTAATTTCGTTGCGGGATCTAAATCAGTTGAATCGCTTTACCGAGACCCGTCGAAGTTTATTGACTCGGTGCTTTACTAGTGATCGCCTCTGTTGATTCTGGCTTTCAGGAGTTGCAGTGGTTAACTACTGAGTACTATAATACCAAGTGTATTTTCTATTCTGAAAGCTCTCAAAAAAACTGTGAATTACCAGCGTATGTAAGAGATATTACTTTCTGAAGTGCTCCAATTAAATATATTGTGTCTCCACACACCTTGGTGCCTACGTACATACCCGCTTGCTTGTCTATCCGTCCTACTACATATTCTACTGCCTACCTGCCCGATTGACTGCTTGTCCGACGTGGTGCCTGCTCACCTGCCTGCCTCAGGCACTCCACGACTTCCTGCCCGACCTGCTGCCAAGCCTGGCCGCTACGCCGCGCGAAGCCGGCCCATAGTTTTAGCAATATCCGTTTTATTTTCTTAGCTTTAACTTTAATAACCTTTTTATTTCAATTGTATTAACGTGGCTTACGTATAGCTCAACTGAGCTATTTGTAACGTTACATTGACAAAATAAGATGAGTTTTGATGAAGCTATTTTTCTTACGATTGCTTTTCAGTGGGTTGCTAGTTTTATTTTTGTAATTATAAGTAGGTATGCATTACATAACATAAAATTAAGTCGGTATTCTCAAAACTCAAACATAAATCAATTATTTAAAATAAACCCTTGAAACGTACTTTTGCATTAGTAAGCAAAAGATGAATCTACACATTCACAAAAGTAGGATTATTACTAAATTGCGGTGAGTGCTAATGCGTGCCCGTGTTCCTGCCATAAGCGGCACAGCAGGACACCGTGGAGCTTTAGTGGGTTAGAGTCTCACATAACTGCACTATCTCCCCGTGGTAGTGCAGTATGCATGAACACTTCTACGAAGAAAAAAAAATATCAGTATGGGGAAGAGCTACGCACCAAATAATTACTCTTATTTAAAATCTTAAAGACTTAAAAAGTGGTTCCTTAGACTGAACAGACACATCGCATTGTCACGATGATGACATAATAATGCAAAGACATAAAACTGTCAAACTTATTGTTAATTGTACGATCCGCTCCGCCTGTTGCCAAGGATATCTTATATTCAGGAACCGTTTGAACTTCAATTAGCAAGAAGCCTGGCAATTTTGATGCGAGTTTCTGAATCAACAGCAGCTCGGAGATAGAATAAATGGGTAGGTTTTGGTCTAACTATCAATCTTTATTAAAATATTCGTAACTAGTTAAAGAAATCAAGTACCTATACATTACTGTTTTATTATGGACCTATTTTTGACCTTGATCTCGTCTGTTCGAAAACCATGGTAGTTTTGGGGAAATGCCTGAATTCACAATAAGTTGAATTGTTCCTTTTTTTCATCCCTGAAGGAAAATAGTAAAAAAAATAACTTATTGACTGTGCTAAATCTGAAGGGTAATAAAATATAAATAAAGTCCATTTTGTAGTTTGCCTTATTTTTTACCCGACTGCCGAAGGAGGGTAATGTGTTTATCAGTCTATGTATGTATGTATGTGGTGTGTGGTGTGGTGGATGTGGCCTACGGTGAAGCACGCTTGCCTAGAAGTAACCTATTCACTGTTGACTTAAATACCCCAAGGTTGTAGCTATCAAGGAACAAAGGCTCCGGAAAGGAATTCCACTCCTTAGCTGTGCGCACAATGGAAGTATTAGCAAAACGCTTTGTGCGTATGGGTGGGATGTCCACCATGTACCGATGGCGCAACTCGGCGTCGATGTTCGAGGCTCTGGAGCTTTGACGCGACCAGTGCATCGTTGCCAATAAGCCTCTTGGCCCGTCTGTCAATCGACTCAAGTACATCAAGCTGGTATTTGGCAGATCCGTCCCAAAGGTGAGAGCATTACTCCATGCTCGAACATAGAACCTCCTCCTTTTTGGAAAGTCGGTTAAAAATATAAATTAATGCTTGAAATATTTTTGCTTTGTTGGATTTTCAGCTCTTGATACTGAGTCAAGCGTTGAATTTAGGCATCGTTTAATGATAGTGGAAACGAGTTTTGAATATTGGAGCTGGATATTGTGACGTAGCTTGTAGTCTGTTATGCTCGGTCGTGATCTTGCGTAATTGATTGATAGTGCAGGGACTAGCAGAAAACTATTAAGAAAAACTACACTAGTCTTATTTAGAAACTTTGTTTATCTTTTTATTTATCTGTATTGACAAGATTTCAATCTTCTTTGTCGTGTCGGTCGATAGGTTAAGTTTCGATAGCCCAATACTTCGCCAGTTGCAAGGCATCGTCAGATATCTCGGCATCACAGCTATTCCGCTCTATGTTAATACAATTCCCAAGATGATGTTCTATAGGCATAGCTTTCTAATTAATTAATTGACGTGTTTATTATGCTTATTGGTTGTATTGCATAGCCATTACCTTGTAATTCTGGTAAATGATTGTCATTTAATTACTTGCATACGTATGCCACAGCAGTATTATGCTCTAAGTAAGAGGAAACTAAACCTAATTGCTAGTTACCAGACACGATTTCGTAATTTGCTACTATAGTAGATTTTGGTCATCGTTGCCTACCCGAAAGGAAACTAGTCGGTCATTGGCGTAGGAGACTATAGTGCACAAGTGTATGTGCAAACACAGGTCGGCTTCCTCTTTCCTCACTCTCATAGGTCGATGAGACGGCAATTTAAAACGACTTGTGAAAGCTGGCGGTGGAACTACGGCTTAGTATGTTTTTTTCGATGGGATATCACACCGCCAACTTTCAAACTCCGGGCTGCTACTGAGAAATGCGTAATGGATCAGCCATATAATACTTTGTTTGACTTAAGGTCATAGCACACTTATCAACTCGGAAAGGGATCGTTGCCGTATCAACTCGAGTCGTCCAGTATTCTTTGTATGAAACTCCCTACAGCAACTCACAATAATCAGAATCATAACGTAATTGCCACGCCTCGGGAACCTTACGAATCGCGGTGCGGTTCGTGGTCAACTTGTAGTTCAAGTCTCTAGAGATGGGCGTTGCTGTATAAGACGTAAGCACTCAGCGAGACATAAGCGCGGCGTCTCGTCGTCACCTAGCCGTACGCCGTAAACAACTCGACATACCGGAGCTGCTGATCCGTATTGGTTACGTACTTAAGTAAGGTTGACACCTGTTTGACGGCTAGATGAAAGGCGATACGGTTACGATCCCTTTCCGAGTTGATAATTGTCCTTTAAGCACGACATTAAGTAATCGAACTCAGGCGCTCAGCAGTTGCGTTTGTGACTACGAGACAAACCGAATATTCTTAATTTAGATCATGATTTATTTCTTATCAATCAAGGAACTAAGCAACTTACAAGTTTAATTTCAGTTAATGCAAAACTCCGTCGGTAGTACCTTAAATAGTACCAGGCCCCTCAGAAAGTATTGCGAAAAAAAGTTTTTATATATGGGAGACTGGCCAGTTATAATGTTTTTCGAAAATATGATTATTTATAAGTAAAAATAAGTAAGTTCCAATTTCAAAATTTCCCTCCACATTTTTTGCGAGTTAATTCAAAGTATTGTGTCTCACTGAAATATGGATCTGCGCCGGGAACATTTTAGAGCTATGATTTTATACGATTTCAAGTGTCGCCTGAAACCGGATGAATCGTACGATAGACTTCAAATGGCATTCATGGATGAAGGCCCTTCCAAGGCAACCGTGTATCGTTGGTATAACGAATTCAAGCGCGGTCGACCAACTTTGGGGGATGACGAAAGAAGCGGTCGCCCTTTGACGGCTGTTACCGAAGAAAACGTGCTAGCAGTGAAAAATTTAATCCAAGACAATAGGCGAATTACATATCAGGAGATTCAACACATATTGAAGATTGGATCGGGAAGCGTTCACGAGATTCTACACAGCCATCTTCGCGTGAGGAGGATAGTATCACGCTGGGTGCCGCACAACCTCACCGATGCTCAGAAGCAGGCCCGGGTGGAATGGTGCCGTGATATGCTTAACAAATTTGAAGCAGGCTCGTCTCGGCGTGTTTACGACATCGTTACAGGTGATGAGTCCTGGATTTATCAATACGACCCAGAAACCAAGCGCCAGTCGACTGTTTGGGTGTTTCAAAATGAGCCAACGCCTACCAAAGTGAAGCGATCTAGAAGCGGGGGTAAGATTTTGATCGCTAGCTTTTTTAATTTGACTGGCCACTTGGTATCAATTCCCTTACGGGATCAAAGAAGCATTAATGCCGAATGGTATACTACCAAATGTTTGCCAGAAGTTTTCTCTGTTATAAGCAACAAGCGACCAAACACAGGGCTCCGCGGGCTACTGCTCCACCACGACAATGCACCTGCGCACACCGCACTCAAAACGAGGGACTTCCTGGACAGCACGCCAGTCAAACTCCTGGGTCACTCTCCTTACAGCCCTGATCTAGCACCGTGTGACTTCTTTTTATTCCCAAAAATAAAAAATCAGCTCAAAGGGATACAATTTTCGTCGCCGGAAGATGCGCTGGCTGCGTTCGAGCAGGCTGTAAACGAGGTGTCTGCGGCGGACTGGAAAAAGTGTTTTGAAAACTGGTTTAGGCGCATGAATCTTTGTATAGAGGCTGGTGGAAAGTACTTTGAAAAGATTTAATAAAAATATATGTACGTATAGAACAATTTTTTTTAGTTTCGCAAAACTTTCTGAGTGTCCCACGTATATCTGAGTATTTCAACACACGTAATCACTGGTCGGTACCACACAATACTAATGTTTCATATGCTAGCATATTCCTGTTAGTTGTAAGACGACCACAGCACAAACCGATGTTTCGATCGTCCTATACGCTTTAATGACAGCAAACACACAGACCACTGTGACATAGACTATGAATGTAGAGAAGTTGTATTCTTGTTACAAACGGATCAACAAATCATCATCATCATCATCATTTCAGCCGAAAGACGTCCACTGCTGGACATAGGCCTCCCCCAGGCGTCGCCACATTGACCGATCCCGTGCGTCTCGCATCCAGCGCCTGCCCGCAACCTTAACCAGGTCATCGGTCCACCTAGTGGGAGGCCTAAATGATCAACAAATGACTAAATTAAATGTATGAAAGCAAATAAATGGTTATAAAAGAGACCGACAAACAAAGGATGAAATGGCGAGACAAACATACATACATAATAATTATATTATAATGAAATTAAGTCTTTTTCACATGGGGATATGCTGCTAGTACAGAACGCTATCTCCTACGATCCTTACGTTCTCTTTTAGCTTCGTTAATGTTCATACTAAGTGCCTTGCTTTTCTGAAAGATCACCTACTACTGAGATGGAGTCTAAGAGAAAAGTATGGAAGTGCATAGTGTCTATTAACTAAGCGAGTAGGCAGGGACGAAAGAGATTGTTAGGTTTTAGTCTACTAAAGCGATGATGACTTGAATTAATTGAAATTTGATTACTTTTTTTCTTAGTTCTCTAGATTGCCACTCCTCTTAACTCCAATCCAATGAACAAGAAACTGAAGCCTAGGAATAAAATCTATGCTAAAAAACGCTAAAGGAATTTGCGAGCGAAATTCCACTCCATTGTAGCAGGTTGAAATTAATGTTCTGAAGTATATGGGCGGAAAATACGAGAGCCTGGTACAGACTAAACTTTCAGAAGATTCTAATTTGCTACTAGTTGAGGTCTCACGATCTTGGGACTAACTAAACAAAAACAACTCTAGCTAAAGTTTAGTGTCATTCTGTTAGCGATGGCGATTGTCGAAAGGCCAAAATGCAAGGAACTGATCACAAAATTACGTTAGTACTTGATATTCCATACACTGTCGACATTTTATCAATTGCTATCTCATGTTTTCGTTGAATGTCACGTCTTGAGCCCAACATTGTTCGAAGGTTTAGTTACGCTTACCGAGTTCAGTTTATGTCTGGGTGACCATCCGATACATATCGATGCCTCTCCAGACCTTGGCAGAGACGCATTAAACCGCTAGCCGTTGGGCCCAACGGCTGAAAACCAGTCTTTCAAAGGATCTCGTGTAACACAGTTACTGGAGTTGTGGAGGCCAAGAACACCAAATTGGGGATTTTGTCATTTACATTTAAAAGTTTTCTGCTTCGTTAACTAGGCCTGTCCCGGAAATGCGTTACTTTCGTAATTTTTGACAAACATGTCAGTGATAAATAATAAACTCGGGGCAGTTATTTCGACGGACTATTAGTTCCGTTTCTACAAGGATTTCTGTTCTTTGACCGATGCACGTTACGTTTAAACACCGCAATACGGTGTATAATATTATATGGATTTGCACTAAGCAGTCCAGAGGGCAAACAGTGTTGAAGCGATGGTTTCCTTGAATACGATAAGAGTACGATTGGCTGTCCGTCTTAGCTATGTGTTATGTCTTGTAATAGTTTGGCTCTTGGCTATCTAACTGGTATTGGGGCTTTAAAATATTAGTTGAATTTCTCGGGATATCATCATGAATATTATCTACATAGTAGTCTTCTACACTTAGTAAATTATATCGGTCGGGCATACAGTAGCCTAATAATAATTATAAAAATATTTATTCCGTTCATTTTAAACAGTACAATAGTTAACCAATAATACATTATTTAGAGGGCCTTAAGTGCTAGGTGTTAACGAATTCCCAGGACCACACACTAGTATTCCCTGTTTTGCGAAGTCCAGTCTCTTCCTATGTATGGGTATATATAGGTATATTTATTAAGTGAGATTTATTCTTGATCGTATTTTAGTTTTTCATATAAAAGAGGAGTACGTGAATAGCTCCAACCATTTTTCAAACAGCTTATAAATAAAATTCATCGAATAACGAGTTTCTGTCATATTGTGACCTCAATAACCAAAACAAAAACTGGTGTTTCGCAATATATTGTACCAAATCTCCTATCCATCTACCACATTTAATCCCTTGCTGTTCGTTGAACCAGTAAACTGTCAATTCAAAGGAAAAATAACCTGTTACTTAAGCCGGAATAGAAACGTACCCAACGAACCTCAACCGACCTACTCGTACAAGGAAAACTCACATGTCAATATTATTGTCCCAGAAACATTAACGTAAAGGTATGTTTATACCATATGGAACGGTAAAAATGTACATACGTGATGTATAGGTGACAAACGCCAAGTGAGTTACCACACTCATCTGTTTGTACCAACAACGCATTAGTCGTTCGCACGGCTACCGCGCGGTCAACAGCGACTACCTGTCAGGAAATCACGTTGCTACAGTAAAATACGTTCTATTTATTTCAACAGAACAGTTAGGAAAATTTTTAATTTAACAAGTAAAATTAAAAAAAACCCCCGACACATTTATCTTGATAAAAACAATAGAAAACACCCCGATATAAACAGTAAAACACCCATAACTTTTGAACGGCTGAACCGATTTTATTCAAACATAGCTAAGAATACTCTCGACAAAATCACATTTCAAACAAAAAAAACTACATCAAAATCGATTCATCCGTTTAGGCGCTATGATGCCACAGACAGACACACAGATACACAGATACACCGATACACAGATACACAGCTACACACGTGAAACTTATAACACCCCTCTTTTTCCGGCGGGAGTTAAAAAAAAAAGCAACAACACACAAAAAAAACAAAATGCACAAAGCGCACTCTGTACTGTCTGGAGTGGACGGGACGAAGTAGCATTTATATGGGTACGGTTTAGTTTTCATGGCGACCGACCGCGTGGTATCCGCGCGGCTACTAGTTCCCGAAGAATTTTCATGTCTTCTTTCGTATCGTCTAAATAATGCCTCACTGTGTGATACTGAATCAAATGAGTCCAATTCTAGTTCGATAGATTCGTAGTCGATATCTACTATTTTTATTATTTTTGATATAATCTTTGAAATTCTCGGGATCCTAGGGTCCCGGACCTTTGAAAGGCAGAGGCCCTAACCAACTCGCAGAGTATTAAGTATTACTCTAAAATTATTATAAATGGGCAAGTAACTCTGTGTCTGTCTGTTAGCTTTCACAATTAAACCCCTAAATCGATTAAGTAAATTTAGTATGGAGATAGTTTGAGACTGTGCAGGATAGTTTTTACATTGAGGTAATAATGAGTTTTTATCCCAAACCAATAATTTCTCCAGTCGACCGTCAAGATGTCGTGGTGGCCCGGTGGCTAAGACCTCGCCTCTCGTGCTTGAGGTCGTGGGTTCAAATCCGGGCAGGTACCAATGTGACTTTTTCAAGTCATATTTACTTTCTAGGTTTATCTTGGACATCGCTGACAACGGTGAAGGGAAAAAATTGCTGTAAGGCGTTCCAGTGCGAGGGTAAACAAATAAATAAAATAATAAATAAGATCACTGAATCGGCTAAAGACAATAGATTTTTCTATTGTGTCTGCTAATTAACACACAAGGGGTTAATAGGTGGCCCACTAGGCTATTTGTAGTACTAATACTACGCAGACGAAGTCGCGTGCAAAAGCTCTAAGTCTTGCAACTACATTGTAGTCTCCTCATGTAAAAATGTCTCAATACTTTGTACAACTAAACAACACTAAAGCTTTTATATTCAAAATATTTCAGAGAAAGTACTCTCCAATAAATGTATAACAAAGAAATTGAGTCTTTCATGTTTCGAGAATAAAATTCGGCTGCTAGACAAAGGGTTAGTTCCATATTGAAGTAATAGGACCGATCGGGGTCAATTGAGTTATTCCTTGGATGTCATCTTATGGACCTATTGGGCCGAACTAAGTGAAGTCTCGAAGGCAACGGATGGTTGTTAGTTGCTATATATTTTGAAGAGACATTGTCAAACTGGATTGGTTCGATCTACTTGGTAACGAGTAGGTACTTTATCAATGTCACATCAATAAAGGGGGATATTATAAGGTAAGAAACAAAAAGTAACTAATACATATTTTTATGTGTGTGGGTTTGATATTAAAAATTATTACGCTGGGAGGAACACTTTAAGAATAACTTCTATATACAGAGTAATCAAATCAGAAGCGACTAACATACCAATAAAATATCAACACTCAACAGGTAAGACGGGGGACTGGCAATTGAAAGATCGAAAGTTCGGTACCCATCCATTAAACTACTGACCTTTGCCAACTATATAATGTAATGCTTAGCTCTCTCTGCTTCTCTCTTTCACTCTTAACTAGCGTTTTATAGAAGATGACCATACACAGGGCCATTTAATTTTCAGAGTTGATCCTATGGTGTCAGTTGTACATATTCATGAATACTTTCACGAACTGCAAAATAGACATCGAATTAAAGTCACTCTGTACCTACTTATGTGATAATATCAAAAATAACTTTTTAACAAAAAACTAAACCGACATTCAAAACAAAACACTACAAAGCGAAAAGTACAGTAGGTTTAATTTTTTTGTTATTTTTTTTATGTATGCTCTTTTCAGTTTTTGTACCAAGAATATACGCATTATGTAGGATTACTTAAAAACTACTCGTCAGATATTGATCAAATTTTAATAGTACCAAATGAGAAGCACCAGCTTTTTAATAAAAAAAAAAATCATCAAAATCGGTTTATAATTGGCGCAGTAAACGCGTAACAAACATACAAAAACATACAGTCGAATTGAAAACTTCCTCTTTTTTTAAGTCGGTTGAAAAATATACAAAAGCAAAACTTCATAAAAACCCTTTAGCACTTCCAAAACGTCTTTGACCAAATGAAAAATTAACAAATTCCATCAAAGGAATGCTAAGTGGTGGTCCAGACTTGAAAGCTAGTACAAAATGTTCGTATATATAAGGTTCTCTGGGTGTTAAACTTGCAACCCAAGGTCTTCAATAAAACTCTTTGAACCGTATAACACAGTGTAATAAAGTTTAACCCAATACAGAAAGTCAACACACAAAAAACATTAAATTACTAAATTACTTATAATTTCAACGGTAACAAAACCATATCGAGATCTAACTCGACGCCAACGCCATCTAGTTAGAAAATAGGTATTAAATTTGCACAGTCGTACATACTAGAACTAAAAATACTTTAATGGAACATGATATGGTTTGACATTCCGCCCACCAAGGACATGCTCGAAAGAGTTGTCCTTTAAATTAAAGCCACCCACCATGAGGTCAAGGGAGCTATAAAATAATAAAGAAAACTGAATAAAATAATAATAACAAAACCATATCAATCACTGGTTGGCAATACACAGAGTTTACAAATTGGTCTCTTAAATACGGAACCATTACACTTTATAGTCACCACTCGTGTGAGTCCGTCCGAACCAGGATGCTTTTCTAAAATCCTACCCAGTAACCATTTACCTGGAGGTAGATTATCCTCCTTTACAAGGACAATGTCACCAATATTCGGCTCTATTTCCCTTTGCGACCATTTATACCGCTGTAGCATCGAAGTTAAAAATTCTCTAGACCATCGTCGCCAGAAATCTTGGGTCATTTTCTGTAAAAGTTGCCATCGCCTTAACGTGCCCACAGAGCTACGCTCGTAATTACGTTCCGGCACAAGAATCAAAGGTTCCCCGATTAAAAAATGACCGGGTGTAAGCGGCAGTGGATCATCAGGAGTTTGGGTAATATGAGAAACCGGTCTTGAGTTGAGGCAAGCCTCAATCTGCACAAGTAACGTAGCCATTTCCTCGTAGGTAAGAGTGGAATCACCAATGACGCGCTTCATGTGGAATTTTGTTGACTTGATGCCGGCCTCCCAAAGTCCACCAAAATTCGGGGCATGAGGAGGGATAAAATGCCACTTAACACCTTTACAACTGAGCCAACTCCTAATTTCGTTAGCGACCGCTGACTGTTCAGCAGCTACTAATATCTGCAGTTCCTTAGCTGCGCCTACAAAATTTTTGCCATTATCGCTCCAAATATCACTGCAATGGCCTCTTCTAGCGACAAATCTCTTGAAACCGGCTATAAAACTTTCAGAGGTAAGGTCACTAATGGCCTCGATGTGCACTGCTCGAGTTACCATGCACACAAATAGGCAGATGTACCCCTTGTAAGCCTTATTGCCACGACCCTTAGATACCCTAATATTAATCGGACCGGCAAAATCAACACCTGTATGCAAAAACGGCCTGGCTGGAGACACTCTACAGGTCGGCAATTGACCCATGAGTTGATTTTTAAACGTCGCTGAATGCCGGACACATACTACACACGTACGTACGTAAGCCTTTACTACATTTTTTGCAGATAGTATCCAATATCGTGTGCGCAAATAGTTTAACATTAATGTTGGACCTCCATGCAGAGTGGTTTTGTGTGCTTCGCTGACGAGCAGGGTAGCGAAGTGATGGCGCTGTGGAATTATAATAGGATGCCTCATGCTTACTGACAGTTGAGACTTTTCAATTCTTCCTCCTACTCTAAAAATTCCTTGCTCATCTAATATAGGACATAAAGGTCGTAATTTGCTCTTCTTACTTACACTTCCTGTCTTCTTAATGTTTTCTATGTCTTCCTTAAATTCTTGTTCTTGACATTTTTTTATACAGATTTCCAGAGCGGCTGTCAATTCTTCACTTGTCAGGTAAGTTTCTTTATGTTGCTTAAATTTTAAGAATCGTCTACAATATGCCACTACTCTGATCAATTTTTGTAATGATGAATATTTTGTCCACAGCCAATTCTCTACATTTGTTGTCACATGTGCTTTAACACCTTTCGATGATCTTTCTTCGAGTTTAGTTGATATCGAATTTGGTTTGACGTAGTCAATTGGTTCTTTCTTTAACCACAACGGACCGTGCTTCCACAGAGATGACTGTGAAAGTGCTGAAGGTGTCATGCCTCTTGACGCGATATCTGCAGGGTTGTGAGTAGATTTCACATGTCCCCATTGAGGATTATCTAAAAAACTCAGAATTTCAGACACCCTATTACCAACAAATGTTGTCCAGCGGCTGGGGTGATTACTGAGCCAAGCCAGAACAACAGTCGAATCTGTCCAACAGTGTATTCTGTCTTTAGGTATTACTAGTATCTCGGCTACCTCCACAATCAATTTGGCCAACAGAACAGCACCCATCAACTCAAGACGAGGAATTGACAGTTGCTTTATCGGAGCAACCTTAGTTTTTGCCGATATTAAATTAATTTTAATATTCCCGTCAGCGCCAATTATCCTCAAATAAATAACAGCTGCATACGCTACATTTGACGCATCACAAAAACCATGTAGTTCTACAACTACATCGTCTTCTCTTGATTCAACCCATCTTGGTACATGAAACTCAGGTAAGTTTAGTAATTCCTTTTGATATGTTTGCCATTCCTTTAATAAGTCTTCAGGTAATCGATCATCCCAATCGATCCCGGCAAGCCATATCTTTTGAATCATTATTTTCGCCGGTATAACACACGGCGCCACCCACCCTAAGGGATCGAACAGTCGTGATATATCTGATATTACTTTTCGTTTTGTTACAGATGCAGGTTGCGGAAAATTTATTGAATATCTGAAACTGTCAGATTCTCTATCCCAAGAAAGTCCTAGTATTTTCACTACCTCGTTTAGTTTCATCTCCACTATTCCTTCCTGGTTTGCACCTTCTCCCAATATTTCCTCTGCTAACTCCTTATTGTTTGTCATCCACTTCTGTAACGGAAACCCACCTTTTTCCAGTAGTTTTTCCAATTCCCTGTGAATCCTTTTTCCATCCTCTACCGTTTGACATCCTGACATATAATCATCTACATAAAATTCGCTTTTTAATGTTTCAGATACCAGCGGAAATTCAGCGCCCTCATCGTGTGCCAGCTGCTGCAACGACTTCACGGCCAGGTAAGGTGCGGATGCAGTGCCAAAGGTAACTCTAAGCAACTCATACTCTTTTATTTCAGATTTAGGATCACTCCGCCAAAGTAGTCTCTGGAAGTGTGTGTCTTCAGGAGCGACTTTTATCTGCCGATACATTTTTACTATATCTGCACATAATACAATTGGATACGTACGCCATCTCATGATGATATGGCGTAACTCTGGTTGTATGGTAGGACCTACCATCAACATGTCATTAAGAGATCCACCATTGGAACCTTTAGAAGAAGCGTCGAACACAACTCTGACCTTCGTAGAGGTCTTATCCTCGCGAACCACTGCGTGGTGAGGCAGATAGACTGCTTCTGACTGCTTAGTATCAGTTTCGGGACACACAATCTTCATGTGTCCAAGGTCAAGGTATTCTTGGATTACCTCGGTGTATTTTCTTTTGGTCTCATGATTTTTTTTGAAACGCTGTTCAAGATGATGAAATCGTTTCAGTGCAATTTCTTTGGTGTATCCGATTTTACTTCGTGGATCTGATTCGCGGAATGGAAGCTTGACTACGTATCGCCCGGTAGCGTCTCGTTGAGTAGTACGAGTGAAGAATTCTTCGCATAGCTGTTCTTCTTGGGTAAGTATCTTTTTCTTATTATTAACATCAGATTCGATCTCCCAAAACTTTTTGAGCATATCATTGTCACTGAGATGTGAATGCATACTAACTATAACCTTGTGACAATTTGCTGAATTGAGATCGCAATCTGTGGCTGTTAGACCAGACAAAATCCATCCCAGGGTTGTGTTTTGAGCAATTATGGGCCCTGGAGAGTGTTTGACTAAACCCTCTTTAAGAACTTGGCTGTAAACTTCTGCTCCAAACAAAACGTCGATTTTGTTTGGAGTGTGGTACTCTGGATCTGCCAGAGTTATATCTTCTAGTTGAGGCCAAGTTGGTATACATAGTTTAGTTGAGGGAAGCAACGTTGTAATTTTGCTTAACACATATGCTCGAACTTGAATAATTACATTTGGATCATGACGTGAATGAATGGTTACACAAACCATGAATCTAGAGGCCAAAGCGCCTTCGTCACCTCCTATGCCTGAGACCGTACTGTTATTTGGTATTTTCTTTAGTCCGAGCAGTTGGACTGCTGACTCGGTTATGAAAGAGGCCTGGGATCCTTGATCCAATAACGCCCTCAGCAATTGTTTACGACCGTTCTGAGTCTGTGCTTCGACGAGAGCGGTCGCTAATAAAACTCGATTTGGCACAACCTTTGTAGAAAAGTGTGTTGCTATGGTGGAAGACTCTGATTCTTTTGCCGTACCGGAAGCAGTTTGCAGTGTGGACACTGCTGATTTGACAGCTACTGCCTCTACCGGATGGCTATTGGGTGACGATGATCTTGAAGATGCCTTGGGGTGTAATAATGAGTGGTGTCTACGCTTGCAAATGTGACATGAAGTTTTAGCACGACAATACTTAATTGAATGATTCGCGCCTAAACAATTGTAACACAAATTGTGAGTTCGGACAAAATCACTTCGAGTTTGGTAACCTTCTTTACTAAACTGTTTACAATTACTTATGTAATGATCCTGTTTACAGAATGGACATATAATTTGTACAGAGTAATTACTATTTGATTTGACTGCGTGAAAAACCTTTGGTTTACTGTCTGTGGACTTCTGCTTTGACTTGGATGTGTCTAAATACTCCAACGAGTGAAACCTTGACTCTAAAAATATTTTAAATTCTTCAAAAGTTGGTAATTGTTCATCTGCACTAATTTTCAATTCCCATAACTTTCGCGATTCACTATCTAGCTTATTGCTTATTATATAAATGACTATAGCGTCCCATGATTTAACATCAATTCCGAGAGTACTTAAGCCGTGCAAACAGTCCACAGTGGTATCCAATAACTCCCTAATAGCAGTTGATGACTCTGTTACATTTGATTGAGTTATCAATCTCTTCAACATAGAATTAGACAAATATCGTTTATTATTATAACGTTTATCTAACATTTAGACCGCCGACTACCCAAGATACGAGCATGTCTCAGTTTGGGAGTCGTTGTCTTAAATTAAAATGACTCTGTACATTTACCTCACTAACATGTCATTGTTGTTTCTTGTAACGCTTTTGTACTTTTTGAAGAATAAATTATTATTATTATTATTATTATTTGCCAACATTCCTGATAATTTGCGGCTGTCACAGGAGTGTGACGCAACAATTGTTCTGGTTCACCCGATAAATGCCCTTTTAAGTAATGCAGTTTTTGTACATCGTCAATTGAATCATTTTTGTGGATAAGTGATAAAAACAAATCACGAAATGAATTCCACTCAGTATACTTGCCAGAGAAAGAAGAAATAACAACCTTAGGTAATTTCACATTCGTATACGTATTTGACGAAGACTCTTTTTCTACAATTGCCTTTGTAGGTGTTAGTTGTTTAATAGACTCTTTTAACTCGGATTTATAAGTTATGTAAATATCTTCAGTATTATCATATGTCTCTGACGTAAAGTAATTATGTTTCAAATCTAGTTTTTCTACTATGTTCCTGTGCGTTTTTATGAAATTAGACCACTGTTGTTCTAATGCTTCTAACCTGGTTTCTAAATAAGACAATGTTATCCGTTCTTTAGGAGATTTTTTATAATTTATTCTACTTTTTTCAATATTTCTCTTGTTATCTAGTTGTAAGTTAATTAATGAATCCATGACTATAAACTGCTATCAAACTATTAAATTAATTCACAAACAAAACCAAGTTGCACAAGAACACAACAATTTTACAAGTGTAAAACTGATGAAATTATTCTAAGTCTATGACGAGAACAGAAAATTTTACAAGTGTTTTTAACTCAAAACTTTTTAGAAAATCGGGCGTAGGTTCCCCGTCGGTTCACTTTTTTCATAAATATTCTAAGTCCAAACTACATAAAAATTATTCTTAGTCTTGATTATTACGTTAAATTTAAAGTTTCAAATCTTGATAACTTCACTAATAAAATTGTACTCACGGTTTTTTATTTTCTAAGTCCACAACACGTCACTCACTATTACTTCTTCGATGTTTGATGCTGACGCCCGCTAGGGGGCGCGCAGTACGCTCTCAGCTTTGGTGCTCAGCTAGTTGGGATGCCACTTCCACTTATTCTATATCCGGTTGTCCACACTCGGGACGTCCGGAAGTCCGCAGAACTTGCTGCGGTGGCGCCCTCTGCAGGCGACGTCCTCAGAAACACTCAGTCTCCGCGGTCGCGCCCTCTGCAGGCGACGCTAAAGCACTTCAGTGGCGATCCACCACTGCTTTCTGTGCTGATACACAAAAACTCGGTGCACAATATTACGCACAGACCCGGTTGCGAAGGACCATGTTAAACTTGCAACCCAAGGTCTTCAATAAAACTCTTTGAACCGTATAACACAGTGTAATAAAGTTTAACCCAATACAGAAAGTCAACACACAAAAAACATTAAATTACTAAATTACTTATAATTTCAACGGTAACAAAACCATATCGAGATCTAACTCGACGCCAACGCCATCTAGTTAGAAAATAGGTATTAAATTTGCACAGTCGTACATACTAGAACTAAAAATACTTTAATGGAACATGATATGGTTTGACACTGGGTACAAAATACGGGCGGAAAATAATAATAAATCCTTTATTTTAACTATTCACAAAGTTTCACATCAGAATATACTTACATACTAAATTTAAATAAAACCAAAAAAAAAAGAAGCATAAACTGAATGAAAAGAAAATGAATGTCAAATGTTTTTTTAAATCAAATCTAGCTTTGCTTTTAGCCTGGCCCTTTACAAACCAAATGTATAAAAAATGTGTAAGATCCAAATTGTAGGTCTGTAAAAAAGATTTTAGAGATTTGAAATAAATTAAATAGTTTCAGTAATTAATGGAGTGCGATAAATTAATATCAGTACTTATTTACTGTAACAAGTATTTTACACTTCAATCAGTAGAAGTACGGAGTTTAAACATACTAAGAGTGTGTAGCTAAAATAAAAATAAAGTTGTACCTTTACCGTTTTAGTTGTACCTACCTAAAAGGCAAGTAGTTAAGTAAACTACCTATAATGCCAGAATGTTTTACGCGATTGTCATGGAACTGAAAATAACCGGTGAAATGAGAGTGTACCAAGGTGAACTGTACACATTTGCTTACCCCTTTAGAGGGTACTGGCGTGATGTTATGTTATGAAATGGTATAAACAATAAACAGACATAAGATTACAGCAATCCCGAGAGACTTTCCGTTATTTATTGAAGAGTTTTGTTGTATATCTCCGAAGTTTTTCATCAGATCTTCACCAAATTAAAATAGGACCAATTTTGGAACATACTCTTAAACAAAAAAACAAAATCAAAATCGGTCTACAATTGACGGATATTTTGGTGAACATACATAAAAAAATAAAACAAAGTCGAACATAGAACCTCCTCCTTTTTTGTTAAGTCGGTTAAAAAGCACGAATACGTATTTATTTATTGTACATTTATGATTCATGAATTCTGTTTCCAGTACGAGAAAAATATAACTTAGGTTCCTTTACTTTAAATTCAACCCAACTGTTATTTTCCGCTATATTTACTGACTTAGAAAAGTTTCTAGCCTCTAAACAAGCGGAAAATCAGCTCTACCATATCTTGCTGATTAACTGACATTCCCCATTATACCATCAGCAAACCAACAACAAACCTAGAACCTCACACTAAAAACTTAACCTTACGATCCACAAAATGGACATAAAGATATTATGTAAATACGATCCAATCAGAAATGAGCATAGCAAGTTCAAAATCAGAACGTCGCCCGAGCCAAATGAGGGTCTGTTTACTGAGGACCTTGCGATGTCAGCGACACCTATCACTCCCTTCTTTATTGAAGCCTTTAACGTCACGTGAACGTGGGAGCACGGAGTACCAACCTTGCAAAAATTACGTTGAATTTAGACTTGCAAAACTTAAATTTGTAAATTCTTGGAGATGACAGGGTGGGACAAAAATTAGGCATAAGGCATGCCGAGGTTTTGCATTTTTGTTTAATATTTTGGGTAGGGTAATTATAAGGGTTAGGGTTAATCTTGCCCTAGTCAGATGATAATGAATGCTTTGTCAAAAAACTTAGCTGTGCTGAATTTGGGGAAAGGATAATGTGCGTGTAAATGCAAAGTAAGGTTACGTTTGCTTTATAATCATATTTAGAAAGGTTCTCTGATTAAGAATTTGGAAAATCACTTTGCCGAGTATTAAAATAATATTTGAACTGCCTAATCTCAATCTACAACCAAATTGATTCTACCACGGAACATAACAATTGAATATCAAAAGTCATAAATCATTACATCACTCGACGAGTCCGTTGACGTGAATAAGTTAACTGCCCCTAAGGGTTGGTAATTAATCGGCCTCCCGCCGAAATGACGGTGAGTGAATGACGGAGACTAAAGTGGCCCGAAGAACCCCGAAGTAGGCCGAATTGGCAATAGCTCTGTCAAAATAATAACGGAAAGAGTGATTAATTTATGACGTTGCAATTATGATTTTTGGGTACAGATTGGTTTTAGTTTTTAGTACTTTATTTGTTCATGTATTGACTTATAAAATACCTTGTGTACTTGATCATATAATTAGTGTCCATACACCAACCAGCCGAACAGATGTTAATTTTTTAATTCCTTGTTTAAATTAGGTATTTGAAGTTCGAATTCGTTTAACCCAACCCCTTAGCTTCCTCGGCATTTTAAAATTTTTCTCTCATCTAACGAAGACACTACTTACTAAGGTGGACGGTACCTCAGCTTTATTTATTGAAATAAAATAGCACAGCCACATCACATGCATTACACATTGACAGAAAAAATAACTATTACAGAACCAATGCACATGAAAAGAACAACGTACATAGTACTCATCATGATAATATTGCCGCCCCTAAATAACTATATAGTTACAATTCAATTCATATTACAATAAAAAAAAAATATAAGTAATAATTTAAAAAAACAACAAAAAAATACAATATGTTAAAAAGAAAGAAAGAAAGGTAGAAGAAATTTAAAGAGTAAAAACCATTTAAGAAGAAGTAAGGCAAAAGATCAAAATCATAATTTTGTCAGTAATCAAGATTATAAAGTCAAAATAAATATAATCAAAATCATTAAGAAAATAAAATACAAAGTCAAATCTATAATCAAAAACATTAGCAAAGTCATTAAAAATAAGATACAATATCAAAAAAAATATAAAGTCATTTGGACATAGGATCTTAAAGTAAGTAAGCTGAATTTACACAGCACTTGTTGTATATTATTTATACAAGAGTTTTTGAGTCACATAATTGACGCTGCTTACCAACTCACTGCCGAGGAAATTATTTGATAGGAATCTTTAAAGAGGACTGCTTATTAAAAGAGTTTATGTAGGAAAACACTTCTAAAACTTTTAGCGAAGTATCAAAATAAAAATTACCATATTTTGATGTTCGTCAAATAAATAAAATAAAATTCATCACAAATAAAGCATCATTATCTACAATGCAAGAAAAACAAAAACGCGTTACTGCTGAGCAAAACCCAGTAACAGTGGTTCAATAGCCGTACACTGGCAGGCGACATTGGATCGATTACCGTCGGATCACGTCCCGTCGAAGAGCCGACTTGTACTGTACACCTGAACGCTATCGAGGATTATGTTAGGAGCGTAGGCGAGGCTTATTTTTAATTACTTTTTGAGGAAGTATATGTACACGTGCCTGTGGTTTGTTGTGGTTTATTTATGCTTTTATTTAACGCAGTGTTGATACATTGGCCAACATATATTGGCGATCTCTAACGAGAGAAAAGTTTTGGCCCTCCTAAACTGGGCAATAATTATAGTCGATACAGGTTCAATCGAAGATTGCTAGCTGGCTAACGTCTTCACATAAGCAAATTTGTAATCATAACAAAAGAGTAATCAGTTTATTATAACCAACCCGAACCGTGCACCTTTTTTCGACTTTTTATAAGTGCCCATGTAGGCCTACGTGAAATAAAAATTATTGATTTTGATTATATTTTGGGCAAAACATGCCAATTATTTGCAATGATCTACAAAACCGTCTCAAATATTTTCAATTTCATAAACAAACACTAAGTACTAAGAGGTGACTAACAACACTATCGCTAAGTGCAGTAGTATTGCAAACATAGTGATATATAAGTGACGGCTCAAAACAATTCCGCTACAAGCTTATCCCCTACAAACAATCCCAACCCTATCAGACCACACTTCACAGTAATCTAAGACTAGCAAGTTCTGAATCAATATCTCGTCGGCTAAGTCTGCTTAATTCATCACGCGCCGACACAACTCAGGAATACAAAACTAATCCCGTTTCGGGTTAGCCCTTCGTAATAATATCGTTTTATTGACGTTAACTTATAGGGTTTGGCGTGTGTCTCTAAGTTCGTTATCAGACGTCTACAGCCTGTCCTCGTTATTCAAATTAATTGCTAGTTTAAACGGTGGGTAGTTGGGTACATTGAAAGGGTTTAAATTATTCGGAGCTAGTTCACGACTGTGTTTGGGTAGTTTGCTTAATCAAGTGTTGGATTGTGGAGGTAAAGTGAGGTTATATTTTACACAAATTACTAAAATATTATAGTTGGCATTATCAGCCTATAATGAGCCCAGTCTTGCTTGGGACACAGGCCTCCTCTCTGTGAGATCGCCTTGTGCGGGTTGGTTGAAGTCTTCAAACTTTCTAGTTTTTGCTATTTGATCCTCCTTATGTTTTCTTTCACCGTTTTTGGAGTATTGGTTATGAAATGGGTTCGAACAAACGAAAATGTTATACCTAGTTATGACCGAAAAATTGGTTTAAAATCATCCTTCGGAAAATGTAATTGGTCTGTTGCAATTAAAACAAAGTCAAACTAAGTTAACAACATAAACAGATACAATATTTTTGCAGGAACACAGACTTCTACTCTATGAGAGGGATTAGGCCACGGGGCTCATTACGGATTGATGAATCTCACATGTCAAAACCATAGCTGAGTAAACAGGCCCGGACTTAGAAAGTCAGGGCCCCTAGGCACTTGGCATTTCGGGCCCGCCCCTCCATCTCGAAATTATTCCATTTTGGTTTAGCAAATTATTGTTATTGCACAAAACACACAATTTTCAATCGATTTTAATTACTTTAATTAACATCAGAAGTAATTATAATTTCGTTAATCTATTTTATAGAATGAGCTTTTTGTGAACATAAGCACGAATGACGTCATCATAATCAATTGATTGTAGTATTTCTGGCTCTATGTACATTACAGAGAGTGAATTTAGCCTTTTCTCTTCTATTTGATCTTAAGTTATTACAAAATTCTCTTTAGCACCGAAAACGACCGTTCTGCTGCGCAGTTTGACGCTGGTACACAATAGCATTTGGAGCGCAATTCCTACGTTTTGGATAAATATCCAAAAATACACATTATCCCATTACAAGGAAAGGGTTCGTATGTGTGTGAAATTCTTTATTACCTCATATCTTTCAAACAACTAGACGGATATATAAGACATTGTATAGACAGTTTTTAACCGCCCAACTGTTCTTAGATAAGTGACGTTAAAAAAAAAACAAAATTGGCGGCTTTTGGTCGTTAAGAAAGTAAACTTTTTACTTAACTTTTTATTAGTAGATCCGTGCCTCTGTAGTTCTGCAATCAATCTATATATTTCAACAGCTTTCGACTCATAAAGATCAAAGGTACTTGGTTACCTTAAGTCTTCTAGTTACGTTACCAAAGATTGAAACAGTGCAGCGATTGTACCTAGATCAATGTTGATTGAAGAAACTTGTTCACTTTGTTGAATCTTTCCATGATATCATTCCAGAAATAATAAGTTTCCATCATGTCTTTTGAATGCGGCAGACCTATAGCTTCAGAGCGCGTAGAGTTTTTTCAATTTGAATCATTGGCAATTATATATAGAGATGCCATGATCTCATCTCATTAAGAACAGAGATTTCGGCTGGAGCTAACTCGAGCAGACCATCGTTTCAGAGAAAGAATCTTCAAGACTGTTGAATTTGGTTTCAGTATCAACAGCATTTACCATCTGTGTGTTGATGCCGAAAAAAAATTGTACAATGATTGCAAAATATTGAAGAAAGATATAACAGCCAGGCAAGACTCTAGAAGTTTCAGCGAATGAGCCGAACAGGAAACGAAATCTGAGGGTTCACTTGTTTTATTCTCACTGGAAGGTCAGAATAAACGTCATATTGCTTGCATTATCGTTAAACTGCCCCCGACAATCGGAGATATCCAAGTCGTGTCTTTTCAATGCCTCTAAGACGACTTTAGCCAGGTCTACCGCTTTATGGCCACAATTTGGAATAAATATCCTTAGCCTTTGTCTACCGATCGCATTGCGGGGATCGGGAAACAACCAGGCTTACCTGTAAAAATAAATGTATGAGTTAATAATAAATAAATAATTAAATAAATTAGTGCTACTGGGGGACTTTAATGCCCACCAGGAGTGGCTCTTCCCATTACAGTGCACTGATCATTGTGGTATTTATTAAAGATCTACTTACGTTTCATAACACTCCACAATCCATCTTCACATCTTTTGATATCGCATCAATTTGTGTAACTCATTTTTATATATATTCTTTGTATTATTACATCTGGAAAGCATATTTAGTTATCTCTGACTGTTTTAAATATCTAAACTTAAATTATATTCGTAATTTATAATTCTTCTTGTAATATTTTTCTACTGTGACGTTTTATCTGACATGACATATGTCTGTCTATTTTATTTTCTTAAAGCCATAGACATACCATAGGTACCATGGACTATAATACCTAGACCTTTCCTTAAGCTAGTTGTACATTATTGTAAGGTCAGAGCAGACTGACCCGCCTTTATTCGCTCTTAAAGTCGTTTTTATTCGCTCTGGTCTTATTGAGATTTGAATTTGAAATTTAGAAAGGATTGCAAATCGAATGAAAAACGGGCTTCAGATTTTTGGTAGCCGAGAGTCTGGTCTGAACGCCGACAGTGGTTGATACTGTGTACTAGAATACGAAGTGTATTTTTCTATTCTGAAACTCTTAAAACGGTGTATTATCAGCTTATGTAAGACTATTATTATTTGATGTGCTCCAATTAAATATATATTTTGTGTGGTTCCCGAGAGCATTATTTCCTGGATACTTACCCTCAACGGCCATCTCGTGGCATCAAAGGCCTCGCTGTTTGGCGTTTTGAGCCATAGCCGGCCTCCATACCACTCGGAGCCTGCGTATATTTACCCGTTTGCCTGTCCATCCGTCCTGCTAACTATTCTACTGCCTACTTGCCTGATTGCCTGCCTTGACCACCTACCCGTGGTGTCTGCTGACCTGCCTACCTGCTCGATTGCCTGCATGTCCGTCGTTGCTGCCTGATCACCTGCCTACCTCGGACATTCCACGACTTCCTGACCGAGCTGATGCCTGGATAGTTGCCCACGTCGTGCGAAGCTGTAGTTACTATACTCTATATCCTTTTTTTCTAATTTTCATAGCTTTAATTTATTTTTATCTTTTTATCTTGATTTTAATAACGTGGCTTACGTATAGCTCTCCGGCGCTATACGTAACGCTACATCATGCTGGGCAAGAGACGCGCAAGCTTGCGCTAGCGCTCAATCTCACCAAGCTGGCCCAGGGGGCAACGAGGGTGCCAGGTGTTAATTCGCACACAGCCAATTGCTTGGACCTTATGCTGAGAACAGATCCAGACCGATACTCAGTGTCGATATTTCACCTATGGGTAGTTCCGACTTCTGTCTGATGAAGTCTGTGTCCGTCTACTCCCCACCTGATCTCAGCCCAAGAGGCACAGGCAGGTATGGCGGTACAAGTCAGCAGACTGGGATGGGATGTGATCTTTCTGTGCAGGATATCCTTAGCAGCTCACTTGCTTCTCTTCGGACGATCCATCGTCATGCGCTGACGCTGTGACAGATGTGTCGGGTGATGGAGTACTACATTCCGTTCTCTGACGTAGCAATGTATAACGAAACCGACCATGGTACGCGCAAGGCGAATAACGTGAGACAGAAGAAGAGATCCTTCAACACAGCTTCCAAGTGCAGCAACAAGATGATGCAAAGAGCACGGTTTGACCACATGAGCAGAATCAGGAACAAACTTGCGGGTAGCAAGGCGTGTTGGTCCCTGGCTAAGTCAGTCGAATCAAACTTCTGTCACCCCTCACTACCATCACTGCCGAAACCTGGCGGGTCATTGGCCCACTCCGCTGAGGAGGACAGACTTGTTTGCCTCCCTTTTTGCGGCATCGTCGCATCTGAATACTTACGGCGCGCAGCTTCCTCCTTCTCCTGATGGATGTGTGACGATTATGTCGGACATTCGCATCCATCAAAAGGACATGCGTAGGGTGGTGCGTAGCCTAGATGTGAACAAAGCAAGTGGCCCCTACGGGATAGCAATTGTACTTAAAACCTGTGCGCCTGAATTGTCTCCGATCTTGACACGCCTATATCGCCTTTCGATAGAGACTGGAAAAGTGCCGAAGGCTTGGAAACATGCCAACGTACAGCCCGTGCCCAAAAAGGGCAGTCGTGCTGACCCAGCCAACCACAGACACATCTCTGTAACATCCATCCTCTGTAAGAGTATGGACGTTACAAAGGCAACATAGATTCCACTAAACTTAATGATACTATAATAACGGACCCTGCAGAAATGGCTTCTATCTTCAACAATCATAATGTTGATCTAACGCATGAAACTGCGCAATCAAGTGTGACAGCTTCAGGAGTAACAAATGTAAGAACGCGATGTTTCTTAGACCGATGCTGGAAAGTGAGCTCTGTCTAGAAATAATGTCTCTCTCCAACACCAAATCGGCGGGTTATGACAAAATAAATACAAAAATTATAAAAGTCTGCTGTCATGAACTAACTGGTATCTTGACTTACCTAATCAATATATCGTTTTCAGCGGGCACTTTTCCCGATAGATTAAAACAATCCATAATAAAGCCAATATTTAAAAAGGGAGACAAATTTGATATCAATAATTATCGACTTATTACCTTAATACCTATCTTGACAAAAAATTATGAAAAATGTATGTATAAAAGGCTTACTGATTTCTGTGATAAATTTGATATTATAAGTAACGAACAGTTTGGTTTTCAAAAAAATAAATTCACATCATTAGCTATGTTCTCTCTCATGAAAACAATTCTTACAAATGTCAACAATAATCACCTGACTACTGGACTTTTCTTTGAACTATCAAAAACCTTCGCTCTAATCTCACATAAGGTATTGATGGATAATTTGGAGTTTGTCGGGATAAGGGGACTTGCTCTTCAGCGGATTGCATCATATTTAAGTAGTAGGCAACAATGTGTAATTCATAAAATCAATAAAATTTCACTAAAATAATGATATGATACCCTACTCATCAGAATATAGGCATAATAAATAAGGCGTTCCCCAGGAAAGCGTGTTAGGGCAGTTATTAGTTTCTAATATATGTAAATGACATCATAAATATAACCAAGCATAAATGCGTTTTATTTGCTGACGATATATCCATAATCGTGACATATGATAAAAAAAATACCATTTCAGACCATGAACTTGACATTTATAATACAATAGATACATTACTGCATTGGCTCGACAAAAACCGTTTAAAAATTAATTTAGATAAAGCCGTTTATATTCAATTTAATATATGGAATAATTATAAAAATAACATTAATCTTAATATAAATAAAATCAAAGAAGTAACAAATATAGGTTCTTCGGGGTAATAATAGATAAAGATATGTATTGGAAAGAACACGTTGATAATTTCAGCACTAGAATTAATAAGTTCGTATACGCGTTAAAACAGGTAAAAAATTTAACAAAAATAAAAACGGCCGTTATGTCTTACCACGCATATGTGGAATCATTATAGCGCTATGGTCTTATAGTGTAGGGTAATAGTTTTGATCTGGATAGAACATTTGTTGCCCAAAGAAAGTGTATAAGAGCAATCAATGGTCTTAAACCTGATGACTCTTGTCGACTAATATTTTAAAAATCTTGGTTTGCTACCGCTGTCATCTCTCTACATTTTTTAAATTTGTGTTTTCTTAGTTACAAACAAAAAACTATTTAAGACAGCAAATGAAGAGTGCCGTCGAAATAAACAGAACCCTACAAATTGGTTCTAAACGATATGCCTAGACTTACCAAATATATTTAACAGCTGCCTAGAAATGTGTGTGCATATCTACAACATGATATAAAACCACTTCAAGACAATGAGTACAACATTGTTAAAAATAAAATTATACAAGTGGTTAGGTGAATGTAATTTTTATAATATAAAAGAATTTATGGCTATGAAACCCCCTGAAAGACTCAATAGCTAATTTTTTAATTGTTCTTGTTTGATTATTGAATTGAATTTATAATATTGATTATTTTAATTATTAATTGTAATCTATTTTTTTTGTTTGTAACTAGTTTGTGTGTTACCCAAAAATTGCATGCTTTGTCGTAATTTAGTTGAACATTTTTGTACCTTTTCCATTATATTTAACACCATTTTATATCATGTTTTATGCAAGTAAATGATTTGATTTTGAATTTTAATAAATCGTGTGCTCAACGGTAAGCTTCTGGCATACCTAGAAGCGAACGACATTCTCAGTGACCGCCAATACTGCTTCCGCCGAAATAATAAAAAACGTTGCCCCATACTAGGAATTTCTTCCTGTATCGTGGGTGCGTTTACAAACATAAACTCACATACACAACACCCAGAGCCGGAACAATTATCTGTAGGTCATACAAATATTTGTTCCGTGCGTGAATCGATCCCGCGACACGCAGCGCAGCAGTCAATCGCTCAACCACTGCGCCAACCGTGCGCCCAAATCGATCCACTGGGGATCTTCTAGCGTATGCCATTCACATTAGGAGTGAGGCAATCGAGAAAAACGGGGAACCGCTAGCCATCTCCCTCGACATCTCGAAGGCTTTTAACAAGGTCTGGCACAAATCTCTATGACAATGAGGTTTTCTGTAAGAGAACCCAATTATGGGTTAAGCTCGCCTTTGTACATAAGCTGTCCTTTTGTATTTGTATGTGTGTTTTGTGTACAATAAAGAACAATAATAATAATATTAGTGTTTTATCAGGCGGGAACAAGGTGCGCGCCTTCAACGGCTGGGTCATGCCGGTCTTGATGTATTCTTTCGGCATACTCAAATGACTCAGACAGAACTTGATGCCCTGGATAGGAGAGTCCGCACATTGCTTCATCTACGATCATCGGTTATGAGACTGTATATCCCGCGGAAATGCGGAGGTCGTGGCTTTTTAAATGCTAAGATCCTGCACAACCGCGAGATATGCAGTCTTAGTAAATACTTCCAGGCCGTCGACGTAGACTATTTGCATAGACACAACCTTGTAGCCTGTATTATCTATCAGCAACTTGCTCTTAAATACAATCTTGTGGAATAGGAAGTGCCTTAGTATAAGTATGTGCCCGACCCAGTTCTCGAAAATGGCAATGTCACGTTGTATTGGGATCGGTTTATCATCACTGACAGGACTATTGTTGCCAATATGCCCGACATAGTGGAAATAGACCGACTAGAGCGTCGCGCAATGATTGTTGATATAGCGGTCCCCAATGACGACAACCTCGTGAAGGCTGACAGAGATAAGAAAAGCTTAATAATCTTGATCTGGCCCGCGATGTTGTCGACATGTGGGATGTGAATATAACAGTCATTGTGCCGATGGTCGTGACGGCCAATGGCATAATAGCCAAGAGCCTCGACGAACATCTTAGGAGGCTCTCGTTGGGCAGCTGGATCAAGGGCTTGATCCAGAAAGCGGTACTCCTGGACACGGCGCGTATAGTCAGGAGGTTCCTCTCTCAGAATCCTTGACCAACTGTAGCTTGGACCCTGTTCTCGATACCGGTGGGCTACTATTTTTGTATTTTAAATGTATTTTTTATGGAAAAATATTTAAAAATGTAAAAATATGTAAATAAGATGAATAAATGGAATAATAACAAAGCCTCATTCAAAGACTTCCTGGGGGATCGACCCGTCCGAGTGGTTATTGATGGCTGCTCGTCTGGTCAGTTAGATACCAACGCCGGAGTCCCTCCGGGGTCAGTGCTCTCGGCAACATTATACGTAGATGACAGCACTGTTGCTGAGCGTGTCTTGCGCATGAGCTACTGGGCCATGGAACTTTCGACGCCCGTAACAATTGTTTTTGTTTTACTTTTATGTTTCCATACCGGGCTAGATAATGATGAGACAAATTGATATTGCTATGATTTTATCTGATGCATAAATATATTATTATGAATGTAGTACCTATATTGTGTGTATTTTGGTCTGTGCTAAATAAATGAATTTTCTTTCTTTTCAAACAAACAGTGGAGTAATTGCCATATTACGTTTGTATAGAAACATTATCGACTAGGCTAACCATAACGTACCATCTCGAACTTCTTGGTGTTACGTTGACATCGACGCTCAATTACAGTCCATTCATTGAGGCGATAGGTCAGATGGCTGCAAAACTGTTGGGGATTCTTGCAAAGGTGAGACAGTACTTTACGCCTGAACAGCTGCTCAATATGAATAAAGCGCAAGTTCGGTCATGCATAAAGTACTGCTTTCACGGATCTGCCAAATACCAGCTTGGTGCATTTGAGTCGATTAACAGACGGGCCAAGCGGCTTATTGGCAACGATGCACTGGTCACGTGAAAGCGCCAGGGACAACGGCGGACGATGCATAAGAAATATAGCATGAGAAATGAAAAAAAATTTTTTCGATAAAGGTTTTGAAAGCCAGGCTTTTGAGCATGTATTATGCAGGTCGCGCTACCACTGGTACTAGGGCCCCTAGGCTGGCCGGGCCCCTAAGCCGGGGTCTTGTAGTCCTAGGTGGAAATCCGGCCCTGTAAGTAAATGTTTGTTACAATAACAGAAACTCTGCCTAATTATGCATGAATAACATCTTTACTAACAAGCAATTTCTCAAAGAAATCTTTAGATGTCTTTGAGGTAGAAAGAACATCTGAGGTAGGTTGCAAGCTTATCAAAACAACTGAGCACCCCTTCCCATATATATTATGCCACCTCCCCCCACTTCAACTTGTAAAGTATTTACAACAAATAATAATAATAACAGCCCTACAATAATATTTTTCTACACATGTATAAAAAATGTAGGAAAAATTTAATATCAACAAGTCCTTTGACTGGGGAACTGTTAAGAAATTTGCTGATTTCCAAAACTTACTTTGTTTTTATGTACAAATTGAAATATATTATATTCAAGAGGAAAATTTGATATCTTCTCTCTTGGAACACAAGATGTATGGAGACAAAGGGAACAAGGGAACATGCGAGCTTATATTTTGTTGAATGATATGAAAAACTCAAACATACGCACACATATATACATATATATACTAGCTGTTGTCCGTGACTTTGTCTGCTTAGCATTTAGTACTTTGAATAGCCTTTTATTTATATCGCGCCATAATTATCATAGGTGTGCCTTACTTGAGAAATACAGTAGTTCTCCATTCAAACTTCTACCCCCCTGTCCACCCCTTAAAGGATGATTGCCGGACAAAAACTATTCTATGTGCTTGCCAAGGTCTCAAACTATCTCCATACCAAATTTCATCTAAATCGTGTCAGCGATTTAAGTGTGAAAAGGTAACAGTCAGACAGACAGAGTTAATTCAGTATTTATAATATTATTAGTATAGTATTTGTTTAGTATGTGAAAGGCTTGCGAGGAGCTGAAGCCAACTCGTAGAGGCCCCGTTAGGCATGCATCAGGAAATATGATACCAACCGACGATTATCCCTGTATGCACTACGCAACTGCACCCAAGAACAATCCCCGGTTGGTGCAAAATCAAAAGTTATTGCAAATTATGGAGATACAAATTATTGGGCTATGGCTTTTGTAGGTTTAGTGGGTCGATTGCTTTTTTTTTTTTTTTCTTCTTGCTGGATAAAATACATAGCGCATACGCGCCCATTGGAGGAATGGGGGGGCTATGTGAGACTCCCCGGGATGACCCAGTATACCCACTAAAATAACCCCCCAAAGTCCCCCAGTAGCACTAATTGGGCGGAAGGGTACCGCTGCTGTGCCGCATCAGCCGCCTCATTGAGGTACTCTGTGAGCCTGGTTGTCTCCTGATCTCCGCTGTGCGAATGGTAGACACAGGCGTAGATAATCTTATCCAACCCTGTGTCCGCCAGAGCCCACAGCACTGAGAACCTGGAGTCTTCAAGGTTACGGAGACGCCGATAGCAAGTGTCATCTCGGGCATACATGCATACACCCGCGCGTGGTTTAAAATTGTGCTCCAGGGTAAACTCTGGGTAGGATAAGTACGACACGTCTGACAGACTGCCTATCTGCGTCTCCGTAAGGAAAAAATAGTGCTGGCTTTTCAGTCTCCAGGTGATGGTAGACTGAGTTGAGATTGGAGTGCAGACCTCTAATATTAGTGAGGTGCACTTTGTGGGGGAGGCAGACTCTTTCGTTGACCCGATTCGCCGCAGAAGGGCAGGACGGCGCAGGCGGCGAAACGCTGACCTGAGGCCGCCTTAACAGAGGTCGGCGGACGATAGATCGGGGACTCTATCGTTCATGCTGCATGGCCCTTGAAGTTGTGGTGATGTCCCAGTGCACCCGGACATCGCTGAAGGAGAAGGGAGCCTAGAAGTGGGCCACGCTGGATGGGTTCTCGCAGCCCACCCATCAAGCCGAAATTAGGTGCACAGGTGGAGTTTTTAGTGAGTGCAAGCCCCACATAACCGCGTCGTCTCCCCGGACAGCGTGGTATGCGTTAGGCATTTTTTTAGACTAAAAAAAAATAAAAAGGGGGCCGGTAGTCCTCATGGACGGCGTCCCTGCACGGGTGGTAGCATTCGCTGCCTCCCAGATGGATCACAGGTTTTGAGGTTCCCGAAACTGTGGAGGGAGGGGCAGTTTTGGCTCCTCCGAAAAGAGTGACGCCCGGTGGACTCCCCCTCGGCATACTGGCCCATCGTTCTGCTTGATCAGGTCGGTAAAATGTTCGAGAGGATCATCGCCGCCCGGCTTAATATATTGGGAATTAGAGGCTTCGGTGCTAGCCAGGGTGTACGAGTGGACGGCGTGGCGTAAGGTGCTAGGGAGCGCCCAGCCTCGCTGCGGAGGACCGGGAGGCCGTGCGGCGGGAGGCGAAGGACTCAATCGTCCTTCATTGGATGGAAGACCTCGCCACCGCCGGCTTTGGCCGCGTAAGATGGGCGCGCTCGGTCCAGTCCTGCGGGGCTGTCTCGAGCGGCCCCATGGTTTCCTCTCGTTCCGTCTAGTGCAGGTATTGTCCGGACATGGGTGTTTCGGAACACACCTGTACCGGATACGGAGGGACGAAACCCCGGTATGCCATGACTGCGGAGCAGTGGAGGACACGGCGCAGCACACCATCGAGGTGTGCCCAGTCTGGGTTGAGCAGCACCGTGCCTTGATCCAAGTGGTTAGGCAGGACCTCTCACTTCCCGGCGTGGTCAACTCCATGCTGGGGAGTGAGGAGGCCTGGGCGGTGGTTGCCTCCTTTTGCGAAGACGTCATGTCGCAAAAGGAGGCAGCGGAGCGTGCGCGGGAGGATGACCCTCTCGCTGCACCACTCCGCAGGCGAAAAAGGGGTGGGCGCAGGTGGTTATACGATCGTCTCCTCCCACCTCCTGGTGGTAACTAACGGGCGAAAGGCGCGGGGGCACCTTCGCTCGCATTTCACCATTCACCACTCTCACTCCACTGAGGGAGGAGCGTGAAGGTCCTGCTGTAAAGGCGGGCGGTCGTCGGCGGAGGACTGGACGTAAATGCTGTGCCGGTTTCCCAGTCCTCCTCCACTCAGACGATGTGGGAGTGCCACTGGGTTATTTTAGTGGGTATACTGGGTCATCCCGGGGAGTCTCACATAACCCTCCCATTCCTCCAATGGGCGCGTATGCGCTATGTATTTTTTCCAGCGAGACGAAAAAATATATATACATATATTCCGGTAGTCCTCCTACAGTTTTGGACTTTAATGCCCACCACCAGGAGTGGCTTTGCCCATACCAGTGTACTGATCATGCTGGGCTAGAGACGCGCAAGCTTGCGCTAGCGCTAAATCTCAACCAGCTGGTCCAGGGGGCAACGAGGGTGCCAGATGTTGATTCGCACACAGCCAATAGCTTGGACCTTCTACTGACAACAGATCCAGACAGATACTCTGTGTCGATATCGTCATCTTTGGGTAGTTCCGACCACTGTCTGGTGAAGTCTGTGTCCGTCTACTGCCCGCCCGATCCCAGCCCAGGAGGCACCCGGCGGGTATGGCGGTACAAGTCAGCAGATTGGGATGGGATGCGATCTTTCTTCGCATGCTATCCTTAGCAGCCCACTTGCTTCTCTTCGGATGATCGTCGTGCGCTGACGCTGTGTCCGATGTGTTGCGACGGGAAATGGATAATCCATTCTCTGACATAGCAATGTCTCACGTCGGCAGACCATGGTATGGAGCCGAGTGTAACCGTGCCGACGCGGTTAAACACATGGCTTACCAGACATGGATCGACGATCAAACACGCAAGGCTACTGACGTGAGTCAGAAGAAGAGAGCCTTCAGCAGGGCTGTCAAGTTCTGCAAAAAGGTGATGCGAAGAGCATGGTTTGATCACATTAGCAGAATCGGGCACAAACTGGCTTCATACCCAGCGGGTAGCAAAGCGTTTTGGTCCCTGGCTAAGTCGGTCGAATCAAACTTCTGTCGCCCCTCACTACCACCACTGCTGAAACCTGGCGGGTCATTGGCCCACTCCGCTGAGGAGAAGGCAAACTTATTTGCCTGCTTTTTTTTGGAATCTTCTCCTCCTTTTCCTAATGGATGTGTGACGTTTGGCACACCTCCGACTAAATAGAGTTTTAAATAAAAAACAATAAAATAATTTGGGTATCAAAAAGGTGTTGGCACTTTAGACGCCATATATACGTTATTGGATGATGTGATAGGCAAAATTAATAATAAAATGAGAGTTGCAGGGATTTTCTTAAATTTAAGCTCTGCATTTGACACAATTGACCATGAATTACTTCTGACTACAAGTAAAATTTCACAATTTAAAAACCCCCGACGCATTTATCTTGCGACAAGTAAAATTTCAAAATTTAAAAAACCCCCGACACATTTATCTTGCGAAAACACCCCATTCAAACAGTAAAACGCCCATAACTTTTGAACGGCTGAACCGATTTTATTCAAACATAGCTAAGAACACTCTCGACAAAATCACCTTTCAATCAAAAAAAACTAAATCAAAATCGGTTCATCCGTTTAGGCGCTATGATGCCACAGACAGACACATAGATACACAGATACACAGACACACAGATACACAGCAACACACTTGAAACTTATAACACCCCTCTTTTACCGGCGGGGGTTAAAAATTAGTCATTACGGAATAAGAGGAAATGGTTTGCAACTATTCTCGTCCTAATTAAAAACCGGCGGATTTATGTTGAAATTGACAAAACTCAGAATAATTATTAAAAAGGTATAAATCCAAAATTGTACGCATATCAACGAGTGTCTCACAGGGATCTATTTTGGGACCTATTTTATTTTTGTTATATATTAATGAGTTGATAATTATCTAAATAAAATTTTACCTGACATTTAATTAGTAATTTTCGCAGATGACACAAATGCCATAGTAGCAGCCAATGACATAGTACAGATGACATAAAGGGTAAATGCTACGTTAGAAGCATTTCATGTATGGTTCACGGCAAATAAATTATTAATTAATAGTAAAAAGACTCAAATAATGTTGTTTAAGACTACAGTCCCTAACAAAGATAGTTTAAATGTTGCCTTAAATGAAGTCGACATTGACCTCGTAGCCGAAGTAATGGCGAATGGAGATTCCAATGGCGTCCTCTGCTTCCTCCCAGGCGTTAAATATGTTCTTTATTAGGTGGACACCCGCGTCAGTTGTGCAACGCCCTTTGGTAAAACCGTACTGTAGATCATAAAAGATGGAATGTTTGTAAAAATGACGCAACTATTGGTTGAGCATTAACTTTTCGAAGACCTTACTGAGAACCGGCAGAGAATAAAGTTATAAAATACGGCGGGTAATAAAGAGATAAAATAAACACATATTATTTGTTATCGTTGGTCGGTACAGAACCCATCACTTCCATCCCATTAAAATTTTACTGAACCAGTCAAAGTAACCAGCTTCTCACACGGGTCACAACATAAAAACATTTGACGATCGCGAGACTTCTCTAAATTACTTAAGGTATACCGTAGATGCATCAGGTACTACAGTCGGTAATAGCTGTTACTTGACCCACCCTTCCGTTAGCTGACCCATTATAAGTTAGACGATTTAGGTTAGCATATACATTAAAATATAATACTAAACTAATGATAACCTATCTGTTTTTATTAAGTTGTAGTACGCGACAAAAACAACTTCGTTTCAATAGTGCCTATAAAATACGATTTTTTATTTTCAAAGTAGCTGTTATATACTTTATAAAGTGTTTAATTTAGTGAATTGACATGTTGTATGTTTAGAAATAATATTTCTATTTCTAACAATAACATAATTTCTATTTATAAAATATAAGTGAAAATAGCACTAAATACTTTGAAGTTAAAGCAACTTGGAAAACTTACCGTGTTGGAGCGAGAAGTAATTAGAACCGGTGTGAACATCTGTGGTCTAAGCGAAACACATTAGAAGGGCAGCGGACACTTATTGACAGACCACCACGTCGTTTTCTTTTCTGGCAATGACATCAGCAGCACCAACGGTGTGGCATTTTTAATGCCTATTCATATGAAAAAATGCGTGATGGGATACGAGCCGATAAACGAACGGATTATCAGCTTTAAGATAAATGCTTCGCTTCACCAATGAACCTTAACGTAGTTCAAGTATATGCTCCCACCTCTACCGCAAGTGACGAGGCAATCGAGCAGTTTTACGCCGAATCTACAATAGCGAAGGTGCCCAACAGGGAGTTACTAATAATCATAGGAGACTTGAACGCTAAGATCGGAGAAAACGCTCATCAGCTGAGCAGAAGTGCGGGGAGATTTGGACTCGGGAAGCGGCATTAACGAGGTGAACGCTTAATGCAATTTACTTCAGAGAATGACCTGCTGATTTTAAACAGCCTTTTCCAACACCACCTTTGAAGGTTGTACACATCAGATTCGGTCGCGATGGAAATCATCTGTGACTAATGCCCATACGTTACCAGGAGCTGACTGCAGATCTGACCACAAACTTTTAATCTCTAAGCTGAAACTTAAGCTAAAACTGAACTGCAACAGCCCGAAACATTAAAAAGCCGAGGAAGTTTAAAGAAAAAGATGTTCTGGGATTTCGTTCGGTTGTCGAGCGGAACTGGTCACAGTGGTCTGAAGTGGATCTGGCTAAGGAAACACCCGATGCACTATGAGACAGAGCTTGGTCACTTATTACTATAACTGTTTCGAATACCACAAAAGACAGCATTGGATGACTGATGGCACCTTCAAGCTAGTCGAAGAACGCCGGAAGATGAAAGCAGCGGGTGCCGATATCAAGGCTCTCAATAAAATGTCGGCACAAATACAGCCCAAATGGTGACAAGACCATAACACGTACCTCAATATTAGCAATGTCTCACGTCGGCAGACCATGGTATGGAGCCGAGTGTAACCGCGCCGACGCGGTTAAAGGGTTTCGTTAGCCAGATCCACTTCAGACCACTGTGACCAGTTCTGCTCGATAACCGAACGAAATCCCAGAACATCTTTTTCTTTAAACTTCCTCGGCTTTTTAATGTTTCTGGCTGTTGTAGTTCAGTTCTAGCTTAAGGTTCAGCTTAGAGATAAAGAGTTTGTGGTCAGATCCGCAGTCAGCTCCTGGTAACGTATGGGCATTAGTCACAGATAATTTCCGTCGGGACTGAATCTGATGTAATCTATTTGGTTGCGAGGTTGGCATCGGGCGATACCCAAGTGTACAACCTTCAAAGGTGGTGTTGGAAAAGGCTGTTTAAAATCAGCAGGTCATTATCTGAAGAAAATTGCATTAAGCGTTCACCTCGTTAATTCCGCTTCCCGAGTCCAAATCTCCCCACACTTCTGCTCAGCTGATGAGCGTTTTCTCCGATCTTAGCGTTTAAGTCTCCTAGGATTATTAGTAACTCCCTGTTGAGTACCTTCGCTATTGTAGATTCGGCGTAAAACTGCTCGATTGCCTCGTCACTTGCGGTAGAGGTGGGAGCATATACTTGAACCACGTTAAGGTTCATTGGTGAAGCCTTTATCTTAAAGCTGATAATCCGTTCGTTTATCGGCTCGTATCCCATCACGCATTTTCTCATATGAATAGGTATTAAAAAGGCCACACCGTTGGTGCTGCTGATGTCATTGCCAGAAAAGAAAACGACGTGGTGGTCTGTCAATAAGTGTCCGCTGCCCTTCTAATGTGTTTCGCTTAGGCCACAGATGTTCACACCGGTTCTAATTACTTCTCGCTCCAACACGGTAAGTTTTCCAAGTTGCTTTAACTTCAAAGTATTTAGTGCTATTTTCACTTATATTTTATAAATAGAAATTATGTTATTGTTAGAAATAGAAATATTATTTCTAAACATACAACATGTCGATTCACTAAATTAAACACTTTATAAAGTATATAACAGATACTTTGAAAATAAAAAATCGTATTTTATAGGCACTATTGAAACGAAGTTGTTTTTGTCGCGTACTACAACTTAATAAAAACAGATAGGTTATCATTAGTTTAGTATTCTATTTTAATGTATATGCTAACCTAAATCGTCTAACTTATAATGGGTCAGCTAACGGCAGGGTGGGTCAAGTAACAGCTATTACCGACTGTAGTACCTGATGCATCTACGGTATACCTTAAGTAATTTAGAGAAGTCTCGCAATCGTCAAATGTTTTTATGTTGTGACCCGTGTGAGAAGCTGGTTACTTTGACTGGTTCAGTAAAACTTTAATGGGATGGAAGAGATGGGTTCTGTACCGACCAACGATAACAAATAATATGTGTTTATTTTAGGTAAACAAAATATTTGAATTACTATGCTATGGAGGTCAGATAAGTTATCGCTCCCTGTGAGCATTATTGTAAGCCGACCTTAAATAGATTAGAAAAACCTTAACTGATTGATTGATGATGATAAGGTGGCAAACCATAGGCTAGGATTATTTTGTAAAGAGGTACGTTTAGCTCTCATCATCATTATCATCATCAGACTTTTAATGTTTATTCATCTATTAAAACTTCATGCAACTTATAAGTACGTAGGTGGACTTAATGCCGCTTACTGCTGGGACACATGACTCTCTGTGAGAGAGGGAATGGGCCGTAATCCAACACGCGGGCCCAGTGCGGGTTGGTGGATGTCACATGTCTTCGAATTTTTTGGTTCTAGGACATGCCGGTTTCCTCACGATGTTTTGAGAGCAGTGGTGATGAAATAATTTACACAAAGTAAAGCGCTAGCCTGGGTTCAAACCCACGACCTACAATGTCGCGGCCGATACCACTAGGTAACCATTCTTCGTTTAGCTTTGCCTTATCAAAAAAGCATTTTTAAAAACCAATGTTTTGGAAAACAAACTTAACTATTTGATGTCGTAATGCTGATACTAATAATTAGAAAGAGTACAAAGCACCAAAAAATATATTTTCTAATTGGCTGGACGACAAACCACTACATAAAGGTCAAGTACACGACCTTACAAGAAGGTTTCTCTAAAACAAAGACAAGTATTTGTCCTTTCCTCGATTCTTAGTAGAACTTGTTGAATTAAATTGACAATTCTTTCTACGTACATTGACTCTCGAAGACATACAAAAACTAAATTGTATTGAGAATTAATTTAGAAAAACAAGGGGACAAAAATAGTGCTATTCTATTAGCAAAAACTACTGTGGAATGAGTTTTGAGTCTAAGGAACGTATCCATAGGTGTGAGTGAAAGATATAAGAGTGAAAGGGACGGATAGAGAATGGGAATATGGCAGAGCTGTGTAAGGAACGAGACAGACGTGTTATTTAAGTTTTTTATAAAGATGTATTTGATTTCTTTAAAATAAACAAGTTTTCAAGTAGCAAACCATTTAATTTCACCCCTCGATCCCACACTACTGTCAACCATAGGATAGTCGTTCGATAAATCACTTGAAATTTCGGTGGCAGGATTGGTCTCCTACAGGATTGGTCCTCCGTCCTCCTCTCTCTATGAGATGAAATTGGCCGTAATCCACCACGCGAGCCCAGTGCAAGTAGGTGGATGTCACATGTCTTTGATTCTTTGGTTCAAAAAAATAATATGCCGGTTTCCTCACGATGTTTTCGTTCACCATTTTGAGAGCAGTGGTGTTGTAATAATTTACTCAAAGTAAAGTGCCTGCTAGGGTCCAAATCCACGACCTACAATTTATAAGTTGTGGCCGTTACCACTGGGCCACCTCTAAGGACCATCCCCCAATTCGAAATGTTAAAGACAGCACTGCTGCTCAGAGATACTAGTCCAACGCACGGGCTACTGGGCCGCAGATCCGGTCTCTCCGTGAGGCCATAGTAGAGCGTTTGAACTTGTCCTTGCAGGCAGTCTCCAAATGGGGCGATGCCAATCTGGTCAGGTTGAATGCTGCTAAAACCCAGGCGTGTCTTTTTTCTGCTAAAAGGAGCCAATTCCACCCGGCTCCTTCTTTCCGTTGTGTGACCGTGCCGATAACGGACCATCTTGAGCTTTTTGGTGTTTCGTTGACATCGACTCTCAATTTTGGGCCATACATTGAAGCAAAGGCTCAGCTTACTGCCAAAAAATTGGGGATCCTTGCGAAGGTGAGAGGGTACTTCACGTCGGAACAGCTGCTCTACTTGTGTCAAGCGCAAGTTCAATCATGCATGGAGTACTGTTCTCATCTCTGGGGCGGATCTGCCAAATACCAGCTTGATGCACTCGAGTCGATCGAAAAGCGGGCCAAGAGACTCATCGGCAAAGAGGCACTGGTCAAGTCATAGCTTCAAAGCCTTGAACATCGTCGCCGAGTTGCCAGCTTGTCGGTTTTTTATCGGTTGCATTTCGGGGAGTGTGCGACGAAACTGCACAATTTGATTCCACCTAGCCCTTTCCATCATCGGACTACAAGACGTACGGCCATGTGCCATCGGTACATGGTGGATATCCCACCCATACGCAAAAAGCGTTTTGCTAATACTTCCATTGTGCGCACAGCTAAGGAGTGGAATTCCCTTCCAGTCTTTGTTCCTTGATAGCTACAACCTTGGGGTATTTAAGTCAAGAGTGAATAGGTTACTTCTAAGCAAGCGTGCTTCACCGTAGGCCACATCAACGCTTACCATCAGGTGAGATAGTGGTCCAGCGCAAGCCAATAGACCACAAAAAAAAAACTAAACTGCCCTTACAAAACCACCTGTACAAACCTATTGGTTCTACCCTGGGACCTTGATAGGTCAATGTCCTTAATTATTGTAATAAAAACAAGCCAATATGAAAGTAACACCCAAGTAATATGTAACAAGAAGATCTCCCTTTTTCGACACCCCAATACGCCAACATAATCAAAGTTGGTGTTAGGCTGCTCCCACGCGAGCATTCGTTCGGGGACACGTTTATTGAATTAAAACTTTCCTCGTTACTCTAGTGTGGATATGACTGATTACTCGGAAGCTGGCAACTACACGAATCGTTTGTGAATCGCACACAACTTTTATGTTTATCCAGCTTTATTTACTTTGCTAGAATGTTTGGGTAAGATAATTACTTATTTGTTTATGTTAATTTGTTTTACGTTTATTTATGTACTGTAATGTTGTTTATTGATATCGATCCTATAGGTAGGTTTACGTTTTGACGAATTAAAATAAACAGTAATGTTACTTTATTACTTTTGTCAGAAGTCATACAACTCTGTCACCAGTCGTCTCCGGCTGGACAGAAAGCTAGCCACGTCATAGTTGCTTAAAAGCTTTTCGATTGAAAAATCACCTCGCTCCATACGGTTTGCTTCCGTTCAGCCTAAAAAAGATTACACATTTTGTTATGTATTTTTTTTATTATATGTAATATACACATACTACACGTCTATTTATATCTTATATATAAGTAAAAGTACTTGTTTTACACACACATTTATTTACTATGCAACTGCGCTAACGTCCGACACGTCGGTCACTGGTCTAGCTGAAAACCAGCGTCGGGCACTAGTTGTCCGACATTGTCCTGAACTGATCCTATTTGGCGCAGCCGTGGGACACACAATGTTATATTTATATTTTTTTCTCTCTTTTTAGGGTTCCGTAGCCAAATGGCAAAAAACGTAACCCTTATAGATTCGTCATGTCTTTCTGTCTGTCTGTCCGTCCTTATGTCACAGCCACTTTTGCCCGAAACTATAAGAACTATGCTGTTGAAACTTGGAAAGTAGATGTATTCTGTGAACCGCAATAAGATTTTTACACAAAAATTGTCAAAAAATCAATAAATTTTGGGGGTTATACTTGAAACTGAAACTATTTTTTTTTTCATCAAACCCATACGTGTGGGGTATCTATGGATAGGTCTTCAAAAATGATATTGAGGATTGTTGGTTTGTTGGTTTCTAAACTGAATAGTTTGCGCGAGAAAGTGGTAAAATGTGTGTTCCGTCGCCCCTGTAACATATAAAATAAGAGAATGATAAAACAAAAAAAAATATATGATGTAGATTACCATGTAAACTTCCACCGAAAATTGGTTTGACGAGATCTAGTAAGTAGTTTTTTTTTATACGTCATAAATCGTAAATCGCAATTTACCAAGTACGGAACCCTTCGTGCGCGAGTCCGACTCGCACTTGGTCGGTTTTTTTTGTTGTTTAGTAAATTTTCTTTTTTTTTCAGTTTTATGTTGTATGCTCTAGACGTGGATGGTGTCAAATTAATGTGTTTTCTTTCTTTCTATTATTTTTGAATTCATCTAAAGGTCCTGCTTAAAAGCCTTGCATACCGATTTTGGTTTTGCAAACGAGTTAACAATATAGCGGCAATGAAAATTAAAAGCTGATGTAAATAACCTAGTAACTATTCCTCAGACTATCCTGAATCTAAAAATACCGCACATTTTCTTAAAACGTACTCCCGAGCGAACAATAAAGGTTTTCATGAAAAATGAACACGCTTGAAAGTGGGGAGTCACTATAGATATCATTAAGGTTACCACGAGTCATGCTAGTGTTACTTGATGTTAGCTTATTGTTCTGAACTTTAGGTTAAGTAACGGTCGGATAGGCCCGGGCGCGGATGGGTGGGGACTAATGTAGTTAACCGTGAAATCATCAAGATTGCAGGCTACTTCGACTTACCGGTGATGCCAAATTCTTTGTATGTTTCGTCCAGTTTTAGCCCCATTGACAGCGCGAGCGTTAGCCTCGGAAAGAAATTTGAAAGTGGTTAAGCATTTTTTGAAATAGCTGGAGCTGGCAATCGACACCACCATCTGACTAAATAGGTTCACTCAAAACATCCGTATTTCCAGGATCGTTTTTAACGGGTCCGTCGCTACTGTGGTTAATGTGCACACCAACCAACCTTCTACAAGGATGGATTGCCAATAAAACGGATCAGTATTTTAATACTGTTGTGTGTGTGAACTCGCTCACACAACAAACTACATAAAAACGTTTATAACACATTTGCTCGTAAATGGTCTCTTATTTCACCAATTTCAATATCGTATTGTATCTCATTACGTACTTGTGCGTTATTGTAATGTAAAACGCACGAGCTTTTTAATAAGGTAAAACATACGGTTTATTAAGGACGCTATTACATTTTTCTACAAATAACAGTATTTTTGAGGTACCATTTTAATGTATAAGCAATCACCGATGTGAAGATATCATGGTCTTAATTTAAAGATAATATATTCAGCTCCAGATATGCATCAGAAAAATTGTATGACATCATACAAAATACGTTTTGCCCATCACAATAATCGCAAAAAATTTAAAAAGTAGGGTCCCAATAGAATCCAGTTTAGGTAAATTTACAGCTTATTTTATCTTCAAAATTATAAAAAATTGCGGTATATATAGTCCTTTACAGGTTCAGCTAATTATTTTTCATCCGACGAAAAAATGGCCGGTTTTCGACATGGGTGTCATTTTCATGGTTTTTGGGGTCGCTTTTATCGATTACGGGGTCAAAACCAAAATAAAAGATGGCGCCGACGTAAATTTTGCCTGCTTTTCGACATGGGTGACATTTTCATGGTTTTTGGGTTCGCTTATATCGAATATGGAGTCAAAACCAAAATACAAGATGGCGCCGACGTAAATTTTGCCTGCTTTTCGACATGGGTGTCATTTTCATGGTTTTTGGGGTCGCTTATATGGAATATGGGATCAAAACCAAAATACAAGATGGCGCCGACTAAAATTTGTCATCTTTTCGTCATGGGTGTCATTGTCATGGTTTTTGGGGTCGCTTATATCGAATATGGGGTCAAAACTAAAATACAAGATGGCGCCGACTAAAATTTGTCATTTTTTCGTAATGGGTGTCATTGTCATAGTTTTTGGGGTCGCTTATATGGAATATGGGGTCAAAACCAAAATACAAGATGGCGCCGACAAAAATTAGTAAAATTTTCGTCATGGATGTCATTTTTCTAGATTTTGGGGACGCTTATATCAAATACGGGGTCAAAACCAAAATACAAGTTGGCGACGACAAAAATTTGACATCTTTTCGTCATGGGTGTAATTTTCATGGTTTTTGGGTAGTATGTCATTAGCTTGACTTACAAGTTGTAGGTCGTGGGTTCGAGCCCAGGCAGGCGCTTTACTTTGTGTAAATTATTTCTTCACCACTGCTCTCAAAACGGTGAAGGAAAACATCGTGAGGAAACCGGCATGTCCTAGAACCAAGTATTCGAAGATATGTGCATCCACCAACCCGCACTGGGCCCGCGTTGTTGGTTACAGCCCATTCCCTCTCACAGAGAGGAGGCCTGTGTCTCAGCAGTGGGAAAATGTTCCCACTGCTGAGACACAGGCCTCCTCTCTGTAATAAATATTACTATCACATCATCAGTCACTATTAATGAATAGTGACTGATGATGTGATAGTAATATTTAATATATTCCTTATAATGAAAAATGTTCAAGTCATTTTTTTATCCTTGTGACCGAAAATTAATTCGTTTTAGGTATCTACTTATTTCACGTAGCGTTTTTTTTTAAATACCTACTTACTACAACAAAGTGAAAAATAAAATTCTTTTCGGAAGTCGGTGTCGGTACCTATTGTTTTTCGTCACAGGAAAGCTATTATTTTTCTCTTTTAAATTTTTGTAGGTACCCCATATTGGGTATACTAAATACGTCTGCTTACCCCCTAAAACCGTACAAGCGTGATGATATATTATGGTATGGTTAAAACAAAACATAAACATACGATCACAGTAATCGCAGGTCATTTGCAGTTTGTTATTGAAGAGTTCCATTGTCTATCTCCGACTATCTTTATCAGATCCTAATATGTTATACAATAAAACCTTCCCTGAAAATACCACCACATACATTTATCGATGAAAACCCGATAAGTATCGGATAAGTAGTTTGGCCGAATAGATAGAGCATCTTCTTTTTTTGAAGTCGGTTGAAAATATTAACCTACATTTTACGACGACGGTTTGTAACAGTTATCAAATGCATTTTCAAAGTGCCAACTAACCTTCCTGAATCAACTTCAATAAAATTAAAAAATAATATCAAAGGCCAAGATTATTTGTGTGATGTATAAAATCGAGCACTCAGTAGTTTCAATGTGTGCGTACGCGTAATGTTGTTGTGTGCGACTAGATACCTAAATTTGAGTTCGTCGAAAATGTAACAGCGTCCTTAAGATCCGATAAGAGAGATAAGCTCCGTCTAAAATGAACGGTGCTTTTTTAAATCTTAGCAAAGAGTTTTTATATCAGAAAAGTGGTCAACATTTTATGACGCGATGGTTGCATGATTAGGACAACGCGATGGTTGCATGATTAGGACAACGCGATGGTTGCATGATTAGGACACCGCTAGATATGGCCTTAACTTATTGGGTAAGTTTATTCGGCAAGGCAAAGGATTTTGACCCCATCAATTAATCAATCACATAGTCGGAAATCCACATCGCGTCTTTCATCTCGCAAAACCTCGCCATACCGAATTCACTTACGCAATTAGACTGCCGGACGCGCTGCGGAATGGCGCAACACGTCACATTAGCAAGTTAGCGAAGCACCCGTTTTGCCCCTCGATAAAATTAAAAAATTGCTCAAAGCGCCTAAAATAGTTTTCACTTCAAAAAACCACAACACACAAGTTAAAACATGCACAAATAGATTCTTCAACAAACACAGTCTTGGTTCGTTTCGCGCACTATTTTCGATTCCTACCCTTTAAGCCCAAATAGGCCCAGGGGGCAAATACGTTACATATCATGTTATTGCTCGGTATTGTATCCGATTTAGATACCATCTCTGTGGCGAATAGCTATCATTGTGACCCTGAAACCTGTAATTCTATATTAATTGGCTCTTCTACGAAATCTCTGAAAATAATTACACAAAACATTCGCAGCATTTATAAGAACTTTGACAATTTTCAGGTGCAATTGGCCAGGTTCTCTTTCGAGATAGACATTATAGTTCTTACTGAATGCTGGCTAAATGAACATAAACCTGTTCCTATCTTTGAGAACTACGAAGTTTTTTCCTCTAGGACAAGGCTTAATCAAAATGGCGGCATTGTAATGTATGTTAAGAAGAATTTAAGATGCACTGTAGAAGAACCAGAGTCAAATGACGCTAGTTTTTTGTTGCTTCAAGTTCACCCGGACATCAACATTCTGGCTGTGTATAGGTCTCCATCTAATCACTGCACCAGCAGTTTTCTCAACTCATTGGATGATATCATACGCCCAATTAATGCAAAGCACATAATTATTACGGGTGACATGAACATTGACATTAAAACAAACAATAGTGACAGGAATAGTGCGTCTTACTTAAATCTGACTGCTGAGCTAGGGCTACTCCCGGCACACATCTATCCAACAAGGCTTGCCAATTGTCTTGATCATATTATGACAAACACACCCGACTCTGCTAGGGCCTTTGTTATGGATTCAACTGTGACTGACCACGCCTCTGTCCTCTTATGTCTTTCTTGCTCAGGCTCTTACGCTAACGGAAACAATGTGTACAGGAAAATTGACTATGAGGCTGCTCTTGCACAATTGCAGACTGTTGATTTCTCATTTGTCAACGATGACGCAGATGCAAATGATGCCGCCACCAGTTTTATTGAACATATTTCAAGTGCTCTAACGAAACATTCGACATTAATTTCACGGCCCTGTAGAAAAAGATTGCTTAAACCCTGGCTCACCACTGGGTTACTTCGATGTGTTCGCCATAGGGATAAGCTTCACAGATTAGCCACAAAAAATCCACAAAATGAATCTGCTAATCTGACTTACAAAAGGTACAGAAACTTTTGCAATAATCTTTTGGGAAAGTTAAAGAGAAGCTATGAAAAATCTTTGCTAGAAAACGCAAATTGTAGTAAGGATAAATGGAATGCTGTCAAATCCATAATCAACTCATCAAAGCAAAAATCCGTTGGGGACCATCTTTTGGTCCCTCAGAAAAGTAGTTCTAGTATTGTAAATGATATTAATGCCTACTTCTCCAATGTTGGTAAACTGCTTGCGGATGAAATTGTACCACCACAAAGTGAATATAATTTTGAGATAACCCCCGTCCCAAATTCTATAGTTTTGCTTCCGCCAGATGAAGCCGAAATTGATACATTAATTATGAACCTCAGAATTGACTGCGCTACTGGTTGGGATTCTATTCCAGCCAAATGTCCCCCATCTGACTAAATTAATTGAAATTTGTCTGAGTCAGGGTGTTTTTCCAAAGGTATTCAAAAAGTCCCTTATTACTCCTGTCCACAAGGGGGGGAGGAAGGATGATGTTGGAAATTATAGGCCCGTTTCTGTCCTTACGACCATGTCGAAAATATTGGAAAAGGTATTAAACAATAGGCTTACAAACTTTTTGCAGCACAATAATATACTTTCTGATTCCCAGTTTGGCTTTAGGTCGGGCAAAAGCACTGAAGATGCCGTAAGTCAACTAGTAGATCACGTCACACTTAAGCTAGACCAAAAAGAGAAATGTGTAGGCATATTTCTGGACCTGGCCAAGGCTTTCGACACAGTCATGATTCCCTTCCTTGTGTGCAAGTTGGAGAAGATTGGTATACGCGGTACTGCTTTGAGAATTTTTAAAGATTTTCTTACCGACCGCACGTAAAGAGTAAAAATCAAAGAACATGTTAGCTCCGACGCCTGGGTTACCTATGGCGTCCCACAAGGCAGCATACTCGGCCCGAGTCTCTTCTTGATTTACATAAATGACCTATGTCAGCTGCCACTAATAAACGGTAATATATTTACCTACGCTGACGATACGGCATTAGTTTTTCATGGGGGTACCTGGGATGAAGTTAAAACAATGGCTGAGTTGGGACTGCATAAAGTAGGCCATTGGCTAAGATCCAACCGTCTCACCCTAAACCTTTCTAAGTCAACATTTCTCCAATTTACTTTCAGTAAAATTAAACCAATAAGCTTAGATATTAAACTACATGTTTGCAATTTGACATCAGTGGAATGCCCATGCACAGCAATCTCTAAGTCTACGCATGTTAAATACCTTGGTGTGATGGTAGATGAAAGGCTTGGCTGGCGGCAGCACATTGATGTCACCACAACGCGTGTAAGGAAACTTATTTGGGCATTTAAAAAACTAAGGCACGTGGCCAATTTCGAACTCCTTCGCACAGTGTACTATGCGCTCGTACAGTCGGTCCTGGGATATTATATTGCTGTATGGGGTGGTGGATGTAAGACTTTTATGATACACCTTGAACGTGCCCAAAGATCCCTACTTAAAGTCATGACCTTCAGGCCGTTTAGATTTCCCACCAAGGCATTATACGAAAAGTGCGGAGTACTTACGGTGAGACAGAATTTTATTCTGCAGGTTGTCACCAAGCATCATATTGTAACGCCTTATGATGTTCAGCTATATAGGAAACGCACCGTTCCAAACGTTTGCTTACCAGTGCGCTGCCACACGGAGTCTGCTAGGAGACAACAGGTATATCTTGCTACCTTTCTTTACGAAAAATTAAACAGGGTCCTCAGTATTAATCCCCTCACGACTAGGGAAACAAAGATGAGGGGTAAAGAATTGGCTACTGTCCCTGGACTACTTCGAAACCGAAAACGTATTGCAATCAAATTAACAGAGAAAACTACTGGTTATTCCCCACACAAACACACACACAAACACAAACACACACACACACACACAAACACACACACAAACACATACACATTCACACTTTTTTTTACTATTAATAAAATTGGACTTTGTTTTGACGACTTCATTTTATTTTAATTGCTATCTTATTTATTTTTTTTCTTTTTGTCTTTCATTTTGATTTGGATTTTGATTGGGTATTAAACCCCAAAAAAAAAAATATGTTTTGATTTTAATTTTGACTTTAATTTGGATTGTATTTTGATTTCTCATTGTGATTTTAATTATCGTTTCAATATTGACTTCGATTTTAATTTTGAGTTTGGTTTTGATTATGATTTTATCTTTGTTTTGATGATTTTATTTTATTTTTAATTTTGACTAAATTTTACCTTCATTTTAATTTGGATTGTGATTGAAATTTCACTGTTAATTTTGACTTAGAGTGTAATTAATTTAACTTGAGTTTGATTATAATTTTAATTCTCATTGTGAATTTAATTCTGATTGTAATTCTATTTTTGATTTTAATTTTATTATTGAGTTTGTTTAAATTTCGGATCTTAATGATGATTTGATTTTAGTCTGGGATATTTAGTGAATACTTGTCTGGATTACAATTGTGTTTCAGTAATTATAATTATGTAACATAACGGAGGAGATCACTGGCCCCTGAAACACAGGAGCTGTTACCTAGCTCAGGGGTCAGGGTTTCACGACTTTTGTAAAATTTTAAAGCAAATAATAAACAATTTATTGTGCTAAGGCCGACATAATATCCTACAAACATGTTGTGCCCTTTGGGGTTACCGCTAGTTTATTATAAGTAGCTGAATAAATTAGAATTTGTGTGTATTAGGGATTGTTTTTAGTAGGTACACTTCCTGTTCTTATATTGGACTTTATGGGTCTAATTATAGAAAAGACTTGACCATCTCGTGGGCAACACATAATATGACTAAAGGGTCCATCGCTAATTTGTGAACAAGTAAAAATGATTCCGCGCGCTTTTTCTTTTCGCTGTATTGTTTTTGTTTGAAAATGTCGTCAAGTAATGATGAATTTATTAATTCGACACCGCCAAAAGTCTCAGAGGAAGCAAAAAGGCTACTCTAAGCCTCTTGTCCGAAAAATCGACCGATAGATACTTAGAAGCGTCTCAAAATTTAATCTTATGGAAAACAAGCAAAGATGCAAATTTATTTTCAGAAAGTGTGTTTTTAGCCTATTTCATGGAACTATCTCAAAAACTACAAAACTACTCTTAACTGGTGCTACTATTCAATGCTAAAAAACACTGTGAAAACAAAACATGGTATTGATATCAAGTCATACTCCAACTTGCTGGCATTTCTAAAAAGACGCTCAAGTGGCCATGTGAGTAAAAAGTCAAAAATATTTTCGGCTGGCAATGTCAAGAAGTTCCTAAAAGAAGCTCCGGATTGCCGATATTTGGCAACAAAGGTCAGTTGAAACTAAATCATTGTTATTAACTTCTTTCACATTCGCATTTCTTTACAATATAGGTGTTTTGTACGCTGTTATCTCTTTTCCGGTTGTATTAATATTTGGCATTAATGGTGCATGTAGACGTCAAGAGTTGGCAAATATCACAACTAATGATGTCGAGAACCATGGGCGGGTTCTTCTTGTCCAGGTCAAAAACACAATAAATAAAATGCCAATATCGTTCACAACACAGAGGCCCTTTCACGACATAGTGAAGAAATACGAAGCGCTTCGTTCAACAAAAGCAATGTCTAACAGATTTTTTCAAAATTATCAAAAAAATAAATTAAAAAAATTGGAGCAATGACGAAACAAATTGCCACTTTCTTAAATTTGGATGATCCACACACACAGGGCACAGTTTCAGAAGGTACTCGGCTACATTGCTCGCCGATTCAGGTGCGAACTTATTGACACTAAAACACCACGGAGGGTGGCGGTCGAACAGTGTAGCCGAGGGCTAAATAGATGACTCGATGAGAAATAAAGAAGAAATTTGCACCCGCATTACAAGGAATATAAATTTGGAGCCAAGACTCTCGACCATCTACGAGCGCACACGCGTACATTCCACCATCGTCGCCGCCGCAGCCGCCTCCGTCACCGCCACCGACTGCAGAACTCTGTGCTCTCGTTTCTCCTACTTTCACTCAAGAGATTGAGAAAATACTACTACTACTACCTCTACTTTCTTGTAGCCCTCGCCTGCGGCTCGGGCTAGCAATATCGCCTCGGCTGTAATTTTCAACTTACCGCACTTATATCATAATGTACTATTACGATACAGCGGACCTGTAAAACGGACTGCTGTATATAAAATTTAATCGGATCGGTATTTTTAAATGGATTCGGAATACTGTCATGTGTGTGAACTCGCTCATACAACTATATACATCAGCGCCGAATAAAACGTATACGATAAAGCGGACCTGTCAAACGGACCGCTTCTGTGTGAACGAGCACTAATGTTGTGGTCGGCCAATCTAATGAATTGCAGTATGTTACCAGTATTTATCATTTAGTGATAACCTATCTAAACTCCACATGCCAGATACAGGGAAATACAATAATACCCCTTGTTAAGATTGGTTGTGAGTCTTTTTTACTACGGAGCAAGTAGGTATTTACATCAATAATTCGAAGAAGTTCAACGAATATGAAAATGGAAGTTTCATAATATGAGATTTCTCACGTATAGGTACGCATTTACATCGGAATATGCTAAAAAGGTTGGTAACACGTGTTTTTCGTATGTTTCTACAGAAAGTGGAACAGCGATCTGATTTTATAGAAAATTCGTGTTCTATTTTGTAAGTAGGTACATAGACGTTTCAGAATTGTAGGTATTACAAATAATTTATGTATTGGCTTATCTACTGGATGAATCATGATTTCTGCTTTTCAGAACTGCTGAACATAGGCCTCCCCTAATTGTCACTAAATCGACCAGTTGTGGGCGTCTCGCATTCAGAAAATTTCTCAAATCTTCACCAAGACATTGAGGCGTTGTCCTAATACAACGCGAATACGAGATCATCGCAAGTTTGCTTCGCTTTGTACGTAAGAAATTTTAGTCGTACGAATCCGCGATCAAACTTAGTAATGTCGAATAGGTGTCCTAATTGGCATTCGCGCGATGCGGTATTCGCATTCTATCAGGACATCCAGATTTTATGATCTTGCGACCGCGCGATGGTCGCATGATTAGGACAAAGCTAGATGTGGCCTTCCTATTTCAACAATCAAATTGGTTTTAACAGCAGTCTTATTGGGTAAGTTTTTTCGGCAAGGCAAAGGATTTTGACCCCATCAATTAATCAATCACAAGTCGGAAATCCACATCGCGTCTTTCATCTCGCAAAACCTCGCCTTGTCGAATTCACTTACGCAATTAGACTGCCGGACGCGCTGCGGAATGGCGCAACACGTCACATTAGCAAGTTAGCGAAGCACCCGTTTTGCCCCTCGGCTACCAAAAATTACTCAAAGCGCCTAAAATAATTTTTACTTTAAAAAAAACACAACACACAAGTTACAACATGCACAAATAGATTCTTCAACAAACACAGTCTTGGTTCGTTTGGCGCACTATTTTCGATTCCTACCCTTTTGCCCAAATAGGCCCAGGGGGCAAATACGTTACATATCATGTTATTGCTTGGTATTGTGCTAAGGCCGACATAATATCCTACAAACATGTTGTGCCCTTTGGGGTTACCGCTAGTTTATTATAAGTAGCTGAATAAATTAGAATTTGTGTGTATTAGGGATTGTTTATAGTAGGTACACTTCCTGTTCTTATATTGGACCTTATGGATCCTATTATAGAAAAGACTTAACCATCTCGTGGGCAACACATAATATGACTAAAGGGTCCTGAAGTCATTTATCAGGAGATTAGACTTACTGCGAGTCTTCCTGATTGATGAGTATTGTTATAAAATATCCGCAAATAAGTTCTTTCGGTTTCAATTTTAGCATACTATAATCGTGACAATCAAATATATAATATGTCCGATGACGTTTCTCATATTCAAATTCAAATTCAATTTCATTTATTTCGGATAACTTGATCCATACAATACAAATTAAAATACAATAAAATAAAATAAATAACACAATTTAGAATCATATCACCCGCCTAATAAGGGATCTCCACAGCGGAGAGGAGATCCTATCAGCTACAGTCTTCAGAATTCCGTTGCAGCTGCCACGCATTCTGCAGATCAGAGAGACAGTTTTTTTGTGGATGACGGCATGAAAGCCGTCAGTATGATACAGTGTAAACATCCCCGATGCACTACAGAAGCGAGGCAACCCCAACATCATACAGAAGATGTTATTATACCGGATGCGCAAGACATCCAGCGATCTTTTGGTGTGACTGACCCACAGATTTCCCGTATAAAAGCTTTGACAATACGCCTTAAACAAAGTTATCTTTACTTGTTCAGAGCATCGGGAGAATCTGCGGGCCAGCATGTTACCTCTGACCGCCAAAGCCCTGCGCTCCCTCTCAATATCAAGATCGTCCCTAAGACCCTCGGTAATTAAATGCCCCATGTATTTAAATTTCGTGACACGATTTATGCACAAGCCATTTAGGGTAATATTTTGAGAATAACCGGGACATCCACCAGAGGCCCCAAAGACCATACATTCCGTTTTCTGGACATTGTATACAAGACCATGTGCAGCAGCATAGGCCTCACAAACTTTTAATAACTCCCCGAGGCTACCCGCCGTCGGGCCCAGCAGCACCATGTCGTCAGCGTAGCTAATATTCAATATTACATGCCGCCATAACTTTTTACGTAAGATATTGAAAATCTAATTCATAATTCTAATTAATTACTATGTTACCCATACACTATACCTATACAATGAGTATCATGCGTAAGTATCAAGTTTAATTATTATTAAGTATTTGTACAGCTGTCAAATCCGATTTCTTAGATTGTCACGACTATAACTTATCTTGCAATGACTTGCTCATCCATTTATTTTTTACCTTTTATCTCTCGAGTCTCCTGTGCTGGTCACAGATACATATTTTTCTTTCTTTCTTTTTCTTCTGCCAAGCATGACGGTCTAGCTTAGTAATATAAGTAATTCCAAAACCTATCGCCCTCACTTAAATTGTATCATTCATTTGCACGTGTTGCGTCACACTATAAGTGCAAAGAGTAATTGCGATTAGTAAATAAATAATAATTTGTTCAACAATGTAACAAAACAACCAGATTGATGGAAAATAAAATGACAATTAAAATAAAGATATATCAGAATCTAGGAATGGTAGGTAAAATATTCAAACCCCTCTGTATGTACCTACAGTAATCTGAAATAATTACAGAGTATATCCAGTAGTCAGGCAAATTACGTCCATTTAGAACGCGTTGCAACAATTCAACGGCTATTTACAGCATTTTAACGACCCTTGGCTTAACTAGGCTTTCCAATTTTGGAGTAATTTCCTCGCGTGATGATTTAACACTTTGTCTGTTGGTGTTGTTGTTTATTTGTTGTTTTAATTCTGTTCCAGATTTTAATACGAGCGGATTTTAATGTTATTAGGCTATATTGACTCGCCTTTGACCATTATCTCAACTGATGGTAAGCGATGATGGAGAACGTCGGCCTAGAAGTAACATATTCACTCCATTTGTTATTGCTTTGAGGAAACACTGAATCCAACAGGGACTTCCACTCTTTAGCTGTAAGCACAATGAAAGTATAACCAAAGCTTTTGTGCGTATGGTTGGATTCACATAGGAAGTTTTTTAGTGTTATTTGTTGAGAAAGATGGTATTATTTACCGCTATAACATTATTGAATACACTTAAAATCAACAGTTGTAGTAACTAACAAGATTGTTGATTATATCAATCTTAGAATTCCCGAAATTCCCTGACAGCAAAACAAATTTACCGAATCAACCTGTACCCAATAATGTCACTGTAACACATAACCAAATCCCTACACTTCGAGGATACGCCAAGACTAACAGTAAACATCAACTAATCCAAGCTAACATTATTTGTAGCGGCTCTAAAATAAACTTAGCGGAGAAACAGCAAGTTGAACCTTCCTCCAAATATCAAGAAATTATCACTCCACTCACTTCCGACCTCTAACTTAATTTATTGTTAGAAGGTAGGAAGTGATCAAAGTCAAAATCTAAATTAATAATTCACGGTCGACTGAGGAGTTTAGAGCTCATCTGTTTATTGTATTAAAACTGTTTGTTTGTTCACAACAAAGATACTGATTCTATTTTCTATAATTACAACTTTTATCTTTTACGGTACGTATACGGTTAGATATGTTTTAAGTTTCAAGTATTCCAAGGAATTAGATTTTTGATACAAACCAATTTTCCTTTTTTTTACCCCCTTAAGAGTTGAATGTTTAAAAAAAAAATTTATTAGTGTTACATAGAAGAAGCTTTGACGTTCCTAGTCCTAGTAGTTTCAGCTTTGCGTTGAAATATCAGTTTTACCTTTTCTTTAATAAAAAATATATGAACTTTTCATGCCTTTCCAAAGATATTGAAATTAAATTATCTTCTGAGAATATTGTCTGTCTACATACTCACAATATTTACACTTTACATTAACAAGACAGACATAAATGGAAACTTTGGGAGAGGACGTTCTAGAAGGACATGACATATACCTACTGACAGATCTTAATTTTATTTTTTATTTTTAAATAAAACGTTGCTCCACACTAGGAATTTCTTCCTGTATCGTGGGTGCGTTTACAAACATATAAACTCACATACACAACACCCAGAGCCGGAACAATTATCTGTAGGTCATACAAATATATGTTCCGTGTGGGAATCGAACCCGCGACACGCAGCGTAGCAGTCAATCGCTCAACCACTACGCCAACCGTGCGCCCTAATATAGTAATTGGTGATAGTTCTTAAGAAAAATCTAGTGCGTAGTACCCGTACCCGGTGTGCCTGTATCACCAGCATGAAAACTAATATGCATAACTTTAAAGAATGGCGCACGTGTCCCTTGCTTGCATTAATTGCTTCATATTATTTTCAAAAATCCGTCTATTCGTCAACGTTAAACATGCAGTGAATTCTGTTGAGTTTTAAAATGAAAGGAAATGTGCGTGGCTCCAAGCTGTCAAAACCGATACAAAATTAAAGTGCTGATGTAAGCACATAACCGAACCAAAAAGAGTACGTAAGGATTGATTGTAGCAGGAGGCGTTCTATAGTTCATGTGTGTGACATCCACTTGAGATATAATTTAATGCAATAAGCCATGAAATAATAAATTTTAGTCTTTGATTATCAAGTGCTGTGTTAGCTCCATAATATTTAATTTCATCCAATTCATAGAGGACTACTGTTTCTTCACTTATCGCTAGTAAAAACCACAAAGTGCAACTAAAACAAAAATCTCGACTCCATCGCAAGCAACGCGGGCGGCAAAACACAGTCCCTTTCCTGAATAAATCGTGATTCAAAACGAGCTTTCAGTTTGCCGACTTGGAAGTGGCTTAGATAAGTGATGGGATTCGTCTTTGTGAGAGGGTAATTCGAGAATTTTTCATCTTGAAAGCCAAGTTTGTGGTAAGCCCTTGGCAGACAAAGTGATATAAATAGCAAAGGATTGACGATCGGATCTTACTTTGGACATATTTCGTTTGTGAATGTTTTGTGATTTAACTTGTTTACGCAGTTACTTAGAGACTTGTTACAGTATTGTATTTCTTATTCGAGTTTTTGGATTACAATATGAAACGATAAACAACTCTTTGACAATTGAAAGATACGAGTTTGCAAGCGACTATTCTCATTTTTAATGTTTGGCTATGACTAATTGGCTTAAAAAAAATAAAGATTTCTTCAGTATATTATGAAAAAATATCCTATAATAATCTTTAAATAATATAAAACAAAGTCACTGTCTACATCTGTCTATTTCTCCGCTTACTTATTCTTAACCAGCAATGACAATGATACGGTTTTCACCAACACCTATTATAGCGTTAAACAAGAAAGGTTGGGGTATGTATATAATTTGTCCCATAAAAAGGGGGGGGGTCACTAGTAATAAATAAGTCATACTAATCTGTAAAGTCAATTTATCCTCAAAAAAGTTATAAACCAGGTAAGTTTTCTCAATATAGGTTGACACGAGACATGAAAATGATATAATCATTAACGACTAAAGAGATATTTATAATTTAGACCTAGATTTGAATATGCCTGCCAAAAAGAGCATCAAAAACCAAATGTCTGCAAGTTCAAAATCACACAAATCAGATTCAAAGTTGTTTCAAAAGAAATGAGAAATGGGGTACGTGTCAACGTTATTCCGTGTCCTACTTAGACAGTAAGAAAATAATTTGATAAGTGCATGATAAATTCTGCTGGCAAGCGACCAAGTAAACCAGCAATATAATTGCTGCCTCTTATATTTTAGATCCTGTTTTTATAGAATGATGTACGGTTTCCACATGGCGCGATAGGAGCCAAGTTTATGATTCCGGTAACTCAGGATTATCATAAGAATTTCTGGTAGGTACGTTTGTGATAGGGATTCGGTAATATTTTACTAACAAAGCATTTTTCTAAACCTTTTATTTTAAAGGTGTAAGGTGTGGACAGTGCTGTCTTTTACTACAATCATCATTATTTTAATTTAAATTTTAAAATTGAATACTTTCATTGTGCGAACAGCTAAGGAGTGGAATTCCCTTCCGGAGTCTTTGTTCGCTGATAGCTACAACCTTGGGGTCTTTAAGTCAAGAGTGAATAGGTTTCTTCTAAGTAAGCGTGCTTCACCGTAGGCCACATCATCGCTTACCATCAGGCGAGGTAGTGGTCAAACGCGAGCCTATCGATAATTCAAAAAAAAAAAAATTTAACTCATCCCAATTTATTTAATGGTTAGAGCGACATGTCTTCTGTTTTCTTACTTTTTTATACATACAATCAGTAACCACCGCCTTTCTAGAAAATCAACTTTCAAAAGATAATAGATTTTAGCAAAATGAAATGGCCATTTTCCCAAATAAATTCTTGAGGTTCTTGAAGACCTTACTATATTGCCTTACAAGTATCGATGCTAAATCAAAGGCATGTACTCCTACGTAGGTATTATAATGTATAAAAGAAGTAAAGATTATTTTGTTTTCTATTAAACCAAAACAAAGTTTCGGGTTCGCCTTTGAGCTTCTATTTCTGAAGCCTTTTAGCTTCAGAAATAAAATTTCTCAGAACTAGGATTAACGTAGATACTATTCAAGTGAAAGTACTACATATTTTAAGAATACTCCTCGTTTCACAGAAACATAATATAGCGCGATGTTTTCAAACAAATGATTTAAAACATCGTTCTATTCGTCATAAATCAAAGAAACTTAGACGAAAGATCGATGCTCACAAATTAGCGTGACATAACCCATGATCGACGTTTGTAAAACCTTTTTATGTTATGCCTTTGAATCCATACTAATATTATAAATGCGAAAGTAACTTTGTCTGTCTGTTACCTTTTCACGCTTAAACCTCTCAACCGATTTAGATGAAAGTTGGTATGTAGATTAGTTTGAGACCATGAGAAGGACATAGGCTACTTGCATAAAAAACGAAAGGGCAGAAATGGGGAATGTGGTATTACTTTTGTATGAAACTTCTTAATAGGACTTAAACCGAAGACCAAATTTAAATGGAATTTGGTATGGAGAAAATAGTTTGAGACCTTGGGAAGAACATCTTCTTCTTCTTCGTTTCGCTCTTGAAAGAGCGGTCGTGGTCACGATGATTTTTGTCCAATCGCTGATGTGGTAACTCGCCGCACGATCTCTCTCCATTTGGTCCGGTTACATGAAAGTTTGGCGCACTCATTTACAGGACCACCAACGGCGGACTTAATTTGATCAGTCCACTTCATCGGTGATCACCCGCGGGGCCTGTTACCGTCCACTCTGCCATGTACCACTAGGCGCTCAATGGAGTCGTTATTCCGCCTCGAGACATGGCCAATGAATTTCAGTATTCAAGACTGTACTACTGCTGATAGACGCTCTTTGATGCCGAGTTCTTGGAGTATGGAGACGTTTGTGTGGAATTCTGTCAAAGAAATACCAAACATTTTACTCCAGCACCACATTTTCAGAGCATCTATTTTTTTCCTTTCTAGTTCTCGTACTGTCCATGTCTCAGCTGCGTAGAGAAATATGGGGAATACAAGCGAACGGACGAGCCTGATCTTAGTATCTTTGGTTATTTGGCGATTCCTCCATACCTTCCTTAACATGGCTATTGCCCCTCTAGCCATCGCGATTCGGCGCTTCACCTCATCCATGCAACTGCCATTTCCTACAATCATAGCGCCAAGATATATGTAGGACTGCACTACGCCACAGTTGGCAATCTGTGCCACACCCGGCGAGTTGTTGTTGCTACGGTCCACAATCATTATTTTGGTCTTGCTCCGATTGGTCTTCAACCCAAATACAAGACTCATGCGATCCATCTTAAGGAGTAGTACCTCCATTTAGTCAGCACTAGTCCTAAACAATGTTGTGTCATCAGCGTAGCGAAGCTTCGCAATTTTGTTACCACCGATTGCAACACCATCAGTCTAGTCTTCGAGGGTGATCCGCATAATGATCTCTGTGTAGATGTTATATAACAGTGGTGATACATCCCTGGCGGACGCCTGCACTGGAATGGAAGCTGTCTGAGACATGGTGATCTGTCCGCACTCACGCAGTTCCTCCTTTGTAGAGTTCCCTAAGAAGGTGCACAAGATGTTTTGGTGTACCCATTACCAGTAGCGTATTCCACAAGGTTGGCCATTTCACAGAGTCAAACGCTTTTTAGAAATCAACAAAGCATATGTAGGTCAGCTTGTTGAATTTTCGTGCCTTCTCGATGACCTGACGAACAATGAAAATCTGCTCCTAAGTTTCTTTTCCCTTGACAAACCCCGCTTGCTCCTGTGCAATTTCTTTCGACAAGTGCGCCTTCAGTCGTTCATTAAGGATGTGTAACAGTATTTTGCTTGCATGGCTGATCAGTGCAATCAGACGGTAATTGCTACACTTTTTGGTCGAGCCCTTTTTGTGGAGAGGAATGAAAACCGTGTGAGCCCACTCCGTCGGCCATTTTCCTGCCCACTATATCTTATTGCAGATGATGTGAAAGATGTGGACGCCGCGTTCCCCCAATGGTGTATGTGTAGATGTCTGGTTCTAGTGAATCATTCTCAGGTTCTGTAGGTGTAAAGGCTTCCGACTGTGGATCTTCAAACAGCGACCCACAGTAACATCTCCAAGTCTGCTCCAATTCACTGACCACTTGACCATTACAGTCTTCAATGGCCAGGTTTTTGACGGCAGCATTCTAGTTATAAGCCGAATTTTGTGATGCATGTCTCTTGACTCATATCTACCTGCATGAGCTTCTATCTCCTCACAAATATTGTGCAGGTAGGTATTGTGGTTCTCTCTGCATTTCCTCTGAATCTGTGCAGACTTTTCATTCAGGGTTTTAACGCTTGCACCGGCTGCTTTCAGTTATCGATCGATACTCAACAAGCGCATAGGTGCCATCCAACATCCAGTGCTGTTGCTTGGGTGTCGCCGTTGGTGTTTTGGATCCTGAGACCGCCAGCTCTATAAGAGACTTTGCCGTGTTCCAAAGTTTTTCTGGTGGTTCGCTTTCAAAATCTGTGTTTGTCCATTTAGACCAGTTGTGTTCCACTACAGACTTGAATTTTGGAACATATGTCACGTCTTGCCTTCCTCTCTGATTTCCGAGGGCTCTGGCAGCCGATAATGTAAGTTTTAACTTTACGATCAGAAGTTGGTGATCTGATCCGCAGTCAGCGCCAGGTAGCGTTTGGGCATTCGTTACAGATGAAACCTACCGCGATCGAACCAGAATATAGTAAATCTGGTAGCGGTATTCAAGCCATCGGGTGATATCCAAGTATATAGCCTTCGAGGCTGGTGTTGGTAGAAGCTATCAGTAAAGACTAGGTCATTTTCGGACGCAAATTGTATAAGCCTGTCACCCATGTCGTTCTTAATACTGAGTCCAAACTTTCCAACGCACCTGCCAAGCTGCTCAGCATTTGCTCCAATTTTGGCATAAAAATAACCCAGGATGACAAGCAGCTCTCTGTGGGGAATTTTGGCTATGGTGGCGGATAGTTCAGAGTAGAACCTCTCCATGACCTTGTCACTTGCAGTTTTTGTAGGGGCGTATACCTGTATAAGGTTCAGGTTCATCGGCGACGCTTTCAGCTTAATGCTGATTATCCGGTCGCTTACTGGCTATTCCTATGCTGGATGGGAATCAAAAAGGCTACACCGTTCTGGCTGTTTTTGTCGTGGCCCGAGAAATAAACGACATGGTTGTCAGTCAGGAAGTGTTCGTTGTATTTCCATAGTGTCTCACTGAGTCCACTGATGTTTATACCACATCTCCCAACCTCTCTTGCCAGAATGGTGAGTTGCCCGGGACTTTGTAGGATGCGTACATTCCATGTCCCTATCACCTGGGTTTGTCTCAGCTTGATGGAGATTCCAGTAATTGGATTTCCATGGAGAGCCTGGTCCCTTACTACTCCATGGCCGGTAACCAACTTCACACCGTGCGCTCCGGACGCAGCACGGCGCCAGTTGCATCCAGCGGTGCCAGCGGTTTGCATGGCGATCGTTCTCTATTCAGTGCTACTTTCATGGTGACTGTCTTGGGAAGATAATGCAGTGGTTTCTCCTTGCCTTCTGCATCAGTCTTTTTTGGGGATATTTGGGCCCCAAGGCTGCTGAGACTTCTTTTTTCTGGTTACCCAAGCAGGTGAGTGGTTATACCACCACAGTTCGGTCGCCATTGCCTCGTAAGTTATATAGCAGGGAGCACCACGACAGCTGAAGGGCTATCGTCCCTGGTTGCTTGTGTACAAACTTCCAGAGCGTGCAGGTAAGGTTGACTGAGGCTGACTAGATGTTATTATCATTCTCCCGTATCTCCCCAGACACAAAGAAGGACATAGACTACTTTATTTGCATAAAACATGAAGGGGAGAAATCGAGGGGTGTTGATTTTGTAAGAAACTCCTTATCATGCAACTTCTTCTTACTATGAACCCATTTAGATAAAATTTGGTATGGAGATAGTATGAGAACCTGAGAAGGACATAGGTTACTTGCATAAAACACGAAAGGGGAGAAATAAGAGATGGGGCGTTACTTTTCTATGATATTTCTTAATAGGGCTTAACCAATGAAGGTATTGATATAGTTTGATACCTTGGAAAGGACATAGACTACTTTGTTTGCATTAAACATGAAGAGGGACAAATGGGGGAGAGGGTTAATTTTGTATGTAACTTCTCATCATGCAGCATCTTCTTATTATGAACCGATTTAGATGAAATTCGGTATGTAGATAGTATTAGGCTATGAGAAAGACAAAAGCTACTACTTTTGGCATAAAACACGAAGGCGGAAAAATGGGGAGGTTTAATTTGGTATGTAACTTCTTATCATGCAATTTCTTCTTATTGTAAACCGATTTAGATGAAATTTGGTATGGGTATCTCCATACCAAATTTCATCTAAATCGGTTTTGAGACCATGAGAAGGACATAAGCTTCATCTTTTTGCATACAAAATGAAGAGGGAAAAATAGGGGATGGGGCGTTAGTTCTGTATAAAACTTTTTAATAGTGCTTAAACCGATGAACCGATTTAGATGGAATTTGGTATGAGAAAAAGGGGAAAGCGTGTTCATACGTCGAATTCCAATATTCCCCACTGACCTATTTATAAATATAATTCAAAATACTCCAGTTTCCAATCAAACTTAGTTTTGCTATTACTATTAACAAAGCTCAAGGGTAGCTGGAGTGCATTTGCCATGCTTTACTCTCGGCCAGCTACATGTAGCTGCTGATGTTTGCATATGTCCAGGGCCCAGAATGTATATGTATTAGCACCAAATGAAAGGACATACAGTTTAATATATAGCAGCGTCCTAAAATGTTGTACCCATAATTAAGGAATGTCAATTAACTGTAGATAAAATGTATGATAGAGTGTTATCTTCAATTTGCAGCAAAGCAGAACCTATGACTCTTTAGTTTATTTATTTCCTTTTGTAACTATTTAACCTATACAGCCTGTATTGACCAACGTCTTCAATTAAATAAGTTTATCGTTTTTACGTTAATACTTCCTCTACCTATATAGACTGAGCTTTCCAAGTGGGCGTGGATGACCAAATCATCAACATGAGGAATAGCAACAAAAAAAAAGGGTCACGGGGCCGATTTTGATTACAACAAAGACTGCAACATTGGATTTTTCTCTCCCTGTATGTCGACAACTAGAATTTATTTACAAAATCTATATTAACGCGGGCGAAGCTGCGGGTAACAGCTAGTAATATATATAAGTAAAGTTATCGTAAACTTTATAAATACTTGAATTGAAAAAGAAATGCCAAGAATAGACAAGAGTAAATAAATGGCAGTTCTACAAATCAATTTCATCACATAGCATCGCGACTGTATTACCCAAAGGATCAGGCAGAGGTACGCCCACATTCGGTTAGTTATATTTGAAGCCCATGCTCCTCGGCAAGCTCGGTCCTTCAACTGGACTCAAACCCAGATTTCAGCCTGCTACTGAGAAATATCAGTTGGAAAAACTTCTTGCTCAGAAGTAACGACTACAACATCGTCAGACTTACAATGTTCCTACTGGTGGGACACAGCACCCTCTCTGTGAGAGAGGAAATAGGCCTCAATCCATCACGCGATTCACCGACGAAATGATGACAAATTTCTACAGAATCGTTCACAATTGAAAATTTGGTGGGTAAATTATCAATAAATACTTTTTTTTATCATTTAGGGGAAAATTTTATTTTCAAATTTAAATGGGTTACTTTTACCAATAAATAAATAATTTTTGCAATCAGACCAGTCTATAAAAAGTTATGCGTAGTCTACATAGAAAAAATATACTTGTCGAATTGAGAACCTCCTCCTTATTTTTCGTCGGTAATAATTAATATGAAACTTATTTTTGTCAATAACAACAATGTCTGGAAGGATTTTAGGACGCCTTTGTCCAGCAGCAGGATAGCGACCGCTTATAGAAAAATATTAAGTTTGTTAATATTAAAAATGTTTTCATTAATTTTCATAATTTATAAAAATTGCTAAATCACTCTATAGGTAAGTACATTCAGCAAAACATCAAAATACCCCGCATATACATCCTAAAACTTTAAACTGTACTAAACAATTACCAAAACTATCAAACAAAACATGCTATTACGCCCATAACCTTTTGTAAACTGATAATAAACAGTACCCAATTACAATAAGTTCTACCTAATTTGATACTCGCATTTTCTCGCTACACGTTGCCCCGTGACTCGGTAACACTCGGGCACACTCGGGAACAGTCGCCTCCTTTCGGGTTTATCCGGTTTATCTCGCCCTATCTCGGCCACTCGCCCTGATTACCCAGAATAATCGTATTAAACGCCTTTTAATTTAATGTTAATGTTGTTTACTTTCGTCCGTTACTGTTGTATGGTTGCTAACTGGGTAATACTGAAACAATGGCGCAATTACGGTGGGCAAGGGTTTTATTAGCGAATGTCTGCCTACGTTTATTTGTTGGGAAATGTGCGTGGATGGAACTATGTTGCGCTTGTGGGTGTTATTACGGAGTGTTGGATATCAGTGATGCCGTCGGTTTTGTTAATGACAACACATACTTATTACTATTTGTCGTTTATTTATGATATTTATGATCTGTTGTAAAGAGCTGTCAAAAGCTCTCTTCCGCTGTGGACTCAATGAGCCAACACGTTTTCATTCGAGTGAAAAGTATAGCATTAAGAAGACTGCTTAAGAAGCGAACTAAAAAGGGTTAAACAAGAAGAAAAATATCATGCTGTGCAGTCGGAGGATACTTATTCGCGAGCTGGCTGAACAAAACCAGATGTATGTAGTTCGCTTTTTAAACAGTCGGGTTTTTGATTTTATGAATTAACTTTTTTATTTATTACTTTTTTTTTTAATTAGGTACATTTAAACATATAAGTATTTATATTTTTGAAATCAACTCTTAAAACCCTTTATTTCGATACCCCACACGATGGGTTTGGATGAAAAATAAAAATTGGGGCCCACAATATGGCGCCCAAAATATGCCATTTATCTATTTTCTAATTTTATGTAGCCAGTGACAATCACAAGCTTAAGACAAATCGATTGACGTAAGAATCTTCAAAATCGGCCAACGAGTTTAGTCTCTGGAAAGCCACATAGGAACAAACATACATACCAGGCCCCTCAGAAAGTAATGCGAAAAAAAGTTTTTATATATGGGAGACTGGCCAGTTATAATGTTTTTCGAAAATATGATTATTTATAAGTAAAAATAAGTAAGTTCCAATTTCAAAATTTCCCTCCACATTTTTTGCGAGTTAATTCAAAGTATTGTGTCTCACTGAAATATCGATCTGCGCCGGGAACATTTTAGAGCTATGATTTTATACGATTTCAAGTGTCGCCTGAAACCGGATAAATCGTACGATAGACTTCAAATGGCATTCATGGATGAAGGCCCTTCCAAGGCAACCGTGTATCGTTGGTATAACGAATTCAAGCGCGGTCGACCAACTTTGGGGGATGACGAAAGAAGCGGTCGCCCTTTGACGGCTGTTACCGAAGAAAACGTGCTAGCAGTGAAAAATTTAATCCAAGACAATAGGCGAATTACATATCAGGAGATTCAACACATATTGAAGATTGGATCGGGAAGCGTTCACGAGATTCTACACAGCCATCTTCGCGTGAGGAGGATAGTATCACGCTGGGTGCCGCACAACCTCACCGATGCTCAGAAGCAGGCCCGGGTGGAATGGTGCCGTGATATGCTTAACAAATTTGAAGCAGGCTCGTCTCGGCGTGTTTACGACATCGTTACAGGTGATGAGTCCTGGATTTATCAATACGACCCAGAAACCAAGCGCCAGTCGACTGTTTGGGTGTTTCAAAATGAGCCAACGCCTACCAAAGTGAAGCGATCTAGAAGCGGGGGTAAGATTTTGATCGCTAGCTTTTTTAATTTGACTGGCCACTTGGTATCAATTCCCTTACGGGATCAAAGAAGCATTAATGCCGAATGGTATACTACCAAATGTTTGCCAGAAGTTTTCTCTGTTATAAGCAACAAGCGACCAAACACAGGGCTCCGCGGGCTACTGCTCCACCACGACAATGCACCTGCGCACACCGCACTCAAAACGAGGGACTTCCTGGACAGCACGCCAGTCAAACTCCTGGGTCACCCTCCTTACAGCCCTGATCTAGCACCGTGTGACTTCTTTTTATTCCCAAAAATAAAAAATCTGCTCAAAGGGATACAATTTTCGTCGCCGGAAGATGCGCTGGCTGCGTTCGAGCAGGCTGTAAACGAGGTGTCTGCGGCGGACTGGAAAAAGTGTTTTGAAAACTGGTTTAGGCGCATGAATCTTTGTATAGAGGCTGGTGGAAAGTACTTTGAAAAGATTTAATAAAAATATATGTACGTATAGAACAATTTTTTTTAGTTTCGCAAAACTTTCTGAGTGTCCCACGTACATACACTGATAAACACATTACTCTCCTTCGGCATTCGGGTAAAAAGGAACAGATATATACAAGTCGTATACATCTGTCCCTTACGCACACTGCATGTAACGTAACTCTAAGAGCTTATGGTCATCTCCCTGGTATCAATTGCCGCTTTAAAACGGGTTTTGTCATTATTTTAACAATAAGCCGGCAACTACTGCTTTTTTTTTGACAAGGCTGCTGTGCTTTCCCATTTTTTTGTACAGCCAGTTCTGTAAGCCAGCGTTAACAATGGCAGTAGCAATGGGGACTAATGGTTCCCGGAAAAAGATTCAACAGACAATTTTGGATCTCGCAAGAAAGACAGAAGTCAGAAAAGAACAGCAGGCTTGTACAAAAAAAAAAAAACACGTCCCTCGACATCAAGCGGAAGACAGAACTAAGCTAGGCTAATATACACGAACAATATATGAGAACAATATACAATATATAAGAACGTTTAATTCTCCAAGGATTGCTTAAACCAATAGTAACTTTCAGTGGCTTTCACCAGGTTGTTAACTTAATGAGGGAAAAACATCTCACTATCGTAAACACAACATAATTTTGACTAACTTCAGAAAAATCTTAATTTCATAAATCAAACCAACCTCAATATTAATGTTTCAAACTAAAATGCGATATTACCTGCGAAAATGGCGTCATAACCGAGCGTATAATAAATATTTAAAGACCCTAATCAATTGTGACGTGCGTACTCTTCGGGAATTAACGAGATAACAGAGTTTACCTTTGTTATAACATTATGCTAAATCATCCAGAGTACACACAATATGTATGAATGTATTTTGTTCTGGGATTTTGTGCGAAGATTATATTTTGGTGTAAACAATTTACGATCAGTCATAACTTGAAAAGTCTACAATAATTGGAACTTATGTGTGTATGACTAGATGTATGAATGTGTGTGAAGCAAAAGGAGTATGTAAGGATCGTAGCGGGTGGCGTTCTGTAGTTTCTGCCTACCCCCATGGAAAAAAGGCGTGAATTTATGTATGTAAATTGAACTTAATATATACAGTCTTATGGATTTCTTCGTGGTGTTTCAGGACTGTTTACACAAATTTGGGATTGTCTGAATCGAGCCTGTATTAGTTATTCATAAAATGTAGTCGGAAGCGTCTGTAGCCACCTATGTACAGAGGAATTTAATTCATTAGCAACATACAGCTCGCTGAAAGTACATAAAAAAATATAAACAGTTTTTACTAATAGAACCGAATGTGAAATATAAAAAACAAACAGTTGTTTTGTAGGTTTTTATACCTATTACTTATACCTTAGTAAAATGCTCGATGATCTCAGTAGAGCTTCCGAAAAAGTGTGTCTTAAAATAAACATGGACAAAAGCAAGGTGATGTTGAATGCCCATGTTACATCCACTCCTATCAAGGTCCGAGACTCTACACTCGAAGTTGTGGACGACTATGTCTGCCTGGGACAAACGATACAGTTGGGTAGGGCCAACTTCGAGAAAGAGGTCAACCGTCGAATCCGACTAGGCTGGGTAGCGTTCGGGAAGTTGCGCGGTATCTTCTCGTTCAAATTACCACAGTGTCTCAAGATGCAAGTCTATGACCAGTGTGTGTTGCCAGTTATGACCTATGGCTCTGAGACGTGGTTGCTTACAATAGGATTTATCAGAAAGCTTACAGTCTACCAAAGGGCAATGGAGAGAGCTATGTTTGGAGTATCCTTGCGTGATCGAATCAGAAATGCAGAGATCCGCATGGGAACCAGGTTTACCGACATAGCCCGAAGAATTGTTAAACTTAATTGGCAGTGGGCACAAGGCAGGGCACATTGCTCGCAGAACGGATGGCCGACTACGAACCGGTGGACCTTGCGTTGGTAGGAGTCCCACCAGGTAGACCAATGACCTGATGAAGGTTGCGGAGATCCGCTAGATGCGGGACGCACAGAACCGGTCAATGTGGCGACACATGGGGCAGGCCTATGTCCAGCTGTGGACATCTTTCGGCCGATATGATTATACTTATTTATGTTCGCATAATCTGACAAAATTAAGGGAACTGCTGATTCTTTTCACATTTCAGACTGGTTTAAAACTAGTAATACTCAAATACTCCTTATACGTTTTATAGTACGAACAACTATCACTCTCAAATATTTTTTTTTTATTTTTAATTTAAGTTTTTTCGGCAACGAAGCAAAAGGTATGCGAGGAGAACGTCGTAAGATTTTTTAGTCATTGAAAATACAGTGAAAAATTCCTCATACATTCTAAACTGGTAACTAAATACATAGTAGTTGTAAAGACGTTCAATATTTAAAGCAAGGAGAGTCAATACAGCCGTGTTATGTGTTCACTGTTCGTGTCGCTAAGTATGAAAATGTTTTGAGAGAGCAAACTGATGTTGAGTTTCTCTGCCCTGGGCCTGCAGTCTCGACATAGCTAACGATAGTTACGTTAAGTAACATTCGTTAACTCTTACCGTAAAAATACGCTTGCCGTAACGACGCTAATGATAAACGCAAGTCTCGACAAGTTCAAGTTAGTTCAAGTTATTTATTTCATAACAAAAAATACATTTGTGTCGAAATATTTGCACAGTTGGTACATAAAAAGAAGCAACATCAACAATTACATCGCAAGTAACCTCGTTCGTCGCCCATCATCGAAATTAGAACGAAAATCCAAATAAAAAAAAAAAAATATATACTAAATTACAAAAAAAATAATCTTATTGACTCCCTTGCAAAAAGCTACAAAAATACAATTCAATGTCAAATATTAAGTACAAAACAAAACAAACAACAAACAAAAAAAAAAAAAAAAAAAAAAAAAACATTTCTAACAAAGTCAAAAGTAACTAGTTTTTAGGTCTTTGTCATTACAAAATTCGTCAATGCTATAATAGGCTTTATTCATTAACAAAGCCCTGAGCTTATTTTTAAATATGTTCACATTCTGAATATTCTTTAATTCCGCTGGCAATTTGTTAAACAGATTGACAGACTGCACGCGTGACGAGTGTTTGACAACATTAAGCTTTGGCTGCAGAATAGTAGGAAGATCTTTTCTGCGAGTATCTACTCTAGTTTTTCTTTCTTCGTCTGTTTCAAACTCGTTTAGGTTTTTGTTTAAATGAGTAAGGAGAACTAAAATATAAAGACACGGTACTGTTAAAATTCTATGTTTACTAAAATACTCCTTACATGATTCTGTCTGGTTTAAACGAAGCATGGTTCTTAATGCTCGCTTTTGTATAGTAAAGGCTGCCTTAATATTATATTTATAGCTATTGCCCCAAAATTTAATGCTGTATCTAAGTTTAGATTCAACTAGAGCAAAATAGACGGTACGAAGTTGGGCAATTGACAAAAAATCCCTCAGTGATCTGATCGCATAACACGAACTGCTTATTGTATTTGTAATTGAATCTAGTTCCGGCTTCCAATTAAGCAAAGAATCTATTTGAACCCCCAAAAATTTTAGGCTTTCTACTGTATCAATTTTCCTGCCTAAGGATTCTAAGTTTGTTAAAGCTTTGTTCCTAACTGTAGATCTAAATATCATACACTTTGTTTTACTTACATTCAATTTAAGATTATTAATAGAAAACCAGCTTTCACAAGCAGCTATTAATACGTTTAATTTACACTTTAAGTTCTACATATCATCAGCAGCTATAACAACACTCGTATCGTCAGCAAATATTATCAAGTCTGCATCAGGTATAATGTTTTTGATGTATTCAGTTAGATCGTTAAGAAATAATATAAATAAAATAGGGCCCAACACCGAACCCTGCGGAACACCTCTAGTTACGATAAATGATTCGGATTTATGAATTTCTTCCACACCTTCGAGAAGTGATTTTATTTCGACGTATTGTTTCCTGTTGGTCAAATAAGAACTAAAAAGCTTTAAAACATTTCCTCTTATACCATAATGCTCTAACTTATCCATTAGAATGCAATGATCTACAGTATCAAACGCAGAACTTAAATCCAGGAATAAGCCAGCAACTTTAAGTTTATTGTTCAGCTTATTCACAACGTTATTAACTAACGAGTCTATAGCATCCAGTGTCCCTTTACTTTTTTGGTATCCAAACTGATTACGGTCTATTATTTTTAGACTACTCAAATGTCTTACAAGCCTAGTTTTGATAACTTTTTCAAAAAGTTTGGATAGAACCGGTAACAATGAAATGGGCCTGTAATTGCTTGGATCTGTTTTAGCACCTTTCTTAAATAGTGGTAGTACTCTGGCTAACTTAAATTGGTCAGGAAAAACTCCCTCATTTACGCAGTGGTTTATTATTTCAGATATTGGGTATGCCAGTATATCTATATTATCTTTGATTACGCTCAGCGGTATTTCATCGTGTCCAAATGACTTTTTACTATCCATACCCTTTACCATTTTATAAATCTCTTTCGGCATGACGAGGTTAAAAGCCATACACTTATCAACTCTGTCAGTATTTTCAATTAGATGCCTCTTAGCCAGTTCCGGAATACCAGTGTTTACACCTTTACTGTTGTCAAATTTTGCCGCAAAAATGTTAGCAATGTCTATAGGGTTACAAATTATTTTATTATTATGTTTAAGTACTATATTATCATTTTCTAAATTATTGCAATTCTTTTGCCGAGTTTTATTGACTATTTTCCAAATTTCTTTGCTAGAGTTAGTTGCTTCATTTATTTGATTAGTTACTTCCTTTCTTTTAGCATTCCTAATTACCTTTTTATAAACTCTAAGATACTGTTCACGATATTTTAATAACGATTTGTCACACTTAGCTTTATTTATGGAATTTAGTAATCTCTTCATTTTGCTAGATATCCTAATTCCTTTCGTAAGCCATTTAGATCGGCCAGTTCTTTTTATGTTGATTTTAACTTTACTTTTTTTAAACGTACTAGAATGTAGTTCTTTGAATTTTCGTATAAACGTGTTTGTACCCAAGTTCCAGTCGTGTTCCAGAAGTTTCTGTCTGAATGCTTTATTATTCTTATCGTTATATAATCTTCTCTCTATGTATTTAAAACTAACGCATTGTTTATTAACTTTTTCTAAATATGCTGTACAGAAGAGGGCTGCATGTCCATCCGCTAATCGATTGTGGTCAATGTCTGACCTGCCGATATTTCTATCACAGGTGTTGGTCAATATATTGTCTATACACGACTCGGAGTTATTTCGCACAAATGTAATTGAATCAAAGAAATATCTAAAATTGTAGCATTTCAACAGAGATGTAAACGAATTTCTTTTAGTGTCCTGTTTTGACAAGTCAATATTGAAATCTCCGCAGATAAAGCAAATTTTATTAAAAAAGTACTGCAATAATTGTTCTAATCTATCTAGAAAATCGTCAAGATTTTTATTTACGGGTGTTCTATAGCAACAGATTATGTAAGAGTTTGTCTCAATGTCCCTTACTCCACATACCTCAAAGCTATCCGTTTTATACAGCTTTTTACAAATGTCCAAGTCCTCAACTTGTCTATTTTTATGTGTTAATACTAAAGTACCACCTCTTGTTTTATTTAACCTTGTGTTGCAAGAGCTTACGATATAATTAGGAAAATCAAATTGTGTTACCATTATTTGGTTTAAAAAATGTTCACTTATACAAATAAAGCTTATTTCGTATGGTAATTCAGTTATATACATTTCGAGTTCATCCTTCTTATTATTTATTCCGCATATGTTTTGGTGAAAAATAGTGACATGTGAGTGACTATCCTCAAATATAGCCAAGCCGTTCAAACCCCCAGCCAAGGTACTAGTCAAGAAAAAGCTGACTGTGTTGTTCAACTGCCTCAAAAGCAGGATCTGAATATTCAGAATATGTGTCAATTTCTAATATTAGTTGCTGTATTTGATCAAATATACTAGTTATACCTCTAATATTTACATTTCCATATTTATTATAAGATGTGAAGTCATAAGTCAGGTTTAAGTTTGAGTCAATTAAATATACATAATTATGAGTTAAATTGTCATTATAAATTATATTATTAAATGCTTCTATTCTCCGGTTATACATCTCTTTATGATAATGATTTTTAAAAGTGGGTAAGCACATTATTATATTTGTATGATTAATAGGCATTACTTTATCCCGTATTATTTTTACCAGATTAGTGTAGTCGCTTGTGGTCTTGAAATCTTCATTTCCAATTAGGATGACACAGTAATCCTGACAGGTTAATTCTCTTAGTTTATACTCTAATCCGTATAATAATTGTTCCACGCCACAATTTGTTTTTATGTAATTACATATTTGAAAGCTATCGCCAAATAATCTTTTAGTAATTGGTAGAATTTTGCTGGTTGAGTTGCTACTGAGGATCACAAGCTTCTTATTATTTTCGTTTCTAAAACAATTATTTACTCTACTGGCCTCCACTACTCTCTCTTCTACTATATAGTGCCCGTCTGTGACCGCACATGTCTGAGCTCTGGCTCCGTCCACAGTATCCCGCTTCAGTTCATAACGAATGACAGGTGTACAGACATTGCAATCACTTTGCATTAATACTGCAATACGGTCCTTGAGAGCCGCTATCTCAAGCTGTGCGACATGCAATTGCTGCTGTAGTGTAAATATTTCTTGTTTCAAAGAGGACACCTTTATGTGTTCATTTGTGTCGCTAAGCAATCTACATGACGGTAAAGGCGATAGTGTGGTAAGTATATTGTGTTGATCTGCCAAAGATTGTCTCTTTTTCTTGGAATTTGTACCCGGGCTTATAAATAAGGAGGGCGACTGGCATAAAGATTTCAATGTTTTATTTTCTGTGGTTAACTTACCTATTTGCTTCTGTAGATCTGTATTTTCTAACAATATATTTCCCAATTCATTTTCGGCACTCTCAAGTTTTAATGTGAGCTGAGAAATTATTTCTTTCATTTCTGAGGCCAATACCAAGTCAGACACAGTACCGTCAACACTCATTGACAATTTGTTTGGAGTATAAGATTCAATTGAAGTTTCGCAATCAGTCAGTATGAGGGAATCAAGTATCTCAGTAGTATTTTGGACTGAAGAACGTCGCTTCAACGTTTCGTCATGTACTACATTCTTAGTTCTGTTTGGTTGTTCTGTCGATGAGAGGGTTTTTATAGAAGTAAGTTTCTTCCTCACGGTAATATTGGTCGTGCAGTCGGTACTAGCGTATTTTTTAATTCTGATGCACGCCTTACATCTCCACTTTTTTTTTGCTTCCGCGTCCTTGAGGCGATATGTTTGTTCGGGGTAACCATCGCAATCCAATTCATACCTGTTATCACAGGCAGAACACAAAGCAGTACTTTTTACATTTACCAACTTCTTGCATTTATGGCATGTTACAAGTGCTGGTGCTGCCATCTTGTAGTGACTTTCTGCAGGGTTTGATTAGGTACTTTATCTAAGATTTGATGACACGAGGTTACACTAACATCAAGCGCTTTTTTTTGGTCAATAGTAAACGGACTTGTTGTATCTAAAATTCCAAATATGATTTTTTGGAATTTACGAAAAGTGATGATGTTACTGGGATTTGAACTCACGACAATTCATGTGCAGCTAGTTACATTGCAAAAGTTGACTATGTTAGCCACCGAGCCAACCGACAGCCGAGTTACCGTGCACAATCGGTCACTTTCTTGACGTAGCGTGGCCGGTACGCTTCCGATGTTCGTATTCATAGTGCGGTGATTTTATTGTAAAATTATGCCAGTTGAAAAAAATCGTTTTATTAAAGAGAAAATTAATTGACAAGATATTAAAAAAAAAACTATTTTTCTTTGAAAATTGTACAAAAGATAGGTAAACCATATCATGTTAACACTTTTTTGCATAGAAACGTGTAAGTAGCTTATACCATTTTTAAGAATACGTATAACAAAGAAGAAAATAGTTCGCTTCCTTGCAACACAGACGTGGAACATGGGAACTGTCAACTGTCGATGTCAATGTCAAAGTCAAGTTTATTTGTACGCAAAATACGACACTGAAATTGAATTGGAATTGATAAAAAAACAGGAAAAGAACCGTATTTCGATGGTGGAGTACAGTGACAAAGGCGCAGGCCCGAGCCCGAGTGCCAGCAGCGTGTGCGTCAGGTAAATACAACCTACAACAATTTTCGATTCCTATTTTGGGTATGTCCGAAGTAGTTTGTGTTTACTTAATGAATATCTTAAATGTTTCAGGCGTATTTCGGGGCAGATCGATGCGCTTTTGGTGACTTTAGAACGCCGTCCATATCTCCACACGGGCAAATTTTGAAACAGGCTGGAAGGAGGTTGCCAAGGAGCTCAACAAACTCCCAAACGGATCCAACAAGTTGCCCGAGCGTTAAATCTCAAGTTGGTTTTTAAATGTAAGTACAAGCCACGTCAGTTTTGTTTATATTTAGTAGAAAACTTAGGTATCCTAATTACAGATTTGGAGAGACTTATAAAGCCATGCCTACACTAAGGCGGCAAAATTAAAAAAAGAAATCATTCAAATTGGCAACCGAGGCATCATCACTGACTGAGGTGAAGAGACGTATAATGTCCTTAATTGGTGTAGAGTACACATTTAGCATCGACTGCCCGTATGCTATGCCATTTCCTTCTTTATTATTATAATCACTAGCACGCTAGAGGTCATTAAGAGACATTTATAGTATATCTATTTTTTTTACAGATGCTAGCTGCTGCAACTCAAGCGCAAGCAGATGCTGCCAAGATGCAGGCTGCGGTAGCAAGGCACAAGCTGAGGCATTGGTGCTATTTGCATAGGCTGCAAATAAAGTAGCTAACGCTTTAACAACTTTTTAAATAAAAATAATGTATGGTTTAATATGTTTTTATTTAAATCACAGTGGGTCAATAAAATAAAACTAGTATTAACGAGTATTCTTCTTATGTGCTCTGCAACAGCTCTCCCAGTGCACGATACAAATCCTGTAAAACAAAAACAAGATTTTAGGAGTATTTATACAACGGTGTTACATAAGTCGGACTTGATGCTATAGAAATGAAGATGCCAATGAAATAGGTAAAAAAATCTGGGGAAAATTATATGTTCTGCAAATATAGGTATACCTATTTAATAAATATAATAAAACATTAAATGAATACCTTAAAATAAATAATTTGATAAGGTACCTGTAACTTCTAGGCCATCTTCATGAACTCTACCATCATTGTCCACTATTTTTGTGGGTGTGGTGGCCTCTGGTTCATTTAATTAATATTTTATATATGTGTATTTATGCGTTGGTGGGAAAGACACCTAAAAACAGACTTCAGCAAACCCGAGCATCTTTCAACAACGTTCCTGGCTAAACAATGATCATTTGTGTATTGATACTCCGGTGTCCCTGGTCGTTGAATTTTTAAAGGAGCCATCAGCCATGGTTACAGAGTATATCCATCATCACCTAAAAGATAAAACATAGAATGTACTTTCAGCAGTCTAATGGGTAACCTGTTCTAGACAGATTATAATGAACATTTATTATTAGTTACCAAGCAGCCATGTACGGTGGTCCCCATTGATATTATTTTTATATGTGTGCAGTCTATGGCTCCAATCACATCATGGAATGGCTGTGGAGCATTTCTAAACTTCTCTTTAACTGCACACCGTTCTTCTTGGGTCATGAGTAATTTGACATACCTATCTAGGTTTTAGCCAAAGTTACAGCATGTATTACTCGGCTTACTGACTTTTGGCTTATGCTGCAGCCCCACTGTAAGCCAATAGGTAGTTGCCACTTGACTATTAAGAAGAAAATTATAAAAAACATCTTGGATATTATGAAAAATAATTCGAAATATTATTTAGGCACGGTATCTACCCAACTCTACACTCACTTCAGACTCCAAAGAAAGTCCGTAAGGCCCTCGTCTTTGAATAGATGGGCGAAGTTCACCAACGAGCTCATGAAACAAGTCCTTGTTTATTCGGTTCGGTTTATTCTCTAAATCCAAAGGATTTTCACCTTCACGCCGGTTTCGTGCAATTTGCCGCAGCATTATCATATCGCGTCTGTGTTCGAGCACGACTAAATTCTCTACAGCCATATTTATGTCTAATTATTATTTATTTATTGTTTTTATAACCTCTAAAACCAAGATAATGATCGTTACGAACACTTAGCGGGCTGTCAAAAATGCACGCTAGGAAATCCGTTAACATACCGTCTTTACGTCAAAATATGTTAAGTTTGCGATGAAAAATGATAGCTTTGACAGTCGACACTACCAAAAATCGTTATTTAACAATCGTTAGGACTTAGCCACCGATCGTTACGATTTAACGAATGCTATCTATGTCGAGACTGCAGGCCCTGGACACATTGGGGGAAAGTGAAGTTATTATGCATAATATTACGGCTTTTTCTGAGAGGTCAAACATCAAGGGTGTAAAACAGTAAAGTATTGAACATCCACTTTTCCCTAGAAGTTTCGTGCATCTAGTTATTGAGAGCGAGCTTATATTGCTATGGCTAAAACAACATAGTAAAACCGTACAAGTAACATTTTGCCCTAAACTGTGCATTGAACTCAGAATCAACATTCAGTAGTCTTGTTTCCGGCCAGAGGTGATGATGTGGTCTTACTTTGTCTAGACTGTGTACCAATGATTTTTCGTCCGAAAAAAGAAATGATAATTCGGTAGCGCATATCAATTACCATACGTTTTTTTATGACTTTGACGGCAATTGTAATCGCTGATTAATGTCATTTTGTTTAGACTTTCAGATGTACTAGGAAGGCAAACCAGTTGTTTCATGACTATAGTTAAACTACCTACTCTAAAATGGCCTTCCACTTTATTCCTTTTTGCGGATCAAAAGTCCAAGGACCCGGAAGGATCCCAACAACCAGAATACGGTTTTATAATTATCCCAAAACCATCCCAAAGCCAGACTATAAGGGTGAGTCCCGAAAAGGGCCCACTTTATAAATCTATTTGCACTTTTAATATATTTATAATGGTCCGTTAAAATGCCAATTACGCTAATAGTAATCTAGTAATCCTATAATAGAATGTCGGTAATCCAAATAATCCTGCCAAATATACTTTACGTGTCTTACAGAAAATACTGAGATTAATAGGCACTCATCAATGTTTTTATAATTTAATTTCTTTCGTCGTTTGCGCGCTCTGTGTGTGTTTACATTCTAGCTGTGTTATTTTATTTTCATTACCCTCCACTTTTAGAATATTTTTACCCGACTGCCCAAGGAGGGTAATGTGTTTATCAGTCTATGTATGTATGTATGTATGTTTGTTCCTATATGGCGTTCCAGAGACCAAACGCGTTGGCCGATTTGGATGATTCGTACGTGGATCGATCTTAATCCTGCAAGTGTCACTGGCTACATTAAAATTAGATAATAGAAAAATTGCGAATTTTGGGCGCCATATTGTGGTGGCCCAAATTTTTTTTTTCTTCCAAACCTATCGTGTAGGGTATCATAATAAAGGGTTTTAAGAGATGATTTAAAAAATATATAATACTTATATGTTTAAATGTACGTAATTCGAAAAAACAAACTAAGTAAAAAGTTATAAATAAAAAAAGTTAAATCAAAAAATCAAAAAACCCGACTGCTTCAAAAACGAACTAAAAAGACGTAAACAAGGAGAAAATCACCAGGTTTTGGTCAGCCAGCCCGCGAATATGTATCAAACGGCCGGAGGGTATCCTCCGACTGCACAGCATGATTTTCTCCTTGTTTACGTCTTTTTAGTTCGTTTTTGAAGCAGTCGGGTTTTTTGATTTTTTGATTTAACTTTTTTTTTGTATATCGTAATTTATTTTTGCAATAACTGTAAGTAAATCAATAATATATATTTAAATTAGTAAATCATTTCTCATGTAAGTGAAATATTTTTTTATGGGAAATAAAAACATCTCAAACCTCAGATGTTCTCTTATAAGCACTTTTAAGTCAAAGTAATTCATTATCTTCCTGCCCTTGTCCCATGTTACTTGGGGTCGGCGCAACACGTTTTCTTCTTCCATACCGTTCCGTCCCCTGTTACGCAATTACTCACTCCCTTTTCCTTCATATCACTCCTCACACAGTCCATCCATCTTTTCTTTGGCCATCCTCTTCCTCTCCATCCATCCACATTTATATTCATAGCTCTTCATATGACCATACTAGGACAAACGGTTTCCCTTCCACTTTTCTGCCAGTGGTGCTACTTTCATACTGCCTCTAATATCCAAATAATAATATACTCATTTCTCACTTTATGCAATCTCGTCACGCCGCACATCCATCTCAACATTCTCATCTTTGCTACATCCAATCTCCTTTCATCCATCTTTTTCACAGCCCAACATACTGATCCATGCAGTATGACAGGTCTAATCAGGTAGTACAGGTCTTTTTGGCCTACTAGACTATCCAGCGTGTCGTATATTTTATCGAGAGCTTTTGCTCTCGCTATAGCCACAGTTACCTTGGCTTTAATCTTCACAGCAGTTTTAAAGCTGAAAAAAGAGAGAGTGCTCTCTTTTTCCAGCTTTAAAACTAGCGTTTTCCTGTTCTACACCTTGCCATTCCTTGAATTTTTCTTCTTTTCCTTTAACAGATTTTGTATTTCAGTTGACCACCACCATGTATCCCTATCTATCTTGCCCCTTCCTTTCGTCTCTCCACAAACATCCTTCGCTGCACTTATACAACCAGCAATCTCCTTCCAACTTTCATTTACACTTCGATCCTCCATCTCTCCCATCTCTATCATTTTGTCTACTATGCGCTCTCGAAACTTTTTGGCACAGTCATTCTTCTCTAGCATATGCCATTTTATTTTAGGAGGAGGCTCTTTGCTTTTTATGCTCTGCATTTTTACCTCTTGTACCTTAATTAGTAGTCTATGCTGGGCAACCCAGCCTTCTCCTGGCAATACCTTGAGATTTTTTACGTGCTGTATGCTGTAGCGTCTGACGAGAAAGTAATCGATTTGGTTTATGTGGTTAATGCTTTTGTAATTCATCAGATGTTCGTCTCTTTTTTGGAACCAAGTGTTAGCTACTTCCAGATCAATAGCAGTAGCGGATTGTAGCAGCGACTCTCCCTCGCTGTTGGTTCTCCCAAAACCCCATCCGTCGTGAACTTTTTCATAAATCCCTTTCATTCTGCCCACATGTCCATTTAAATCCCTTCCAACTATCAATTCCTCATGCACAGTGATGGTCATCAAGGCTGTATCAAAATTCTCGCAAAACTTCTCTTTCATCGTTTCATCGAATCCTACATGCGGTGCATACACACTAAGTATATTTAAAATCACATTCTCTAACATAACTTTCACAATAATGAATCTATCATTAATCCTTTTTACATCCATCACGTTTTCTTTAAAATTACTATCTAACACTATTCCCACACCATTTCTTTTTCCGTCACTTCCACAGTAGAAAAACTTGTATCCTTCACTTATTTCCCTCGCTTTGGTTCCCCTCCATTTATTTTCTTGTAAGCAGGCTATATTTATTCGTCTTCTTTTTAGTACGTCCGCTAACTTTCTGGCCCTTCCAGTTATAGTCCCAACATTCCAACTTACATACCTCAATCTTATTTCCCGATCTCGCTTTTTACGTTGCCCCCGCCCGGTGTGGTGCAACAACCCTAGTCCATTTCCCACCGGAGCCGGGTGCTGCCCCTGCGCGTCTCCTGTAGGGTACGCTCTAATCCTATCGCGCATTCCATTTATGCCAACCATTTGGTAGAGGGTTTAGCAAATATTTTACGGTATGCCGCCAGCCTGACACCAGCCCTCCTTGGGAATGCAGTTGTAGGTGGTTTACCCGCCACGTAGTGTCAGGCTGAAAGATAACTATGTCTCCTACCGTCGCCCTTAAGGCCTTTCACAATGCCTAGCTGCCTCGCTACCGAAGGAAAGAAGAAGAAAGAAAAAGTTTTTATTTGTCACAACACGACATACATACAATATAAGAACATACTTATGCTAAACCCTTAAAAATATTATTAGTAGTACTTAAATTATGTTAGTAAAGACGAGAAATAAATCAAACAATAATTACTATATAACCTACATTTTTTTATGATTTAAAAGAAATAGGGTGACGAATATGTCAGGCAGATGCATGTCGTGACTGTGGCAAGATGGCTTCCACTCAGCATAATGCTATGCCGTGGGGACCCACAGCACGGCGCTGATTTTCAGTGGTCGCCTAGCAGGAGGATTGCCATTGCGGCCGAGACAGATCCTGTGCGCAATGCAGGAAGCAATTGCAAGACTTAAGTGCCGAAACACTTAAGCCCTTCTCTACCAGGTTTAGCCCACGAGTCAACGTGGTTACCGGGCTGTGGCCGCTGCGTGCAAACAGCTACTTGGAGCCACTGGTGAGAGTTTGTAGGCTATCAACGATTTTAACTAAACCTTCCGCCGCCTAAAAAGGCCGACTGGCTGGAATTCGATGCTAACACCCTACTACACTCTATAAATCAAAGTTACTGGATGTATTAATAATAAGTGCAATTAGTCTTTGTGAATGCTTTTATAGGAGTGGTACCTACAATGCCCGGGCAATATGTTCTTGTAAACGGTTGCAATGTAAAGTTATATTATTAAATATAAATGTAAATTTATTCTGTTAAAAGCACCGTAGCAAATATTGATGCCGTAATCGGAGCTTTATAAGTCAAAATAGCCTAAGAAAGTACGCGTTCCAGGATAATTTTGCTGGTTGGGATGTATCCTTCTCCTTAAAAACTAAATCCCTAAGTGTACTGCTACCCTTGCGATCGAACTAAACTAAACTTAAGCCGTGATATAGTAGCGATTGACGATCTCCCGCACATAGTCGTAAACTGGGGAGTTGTGCTTTATGTTACAATACTTAGGAAACAAAGGTTCAGTCTATGTTGTCGTGTTTGTCGTTTGGGGTTTATAATGCTGAAGGATTGTGTGGAAACTTGACATCATCATTTCAGCCGAAAGACGTCCACTGCTGGACATAGGCCTCCCCCAGAAACTTGATATATATAAAAGTAATGTTGGACCTATTTTAACCTACTATTTTGTTAGTCTCGCGGTCGCAAGAGCTACTACGGAGCATGAGGACCTGGGTTCGATTCGAAGGTTGGACAAAGTGTTATTGGGGTTTCCATTCGAAATTTCACAGAGCCAGCTCGATGTTTGGAAGTGTTAAAACTTTGGTCCTACGTCTGATGGTCTCTCTCCGGTCGTGCCGGATTGCAGTGAGGGAACAGAGTGCACCTGTGTTTGCGTATACACTAGTGTACTGTAATGTCTCCCACGCCGATATCTTATCTCCAATGAGATTTGCCACCGTGGCCGAAATTCGGTCTGGAGGACCATTATAATAAAATTTGAAAGTTTGAATGTTTTTTAATCCACGGCAAAACAAATTTGGGTGACGAATAGATACAGATATTGCATGGCATTGATTTAGAGATAGGATACTTTATCCAATAGTGAGTTGCCGCGAGTTAATTTATTTTCGACTTTCGTGTGGCTGATGCTGTGATCAAAAACTAGTGCAATATAAATAAATAATTAAGTCATAATAGTACATTATGCAACTAGTGAATAAAGGAAGGATTTAAAGCGAGGGCCATAGATGAATTACGAGCAAGTGACGGATTCTAACAACTGAATTATGACCTTGGGGAGTGATTCATGATGATTGAATCACGAGCATAGCGGGTGATTCAAGTGTTAGAATCATTAGCGACGTGAGTGATTCATGCCTTCTATATAAATCCGTTTTATTCAAGAGTTTCGTACTATATGTTATACTATGATAACGAGAAATAGAAAGATTTAAGCGAAAAGCACAAGGAATAAATGTAATAAAAAAAAAATGGTTTATTACCTTCCAAATTTACAAAAAATGTGATCAGGTTTTCACGTTTTTTGTAATACCCCTGAGCTAGGTAACAGCAGCTGTTGTTCAGTTGCCAGTGACCACCTCCGTTATGTTTCATAATTATAATTAATTAAATACCATTGCAATTAATATTAGAATTACAATCCAAATAAGTCTACACCAATATTATAAAGAGGAAAGATTTTTTGTTTGTTTGTACCGAATAGGCTCCGAAACTACTGGCCGATTTAAAAAATTCTTTCACCTATGGAAAGCTACATTATACCCGAGTAACATAGGCTATAATTTTGACGGCAGCGAAGCTGCGGGGGTCAGCCAGTATTCAATAAATATCCTAGACTAAAATCAAAATCATTATTGAAATCCTAAATACTAATATCACTTAAGTATAATGCCAGCTCTCGAGTTAGGCGCCAACGCTATACAGTTTGGCCTACACAAAGCTGCAGGACGGCACTGGCCCGCAGACTTTTCTATGGTATTGGAAGTCACCTTAATAATAAAACCAAAAAAACATTGCTCCATTTATTCCACTTCTTCTCGGAAATGTAAGAGGAGGGTTTATACTGGTTGCAGGAAAGAGAAAGTCTCGTTAAGTTGTATTTTCTCTAATACATGACCATACACGAATTCTCCTCTATAAGCAAACATAAGCACAAACTTACAACTCCAAATTCACCACTCTTACACATAAGAAAGTGCTATAATATTGTTTATACCATTCCCCCTCTAAAAAGCTTATTTTATTCACTGAAAACAGTGAATAAAAAGCATTTTAATCACTGTTTTGGTTTTTGAATTTGGAACACACCAATGTATTAGACGTCCATCTCAATGCTATGTAACCTCCTTGCGCCTCCTTGCGCAAAAAATACTCGATACACAAATTCCTTCTTCGATTTTAATTTTGAGTTTGTTATTTAGGATTTTAATAATAATTTTGATTTTAGTCTAAGATATTTATTGAGTACTTGTTTGGATTGTAATTCTTATATTAATTGCAAAGGTATTTAATTAATTATAATTATGTAACGTAACGGAGGTGGTCAGTGACCCCTGAAACACAGGTGCTGTTACCTAGCTCAGGGGTCAGGGTTTCACATTTTATGTAAATTTTGAAGGTAAAAACCATTCATTCATTTATTACTCGTAATATTCCTTGTGCTTTTCGCTTAAATCTTTCTTTTTCTCGAAGTCATGGTATAAAATATAGTATGCAACTCTTGAATAAAACGGATTTATATCGAGGACCATGAATCACTCGCGTCGCTCATGATTCTAACACTTGAATCACTCGCTATGCTCGTGATTCAATCATCATGAATCACTCCCTACGGTCGTGATTCAGTCGTTAGAATCCTTCACTTGCTCTTGATTCATCTATGGCCCTCGCTTTAAATCCGTCTTTTATTCACTAGTTGCATAATATACTATTATCTACACTTACAACGTAATTTTCTAAATATGAATTCAAAAAATTTTTATTTTTTTTATTTTTTTTTTTATCGTCAATAGGCTTGCGCTTGACCACTATCTCACCTGATGGTAAGCGATGATGTGGTCGACGGTGGTGGTGGTGGTGTATAAACACGTACTTTATATTTGTGGATAAGTAAAATTAAAAAAAAAATACTTTTATAGTGCAACATTTTCCTTCGATTTTCAAACAACTGCATCATAAAATAACTTTTTAATTTTTATAGCACACTTTTATTTTTTAATTTCTTGGCGCTTATGGGCTCGTTTACATTGACAGTCATGGTGCAATGAGAATCTAAATTGCCCGCCATACTGCATATTTTTTCCCTTTCCACTTTTATTTTATTTCAACTGTATGAGTGCAGATAAAATAGTGTATGCAACGGCATATAATTAGGTATTAAAACACTCGCGTGTTAATATTATCTCATTCGGCTTCGCCTCATGTGATAAACCCACGCTCATGTTTTAATAACCTCTATTATATGACCATTGCACAAACTACTATTATTTTATCTTATTAAATTACTTCTCCAACTTGTGACCCTCTGATGTAACGTTTGATATGTAAAACAAGTGGGACGATTCTGGTACCCATAACACAAATTAAATCTTTCTTTAGGTGTTAGAATTCAATACAAATACTACTGACATACATTGTTACTCGCTAATATGAATTTGTTATTTTTGTATGATGTTTGTTCGTAAGTGTTTGATTGTACACATGTTTGTATTCTTATAAACAATTTATTTATTTGAATATAAACAAACTCAAAACTAAAATCGAAGAAGTACTTTGAAAGCCGAGTATTCTCTGCAAAAGAAGTTTGTATCGAGAATTGTTTGCATATGCAGGTTATATAGCATTGAGATGGAGGTCTAATACATTGGTGTGTTCCAAATTCAAACACCAAAACAGTGATTAAAAGTGCAAAAAGCACTTTTTCAGTGAATAAAATAAGATTTTTGGAGGGGGAATGGTATAATAGTATATTATACAACTAGTGAATAAAGGACGGATTTAAAGCGAGGGCCATAGATGAATCACGAGCAAGTGAAGGAATCTAATGACTGAATCACGACCCTAGGGAGTGATTCATGGTGATTGAATCACGAGCATAGCGAGTGATTCAAGTGTTGGAATCCTGAGCGACGCAAGTGATTCATGGCCCTCGATATAAATCCGTTTTATTCAAGAGTTGCATACTATACTTTATACCATGACTACGAGAAAAAGAAAGATTTAAGCGAAAAGCACAAGGAATATTAATAAATAAATGGTTTATTCCTTTCAAAATTTACAAAAAATGTAAAACCCTGACCCCTGAACTAGGTAACAGCACCTGTGTTTCAGGGGCCAGTGACCACCTCCGTTACGTTACATGATTATAATTAATTAAACACCATTGCAATTAATATTAGAATTGCAATCCTAATCAGTCAATAAAATCAAAATCATTATTAAAATCTCAAAATTATTATTTTGAGTTTGTTTATATTTAAGATTTTTTATCGAAGAAGGAGTTTGAAAGTCGGGTATTCTCTACAAAAGAAGTTTGTATAGAGTTTTTTTTTGCGCAAGGAGGCTCAAGGAGGTTTTATAGCATTGTGATGGAGGTCGAATGTATTGGTTTCTTCTAAATTCAAACACCAAAACAGTGATTAAAAGTGATTTTTATTGACTGTTTTCAGTGAATAAAATAAGCTTTTTAGAGGGGGAATGGTATAAAATGTTATTTTTAGAATAAAGGTAGGTTCGCAGATTGTTCTAAACTTGGATCTGAATCAGATTGCCAAACTAGAGCTTTGACATTTAGATCCAGGTCAAATTGTAATGGTCCAGCCTTGTTCACAAAACTTCTTTGTGCAGGCAAGTTCACAATGGTTTCATTAATTGGATTATCTAGCTTTTAGTTTAAACATACGTCTGTTCAACGATTCATTTTACCAAAAGCATTTTAATCTACAAATTCAAACTTAACGCTTTGAAAGCAAAGCATTTAGCATTTTTTTGAAGTCAGTCAAAAATCAGTTCACGCTATATGGTCAGCTAAAAAACGCTTATAAAGCAAAACAACATATAAAAAAAAAACAAAATAATAGCACATGCGTTGAATACAAGATCCCTATTAAATTAAAACGGGTGACCTGACATAGAATTTATTCTCCGCGTGATTGAGCAAGCCAGTATTTTCATTCGATATTGATGTTATGAGATTATGGGAGTTCGATTCATAGAACAGTCAATTGTTTGCATGGCAATATCTGAATATGATTATGAGTAATGTGTGTGTGCTAGTGTGTGTGTGTGCTATGTGTTATGATCGTAATCTTGTCTAAAGTTGGGACGAAAGGCCAAAAAATAATGATAATACCTAAAAATTACGATTGTTTCTGTTTTCTTAGCTATCTTCACATTAACGTTTATAAATATCATGCTACTCATTTCCTAAGGTTCAATCACTTCTGGAATATTCTTACAAGCTAGCAGTTACTACAAAACTTATTTAATCTCTGGATTTACAAACCCGGCCAACGTTTGCTACTGAATTCAGTAACCTTGTCTTGGTTCGCTTAGTAGTTAGGGTTAACACAAAACCGTTCATAGGAAAATTTGAAGAAAATTGAAGTCGCTCAATTAACCCACATTCAAACCTGGTAACTACTACACAAAGCCAATTTCAAAACAAGTAACATTTTACAAACCCGCCATTCATTTTTTAACCGACTTACCAAAAAGGAGGAGGTTCTATGTTCGAGTTTGTTTGTTTTTTTTTGTATTTTCATCTATTCATATCTTCGTCAATTGTGATCGCGTCGTCACCGATTTTGAAAATTCTTTTTTTGTTTGATAGAGTATGTTTTGAAATTGGTCCCATTTTAATTTGGTGTAGATCCTTTGCAGAACTTCAGAGATATACAACAGAACTCTTCAATAAATAACGGCAAATCTCGCGGGATTGCTGCAATCGCATGTCTGTTTATTGTTTATACCATTTCATTACATAAAATCACGACAGTATGCTCTAAAGGAGTACGCAGATGTGTACACAGTTCACTTTGGTACACCCACATTTCACCGGTTATGTTCAAGTTTCATAATATTCTGGAATTCCAAAAATAAAGTTATTTTTCACTTTGTAGTTTTCGTATTTTGGAAGTCGGTTGATTTTTTTTGTGTAATAACGTTTTTTTTTTGTATTTTATTCTTTTTAAACTATATAATTTATCTAGTAATCTGACGCACACATAATTATGACACGATATCTTGCGAAAATACTCCGATTCAAACAGTAAAACGCCCATTACTTTTTTAACAGCTTATCCGATATCCATCGAACATAAACTAAATAAAAATCGGTTCATCCATTTATGAGCTATGATGCCACAGATAGATACACAAACACACAGGTACACACGTTAAACTTACAACACACCTCTTTTTTCGTCGGGAGTTAACAAACTATATACGACGATAGGAAAACCGTTATTAGAAAAAAAACCTAATGTACCCAGAACAAAACGTCTAATTAAAAATTTAACCATACCTAACCTTTATACCTTCAGATTCAACAAATGAACTGCGAGGGATGCTCAAGAAAACCATTAAAAGCGCTTTCCAAAACATTATATAAAATTAATATCCTTTCTTGTTTATTCTGGTTAATTGGTTAAACAAAAATTAATTATCTTCCCCTCATAATTGAGAAGAAACAAGCACAAATTAATGGGTGAATTAATCCAGTGACAGTTTAGAGCTTGGAGATGAATTACAGTTCTAATTTTGAAGTTATTATGACAAATAACGTTTATTATCCAAACTATATTGGGTTGGTATAATTTTATTGATTTGTGGAATATAGGTACTATTACTGCTTTGAAATATACAATGTTAGGCGAATACATAATTTAATCCACCTAAGCTCCAGCTAAACTCAGAGTTTTATATGTATTTATTTATTTATTTATTTATTTGGCCAACCAACAATTGTATATACTGATACATTAAAATTGCATATTTGTTTATTTCCAAGGTTAGTATTACAATCTCTTATAGGTTAGCACCGCATGCCCCATAAAATAATAGAGTTACAAATCAAATTAAAATCTAAAGAAAATTTATCTCAGCTCGAAAACAAAATTTAAATCAAATAAGCTTCAAAAGCAAACCACAATCAATATTAAAATCCAAGTCAAAATTAGATAAAATTAAAAACAAATCAATAAAATTAAAATTACAATTAAAATAGAAAATAAAATTAAAATTACAATTAAAATATAAAATTAAATAAAATTAAAATTACAATTAAAATAGAAAATTAAATTAAATTAACTGTCAAAATAATACAAAATCAAAATTAAATAATGAAAATTACATTAAATCAAATTCACACCAAAAAATAAAAAATAAAGATAAAATCAAATTTATACGAATCAAAAGGAAGCAGATATACAAAGGAATTACAATATTAAACAGCATTAAAAGTTATTCTGTGGAACCTGCAAAACGAGTCAAAATGCACGTCAACAAGATCGCTGTAGCCATTTAACTGTTTACTGAGTCGAGGGACAACAGAACTAGTACCGAGTACTGGTCTACGCGGAGGGGGGTACAAGGGAGTGATGGGGGTACGAGGGAGTCTAGCAGGAGCACGGAACCGAAACTTGCTAAGCAATTGGGGACAGTCAGTTTTACAACGGAGTATTTTATACAGGAAGATGGAATCAGCAATTGTTCGGCGTTTCTCCAGTGAAACCATTTTAAAATGTGATAGTCTGGCTCCATAGGACCGTTTTCTCCTGGTGATTCCGCTGGCATACGCTAGATGCCATACGAATCTCTTCTGTATCCGTTCTAATCTCAGGTTGTGGGTAGCATAGTGAGGTCTCCAGACAATGCTGCAGTATTCCAAGATACTTCGAACAATACTGTTGTATAGCAAAATCTTGGTCCCACTACGCCTGAAACCGGTAACATTCCTAACAACGAAGCCCAGCATTCTAGATGCCTTTTTAACAATATTTTCGATATGAGGTACGAATGTCAGTTCATTATCAAAAATAACACCTAGGTCCCTGATCTGATTTACCTCTTGGATTACATTAGAGCCCACATGATATACACTAGCCGTTATAATTTTTTTCCGGGTGTACTTCACATGGTAACATTTTTTGACGTTTAATGTCATTTCGTTCTCGCCACACCATTGACTTAACGAGTCGACATCGCTCTGCAGTAGTTCAGCATCACCGTTAGACTCAACTATCCTGGCGAATTTGAGATCGTCTGCATACATATAACATTCTGAGAATTTTAGGCAATGTGGGATGTCGTTGGCGAATATATTAAAAAGAATCGGACCGATATGCGAGCCCTGAGGCACTCCCGAAGTGGTCTCATAAGTTTCAGACTGGAAACCATTGACCGCGACATAGAAGAATCGATTTTCTAGATATGATTTTAACCAGGTATAGAGTGAGCCAGTAATTCCGTACGCAGAGAGCTTTGACAGAAGTATATGGTGAGGAACGCGGTCAAAGGCTTTACTGAAGTCTGTGTAAATTACGTCGACTTGCTTGCCGCAGTCAATGGCATCCGTTAACATTTCTGAGAAAGTCGCCAGGTTTGTGCTAGTTGACCTAGAAGCCACGAAACCATGTTGGGAGTCACTCAAATAGAGTTTAAAGTGTGACTGGAGATAGGGACAAATTAGGGTCTCGAAGACCTTAGCTAGAGTTGATAAAATAGAGATGGGCCTGTAGTTTCCGATATTGTCCTTTTCATCACTTTTATAAATCGGCACAACTTTCGCTTTTTTCCAGTAGTCTGGAAATACACCTGAGCTGAGAGACTTATTAAAAATCGTTAATAATGGGGAAACCAAATGGGTGGCGCATTTCGAAATAAAAATTGGCGGAATACCATCATGCCCAGCGCCTTTACGAATATCCAATCCCTTAAGTTTGTCTAATACGCTATCATGATCAATCGTAGGTGCCGTTAGTGGCAGGCTATTATTTTTCATATTATGAAGAAAATCAGAGACTGGTTCACTTTGGGTCACTTTTGTATTGCTGAAAGCCGATGAAAAATGTGAAGCAAACATTTCACATATTTTTAAACCGTCAGATGTTGCCACGGTTCCGTTAGTCATTGTGGCGGGGAAAGAACTAGAGCCTCCTCTTTTAGCCTTTATGTAAGACCAGAAGCGATTTGGATTTTTAGGGATTTCATCTTCCACCGCTTTAATATAATTATTATATGAGCTTGTTGCTAATTTGGAACATCTTTTGCCCAATAATTTGAGTTCAATTTCGTCCCTGGGGTTTTTATAAATTTTGTAGCGGCATCTTATTTTCTCTTTCTCCTTTATGGCTCTTATTAAATTTTTGTCAAACCAAGGAGGGTATTTTTTTTTACATTTAACATTGGGCTTGGAAGGTACATGCATTTGTATGATATTCCGAATTCTTTCGTAAAAGACTTGGAGCATGTCGTTGACATCAGTAGAATCCTCAAACGCAATATCCCAGTCCACCCTATCAAGATCATCGCAAATTGCTGCGTAATCAAGTTTAAAAAAATTAGGCCTTATATTTTGTGAGTTGTATGGAAGCCAGGTTTCTTTACTCGCTCTTAGCATGATTTCGATTGGGGGGTGAAGGACATCAATAGCACTAAGGGGATTTAGAGCTGCAGTTACGCTACTAGAAGGTAAGTTCGTTAAAACCAGATCTAATATTCGTCCAGACATATTCACAATTTCATTAAGTTGCGCTAATTTGTGCATGTGCGTAAAATCTATCAGTAAATTACTAAAGCCAGGAGGAGCATAGTTGATTACTGAGTCATTTAACAAGTTCCACTTAATATTACCTAAATTAAAATCACCGACAATACAGGTATGCAAGCCAGTCCGTTCAAGCATCAAATTACAGCTATCCAAGAAATGGTCCAAGGTACTACGTATAACAGGGGGTGGTAAATATACTGCACACAGTGCTATTTGACGAATAGATTTCATAAACGGAACCTCGATAACAACCCAAAGATCCTCACATTGACTTTCCCATTGAACCATACGTTTCGAACTAATTTTTTTTAAAACAGCTATCAATACACCCCCTCCATCCTTTTTCCTACCGTCTCTGTCCTTTCTGTACACTATATATCTATCGTCAAAAAGCTCCGAACTCAAGACACTACTATTCAACCATGTTTCAGTCAACATTACAATATCATAGCTTTCTAAAGACAAATGACGACAAAAGTTATGGGTCTTCGTGCGTAGACCTCTTGTGTTTTGGTAATAAATATTAATCTCTGCGAATTTTAACTAAAAACAAAATGCCAATGCTGCGATGCACATTTATCATGTACTGAGAAAAACAAAAACTAAGAAAGCTTATTTAAAGTGTCCATGTTTCTGACCATGATGTGCTGTGATTCCTCCGTTTTACGCATAAAAATTCTGCCACCCCGAATCCAGACGAATTTAAAGCCAAGTTCCCTGGCTTTGACTCTCGCAGCAGCGTGCAGAGCCTTGTATGTCGGGGACAGATGTTCAGTCACGAAAATTGCGGTTTTTGGTCCGGAGTAACCGAGATGGGTGTTGTTTAGCTTATTTTCCTTATTCTTCTTGTTAAAATTAATGGTAGAAGCAAGGAATTGGTCACGAAGTCGAGGGGAAGCCAGTTGCACTATAATTGATCGCGGGCGTGTGTTATCAGGGTTAAGCTTGGCCACCCTGGTGCAATGCAGAATATCTCTCTTATCTACATTACAACCAACAACCTTAACCAGGTCTGACGTAATTTTAAACAGATCCTCCTGTTTCTTCTCTGGTAAGCACTGAATTTCCACATTGTTTGATCGTGTTTGCTGTTCAAGCTGATCCAAACGCACTTTAAGTGAGGCCATGGTGGTCTTCATAACACAATTCTCCCTCTGAAGTTCCGTTATAGTCTCCTTAGATGTACTATATTCCTTAAGTATAGTCCTTAGATGTATCTGAGACGTGGTCGCTTGCAATGGGCCTCATTAGAAAGCTTACAGTCACTCAAAAGGCAATGGAGAGGACTATGCTCGGCGTTTCCTTGCGTGATCGAATAAGAAATGTAGAGATCCGCAAGAAACCAGGGTTACCGACACAGCCCGAAGAATTTCAACTTAAGTTTATGCCCTGCGGCGCATTACTCGCAGAACGGATGGCCGATGAAGGTTGCGGGGATTCGCTGGATGCGAGACGCACGGGACCGATCAATGTGGCGAGACGCTTGGGGGACGCCTATGTCCAGCAGTGGACGTCTTTCGGCTGATATGATGATGAATCTTTTTCCAACTATGTTAGGGTCAGCTGCCCGTCGGACCCGATGGCTGTATTTTTAACCCCCGAAGGAAAAAGAGGGGAGTTATAAGTTTGATGTGTGTACTTGTTTATCTGTCTGTGGCATCATAGCTACTAAACGGATGAACCGATTTTGATTCCGTTTTTCATTAAAATGTGACTTTATTGAGAGTGTTCTTAGTTATGTTTGATGAAAATCAGTTCAGACGTTCAAAATTTATGGGCGTATTACTGTTTTTATGGTTGTTTTGCAAGATATTGTGTCATAATTACTTGTTCAATAGATTGTCGATCGAAGCGTATCTACTACTGATAAATTATGTAGTATGAAATAAAAATATGTTGGAGGGTTTTTAAATTTTACTTGTACATAGAGCGACTACCTAACGAATACTAAAGATCTTCAAATGATATTCAGGAACAACGGCTTAAGGTGCTTTCTGAGGCACGGAGAAGGTTCAGTGTGTGATGGATGATCACCCATCAACGGAGAGATCTTGGCAAGCATTGCTTAACCTTGAAGATCGATCCGTGCGGATGTTATTATTTAGACACGAGTACGTTTACATGATTATTGGTTCATAATCAAAATTGGTAAAATCTAAAATGGAAATGGGCTGGGCATGTAGCAAGACTTCAGGACCAGAGATGAACTGCAAAGTAACCCCATGGAAAAGGCCACAAGGGAAAAGAGAACGGGGACCAATATCAAGATAGGTGGATGATATATAAACTATTTCCGCCCCAAAATAGCTACAAGTAGCCCAAAACAGAACCATTATGGAAAGGCTTGGATGAGGTCTTCACTTGTTTAAGGGGTTCCTGCTATTATACTTAATGCTTAAGTTTTACTATAACCATTCTTGAGTTCTCTTCTTGTCAAACAGTTTATCAAAAACACTACAAAGTGAAAAATAATATCAATTTAGGCAGTTGGGGTTCGTGTTTTTGTTTCTTCGTTTTTTGACACCGACTGTCGAAATTGAAGTTATTTTTCACTTTGTAGTGTTTTAATTTGGAAGACCGTTGTTTTTTTTTATGTAAAAATGTTTGTATTTGCCCTTGAGTCGTCGTACATAATACGCAAGTTCAATAATAAGGTACCAATAATGGCCAAAGTTATACCGCAATAGATTACCCGAATAACCTAACACTAACATAACCGGTGAAATGGGAGAATGAGTGTATGAGAGTGAACATATCTGCGTACCCCTTTAGAGTTTACCGGCATGATGTTATGTTAAGAAATGGCGTAAACAATAAACAGACATGCGATTGCTGCAATTCCGAGAGATTTGTCCTTTTTTATTGAAGAATTGTAAGATTGTATATCTCCGAAGTTCTTCATCAGATCTTGGTCAAATTAATTTAAATGGCGTGGTGGTTTTAGTGGCGTTCCCTTTTATTTGTACCTAGCTGACCCCCGCGGCTTTGCTCCCGTCATAATTATAGTCTATGTTACTCGGGTATAATGTAGCTTTCAATAGGTGAAAGAATTTTTAAAATTGGTCCAGTAGTTACGCATGTTACGCATCGGTGTAACATAAGGATCGCTGATATTACGATTCGGTATAACACATGGACTGTGGACAACATGACACCAATATTGCGCATCGCAACAGCTTACACGCGCCACCGACTTACACGTGCCGCCGACGCAGCATTTCGCAATCGTGGGACCGGACATCGGCAATGCCTCCACGATTCCACGTTTCATCCATTCTTGGTACATACATCGACCGATTATCACCTACCTAATTTTAGAGTTATAATATTGTAATTTCTTTTGTTTCATTAAATTTGTCTAAAGTAAATTGGTTTTTTTTGCATCCTCCGGCTCCAGCAAACATATTTGGCGCAGTCGGTAGGATACTCGCGGGCCGGTTCGCGAGAGTAAATTCATAGGAATCGACCTTAGGATCGCGACTCGCGAGTCACCCGGGTGACTATCAAGCACCGTACGAGTATCCGGATCTTCAGAAGCTGTCGTCGGGAGGAGTATCCAGACATCGATACCGCAGAGGTACCAATTATGTTCATGTGAGTACTTTAGAATAGTTCTCGAGTTGCTCATCCTTATCCTTAAGTGTCATAAAACATAAAAACCCAAGATTTTCCATCCCAGGCAATCGAGGACCCTTAGGCTAGCTAGATCGTCCAGATCATTATTATTAGATTCATTTAGACAGTTAGGAATTGCCAAACTTAAGTGGCAGTGGGCAGGGCACATTGCTCGCAGAACGGATGGCCGATGGGGCCGAAAAGTTCTGGAGTGGCGACCGCGAACTGGAAGACGATACGTTGGAAGGCCTCCCACTAGGTGGACCGATGACCTGGTTAAGGTTGCGGGAAGGCGCTGGATGCGAGACGCACGGGATCGGTCAATGTGGCGACGCCTGGGGGAGGCCTATGTCCAGCAGTGGACGTCTTTCGGCTGAAATGATGATGATGATGATGAGACAGTTAGGAAATAGAGAGATAAACATAGAAATGTCGGCTATAGACGAAATTTACAAGGCCTTACGCATAGTCCCCGAGTTTGACGGAAACCCTAATGTCCTCACAAGATTTATCAAACTGTGTGATCAGTTAGTGCAAGCCTACGTGTCACCTGAACCAGGGCGCGAGTTAATAAATTTGACTCTTTTAAACGGGATTCTTAACAAGGTCACTGGACCCGCAGCCCGGTTAATTAACACCAACGGCGTACCAGAAACTTGGGATGGCATACGTAGTTCTTTAGTTAACAATTTCTCTGACCAACGCGATGAGACCTCGCTATACAACGACATGGCTCTATTAACGCAAGGTTCCTCCACACCACAGGATTTCTACGAAAAGTGCCAAACTCTGTTTGCCACTATAATGACATATGTGTCACTACATGAAACTGTTCAAAGTACAATAGATTCGAAACGTTCCCTTTATAAGAAGTTAACATTGCAATCTTACTTACGGGGCCTCCGTGACCCCTTAGGTTCACGCATTAGGTGCATGCGACCGGACACGATCGAAAAAGCACTTGAGTTTGTTCATGAAGAAATGAACACTCTCTACTTACAACAGCGAAACGAGCATACACCGGCTAAAAAGCCACAGTCTCAGGCACCGACTGATCAGACAAAATTATTTAATCCTGTTATGCCAAACATGCCCATGCCTATGCATAGGCCATTTAATTTTAATATGCCCGGTCCTTCTCGACAAAATATAGCTATGCCTCATCCAATGCAACGTCTGCCGCAAATGTGGAGACCAGGCTTTAACCGACCACAGCAATTCCAGCAACAAGGTCCATCGCGTACGCAACAGATATTCGGGGCACGTCCTCCTAACTATAATCCACAAAGTAACTCATCTGCTAATAATCAATCTAAAGGGCCGAACTCAAATGATACACCAAAACCAATGAGCGGCGTATCTCACTTCGTACCGAGACCAATGCCATTCCGGGGTAACGATTGGTTTAGGCAAGGGAACCCACCACCTTCTAATTATTTTAGGACAAGAGAAATGAATTTCAACGAATGCTTTGAATATCCATATATGTTTGAGCCTTATTTTGATAATAACTTCGACGGTTATCTGTATAACCCTTTGGAACAGCCCGACTATTCTTACTACGACGTTTTGGGTGCATATATGAACCAGCAATTAGGTACATCCCCAGAGGCAAATCAGGTGACATCTGAAGGGAAACCTACCGAAGGGTCAGCGTCTTCCAACCAGGAAAATTTTCGGGGGAGTCAGACTACAAACGAATCAAAATAGAGGTAAATCTACAAACCCAACGTTACCTACCATATATAGCAATTTCGGACCCACCATTAAAATTATTAATCGACACAGGAGCAAACCAATCATTTATTAGCCCTGAAGCTGTTCAGAGGTTTAGGCAAGGGAACCCACCACCTTCTAATTATTTTAGGACAAGAGAAATGAATTTCAACGAATGCTTTGAATATCCATATATGTTTGAGCCTAATTTTGATAATAACTTCGACGGTTATCTGTATAACCCTTTGGAACAGCCCGACTATTCTTACTACGACGTTTTGGGTGCATATATGAACCAGCAATTAGGTACATCCCCAGAGGCAAATCAGGTGACATCTGAAGGGAAACCTACCGAAGGGTCAGCGTCTTCCAACCAGGAAAATTTTCGGGGGAGTCAGACTACAAACGAATCAAAATAGAGGTAAATCTACAAACCCAACGTTACCTACCATATATAGCAATTTCGGACCCACCATTAAAATTATTAATCGACACAGGAGCAAACCAATCATTTATTAGCCCTGAAGCTGTTCAGAGGTTTTACCCACATTTACCATGGAACTATGACCCCTTTGAGGTAACGAATGTGCATGCAACTAGCCGTAATGATTACTCCATTAATTTACCTTGTTTTCAGGAGATAAACGACAACAATGATTTAACATTCTACATTTATAGGTTTCACGACTATTTTGACGGCCTTATCGGTTTAGATTTGTTAAATAAATGGGAGTCAAACATTGATCTCAAAAATAATAAACTAATTACAAAAGCTGCAGTTAACCCAATAGTTATGTACAACTCGCGCAATAGCAATTTATATGAAGATATTATCCCAGCAAATTCCTCAAAGTTAGTCAGAGTCCCAGTTAATATACAAGATGGTGATGCTTTAATTCCCGAACAGATCATTTCAAATTGCTGCATAAACGAATGTATTACGAGTGTCAGACATAATCGCGGTTATCTAGAAGTTTTCAATCCAACTAGTAACGACTTAATTTTCTCCATGGACCAACCTATTAAAGCGGAAACATATAATTTAGAGTGTACTCACCAACCACATCAATCCCGGGTAGAGGAAGTATTATCTCGATTACGCACTGACCATTTAAATGAAGAAGAGCGCGCTAATTTGAAGTCTTTAGTTTCGCAATATGCCGATATATTCTACATAGAGGGGGAACCACTTACCTTTACCAATAAAATTAAACACAGCATACGTACTTCAGATGAGGTACCAGTCTATACTAAAACTTATAGATACCCATTTGTACACCGCGAAGAAGTACGCAATCAAATTTCAAAAATGTTAGAACAAGGAATCATCCAACCTTCAGAATCGGCTTGGAGTTCGCCCATTTGGGTAGTCCCAAAAAAAGCTGATGCATCCGGTAAAGTCAAATGGCGAATTGTAGTGGATTTCAGGAAACTGAACGAAAAAACCATAGATGATAAGTACCCTATTCCCAATATAAACGATGTTTTAGATAAATTGGGCAATTGCCAATATTTCACAACTCTCGACCTCGCCAGTGGTTTTTACCAAGTCGAAATGAACCCAAATGATATCCCAAAAACTGCATTCAACGTAGAACATGGCCATTTTGAGTTCCTACGCATGCCAATGGGACTTAAAAATTCACCATCAACTTTCCAAAGAACCATGGATAATGTGCTTAGGGACCTTCAGAACTCAATTTGCCTCGTATATTTGGATGACATCATCATATTTAGCACTAGTTTACAGGAGCATATAATAAATTTGGAAAAGGTTTTTAAAAGACTCAGAGACTCTAATTTTAAAATACAGATGGATAAGTCGGAATTTTTAAAATTGGAAACAGCGTATCTCGGACATATAATCAGTAAAGACGGCATTAAACCGAACCCCGATAAAATCTGAGCTATCCGAAAATTCCCACTTCCTAAAACAGCCACGGAAATTAAAAGATTTTTAGGGCTACTAGGGTACTACAGGAAGTTCATACCCGATTTTGCCAAGATCACGAAACCAATGACCCAATGCTTAAAGAAAGGCTCAAAAATAAACTGCGATGATACCAACTATGTAAATTGCTTCGAAAAATGTAAAACATTACTTACAAACGATCCGATCCTACAATATCCCGATTTTAATAAAGATTTTCTACTCACGACAGACGCATCAAACTTAGCCATAGGAGCCATACTCTCACAGGGACCTATAGGTTCAGACAAACCAATAGCCTATGCTTCGCGTACACTAAACACAAGCGAGATCAACTATAGCACAATAGAGAAGGAGCTTTTAGCTATAGTTTGGGCAACCAAATATTTTCGGCCATATCTATTTGGACGTAAATTCAAAATTATAACAGATCATAAACCGCTTCAATGGATTATGAACTTAAAAGAACCTAGCTCGAGACTAACTCGCTGGAGACTCAAGCTCAGTGAATACAACTATTCAGTAGTTTATAAACAGGGCAAAAACAACACTAATGCCGATGCTCTGTCACGAATCGAAATTAATAACGAAGAAACGAGCTCCGTCATAGTTAACGTATCCGAAAAACCACCTTCCTTAGAGGGCTCATCCACTCTCACAGCTCACACTAGTGCTGAAAATCCAATATTAGAAATACCAATTTCAGATGACCCCTTAAACAAATTTAACAGACAAATATGTTTTACAATAGTTGGTGATATAAAGAGACGTCCAGCAGTTTCTAAGCCATTTGAGACTCATACCCGTACCTCCATCCAACTCTCCGAATCAAATTTAGAGGAGGATGTAATAAACGCAATTAAAGAATTCGCAAACCCGAAAGTTAAGACTGGCATTATAATACACCCCCCATTAGCTATGTATAAAATAATTTCAATAATCCAAGAAAAGTTCAAGAGTTCCGCTATGAATCTTGTTTTAACTAAAACCGAAGTAGAAAATGTAAAAGAATATCTCAGACAGCAGGAGATCATTCAGAAATACCACGAAGGTAAAACTAACCATCGCGGTATAAGTGAATGCTACCTAGCCTTATCCCATAAATACTATTGGCCAAAAATGAAAGACGAAATCTCAAAGTATATAAATGAATGCAATATTTGCGGGCAAGCCAAATATGATCGAAGTCCTATAAAACAAAGATTTTGCATAGTACCACCGCCAGCGAAACCGTTTGGTGTGGTTCACCTAGATTTGTTTACGGCCCAAAACGAGAAATACCTGACCATCATTGACGCTTTTTCTAAATACGCTCAGGCATACCATCTTAGAGATGGCACAGCAGTTAGCGTAGTCCAAGCCTTTTTAAAGTTTTGCTCCCATCATGGCGTTCCGGTATCAATAGTCACGGATCAGGGACCCGAATTTACTAATCAACTCTTTACCGAATTCACGCGTGTCCATAAAATTCAACATCATAAAACCTTGGCCCATACGCCCAACGATAATGGGATGGTAGAACGCTTACACTCAACTTTACTAGAACATTTGAGAATTTTAAAACTACAACACCGTAGCGAAGCGATTGTTAACCTAATGACATATGCTTTGCTAGCATACAACAGCAGTATACATAGCTTCACAAAATGCAGACCACTAGAAGTAGTTACCGGTCACACGGATCCCCGCGATCCCTTAGATATAGATCTATCTGTGCACTTGCTACAACAATACGTGCAAGAACACCGAGATAGGATGTCTAAGGTATACGAGGCTATTAATGAAACGTCCCTGCATAAACGCACAGAACTAATCGAAAATAGGAATAAAGATAGGGAGCCCGAAAAGGAATACGAGCCAGACCAACAGGTATTTGTTAAGAATCCATTAGCTAACAGACAGAAACTCGCATCCCGTTATACACACGACACAGTATTAGCTGACCTGCCCATACATATCTACACTAAAAAGAAGCGCGGTCCAGTTGCCAAATCACGTCTTAAACGAACACCTAACACGAAACAATTGTTGCAGAATACCACTGACGATATTGCTACACCTGGTCCAAGCGGAGGACATATTACTTGAGCCGCTAGAAGACGGACCCGGATTACTCCCTTTCAAATTGGGACCTACAAAAATCGTGTCTCATTATCATTCCTTCCTCTTACACATTGATCTAGAAGATATTCAGTCGAAGGTTGATTTAGTTAAATTGCAATTAAGAAAATTTAGGCCAATTATTAACAACAAAACACTTTCACTGTTTGAACCCCATATAAGTTACCTTGGGGACAAACTTGAAAAGATATCCTTACAATTAGAAAGTTTTGAACCTAGTCGTGTTAAACGAGGACTCATTGACGGATTAGGATCAGTCATAAAAAGTATTTCAGGAAACTTAGACTACACAGATGCAATCAAATATAATAACGCCATCCAAGTTTTAGAAGGTAACGGCAATAAACTGGAAACGGAACTTAACCGTCACATAAGCTTGACTAGGGATTGGATGTTAGAACACTCTAATGTATTAAAAAATATAGCAGATAACCAGAACGTTATTGCTAATAAACTTAACCAAATCATAAAAAAATACGCATCCAAACAGGCAGACCTAGTAATGTATGCCCATTTGGCACAGCATCTTCTTATACTAAACGATAATATAGAGACATTATCGGATGAGTTAAATAAAATAGAACTTATGCTAGCTTTTACGCGTGCTTCCAGCACAACCCATTCCATGATTAGCTTAAGTAATCTTAGAAATATAATAAGAAAATTAGGGTTATTATACTCAAAAGACGAAATCATTGATATCGATCTTCGAGAGTACTATGATATTCTAAAAATAGGATCGTATTATAATGATAAGAAATTAGTTATAGCTATAAAGGTGCCGATTGCTTTACCAAGAACCTATAATCTATACAAGTTATCCATAATTCCTAACAGAAATACGTGGGACACTCAGAAAGTTTTGCGAAACTAAAAAAAATTGTTCTATACGTACATATATTTTTATTAAATCTTTTCAAAGTACTTTCCACCAGCCTCTATACAAAGATTCATGCGCCTAAACCAGTTTTCAAAACACTTTTTCCAGTCCGCCGCAGACACCTCGTTTACAGCCTGCTCGAACGCAGCCAGCGCAACTTCCGGCGACGAAAATTGTATCCCTTTGAGCTGATTTTTTATTTTTGGGAATAAAAAGAAGTCACACGGTGCTAGATCAGGGCTGTAAGGAGGGTGACCCAGGAGTTTGACTGGCGTGCTGTCCAGGAAGTCCCTCGTTTTGAGTGCGGTGTGCGCAGGTGCATTGTCGTGGTGGAGCAGTAGCCCGCGGAGCCCTGTGTTTGGTCGCTTGTTGCTTATAACAGAGAAAACTTCTGGCAAACATTTGGTAGTATACCATTCGGCATTAATGCTTCTTTGATCCCGTAAGGGAATTGATACCAAGTGGCCAGTCAAATTAAAAAAGCTAGCGATCAAAATCTTACCCCCGCTTCTAGATCGCTTCACTTTGGTAGGCGTTGGCTCATTTTGAAACACCCAAACAGTCGACTGGCGCTTGGTTTCTGGGTCGTATTGATAAATCCAGGACTCATCACCTGTAACGATGTCGTAAACACGCCGAGACGAGCCTGCTTCAAATTTGTTAAGCATATCACGGCACCATTCCACCCGGGCCTGCTTCTGAGCATCGGTGAGGTTGTGCGGCACCCAGCGTGATACTATCCTCCTCACGCGAAGATGGCTGTGTAGAATCTCGTGAACGCTTCCCGATCCAATCTTCAATATGTGTTGAATCTCCTGATATGTAATTCGCCTATTGTCTTGGATTAAATTTTTCACTGCTAGCACGTTTTCTTCGGTAACAGCCGTCAAAGGGCGACCGCTTCTTTCGTCATCCCCCAAAGTTGGTCGACCGCGCTTGAATTCGTTATACCAACGATACACGGTTGCCTTGGAAGGGCCTTCATCCATGAATGCCATTTGAAGTCTATCGTACGATTCATCCGGTTTCAGGCGACACTTGAAATCGTATAAAATCATAGCTCTAAAATGTTCCCGGCGCAGATCCATATTTCAGTGAGACACAATACTTTGAATTAGCTCGCAAAAAATGTGGAGGGAAATTTTGAAATTGGAACTTACTTATTTTTACTTATAAATAATCATATTTTCGAAAAACATTATAACTGGCCAGTCTCCCATATATAAAAACTTTTTTTCGCAATACTTTCTGAGGGGCCTGGTAATATGGTCCTTATCCCTGCCTCACCTTTTATAGCAATTCATGGATTATATTCTATGTACATTGAGACAGAATGTCCGAAGCTTAACTCATGGTACCTCTGCGAAGAGAAAGGCGGTTTCAAGATTATAGACAAGCCGGACTGCTTGCAGCAGCTCATCACTCAACAGCATCTCAACTCCTGCACATTAACGCCAGTCACTCTGCACAAGCAAGCTCTGGAACAACTTGACGAAAAGCATTACACACTAAGCTTCCCGATACCTGCAAAAGTACAGATGTTATGTGGACAGGAACAATTCAGAACACTTCAAGGAAGTTATTTAGCTACAATACCGCAAGATTGCCTGATAAGAACCACCGAATTCACTATCGCTAACATTGACAACCGAATTAAAGGACATATACTTAGAATACGAACACTATGGGACCAGAACACCACATCAAGAGCTGAAGAATCATTGGTACAGCTTAATTCAATCAACCTCGAGAACCTCCACGAAAGTTACAAGAAAGTTTCAGTACAGCCTCCAGTGAGGCTTAACAAGATATCAGATGGAAGCCTCTACCATACTACCATACCTGTATACCTACTACTACTCAGTGTAGGTGTACTTGCCATTGCTCTGACATACCGGCATTGGATGGGAAATAAAGACAAGAAGGTCGACACTACAGAAATAAACGCAGATCAAGACATTTATGCTGAAGCGGAACCAAGAAGGAATATTCATCCAGCTGGAATCAAGATGGACCCTAGTTATCTTTCAGCAACATTTTTAACAGCAGTTAACAAATAGTTGCTGTTCTACGGGGGGAGATGTTACGCATCGGTGTAACATAAGGATCGCTGATATTACGATTCGGTATAACACATGGACTGTGGACAACATGACACCAATATTGCGCATCGCAACAGCTTACACGCGCCACCGACTTACACGTGCCGCCGACGCAGCATTTCGCAATCGTGGGACCGGACATCGACAATGCCTCCACGATTCCACGTTTCATCCATTCTTGGTACATACATCGACCGATTATCACCTACCTAATTTTAGAGTTATAATATTGTAATTTCTTTTGTTTCATTAAATTTGTCTAAAGTAAATTGGTTTTTTTTTGCATCCTCCGGCTCCAGCAAACATATTTCGCAGCCTATTCGGTACAAAAAATCAAACAAACAAAAAAAAATTTCCTCTTTATAATATTGGTATAGACTACATTATGTGTATCAGTGTGTGCGAAATAAACTAGTTTTCTTTCTTTCTTTCTTTCACACGAGAAGCACCAGCATTAAAAAAAAAGAATTATCAAAATCGGTTCACCTAGAAAACAGTTTTGAGGTGCACATACAAAATAAATATACAGTCTAATTGAGAAACGCCTCCTTTTTGAAGTCGGTTAATAAACTTCAACACACGCTCCAATTGTTACAAAACAACCCTTACAAATTCGTGCAAGTACCAATATCAAAACAAATAAAAAGCAATAGCGACAAAGGTATTATATTAAACGTAGCAGTGCCTTATAAGGGTTTATCGGGCCCAACGGTTGACCTTCGTCACAGTCTAGATCAAACGACTTAACATATTTACCAAAAATCCATCAAATTGTACACTCACAAAACTACAAATCACGCAAAACTCAACCTTATGCCAAGGTAACAGGAGATAGAAGACAATAAATCGGTTTAAGATGTTGAAGGTGATATAAATCGAATTCCCAATGAGAAAGTGTTTCTCTCGCATTCAATAAGTTATTTTTGTTTGAACGATCCCAAAGAGTGGCCGTGGAAAAGTTGGACATTCGCTGTGATTCGCAGACCATTGTTGAGAGTCACCATTTATGTCACTCGAATCTGTTTTAAGAAAATATTGACGGAATTTAATGAATACAATGGGTCGACTACTTTTTAAAATTATTTTCCTAAAAGAAAGACACATTAAAAAATACATAATCACAATAACACAGGTAGATAAGTTAGCGCCTTTTTCCCATGGGTTGCAGGCAGAAACTATTGAAAGATAAATACAATTCTTAGATACTCCTTATTAACGATTTTATTGTAATACCTACTACGAGTCTTCGACGTTGTTAAGTTACTTTGAAGCAATTTTTTTATAAGGAATTAAATTTAACATCAATCAATTAACTTGGACATAGAGTTCTCTTAGGTCACATCACAGTATTCGATACTCAGCCTTCTGAATAGCATCTGTCCCAACCACCTTTTTATGATGCTAAGCACAAAATATCAACAATTAAAAATTAAAAAAGCACTAACACAGTATCTGGATATAATATTTGTAAATTTTCAGTTTCTTAAACATTATAAAGGAAATACATACTGACCGTGACTACCCCAAAATAATCAACTACATTATTAATTTACCTCCTTTCCTAATCCTTTCCAACGAAAACATTCAGAGCCTCCACAAAAACGTTTACTGCGCATAGAATGTAATCATATTCTGGTCGCGTACTAGACGCAAGTCACGCACACCGATGAAAGGCAGCAATGAATTTCACTGCTATCTATGTTGTGTTAACCTGTGTTTGCACGTGAGGATACCACACTTTCGTTCTGTCCTTGGCCTGGTATTACGATAATTTTCTTTGGTTTTTTTTTGAAGGTAAGCGGTGCTCTCTAGCAAAGACGAAGCTTACTTCCGATTTTTAAACGAATTAATTCTCGATGGTCACAAAGGTTACCTGCTAAGCACGAGGACCTGGATTCAATTTGCAGGTCGGGCAAAGTTGAGTCTGGAATTGTGCTAAGTTGATGGCCATCGGTTCGCCCCTCTATGACATGGGGTTTTAACATAACTGGCTAATATTTGGCTTAAACATAGCTTGCAATGGAAGTACTTTGGTATTATTGATATTCCCTGCCTAACCCTTTCGGGAACTCAGTTGTAATTTTCAGTTATGTAATTATTCAAATTAACTTTATATAATAAACTAGTTGCTGCCAGCGGCTTCACCCGCGTAAATGTCTTAAATTATCCCAAGGGCACATATTCCTGGGATAAAAAGGCCTGATTGAGTAACAAACATTCATCCCTCTAAACCGTCGCATTTATCACACTCTCTCTTCTTATTGGTTGTCTTCATTTCTGAAGGTCGTGCCCGTCTTGAAAAGCTTTGACGGAGTCAACGACGAGCTGCTTCCAAGCCACCCTGTTTTCGGCTCTTCTCATGGCAGTGGTCACCGTGAGTCCCGTTATGGCCCTGATCTGATCAGACCAGCAAGGAGGTGAACGTCCGCGTGGTCTTTTTCCATCCACCTTTCCCGATACTACCAGTTTTTCCAGGTTGTCTGGCTGTCTCCGGGCGATGTGACCAAAGTAACTTAAGACTCGTTGGTAGCAGATCGTGGAGAGTCTGGTTTTGATGTTCAACTGGTCGAGAATGGACTTATTCGTGCGCTTGGCTGTCCATGGTATGCGCAACATTCTTCTCCAGCACCACATTTCAAACGCCTCTATCTTTTTCCGATCCACCGTGCGAATTGCCCACTATTATTATTATCACACTATATATGATTAATATTATAAAGGCGAAAGTTTGTGAGTGACTATGTGTGTGTGTGTGTGTGTGTTTGTATGTTTGTTACTACTTCAGGCTCAAACGGTTGGACGGATCTGGACGAAATTTGGCACAGAGATAGATTATAGTCAGGAATAGCACATAGGATCCTGAGGGAACATATTCCCTGGATAAAAAGATATCTTAGGTGCTATTCCTGACTACATTCTATCACTGTGCCAAATTTCACCCAGATCCGTTCTGCCATTCTGAAGTGAAGAAGTAACAAACACACACACACACACGCTTAAAATCTTTCGCGTTTATAACATTAGTGTGACTAGCTTCTGGCAGCGGCTTCGCCCACGTGATTGTCGGAAATTATCCCACGAGAACATATTACCGGGATAAAAGGTATTTTTGTACAATTTTGCACAATAATTGAAGAGCAATTATTGTGCAAAAATCGCTGTCGTTTTGCTCTTGCAAAAGATACGTAATAAACCTGCCGGTTGATGGCAATATGCTAGCCCACTATTACATGGGCATTAAATATAACTGACGAAATGTGGGTTTAATATAGGTGCACCTTTTTACTCGACCGTTCGAGAAAAACAGGCGTGAAGTTCCTATCCAAATTAATCTTTAAATGTGGAAGCAACTTTCTCTGTCTGTTACCTTGTCACCTTTGAGCTACTGAACAGATTTATAGTTTGAGACCCTGGGAGGAAATCATCCTTAAGGAGGTGGAAGTATGTATGGTGAAATAGGCGATTCGAAGTACTTATGCTAAGCAGACGCGGTCGCGGGCCAAGCTAGTGTTAAATACTTCTAAGTGTAGCTTAAATGTTGTGATATTTTTTTTGTGAATACTCTTAATTCGTGCATTACGGCCCATTCCCTCTCACAGAGAGGAGGCATACACGCATGACGGGCCTAATGAGAGTCTAACTCCGAGTTTCGCAGCTAAAAATTTTCGCAGAATTAATGTGACAAATTGTCAAGCACGCGTTATCTGCTGTGATTGGTTCATTTTTTTTTGCTTTTTTGTCTCGAAAGCAAGACTTACTATGAATCTTATGTATCTGAAATAACTTATTTTGGTCCTTCTTTGCCGAGATTGCTTCAAATTGTGATGACGCAAAAAATCGTAATTTTTCCGATACAACGAAATCCCGCGAAACAGTGGAATATGCAGGTGGGGAGAAAATCTAATATCCTCAAATAAAATGGCCGAATCGTCGACATAACACGGAATATTCACGAAACTGTTACCAACAAGACTCTTTGGGCAACGTTCTCGGTATCCAAGTTACGGGTGAAGTAGAAAATGGTAGAAACGATAAGTCCACTTAGGTTGAAGTGGATAGTCAAGATCTCTCTCTAGAAGGTGGAGCTGTCTTATAACTTATATTTAAAATGAGATGTTTACAGTGTGTATCAATAAGATCAAACAATATACGGTTGTAAAATTTACGTATCGTAAATTTACGTAAATTTTAAACAAGCTTTTATTAGCTTGGTATGTAGGTATCTATGTATTTTCATCGCTTCAAAACGTCAGATTATTTTGAAACTTTGCACACTTATGAAGGACCGATGACAATGCAATAATTTTAATAGTATGTCTCAGTATCCTCAGGATTAGTGATTGAAAAAAAATATATAATAGTTTAAAAAACTAAAAAACACGCTTTAATCGAAAACCAAACTAAAAAGTAGAAAATCATTTGCAATAAATTTAAATTAAGAATAGTTTGTGATTAACAAAAAAAAAAATTGTAAACAATTGTGGGGTGCTTGATGTCAATTGTTACACTTATTTTTGTCAGATATTGATAAAAGAAGTTATATTGAAAATGTCTTAAAAGCGTGAGGTGCTCGCACGCTTTTTTACAATAAAATAATAAAAATGTTAGTCGCACACTATTCTTATTTTATATTTATTGAAAATTATTTTCTACTTAATTTTTCGTTTTCTTTTAAAAGCGTGTTTTTTAGTTTTTTTAAACTATTATGTTTCTGTAATGCTCGGCGGTAGTGTATCACACATAACTCTGCTATTCATTGTCATCAGCCTTTTAATGTTCCCACTGCTGGGACACAGGCCTCCTCTTTGTGAGAAGGCATGGGTCGTAATCCACCACGCGGGCCCAGTGCGGGGTAGTAGATGTCACATGTCTTCGAATGTTTGGTTCTAGGACATGCCGGTTTCCTTACGGTGTTTTCCTTCACCGTTTTGACCACCTCTGCTATACGATTAGTCAAATATTATTCGTAATCTCATCAGTACTGTCAGGAATAAGCTTGTTTAAACATACAATTTCATATTTTTAGGATTCCATACTTCGAAAGGAAAAAACGGATCCCTTATATTGTCACTTTGTTGTCCGTCCGTCTGTCTGTCAAGACTTTTTTCTCAGGAACGCGAAGAGGTGTCAATCTGAAGTTTATATCAAATACTCAAGTCTACTGTCCCTTAAAGCTGTGAAAAAATCAATTTAAATTTAATTTTAATATTTAATCCTTTCATACTAAAATATTATAATTTTTAAAACTTCTAACCCAACGCAATCAAAAGATACAGCCGTTTATGCCGCAAATTTTCGACACTCGCAAGGGAATCAAAACCTACAGGGTACTGCCCGTGAACTCAGAATCTGGAAATTTAGTATGATGCAACGTCTTATAGCACCATAATTTTTTAGAAACATATTTTTTTTTTTTTTTTATAATTTTAAACTTACTACCCCTTTCCTCATGAACGCTTAGAGGTATTAAATTGAAATTCATATAATATACACAAGTCTATAATACCTTTAAGCTGAGGTTTGTAAGGAACCCGCGGTGCGCGAGTCCAACTCGCAATTGGCCGGTTTTTATAATAGGTATAAGTTTAGATGAGACCTAAATTGTTTTAACTGAAACAAAGATCTTTACTGAAGATCAACTAGAAAATGCCTACAAGAACACAACAAAGATTTTGCCCAGCTTATACAAACACTATCAAAAACCCCGCCATATCCGCAACATGGAAACGCGCAAAACAATTCCGTAAATATCGCACCATTTGAAATCAAAGGTACCAATACAAAGGTATTTGTTCCCAAATCCAAGTAAATCCAGTAATATTGCTCCATAATCGTTATATGGGCAAAAAATCTTCTGTCTAGATTCAAATCGGCGTGTCGCAAGCTTTTTTATTAAAGATAATAGGATTTTTCTAACAAAATTATGTGTACTTTTACAGAAATTGGATTGGCTCGCGAAATCTCTCTGATGGTATTGTACTTACAGACAAATAGGATTCGATCTGAACGATTTCGGCTTGAGAAAGTATTATGGATACAAATGCTTCAACATTTTCGTTCGGTAAGTATTCTTTAGATCTTTTATGATATTCCTTAAGTATGTATTTGGAAACTGGTCTTGCGTTTGAAATTGTGCACATATTCACCCTTGCAATCTTTGAAGATTTGATATTAGTTTCTGCATGATAGCATATTCACGCTTGAATACATATCAAACACTTTTGTGAATTTTCTATGGTTGATAATTGCTTTTGGTTGCAAGTAGTTTAATGCCCCTTTTGGAACATGGAATTGTATTTTACTCTAAGCATTGACTTTAGCTCTTCTCACATAAAACGCGGATTCTCGTGAAACACAATGACTTTTTAAATGTTTCGGTAATTCAAACTGTTAAATTATCTAGTCAGGATTTGTGCCGGGTTGATGTCAATAGCCCCATATTACAAGGGGCCCAAATTCAAACTCAAACTTAAATAATTTATTTCAATTTATCGATTTAAATATACTTTTGTATTGTCAAACAAAAGATGAAGCTATGCTAGCTATGTTAGCATTAGGTGCTCCTCCATCTAATCTTTCGGGGAATACAGGAGTTATTTTAATTTTGGCATAAGATATTATAAACGCTAATATTTAGATAAATTTCTGTGTCTCATGATCTCCGAACTCACCAACTACCTTATTACGCGTTGACTTACCTACGATACGGAATGCTTCTACTTTTAAACAAGGAGTTTTAAGTTCCTTAATGTCTCTTAATACTCCCACTATATTAAATTCATAATGGAAGCTAATCACGAAAATATAGGTTGTAGCAATTAACAATCAAACTGAAACGAAATGATAGTAAATTAATACAAATTATAACAAAATTGTATGTAATTTGGCTCGGAGCGGCCGTTTGTCGTGTAATGTCTACGGTTATCGCTCGTTAGAGAGTAGCCATTGTCTGTAGACTTCATTAATGTACAACCATTATGACTTGAAATAGTAGGCGTTATTTAGGGACCTTTGGCAAGCAAATGAAGCAGGCGGTTTTAGTTCTGCTTTTGTTTCATAACTATCTGTAAATGTTAGCACGGACCTCGTTCATAATCATCATTTAAGCGAGCAGATATTCACTGCTGGACATAGCCTCCCTAAATAATAATAATTCTATAAAAACACCAGGTTCTTACCTGAGAAACTGAAGTTTAAAAACCATAATAATAATAATAATAATCGATAATCTGTGGCTCGACTTGACAGACGCCAAAAATTTTTCTCTCCGATTTTTTTTACAATATATTTAATTTTAAGCATATAAATCGACACAGCCAAAATGAAACCAAGAAAAAAAAAACATGGAACAATATTATAACTAACTTTATACCAAATTACAACATACATAAATAAATGAGAAAAATGAAGAAGACGTCATGTTGACGAGAGCTGCAGCCAGACGCAAAGCACGCCCACCACCTCCGGCCTCGTCGCCCAGCTCCGCCTCGCCGCCGCCGGAACCCAGCCCCACCGTGAGTGCTGTGACACCGGCCGCGGCAGTTGCGTCGAGCTCGAGCGACGAGTACTTCTCGCCGCCGATGACACCACCACCTGCGCGTCGACGGGGAGGACGCCGGCCGCCGGACCGCTTAGGACCTCGAGGCCTACCGGTCTCTGATAGGGTCCCAGCACCCGGCGGAAGTGTGCAGCGCATGAGATGGACACAATCCATCAATGAAAATGTCATGCGCGCATACTTTGGGGCTACAGAGGGAGGAAACAACCTGACCGCGTACCGTGTCCGGATGCTCTCTTTGTTTCAGGTGCTTGAACCAGCCGTCAACGTTTCGGCCCAACGTCTGTCGGATCAGGTACGGGTCATCCAGCGTAATCGTATGTTGGATGATAATGTACTTGATCGCCTCCGAACTGAAATGGGTAACCGTGTCACTGCACCATCGTCGCAGGCTGTGGTGCCACCACAGTCCAACCACACTCCCAGCCACGCTGACGAGGAGAGTAGTGACAGGATTACACACGTAAGTACCCAGTGCAGTGAGGAATTAAGGAGTGCTTTGGAGTGTGCTATTCGGGAATATCGCTACATGCCACCCGAACTTAGGCCACGATTACCTCGTTTGCCCATGCATAACAAAAATAGGGCGCTGGTGGCTGCTCTGGATTCGCAGTTGTCAAACTACTTTGATGACTGCGAAGACCTCACTGATGCACATTCGATCATGTACTGCGCGGCTGTAGCGGCATGTCGTGTAGCCCACGTCAAATTTGCAGATGACAATGCTACACGACCGACGCCAGCCGTACCAGCTTGGCAGTGCAGGATCGAACGTCGTATTGGTGGGGCCAGAGCACTCATTGGCAAACTAATTTGTTTCAGGGAGGGCAATACTCGGCCAAGAGTGATGCGCTTTGTGAGACGGGCGTTTTCGGGGACTGATGTCAGCCCCCGAGACTACATATCCCATGTCACGGAGCGCATCGACTTCCTGAAACAGAAAGTGTATGCGTGGGCAAACCGTATTCGTAGGTATAGGCGGCGAGTGGAGCGATACACCCAGAATCGCACATTCCAAAGAAATGAAAGGTGGGTTTACCGAGCTTGGGAGCGACCCAACCAAGGTGTGACTGATACGCGCCTGCCGGATGATGACGCCATGTTCAACTTCTGGCGCAGTATCTGGTCGGTGCCTGTCAGTCACACCGAAGGTGAATGGACTCGGGAGGTTGAGCGAGCTTGCGATCCCATACAAGAAATGGGAGCTATCATGATCAGCGCCCAAGATGTAGCCCGTGCAGTCCGCCCGTTGCCGAACTGGAAATCTCCAGGGCCGGACGGACTGCACAACTTCTGGATAAAATGGCTACAAAGGTCGCACGCTCGTTTGGCATCTCAGTTCCAGGCAGCCTTAGAGTCTGGTTCGCTACCCCAGTTCTTAACAACAGGAATTACCCACCTGCTCCACAAGTCTGGTAGCACCGCGGAACCCAAAAATTATAGACCTATTACATGTTTACCGACGGTCTATAAGGTTCTTACATCCATTTTGAGAGTTAAAATTAATAAACACGTCGACGATAACTCGATCATGTCGGCCTCTCAGAATGGATGTAGGAACGGGTCTCGCGGTACTAAGGAGCTACTCCTTATAGATATGGCCATTAGCCAACAGGTTCGGCGTTCCCGAAAGGATCTGTCGACATGTTGGATAGATTATAAGAAGGCCTATGACTCGGTGCCTCATACATGGCTCATGAGGGTGCTAGAATTGTATAAAATAGATACAACTCTACGCACCTTCCTGATGTCGTGTATGAGGCAATGGAGCACAGTCCTTTGCTATCCAGGATGTCGAAATATCCAGAGGAATAGCGAACCTGTAAGGATCGAGCGAGGTATATTCCAGGGTGATAGTTTGAGTCCACTTTGGTTTTGCCTGGCCCTGAATCCTCTAAGCATGTTGCTGGAGAATTCAGGACTAGGCTATCGGTTGAAGAGAGGTGGTCAGGTTATATCTCACCTCCTTTACATGGATGATCTGAAGCTCTTTGCCCCCAGCAATCTTCAGCTGATGGAGCTACTGAAGGTAACTGAAACTTTTAGTAGCGCCATCAGGATGGAGTTTGGCGTGGACAAATGTGCGGTCATGCATGTAAAGCGAGGCGAGATTGTGGAATCCGCGGGAATTCAACTCGCGGATTCCATAAACCTGAGATCCCTCTCTCCAAACGAAACCTATAAGTATTTGGGTATGTCGGAAGCGTTAGGTATCAGCACTACTGACATGAAGCAATCGTTGAAGGAACGCTTCTTTGGCCGCCTGAAAAAGGTTTTTAATAGCCTTCTTTCGGGTGGAAACAAGGTGCGCGCCTTCAACGGTTGGGTCATGCCGGTATTGATGTACTCTTTCGGCATACTCAAATGGACTCAAACGGAACTCGACGCCCTGGATAGGCGGGTCCGTACACTGCTGACTGCATATCGAATGCATCACCCACGATCGTCGGTCATGAGATTGTATATCCCGCGGAAGTGTGGAGGCCGAGGCTTTTTAAATGCCAAGAACCTCCACAACCGCGAGATATGCAATCTCAGGGAATATTTTCTACACGCCGACGTGGAAATGCATCGAGATGTAGTAGCAGTGGACAAGGGACTCACCCCGCTCTCCTTGGCGAATGAGAACTGGCGCAAGCCTGTAGTGCTTGACACTAACGACCGCAGGGAGGTATGGCAGAGTAAGGAGCTTCACGGACGCTTTTTCCGGGCCCTACATGGGTCCGATGTAGATCAGTCAGCGTCCGTAGCCTGGCTGCGTTTCGGTGACCTCTTTGGGGAAACCGAAGGTTTTGTCTGTGCAATTATGGACGAAGTTATCATGACGAATAACTACCGGAGATTTATTGTGAAGGATGGCACGGTTGACATCTGTCGGGCATGTCACCGGCCGGGTGAATCGATCCGCCACATTATCTCTGGTTGTTCTCGTCTAGCTAACGAAGAGTACTTGCATAGGCACAACCTTGTAGCCAGGATTATCCATCAGCAACTTGCTCTGAAATACACTCTTGTGGCATCGGAGGTGCCGTACTACAGGTATGTGCCCGACCCAGTTCTCGAGAATGGCAATATCACATTGTACTGGGATCGGTCCATCATCACTGACAGGACCATTATTGCTAATAAGCCTGATATAGTGGTGGTGGACCGAATCGAGAGGCGTGCAATGATTGTTGACATTACCGTCCCGCATGACGGGAACCTCGTGAAAGCCGAGAAAGATAAGCAAATCAAGTATCTTGACTTGGCTCGCGAGGTTGTCGACATGTGGGATGTGGACACAGCGATCATTGTACCGATAGTCGTGTCAGCCAATGGCTTAATAGCCACGAGCCTCGACCAACACCTTAGGAGGCTCTCGTTAGGCGGCTGGGTCAAGGGCCTGATCCAGAAAGCAGTATTGCTGGACACGGCTCGTATTGTTAGGAGGTTCCTCTCTCTGGAGCCCTGACCGCCGGTAGCTTGGACCCTGTTCCCGATACCGGTGGGTCTCTATTTTTTATATTTTTAAATGTTTTTTTTTTGTATGTTTTATAAAAATATTTAAAAATGTAGACAATAAGAAAGAATATGAATAAAGGAGATAATAATAAATCTGTGGCCTGACCTGTCAAGTGTGACACATAAAATTTTCTCCCTAAATTTTTCAATTTAAAATTATACAGAATAATATGATAATACAATAGAAAAATGCATAAACACACTCAAACAATGACAAAAAAAAACATAAAGCAAATCTACAATAGTTAAAACTTATACCAAAAAAATCAAGATGAAAAATGATTTGACAAGCTGAGATAATAAAATATGTTCACACGAAGCCAGGCCCGAGACAAGAACACACGCCCAACATCTTCGGGTTCGTCGCTCAGCTCCGCCTCGCAGCCGCCGGGACCATCTACAATCGTGAGTCAAGCGATCCCGGACGCTGCAGTTGCGTCGAGCTCGAGCGACGAATATTTCTCTCCGCCGACGACACCACCACCTGCGCGTCGACGGGGAGGACGCCGGCCGCCGGACAGCCTGGGATCTCGAGGCCCATCGGCCTCTGACAGGGTCCCCGCTCCCGGTGGAAGTGTGCAGCGCATGCGATGGACACAACCGTTAAATGAAAACGTTATGCGCGCATACTTTGGGGCTACAGAGGGGGGAAGTAACCTGACTGCGTACCGTGGTCGGATGCTCTCTCTGTTTCAGGTGCTTGAGCCAGCTGTGAACGTTTCGGCCCAACGTCTGTCGGATCAAGTGCGGGTCATCCAACGTAACCGTATGTTGGATGATGCCGTACTTGATAGACTGCGGAATGAATCACGGAATAGCCGTGTCTCGCCTGCCTTGCCACCGGCCGTGGTGCAACTGCAACACAGTGTTTCACCGCGATCTGATCACGATGGTGAGGATGACGACGACAGGGCTATATCTGTGAGTACCCAATGCAATGCACGTTTAAGGAGCGCTTTGGAATGTGCATTCAGCGAGTATCGCTCCACACCGCCTGAGCTTAGACCTCGACTACCTCGTCTGCCCATGCATAAAAAAAATAGGGCGCTGGTGTGTGCTCTAGATTCGCAGCTATCTAATGTTTTTGATAGCAGCAAAGATCTTGCCGATACCCACTCAATACTGTACTGTGCGGCTGCTGCGGCATGTCGTGTAGCTAACGTCAAATTCCCAAAAAGTGACAGAACTACACGGCCAGCTGTACCAGCTTGGCAGTCCAGGATTGAGCGTCGTATCGGTGAAGCTAGAGCACTCATCGGCAAGCTTATCTGCTTCAGGAATGGTAACACTCGCCCTAGAGTGATGCGCTTTGTGAGGCGGGCGTTCTCGGGGACTGATATCAGTTCTCGAGATTATCTGTCCCGCGTCACAGAGCGTATCGACTTCCTGAAGCAGAAAATCTATGCATGGGCAAACCGTATTCGTCGGTACAAGCGGCGAGTGGAGCGATACACGCAGAATCGTACATTCCAGAACAACGAAAGGTGGGTTTATAGGGCTTGGGAGCGACCTATCCAAGGTGTGACTGATGCGCGCCTACCAGATGATGACGCCATATATTCGTTCTGGCGCAATATCTGGTCCGTGCCTGTCAGTCACACCGAGGGTGACTGGACTCGGGAGGTCGAACAAGCGTGCGATCCGATACCACAAATGGGGGCAATTACCATCAGCCCCCAAGATGTAGCTCGTGCAGTCCGTCCGTTGCCTAACTGGAAATCTCCAGGGCCGGACGGACTGCACAACTTTTGGATTAAGTGGTTCCAAAGGTCGCACGCTTGTTTGGCAACTCAGTTCCAGTCTGCCTTAGAGTCAGGATCGCTGCCCCAGTTCCTAACGACAGGAATAACCCACCTGCTCCACAAAACAGGTAGTACTGCGGAGCCTAAAAATTATAGACCAATAACATGTTTACCGACGGTCTATAAAGTTTTTACATCCATTCTGAGAGCTAAAATTAATCAACATATTGACACGAATTCAATCATGTCTGCTTCTCAGAATGGATGTAGGAACGGGTCCCGCGGTACTAAGGAGCTGCTCCTTATAGACATTGCCATTAGCCAGCAGGTTCGCCGTTCCCGAAGGGATCTGGTGACATGTTGGATAGACTACAAGAAGGCCTATGACTCAGTGCCACATACATGGCTCATGAGGGTGCTGGAGTTGTATAAAATTGATGCAACTCTGCGCACCTTCCTGATGTCGTGTATGGGACAGTGGAGGACGGTTCTTCGCTATCCAGGATGTCAACAGATTCAAGAGGACAGCGAACCTATAAGGATCGAGCGTGGAATATTTCAGGGCGATAGTCTGAGTCCACTGTGGTTTTGTTTAGCCCTGAACCCTCTTAGTACATTGTTGGAGGGTTCAGGCCTGGGCTATCGGTTGAGAAGAGGAGGTCAGGTCATATCTCACCTCCTTTACATGGATGATCTGAAGCTCTTTGCCTCCAACAACTTGCAACTGATGAAGCTACTGAAGGTTACAGAAACCTTTAGTGACGCCATCAGGATGGAATTTGGTGTGGACAAATGTGCAGTCATGCATGTAAAGCGAGGGGAGATTATGGAATCCGTGGGAATACAACTCTCGGATTCCATACACCTTCGATCCCTTTCCTCAACCGAAACTTACAAGTATTTGGGTATGTCGGAAGCACTAGGCATCAACGCTACTGACGTGAAACAGTCGTTGAAGGAACGCTTCTTTGGCCGCCTGAAAAAAGTACTAAATAGTCTTTTATCAGGCGGAAACAGGGTGCGCGCCTTCAACGGCTGGGTCATGCCGGTCTTGATGTATTCTTTCGGCATACTCAAATGGACTCAGACAGAACTTGACGCCCTGGATAGGAGAGTCCGCACATTGCTTACCGCAAATCGTATGCATCACCCACGATCATCGGTTATGAGACTGTATATCCCGCGGAAGTGCGGTGGTCGTGGCTTTTTAAATGCCAAGACCCTGCACAACCGCGAGGTATGCAGTCTTAGGGAATACTTCCAGGCCGTCGACGTGGGTATGCATCGAGATGTGGTAGCGGTGGACAAGGGCCTTACCCCGCTCTCCTTGGCTAACGAGAACTGGCGCAAACCTATAGTACTAGATACTAATGACCGCAGGGAGGTATGGCAGAGCAAGGAGCTTCACGGTCGCTTCTACCGGGTCCTACATGGGCCCGATGTTGATCTTTTAGCGTCCGTGGCCTGGCTGCGATTTGGTGACCTTTTCGGGGAAACCGAAGGTTTTGTCTTTGCGATTATGGACGAAGTTATGATGACGAACAACTACCGGAAATACATTGTGAAGGACGGCACAGTTGACATCTGTCGGGCATGTCATCGGCCGGGAGAATCTATCCGTCACATTATCTCCGGTTGTTCTAGTCTGGCTAACGGAGACTACTTGCATAGACACAACCTTGTAGCCAGGATTATCCATCAGCAACTTGCTCTTAAATACAATCTTGTGGAATCGGAAGTGCCTTACTATAAGTATGTGCCCGACCCAGTTCTCGAAAATGGCAATGTCACATTGTATTGGGATCGGTCTATCATCACTGACAGGACTATTGTTGCCAATAAGCCTGACATAGTGGTGATAGACCGACTAGAGCGTCGCGCAATGATTGTTGATATAGCGGTCCCCCATGACGAGAACCTCGTGAAGGCTGAGAGAGATAAGAAAAGCAAGTATCTTGATCTGACTCGCGAGGTTGTCGACATGTGGGATGTGAATACAGCAGTCATTGTGCCGATAGTCGTGACGGCCAATGGCATAATAGCCAAGAGCCTCGACGAACATCTGAGGAGGCTCTCGTTGGGCAGCTGGATCAAGGGCTTGATCCAGAAAGCGGTACTCCTGGACACGGCGCGTATCGTTAGGAGGTTCCTCTCTCAGGAGCCCTGACCACCGGTAGCTTGGACCCTGTTCCCGATACCGGTGGGCTACTATTTTTGTATTTTTAAATGTTTTTTTATTTTATTTTTTATAGAATAATATTTAAAAATTTAAAGATATGTATATATAAAATGAATAAATGGAATAATAATAAGGATCAACTTGGCAACCCCTCAATTGTCAACATGTCAAATTTTTTCCTGCACTATTTATTTAATATCAAAATCATACAACCATCAAACTTAGAAAAATTATACCATAGAAGAAACCAGATCAAAAATACCTATTTATAACATTCAGTTTGATAAATCCACAACAAATCCAATAAAAGTTCAGAAAATTACTTGAAACCAGTTGACGCCGTCACTGACAGACGTCAACCAAACAATTTATAGAATGGAAAAGTGTAAGGAAAAAGCAATATAATGTTGACGAGAGCAGCTGCCTGTCGCGCACGCCATCCACCCCCGGACTCGTTGCTCAGCTCCGCCTCGCCGCCGCCGGACCTCGGATCACCAGTGTCATCGGCGGCTACAGTTGCGTCGAGCTCGAGCGACGAGTATTTTTCCCCGCCGACGTCGCCAACACCTGTACGTCGGCAGGGGAGAGGCCGGCCACCGAGGAGCTTGGGATCTAGGGGCCAACCGGCCCCGTGCCGGGTCCCCGCTGCCGGTGGTTGTGTGCAGCGCATGAAATGGACTCAAGGTATGAATGAGAACGTCATGCGCGCATATTACGGGTCAACAGAGGGGGGAACTAACCTCACTGCGTACCGTGTCAGGATGCTGTCTCTGTTTCAGGACCTAGAACCAACTGTCAACGTCTCGGCCCAACGATTGTCGGATCAGGTGCGGGTTATTCAGCGTAATCACAGGTTGGACGACGCCGCACTTGATAGGCTGCGCTCAGAAGTGCTGAGCAACCAAATCGTCTCAACCCCGACACAGACCGCGGCACCGCCAGCCACTATTGTGATCCCGCCGCGGTCCAATCATGTTAACGATGAGGCAGATGATAGGGTTGCCACAGTAAGTAGCCAGTCCAACGAAAGATTGAGGAGCGCACTGGAAGATGCGCTTCGCGAGTATAGGTCAACACCGACTGAAGTTCGACCCCGATTACCACGGTTGCCTATGCACAAGAAGAATAGGGCGCTGGTGTGTGCTTTGGACTCGCTGCTTCAGAACATCTTTGAAAGCAGCGAAAACCTCGTTGATACGCATTCAATCCTGTATTGCGGGGCTGTTGCGGCATGTCGTTTAGCTAATGTTAAGTTCCAAAATGAAGCTATTCGACCAAAGCCTGCCGTGCCAGCCTGGCAATGCAGGATCGAACAGCGTATTGATAGGGCTAGGGTACTCATCGGCAAACTATGCTGCTTCAGAGAGGGCAATACACGACCACGTGTGATGCGCTTCGTGAGGCGGGCATTTTCGGGGACTGGGATCAGTCCTCAAGAATACATGTCCCGTGTCACGGAGCGCATCGACTTCTTGAAGCAGAAAGTGTGTGCATGGGCCAGCCGTATTCGGCGGTATAAGCGGCGGGTTGACCGGTACTCGCAGAATCGCATGTTCCAGAGCGATGAGAGGTGGGTATACAGAGCTTGGGAGCGACCTGAGCAAAGTGTGACTGACGTGTGCCGCCCGGATGATGTCGCTACGAGTACATTCTGGCGTAGCATCTGGTCGGTACCCGTCTATCACACTGAGGGTGACTGGATGCGTGATGTCGAACGCGTGTGTGAAGCTATACCAGAAATGGAAAAAGTTATAATTAGTCCCTCAGATGTAGCCAAAGCAGTTCGTCCACTACCGAACTGGAAGTCTCCAGGACCGGACGGACTGCATAACTTCTGGCTCAAATGGTATAGCAGCTCACACGCGTTTCTGGCATCTCAATTCCAGTCATGTTTAGAATCTGGGTCGCTTCCGCAGTTTTTAACAATTTTTTAACAACAGGTGTTACCCACCTGCTCCATAAGACAGGTAGTCCACCGCAGACCAGACCGCGGAACCCAAGAATTATAGACCAATAACATGTTTGTCGACGGTTTATAAACTTCTTACATCCATCCTGAGAGGAAAAATTAATGTACACATTGAAAGTAACTTAATAATGTCTGCCTCTCAGAATGGATGTAGGAATGGGTCCCGCGGCACTAAGGAGCTACTCCTCATTGACATGGCCATAAGCCAGCAGGTTCGTCGATCCCGCAAGGATCTGTCGACATGCTGGATAGACTACAAGAAGGCCTACGACTCTGTGCCGCATACATGGCTCATGAGGGTGCTGGAGTTGTACAAAATAGATGCAACTCTACGCGCCTTCCTTGAGTCATGTATGGGGCAATGGAAGACGGTCCTCCGATATCCAGGATGTCGACTGATTCAGGGGGATGATGAACCTGTATGGATTAAGCGGGGGATATTTCAGGGCGACAGTTTGAGTCCACTTTGGTTCTGCTTAGCCCTGAATCCTCTAAGTACACTGCTGGAGGATTCAGGTCTAGGCTATCGGCTGAGAAGAGGTGGTCAGGTTATATCTCACCTCCTTTACATGGATGATCTGAAACTCTTTACCCCCAACAAATTGCAACTGACGGAGCTACTGAAGGTAACTGAAACCTTCAGTGACTCCATCAGGATGGAATTTGGTGTGGACAAATGTGCAGTCATGCATGTAAAGCAAGGGGAGATTATGGAATCCGAGGGAATTCAACTCTCTGATTCCATACACCTCAGACACCTCTCCTCGACCGAAACTTACAAGTATTTGGGTATGTCGGAAGCGTTGGGCATTAACAGTACTGACATGAAGCAACTGCTGAAGGAGCGTTTCTTTGGCCGCCTGAAAAAGGTATTAAATAGCCTTTTGTCAGGTGGAAATAAGGTGCGCGCCTTCAACAGTTGGGTCATGCCGGTTTTGATGTACTCTTTCGGCATACTCATATGGACTCAGACTGAGCTCGACGCCCTTGATAGGAGGGTCCGGACACTGCTGACCGCAAACCGGATTCATCACCCACGATCATCAGTGATGAGACTGTACATCCCGCGGAAATGTGGGGGTCGAGGCTTTTTAAACGCCAAGACTCTTCACAACCGCGAGGTGTGCAGCCTCAGAGAATACTTTTTAAAATCTTCTCTCTTTTTTTAATCTCTTCTTCTATCGGGCTCTCCATGGGCCCGATGTAGATTTCCAAGCGTCTGTATCCTGGCTACGTTTCGGTGACCTTTTCGGGGAAACTGAAGGTTTTGTCTGTGCAATTATGGACGAAGTTATCCTGACGAATAACTACCGGAGACATATAATGAAGGACGGAACGGTTGACGTGTGTCGGGCATGCCACCGTCCGGGTGAATCCATCAGACATATTATCTCTGGTTGTTCTCGTCTGGCTAACGGCGAGTACTTACACAGGCATAACCAAGTGGCCAGGATTATTCACCAGCAACTTGCTTTGAAGTACAATTTAGTGGATTCTGAGGTACCGTATTACAAGTATGTGCCCGACCCAGTTCTCGAAAATGACCATGTCACGTTGTACTGGGATCGGTCTATCATCACTGATAGGACTATTGTTGCCAATAAGCCGGATATAGTGGTAATAGACCGATTAGCGCGCCGCACAATGATAATCGATGTCACCATCCCACATGACGAGAACCTCGTGAAAGCTGAGAAGGAGAAACAAATCAAGTATCTCGACTTGGCACACGAGGTTGTCGACATGTGGAATGTGGACTCGGCGATCATTGTGCCGATTGTCGTTACGGCCAACGGCCTGATGGCCAAGAGTCTCGACGACCATCTGTCGAGGCTATCATTGCGCGGTTGGATCAAGGGCCTGATACAGAAGGCGGTACTCCTCGATACGGCTCGCATTGTGAGGAGGTTCCTGTCTCTGGAGCCCTAACCACCGGTAGCTTGGACCCTGTTCCCGATACCGGTTGGCCTCTATTTTTTATATTTTTAAATGTTTTTAAGATTTCTTTTTTTAAATATTTAAAAATGTATTGAATAAGAAAGAAGAATAAATAAATGAATAATAATAATAGAGAGACCTGGAAAGTCACGTCGCGTTACGCGGTCGCCACTCCTTCCTGCATCCTCCTCCAACCACATAAAACTCCTGCATTTACTTCAATCTATTTGGGGTCAGTGCAGCAGCAGTAGTCTTAATATAAAGAGCTTTTATTGGGACCAGCAAGCTACTACTATTTCCAACCTCATACAACTCCTGAAAACCAGAAATTACTATGATGAATGATGTCAGAATAATATTGAACTGCTTGGAAACTACAACGAAATTATTCAGAAAAGGCCATTATAATGTTGACCACTTAAAATGGGCATAATAATATTATTGTAATACTTTATATCTATACGTAGTATAGTAGGTGCATCGTCCTCTCGTACTTATATGAATTAATGTATGTATGAAAATATTGTAAAACACTTTTTTTTAAAGAGTTGTTTAGGAGTTACTTGTCGTTCTCCTCCATAACAAAAAAAATTGTAAATGTTTTTTAGTTTCGGTAGATCCCTCCAACTACCAATAAAATCATTTATAGCCAAAGTAAATCTCATAACGATTCCAATAAGCCCGAACACGACTAGGATACATTGTTTTATTTCAGAGTTCCAGTGCCTACCATCCAGCTTCATCATCAGATCAGTTCGATGGTACAAAATGTTTATCATTACCATTTATGTATAAGTATTTTCTCCATAATAATCGGTTAACTATTCGAGATATCTTATACCCGTGACAAAATTATCGTTAATGTATTCCATTGGCCATCTGTGCCGTTCTTCAACAGTTGCACTTCGCCAAATGATACTTTCTGAGTGCAAATGTGTGTGTGCATTATCGATGAAAATATCAAAATCACTATGTATCTTAGAATCCCATAATCAGATCATCACCTGATGACCATGGGACCAAGATCCCGACGAATTGAGAATCTCCTCCTCTTTTGAAGTCGAAGATTTTTTTATGTGCGTCGTCATCTAAGCCAAACGTGTATGCACAGTTCAATTAGTTGAGGATAACTATTTAAAAATTCAGTTTTTAGAAAAACAATATAATTATCACGAGAATTTAAATTCCCATGATAATTTTATTGTTTTTCAGTTTTTAGATTTGACCCACACATACTTCATCATAATACATTACAAAAAAATGCAAGACAAATAAAAGCCTGTAAGAAGGCAGATATTAACAGCAGAAAATTTACGAAACTGTGTCTAAGAGTCTGTATCTAATCAAGTTGAACTTACAATCAATGAATTTGAAAATTTAAATCCTCAACAACTCCTAAAAAAGACAATGAAACAGTCAAAATTAAACACGACTTAAATCTAGCTCCAACTGACTCCAACTATAACAGCTATCTTGAAAACTCTGAAACAGCAATTTCACCAACTTCTATACCTACGGGTTCTAAATGAAAATTAAATGAAACTGAGTTAAATCTAGGTCACCCAGATGTAGTTAAGACACTGCTGTCCTAAAGCTAGAGTGTTACTATCTGACAAAATCATGTTTTGAGTTATAGATGAAAATCGCCACCGCCTACCATCGGGTGATTCCGGTGTTATAGCGATCAAGCGCGAGCCTATCTACAATAAAAAATAAAGAAAAACCGTGAAATAAAATAAAAACTGCTGCTGTTTATCTATGCCAATATTATAAAGAGAAAAGATTTTTTGTTCGTTTGTTTTTACCGAAAAGGCTTCGAAACTACAAGACCGATTTTTAAAAAAAAATTCACATGTGGAAAGCTATATTATTCCCGAGTAACTTAGGCTATAATTTATGTGTGTACAACATGATTAAAGTACTCATTATTACCTACAAATAAGTCTGGCAGAGAATATATCTCACTATCATAGTTAAGTCACAATAGCAGCTTTTGTGTTCTAAAATTTAATAAGATCGCTGGTAGAAACAAAAGTTGGTTACATTCGTATTTTAGTATCAGTCTTATTAAAATATAAATAATTTAACAAAATGGTAGATAGGTAGGGTAGGGTATGTGGGTAGGTAGGTAGGTAGGGTAGGGTATGTAGGATAGGGTAGGTATGTTGGGTAGGGTAGGGTAGGTAGTTATGTAGGATAGGGTAGGTTAGGTAGGTTGATCGGTAGGGCAGCCTACTCAAGGTTGGTGGGTAGGTAGGTGGGTAGATAGGTAGGGAAGGTAAGTAGGGTAGATAGTTAGGTGGTAGATAGGTAGATAACCAGTTGACGGGAGTGAAGCCGCGGGGGTCAGCTAGTCATCTGAAATCATACGCGAGATTTTCTGGTGTCAAAAAAATTATCTGAAGTTAGTTTAAATCAATTAATAAATCTTATCAAAAATACTTTATTAAACTTAGCAATTTGGGGCGTTTCTTTATTTGGGTTTTATTGATTGCAGAAAAATACTGCTCAGAGAGATCGATACAGTTTTTTTTTCTAATTACTGCGGTATTAAAACTCTAAATCTGCGAAATGTCATATAGTGACGCTCTAGCTATAAGAACGAATAGAAGTACGGACGGCAGCACAGAAATTTTCCACGAATAAGTTCTTATGAGGCTTTAGACCAACAATTGTTAGCAACTCTGTATGGCTTGTTTAGAGTTCATGAAATGTTTGTCTTGTTATAAATATTACACTAATGTACAATTCGTTTTCTGGTTATGTTTTTGGGTTAATCAAGCGATAAATGTCTTATTTTCTTTAACAATTTAGAAGGTGAAAGGAAGGAGATTAAATTGTTTAAATATGTTGAAACTTTCGGTATATAATAATTATATTCTACGCTAGCTTTGTTTCGTTCTTCACGCCGATATTCATCGAAGGGTTAGACACTGGTCCATCTAAATACAGGTACACCAAAATTTCACCAATTATGTTTAAATACATACATACATAAACTCACGCCTTTTTCCCATGGGGGTAGGCAGAAACTACAGAGCGCCACCTGCTACGATGTTTAAATCTCATATAATATTGGATGATACTATTGCCATCAACCAGACTCCGTCTGTTATTGAGAAATCCCAGACGGAAAAACCCAATAAATCTTTCCCCGCCCTGGGAATTGACATACACTTCATGCTCAGCAGTAACGCATCATCAACGAGGCAGGCATCTCACATATGGCAACAATCAAAGTCACCCAGCATTATTCAGTACACAAAACAAATAAAAAAACAAGATATACAGTCAAATTATTATTCTTCTATTTCAGACTCCCTAAGAAAAACATAACACAAAAAGCCAACTTTATTTCCTAGCTCAAATACAATATCAAAATACAATAGACTGTAGCACACAAAGAAGAAACACATAACCCTTCTTCTTTGATAGTTGTGCAATAGTAAGTTTTTGCCGTGATGTTGGCAACACGTTCAGAACAGACTATAAATTGAACACTTTCTGTAACGCAAGTCCGCTGCCGATACAACAGAAGGCTAACAGTTTTTATTTAACTTTTATCTGTTTTAGATTATTGTCTCACACGTTCTGTTTCTTAACTGGATAATAAGATGACCTTAGATCTCGAAAAAGGAAAAACAAATTAACGGGGTCACTAAGGAACGGAAAAACCATCATTTTGGAATTCCAAAACGATGGTATTAATTGGTTTGGTTTGGTTGGTTTTTTGGTTTTAATTTTGGCGGTTGGTATTTTTTTAATAAAAAAAAAACATATGACTTACAATATTTGATAGAGGTAAAGGTCAAAAAGAAGCAAAAAGTTTTAAAAATAGATAAAATAATAAGACCCAGGACTATTAATAAACAAGTGAGTCACAATTTCTAAATGATATAACTATGATATTAAAGGAGGCTGACTCGATGTTGAATTGAAAAGAGTATATGCGAATATAGAGGCTCAACTTATCCGAACAAAAAAATCACCCAAACAGAGAAAATAAGCGCCGAACCCAGTTGATTAAAACTCACACAAAAAAAATCTCCAAACACAAAATCAGATACAAATGAACCAGGACCAGCACATGTGAGTCGTCTACGAGACCCGTACGACGAAGTTTCTGCCCGTACGACACAGTCCGGTGAACGAGCGTCAATGTTTTATTGTCTTTTTTACGACAACTAGAAAACTCCGTCCTCAGTTCTTTGTGTCATATTCTTAGGGAAAACTTAATAAAATATTTTTTTCTAGTTTATAGTTGGTGCGTGCCTCCGACTTTGGTGTGTTACTTAAGTCTTGAAAGTTCAGAATATTGAGGTCATTCGGCTTGGAATATATTATTACGTAGGCGTGTTACATATGTAAGTATTATAATACCTATTCTTATTGTGGTTTTATTAGCTACATAATTTTATGAATGGTGAGTAGCCTATATATTTATGTATCCTATCTATATTAGTCGTTCTACTCAAGAATTGTTTGATAAAGATGTGCCGAGTGGTTAAAGTGAACATTCAAATTTAACGTCAATAACGGAATCTAAAAACGAGAATCTCTATCCTCTAACAAAATTAATCTTTTAAATAACTTGTGCTCAGACTCAGATATTGTATTCAAGCACTACTTTTTTTTTCAGTATTCTCACAATGATTTGTCGTGAAAAAAATGCCTACAGGCCAGTCATTTGAAAATCGTATATCGCGAAAAAAATACACCATACTGAGGTTTTTCGAGCACTACGCAGTTAGCACAGGGCTTTTGAAGCTGCATGTTTGGTTTTATATTATTTGTATTTGTATTATTTGCTTCTTTACTCTACAGTATTCTGTTTGTTCCAACAACCCCCTATTATCTCAAAGAACGCTTTAAATTCCTTCATGACACACATTTTAGACACTTGAGATCATCGGAGAATTTGAAACTTTTGATGCCTGCTCATTCCACTAAGTTTTACGACAAATCGTTTACGGTCCAGGCTGTGCGATTGTGGAATGAGTTGCCGTTGCCTGTTAGACAAGCCCAGTCACTGGCTTCTTTTAAGAACCTAGTTAAAAACCACTTCCTTTCTCTCTAACGCTTTTATATTTGGATCTAATTTCTTTCATCATTATTCAAAATTATTATTATATTATTTTTTTTCTTTTTTTTTGTCCCTCCTTTCTTTGAATTTGTAAACATGTAATATTATTTATGTATGTAAGTATATATCTAAGTATATGTGTATTTAAGTTTATTGATAGTATTTATTATAACAATATATTTTTGAATATATTTATGTTTTAATGTAATAGCAGTACACCACAGACTACCCCCTTTTTACCCGACTGCCGAAAGAGGGTAATGTGTTTAACAGTCTATGTATGTATGTATGTATGTATGTACGTATGTATGTATGTATGTAAGTATGTATGTATGTTTGTTCCTATATGGCGTTCCAGAGACCAAACACGTTGGCCGATTTTGATGATTCATACGTCAATCGATTCGTCTTAACCCTGCGAGTGTCATAGGCTACATTAAAATTGGACAATAGTTTTGTTCTTCCAAACCCTTCGTGTGGGGTATCAAAATAAAGGGTTTTAAGAGGTGATTTCAAAAATATATAACACTTATATGTTTAAATGTATCTAATTCGAAAAAAAAACTAACTAAAAAGTTATAAATAAAAAAACTTAATTCAAAAAATCAAAAAACCCGACTGCTTCAAAAGCGAACCAAAAAGTCGTAAACAAGGCAAAAATCATGCTGTGCAGGTGGCGGATACACCAGATTTTGGTCAGCCAGCCCGCGAATATGTATCCTCCGACTGCACAGCATGATTTTGGCCTTGTTTACTTTTTAGTTCGCTTTTGAACATTATAAGTTCTTTCAGTCCATCCAAAGGTTGTCTGGTAGATATCGCTGTCAGCGATAAGACCGCCTTTGTACCCGTATAATTAAGTTTTTCTTATAATATAGATGTGTAACTTTTATGGTGTACAATAAAGTATATTCTATTCTATTCTATCGATCCTAGCAATATACCAAAAAATCAGAACAGTATTTTTTGCGACCTAACGCGATTTTTGTGTCTACTGGCCTTTTTAGGGTTCCATAGCCAAATGGCAAAAAACGGAACCCTTATAGATTCGTCATGTCTGTCTGTCTGTCCGTCCGTATGTCACAGCCACTTTTTCCGAAACTATTCAAATTCAAATCTTTATTGCATAACACATGTGTTTAACAAGGTCTTATATATAGTAATATAGTGCACATGGACCCTGTCGGGCACAGCAATTGAGTAAAACAATTAATACATTTAGTTAATATTAGGTAATGAGAAAAATAATATTAAATTAAATGATGCTACATTATAACAATTGTAAAATAACGAATGTCAAATAAAGATTAGATACAAAAGTCAAATAAAATGGAAAAATGTCAATTAAAATAATAAAAATCAAATAAAAATGGCAATGTCAACAAGATAAAATACAATATAATATTTCAATCTGAGAGCGCAGTAATCTGAGAGTATAGTCATGAAACCTAGCTTAGTATACACTAATTATAACTTGGAGAATTCATAATGTAAGTTTTAATTGTAAAATAAATGATGCCACAAAATAACAATGATAAAATAATGAATGTCAAAATAAAGTTTAGATAAATTAATAGTCAAATAAAGGGGAAAAATACATTAAAATAAAAATTAAAAATGGCAATGTCAACAATATTAAATAAAATAAAATTTGTCAAAATACAATTAATTATGAAGTGTACCTTCAACAAGATAACTGCCCATAGCTGACATATCACATCAAAATGTTAACGTATCTGGATAGTCACGACTCACGTTCGAAAGTCATCATTAAAAAATTCATTATAAGAACTATGCTGTTGAAACTCGGTAAATATATGTATTCTGTAAACCGCATTAAGATTTTCACATAAAAATAGAAAAAAAACAGTAAATTTTTGGGGTAAAAAAAAAATTCATCAAACCCATGGACTTCCACTGCGTCCGCCTTATGACGGTGGCGACCCCGTCTCTCTCTTCTTTAATCGGTCCCTCATTTCTGAGGATCGTGGTCACTGGACCCCTTTAAGCGGACAATCTGCCTCCATCGATTCCGGTCCAAAGTTGCCATCACCACCTGCTGAAATTTGCTTGAGGACGTAGCTTTTTTCGCTTGGTCAGACCATCGTGTTGGCGACCGGCCTCGTGCTCTTTTCCCTTCAGTATTGCCAACAATGACCAGTTTTTCTAAACTTCTATCTCCCCTTCGCATTAAGGGACCGAAAAAGGTCAAAATACGCTGTAGGCATACTGTAGACAATCTGGTCTTGATATCGAGTTGGGAAAGGATAGACACATTTGTGCGTTTGGCTGTCCATGGTATTCGGAGCATCCGCCTCCAGCACCACATTTCAAAAGCGTCTACCCTCTGTCTTTCCCTTGCTCGGATTGTCCACGTCTCAGCTCCATAGAGGAAAATGGGGAAAATTAATGCTCTGACTAAACGGGCTTTGGTTTTATAACTTATGCCACGATTTTTCCAGATGTTCTGCAAGCGTGTCATAGCATCCTAAGCCATAGCTATCCGTCGTTTTATTTCTGGGACGCAGTTGCCTTCAGTATTAATAATAGACCCCAGATGAGTGAAACTATCCACAACTTCGATGCCCTGGATGCTGTAGGCGCCCGATAGCTTTTCCGCACGATCTATCACCATAAGCTTAGTTTTCTGCCTATTTATTGAGAGCCCCAACTTGCCACTCTCCACCTCCAATCTATGAAATATCTCCTTCATGTCGTCATACGTTGTAGCAAGGAGAACAGTATCGTCAGCGTAGCGCAGATTGGAGATGCGCTTTCCACCAACAGCAAACCCTCCTTCCCAGCCCTCGAGAAATTTCCAAATTATATACTCTCTGTATACATTGAAGAGTAAGGGCGACCCCGTCTAGGCCGCGGAAGGTAGGGAGAGCGGCGAATCGCAATGACCAGCACTTCTCTTCCGCAGCGGCCTCCAACCCTTCGCCACGATTTCGTATGGGACCTGGAACGCTTTGTACGACATCGCGGCCCTCCTCAGTTGCGATGTCACCTCTGTTACCAAGCGCCACCGCAACCTTGGCTGCTACGTCGTCAGCTTAATCGGCAAAACCCCTGACAAGCGGCCTCTCCTCGGGTTCCTCTTCACTTCACCGTGGGTGACCAAACCATGGCTACTGAGCCACCCCGCCTTGACAATGCGGGAACCCACCTGGGGCCGGTGATTGACCTACTAGGCCTAATCGTAATCCGACTAATATAATAATATTATAAAGGCGAAATATTGTGAGTGTGTTTGTTACTTCTTCACACCGAAACAACTGAACGGATCTAGATCAAATTTGGCACAGAGATAGATTATAGTCTCGAATAGCCCATGGTATACTTTTGATCCCGGGCATTTGTTCCCTCGGGATAATTTTCGACTTTCACGCGGGCGAAGCCGCTGGCAGAAGCTAGTAATACCTAAAACACAAAAGAAATACCTACCACAAACTTCTATTTCCAAAACCTCGAATCTCAAAAACGTTCCTGCATTGCCTCAGCTATGATTCCAAGAATTTGGGGAATAACTCCGGCGTATAATCCGCCAGTCAAAGGTTGCTGCAGTCACAATGCATTATGCAGGAGGCTTTCGACGCGTTTGACTCCACCCTACTCTGTGCCTCTTTTTGTTCCAGTGGTCCAATTTGCAAGAAGGAAAGAAAGGAAACTGTGTGTTTGTATTCGAAAAGGGAGTACCTAGGACCAAACTACTAAGATAAAACACAGTGTGTAAGCAAGGAGTTGTCAGAAAATTTCTAATGTGAGTTTTTTTTTATGTAAATTTTGCACAGGCACAAGAAAATAAATAATAATGATGATCTGATGATTAAATGAGTATACGAATGTGAAGAGAAAAACTGGAACTGCTACAGTATAGGGTTACCATATAATGTAATATACAATCTAATAATAATAAATATGTGCAAGCAAAAAACGTATCAAAAAGGAGAGAGGAGAACTGTTATTAGATACTTATAGACAGTTATATCAATATCAATGTCGAAATTTCAGGTCTACAAAGAATAACAAACATTCGGTTCACATTCAAGGAAGCCCAATTCAAAGAGAAGCCACAGCAATGATTGATTATGAAATGATAAAAATAAAATGAAGCAATTGACAAAGTAAATTCATTTTCTTTTCATAATATGCCCGCTATATTCTCAAATCTTAAACCATCACCAAACAGCAAAATGGCTATAGCTTCGCATAGCTTGTTATTGTCGTAAGTGCCTCCAACTTAAAGTTGAAGTTCAAAGCTTCATTTTATTTTTAGATTTAAGCGCTATAGCGCCGCCTTCTCCGCTCTTTTCGTAATAATATAACTTTACCAGCCATAAAAATAAAGAAGAGCAGAATTTTGATGAACTGTAAATCTTTGAATGGACCGCAGATTTTTAATGATGAATATTATATTGGTACTTTAACTTTAGTAGCAAAGAAGAACAAAACACTTAAAGTCGTACTGTAACTAAAGCCTTTATTAAGTTTCAGGTTTAGGAATCAAGGTTGTACGTTGTTTGAATTAAGAATAAGAACTCGACAAATCTTAACGAATAGCGACAGCGTAAAACCACATTACTAAACAAGTAAAATAACAAATTACAATGTGTAATAATGAAGCATTTGTTACTCTGTAGCACAAGTTTTTACATTCATTTCACCAACTAAATTTGTTCAAACAAAAATCAATCTTCAGCCTTAAAGATAAAAATCAATATTGTTACATCTAAAAAGGTCAAACAGGCTTTAACAATAAAATCTAAAGCAATTACAGAAAGTAAATTTTGAAAAAGAATTCACGACTTTTTCTACCGAAAATTATAATGAAGTCCTGCTCTAAGAAGGGTAGAGTGTCCAATTAAATTCGATTAATAAAACAGGAATGTAACAGACTGTGCCTTAAGTTTGATCAGATAAAAGCCTCGGAAGCAATATTTGGGCCCGAAAATGTGATTACTCAGCCATTGAAATGACCTAAATTAGATATTGATTTGAATTTCACTGTGAAAGAGGTTTCGCTTTTTGTGGTAAAGGTTGCGAAATTAATTATGTTTGATTGAATTTCTATAAAATTCACTTTTGTTGGAAAACATAAGATTTTACTTTAAAATTTTCAACCTTTTAGTTTAAGCTTACCATTAGTCTTGAAGAAAATGTTGAAATCTTAAAAAAAAAACGCTTTAGAACTAAGAAATATAATTATACATGGCGCTCGGCTTCTCGGTCCATTGTCCCAGACTAGTCTGTAACACAGGAGCTTAATTACCGCAATATTCAGAACGGTATAAATCAAATGAGCTTGGCCCCTGTTCTCACATTATTTTCACTTGGCCCCTTAAGGCCACAGCATTTTTTTCCTTCTCTCGAGAGTGATAAATGGTTTGCGTGAAAAGGCAGAATTCTGTTTTGAACGGTGAATTATTATGATCGCCCGATAGGGATGCAGGCGATTTCCTTGTGCTTAGGGAGAGTGAGACCACTTTGTAGCAGATAACATCCTGGTGCGGAAATTGATTGGTCAGGCGTACACCCAGGGATTGTGATAAGACCCTTAAGAAATAATGTCCCAACTAAGGCAAACAACGAAAGCATCACATTAGCGATTGGAAAAATGTCATAAATATATAGGAATGTCAAGCGCTATCAAAATGTCGCGTGATCAATCCCTTACAATTTGGCATTATGACCATTGCCGACGCTGATAGAACGAGACCTTGTCTAGAGTCTTAACAGGACCTACCACTTAATGTTTGATTCCGGAACGGAAAGTGAATAATTTTTTAACAAATCAAACTGGCAAATCTTTATTTATTTAAACAGTAATTACTCCTAATTTAACTTTTGTACGATATCAATTGACTCTAAAAGTAAAGTTTCCATAGCTAGAATTCCAAGATCATATTCGATCGTATTTCAGGGTATAAACTCCTATGATCACATTTATTTAGATCACGTTTATATGAAGTAAGGTATTCTCTTTTTCAATTTAAACAAATTGCTTTATATATAGCTCAAGTGAGCTCGCTTTGTGTTTCGTTTTAAGGTCAAAGCTTTCAACATAAATACTTTTAATTTAGAAGTGAATACTTATTTACATACAACTTTGTGCACGCCCACGCATTGTATTCAAGAGAATACAATGCTAATAATAAATCAATGAATAATCTATTCCTTGAAGTAAGAATTTCAATGAATAGATTTTTCTTATGTATAGATGGACGATTGCGCTCAAAATCTAGTACGACATAACTTCAGATACTATTGGTCAAGTTTCGTTTACACACCCTGTGTAAACGAAAATCACAATACATATTTCACCTCCATAAGAGGATAAAGGTTGTATATCAAAATGAGTTGTTGTGTTTTCGTACTCAAAACATACTAAACAAACAAGAGTAGCGGACATAAATACTAGGGCACTAAAAGTTATAGGCTTGACTGTGTGGCCAGGCCATAACTAAGGTTAGACCCGCAAGGCCTAATAACAGAGATGAAGGCATTGTTGTGTACTGAAATACGAGTCCCTTTACGGTTCTAAAATCTTCAAGAGAAGTCGTAAAGAGTATCCTTGAATATTTTGCTGGTCATGTAGAAAAACGATAACGACTCATTTTGAAATTTTCGGTGCTGACAGTGTCCATCTATTGGATTCATATTGCAACATAATCTTGAGAGCAATTCATGCAAGCAGTGAGAGTGTAACATATTTGGTTAGTCTATACTTCTTTATCTATACTATAATAATAATACTATAAGGAGGAAAGATTTGTATTTTTGTATGTAACGAATAAACTTCACCGAAAAAAAATTCACCGTTGGGAAGCTACATTATCTCCGGGTAACATAGGCTATTACTTTTTATCCCTGTATTCCCACGGAAACGGGCAATACGCGGGTAAAACCGTGAGGCGTCCGCTAGAGTTTAATACGTGGGACACTCAGAAAGTTTTGCGAAACTAAAAAAAATTGTTCTATACGTACATATATTTTTATTAAATCTTTTCAAAGTACTTTCCACCAGCCTCTATACAAAGATTCATGCGCCTAAACCAGTTTTCAAAACACTTTTTCCAGTCCGCCGCAGACACCTCGTTTACAGCCTGCTCGAACGCAGCCAGCGCATCTTCCGGCGACGAAAATTGTATCCCTTTGAGCTGATTTTTTATTTTTGGGAATAAAAAGAAGTCACACGGTGCTAGATCAGGGCTGTAAGGAGGGTGACCCAGGAGTTTGACTGGCGTGCTGTCCAGGAAGTCCCTCGTTTTGAGTGCGGTGTGCGCAGGTGCATTGTCGTGGTGGAGCAGTAGCCCGCGGAGCCCTGTGTTTGGTCGCTTGTTGCTTATAACAGAGAAAACTTCTGGCAAACATTTGGTAGTATACCATTCGGCATTAATGCTTCTTTGATCCCGTAAGGGAATTGATACCAAGTGGCCAGTCAAATTAAAAAAGCTAGCGATCAAAATCTTACCCCCGCTTCTAGATCGCTTCACTTTGGTAGGCGTTGGCTCATTTTGAAACACCCAAACAGTCGACTGGCGCTTGGTTTCTGGGTCGTATTGATAAATCCAGGACTCATCACCTGTAACGATGTCGTAAACACGCCGAGACGAGCCTGCTTCAAATTTGTTAAGCATATCACGGCACCATTCCACCCGGGCCTGCTTCTGAGCATCGGTGAGGTTGTGCGGCACCCAGCGTGATACTATCCTCCTCACGCGAAGATGGCTGTGTAGAATCTCGTGAACGCTTCCCGATCCAATCTTCAATATGTGTTGAATCTCCTGATATGTAATTCGCCTATTGTCTTGGATTAAATTTTTCACTGCTAGCACGTTTTCTTCGGTAACCGCCGTCAAAGGGCGACCGCTTCTTTCGTCATCCCCCAAAGTTGGTCGACCGCGCTTGAATTCGTTATACCAACGATACACGGTTGCCTTGGAAGGGCCTTCATCCATGAATGCCATTTGAAGTCTATCGTACGATTCATCCGGTTTCAGGCGACACTTGAAATCGTATAAAATCATAGCTCTAAAATGTTCCCGGCGCAGATCCATATTTCAGTGAGACACAATACTTTGAATTAACTCGCAAAAAATGTGGAGGGAAATTTTGAAATTGGAACTTACTTATTTTTACTTATAAATAATCATATTTTCGAAAAACATTATAACTGGCCAGTCTCCCATATATAAAAACTTTTTTTCGCAATACTTTCTGAGGGGCCTGGTATATGATGTGACACGGGGGCCAAAAGTGCACATTTGTGATTGCGCAAGTCACCTAATATTTCTGTAAATAAAGATTCCTGTTTCCAATTAGATGAAATCATATTCACTGTTGTGTTTATTTTAATTTTAAATGATCGTTTTAAACCATTTTCAGTTGGTAACTTAGTTAGGAATAATAATCAATAGGCACCTAAGATCAAAAATTATCGTACACTGTCTGAGCATTAGGAAAAACTGTCGTAATTTTTCAGGGAAAACCACTTGAGCAGTCTTGAAAAACCGATTCCATTATGTACCAACATTGTTTCAATCTGAGACCCAAACCGGAGACATTGAAATATCCTATTATGTTCTTATTACGAAAAATTATTAAAAGTCAGACATTGATGGGCGTACAATGAAAAAAGCTGATGATACGGCGAGAAGTATTTTGATTGCTCAATTGATATTGAAGAAAATTGTGAGTTGTTCGATTTTCTTGGTAATTTAAATTGGGTTAAGTTAAGTTTTTGACATATATTTTTTTAGTAAATGGTGGCAAAATTTTGATAGTAAAGCGACTGATATGTTTATTTTGATACTTGTTACAAACCAATTTGTCAGATATATAGGTACAGTTTATCAGAATTATAATATTACTAAGAAATTGTGACTTTTTATTAATTCAGCTACATTCACAGAATCTTAAAAATCTCATTATAAAATTAATAGGCAGTTATTGTTTGAGCCATTACAATATGCTCATATGCTTTAACATTAATAAGTTCCGTTTAAATGATTACCAAAAAAAACCGTATTATAATCTAGAACATCTAATTGAATCTATAAGAAATCATTTCACGATTGAAATGGTAGCAAGAAACATTGTACGAAGGAATTGATATGAGATGGGCACTTTGGAAGAAGTATTACAGGGATTGATGAATAAAATGGTATATAAATTTGTTTGAAATTTTCTCTTAAAGATTGATGGAGAGTTACTGAGAATTCGTTTTGATAAATTTCTATGGATTTGCTATTTTCTAAATATTCTTGCACAGTAACAGAGATAAACAGATGGAAAAGCAAATAAAACAACAACGGCATATTTAAAAAAATGCTTTACTGAATCAAAATTTAAAAGCATTATCACATATCACCAATACTCTTAAAATTATTTAAATATCAACATCTATCACAACGTTGGACAAATTAAAAATATTTTACATAAAAATATAATTCTCATAGAATATTTTGAAAGATTAGCTGGATACTTTCATAATATCATTAAGTAAATGCATCAGATTTTTTTTAAAAAGAAGCAAAATAATTTAATCCATTTGATGATGAGGAAATACTTAATCAGGATCAAGTCACTACTCGTTCAACAAAATATTTCAAGAATAAATTACTTGGCAAAATGGAAGTGAAGAATCTTGATTCACCATTCTGAATTCAAAATCGCTTACAATCTTGCAATTTTGGCAGAACTATGGTCAACCAAGATTGTATTGAAACATGTCATATAAATACTTTATCTTACTTCTACGATGATAATTACCAAAAAAGAACGTGTTATCTAAATCTACTTTTCATTTATCCTTTTTCTGTTCAGTCTTGGATACATCTGCCTTAATGTTTTGGATAATTTCTGGTATTTCCTCAAGCAGAACTTTGCTGTCCTGAAGATCAGGGTTCTCAGCTATAATGGCCTTGCCTTCGGGAGAGTCGAGGGTTGGTGCTTCTCCGTGGTAGGTCTCTTCGGTGTAAGCACGGTGTGTTTTCCTCATTGTACCGTGTAACTGTAAAAGAGCGTAGCTTTAGATTAGGCCATTTTTTAATTAGGTATTTCTTATTTAACTGTTTTCTTATTTTGTAAATAGTAGAAAACATTATAGTTAATTTGCAGGAGCAGTGGTGGCCCAGTGGTATCGGCCGCGACTTAATAGTTGCAGATCGTGGGTTCGAGCCCAGGCAGGCGCTTTACTTTGTGTAAATTATTTCATCACCACTGCTCTCAAAACGGTGAAGGAAAACATCGGAATAAACGTCTTATCTTAGAACCAACAATTCGAAGACATGAGACATCCACCAACCCGCACTGGGCCCGCGTGGTGGATTACGGCCCATTCCCTTTCACGGAGAGGAGGCCAGTGTCCCAGCAGTGGGAACATTAATAGGCTGATGATGTGATATGATAATATTTTTAACAAAAAACTAAAGAAAGAATTTTTTCTTAAATAGACGTGGTGGGCCTCTTTTTTATGTATCGGGAACAGAGTCCAAGTTACCGGTGGTCAGGGCCCCAGAGAGAACAACCATCTAATAATAAGAGCCGTGTCCAGAAGTACCATTTTCTAAAACAAGCCCTTGACCCAGCAGCCTAACGAGAGCCTCCTATGGTGTTGGTCGAGACTCGTGGTTATTAAGCCAATGGCTGACACGACAATCGGTACAATGATTTATTATTTATTTTCTTATTTATATTATCATAAATAGCTTCAAACCATGTCTGAATAATCTGATTGATATTCCATTTTAGTAGTTTAAATACTGAAATATCTGAACAATAAATCTAGACTAAAATCTTATAAAATTGTTTGATTTATGGCTATTAATTTCAAACTTGAAATTCGATTGTCATATTCTAATGGCATAGTGCCAACACAAACTGCAAATTCATTTATTCACAAACTGAAGGATAATCAGACATTCCTTCAGTTTGTGAATTAGATTCGGCTCTGGGTGTTGTGTATGTGAGTGTATATGTTTGTAAACGCACCCACGATACAGGAAGAAATTCCTAGTGAGTTTAAAAAAAAAAAAAAAAAACCAAAGTAATTAATTTCGATCACAGTACCAAGTCTAGTTGAAAAACAGCATCGGGTACTAGTTGCCCGATATTTTGCTGAACTGGTCCTATTTGGCGCAGCCGTGGGATACACAATGTTATATTTATATTGTTTTTCTGTTTTTTTATCGTTGTTTAGTTTTCTTTCTTTTTATTGTTATATAGTGTGCTCTAGTGGCTTGTGACAAATACATATGTTTTCATTCTTTCTTTTTCTATGATTTGCAAAATCCAAAGTTAAAAGAAGAATTGTAAAATCCCCAAAATTTTTAAATAGTGATGAGCTAGACAAGTAACTTGGTAGATCAGTAGCCAAGGAAAGAAGCGGTTTTATAACAACTGTGTGGTGCGGAGGTGCACTATATTGCACCCAAATTTTTTCAGTAATGTTTAAGTTACTTGCAATGGGGGCTAGCTAATTGCCATCAATCGAGCACAAGTTCCGTCTCTGCACTGCTACTGAGCAATTTCAAATGAGAAAACCCAAATAAGACAATATCCAACCTGGAAATCAAAATTGAACTCAGGACCTCATGCTCAGCAGTATCACTTGCGAACGCTAGATCAACGTGGCAGTCAAAAAGTTTTAAATAAGAAATTATGATCTGAAAGACTAACTAACAAAAGAAAGAGGACCCGGTAAATGCTAAGTTGGTAACCCTTTCGGTATGGATATGTTATGGACCAAGTGATTAATAAGGCATTAGTCATAATGCCCAGACAATTTGAAAAATGCCCAATGTGAGTAGGCAAAAAACAAAAAAAGAAAAAAAAATGCCGGTTAATCAATCTGATGATGTGTCTTTACATTACTTTAAAACAGGCACTGATTTTAGTATATAATAGGTAAGTACGATTACTATTTAAGCAACAAGTCTCGCTCACTTACCTTCATCCCCTTTGAACCTAACCTATTCGTTTCGGGGTACCTCGGGGTATATTTTCTTTTTATATTGTGTTTGTTGCTATTGTGTTGTGCCTGTGTTGACTGTTTGTTTTCTAATCTATTTTATTAATGTCATACTTACTTTATCCCAAATAGACATGTTGAAACCAAAGTTGCAGTGGAAGAACTCGTGATGCTGGTCATGGAACTCCGCATCAGGCTGCCACGGCTGCCACCACTGAGACTTGAAGTTTATGCCGGAGTGGTCGATAATGCCGTGGTAGTACACGTAAATGGCGACCGCGTAGAAAGGTACTGAAAATATCACATGAAAATGTTATTAGAGAAGGTTTAATTGAGCGAGTCACATTCAGTCAAAGACGTTTTACAAAAAGAAAGCTCCTTTTGGGAGATCAATAAATGTATTGGTACTAGCTTTTACCAGCGGCTTCACGCGCATGAAAGTCAAAAATTATCCCAAGGCAACATAAGAACCGGGACATAAAGTATCCTGTGTTCTAATCCAGGTCATGGTCTACCCACGTAACAAGTTTCATGGAAATTCGTTAAAACGTGAAAAGTTAATAAACAGACAGTCAGACAAACAGATGATCAGACGGAGTTACAGTTAGTATAACATTAAGTATGGATTCCAAGATTCTAATAACTGATCAGAATCGAGATCTGTCAATTTATAGACGTTATTTTTGAGTACGATTTTAATAAGGAGTTTTAGTTATTATTACAAACTCCAATGAACATGTTATAGTAGAAAGGCTAAAAAATAAACTACAACAATTAATACAAAAACTTACGCCAATGAGTGGGGAAGAGGAAGAGAGGCAGACACATGGTCAGCTGGACGTGCATAATCTCGAACGGATGGATGGCGGTGACGGAGAAGGCAGTCGGCTGCTTGTACTTGTGATGTAGCTTGTGGAAATGCTTATACAGCCACGGAGTGTGGTACAGACGATGGAGGATGTACGTCGTGTAGTCCTAAAAATAAAGGTTAAACAAGATAAAAAACATCACATCTGTATTCGATGGGTTAGGCAGTGTAGCACCTGTAGTGCACCCTCGTTTCTCCAGCTATTGTTTTTTTAAATTAAAGATCAGGCTTGACCACTATCTCTCCTGATGGTAAACGATGATGTGGTTGACGTTGGAACACGCTTGCCTAGAACTAACCTATTCACTCTTGACTTAAAGACCCCTGGTTATAGATATCGTAAAACAGACTCCAGCTTGATATAATAGGGAATTGATGTTGCTATCAATTGTCCAGACTCTCGACTGTTAATGAGAAATTCCAGATGGAAAAAACCCAATAACTACGTTATTCGACCCGGGAGTCGAACCCAGGACTTCAAACTTGGCAGTAGCACAAGACTTCCGACTTGTAGTCATGTTAAAATATACGGGTTACTTTTTGTATGTACTTAAGTACGTACTTAATGATACAACGCACGAGCAGAATATAATATTCTACAAAGTCTTTCAGATCTAAATTGTAATTGAGTTTGGTAAATAAAAGGAAAATGTGATACTTTTCCTGTTATCAAAACAGCGACATTTTGTCAAACAATCTCATAGTACAATTTTATTAACTAATGAATTTATAAATGAATTCGAAGAATTTACTAACAAAACTTGTAGCAATCAGAGTGAACTTCGTGGTAAATATAATACTAACAAGACTTAATACAAATAGCCACAAGCCTCGACCAACATTTTAGGAGGCTCTCGTTAGGTAGCCTGTTCCAGGGCTTTATTCAGAAAGCGGTAGGCTTCAGACAAATGCCAAGATGAAAGTGATTGATCATTTGTGACATTTTGATATGGCATTCCCATAAATTTTTTAGATGTTACCAATCGCTGTAGCGACGCTTTATGTCACTTGTTTGGAACTTCTGAACACGTCTGGTATTGTTAAGAGGTTTTTCTCTCTAGAGCTCTGACTGCGGCACCAGTAGCCTTTTTTTTTTTTTTTAAATGTTCTAATGACTTTTCCCGCTCTGGGTGAAGTGGGAGGGCGTGTCAGACTTTTACTGACTAAAACCCACCCATGTTCCTTCAGTTGCTTGCGCCAGGACCACGGTAACTCTCTTTCAAATTTATTCGCGACCCAGACAGGCATCGGCCCTATCAGGCCCCGTCACTTTTGCTGACATCTCTTAGAGGCGCTCGTGGAACACTACATGCCGTAAACTCGGGCTTGGTCCTTATCGGACGGTAAGCTACCCATAACTTGCCAGCCGCAAGCCCGCGCCTACAGTAGCCGGAAATCGGCTTGCGACTCCCGACGCCCGGGGCGTCTCCTGCGGTGGCTAGGGGCGTGAGGGTGTCTCCTTTGCGTCTCCCTCACGCGTTCCGCCTCCACCTTTGCGAGCATTACTGCTTCGCAGAAGGAGTAGACAGCTTCCCATGCCCTCTCGCTCCTTACCATGGCCTGGACCAGGGCCGGACGTGAGACGTTACCACCGCCGATCTCCTCCATGAACACACGGCGTTGCTCCGCCCAAGCGGGGTAGATCTCCACCGTATGCTCCACCATTTCCTCCGGGCGGTCCACACAATGGTGTGGACCGCCCGGGCGTTTCCTCCCGCCTTATCCTGAACAGGAACCTCCCGAAACAGCCGTGTCCGGTGAGGACCTGCGTCAGGCGAAAGGTAAGGACGCCGTGCCGCCTCTCTAGCCACTCCTAAAAGAGGGACCTTACCGCCGCAACTGTGGCGTGCCCAGCGCTGGGTTGCGACACCAGTATCTTGGACCCTGTTCCTGATACCGGTGGCCTACTATCTTCTATATTTTAAAATGTTTTTTTTTTCCTAAATAAATATTGTAAAACATCGTCATCATCATCAGCCTTTTTTAATGTGTGCAGTGTTAGGACACAGGCCTCCTCTCTGTGAAAGGGAATGGACCGTAATCCACCAACAATTCAATATTGAAAAATAATAATTGAAATACTAACATTATACAAGAAGATAACGGGGAACTGCAACCAGAACCAGAGCCAGCCGTATTCATCGAACTGGTAGTACACAGTGGAAGGGTTGTCGTTGTAGATGTAGCAGGCGAGGAACGCGGTGAAGCTGCCGACGATGAGCAGAGACAAGGTGCCCACCATGATCTCGTGGCGTTCTAGCTCGGGGGACAGCCACTTGTCTGGTTGGATCTTCCACTCCTTGGCTAGATGCCTTCTGTTCATATAGAAGTACCACTGGAAATAGAAATAAGAGGTTAAATTAAAATAGTTACTATGACCTAGTGTTTTTTTTGGTATTCAATGAATACTATGAATACGTACTAGAATTAAAATTCAAGTCGTCTACCAAAACATAACACTACAAAGCGACTTTTTTTTTGGAAGTCTGTTTGATTTTTTTCTAAAAGATTTTTATTTACCTCTTTTTAGTTTTGGTAGGTACCTCCAATTAACATGAAAATTATTTATAGTCAAAGTAGATCTCATGAAAATTGCAATAAGCACAAACACGACTAGGATACATTGTTTTATTTCGGAGTTCCAGCGCCAACCTTCCGGATTCATCATCAGATCAGTTCGATGGTACCATTTTCATTATTTATAAGTATTTTCTTCATCATAGTCGGTTAACTATTCGAGATATCTTATACCCGTGACATATTCAACATTAGGGAGTTCCTTTGGCCATCTCTGGTCCCATTCATAAGTTCCACTACACCAAATGATACTTTTTGAATGTAAATGATTGCATTGTTGATGAAAATATCAAAATCGCTATATGTATGTCTATAATATTGGAGGAGTTCCATCGATTTATCCAGGATCCCATGTGTACCTCAGTATCCATTTTTAACAGGTCAGTAGACCTGTTGAACATGGGACCACCTAGAAAATATACCCTTTCAAACAAAATAAAAAAAATCCAAATCGGTCCAGGCGTCTTTGGGTAACCGGGCACATACATAAAAAAAAAACGACAAATTGAGAACCGCCTCCTTTTTTTGAAGTCATTTAAAAATGGATATCTTTGATGAGGATCATGATTATTATAGTCATTTTAATTATTCAGAGGATACTTTTTATTCGTGCATAAATGAAGAACAGGCTTCAAGAAATATTTAAAAATTATCTAATGTACTTTGCATACTAATTTACCTAATCTATACATATCACTTACTAATATTAATTTTGTAATTAAAAGTAGCTATGGTACGTCTTCTACGTCAAAATAATAATCAAGGCAAATGATAATCATTAATCTTATAACACGACTGCGATTATAATGTTTAGTGAGGTACCTATCATAACACAAAGTCACGTTAAGACACAAATGTTCCAAACTTAGTCATAATTATGAACAGATGTTCACAACTTTGATAACTCCAAGTACGTATGTGATGAGAGTCAGGTCCGCAAAATTCTTCAACAAACTGCTGATTAAAACGACAGATAACAAACGGATTGTTCCATATCTCGGTGACGTAAATATTAATTCAGAATTATTAATTACCGAGGAAGCGAGGGATTAGAGATTTTATTAGATTATTGCCTTTGAAAAGCAGAATCTTGAATTGATATTCAGAGAGGCTATTAATAATACAATCATAATAAATGAAAGGAATTAAAGGGAATAAATCAGAAACAGATTCCGGTAATTAAAGGTAATAGAAGCTATTTCTCCATAGATTAGGAAGTTGTATTTAAAATGTCAATGAATACATACAAAATTGGGTGAATATTACCGCTGACCCGAAACAAAAAAAAATGAATCCTTTCATTTATGACCTCAATTTAGTGACGTTGAGGTAAATTAGAAACGTCAAAGTCAAAGCGAATTTACTTGTAACAAGTCTTTCTCAGAAATGCCCTCAACCGTTGTCAACTTAATGCTTAATGCTTGTAAAAGGCTGCTAAGTCATAAGTACTAACATAATATAACACCAATATGATACACTTAGTTCGCAATAAACGTTTTGACTTTGACTTTGACTTTGACTTTGAATAATGATTTCTGCTGATTCGTCCGTATTGTACGGATTTCAAATCGGATAGTAAAGATATGAATCGGACTGCCTCGCTGGTTTCGCTGAACATGAGTTCCTGGGTTCAATTCCCGGGTCTGGCAAAATGTTATTTTGTTTTCAAATCTGGAATTTCTCAGTAGCAGCCTGGAGTCTGGATTTGTGCCCGGTTGATGGCATAGGCTCGCCCCTATTTCATGGAATTTGAACATAGCTGCCGAAATGTGGCTATATTATAGAATAATTTTGAAATCATCTTAGAACCTAACCTTTTTACTTTTCCATTTTATTTATGTCTCAACATTGTAGATGGGAAGTTGCGAGGTAAGCCCATACAAGTATCCTTATAACTTACCGGGGCTGCCTCAATTTTGTGCTGTGGAACAATTGTATGAAAAATTTTTATTTTTATTTTGTATTATAGAATCTATAGTAGGTATACCCACATTTCGGCAGTTATGGCACATCTATAGTATAGATCAGGTCACCAATTACTTTCATTTGGGGTCCGTTTTTTTAAATAAAATTACCGTCGCGGGCCTAAAGGTTTATAGCGGTGGTCCGAATCTGGACCGCGGTCCGCCATTTGGTGACCACTGGTATAGATGCATATCAGCCCAATCCTTCGGGTAATACAGACGTGATGTTATGTCGTCCATAATGTACGGATTTCAAATCAGATATAATTACTGAACAAAGGTTTATATTCAGCCGGAAGTTTCCCAGACAAAACCAATTTGTGGTGGTCCGTTATGCTTTCAAATTGAAAGTTTTGAAAACGTGTGTGAAATGTTAATGTAGCGATTTAGAAGTAGATTTAGTGGAATTAAGTTTGCTGATGTTGAAATGTTTTTGTTGTGTAGTCTGAGAAGTTTGCTCCCACAGGTAACAAATAGAGACTTATCTGACTTAAGGGGCTATTTTCAATAGTCTGATAACTTTTAACTGAGGAATAAAAATTACCGTTTGACATATTTTCTAAACAAAAGATCTCAAACCGCAATTTTTATTCCCCTGGTAAAAATTATCAGTCTATTGGCAAATCTGGCTCTTATTTCGTTTTATAAAACAGACAAAAGATATTTGTAATTCTTGGTAACGGTAAACTTACATTGGCTTGAAGATTTAATTTAATGTTTAATGGGAAATAAAAAAAATATAGGGAATAAGCTAAGGTTTATCTAAAGATATAATAAAGGAGAAAATATACTCTTAGCAGTGGATGGAAATAGCCAGCCAACGATGATGATTAAGATGAGAATCCGGCGTCAGTTCATGAAGTATCCACCTGTTTAATACAACTAAGAATGTGATATATAGGGAGGGCCAAAAATCGTGGATCAAACGAAACAGGGCGATATTTGGGGCTATTAGCAGTAGGTAATAAAAAAAACCTTTTTGTTTACTCCTTGTCACCTTGTCACGATTTTTTGCCCACCCTTCATATTATGTTAAAAAATCACAAAATTAATAGATTTTCGCGACATATTTACAAACAGCTCTTGTTTAGTAAAATAGACATTATTTCGTGCCCAACGCACAGAGCACCTGCTACAGGTAAATTGCCGCAATTGTCACAATTCGACAAAAATTTTTAGTCCGTCAATTAGATTTACAAAAAACCGGCCAAGTGCGAGTCGGACTCGCGCACGAGGGGTTCCGTACTTGGTAAATTGCGGTTTACGATTTATGACGTATTAAAAAAAAAAAACTCCTTACTTGATCTCGTTCAAACCAATTTTCGCTTGTAGTTTACATGGTAATGTACATCATATATTTTTTTTAGTTTTATCATTCTCTTATTTTAGAAGTTACAGGGGACACACACATTTTACCACTTTGGAAGTGTCTCTCGCGCAAACTATTCAGTTTAGAAAAAAAAAAATTAGAAACCTCAATATCATTTTTAAAGAGCTATCCATAGATAAAAAAAAAAAAAATCTTTCAAGTATGGGGACCACCAAAATTTATTGTTTTTTTTCTATTTTTGAGTGAAAATCTTAATGCGGTTCACAGAATACATCTACTCACCAAGTTTCAACAGCATAGTTCTTATAGTTTCGGAAAAAAGTGGCTGTGACACACGGACGGACAGACAGATAGACAGACAGACATGACGAATCTATAAGGGTTCCGTTTTTTGCCATTTGGCTACGGAACCCTAAAAATATTGGACACGTATTTTTTTCTTTTGTCACTTTAACAAAAACTGATAACGATACAGTGCGTTAAAATATCGCATGACGCCATGCAAGGCAAGGGCCTTGGTACACTTTTTACCTAGAAGTGTCATCACAAGCTTCCGAACTTTGATGCTCATTATTTTGGTGATTTTTTATTGATTTTAAAATTCAAAAAAATATGTATCCCATATTTTTTGATAATATAACCGACAGACTGAATATAATTTGCTGTTTCGTACCCCGTCATCATCCCTATTGTCAATATTTTATTGGAGAATATTGAACAGAAATTGTTGGCCTACTGAATCGCAATCTATCAATTATCAGATTTCGCCCGTCACGTATATTTAACAGGGCACTGATATGAGATGTTTTCCAAATAAATTGAAAACTTACATGTAAGAAACCTCCAATTGAGAAGTATATAAAAAATGAAACAAAATGTGCTCCAATGAAGAAGGCGGTGAAATTCTCCATCTTCAAGTTTCTTGAGTTGAACAGCTCCAGAATATCTGACGATGTGTTTGTGCTGTTGTTTGTGTGGCCACTCAGCTGCTTCAGTGCTGAGACGAGGATCACCACCCATTCTCCTGGAATTAAAGGAAGAGATCATGATGTTAATACGCCAATGTGGTGACGCTTGGGGAGGCCTATGTTCAGCAGTGGACGTCTTTTGGTTGCTATGGTGATAAAGATACATGCAGTGGTACTTGTAAAATATACGGCAATGTCAGAACTGAACAAAAATCTTTTATCAAAAAAAATATAACCTTCTTCCAAATAAAAATACTACAAAAAATAACGTCAATTTCGGCAGTCGGTGTTCCTGTTTTCGTTTCTTCGCTTTCGGTGGGTTCCTGCATTGTCGAGGCGGGGGTCTCAGTAACCGTGGCTTGGTCACTCACGGTGAAGTGAAGAGGAACCCAAGGAGAGGCCGCTCGTCAAGGCTTTTGTCGATTAAGCCAACGACGAAGCGGCCATCTAGTAGGTTGCGCTGCCCCTTGGTAACAGGTGACATCGCAACTGAGGCGGGCTGCGATGTCTTATGGAGCGTCCCAGGTCCTATACAATGTCGCGGCTGAGGGTTGGAGGCCGCGGCGGAAGAGGAGTGCCGATATTGCGGTGCGCCGCTCTCTCTACCTTCCGCGGCCTGGACGGGGTCGCCACCGTCTGATGGCAGATGCGGTGATATACCAGGGTGAACTATTAACACCTGCGTACCCCTTTAAAGCGTACCAGTGTAATGTTATTTAATGAAATGGTATAAACAATAATAAACAGACATGAGATTGCAGCTATCCCAAATGATTTGCCGTCATTCATGGAAGACTTCTGATACTTATCGCCGAAGTTCTTTATGAGATTTTGATGAAGAACTTTATTTAAATGGGACCACATGACAAGTACCAGCTTTCAAATAAAAAAAATATCATCAAAATCGGTTCACCTAGTAAAAAGTTAGTTGAATTGATAACCTCCTCCTTTTTGAAGTCGGTTAAAAATAATGTAGGTAAGTTTTTTTCTAATGTTGCAAAATTATTTAGTAGTGGTAAATGGTAAGCCAATAGTGATTTAGGTATCAGCTATCGATTTTGTGTTTTTTTTTTTGTAATTATTATTTATGTTCGTTCTACCGTTGATCTATGGAACAATAGTACCTATTAAATTAATTTGCATATTTTTACGATTTAGTTTTTACCCGACTGCAGAAGGGTCTCTCTCTCTCTTATATAATTCGAGCGCATGTATGTATATATATATGCCCATTTCTATTGCACGCTCTACAGCCCAAACGGCTTGACGGATTATGACATATGAGATGTCGTTGGATTCGTCTCAATTGTGGGAGTGCTTAGGCTATACAATTTTCTAATTTACTCCCCTCCCTTTTTTTCTCATTTTTATAACAATATGTATATCAAATAAAGAAAGAAAGAAAGAAAAACATTTATTTGTGACCCGCACAGGAGACACGAGAAAATAAGCACTAAACAGAACATTTCAAAAAAATGTATATCGTTATACTTTTACGTTACTATTTTGACACAAATTCAAGATAAGCATAATTTTGATGGCAAAACAAATAAGTTTGTACCACATAACTTATTTCGAGAATTCGTTCATTAATAAAACTAAAAACTCTGAAATAAAACAAACTATTATAAAAACAAAAAAACCGGACTGCTTATTAATAACTGAAAAGAGAAAAACAAGTACTAGGTATAATTTATATATTAAATATTATGAGGTGCTGCAGCGGGGACAAACAAAAATTGTAGAAAAACTACCGCCAGTCACCGCTCTGGCAGCACCTCGTAATATTAAATGTTTAAATAATACCTCGTACTTCTTTCTTAATGAGAACAATTTTAACTTACTAAAACGGGCAAAATACATACATTAATATACAATACATATACGGTACCTAAGCTTTTAGAATAAATTGCTCCCAAAATCTAAACATTTCAAAATCCATATATGTTCAAAATTAATTTATAAACTTTGTTTAAAATTGAATAGATATTGATCTATCGAGAGATTATATATTAATCTCTAAACAATTTAGCTCTGAAGTATAAACACAATCACGATTAAACTAATTACAATATCTTTTAACTTATCAGTAGGAAGCCTAATTTTATTTGTGATAAAGCATTTCCATCAGTTGGGGGCCTGCGAACATTGAAAATGATAACGTGACTGCTCTCATGAATGGAAAACTGAAAGAAAAATGGCAAAGGAAGAAGATATTTTCGAGAAGGACAAACATATTGCCGAAATTGTTTGTAACTATAGACAACATAATTATGGGATGGGTCGAATAATGTAACTTAGATCTACAGTACATAGTTTCCTTAGACCTTCACATAGTTCGAGTTAGTTACGACAGTCGGTGTCTTCTCAACATTGCATACTATTATCGATAGTATTACACATCCTAAACTTACAAGATACAAGCAATGTCTAAGCAGTAGACTTTGACATTTTAAGTAAATAATTTTATTTTTTATAATTATTTTCTTTTATACCATATTCTTCTTACTTTCTATATTTTTAAATATTTCTTAAATAAAATCCCCAAAAAACATTTAAAATATAAAAAATAGGGGCCCACCGGTATTGGTCCAAGCTATATTTTTTTTTTTTTTTTGAGATATACTTTATGTTCTGTTTTCAATTTAGATACTTGTGAAACATTTCATTATATAATTTTTATTCGAATACCAATGTCAAAGATAGCTTATCAAATTGATCAATTAGTTACACTGTCTTGATTACTACATTGTAATTGCTTGATTACATTGTCGTCAAGAAGATATTTTGTATTATTTAATACTGGTTTGAAGGCATTATAATATAGATCTTTATGAGTAAGTGCTACATTGTATTGCGATAATATCTACCAAAGGTTAATCCTTTACAATAAAATTAGTTAAGTCACTATTGATCAATAAATTTTCAGATTAACCGTTGATTCATCGATTGATATTATTGTCATTCAACTTATTAGTGCTTACCATTGTTTCAGTCAGTATTTTAACAACCTTATCATAATTATTATAATGCAGTAGACATGATTTTGTAAGTAATTTATGGCTAAAAGCTATATCAATTTTGCACGACCGTCAACATTTAATTTAAGCCGTGCCGAATTATTAATTACCGTTTAAATTGGCCTATACTGTTATGCAGAACCTGCGTGATTAGTTGTCTGCACAATTAATTATTATTATGGATATAAATTGAAATCGTCGTCAGTGATTAAAACTCACCTAATTGATACTGATTGCTATATAAACATTAATTTACAATGGAGAGAATGATAAACTGACCCCAGATTATATGGGTCTAGGACAGGCAAAATAAGATGACATTGATCAAAAACAGAATTTATATGATAAACATTAAGAATTCAATTTACTTATCAAGAAAACAACCCAAAACGTTCGAAACTCTTACTACTATTTTGAACGTAGCAGCAGCTAGTAGATCATTAATTTTAAAGACACTGTAGCACACTGTTGTGTCTACGGCAAATTAATGAATCATAGTAGGTACCTAATAAAATTTTAACAATGAGTCGTTTCATTGATCAAAATAACAATAAAATTTACAATGTCGTAGTCATAAAATAGGCTTTCTTTAGTGCAGTTATACCGCCATTGATAAATTATAATCTAAGTCTTATCGATACTGCGAATTTGTGACTAATATGTACTAACTAGAAATAGAAAAACAAAGCAATCTACCTCTAAGAGTAGCTCCGAATGTGAAGACAGCTAATGTGGCAATAAATGTAGTGATGAACTCTGGTATTCTTTCGAAGAAGTTCTCGAGATTATCGCCATACTTCTCGATCCACTTGACTCCATCCGTGAGAGGTTCCCAATATTTTGGCTTCTTTGCTTCTTCTGTGACCTTCTCTACACCATTTTCTTTGGCCACATTCTGCTTGGCTTGTGCACCTGTCATCCTGCAAACAGCATAAATTCCATTATTAGCAAACATGTAATCCTTCATTGTGGAATAATATGAATATCTAAGTAAACGTTTCTGACTAAGGGATTAATATAATAATGTTATCAATCTAATGATACCTACTGTAAAATATTAAAGTCTTAGGAACGTCACATACGTAAGTTGTGACTACATTTTTTTATGAAGTGGATTTTTTCGTTGGTTATAATAATGCAAGTATGCAAATGCCCTTTGTTAGTAATGTTTGATCAGATTCCAATATCTTATATCTTTTAAATAATTTTAAAGTTGGTATAGGTTAAACAGATATAAAGAAAATAATGTATCTTTACAAAGTTTTTATCAAATCAAAACAAATCAAATCTTTTCATTATACAGACAGATGTTAGGTAAATTACAATTCCATTATGTTCTGCCTAGTAGGCATATAACAATTATGTCAACATGCAATATAAAAATCATAGATACCTCATATAAAACAAATCTTACAAAATAAGATTTACGTGCATGGTGTCAGTAATAAGTACTAATTATTAAGAAAATCTTGGACCGTGTAGCAAGCTTTGTCAATAAAAAAAAACGCATTTTATATTTGAATAGTGGGCGTTCCTTGGTGTTTACAAGTATTAAAATGTCCACAGGTATCCTAATGTAAATTTTAGATGCCATTCCGAAAAGATGTGGCATACTAGATATTTTAAGTATATAATATTTATATTAACTTATTTTATTATATTACCGCAACTTCACAGATATAAAACTTTTCTTAAAACTTTTTTGGTCACAATTTTAAACACTTTATTATATTTTGCATGATTTAGGAACAAAGATACCACCATAATATTGTACGAACGCATCTGTTTTTGCGCTTTAAACACAGATTTTTCATTTGTGGCGTTACCCCAGAACATAATAGTGTATTTTTAGGGTTGATGATATGTAGGCAGTTAATATACTAATCAGTTAGATTGATCGACAACTTTAGATAATTTTTATAGACTAGTATAGAGTACATCAGTTTATTGCATACTGTGTCAATGTGTGTTTGCCATTTATTATTATCTATCCATAGTCCTAAAAAAAATACGCAACTGACTTGTTCAGTTACTGTACCATCATGTTGAATGTTGAAGTTGTTTTTACTCTTTTGCGAGAATGTGCCTAACTTAATAAGTGAATAGGTTTTTCTAGGCAAGTGTGCTTCATCGTCGACCACATCATCGCTTACCATTAGGTGAGATAGTGGTCAAGCGCGAGCGACTATAAAAAAGAAACTATAAAAAAAATAGTTTTCTAATTTGATGACCAGGTTGTTATTCGACAGCCAGTTAATTATTACACTAAGGGTATCAAAATATATTATGATGTAACTTATAAATAAACAACAGATAAGAGAAAGAGGAAATAATCAAGTTCAATTTGTATAGCAAGTTATTCTACTATTTAAATTTGCCTAATTTTAATTCTTATTTTTACTACATTGTTCTTATTGAGGCTGTCATAATCTAAGCTATGTGCAATATTCATTAACATTATCATACATTTTCAGAAAACTGGTTTTGTTAATAGGGAGTATGTTAGGTTTAAATTGAACCTTGCTGATCAAATCAATCTTCATGCTCTATTAAAATTGCCTAATCTGCAAACTGGTAAAATAGGTGCCTCAATTATAAATTGCTTAATGCATCTATTCTGATAAATAAGCAAACTAAGTTCATAATTAACTACAATTCTCGTGTTAAATAATTTTGCAAAGATTTTAACCTTATTTAATATTTTAAAAGTTTTGAATAATTATTTAATAATTAACTAACTTATTAATCAATGTGAACAAAAAAAGCTAATAGGGCATGACACCTTGTAAAATTTTAAGATAAAGACAAGACAAACCAAAACAAGGTAAGTACAAGTGTACTTACTGAAAATAGTACCTATTGTAATGCATGAACAGAGGAGACGACGGAAGCCTTTTACATCTGCTATTCCAATGGCAATAAAGAAGGAAAGAAGAAAGTTTAAAAGGCAAAAAAAAGGAACACAGTTAATCAAAATTAATAAGAACACTATATGCGTTAAAACGTTTCTACCATATATATCCATTTCATGGATAATTAATACTAGAGAGAGAAGAGACTACCACCTCTCCAGACTTTTCAAATCTTACCTGTTTTTTTATATATTAGAGCACCATATGAAACACGTCTTTTTTGCACTAATTATCATCACCAAATGAACTCAAACAATCGAAGTTTTTGCGAACTTAGGACAGATAAACATTCGTGCCAATATATACGTGCGTATAATTAGTAATTCACTGATTATTATTAAAATTATCTGATTATTATTTGCTACTGATTATACTATTGTGAGATTTTTGTTCCTATTCAGATTATTTTGTAGTTTTTAGGTCCAGTAGAGGTCGCTAAGGTGTTCGGAAAGTTGGAGGTAAAGGGGTGGCGTGGCGTTTTAAGTGGCCCTCAGTACCTAGCAGCCCCGCAATATTTCCTGGTTCTGGTGGCAGCTCTGGTAACGGTGGGGCGGAAGGTGCGAAGAATCTCTGGACGTTGCCCAGCCGTCGCAACTTAACGATCCTGATCCTGGCGTGTTACAACGCCAGGATGTTGCTTACAGACGACCGATTATTCGAATTGCAGAATAAATAAGGCATTATGAAATGATGAAATGGGATGTTATAGGCTTACGAGTATCTGAGGTAAGAACAAAAGACGAAGATTTTGTTAAATTAACTTCAGGTTACCTTTTCTTCTACAGGGGTCATGACGACTTCACTTATTGAGGGGTTGTATTTCTGATTGGAAAAACTATTACTCCGGCAATGACAACATCAAAAGTGTATCAACACGCGTCTGCTTTATGACAGTTAAACTTAACGAACGATACTCCATGAAGATAATTCAAGTATACGCTCCAACTTCGGGCCATCCGGATGAAGCAGTGGAAACATTATATGACGACATTGAAAATGCCCTGAGGGACTCACCTTGTCGCTACTCCACCATAATTGGCGATTTAAACGCCAGAATAGGACAAACGTTATATGATACATATACATAACATAACATATACATACATAACATATATACATAACTTTCTTGAGCATAACAAAGTATATATGATCAACACCTTTTTCCAAAAAAGAACTCCGAGATATTGGACGTGGTTAAGTCAAGATGGTAATACTAGGGCCGAGATAGACTATGCAATCAGCACACATAAATATGTTGTGACCATTGTTTTCGTTCTGTCTCATTTTAATGCAGAGAGTGACTGGTGACAACAACATTCAGTTTTGACTTGAAGAGTGAACTGACTAAAATGATAACATGAGAAGCAAGAAGTCGCTTTATTGCATGATATTTTATAGTTAGAACTGCAAAACAAATTTGAAGGGCTGGAAGAATAAAATCTAGATTTCAACCACATTAACCATCTCTTGTGCGGGGCTTTTAACCGAAGTAGCTAAAAAAACATCTAGGTAGGTGGACTTAAAAATAAACAGAAATTATTTTCACCGCAAACCTTAGATTTAATCCAGAAGAGGAGAGATATAACAATTCATGAATCAATTAATCAAAAAGACGTAGATGGGTTGAATAAACAAATAAATAAGTCAATACGGCAAGATTTAAGAAAATTTAATACTAATATAATTATTAATACAATAAAATCATACAGAGGTCCAAAAGTGTTTTAAAGGAAAACTTGTACCGGTTCCAAGCAATTTAGTAAGCTCAGAGATGACAGTGATAACAAAGTGACAAATTGGACTCAGATTATGATTATCGTTAAGAAGTTTTATGGGAAACATAATGCATCTAAATCTGCAGAATCAATACCTCTCAAAGACGATTCTGGAGCACCGCCTTTGGAGCATCAAAACTTTGAACAGCTACCACCTATTCTGCGGTGTAAGGTCACAAAATCACTACACGACATGATGGACTAACAAGTCTCCTGGTGAGGATGGAATTACGGTCGAACTGCTCCGAGCAGGTGGCGAAACAGTTTAAAAGATTATCGGGTTAATAGGATTATTTATAATGTCCGTAAACCAGAAATATCACCATAATTCACAAAAAGGGTAACATTTAAAAACTATCAAACTGCCGACCCATTAGTCTCCTCTCTCAGATATACATATAAGCTTTATGATAAAATCCTGACTAATCGGCTTACCCGTGAGCTTGATGAAGCCCAGCCCATTGAGCAGGCAGTTTTCCGCAGCGGATATTCCACCATCAAACATATCGACACAGTAAAGCAACCGATGGAGAAGTGACAAGAATATAACCGGCCCTTGCGGCCTCGCTTTCGTCAATTATAAAAAAACGTTCGACAGTGTCAAGCACTGGGCCGTGTTCCACGCTCTCCATCGCTGCCACATTGATTCTCGTTACGAGTATATACTGCGGGAACAATACACCACGGCCACTCTGCAGGTCCGAATGCATACACTATCAAAACCCGTACCGATCGAGCGGGAAGTGAGACAGGGTGACACCATTCCACCGAAACTTTTCACAGTAGTTCTATAAGATTTAGTGAAAAGCTTAGATTTGGATTCGTGTGGTGTTAACATTAATGGTGCCTACTTGTCTCACTTCAGATTTGCAGATGACCCTGTGCTTTTTGCTTCTAGAAAATGCTTCAAAACCTTTGTGATGCTTCATTTAAGGTAGGCCTTAAATGAAGCATCACAAAAAACTTAATTAATATGGCAGAGACGAAGGTTATGGCAACCCTCTGCAGCGATTCAATTACTCTTGTTAAAGTGGGAAATGAAACTTTAGAGATGATTGACCGGTATTAGATGTATCGGTAATATTCTCTCATTCTACAGCTCGGGTGGGTCGCTTTTAGTAAATTAGACGATATTTTGAAGTCAGTCAAGATACCACAAAGTCTGAAGACCCGCCTATAGCCAGTGTGTTTTGCGCACCATGACCTACGGTACCGAGACGTGGACGCTGACACAGGAAGCTGTATAAAGGCTTCGAGTTGCGCAGAGTCATTGTTGCCATTGTGGGTAGAACCTGGATGAGGTTGGCACAGGAACATGGTACAAGACGAGATAGGCCTATGCTCAGCAGTAGGCGAAGTCGTGCTGTGAATGATGATGAGAGTTTGCTATATAAATGATTCTTTAGAATTTTTTAATTTAATTAAATCCAATCAAAGAAAACTTGGATGACTAGTTCTAGTTCTAGTTGGAGGCAAAAGAGAAGATGAAGGAATTGTGTGTCGAATGATTTGAAAGAAAATGGAGGGAACGAGATTGGAAGAAGAACAAGTGTTGAGCCTGTAGCAAGTAACATGTGACGAGGGCAGGAAAGATTTGTAAGGTCATTGTTATAGCAAATAACGCAACAGCAATAACAAACAAATGTATTTGGTATAAATGATTTGACTTTCTTGTTATATAACACTAACTTCCAGGTGACTGACAAACAATACATTTTCTATTGTATCTTATTGTCCGGCAGCTAAGGTGTTATTACGATAAGAAGTTATCAAAAGGAGATATCTTGGTATTTTTTTTATTTTAAACCTATAATTAAATGCAGGTGTTCATAAATTGAAACGTAGGTTATTATTATCGCACAATCATCATAATAAACAACAAATATAAAATCTGTACCTGTAAACACACATACAGGTGATGTAAAACGAAATTACATGAAAATATTTCCGTAGGCAGACATATACCACAGAGCACAGAGATGTTTTGGTGGTTTTGGACACGAATTTGTATTTTACGTAAACGTATGATCGTGATCGTACGAATTAAGTGCGCACATTGAATACGTTTTTCAAATTCAAATGCAAATAATTTATTGTGGATCATAGGTTCATAAGATGCTGTGTTAGTTACAGGTAGATCTGCTATGTCTGGTCTTCGAGGCATACAGAATTTATAATATCAGTCTAGTTAAAATACAATACGTCAAATTGTCATGCAATAAATAAATATTAAATTCGTATATTAAGTAATGTCAAATTAGTAATAAGTAATGCTACAAAATAGTAAAAGCAATTAAATAGTGTCACTTCATAGTTTGTGAGTAATAGTTTACAAATTCATGCTTATGCACCCATTGGTTTGTTGTAATTAACCAGTTGTTTTAGTGTCTTGTCATTTAGAAATTCTATAATATAGTAATAACATTTACTTATCAATAATTCGTGGTGCTTTTTTTTAAAGGCATTGCTATCGCTCGTTGAAAATCCGCTCATTTTCTCCGTCAAACAGGTGGCTTTTCGGTGATAACGCACTCGTGAAGTCCTCTTTGGAGCGCGATGAATAATCTATATCTTCAAGATAATTCTCTTATAACTCGGAGACTCGACTCAAAAGAATCGAAGATTATATAACTTGCATCCGTGCATGACTAATGTCCACGGTACCATCATGATAAAAAAAATAAGAAAATAATCGCGCAAATGTACATTCATTTTTATTTTAGGTAGCCTTTGGGTTTTGCTAAGAATTGATGTAAAACAAACAAAGAACATATCAGCAGAAAGTGAACGGTATTTTTTTGTTTACTTTGTCTTTCAGGATCACTGCGAATTAAAGGGTTCATAAATTATTCTACATCAATTTTTAATTTTCAACTCACGAATGTGTTTTAAATCCCAACTAGTTCGGATTGTTTTCTGACGTCGGAACTACACGCACGTATACGCACGACTAACTCGCTCCTGTCTGCGTGCTCCCATAGAACTTGAATGGTTGGGATATTCGGATGAAAACGTATCCAAAAAACGTCCGGCCTTACGCCTCGTATCCAGAAGCTAGGCAACCATTTGACACGACGCCAACGACGACGGCGGCGACGACGGCGGCGTTGTTGTCAGCTGGCGAAACAGGGAATCCCCCTCATGGCACAATTTTTTTAGGCATATTATGATTGGCATAACGTTTTCGCATATTTTTTATTAGCTTAATAATACCTTGCAAAGGTTAGCATAACTGTTATTTGGTTTAATTTGTTCTGGCATAATTTTGAGTTGCAAAAATATTTAAGGTATAATATTTATTCGTCATAATAATTTTATGGGTACTATTTGAACGTCGATAAATAAAATGTCAATATTCAGAACATCAAAAATTTTAATATCGGTTGTATCGAAACATCGATAATTGTTATACGCTTACGCTAAGCTTAAAATTTATAAGATTGAAATGTCGAGTGATTTAAATATCAAATGATTAAAAATGTCGATAGTCATTATACCTAAGTGCAAAATGTCATCATTTGTTACACATAAGTTCTTATATTATTTACGTTAAAAATACAAATGAAACTCATTAAATAGTTAATAAGTTAAAATAGGTCAAATCTGTTCCAAAACCGAATTGGGGCACCCCGACTGCACGTTGTCGTTTGGCTACTACCTCTAAATAGAGGCGCGAAGGGATGGCAGGCCCCGCCCGCTGTAACAAAGCATAGGCACTCGTGCGAGCCATAGCGACTGAGGCTGGTTGCTGCAGGTAACCAGCAAGCCGATGCTGTGGAGCAGTGGAGGTGAGTATGGGTGCCTATCCTTTGTTACGTAAGGACGAAAGGGTTGCACTTCCCCCACAGCGCCGGATAAGTTGCAGAAGCAACGTTAAAGTGTTTTAACACCGATATTTTAGGACATTCGATAATCTGTACCTCGATATTTTGTTTTATTTTATTTATTAAATTAAATTAAATACAATTTATACAAGGACTCAATCGAATTAGGTTAAGGAACGGCGGGGGTGGCCCTTAAGCCACCTTTGAGCCGCGAACATGTCTGTTTTATTCCAAAGAACATTATGTGTAAATATCATATCCGTTTATTACATTATGCTTCATAAGATTATGCATAATTATTATTATGCCAACATTATACCTAATAATATTATGCGTAATGATCATTATGCTGAATTTCGTTATGCCAATGTAATTTATGGGTGTATATTTTATGCTTACCATTATAAACCGACGAGACAAAGTTACTAATCCAAAGTTCCTCTTTGCCGTTAACCACAATGAGCAATATGTCGTGCATCTTGTTGCGCGTCAAGTGTTGTCTAGTAGATACGATGCTTTAGTATGCCTGAGTGCATCGTTTGCTGATAGAAATTGACGGCTAGATACAGCAATGCAATTCTGTGATCTCACTGTGAAATTAAAATATAAGTAAAGTAATTTTTAAGTGAGCTGTGGAATGACAGTTCACTTCATCTAAGTTTTTTTAGTGGTCTCATTTTTACAGAATAGTCTGGTAGTTCTGAGTATGGCTATGACAGCCAATTTTTCTCTGCGCATATTACGTGGACTCAAATGTTATAAGTAATACGCCTTAAGTCACTGCCGGCACTGGCGTGACGGTTCCGCGATCTGCGACTGTTAACTATAAAAAAACAGTGCTGAGTAATCGTGATATGCATACTACTGTTTTCGATTCAAAGACGGTTGCCCCTCTTCTACTGGAATCATTGAGTTTCATTGCCTCGGCGCTGTTCTTGTGGTTGAAATTATTAATTTGGGCTTTCAGGATTTGCAGATGTTTGGAACGGAATGAAAAGAGTGTCGGGCTTATCCCGAAGGAAAAGTTTATATTTTAATAAACAACTATGGCGATACAATGGTACAGGAGATACCTACTGATTCCATAACGCTACTATTGGATACTACCAATAAATATAATATAATTGCCAACAAGCCAACGGTTCTGCGTTGAATTTCCAATTAATCGTCTCTGATTATTATTTTTGGTATGGGTAAATGAAGGAAAGAGTGTAATTAAAGCGAGTGGCTGGACTTTCGAGCCATTCAATGAAAAGTATACTTATGCTCTGTAAATTTCATGATAGTGAGCGAGTTCGTACACTTACTTGAGTACGTTTTTAGGGTTCCGTAATCAACAAGGGACCCTTATAATTTCGCATATCCGTCTGTCCGCAGCCTAGCTCAGAGGCTCAGTACTAAAAAGCAATAATTTTGCATGGATATACATAGATCTTAATCACGCCGAACAAAGTGGTAAAATGAAACCATGTTTTTTTTATTGTCTCTCCTGTGCATGTAAAGTGGGGATGTTTTTTTTGTCGTCTATCCCTTTTTCAAAAATATTATTTTGTGAAAACTATTTTTCGATTTAGGGATAAAATTGCGTTTGCGTAAAATTAAGCTTTAAATTGCTAGAGGTCAGAGAGGTTACTTTGTTAACCATCCAGCCCCACACGGGGAACCCCAGGGGTTCCACCTCCATCCAGCTAATTAATGATTGATTTTGGATATGTGAAAAAATCACGGCAGTATTATTATGTTATACGAAGTTAAAAGGAAAACCATCACAGCTAAGTAGACTTTACAAGTTTAGGAGTAATGACTATTACTCCAACCAACTTGTAAAATGCACTTGAAAAGTAAAAAAAAGGTATATGGATGTATGGTGACAATAGTTTTTGAACGGCGAAGTTAATTTTTAACCCCCGCCGGGAAAAGAGGGGTGTTATATGTTTGACGTGTGTTGCTATGTATCTGTGTATCGGTGAGTCTGTGTATCTGTGTGTTTGTCTGTGGCATCATAGCTCCTAAGCGGATGAACCTATTTTTAATTTAGTTTTTTTTGTTTGAAAGATGATTTTTTCGAGAGTGTGCTTAGCTATGTTTGAATAAAATCGGTTCAGCTGTTCAAAAGTTATAGGCGTTTTACTGTTCGAATCGAGGTGTTTTCGCAAGATAAATGGGTCGGGGTTTTTTAAATTTTGTAATTTTACTTGTGTTCCTTCGTTAGAGCAATGTTCGAAGCTTTCATTGTTTATGAACGTTAGTGATGTTATTTATTTATTTTGGTGAATGTAGCTGTTTATACGGAACCCTCTGTGCGCGAGTCAGACTCGCACTTGGCCGGTTTATCTAAATCATTTTACGTTGAGTAAATTCGGTCAATACCTACCTACTGATAAGTCAATTCTTACTCATTATCGATAAACTGATAGTAGGTTGGCATTAAGAATTTATAATTACTTACCTACCTGTATCTAATATTTAATCTATTATTAACTTTATCGAAGAAGGAAACAATACCTACTTGCAGTCGTAAATGTTTTCGCAGTTCTTAATGTTCCATAACAATATGATTCGTTGGAAGAAGCCTTATCATCAGCATCATCTTCCTGTCTTTGTTCCAGGTCACTAAGGATTGGGACCGGTGTAACACGTTTTCATCTTTCATGCCTTCCTGTCAAGCGTCACGCTATCAATTAATCCCTTTTCTTTCATATCACCCCAGTCACCCCAGTTCGGTGGAAAAGCCATATCTGTGGTTAGTAGGTAGTAGAACTTCTGATCTAAGCTAATAATATAGATAGATAGTTAGTTACCTAATTTTATTAAGAGGTAAAATTGGTTGGTTATTCAGGCAACTAGGTGTTTATAAAGTGTAGTCTTCGATGTAGATGTGATCCAATAGGATAGTTGACAGAAAATATCTATTTATTCCGACATTTAGATAACCTAATGATATTGGAATTATTTTTTTGCCTCTCATACAAAACAATAAGATGATACAATGCGTTGAAATATCGTGTGACGTCACGGTGTGCTACAGTTTATACTGACAATCTTCTTTTCGATTCGACGGTACATTTAATTAAATAGTTGGGGCCCAGTAGTGGGGTTACGCTTATTTCAACGTCAGAAGCACTGTTTCTACGGTCATCCGATGTGCAAGTGAATGGACAGCTAGGACACTCCAGCAAGTGGGACATTTGTACAGGGGCACCACACTAGCACCGGGTGTTCGACGGACCAATATAATCCTTCATTATGCCAAATTATATTTACAACGGTCTATCTGGTTGGATACATCTCCGATTCAATGCCTTCCATAAAGACCACTGCAATTCATGAACGAGCGGTAGATGTTCCTTGGGCTCAACGAAGTCATGTCGTGGTGGATACTGCTCTTCTCACAGCTTACTCCTCTCCTCAGGCGGCCTGTCCTGGATTGCGAGTGTAGTTCGTAGGAAGCTCTTACTAGTCTACCCGGAGTTGTCGAGTAGTCGTCGAGGGTATGTTGGGATCAGATTCCTGGACAAAAAGACAAAAGACAAAAGACAAAAAGACAAAAGATATTTATTTCAACTGGGCCACCAAGCGGCACTTTTGAATGTCACAATTTAAATTTAAATGGAATACAAGTTGATTCTACCGTGCATTCGGAAAGTAGCTAGTTATGGAGAAGAATGCACAAGAAACTCCATACTTTTTAAATTTACATGGAATAAAAGTTGATTCTACCGTGCATTCGGAAAGTAGCTTGTTATGGAGAAGAATGCACAAGAAACTCCATACTTACTCTTTTAAAAAAGAAAATGATTCTACCGTGCATTCGGAAAGTAGCTTGTTATGGAGAAGAATGCACAAGAAACTCCATACTTACTCTTTTAAAAAAAAAAGAAAGATTTTTACAATATTTAGGTACATGAGTACATACATTAATAAATTCACATATGTGCGGACAATGCACCCAGAATAGCACTACACACTATACTATGTAAAGGTATAAAGTATTAAAAGTACTCACACATGTCTGTGCAGTTATACAATAGGTACTAGAAAAACATCAACATCCGAAGCAGTTGAGTTATGACCAATCCCAACTGACGGCGCCCGTTCACGAACATGACGCATGAATCGGCACCACCCAGCTCAACCATCATGAAGGGAACCGAATGATCCAACACACGCGCCACCATCAGAGAGACATTTGAGAGAGCATGACACACTCAACTGCCAGGGCACACACAAGTCAACGAACGACACATAGGTATAGCAAATGGTAGATTTACAGTTGGGTACATAGTACCCACACACGTGCTGTGCAGCTATACAATACTAAAAGAAATCGAGTCTATACAACACAAACATAAACATATCATTTGTTTTTGCGCCCTAGTGGTTGTGGAGCAGGACTAGCATTGAGCCAAGCATTTTTATCAGTGATATAATCCCCCAACTTATAATATGCCTGCCTGCATAGTGTGCGTTTTATACAATTTTTAAATTTCGTCTCATTCAGTTCTAGAATATGGGGAGGAATTTTATTGTAACATTTTGTACAGTACCCCATGAAAGATGAGGCCACTTTTGCCAGTCTGAAACCTGGTTGAACTAATTGGTCCCTATTTCTAGTAATGTAATTATGTCTGTCTCCGTTTTTACTAAAAAGATGTAAATTCTTTCTCACTTACATGATGTTTTCATAAATATATTGACAAGGAACCGTCATGATGTTAATGTCCTTAAACAGTTCCCTTAGAGAATCACGGCGGCGAAGATTGTAAATCGCTCTGATGGCTCGTTTTTGCAGAATAAAAATAGACTCAATGTCTGCAGCCCTTCCCCATAGTAAGATACCGTAAGACATTATACTATGAAAGTAACTAAAATAGACTAGCCTAGCGGTATCCACATCAGTAAATTGACGAATCTTTCTGACAGCATAAGCTGCCGAACTCAGCCGCCCCGCAAGTGATACTAAATGAGGACCCCATTGTAACCTTGAGTCTAGCGTGATCCCCAGGAAAACCGTTTTATCGACGAATTCGAGCTTCTCCTTGTTTAATATAATGTCACAATCAGCACTTTTCACATTTGGCAACGAAAATTTTACGCATTTGGTTTTTTTACCATTTAATACTAAATTATTGGCAGTGAACCAATCCTGAACCTGCCGTAGCGCGTTATTTACGTCGTCAACCTGACAGAATCCTGATCCAAAAAACAAAATTATTTTACTGATAGAGAGCTACCTACACTATCGTTATAGTTATACATCGGATAAATCCATGGTAATCTACTTTGGGATAGGGCAAGGGACCATGATAAGCTTATATTCCAATTGAGATAACATTTAAATAATCCCATTTAACAACTTGTTGAACCGATTTTGACTTCTATTGCGTTGGTGATATGACAAATTGCAGCTATAGTAAACCTTTAGACAAAGGCAAAGATATTTTATTTCAACTAGGCCACCAAGCAGCACTTTTGAAAGTAACATTAAAAATTACAAGGAATAAAAATTAATTCTACCGTGCATTCGGCAAGCAGCTTGTTATGGAGAAGAAGGCACAAGAAACTTCATACCTACACGTTAAAAAAAACACTTTTTTTACAATATTTAGGTACCTATATAAGTACATACTTTAATCCATACTAATACTATAAATGCGAAAGTAACTCTATCTGTCTGTCTGTCTGTTACCTTTTCATGCTTAAACCGCTGAACCGACTTAAATGAAATTAGGTAAGGAGATAGTTTGAGGCCTTGAGAAGGACATAGGCTAATTCTATTTGCATACAACATGAAGGGGGAGAAATAGGGGATGGGGTAGTAAGTTTTGTATGAAACTTTTTAGTAGTGCTTAAACCGATGACCGATGACCTGACCTATCATTTGAATTCAAAAGACTCCAGTTTCCAATCAAACTTAGTTTTGCTATTACTATTAACAAAGCTCATGGGTAGCAGGGGTGCATTTACCATGCTTTACCCACAGCCAGCTACATGTAGCTGCTGATGTTCGCATATGTCCAGGGCCCAGAATGTATATGCATTAGGACCAAATGAAAGGACATACAGCATAGTATATAGCAGCGTCCTAAAATGTTGTACCCATGATTAATGGCATAATTAAGGAATGACAATAAACTGTAGATAAAATTTATGATAGAGTGGTATCTTCAATTCGCAGCAAAGCAGAACCTATGACTCTTTAGTTTATTTATTTCCTTTTGTAACTATTTAACCTAAACCTGTATTGACCAACGTCTTCAATTAAAGAAGTTAATCGATTTACGTTAATACTTCCTGTACATATACAGTCTGAGTTTGCCAAGTGGGCGTGGATGGACAAATCATCACTATGAAGACCAAACCAAAACAATTAAAAGAGTCACGGGGCCGATTTGGATTATAACTAAAACTGCAACATTGGATTTTTCTCACCCTGTATATCGACAACCAGAATTGATGACAAAATCTATATTAACGCGGGTGAAGCTGCTGGTAACAGCTAGTAAATTAATATATGTGAAGACAATACACCCAGAATCACTGCACACTATACTACGTACAGGTACAAAGTATTAAAAGTACTCAAACATGCACTGTGCAGTAATATAATAGGTCCTAGAAAAACATTAACATCCGAAGCAGTTAAGTTATGACCAATCCCAACTGACAGCGCCCGTTCACGAACATGACGCATGAATCGGCACCACCCAGCTCAACCATCGTGAAGGGAACCGAATGATCCAACACACGCGCCACCATCAGAGAGACATTTGAGTGAGCATGCAACACTCGACTGCCAGGGCACACACAAGTCAACGAACGACACAAAGGTACAGCAAATGGTAGATTTACAGTGGGGTACATAGTACTCACACACGTGCTGTGCAGTTAAATAATACTAAAAGAAATTCAGTTTATATAATACAAATATATTCATACAGTCTTCAGCAGGTCCAACAATACTTCAAAACAATAATGTTCTGCATATCACTTGTTTTTGCGCTTTAGAGGTTGTGGAGCAGGACAAGCATTGAGCCAAGCATTTTTATCAGTGATGTAATCCCCCAACTTATAATATGCCTGCCATTCAGTTCTAGAAAGTGGGGAGGAATTTTATTGTAACATTTTGGACAAGTACCCTATGAATGTAAGGCTAATTTAGCCAGTCTGAAACCTGGTTGAACTAATTGGCCCTTATTTCTAGTAATGTTTTATGTCTGTTTCCGCTTTCACTAAAAAGATGTAAATTCTTTCTCACCGTACATGATGTTTTCATAAATATATTGACAAGGAACTGTCATGATGTTAATGTCCTTAAGCAGTTGATGTTAATGTCCTTAAGCAGTTGATGTTAATGTCCTTAAGCAGTTGATGTTAATGTACTTTAAGAGCGGACTCTAGTCAACAGGAATTTGAAAAATAGGTATTTGAAGAAACTATTGCCGTCGCGTCACCTCCAACCTCACCCCGTAAAGTGCGAAAGGGACAACTGCAGCTCAGGCTGATTTTACCTACAAAAACTTTGACTAAAAGACGTTTCGTATTCTGCTGTTTTCTTCATGAAAACTGGTCTGATCTAAAAAATTCTTATATCAAAATTTAGAGGAAAAGTATATCTATGCTGCTCCTATCATTTCCTTTTTTGTTAAAAACTTATAAATTTTGTCTGAAAGTCTTCTGAACATGGCAGTAAAAACGGGCATTTTTTTCGGATTTTTGGATTGTCATATTTCTTTTTGTGATTATGTTTTGGAAAAAAGGAAATGATACAGGCACGTATTAATTAGAACTAGATTTTATGGAAAAAAATCATTGCTCTAGAAGCATTATCCACGAAGAAAACAGCAGAATGTGTTTGTATGGAGAAAGTCTCACTAGAGTCCCCTCTTAACAACCCTTAGAAAATCGCGCCGGCAAAGATTGCACGCTCTGATGGCTCGTTTTTGCAGAATTAAAATTGACTCAATGTCTGCAATGGTAACATTTTTAAGCTTTTTATGCTATCCTTATAGTTACAGGATAGAACTCAAAATCGGTTTAACGTACTGTAAAAAAGGTTTGTAGAAATATCTAATGATAATTCAATTAAGGGTTGAATCAATTATTATTACTTATAAATTTGAATTGTCGACGTTCAAAAGTGCCGCTTAAAGGCCTTGTTGAAATAAATACTTTAAAAATTTGACTTTGATTTTGTTGAAATATAAGAAGTAGGATTGTAGGAACTGAAAAATCATTCAAAAATTTTTATTGGATGACCGGTTATAATCGAGGAATACTACCAAAAACAAAATGTTACAAAAATAAACTGCTACCAATTCAGTAATAAATTGTATACAACGCCATCTACGCGTGACTTCAAGTATTACTGCCTTCATCGAGTAACATTCGTTGCTAATCTTAATGGTAATCAGACTATCAGACAGATGGCGCTATTCACATCTTTCTTTTCTGTATATCTTTTTGCGAATACAATAAATTATAATTTTAATAGTTCAATACCATGTTGCATATAATGTTAATTTAATTCCAAAATGCTTTAATATGTAGTAGCAGCGTCATTATGTGTTATTTAGCTATTAATAAAAACAACTGCTCCTACTAATGACATCTCTTGTCTGATTTTAGAACTTGTACAAATGTTGCATGAGACTCTTCTATCGTAGTTGGTGTGTAAGACGGTAGATGGCGGAATAAAATGCTTGTTAGTATTAAATTAACTTTTTCAATTTTATAATAATTAGGTACCTACTATTTTCAATTAATAAATAACAGTCATTTTAAAATAGCAATATCACATTGTGTTTTTTTTTATTGCTTCTTTTCTTTGTTGTATAAAATAGAAACCAACCTATTTTTACCGACGATTACCGATAACCGATTTACCTAATTTAGAAAAGTGTTTTCTATTTATATTTAATAACTATACTAAACCACCGACTAAACCATTTCTTATTTAGTCCCGAATTATAAAATAGCTTTATAATTATCACTAAGAACAAATAGGTAACACAATACCTAAGTTCAATATGGAGAATATTGGATCACACTTTAGCATAACCAACAATAACTTCACCAACTCAGCACTTCAAAACTTTTGTATCGTCAAGCATTGCACCCGTTACAATTACAAACTGATCAATGATACCCCGCTGAGGGTTCCAGATCAGTGGCGCGACTCCTCACGGGTGGCACCATGGGTGATCGGGTGCATTGAATGGTCGCCATGAAGTGTTGCAGATGTGCTAGTAGCTAAAGAGAGAAGAATAATTGAAATATTTTTTTATACACGGCCGTAGTGTTTCTTACTGCAAAATTATCGCAGAATTATTGTACCAAATTGTCAAGCAGGCGTTATCTGCTGTGATTGGTTGAATGAATTTTAAACAGCCAATCACAGCAGATAACTGGCGATTATTCGTCGATTACGTTAACAACCCAATAATCGAGTGTTGAGAAGCCGGGGGTAAACTTCATGTCACAAATATTAGTCAATCAATGTCATACCATGTGCTTCCTAGGACCAGAGCCAGGCGGGCGAGCACGGCCTCTGTGATAGGCTTAAGTCACGCATTTTATCACGGTTTTTACTCCCAAACTTTTAAAAAAATGTGTGACTCAAGCCTGTCACAGTAGGCTGTGCTCGCCCGCCTGGCTCTTGTCCTAGGAAGACCTGTATCACATGATATGACATTGATTGTCTTCTGACAAATATAATCAAGTTATGGTTGCTGACATCAACAGAAGTTTAAGTTTATTTTAATGGGAAACTAAAATAAAGTTACAGCTTAGCTAATATTGCCTGACTAACTGATCTATTTCATGATCATTCAAGAGTTCAGGATCACTCTTTTTTTGATAAGTAATGACATTTTTAATAATGCGCGATTTGTCAAAATTATTTCTTTCTTTTTTTATGGTAAAAAAATTAAATTGCCAACACAGCATAAATTTTGTTTTGTATCGCTAACCTATCAGTTTAACAAACAAGTAAAATTTCAAAATTTAAAAACCCCCGCACATTTATCTTGCGAAAACACCCCGATTCAAACAGTTAAACGCGCATAACTTTTGAACGGCTGAACCGATTTAATTCAAACATAGCTAAGAACACTCTCGACAAAATCACCTTTCAAACAAAAAAAACTAAATCAGAATCGGTTCATCCGTTGAGGCGCTATGGTGCCACAGACAGACACACAGATACACAGATACACAGATACACAGATACACAGATACACAGATACACAGATACACAGATACACAGATACACAGATACACAGCAACACACGTCAAACTTATAACACCCCTTTTTTTTCGGCGGGGGTTAAAAATAGGCACAATGATACCCTGTTGAGCGTTCCGGATCAGTGGCGCGACTGCTCACGGTGACACCATGGGTGATCGGAAGCAGTGAGCTGGTAAGTGTTGCAGATGTGGCAGGAAGCATACAGTGGAAATTGTTTGAAGGTATGGTAAAGATTTCGTTTTGGAAGATAAAATAGATAGGCCCGGATTTTGAATTCAGAATATAAAATTCCCAATTTGTTCCCAAGTTTTAATTTAGGTAGCTTATAGTTCGGCATACCAATATACTTGCCCTCACATGTGACTCAGGTAAATAAATAGCGAAACGAGAGTGTATCTGCCTAGGTATTCACATCGATGAAAACATTATTCATAATATGTCGTTATTTTGGCTGCGACACAGTCTCACTAATGCGGCCATTTCCGTACACAATTGAATTCTATGTATACATGTTTTTGTTCCAAATAAATTTAATTTAATTAATTAATTTTATTTAATTAATTTATTGTTAAAATAATCAACCTCCATGCACCCACATACAACCCGTCATGTAAACCTCCTGTACCTACAACCACACTCATGTACGAACCATCCAGGCCGTCCATCGCCGGCGGCGTCACATTCACAAAGGGTGCAACCGGAACGCGCCCGGACCGATCGGCGACCGCTAATCCGACCTGCTAGTTGAGGCGGACACCCGCGGCGGTGCACGTAGAGATGAGGAAGTGTCGATACGGAATGATAAGGTGGTTAGATAAAGGTAGAAGTGGAATTAAATTTTACCGGCAAATGCAAGGCAATTTAAACGGCATGTTCTAGAACCAAAAATTAGAAGACATAGAAGACATGTGCCATCCCGTACTGGGCTTGCGTGGTGGATTACGGCTTAGTCCCTCTCCCAGGAAGGAGGCATGTGTGTCAGCAGTGGGCACATTAATTATCACACTTCGTTTAAATATTGTTGTTGTATCCAGCGTAAAAGAAAACTAACTCTATCGCAGAAGGGAGAAAGTGAGGCAGAACTACAGTTTTTTTTTTTTTAAATCCTCTTTTGGCTTGCGCTTGACCACTATCTCACCTGATGGTAAGCGATGATGTGGTAGACGGTGAAGCACGCTTGCCTAGAAAAACCTATTCACTCTTGACTTAAAGACCCCAAGATTGTAGCTATCGGGAAACACAGACACACCGTTAAATCATTTCAGCTCGGAATTATTGTCATCTTATCCAAGTACAATCAGACTTCCCCTCACATCACCTGTCAATCATACCTCATCATCGACATATTATCCTTGACCAATTACATCGACACGGTATCGACACGTGTTGCCGATGGCTGCCCACCGAATTGTAGTGATTAGTTTTCTATTGGATCAGCGCTACACGCGCTGCGGACAGATTGGGTTACTACTAAACGGAGATATTTTATTTGGTAGAGGTAGCTGCTGCATTTTATGTCGGTAACTCAGACCTGAGCATAACAACTAGAAGCATTAGATAATAGATGGAGATTCTAGAATATTTTTTGTTGAACTTTGTTATGTTTGTACTGGCGAGACAGAGAATTAGGGATGATGGGCAGTTTTTCTGAGAACAGTTATTACGGTTAATTGGCTTTCCACGATGCATTCGTTACGAGATTAGTATAGTTCATTCGCGATAGGTAAATAGTGAGTCATCGTTGTCAGCCGGCCTCTTGCTTGCGACCCAATTGGTCAAGGGGCCGGCTGACAACAATGTATCACTATTTTCTTAACGCGAATGAACTATAGTAATAACTCGTTCGACAATATCCATTACTTTTACTAACTATGACAAAGTGATATCTCTTTGTCTACAGCCAAATTACCGAATCCAGGACAAATGAAAAAGCTTAGGCAAGAAAAAAGCAAGTCACATTGTTGCTGATAAGCAATATGCTGCACAAACTCAACCAAATTCTCTCTTTGCTAATAAAGTAGTTAGTTACAATGTTTGCACAATCTTTTAAAGTTAAAAATCTTTAAAACGACACTGTCTTCCCAAACAAGAACCTCCCAAACCAGCCCGTAACCTACGCGACATCTCATTTCGTTTTCCTCCACCTACATTAATCACGGCCGTCCAGGCGGTCTTTTGTGAACAAAATTATGGCACACCATGAGTTATGGCACGGAATTTAATGTACTAACCCGACAATGGCTCATTGATTCGGTTAGACTAATGTTCTGCGGACACGCTATAAGAGTGATGTATGGCTTCGTTTGTATTGGTTTCGTGGGCTCGTGGTTCGTGGTTGGTAGGTTAGCGATAGGATTGAATTGGTAATGGGGACTAGTTGATTTTGTAAATTGGGTAGCGGTTTAATTGAAGACAATGTTTTATTGTGATAACATTGGAACAGACCTAAGGTATGTTTTGTGTGTCATATTATGAATTTGCTGACAAAATGCTTAGCGCTAATGTCGTGTAATAGTCTGCAGCGTTCTTGCGTAAGCGAATTCGACAAGGCGAAGGATTTGACTCCATCAATAGACCAATCATATAGACAGAAATCCACAACGCGTCTTTCATCTCGCACGTGATTGATCGATTGATGGCATCAAATCCTTCGCCTTGCCAAATTCACTTACGCAATTAGGCTGCTGGTCACTTTGATAGACACTTTTCTTAAAATATCTTTGTGTGAACAACTTACTAAAATTATCTGAATGCCATTGGCAGGTCTAAGTTTAGCGTTACTAACTTATTATGAACTACCTAATAGAATTATGAATTTAGTAGCGTTTTGTCCGTGGTTTGAAAATAACATTATTTTACAATATTCTGGGCCAGCGTGTTGGATTACAGCTAGCGATGAAAATTTACATCATCATCATATCAGCCGAAAGACGTCCACTGCTGGACATAGGGCACCCCAAGTGTTGCCACAACCACATTGACCGGCCCCGTGCATCCCGCATCCAGCAGATCCCCGCAATCTTCACCAGGTCATCGACGCGGCCAGCTCAGGCGTTGAAAATTGTGAAAAATAATTTTATTTGTTTCCTATAAAATACAAGCAAGTTTCGAAAAAAAAAAGTCGTTCGTCTGAAAAATACAATCGTACACATCGTTTTATACTGTGTATTTTAATAATTAACCATTAAAGATAAAAAATCTTGCTTAATAATATTAATTGAACGCATTGAACATAACCTCAAAATACATGTAAAAACATAAACTTGCAAAAGATTCAACCGAAGATCAGAGAGGAAAATTTCTGTATTCCATTGACAAATACAGGGGCGTTTGAGAGATACGTTTATTTACATATTATTTTCAAAGCTAATTACAGCCTCTTCTCTGTGAGAGTAAATGTACTCTCACAGAGAAGAGGCCTGTGTACCAACAGTTGAAACATTATAATACTAATCATACCATACGCTGGTTATGCCATTAGGTGAAGTGACGATTTTCACAGGGTGGCTGGTAGCAGCTCGATGAGGGCTACCGAAAATCGAGACAAATGGCGTGCGATTGGGAAGTTTATGTCCACCAGTGGACGAGTAGAGACTGATGCTGATTATGATTTTGATTCTATATTTATGCTAAAAACGATTCAATGGAAGCCCATGAACAAAAGTGAGGATTAAAATAGCAATCAGACTGTCGAACCCGTGGTCTAACTCTTGCATGTTCTAACAAACAAAGCGGATACTGATACCCCCATGCATTTAATTACACCCATGACTGAATTAAGCCATATCACCTTACCATTACCCAAAAATCTGAATTAATAATTTATATCCATCGAAAAAAGAAACTAAACCCCCTCGTCATGCTGTAAGTAATCAGTAATGGGAGCCGCTTCATCATTACGCCTAATATCGAGTGTAACGTCGGCTTTAATACGGTGGGTAGCGGGTTCGGATCCCGCGGGGAGCCGTCCAGGGGTCCTGGGTATTACGGGTCATAGATTAGAGTATGGAAATAGATCGGATTTTTTCCTATAGGTAGCTGCAATCTAGAAGAATATAAGAGTAATATGAAGATAAAACAAAATTCCTTCAAAATGCCCTCTAAAAGTCAGAAATTATTCTAAGAGAACTTACAACAGGGATAGTAATCTAAGTCCTAATTTGGTTCTCATCCACACTTATACGTACCCTGTGTCCCACAGTCATATCCAAATCCGTTTTAGCCGTTTAGGTGTCATCGATTAATAAAAATATCATAATTTATTGGTAGGATCTTGGTGTCTCAACAAGATTCAAATAAAAATTAAAAAAAAACCCTGGCTTAGTAACCCATGCGTTTTAAACTTCTCACATAATTTGCGTGTTTCTTTGGATTGTAGTACGCTTCGATCTACAATCCAAAGAAACACGTAACTATAACACGATATCTTGCTAAAATGCTCCGATTCAGATAATAAAATGTGCATAACTTTTGAATGGCTGAACCGATTTTCATCAATACATAGCTATGGACATTCTCGACAAAGTCATCTTTCAAACAAAAAAAACTATATCAAAAGTTCATCCGTTTAGGAGCTATGATGAAACTAAGATGACATCAGTTACACAAATGCACGCTTCCAACTTATAACACTTTTTTTACGTCGGCGGTTGAAAAGAAAATTGGTGAGATGTATTGAATATTTACTACAACATTTAGCTGAATTTAGCATCACCTTGATACATTATGGTAAAAGGTAAAGGCAACGATCATTACCCAGCATACAGGCAGTAAAACAGGCTTAGAAACGATCTCATCATGAATAAATTATATTATATATTATATTATAATAAATTATATTATAGCATCAAATGCACAAAGACTTTGCTCTACATGAGATCTCACAACTTTAGGTACTTATTTAGTAATGATATTTTTGATAAAGTCAAAGTCAAATATATTTATTCAATTAGGCCAATAAAGGGCACTTTTGAACGTCACATAAATTAAAATAAAAATTTACAAGTAAAAAAAAAAATTATTCTACCGTGCATTCGGAAAGTAGATTGTTATGGAGAAGAACGCACAAGAAACTCCATACTTACTCTTTTTTATAAAAAAATAGGTGTTTTACAATATTTACATACGTACATACATTAATATATGTGAGGAAGATGCACCCAGAATAGCTCTACACACGTAAAGGTATAAAGTATTAAAAAGCATTAACTTGATAAGTAGGAGCATGGTTCTCACATACTTACAAATATTACAAACATAGATAGGATTACTGACTTCTTCTCTGATGGGTAATATTGAATGCTCTACTGGCACATCTGCTCCCATTTATTTAATCCATGCAACACTTTCAGGGTTCAACAGAAAGGGGTCTCTCTCAACAGGAGGTCAAAAATAATCCTACCATGATTTGAAATTGATACAAAATTTGGTTTCGTTCAATAGCCGTATTAAGTATTTGGACCCTTTGTTATTAAGATTGAATTGTATTCAATGGTTTTACACAATCTTTTTATGCGAAACAAGTTCCTTTTTGAAACATAATGATTTTCTGATGATTTTGAATTTTGTTGGCAGGCAACTGTGAAGGGAATGAGGTTTATACACGGGGGTCCTGGATTCGAGCGATTGATTGAAATAAATTATAATTTTGAGAATATTTTAAAAGTAGACCACCGCCTTATTATTCGATGAAAAGAAAAATGGACTATTTGAAAAAAGAATGTAAATTATAGCGTGACATATTGTGTTTGGAGATAATAGAAGAAGAAACTGGGTATTGCTGATCCCATGGGATAAGGGTAGGAAGATTATGATGAGGCATATTGCAAAAAAATAATTGTCAATTAGTTAGTTGTTATGGACAAATCATTCAAATCTTCAAAACAGAGACATCACGGTATCATAATAATATATTTTAAAGCGATATACTATGTTATTACTAATATTAAGTTTATTTATTTTTTTAGGTCTTTGTATCGTTATAAAATTTATTTGTAAAACAAAGATGTAAATTTGTACATAGGTACTTAAACACTTAACAAAAGTAAACTATGCAAAAATATACTAAACCTAACTACTTACACTATATACAAAAGAAAAGTACACTTAAGGCGTCGAAGTACTACCCCACATCGCTGTCATCCAGGAACGTGCCCAGAAGACTGGCAGCATTGCCACGTTGATTGGCAATGTTGATTCTTTGCGCAAAGAACGAGCCAGCCCTCTGGTCACGCACAGTGTCGATCAGTCGGCATTGTCAATTTATTCAATACACACATTTTTTATTTTTTATAAATACTTTTCTATCCAATCCATAATTTATAGGCATATTAGTTTCTGTGACAATAAATACTTTTTTATTTTAACGGTGAAGGAGTTTGGCCACTCGACTCCAAATTAAATGTGTATTACGTAGAAAAATTTACTTCCGAGCACCTCACTATACGCAATAAAATGCTCTCCAGCCGCAATACATGTAATATGATATAATAAAATTGCCAACATAAAACACACTAGCGCACATTTCTCATCTTTACGATGTCGATTCGCCCCAAGCCCGCTATTTTTACTATCCTGGGTCATCCCTTAAATTCTTTTTATTGCTGGCCTTGTAAATCATGGCGTAATGCTCCAGTGCATTATCCGTGGGGAAACTTCATTATGGCCGTTTTAATGGTTCGAAGGAGCGATAAAATCTAGCTGGTGGCGAGCGAGCGGCCGGCGAACGTAATGGTGGTAGGGACTGTTTGTTTTTGTTCAGAACTGGGATATTGTTCCGGTTTTTTTATTTAAGTGGTCGGTTGTGTGGATTTTGGTATGAATCCCCTTTAATCGAAGTCTGTAACAGGATGAGTGAGGGCTTTAAAAAAGCGGCATTGGTGTACAAAATGCCAGGTAATTAGGTATTGACCAGATTTTGGTAGCGCTTTAGTAAATAAACAAGTTTTTTTTTAAAGTAACTTTTTAGTTTAACGTGCATTTTCATCCATACCAAAACTGTAAGCAAAATTTCAGCTCTATGAGTATAAATATAGATGAGGATAACTGTTTTAAAATCCAGTTGCGAGAATTGACCCAAACAACAAGGCGAATTAAATAAATGCTTGTAAGAAATGCCAATCACATACGTTTTATGACAATCGTTATTGTTTATAAAATGTTATTTTGTCTAGGCCTTTTGTCGTTAGTGCTGTCATTAGGAGTGACTTTATTATTTATTTATTTATGTTTTTGTATTTGTTTAGCTTAAAACATTTCACGTAGCAGTTTGGTCTCTTGATCGGAACGCACACCGCTGACGCTTACTGCGACGGAACGAAATACTAATCTGAACAATTTTCATATGATTTTGAGTCCGATACCATGCAGCGTTGTGCGTTCCGATCTAGGGAACGAAGCTTGATCTTCTGTAATGATATTTTTCTCATTTTTGACAACTAAATCTATATTACCTGGGTCAATACTTACCTTTTTATCTACGACACATTATTCTACCTTTGTATTTCGAAACCAGGACTGTCCCCCTATTCTAAAAATAATGCAGCCAACAATAATAGCGGGCGATACATCACGCGCAATTTGTTGCGATAGCTCTGCGATAGGTGGTCTGCGAATGGCGCTCTACCTACTTTATAGCTCTATAAAAATGTTAGTCCACACGCTTTTAGGTTTCTTAGGCGCTTTGGGCTTTTAAAGGAAATATTTTAAATGTGGTAAATTAGATGTGTGGTTGTATGGTTCCGTTTTTCCTGTGAGTATCCCTGATGAAGTTATTCTCTCCATTAGATCAGATCAAAGATGGATAATGGAGGGAGAACGTCGAGAATTTCAGTCGAAATAATCATAACCCTCAGTAGGAGTCAAGGGCTACAGGGTATGTCCAGCTGTGGACTCCAATAAGTGGATAACGATAACATAATTTCCTTAAATTTAGAATCAAAATCTAGCTTTAAACCAAGCAAGAAAACAGAAAAAAACGCAGAGAAACAGTATTTCAGATGTCTCCTCATCGGCGTTTTACCCGAAAGACGTCCACTGCTGAACATATGCTTTCCCACCACACTGACCGGTCCCGTGCTTATTGCATCTAGCAAATTCCCACAACCGTAACCGAATCATCGGCTTTAGATGTCTAGCAGATAGTAAATATCCAGTCACTTTAAAAGCTTTGCTGTTGGAGCTAAAATTTAGCCAATTTCGAACTCTAACCCCCAAGGACACTCTAAGCCCCAACCCAATCCCAAAATCACGCCGTTTCTACAAATTTCCATCCTCATAAAATTCCCATGTTCACATTAAGTGTTCATAATAACAAATTGAATTGATGCGGCCGGCTGATCGGGCCACAATTAAGGCGGGCTGCTATAAATCGACGCGTATCTGATTCTCGACATGAAAGAGGCGTTGCGGCTGGCCGGCGAATAAGCAGTCGCGTGGTACAACGAGAGAGTTTTTTAACGATATAAATTATTATGTTTATGTAAATTATGATTTAGGATCTAAGGTTGGGTATAGAGAAAATTATTGTAGGATGAGTGTTCATTAGTGTAAATCTATGAGGAATGGAATGCAACGTGGTGAGAGAGAAGGAATGATAGTGCGAGAAAGAGGTGGAAGGTGATATGTCAGTGGAGTGATGGTTGAAGGTTGAGAGCGAAGACGAATCATCAACATCAACACAATCAACATCCTGTATTAAATTATTTTCTGAAGATTTATATTGTGTTGAATAATAAACCAAACTGTTAAACTGTTCAGCATTTAACTTGCCCCGCAAATCCCACAATCTACATTTTGGGGGCTCGTCCGGGATTGCGGGCATTTGGTTTGAAGAAGGAAAAAAACGACGATCGTGACACGTAAGAAAAACGGTGGAAAAAAATTCGATAAAGCCGAGAGAAAGACGCATTATAAAGACGAAAAGACGTAGTACAAACACGAAAGACGATGGCGGAGAATAAAGACGTATTTTCCAACATATTTGAAGTTACTCAATTCAGTGGTGAAGACCATACTTATCCATCCACGAAATGGGCTCAAGATCTCGACGATAACGCGGAGATATTTGAATGGTTCGCGAAGCAACGGCTCATCATTGCTCGTAGGTCTTTGACGGGAACAGCAGGGCTGTGGCTTAAGACGGAAAAAGTTCACAAAACCTACGAAGAACTGAAGGTAGCCGTGCTGAAGGAATTCCCGGATGCTGCGAACTCCAAAGAAATGCACGAGATGATGGCTGCACGTAAGAAGCGTAAAGATGAATCATTTTATCAGTATATGCTGATTATGAAAGAAATGGGGAAGCGGGCCAAATTCCCCGATTATGTCGCCATACAGTACGTGATTGACGGCATTCAGGACCAGGAACACTATAAAGCTATTCTTTATGGCGCTAACACCTACCCAGCTTTTAAAGAGAAGTTGTCGTTGTACGAAAGTATAAAGAAAAAACTTGCTAGACAGAACGTGGAACGACCTGCAAAACAAGCTTCTGCACCAGGAACTGGCAAGTCGTGTTACAACTGTGGCGAGAAAAATCATAAAGCAAGTGCATGCCAAAATGGGTTAAAAATTTTCAAGTGTAACCAATTTGGCCATATTGGTCCTAAATGCACTAATCCGAGCGCAGTAGGAAGTGGCGGAAGTTCGGTCGGTACAGCAACGTCGGTTAAACAGCCAAGAGCGGCTGGATCGACCAATCAGCAGACACCGCAGGTGCGCCCATTGGTAAGCAGTTCGATGCTGCTGTCTCCGGTACGAAGAAACATTCGGCTACATGTTCGGCTTTGTTCGGGATGACGACGGCACTCGAAGACGGATCGGGCGGCCATGAACCATGTTGCAAGATGGCAGATGACGTAGATGTCATGCAGATTGTAAACAAACCGAGTGACCGGCAAAATAAGGCGATGAAATCCATAAATGTAGGCTATTTAAGGAATAAAAATAAAGAAAAATTGTATTTATTCAAACAGGGTAATGTAGCAGTAGAAACAAGCATAAGAATAAGAAGTAGAAAGCCAGTACCTATCTAATCAGACACATTCTAAAAGCAAAACTACTGCTGAGCGAACCCATGACTCAAGGATAATCAGCTCAATATAATAAGCAGTAGCTGAAAGAATTTTCAGGTCAGATTAATAAATATGCAGTTTGGAAATCCACATGATATTAAGTTGGAACTAAATGTTCATCATCACCATCATCATCAATTTAGCTGATAGACGTTCATTGCTGGACATAGGCCTCCCCCAAGCGAGGCCACACTGATCGGCCCTGTGCTTTTCGCATCCATTGGCATCCCGCAGTCTTGACCAGGTCGTCGCTCAATCTAGAGGGAGGTTTGCCAGCGCTGTGTCTTCTGGTATGCAGTCGCCACTCCAGAACTTTTCGGCCCCAACGACCATCTGTTCTACGTGCAATGTGCTCTGCCCACTGCCACTTAAGTTTGGCCATTCTTCGAGCTATGTCGGTAACTTTGATTCTCTTGTGGATGTCTTCATTTCTGATTCGATCACACAAGGAATCACACACTCCGAGCATAGCCATTTGCTCCATTGCTCTTTGGGTGACTTTAAGCCTTCTGGTGAGTCCCACTTTGAGTGAACACGTCTCAGTCCCGTAAGTAATCGCTGGCAACACACACTGGTCATAAACTTACGCCTTGAGACACTGTTGTAAGTGGGACGTAAAGATACCGCGAAACTTTCCGAAAGCTGCCCAGCCAAGTACAATGCTCGGTGACCTCAGTATAGATTCCGAGAGAGTCGGTTTAAAAATGAACATGGTCAAAACCAAGGTGATTTTGAATGCCCATATCACTCTTATCATGTTCGGAGACTCTACACTCGAAGTTGTGGATGATTATAATATCTACCTGGGAAACAGTACAGTTAGTTAGGTCCAATATCGAGAAAGAGGTCAACTGTCGAAACTAAATGTTATTGTCAAATAATAATAATGTGACAATCTCAAAGTTATAAGAGAAGCTAGACAATGATATTGTCATTTTCAGTACACAGTGATGTCACAGTTGATGTTCTAGAAGAAATCTTTTTTTATTTCGCTCTCGCTGAAAGTGTCTTTTACTATTGCTCTCGTTGTGTCTCCGTGCTCAAAATTATACAAATGTTTCGTTCACATGTTAACATATCGTTTGACGTCTGACGCACCCCTTTGTGTCCGATCCGATGTGTTGAAGAATATATCAGCACTTCCAACTAGCTTGCCCATTGGATGGAGTTAATACTGGTGATTCTAGAAATAGCAGCCAGAATAGCAATCTTGTTTCTCTACTCATAGTTGAAGATGAGGAAACTGGTGTAATTGAGTGTGACGCTATCAGAGAAGTTTGTATTTCTATATTTGTATTTGTTTTTTAAAAAAAACGTTGCCCCACACTAGGAATTTCTTCCTGTATCGTGGGTGCGTTTACAAACATAGAAACTCACAAACACAATACCCAAAGCCGGAACAACTATCTGTAGGTCATACAAATATTTGTTCCGTGGGGTTAATATAATTGAAGAATTACAAATAAACAACCCAAGAGCAGGAGAAGTTGCCTGTTAGGCACAAATATATCTACTGCCTTAGTAAGAATTAAATCATACTAGCTTCTGCCAGCGGCTTCGCCTGAGTAACAATTATCACAACGTCACGTACTCTTGAAATAAAAAGTATCCTATATCCCAGCACATGGTCTACCCGTATGCCGAATTTAATATAAAGAGGTTTTGGCGTTAAGACGTGCAAATGTAACACACAGAGATACAGATAGAGTTACTTTCGCATTTATAGCATTATTTTACGAGTTTTATGTATTATGGTTGATAGCCAACCCTGCCTAACCTCCCAAAATATTGCCACAAAAAAAATATCAGAAAACTTTTACCAAACAGAAGCTACTGTTATAGATTCCACATTTGATATATTCGAGCACAATAAATATTGTTACAAAAATGGGGAAACAGAGACATAAATAATGTTCGGTATCGGCCGAACTCGTAAATATCGGGTCGTGAGAGCACCCTGCCCGTAGCACCTACTGCCTCCAGATACAACGGAAGATGGAAATTTAATTTCGATTTTAGTTTTGTTATAGTATGATTTAGTTCGGCTGCAAGGCGGTGTTCATTATTTTAGCTTGGGGAATGTTTTATGAAATATATTGCTGGTTAGATAGAACTATGGGATAATGTTAAGTCTGGTTTGTTCTTTGATAATATAATTAACAGCTGAACCTTCTAAGCTCTGAAATACATTATCTAAAAAAAACAAATTACTAAACTTTGTGCCAGCTAAGTAAAAAGTTTCATAAATCGTATCAAGAATTAAAACGCTGCGTCAAATCAACTCATCAATATAACATCTAACATCCGGAAATACTTTGTCACTACACAACCCACACCCTTTACTCATAAACACAATTTGATGAACGATAACATAAAGGTATTTGACATCATTATCAAACACGGAATGCATTATGTCGTCCCGAAATCACCGAGCCGACCAACAATGATTTGTTACAGTGATTTGCAACAGTAATTTAGAGCTCAGTCAGACAATATGCTGCACAAACATATTATTAGTAATTTATGTGTAATGGCGTCAGTGACATGATTCAGGTGTTGAATTGATGATTATTGCATGGTTGATGATTTCATTTTGGCTCTCGTGACCTGTGTGAATGGAATCGTTTGATATGCCAGCGAGCATTTCTGTTTTGTGTAACTGTTCATTAGTATGAATGTATAATAAAACACGTGGAATCCAGCTATATCAAGTCGTAAGGATGATTTTATCATTTAAGTATGGTAGTGGACAGTAGATATTTTAAATAATACGGAATTTGGTGATTATATTGACAGCTTTCTTTGAAGAAGTTGAAACGACATTCCATTTCTTCATCAGCGTAAAGTAAAATTAAGTCATGTGGTGGCTTCATAACCAGGCTCATTTTTAACCGATTTTTCTCAGATATTTTCAAATCCTTTTTCTTTGTCTTGCCTCCATCTGTTCGCTTTATACCCCACATACACTGCGAGTATTAGTAATGTCTAGTCAGTTTTAGGATTCTCGTTGTCTTTACCCATCAATTCACCAACGACCACTGCCTACCCCACAGAAGTATAAACAAACAACATGACTGTACCATTAGGTTAGTAACCAAACTATTCGCACAGTTTGCTCAGCCGTTCGTTACCGCACTAAATCACGCACGATTGCATGCACACACAGTTACCCAGAATACATTTGTGCATGTCGCTGTAAATGTGCTGAACTTTGGGAATCAACGACGCAAATTCTGTAGCGCAATTTCCTTAAAGTTTTTGGACGAATTTTAGATTAGAAGGGGCCAAAGCTTAGTGCACAAATCCTGGCTTCTTTATCTGGCAAGGAAAATGGGCTATGATGATCATTAACCTATTGACTGCTGGCAACGATCTGATCCACGCGAAACAACGCGGCATTCAATCGGTTAAGATTGTGATAAGATGCAATATGATAAGATGCAATATAGGTAACAGAAATTCAGGACGAAAATAGTTGGCATAGTGATTTATGTAAAAGATTACATAACTATGCAATTGTGTATGACAAATGTGCCATCCTAACTACTCGTGCAAACGTTGGCAGATCTTTTTACCATCCCTTACCCCCGATTTCTGAATGAAGCATTTGAAGTTGAGTATTTGCAAAACTGTACTTAAGCCTGAAAGCCTATAAAAATTTAGCACTAAGGTAGGGTTTTGGCACGTTCTTAATGCCAAATAATTTAATTCACAAATCGGCCCTTAGCTATGCCACTACAGTTCCAAGTTATTGTGATTCATTGCTTACAACATGCAATTGACTTTCAAATGGTGAAAGTTCTTTGCAAACGCATCTCCCAAGTCCTTCAAGATATTCTTCTCCCACGCTGTCTCAAGACAGCCCTCATGGTACGCGTCCAAATCATCTCCCACCTTTTCCTGACTTTTATCATTCTGCTGTTTATCAAATTTTATGAAGCCAATGTTCTGAAGCTCACGTCGAAAAATGCATAACTCTGGTTTCGAGCATGTACAGCAACATATCGTAACCAAACACATGCGGTAGTATTGGGACAATGCGAGCTCGATGTCTCGATATGAGCGAAATATGCTAAATTCAATAAAGCTCACGACCCGCAGGTGCGTAGGGTTGGCTGGTTGAAAATATGTTTGTTTTTGTCGAAGTGACTTTTATCCGATTGACGTGGTCAGGGAGAATTGATCCTGTTACAGGCATTTTCAGTTTGTCTTATAGATGTCGTCAACGATGGAGTCAACTAGTATGCAAATAGTCCGTGTATAGTTAGCCCGCTGCTATTTTATAAACCCATCTCATTGTGGCACCATTTGTGTTTAACTGTTGCCATGTATTTATTGAAGTCTGAAGACAGAATTAGACACAATGGCCTTGGTAAAAAATTACCGTAACGGTAGCGGTAATTACTAAAAGTAAAAATATGTTTCTTTTTTTAACCGACTTTCCAAAAAGGAGGAGGCTCTATGTTCGACTTCATGTTTGTTTTTTTTTTTTTTTTGTTTATGTTTACCGATTTCTCCGTCAATTGTAGACCTATTTTGAAAAAAAATATGAAGAATTTCGGAGATATACAACAGAACTCTTCAATAAATAACAGCAAATCTCTCGGGATTGCTGCAATCGCATGTCTGTTTATTGTGTATACCATTTCATAACATAACATCACGCCAGTACGCTCTAATGGGGTACGCAGAGGTGTACATGGTGGGATTATGCGACTGGCAACACTGGCGACAGGTCGTCAAAAAACGGCCTAGTAACTAATATAGTTTAAAATTATTGTTTTATTGTGTATAATTTGTTTAAAATCCTTTATTTATATTAGAATCGACGTATAAAGTGACACACGTAGTGTTTGTGACCAGTTTTATTGTGAAAACTAAATACCTAACAATTGATATTTCACTAAGTCATGTACCGGCTGTCAACGTTTGAACTGTGGATTTGAATTCTTCGAACCGGGGGAGTATTTTGTTTTATTTTGCGTATTTATTGCTGTATTATTTACATACTATACACCATTCATACACTGCTCAGGGCGCTGAGCGACGTCCAGTACACACCGGCTACGTTTATGTCTCATTTTGTTTGACAAACTGTGGAAGCAAAATCGAAGACGAAAACACTTGCCCCAGACAAAACATTCATTGCAAACCCTACTTCACACATAATATATCTCTAATATAGTGTAAATATTACAGGTAAAGCCCCTAGTTCATAAGCATTGTAAATATACTTTGTGCCCACTCAAACTCAAACTAATGTTCTTATTAGAAATCCCTATATAAAATCTAAGATAATCAAGCAATGCAGACCAATGTTTAATAAAGCCTTTCCTTAAAGTACCTGTAATTAAATATGAGAATATTAAATGAAATAGCTTTTCTTTGTTCTTAGTTTTTTTTTTTTCATATACCTCCATATATTTTTTATAATCTTATTCTTTTTTATCTAATTTTTTGTAACTTTTCTATTGTTTTAAAACATTTTACTTCTTTTTTAACTCTAAAATCCCTCCTACTTTCTCAAGTTTCTAACTAACATAGTATTCTCTTCACATACTCAGCTGTTTCCTGTCACATTACAGGTGTCGCTTAAGGCAAACATTCAATATGATGACCCGGGCAGCAACCGTTCGTGACATGAGTCACAAACTGAAAGCAGTGCTGAGGGAGCTGGATTCATCAAGAAATGAGTGCAGCAAGCTACTGCGGGAACGAGAGGAAAGTGAAGTTGAAATTGAATTAATAGTAAATAAAAACACTCAACTCGAGAACCAGCTTGCAGAACTACACTCCCAGCATATGGATATACTGGACCAGCATCACCATCTCCGTCAACTAGTGTCAGATTTTCAGCATTGCCATGACACTCATGACCAGGCACTGAAGCGTATATCTGTACTAGAAGCAGAATTGTGCAAGGCTCATAACACCATTACCTCTATCGACTCGCTGAAAGTCAGTGAAGAGGTTTCTAACACCAGTAACCTGTACAATGAGCTTATGGATAATGCATCTGAACTATTGTGTGAGCGGCCCACCATTACCATAGACCTTACAGGGGATGATACCATTGCTAAATGTCCAATTCTAAGCAGTCATAATAAAATTAAGAAATATATTAAAATCAATAAAAGTATTAAGAAATACAAGAAACTTTTAAAAACTCAAAGTATTTACAAATATAATGTTAACCTTAGAAGAGATTTCAGAAACTTAAAAAACCAATTAAATATATGTAATAGTAAATTAGAAAATACTACACAAATGTATGATGTTGACATCCAGAACCTTCAAAGGGAATTATTGAGTAGGGAAAATACACTGAAGGAAATATTTTGTAAATATGAATGTAGTCAACAGATGTTAAGTAAGCGCATGCAGGAGGCCTGTGAGTTGGTGGACCTGGTGAAGTGTAATGCAGAGAGGTATGAGTCATTGACTAACAACCTCACCTGTAGTTGTGCTGCTGTTCCGCCACCTCTCATGTCACAACATGTTGCTCCTACAACTTTACCCATCACTCATACTGCATCAACTTTGTACCCCACCAAAAGTAATGTCTTAGTATATTCTGATAGTTTAGGAACAGGTTTTGGATCTTTGTTAAATAACTGTTCTAAACATACAATAGTGAACCATTGTTATCATAAACTGCAATTTAATGAGCTTATTCATAAAATTCAACAGACACAATTGAATGAGCAAACTACTGTTGTACTTCTTTTTGGAAATAGCCTTAGTGTAACAAAAAGGGACTTAGTTAATGGTATTGACACCCTGCTTAAGTTAAGATTAGGCAAATTAATATTTTGTGCATTGCCCTATTCTGACAAGTTACTTGTTCAGGAAAATGAATATATTTCTAGTTTAAATAACTTGATGCATATTTTATCTTGTCGTCATAGTGACCGTTTATTGTTTTTTGACACCAACAATTTTGTTAGTGATTTTGTTTTGATTCGGGACCATATGTTTCTTCCCAAAAATAGTCGACATTTATTAGCTACATTGTTAGCTTTTAATATACACGCAGTTATTGATGATTTAACTGAGACTAGGTTTAGTGATTTAACAGTATTATCCAGTTTTTCTGATAATACTACTGTAGATTCTTTAAACTATTAGAGCCGACAAAAGAGAAGACGAATAGTAATATTTTACTATATCATCAAAATATAAATCGCTTCTCCGGCAAAATTTTAGACGTGGAATTGTTAGTAGATAAATACCACATGGATATCTTATGTTTTTGTGAAACTTGGTTAAAGCCAGATAGGATGTTGTTTAATGTAAATAATTTTTCAGTTGCCAGCGCGTACAACAGATCCTCAGTGGGTGGTGGTACCCTGATACTTTGTAATAGTCATCTCAAATATAAGGAAAGGAAGGATATCACTGCTTACTCTGTTGATCGCTTATGTGAGGTAGCATGTGCAGAGGTCGAGGGGCATACTATCTTGTGTGTTTACAGACCACCAGCATCAAACTTGTCATTGTTTTTAATTACAATGGAAGAATTGTTAAGTAAACTTTTCCGGGATAATAAATTAGTTTTTGTTTGTGGTGACTTAAATATAGATCTATTAGTAAATTCCCCTGAAAAATGTAAGCTCATATCATTGTTTAAATCATTTATTTTAAAGTATTTATTTAATGAACCAACAAGAATAACAGCAACTTCAGCTTCGTGCATTGATAATGTTTTCACTAATTGTAAAGTAAAAAAATCGTTTTTAATTAGTGGCGTTAGGTCAGACCATACTGGTCAACTAGTATCTTTTGAGTCAGATAAAAACAATAATAACCTAGCTAAATCAATTCGATTAAGACCTCTTACAAAAAAAAAAATTAAATTCTTTTAATAATAATGTTTTTAGCAACCTATGTAACGCCAGTTTTGATTCAAAAGACCCCAATATAAATTACGGCACGTTGTTTTCTACAGTTTGCCAAGAATTCAATAAAACGTGTCCTGTAAAAACAGTTAACGTCAACAATTACAAATCAAAATTTAGCGAATGGGCCACTGTGGGCATAAGAAAAAGCCGAGATATCTTATATAATTTATATTACGAAAAATCTTTGACTTCCGATCAAGTTTGCCACACTTATGTTAGAAACTATTCCAAAATATTTAAAAGAGTCTGCGCTCAAGCAAAATCTCAAATAATAATTAACAAAATTGGTGTTTCTAATAATAAAATAAAAACTGTGTGGCAAGTAATTAATAGAGAAACCGGAAAGACACAACTACGCGATCAGAATGAGTTGTCATTGAAAATAACTAATCAAACCATTTCTGATAAGCAAGAAGTCACTGAGACATTAGAAAATTTCTTTACCAACATTCCGTTAGAGGTTACGAAGTCTCTTCCCTCCTCATCTAAATTAGCTGAAGCTCTTCTTAAGGAAAACTTTACTAAAGACTTACCAACCTTTAGATTTAAACCAATATGTATTGATACAATTAAAAACGCGTTCAAAAGTCTCAATATAAAAAATACTGAAGACTTATGGGGGATATCCGTTAGGGTTCTTGGAGATATTATTGATTCAATTGCTCCTGTCCTAACAGGCATATTCAATCAATGTTTGGACAGCGGCACGTTTCCTGACTTAATGAAACACAGTAAAGTAGTACCAATTTTCAAATCAGGTTGTAAGAGTGATCCCTCTAATTATAGACCTATATCCGTGCTTCCAGCATTGAGAAAATCTATGAAAAAATCATGCTGGATCAGATGTTGTCTCACTTCAATTCAAATGGGATCCTGCATAGTCAGCAGTTTGGTTTCACGAAAGGTAGGTCGACAACGGACGCGGGAGTAAAACTCATCAGTCACATTTTGGAATCTTGGGAGAAGTCCCAGGATGCCATTGGCATTTTCTGTGATCTCTCAAAAGCGTTCGACTGCGTCGACCATAACACACTGATCTGTAAATTACACCACTACGGAATTCGAGGACAAGCTGCTGATCTTGTGCTTTCCTATTTATCAAACAGACAGCAAAAAGTAAATGTTAATGGGGCGACGTCCTCCGGGTCTCTAGTCAAGATGGGCGTGCCTCAAGGTTCAATTCTCGGCCCATCCCTCTTCCTTGTTTACATTAATGACCTCCCTTTTATGATGGCCAAATTATCGGATATAATTCTATTTGCTGATGATACTTCGCTAATTTTTAAAATAGATAGGAAAGATACGGATGTCTTACAGGTCAACGAAAGTCTAATTATTCTCTCAAAATGGTTCGCAGCTAATAATCTTTTACTGAATGCGAAAAAAACTAAATGTCTTAAGTTCTCTTTACCAAATGTACCACAACGTGACCTAAATTTAAATCTTGACGGCAAAAATCTTGAAGTTGTAGCTGAAACTGTATTCTTAGGGATTACTATCGACTCAAAACTGCAGTGGGGCGCGCACATTAGAACTCTTTCGGGTAGGTTAAGTTCAGCTGCATATGCAGTAAGGAAAATAAGGCAGTTAACCGATGTAGCCACAGCTAGGCTGGTTTACTATGCTTATTTCCACAGTATTATGTCTTATGGCATTCTGCTGTGGGGATCAGCAGCAGACTTTGACTCAATTTTCATATTACAAAAGAGGGCAATCCGCGCGATCTATAAAATGGGTCCTCGCGAGACCCTCAGAGACAAATTTAAAGAGATCGATATACTGACTCTACCTTCACTTTATATTTTAGAATGTATTTTGTATGTCCGCAAAAATCGAGGGCTTTTCAAAACTAGAAGCGACTTCCATAATTTAAATACACGCAGTAAACACGAAATTGTATTACCCAAATTCAGATTAACGAAAACTAGCAAGTCTTTTCTTATAAACAGTATACGCTTTTATAACAAGTTGCCAAAGTCAGTTATAGAACTGACCGACGGAAAGTTCAAAAATCACATCAAACGTGTCCTTATTAAAAAAGCATATTATAAAATCAAGGACTACGTTGAAGATAAAAATATTTGGTTTTAGCTCCTTCTGCACATGCGGCTTCCCTGGTAACTCATAAACGGCACAAATATGTGGATGTCTCTAACTATTTTCAATCTAATTTTTCTTCATTTAATAAGACTTTTTACAATGGTTTTCTTCTTCTTCTCTCTTCTTCTTTTTTTTTCAATCTTTATAGCCCTTTGCTAAGAATAGTTACAGCACTGATAACAACATTTGTGCCACATGTTAAATTTAGTCTTGTTATACTTTGTATAGATTATTTTACCGATTGGTTTGTAAATGTGTGAACATTGTAGGCCTTCTAGATTGTTAACATTTTATCTCGTTTTACTTTTTTTAAATCTTTTGTTTATTTATTATATAATCACTTCTTGTTTAAGTTTCTTACGACTTAATATCGGGCCTGCGTTGTCCCCCCATCTAAGTACTGCTGTAACATGGAAATATTGTAAAACCAAACAATTTTTTAAAAGAGTAACCATGGAGTTTCTTGCCGGTTCTTCTCCATAGGAATCGACCAACCCGAACCGTGCACATTGTCGACGTTTTATAAGTGCCCATGTAGGCCTATGTGAAATAAAAATTATTGATTTTGATTTTTATGATTTTGATTTTTGTACAGTTCACATTGGTACACTCTCATTGCACCGGTTATGTTCAACTTTCATGGTATTCGGGTAATCTATTCTGGCATTATAAGTACCATACTAAAGGCAAGTAGCTTAATAAAAATCAAGGTACCTATAACTAAAAAGTGAAAAATAAAAAAAACTTTTTTACAAAAAAACACTACCGACTTCCAACTAAAAACACTACAAAGTGTAAAATAACTTTCTTTTTTAAAATCGGTGTCCTTAACGAAAAAATTGGTACCTACCAAAGACGCCGACTTCGAAAAATAAGGTTATTATATTTGCTTTATTTGTTTTTTGCTGTATGCCGAGCGAGATACAGGACTCGTCCTAATTCGGCTACAGATGCGCCTATGTTGAATAATTTTAATTACTGGCCAGTAATACTCTATGTAATTTGTTGTATTACTTTTGGGGAAATAAATAATAATAATAATAAGAAAGAAAAAAAGGAGACATTTCCTGTGGAGAAAACATATCTGTAGATTTAAATCATTTTCACTCAAAATTTCGTACCAGCAATATTCATAAAACTATAGCCCTAAATAATTTCAACTACACTCCACTTAACTTAATTGAACAGTCAGATCCACTAGATAGCAACAACATTAACCCACAGACACAAAAAATGGAAGACTGGAAGAAAAAAGTACTTCATGGCCGACATCTTCACGAGTTGGAACAATCCCGTATAAATGGAGTCGCGTCAAACAAATGGCTTAAGATAGGTAGATTTTTCCCTGAAACTGAAGGATTTTAAATTGCGATACAATATCAAATAATGAACACTAAAAATTACCGAAAATATATTATCAAGGATCCTTCAGTTACAAACGATAAAGGTCGTAGGTGCCACTTACGGCCAGAAACGATCCAGCACGTAACTGGAGCGTGCACAACTCTCACGCAGACAGACTACACACACAGACACAATCAGGTGGCAAACGTATTTCATCAAAAATTTGCCGTTAAATACACACTTATACGGGACTCAAACACCCCTTATTATAATTAAACACCACAAACCATATTAGAAAATGACACACATAAACTTTACTATGACCGCGCCATTCTCACTGACAGGATAATTCATTACAAAAGACCGGATAGCACTCTACATGATAAAGTAAATAAAGTTACCTACCTTATAGATATCGCTGTTCCCAACACTCACAACATACAGAATACAATAACTGAAAAAATCAGTAAATACGCAGACTTGAAGGATGAAGTTACAAGAATATGGCGTCAAGAAAAAGTTTATGTTGTGCCTATAGTCCTCTCCACAACAGTCGTTATCCCAAATCATCTTCTTCACAGTTTAAAATTGCTAAGTCTACAAGAAACCCTCTATATTACTTTACAAAAGCTGCCATCTTCAATGCATGTCGTAAAGTTAGAAAGTTCTTGCAAATAGAAGAAAACGAAGTAGGAACACATCAAAACACACCCTCCTCATAACACACCACACGCTGCATTTGCTTGGTTTCGGCCCGTAAATGTAGCTTAAACCAGCCTTTTTTTTTTTTTTTTTTTTGGGTGGGAAATCATCCAATGACGTCTCCCGCTCTGGGTGAAGCGAGAGGGCGTGTCAGACTTTTACTGACTAAAACCCACCCGTGTTCCTTCAGTTGCTTGTGCCAGGGCCGCGGTAACTCTCTTTCAAATTTATCCGCGACCCAGACAGGCATCGGCCCTAGCGGACCCCGTCAACTTTGCTGACATCTCTTTGAGGCGCGCGTGGAACACTACGCGCCGTCGACTCGGGCCTGGTCCTTATCGGACGACGAGCTACCCATTACTCGCCGTCCGCAAGCCCGCGCCTACGGTGGCCGGGAATCGGCTTGCGACTCCCGACGCCCGGGGCGTCTCCTGCGGTGGCTAGGGGCGTGAGGTTGTCTCCGTTGTGTCTCCCTCACGCGTTCCGCCTCCTCCTTCGCGAGCATTACTGCTTCACTGAAGGAGGTGACAGCTTCCCATGCCCTCTCGCTCCGTATCATGGCCTGAACCAGGGCCGGACGCGAGAGGTCGCCACCGCTGATCGCCTCTACGAGGACACGGCGGTGCTCCGCCCAAGCGGGGCAGACCTCCACCGTATGCTCCACCGTGTCCTCCAGGCGATCCACACAATGGTGACACCCGGGCGTTTCCTCCCGCCTTATCCTGAACAGGAACCTCCCGAAGCAGCCGTGTCCGGTGAGGACCTGTGTCAGGCGGAAGGTGAGGACGCCGTGGCGCCTCTCAAGCCACTCCTCAAAGAGGGGCCTTATCGCCGCAATTGTGGCGTGCCCAGCACTGGGTTGCGACAGTCGCACTCTCCATGTCGCCATGAGATCCTGCCGGAGCTCTGTCCGCCGAGCCACGATTTGTCGCGGCAACGGAGTTTCGCCCCGGCGTTTCGCCTCCTCGCGCCACTCCCAAATGTGCGCGAGGACTTTTGCCTCCAGATCCCATAACGGCAATCCGGCAAGGAGGCTCGCCGCCTCACCGGAGACCGTGCGGTATCCCCGGACCAGCCGGATGGCCATGACCCTTTGGGACGCGTTCAACCAGCGAGCTGGTCGCCGCCTTAAGGAACGCGCCCACACTGGTGCGCCATAAAGGGCCATAGACCGCACGACCCCCGCGTAGAGCCTCCGGCAGGAGGCGTTTGGACCCCCTAGATTGGGCAGGAGCCGCTTGACGGCAGCCCCGGCCCGCTCCAGTCTAGGAGCCAAACGTCGGAAATGCTCCACGAAATTCCACCGGCTGTCGAGGACGAGTCCCAGGTACTTCATCGTCGACCCGACGCCGATGTGAACCCCTCCTACCGTTATTTGGGAACCCGGCGGTGGCGCGTTCCGAGGACCATGAAAACACATGGCCTCGGACTTGTGCAGGGCCACCTCGAGTCCCAATTGCCGGATCCTATCGACGACTATCGCAACCCCGCGTGTCGCTAATTCAGCCGCCGCCTGGTGCGACCTCCCCTGCGCCAGGACCAGCGTGTCGTCAGCGTAGCAAATTACGCTGACGCCGCTAGGGAGGTCGGCGCGCAGCACCCAGTCGTACCCGATGTCCCACAGATGCGGCCCCAAGACCGATCCCTGTGGGACACCGCACGACATCTCTCGCCGGTTCCACTCTCCCTGGTAACCGGGGTAGATGACGGCCCTGTCCGTCAAATAGGCCTCGACCACGCGACAGAGGTAGGGCGGCACCCGGTGATACCGGAGTGCCTCCCTGCTGCAAAGCTTAAACCAGCCTAAGAGCTAAGTATGTAGTTAAAAAACTTTACAAAAAATAATAATAATAATTACTTTGTTTTTAGTTGGAATTCGGTAGTATTTTTTTTTAATAAACCTAGAGCAAAAGATAGGCAGATAAAATAAGCCTGTTTATTGTCAAAAAAAAGCCTAATCATTGTTGCCTAAGTAGTTTTCATTCAGAACTTCTCCGTCCCAACTCGAAAAATATTTATGTATCAAATAGCTGCCTATTTATCACCTATAACATCGCTTACAATCGCCAAAGGCTCATTTGCATCTTCACAGGTGCGTTCAACAATTCCAAAACATTTAAACCGCCAAGCTTTTCCTAACTAATGTCTCCGATGGTGATAGCACCGTGCTATCACCAGCATACAGTGGCAGCCCTGTACACCGATGTGCGATAGCACGGGTCACTTTGTGATTTACCGAGCCGCAGATAATCGGCGCACGCGCTTGCTACAAAGCCATTAACGTCGCAATGATATGCTTGTACAGGGGTAGGCAGTAGCTTAGGTTACCAGTGAAAGTGGAATGATAGTCTTGTAGATTTAGGAGTGGGATTCCTTATGCCAAGCTTCAACATAAGGATGGAGTTGTGAGCAGCTTCTGCCATCAAATGTGGAGAAATGAGGGTGCTTTAGGTCCAATTCTTCCTAACTAATTTGTGTTTGTTCATGTTCTGTTACAGTTAGCAATAAATATTTTATTTCTTTCTTTCATTGAAATTAAACTTTGAGCTTTGCTAGGTACTATCATACTAATATCACACTTAAAACATATATTATAAAAAACGATTGTTTGTGATTGTGTGTGTGTGTGTGTGTATATTTGTATTTTTAACCGACTTACCAAAGAGGAGGTTCCATGTTCAACATTATGTTTTTTTTTTGTGTATGTTCACCGATATCTCCGTCAATTGAAAATTCTTTATTTTTCAAACAAATACAGAATTTTAAGAGTATGTTTTGAAATTGGTCCCATTTTAATTTGGTGAAGGTTTGATGAAGAACTTCGGAGATATACAACCGAACTCTTCAATAAATAACGGCAAAACTCTCGGGATTGCTGCAATCGCATGTCTGTTTATTGTTTATACCATTCCATAACATAACATCACTCCAGTACGCTCTAAAGGGGTACGCAGATCTCTCATTTCACCGGTTATGTTCAAGTTTCATGTTATTCGGGTAATCTATTCTGGCGTTATAGGGACCTTACTAAACAACTTACCTATTAGGTAGGTAAAACTAAAAAAACTTTTATGCAAAAAAAAAACTAAAAAGTGAAAATAACTTAATTTTTGGAAGGCAGTGTCCATATCGCAAAAAATGGTACCTAAGAAAGACATCGATTTCCAAAAATTTAGTTATTTTTCACTTTGTAGTTTTTTATTTGGAAGTCAGTAGTATATTTCGCAAAAAAGTTGTTTTTGTTACTTCTTCACGCTCAAACGACTGGACGGATCTGAATGAAATTTGGCACAGAAATAGATTATAGTCTGGAATAGCACAAAAAATACTTTTTATCCCAGGAATATGTTCCCTTGGGATGATTTTCGATATAGACGCAGGAAAAGCTGCTGGCAGAAGTTAGTCACACTATCACACTAATCTACACTTATATTTATATTATAAAGAGGAAAGATTTGTATGTTTGTGTTTTTGTATGTAACGAATAAACTTAAAAACTACTGGACCGATTTCAAAAATTCTTTCACCGTTGGGAAGCTACACTATCCCCGGGTGACATAGGCTAATTTTTATTCCTGTATTCTCACGGAACCGAGAACTACGCATGTGAAACCGCGAGGCGTCCGCTAGTAAAATTATAAAGGCGAAAGTTTGTGGGTGTGTGTGTTTGTATGTTTCTTACTCTTTCACGCATTAATTACTGAACGGATCTGGCTGAAATTTGGCACAGAGATAGATTATAGTCAGGAATAGCACATAGACTTTATCCCGGGAATATATTCCCTTGGGATAATTTTCGACATTCACGGGGGCGAAGCCGCTGGCAGAAGCTAGTAGAATCATAAAAGCACAATAAAAAAAAAACACCTAAAACTCTCTTCAAACTCAAAAACCCTACCTTAATTTTATTAATTTACTCATCAACCTGCCCCCTCTTTCCCATCCAAATCAAAGTACATACATAATTTACATGCCAGGCCGCTTATTAAAATCTTCGTACGTGATTAAGATGGTAAAGTCTCCCCTCTGCTCTGTTAATTTGACAAATAGGCGTCGAAATTGTCGCGTTGGAGCTACAAGGATGCTTCGAATCTCCGCCCATCCGAGACGGAGACTTAGTAGGAGGTAGAGTGTGATTTTGATAGATAGGACATGGTTGACATTAAGCCTATTAAAAGGCTAAAAGCACAGAATAAATAATAGTTGCTAAGAGTGTGAGACTTCCCTTGTCTCCTTGCAGAATTGTTTCGCATGCAGAAAATGATCGTTGCATTGAACGAACACCATGTCTTCTCGATACTTATCTAAGTGGTAGTTTTAGGATACCAATTCTAGATTGCTTCATATTCTAGTACATTGCTAATAACTTAGGGGATCCGAAGGGACCTACCTGAAGGCGCATCGTAAATTAAAATTGTGTCGATAAGCGATATCGCGCGCGTATTTTCTACGTAAATTTCAAGTGCAGATCGGTGGAATTGCATTGCGCTTTAAACATACTTGCAATGTCATTTAGATAAAATTGCTTATATTTGTAATCACTACATTAGTAAATCAGTAACTGAATCAACACAGATCTTTGCAATTTTTTTTAATCAAATAGACTTGGTCTGTTTCTTAACTCTATGCACGAGTATCCTCTTAATCTTTAATTACGGCAACTCTTAAGAACAGGCGCCATATTCTGGACCAAACCATCTATTCACCTTACACCACCTCTATTTCTTACTACATAAGGTTCTACAAAATCAAAATAATGGTAACAATAAGTTGGTACTGATGAATCCTGAGTGGTGACTTGAAATAATGTTGAGTGCTCCTGTAGTTAGTAGGGGGCGTGGCCTACTTGTCACGTAGTCCTTAGGTGAATTGGGCCATAATTGAAAGTAACGAAGTGACCTAAAATATTTATTTATTTAAACTTCATGTCAATGGTGATAATGCAGCAAGACATTCTCTACCAGACAACCTTTGGGTTAAAAAGGACACAATAGTGGTAGGTGTACAAAATTAAAATATCAACAATAATTAAAGTTGGATTAATAAACTATCTAACTAATAAAATACATTATTAATTTATAAAACAAAAGACTAATAAATATTTCGTTAAAAAGTTTTTGTTCAATTAAATGACCTTTTTTAGGGTTCTGAACCCAAAGGGCAAAAACGGGACCCTATTACTAATACTCCATTGTCCATCTGTCTGTCTGTCACCAAGCTGTATGTCATGAATCGTGATGGTTAGACAGTTGAAATTTTCACCGATAATGTATTTTTGTTGCCGCTATAACAACAAATACTAAAAACAGAATAATATAAATAGCCGTTTTTTGCGAAAATGGTATGGAACCCTTCGTGTGCGAGTACAGCGAGTTGTACTTGGCCGGTTTTTTATTAAAAATAGGCTCGCTTTTGACCACTACCTCACCTAATGGTAAGCGATGATGTGGCCGACGATGAAGCTCACTTGCCTAGAAGTAACCTATTCACTCTTGACTAAAAGGCTTTCAGGTTGTAACTTTCAGGAAACAGACTTCGGCAGAGAATTCCACTTCTAAGCTGTTCGCACAAAATTAGGATCCCCGTAAGAAGAAATTGCTATAAGTACGATTAGTATAGTAGTGTTTGACTGTTTTCTATACTCATCCCGCCAGTCATAACAAAGGACTTCTCTGAATACATACTTAATAAATAAATAAGTACATAACGCGTTTGTGCCGCTATTAGTGAATTGTGAAATGGTGAAGAGTCGTTGTGACGAGGGGCTCGTTAGTGATGGGCGGGGCGGAACAACACTAGTGAGTTTTTTATTTAAATATAATTGTATGATTGGGGATTTGTTTTAATTTATTTTAACGAGTGAGAATAATACCGAAAAATATAGCGAGTAAACAATAACGTAGAATAGAGTAGAATATTCTTTATCGTACACCAAACAAAATACACTTAAGACATAAAATTCGAGACAGAATGTGAACCAGTTTCTGAATTGAGTATTATGTGTTAAAAACGTTACAAAGCACTTCAAATTAAAAATGCAGATATTGGGGTATATCTTATAAAATAAAGAAAGTAAAGAAACATCAGCAAAAGTTGACATTTGTAATGAAGAGATGAAGATTTTTAATTTGAAGCAAATAAAACTTCAGTGGTTGGAAAAAATGAGGCATCAGTTTTTCAGATTTTGGAACGGGGGTAGCAAAGCTAGACTAGGGTCTAGGTAATCAGGTTTTAAGAGACAACCATGATGAATGACAATGCACGTCTTGAAAATTCCCTAACAGACTATATCAACGGATGAGAAGTAACTATGTATACTACTAGTATAGTATGTGTGGTGTAACTTTAAATGATAGATTGATGAATGAGGTAATAAGACAACGTTGTGGTTTAAAAGAAGATGTAGTGACTAAAATTGAAAAGAGTATGTTAAGATGGTTTGGCCATGTTGAGAGGATGAATGAAAGGCGACTAACGAAAGGTATTTACAAGGCAGCCGTGAATGGAAATGCCGGGAGGGGACGCCCTAGAAAGACATACATAAACCTTATAGGACCTATAACTTGGCCTTTCTGAAGAACATCACCTATAATATAGGTGATGTTCTTCAGAAAGGCCATAACGCAGTACCCATAACTGGCGTGTATGTATGAATGTATGTGAAGCAAAAAAACTATGTAAGGATCGTAGCAGGTAGCGTTCTGTAGGGTCTGCCTATCCCCATGGAAAAAAGCGTGAGTTTATGTATGTATGTATATATGAGAAGTAACTATGATTATCTACTCGTATTTTAATAATAACTGTTTGGTAGCATTTATTCAAGAAATCATTTTCTTCTTAAAAAAACAGCTGCAATCTCCTCAGCTCCAACACCCATTCCTCGAACACAAACATTCACAGAAACTCTCAATCACAGAGCACAGCATTTTCCCTAACAGGCCTCCCGGAGTGACAAGAAGGCGTGTCATCCCGCCTTCCACGACAAATTATACACTGCCACCCCAAACTCACAACAATAGCTCCGTCACCTTTGACAAGCTTCAATGTGTTCTGTACAGCATTGTTTGAACCTGTAGGAGGTAGTGTTTAAAGGAATGTACTGAATAGATTTGACGGTGTTTGTTTGAAAATATTGTTGGTGTTTATTCTTTTAGTGCGATGTGGTTTTATTGATGGCTGGACTTTGTTTGTTGTTGGAAAGAATTTAGTTGTGTTGTCGGATGTGTTCACGCCTCATGACTTTGAATTATTTTGAGGTATACAGCCAACTTTTTACCCGACTGCCGTAGGAGGGTAATGTGTTTATCAGTCTATGTATAGTATGTATGTTTGTTGGCGTTGGCCGATCTTGATGAGTCTTACGTCAATAGATTCGTCTTAACCTTGCGAGTGTCACTGGCTGACACATTAAAATTGGAAAATATTAAAATAGCGGCTTTTGAGTGCCAAATTCTGGGGCCCCAAATGTCTGGGGTATCAGAATAAAGAACTTTAAGGTTGAACTAGTCCACGCACGAACTATTTTGTGCGTGGGGTTAAAATGCAAGGTATCTTATGCAACACCACGTGCGAAAGCAATAAATGCTGTGATGAGTATGGAGCTAGTTCGCGTACGAATTAGCACTTATGCAAATTTGTATCGAAATCGATGATGATTTAGGACGAGAGCGCGAAATTTTATAAAAAGACCTTTGGGAGTCTAGATATCATGAAAAAACCGGCCAAGAGCGAGTCGGACTCGCGCACGAAGGGTTCCGTACCATTATCGCGAAAAAACGGCAAAAAAATCACGTTTGTTGTATGGGAGCCTCACTTAAATATTTATTTTATTCTGTTTTTAGTATTTCTTGTTATAGCGGCAACAGAAATACATCATCTGTAAAAATTTCAACTGTCTATCTATCACGGTTCATGAGATTCACCCTGGTGACAGACAGACAGCAAGACAAACAGACGGACCGCGGAGTCTTAGTAATAGGGTCCCGTTTTTACCCTTTGGGTACGGAACCCTAATAACAACTGAATGTATATTTATAAAATAACATTATTTGCATTGTTGAATTACTAATCTATCCCTGTATGGATGCCGTTTTGTAATTTTCCTTCTTCTTATGGTATTTATTTCCGCCCAATGATGCGTTAAAATTAGTGATGAAATATGGAACTTTCAGCGCTCATAACTTTCAAATATATATATTTTTTACATTTTTGTTTCCATACAGGACTAGATAATGATGAGACAAATTAATATCATTTTTTATTTTGAACGGACATCGTCAAACAGTGGAGTAATCTCTAGACTACGTTTTTATGGAAGAATTTTCGACGAGTTTAACCTTAAGAGGTGATTTCAAAAATATATAGCACTTATATGTTTAAATGTACCTAATTCGAAAAAAATAATGTTGAGTGGAGGATACACGTGGTTTTGGTCAGCCAGCTCACGAATATGTATCCTCCGATTGCAGAGCATGATTTTCTTCTTGCTTACCTCTATTTAGTTCGCTTCTTAACCAGTGGGGTTTTTTGGATTTTTTGAATTATCTTTTTTTATTCAAACTATTTTTATCATCATTATCAACAATACTTGTACTCATAGAGACCTTTACGAGGCAAATGCTCAACCTGTTGGTGAGGCTGAATTCAAAAAAGAAGAATCATTAGGCCAAGCCTTATCCCTAACTTTGTTGAGGTTCACTTCAAGTCCAATCGAATGCAAGTCAATAACAGTATTGTAATCTCTAACTTACAGTACATAATGTTACAAAAGTAGTTGCATGTCTGCTAATTGCCTAGTCATAGGTTTATTTTGTAGTGGTATACTGAAACCAATAAGTCCGAATAGTTTTAAAATCTTAATCAATTCCTTTCAAAGACAACAACAAATGCATTCTGGCTTCTCTCATTCAAATATTGAAACACAAAGCAAACTATAACAGACTGAGAGACAAATAAGTTATACAAAATGAAATAGCAAGAAGCGACTGAAAGAAACGCATTACTTTATTCTCAGGAGAATCGCAAGGATCCTCGGAATGTTATCACTGCAATGTTTCTATTTTGTGCGATATTGCTATGTCTGTGGAGTAGGGAGATATTTCTGTTCTGAGGTTTTGTTTGAGATGAAGACTTTTTTTGGTTTTGATGACTTGATTAATGCTCCTGAGGCTGTAGAGTGTAGACAGTTGAAGATGGCGATTATAAAAATGCCAAAATGGATTGATCAACTGACTTTTTGATAGCGTTTGGCAATACCATACATTATTGGCATTTATCCAAGTGAAATTCTATCCATGAAAGTGTTACGATAGCGTTTGGCAAAATTCCAAAAAAAATAAAGGATCGTCAAACGCCTCAGGTCATGGTTAAATACTAAGATTCAAAACTGAAAAAAAAACAGTTTTAAAATGTCATTGCTTTTGTAGTAGCCTACAATTTGAACCGCTATTGGTCAACGCAGTCAGTTCCGTTCTCATTCAAAAAAAAAAATATCACAATCCATTATCTTAGGGTAGGGTAATAACTTGCTTCAGTCAGCTTCACCAAGGAAAGTACGTATTAAACCTAAGCTTACCATGATTCTCAATCACAACACAATCCACTGCTGAACACAAGCCTCTGCCAAGAAAACAGTTCTTCCCAACATAACCATTATGAACATTGCCTACTTATCCAAGACCTCAATTCATGCCCAAATAAAATAGCCATACATTCCCATGTTCTCAAGATAGAGTGCAGATATAATTTGGAAGAAAATGCTGGCGGGTATCGTCAAGTATCGTATGCCCAGTCTAAATAATAAAACGCTGGCGCTCGGCCTAGGCATGAATCTAGGATGTAACAAGACAGCCAAGCTGTTATGCCTTGAGATGCTGATTATCATTGGTTTTAGATTCTTTTTCGCTTTCGAGTTCATGTCTAACATCACCGTCTGTCAACCTTTTTTACAACTACGTATTTATGTTGGGGTCAGCTTTTAGTCTGATTATTATGATGCAGTTGATTAAAATATTTTCTGTATTAAATTATCGTTTTTCACTTTACGCCATCTTGATCTCGATGTTCAACCTGGATGGAGAAAACTGATAGATTTTTGACGTATCTTTAAGTATAATCAAATACAAATAAAGCTATTAGAGGATATCAATTGTGAGTTGAACTCCAATTGCAAGTCTTAAGAACACTTCTGCTAGATCGGTGATCATAAATTAGACTTTACTGTCTTACCTCTTGTTACGTAAATTTCCGTAGAGACAGTTTTGCTATTCAATAGTTTTTCACAGTCATTCGTTACGGTGTTCCCCTAAAAATATAACTGCCCAAACACCATCGAGAAACACAAGTACCCGCAATGTTTTTCATAACATCCAGCCTGGGTCGTACGGCTGCGTAATGGTCGAGTCACTGCCAAAATAAATGTTGCTTAATACGCTGAAACTTTTGAAATATGTCCTGTTTAAATGTACTGCTGAAAGCCCCATAATTTTCCCCTTTATGTTACAAGTTCTAAGGCCTTTTTGTTGGCGCGTGTATCTTTTTTATTGTTTAGCGTTCTCTGCGACCGTCTTTTGTTGTTGTTTAATGTTATTTCTAGATGTTGCTCAAGAGTTATGGTTCTAAGATTGTGTTGGAAGGATTTTTTTCGTGTTGGGATTGGTGGCAGTTATTGTGGGAATTATAGACTGTAGATTTATCATACTGCAGATTGTGTGAATGAGATCAATTTACTTTTGAGATTGTTTTCTCAAGAGGAAATTGAGAGCTGTTAAGATGCACCAATATATCGTTATCATTTTAATACTCGAAGCCTTAGATCTCAATGAATAGCAAAAAATTATTACAAGAAAGCAAAAATTTTTCAGAATACTCATTTTAAAATATATAGGTACAGTTAATCAAAACAAAAATATTCTCGACTAATCCAGTCAAAAAACAAAACGCTCAAAGCACTCGCCATCAGGTTACCTCCCAACCAGTTCTCGTCTCCATAACTTAGAACTATCAGCTCCACAAACTGCTATCAACAAATAAAACCCGACACAACTCCATTGAAAAACTTCCTCACGTCTATAAAATACACTGAATGTACCCATTCCAGCAATAGAGACATACAGATACGATATCTTCACGGCTCGCACTTAAGTGGCTATTACAGATAGGGAATAGCATATAACCGATACTGCATGTGCACCACTGATGGCCTATTTCCATACCTATTGAAGCCTCAATGGGTCTGCTTGATACCGTCATTTTATCTCCTGGGCTTGTTTTCCAACTTCATGACACTGTTCACCTTTGCTCCAACATATACTACAAAGTTAGCGACACGGTGTGCTTTAATATCTTTCTGTGTTAGGGTTGAAATGCCTCCTACGTAATACTTTGGTTAGAGGTAACAATGGGAGGAAGATGCGTATGTTTTTCGTATCGAAAATAGTTGGATTGGCTGCAGATAGTGCCTACACGAAGGTGTAAATTTAAATTGGTCTGTGTTGATGTTTATGTTACGGTTAGGTGGTGAGAAGAGTCTCCTAACATTTGCTCTGAAATATTTTAGGTTCGTTTCGAAGGTGTTTAATCTTTTTCCTTATTACTTATTGTGTGATAAATTGATAACTTAAGGTATGTACAAGCTTTCAAATGGTATACACCGTTTTTAGAGTCTGGAACTACTTCTAGAAATATTATTGTGGAACCTACGATTGTTACTTATATATGTATGGGACATGAGTCTGAAGGGAATTTGAAAATGTAGGCTTTTGAAATGTTTTATGTAAAGCTAAAGAAACGTTACAATATCGGGATGATTATTAAGCATTATGAGGAATTTTAAAGATTATTTTCAGTCTGTCGTAGACCGTCGTATGTCAGCGAGCGAGAAATGAAAACCGTTAATTTAAACTATTATCATGATCCCAGATCTTACTGTCTTCTACTGTACAAGCCCTTTCATCATCATCAAAAATCAGCGTACCAGATAAAACCATCAAAACCTTCTCATTAACACGTCACCATGGGCCATATCTGGTCATAAACCACGGGAACATTATCGCCGACCCCCAAACGGCACAGGATAATATTATTGGATTTACGAGGGCGTGATCCGGCGTATGATTTACGCCTTCCTTTGGGCGATAAATTATAACGTGATAGTGTAGCCGCTACTATTGCGTCTCGATGTCGATTTCAATTTGGTGTTATTTTATCGATTTATTGAACTAGTCTTTTTTACCGACAACTTTGATCTCTTAGTATCCCATGAATATAGACAACTCGTTATTTGTATTTTGTATTGTTGCAGTTTGTAGGTATCCGACTCTTATTCAACCTGTTATGTAATTTATACAACTTTGGTATACTGATTGCCACTAACAAGTTCTAGAATAATTGATAAACTATCACAAAACGAATCAAATATCCAAGTGAAGCAGTTCATAGTAACCAATTTAAAAGGTTCAAGAAAATAGCATCAGACTTTATTGGATTTCCTGGTTTGTAGAGTTAAGAAGTTATAATATATTTTCTGACTCCTAAGTCACAGGAATATACACCTAGTTTAGGAGTCAGAGTATCAAAAAATTACCTTATGTTTAAAGCCTTTTATATTTTTAACTACTATGAATGTTTGTAAGACAGGCTTTTTGGTGAAATAAAATTATTCTTAAAATTATTATTATTAAAAAACTATCAAAGCAAATTCTGACTAAGGTAAGAAACTCTGATAACTTGCTGAATGGAATTACAAATTATGTTACTACTAAGCTGCTGCAGTCTTCTACAGTACAAAACAAACTATGAAACAAGATGATAGAGCAAAACTCGACGATATATTCATAGAATTTAATTTAATTAATCCAGCAACCCCAAATCCTCACTAATCACTGCACAAACAAACACACAAAGTATTGAACGGTAGTATTTACGAGCGAATCTCAGGCCGTACAATGCTATCGAGATCTGTTCACCCTGGCCCGAACAAAGACCATTCATCCGCCGATGCAGCTACAAGATTATCATATTTAATGGCTCCACACATTATTTATGCCACGCCGCCACGTAAATTTACATTCAGTTACGCCTTTAGATCTCAATATGGGTGGACTGATAGTGGGGTTGCTAGCTCCAATGTAGTGTCGGGGTTATTTGTTTTATGAAGGGCCTTGGATTTATGTGGTTGTATCGGTCTTAGCAGAAAGTTGGTAACGTTTGTATCGTCTTCTAATCTTGGGTAAAGCGAATGCGAAGGACGTGCATTGGTTTTCTTTACTGCAACACCATCAAATTTATTGCCATCATCATCATCATCTTCTAGCCCTTGTATGAGGTTGTACTGGTCTCAGGAGAATGAGTGTATCGTCTTTACAACTTGTGGAAAGATATTGAGAAGATGCTTCATTGGTTTCCTTTAGTGCTAGAGCATCAAAATTATTCCTATCATTACATAATTATCTTCCTGCTTTTATTACATGTTATTTGGGGTAGTGCAACACTTGTTCATCTTCCATTCCGGCTTTTAATTGTCACTCTTTCAGTCCTTTTTCTGCCAAATAATTCCTTTCACAATCTAATCGTCTATTCTTTTTACATTATGATTTGTGTTTAGTCTCTTCATTATCATCGATATATTTACCAACATTCTGAGGTCTGTTTTATTTAAAGTCTACATTCTCAATGCAGGAGGTCTATGTTCAACCATTTGCAAAATTTAAGAGACTTGTTAAGGCTTAGTTCCAACAGCGTTTACAGCACGTTCCTAAAATATGTTTACATTTGAGAGGACGCGAGCTTTTAATCAACTCCATCGAAGTGCAAACATTTATGTCTAGACACCGGCTTTGGATGTTTACAAGTGGTTCCGTATATTGGAAACAACCCTTCAGTTTAATATAAATCGTACGGCTGGCCGTACTACTGCTTGCTTTATTGGATGTCAACCATATTGGGTTACATGTGATAGGTACACGACTTGACATTCAATGATGAATACATTTGAGAACATTGACTGATAGGATGTCGTTATTGCAACCTTAGAACAATAACTAAACTGTCAGGATAAGAATCAAGATGAATGATATTAGAACAATCCAAAATTAAATTTCAAATTAAAAATCTTGCTTAAAGCATGACTGTTTGGCAAAAGCTGCAAGGTTTTGTACACTGTCACAATTTCCAGTCAATACTAGTAAAAAATCAACGGATGATATGCTATGCTGCTTATAAGTCACCATCTTGAACTTGCGTTTTTGAATATAAATATGTCTTCCAATATAGACTTCATTAAATTGCAGTTACCATCTAAAGACTTTTATCCAATCTTAATTCATTTATCCAATAACTTTCGGATCCCCAAGTTTCTCAACCATAGCAACACTATGCCTTAACATGCGTTGAGCATTCAGCCCCCAGCCATTGAAATTTAATTGTACCTGAGATATACGATTGAGATGTGCTAACGTATGGCTGCCGAGAGTTATGGCTCCGAATATATTTGTATACCGCTGTATACAGATGGATAAGGCATATTATGATTTATTGCTGATTTGGTACAGTGATTAAAGTGTAATGATAGACTTTTGTTTTTAATATGTGGTTAAGATTTTTGTGTTCCTGCTATTTCATTTGATACCGGTATTCTTCAATAAGCTATATAGAGATAGATTGATAGATGGGAGAGCAGTGGTGGCCCAGTGGTATCAGCCGCGACTTACAAGTCGTGAGTTTGAGCCCAGGCAGGCGCTTTACTTTGTGTAAATTATTTCTTCACCACTTCTCTCAAAACGGTGAAGGGAAACATCGCGAGGAAACCGGCATGTCTTAGAACCATAAATTCGAAGACATGTGACATCCACCAACCCGCACTGGGCCCGCGTGGTGGATTACGGCCCATTCCCTCTCACAGAGAGGAGGCCTGTGTCCCAGCAGTGGGAACATTAATAGGCTGATGATGTGTAATGTGATTCTTCAATAATATACAGACTTATTTTCAAACATAATACAGACACAGATTACCAGATTCTAAATTAATTTCTTCCATGAAGAATTTTTATGTATTATCTGATTAAGTGTAATCTAAAAATATGTGTTAGTTCTTTTCATAACTAAGGTTTGAATAAATTGGAGACATGGAGGCCAATATTGAGACTCATAATATTTTCAATGATATTTTTCTATTATGGTGCTGCATTCAAGACACAATCAGGTCGCTACACTTTGTCTGTTAAACTTCTGTAATTTTTGATGTTCCTGTAATTATTTATTTAGAACGCTAAACTGAATTTCATCTTTCCTTAGGGCACGCGATGGTAATAATTCTAACATTCATGGTATTAACTCATACCATGATCAATTAAAAAAAAATCATCACAAAACAGTTGTCAAGCAACATCTGTTAACCGAGTACATAGGTCAGCAACCACTTTAAAGCAGCAATAACTACAACTACTATACAAATTACTTCAAAGTTTCCTTCCCTTTCAACGAGTCGAGTTAATAGCAATACAGAAAACATAGTTATTAACAGGTCTAGGTAGAATTTATTGCGTTATAACCGCTTGTTAACGTTGGCGGTAATTACTTACGATCGATATTATTTTAAAATTCATAAGTCGTGTTCAGGCATGCTAATATAAACGTATTATTTATAACTAACTTGTGCCATTGGCTTCGCTTGAAAGTCAGAAATTATGAAAATTATTAATTATATTTATACAAGAGACCACAGTATCAGCATTAAAAGTAACCTATGTCGGAATCCAGAACATGGTTACCCGTATTCCATTTTCCAATTTCATCCGAATTCGTTCAGCTGTTTAGTGAAACCCAAGTGACAAGTGATATCAAAAACAAATATAACATAAGTCTCGCAAAGCAGTTCCTCTACCGCAAAAGATTGTGAGATCGAATGTAAAATCAAGTCGGATAATATATTCAGTAGGTAAGTATCTTAATAAGTAGGTAACAAACAAAACCGACTTGGTTCTACATACAGGGTCAACATTATTGCGATCTAATGTAAAACCAAGTCGGTTAATTCAGGCTTCTAGCTCTATCCACAACGAAGTTGAAGGAGGTCGAAAATTTCCGCCGCCGCGCCGTATAATACTCACAGCGGCTCTTTCTATCTCTGAATTGGCCGCAAGACCCTGCGCAGTAGCTATATTTGTGTCAATGTTGAAGGTGAAGATAGCATTTTATAACTGGCTCTTTTACTCGGTTAAATTTGTCGCATCGTCCTATCTCGCTTACTGTATGCAGTATACTCGATGACTAACTTCGAGAAAAGGATAGCACGGCTGTGCCTTTGTTTGCTCGACTTGTTGGGGGGAAAGCCTCGCGATAGCGATTGGCAAAATGTCAAAAATGTTTGGCAATGACCAGCGCAGTGAAATGTCACATGATAATCTCTCATTTTTGCCCGCTGATGGAATAACATTTTGTCTAGAGGATCAGGTGAGATTAATTAATAAACAAACATACAGTCTTTCATATATATAACATTAGTAGGCTTTTATATTGGAGGTGGGTTTGCAAGTTTTATAGCTTTTTTTAGAAATATTTCGTTGATGGCAGTTTTGTGGGCAATAATTATATGCTGCCAGAATATGATATATGTGGTGTCCCAAGTGATCATAAATTATCAACATTTTCAATGAAGTACCTAAGTAACTATGCCTGGCTAACGGCGTGCCAGCAGAATACTTTCAATTTGTATACAATACTAAACATATATAATTAATACAGTAATACTATATATATATATATGTATACATATATAATTAGTACAATAATATTGATACAGCTATTTAATGTGTCAACAGCTGCCTGTGAAACTATCTGGTTTTAGAGATGATAGGATTCACTTGGTTATATAAGATTACGGAATTAATTCATAGGTCGATTCAAGTCATGAGATTCATTTACTTCATCGTCATCATCACCATTTCATTCATTTTGCATCGACTGGTTCTAATCGTCTTGCATCCAGCGGATCCCCGCAACCTTAATCAGGTCATCGGTCCATCTGCTGAAAGGTCTTCCAACGCTTTTTTAGAAGTTGTTGGCTTCATCGACCATCTGTTATGCTAGCATCTGTTAGTAATTCTTCGGGCTTTGTCGAGGTTGGTGCTCCACCTTTAATTTCATCATCATCATCATCAGCCTATTAATGTTCCCACTGCTGGGACACAGGCCTCCCCTCTGTGAGAGGGAATGGGCCGTAATCCACCACGCGGGCCCAGTGCGGGTTGGTGGATGTCACATGTCTTCGAATTTTTGGTTCTAGGACATGCCGGTTTCCTCACGATGTTTTTCTTCACCGTTTTGAGAGGAGTGGTGAAGAAATAATTTACAAAAAGTAAAACGCCTGTGCCTGGGCTCAAACCCACGACCTATAACTTGTAAGTCGCGGCCGATACCACTGGGCCACCACTGCTCACTTGCACCTTTAATTTTTATAAATCGAACTGAGATGTCATAAAGCCGCAAATAATTGATAAAATCCAGAACCATTAACCATTCCTTGCGCAAACGCCACTTTTCTCATAAAACACATCCTACAGCCAGACTTCTTATGAAATCGATTAAGATCTAGATCCTACCGATTGACAGCCGCTGATTTACATCGCATAATGTCTGTACTGTGTTATCGATAATGCTATCAATTGACAACGAATCGGGTAGATTCTTGTCACGTCCTGCGGTTTTGAATTTAACGCAATATTGATGGGTTAGCTGGTCGTGATTTCATGTAGTGGTTATTCGCAATTATTGTCTTAATGCTCTAAAAGACAGACAGGAAAATGTGCTTTTGTGAATACCACGTCTAGGTTTTTGGTTCTCCAAAATCACGTTTAATAAAAGTGATAAAAGTATTGCTAGGACGGTAACTGAGAGGATGGTAGAGAAGATCCCACTATGTTTCTGTGAATATCACAGCTATGGGTAACGGTATTGATTCGTCACATCATGTTCTATTAAACTTCGATCAGCCCAACTATCCGCTGTAAGAATATAATTTCCTAAACACTACAACAGTGAAAGAGAACGAATAATTTTAAGAACTAAACCAATGTAGATCTCTGTAGGGTCCTAAATCGCTAATTGAATTATAGTGAAGAATACATAGAATTCACAAGAATATAAATTAAACAATAAACCGACACGGAACAAGTTTTTGCTTGTGGTTTTTTATAAGTCTTGCATCTATCCATTATCTTTCCCTAGCCGTTCTCCGTCAGTTAGCGTACTGCTAGATTGCCCTGACGTACTTAAGACGGTACCCTGACCAAAAAATCGGCATGAGATATGAGCGTTCCTATTGGTCTAGCGGCACTGGTGGCGCATGAATTACAGTAGTGAATACGCCCAGATTTAAGAATAAAATCTTTATAAAATCGAATTTTGGTCTTTTGAAAAAAATAATTCTACAAAAATGTTCGTTTTAAATTGTCTATCCATTAGTGTTAGTACAAAAAATAATCAATGAACACTTTACGAGGAGATGCATAATATCAATAATTATTTCTCATTTTTATGTTTTTTTGGAAGCAGATTAGTGAAATATATACAACATTTAAAAAAAAACTAAATCTACCATTTTAGAATCAATATTATGTAGAAATTTAATGTATTTTTATTAATTGGTATTTCTTTTTAAATAACGAGTAGATAGCTCCTAAAAACAGCACAAAAAACGGCTTGCGCGGCGTTTTGCTCGGGGTACCGCCTTAAGTAGGTACTATTACACGTGGCAGTTCTTTTATGTACCTCAATAATTAATGTTTCAATAATACTATTTTGCATAATAACTACTACAATGTTGCGCTTGTAAATAATCGTTCGAAGCAACAGGTGGTAATATCAATCGAGGTTCTCAAGAATGGTCTTTTATTTTATTATAACTATAGGAATATTAGCAGCTGATAAAAACACGTTTTCCTTCCCAGGTCACTGCCGGACTGAAAAATTATTTCAAATTCATTATCAGTATCATTATCAGTATCATCATCTGCAGTCTACAGCCAGATTTCGCCCACATCTGGGCATACACCTTTATTTTCTCGTTCCAATCTCCTCTATGTTCTAACCGTGGTGGCAAATATTGCGTCGGCCCATCTCGCTGCCACCCGTCCAACAATTCATCATCATTGGAAGCTAATTATTCACTTAACATTACTAATAGTTTAATGTTTTGGGCAATAGAGCAATGTTATTTAATCTCAGCAAATCAAACACCGCATATCCAATCAATGTACGATAAATTTACAAGATTGGAAAATACAGACAAAAACAGAAAAGTAGGTCTTGTCAAATCCATCGATCTCTTTGCAAATTAAATCAGCCGACTAGATCAACTTCATAGATAATGAAATCAGACAGAATAATAAACAACGTCCATTATTCAGAAACTGCAACATAAAACAACTTGGAGCTAAACAAATTTAATGCAATCACCGATTATGAACGATTAATATTACTCAATCAATCAATTGAGCACCTGCACGCTTGGTAATCGATAATCGGTTTACTATCAAGATATTCCTTGGCTTATTCTTAGTTGCAAGGTTTATGTAAGGGACGGTAGTCAATATGGCGGCACTCACACGGATTGCGTCATATTGTCACCACTCTACAGTATTATGACTTGATAAATAATGTAAGCAACAATAACAGACAGCAGACAGTATTTCACAGGGGGCTTATTATAGTTATGTCATTATACTAGAATTTTAGGATACTTTTTCTATTCACATAGGGAAGGAGTGTACATTGATTATCAGGTGGTAGAATTTCTTGTGAGTGTCCTTTAGGTGCACATCTGCCTAAACCTTCGAGGAATACAACTTGAATTTCATAATCTGTTATTTCCCTTTTCCCTCATAATGGCAAGTGAGAGCATCTGTTGCCAGCTAGTAGTAATTTGCTGAATACTTGTTACTGTTCTTTGATTCTATTGTTACCGTTAATTTCACTATTATTCTGAGTTCATGAGACTATCCTCATCTTCTAGTATATTTCCTCTTTCTTCAGTCGTCGTTAACATTAGACATGGCACATAGATGCAAACATTAAGACCAAATCCATATGTTTTATGTGAGTTTAGTCATCAATACTGCTCTTATAAACCGACAATGAATCCGATACCGCGTGGGCCATGACTGCCCACAGAAAACTTTATTGAATTCACATATCTATGCAAGTTTTAACCCTAAGCTTGGTTGGTAGAGTTCCATTTCCTTTGAAGTTTCTCATATGCAGTTTACAGACTCACTATTGTTTCTCGATTTGCGCCAAACATTACTTTTTATCGTTCCGAAGTATCGAGATATCCTTTAGAGTTTCGTTTCGCTCTTTTTTATCGATTTTCAGTTATATTCCTGGTTATAAACTGGTTGGGTTATGATATTGTATCGTAAAATGTTTGTATTTTATAACTGTATTTTGTTTCGTGGCGCCTTTTATTAATTCTGGGCAGAAAGTTGTGTTTTTATAACGTGAAGCAAATTAAAATATCGAAGTTCTCTTTGTTAGTTTTGTAGTAGTTGTAGGGTGTTAATAGCAAGGTCGAGATCACTTCTATTGTTTATTTTGGAAACGATGATAATGATTAACCACCCATTAAAAAGTAGAAGACTCGTTATCTTTCAAATATTTACGTACGTATTTTAGACGCCTAACTTCTTTAGAATAGTTATTTCAAGGAATAAACTAATTACTATTGATGTGTGGTCAATAATCGTCACTTTTTCTCAATACGTTGTAATACTCCGTGCGTGTGTTACAACGTGATCGTGATCATGGTCAATAAAATTGCCATAATCGTCATGACTATGAAGAACTAAGATTAATGACAATAAGTCAATTCCAGTTATTAGCACAATACTATGCCACAGCATCATTCTGATGTAAAGTTTCAAAGACAAAAATACAACAAAACACAACAAATAACCATAAAATGGCAAGAAGTCACGTTTTTTTCAGTTTTCCAAGGAAATGCTATCAAGGTTTTGTTTGCTGGAAAGACATCATTGTGATTTTTATTTTAGACTAGCTGTGCCTGCGGCTTCACTCACGTGATCCACCGGCTGTTGATTTTAATAATGTACAAATCAGTCGATGAAAAAATGAGACAAAAAAATTCAAAAATACACTCACAATCAAAAAATATGTATCAGATCGGGTGGATGCAGCGGCGCAACTTTCAGCAGCCCAACTATATCTAGTCGTACTTTGCAACCTATACCTTTTGAAAATCTTATTTATATTGTAAATGTTAAAGTTTGGATATATGTGTGTGTGTGGATGTGTGGATGTATGTTTGTTATTCAATCACGCTAGAACTGCTGAACAGATCTGGATGAAATTTGACGATGACATAGAATATATCATTGTATTCTTTGTTGGTATTGTTGCACCACAGACAACCCCATGTCATGTTCACGCATTCACTGTCCATTCCAGGTTGCCTGGAAGAGATCGCAGAATGCGATAAGGCCGCCCAATTTATATTTTTTTAGTTTTAAGTTTCAATTGTTCCTGTATTTTCTGGTGTACAATAAAGTGTATATAAATAAATAAATATAGTCTGAAATAGCACATAGGCTACATTCCATCCCAGTATAATGTTTCATTGGGATAATCCTCTTTTTTTTAAACGCATGTAACTACCGCACGCACGGATCATGTTTTGCAGCAAGTCAATCCATGGTTGGGTAACCATATTAACATAGCAAGGACCCTCCTCATTTCGGAAGACACTTTAACCGCCGGACTATTCGTGGACCTTTGAGAGTTTTCTCGTTAGGGAGTTACCCAGTACGTACTCGGATCTAATAGGCTATGGCTCCATGTCAGATGTACTAATGTTCACTTGCTTGGAAGATGACCTTAACATATTCCGGAAAGACTAGGCAGATAATGATTATAGTGTCTATCGGTCTAGTAATGTATAGCCTTTTTAAACATAAGATTTGATTGGAGAGATACGTCTTATAATCTGAGCACTGTTACATACCCAATTTGACTGCCTCGTTAGTTTTGTAGTAGTTGCTAGCGCTACTGTTGAGTGTTCAATGCCCGGGTCGGGCAAGTTGTGATTAGGTTTTCTATCATAATTTTCGTAAGTCTTGATGATTATAATTTTGTAAATGCATACTTGTTATAGTCGCAAATCGTATAATGATCAACATATAACCTGCCACTGGCCAGCAAATTGCAAAAATCGCAAGAATATTTGAATTTCACGGGCTACCTGCTTTCTCCTTAAGGCCGTCGCGATTAAAGTTTTAATTCAAATTGTCTGATAAAATACAAAATATTTGAATTAAATGTAAGGTTATTTGAAAAGTACTAGTTAAATGCTTACAAGAAATATGACTATGTCTGGGCTGAAACGTCAAAACAAAATAGGGTCTGGCATGATAACAGCGGAGGGGCCAGGTGAAAAAAGTAATTAAGATTTAGCTGTAGCAATTAAGATGCAATTTTTTTACTCATACGATTTGGAAGGTATCGGTATACTACGCACATTAAACTTTAGCTGTCAATCGGATTATACGTAGGGTCCTGCTGTTTATACAGACATAATTTTCTTCCGGAGTATAGATTTGTGCCGGGTCAATAGGGTCGCCCCCTATTGCCTGGGACTTAGTCATAACTAGTATAGGTAAACCTTTGCCTAACCCTTCAAGGAATACAGGCGTTATGTAACGTAGTTATCGGTAGTAGAAATTATGTTTTTCATCCTCCTCTGCTGTACCTTTATGATTCTGCCAGCGGTTTCGCTTACGTGAAAAGGGTTTTATCATCCCAATGAAACATTATACCGGGCTAAATAGTAGCATATGTGCTATTCCAAACTGTAATCTACCTCTGTGCCAAATTTCATCCTAATCCGTTGAGCCGTTCTGGCGTGGTTGAGCAACAAACATGCATCCATCGAAACTTTCGCATTTATAATATTAGTAAGATTTCGATGCGGGATCCAAGACAGTGGAATCGTTTCTCCTGGACTTGTCAAGCTTCATTGTCTCGGTGTTTTTCTGGAGGTTGCCACTGTTGATTCTGGTATTCAAGAATAGCAGTCGTTGTGAATAGCGTGGTGAGATTTTCAAATAAAAACCAGGCCTAGTGCAACTAGGACTCGCTCACCGAATGTGACACACACGAATGTAGCTGTTTTACGGAACCCTTGTTCCGTGAAACAGCTACATACACCAAAATAAAATATTAAGAATATACGTGAGGTCCAATACGATTTTAACCTTCTTCTTTCTTGTAAAAACAATAGAAGGAAAAAACACAGAACATGGAATGGTTTAGACCACCGCGCTGGGATTTGTTCCGGTCTGATCCCCTCGATCTGATCCCCTGGGGGATCAGTTTTTTTTTATAATATTTTCTATTCCGGTCTGATCCACCGTGCAGGGTATCACAAATTAATTTAAATATTTTATTCCGGTCGGATCCCCTAGTTGTCTATCAACAGATTTTTGGACAGTCAGCCACAAAATATAGGTACAGGGTTTATTGAAACACATAATTATGTTAGTAATTCTTATTGTAATGAAAACGTGTATGTTGTAAGAGACAACAGGGGCAGAGAGCGCCGACTGAATTTCCTATGTAAAAAGTCATAATTCGAGGTTTGGCTCTCGTCTATTTTCTCCTCCAATATTAAACCAATTTAATAATACCGAACTAGTAATCAGTGACGAGTGAAGTTTTGTTGACTACGAGAAAAAGGTTATCAAAGTCACAGTGTATTCCCGCTCGTTATATTAACGACTGGGAATGTTTTGTTCCACTTTTTAGAAGTGTTGAAGAACGCGTGATTTTTACCCGATTGCGGCCGCGGCTTATTAACCCGATTGCGGATTATTTATGTGAGTATATATGTATGTATGTATGCCCATTTCTATAACACGCTCTACAGCCCAAACGGCTTGACGGATATGACATATGAAGTGTTGTTGGATTCGTATCAATTATGGGAGTGACATAGGCTATATACTTTTTGAATATGGGGCATATAACCCCCGCCCCAAAAAAAAGGGGGGTGATACAATTGTCGTAACAATAAGGCTATCAAATGAAAGCTACTAAATAGACCATGCATATATACGTATATACATCGTAACATTTTCATGATACTATTTTGGCACAAATGCAAACTAAGCGTAACTTTGAAAGCAAAATAAATAATATTTTACCACATAAATTACTTGACGAACTCGTTCATTAATAAAACTAAAAAGACTGAAATAAAACAATTTATTATAAAATTAAAAAAACTCGCAAATATCTGCGAGCTCGCACGTACTAAATATATAGATATCGTATCGCATCGCAAATGTGTGGGCGCCCTTATGGAGATTATCATCTGCCTAGCCTTTTTCTAATTATTGTTGGGGTTGGCTTCCAGTCTTATCGGATTCAGCTGAGCACCAGTGTTTTACAGTGAAACAATGGCTGGAAGATGAAAGTTTCGTTGACATTTGGTGTGCCTACAATCAACGCCATCGCACAACCAATGCTGTGGAATCCTGGCATAAAAAGCTCACCAGCAGTCTGCCAAAAAACCCAATTTTTTTTCAGCTTTTGAAAGTTTTAAGAGACGACGCAAATTTGCAAATCGTGAACATTAACAGTGCTGAAATGCCAAACCCAAAACGAAGGGTAACAAATGAAATTGTTACCGATAAGTGGTACCAACACGTAACTGACCAACTTCTCACTGGGAAAATTACAGTTGGTCACTGTTTGGAAAAGTTTAGACTATAAGTAACGTTTTTTTTGTTTTTTTTTATCTATAGTCTCGCGTTTGACCACTACCTCACCTGATGGTAAGCGATGATGTGACCTACGGTGAAGCACGCTTGCCTAGAAGTGACCTATTCACTCTTGACTTAAAGACCCCAAGGTTGTAGCTATCAGGGAACAAAGACTCCGGAAGGGAATTCCACTCCTTAGCAGTGCGCACAATGAAAGTATTAGCAAAACGCTTTGTGCTTATGGGTGGGATGTCCACCATGTACCGATGGCGCATGGCCGTACGTCTGGTAGTACGATGATGGAAAGGGCTAGGCGGAATCAAATTGTGCAGTTCCGTCGCACACTCCCCGAAATGTAACCGATAAAAAACCGACAGGCTGGCAACTCGGCGACGATGTTCGAGGCTCTGGAGCTTTGACGCGACTAGTGCATCGTTGTCAACAAGCCTCTTGGCCCGTCTGTCAATCGACTCAAGTGCATCCAGCTGGTATTTGGCAGATCCGTCCCAGAAGTGAGAGCAGTACTCCATGCACGACCGAACTTGCGCTTTATACAAGTTGAGCAGCTGTACAGGTGTGAAGTACCGCCTCACCTTTGAAAGAATCCCCGACTTTTTTGCAGCCAATTGAGCTTTCGCCTCAATGAATGGACCAAAATTAAGAGTCTATGTCAACGTAACACCAAGAAGATCGAGATGGTCCGTTAACGGCACGTCCTCTACGGAAAGATGGACGGAAAGACACAGATCTCCGAAGTTACCTAAAATTATCAGCTTTCATGAAACGGCAGTCTGATAGTTTTAGAAGCAAAATATCAAAAGTATTGAAGGCCGATGACATGAAGAGATACCTAAATGAAGCGCCAAACGATAAATATTTGTAACAAAGGTTTGTTTCACCAATTTTTATACAGTATAATTCGTCGATGCTCCATAGACCAATTGAAATTTGAATTGGTCTACGGAGCACCGACGGTATAATTTGCTCTATAAATCAAACAACTTTATGAACGGCATTTACTTATGTACAATATTTACCTGACCTACGTTTTTGTTTGTTTTCAGGATATATAACGAATAAAAACAATTTTTATTTACATAAACAACTGTTTTCTCTTAACTGTACTTGCCTGTCAAAAAGAGTAAGGGGATCAGACCGGAATGTCAAAGTTTGAAGTGGATCAGAACGGAAATATTAAAAAAAAAACCAGCAGGGGATCAGATCGAGGGGATCAGACCGGAACAAATCCGCGCTGGCAGTGTTTCGAAATGACAGCATTAATCAAATTCTCCGTATCCATTTGTTTCAATATTTGTTATTCTTCTAACATACGGCACCTAGAACTGACCCAAATGTGGCAAATTCTTGAGAAATAGTCTATCATCATCGTTTTAACCAAAAAACGTCCACATGTGGACATAAAACTTACCAAGAATCACCACATCGATCGGTCCTGTATTTCTCGTAATTAAAAACCCCAATTGCAATAATGGGCTACAATAACAGTTTGTTAACCTATTAATATTGTTAAGCTAATTATTGATTGATCTTATCATTTTGCATTGATAATTTTCATTTATTAACAATATATGCAATAGCCGATCACCCCGAAGAGGAAACTCAACGATATCATTATTTGCAAAGATTTGCACTTGGGGATTGCAAGGGAGTTACGCAGCATTCTGGATGAAGCGGGCCCGCCTTGGGTGAAGCGGGAGGACGTGTCAGATTTCTGACTAAAACCCACCCGTGTTCCTTCAATTGCTTGTGCCAGGGCCACGGTAACTCTCTTTCAAATTTATCCACGACCCAGACAGGCATCGGGCCTAGCGGGCTCCGTCAGTTTTGCTGACATCTCTTTGAAGCGCGCGTGGAACACTATGCGCCTTTGACTCAGGCCTAGTCCTTATCGGACGGCGGCGAGCTCCCCTTTACGTGCCATCCGCAAGACCACGCCTTCGGTGGCCGGGAATCGGCTTGCGGCTTCCGGTGCTCGGGGCGTCTCCTGCGGTGGCTAGGGGCGTGAAGGCGTCTCCGTTGCGTCTCCTTTATGCATTTCGCCTCCTCCTTTGCAAGCATTACTGCTTCGCAGAAGGAAGGGACTGCTTCCCATCCCTTCTCGCTCCATACCTTGGACTGGATCAGGGCCGGACGCGAGAGGTCGCTACCGCCGATTGTCCCCACGAGGACATGGCGGTGCTTCACAAAAGTGGGGAAAACTTCCACTGTATGCTCCACCGTGTCCTCCGGGCGGTCCACACAATGGTCAATGGACACGATGTCGACCAGATAAACTTACAAAAAATTGGTTGCGTTATGCACGATGTCAACCAGATAAATTTACAAACATTGATTGCGTTATGCACGATGTCAACCAGATAAATTTGCAAACATTGATTGCGTTATGCACGATGTCAACCAGATAAATTTAGAAACATTGATTGCGTTATGAACGATTTCAACCAGATAAATTTGCAAACATTGATTGCGTTACGCACAATGTCAACCAAATAAATTTTCAAACATTGATTGCGTTATGAACGATGTCAACCAGATAAATTTACAAACAATGATTGCGTAATGCACGATGTCGACCAGATAAATTTACAAACATTGATTGCGTAATGCACGATGTCGACCAGATAAATTTGCAAACATTGATTGCGTTATGCACGATGTCAACCAGATAAATTTCAAGAAAATAGAGTATGGATTAGGAATTACCTACAACATTATTCTGATTGCGGTTAAGGTGCTTGCTATAGGTGCAATGTTAGTGTCTACTATCTACCCCATGGGAAAGCGGTGTGAGTTTATGTCTGTTATTTGTGCAGTGGTATTAAAATAAATTAGACAAAGCAAAGCGTCCACCTGGGTTAAAACCCACGCCATCACCGTTGCATGTGTCTTGTCTAAACAGAAAATACTTCACAAATATAACCAAAACTCTTCATAACATCGAAGTACCCATAATTCCTCATCTTTCCCCCATAAACATTCCCCGTTCATAAACCGAGCTGAAGTTAATTGACCCTACCCGTTATTGTTTGGATGCTTGTTGCCGAACGATGTATTGCCGATAATTGCTGGTTGCCGGACGGCAATGAAATATTAAATTATAAATTACGCGCGGTTACTGGATATTGAATGTTTTCCATTAATTTCTGATGATTTTATTGAGATATCTTGAGTGATGGATTGTGTATATATAAAACGGTTTTGGCTGCAGGCTTCAGAGTTACAGCTTGTTTAAGTTTCAAGTGAATGTGTGGTCGTCACCGGTTCAAGGTTTATCCGTCAAATTTTGAAAGATATGAAGATTACCACCGCGACCAGCTTGGTTCTAACAACAATTGAGGTTATGGGTTAAAAGTAATGAGGATGAACTAATTAACGTCATTTTAAACTTGCCACATTGACTGAATTCCATAAATATGGCTGTTAACCGTTGTTTTCTAGCGCACGGTTGCAAAGTTTAAGTCTAATGCCATAGAAGTGCGATTAAATATAAAATTAGTTTTGCGGAGCCACTTTTCTCTAGAAAAAAAGGAGAATAACAGTTTTCCAAAACATAAAACTCTATTAAAGCAGTGGTTAGTAAATGCCTTACCTATCGTAATCTGCCATATTTGGAAAATTTTAAGATCACAAAAAAAACTCGCGCTAATAGCCAAAAAACTGTAAAATTTGACATATCGGAGACCTCACACCACACCAGCGCCTCTAGCGGCGAATTCATATACGGTAGCCTTCATTGATTGGCTTGAGACTTGACTTGTGCAGTTGCAATTAATTATACGGCCGTCACCGATTCAAGGCTTATCCTTATAATAGAGGCGGTTAAGGATTTATCATTTTAGGATGATTGGCCATGGTTTTCAATTTGATACATGCTCATTACTGTCCCAGTGCAGGGCAAAAGCTTCTTCTCATAAAAAGTTAATTTAAAAAATCAAAAAACCTGAGAGCTTAAGAAGCCAACTAAAAAGATGTAAACAAGAAGAAAAGATCTTTTTTATAACTTTATAGATATTTTTTTTTCTGATTAGGTTCATTAAAACATATAAGTGTTAAATATTTTTTTAATCACCTCTTAAAGCCTTTATTTTCCCACAATACGACGTCCGAAATCCGCCATTTTTCTATTTTCCAATTTTAATGTAGCCATTGACACTCGCAAGGTTAATACGAATCGATTGACTTAAGAATCATCACAATCAGCCAAAGCGTTTGGTCTCTAGAACGCCACATAGGATCAAACATATATACATACATACACTGATAAACACATTACCCTCCTTCGGCAGTCGGGAAATAAGGTGTTAAGTTCTGACAACAACTCTCTATAACACAATATATTTTTCCTATTAGAAACATTCTTAGTTAAGGGACTAAACTTGTAGTTTCGTTGTGAAATTCAATGAATAGGTTTCTACATGATAAATTCTAAACCTTATTTTTCCTCTGACTTATTTTTCAAGCCATTCATTTGTGGAGACACAAATAACATTGATTGCCGCTGATGCCTCCATCGCGGATAAGGCCATAACTCCGACTGCAATCATACCCAATAAATTGTCTCCGTGACACGATCTCACGTGAGAAACGGCTGCAGCCTTAGTGATGCAACTCACCGTTCCATACACGGTACTTGGCTAAGTACCGCCAGCAAATTCCTGAAACTAGCAATTTCCAAACCGTAAACAACGAGTACTGGTTACCTATGCTGCCGTCTTTGACTAAAGTGACACTATCTGACATTTAGTCGATTTTAACTCGTTACTATCTCTGTTATTATCAGCTATATTAAATTTCTCTTAAGGCGGTACCCCAAGCAAAACGCCGCGCAAGCCGTTTTTCGTGCTGTTTTTGGGAGCTATCTACTCGTTATTTAAAAAGAAATATCAATGAATAAAAATGCATTAAATGTCTACATAATATTGATTCTAAAATGATAGATTTCGTTTTTTTTTTATGTTGTATATATTTCATTAATCTCCTTCCAAAAAAAACATAAAAATGAGAAATAATTATTGATAACATGCATCTCCTCGTAAAGTGTTCATTAATTACTTTTTGTACTAACACTAATGGATAGACAATTTAATAACGTACATTTTTGTAGTATTTTTTTTTCAAAACACCAAAATTCGATTTTATAAAGATTTTATTCTAAAATCTGGGCGTATTCACTACTGTAATTCATGCGCCACCAGTGCCGCTAGACCAATAGGAATGCTCATATCTCATGCCGATTTTTTGGTCAGGGTACCGTCTTAAAATATTACAACTATGTTTTTCTACTATCAATAGATTCCGCATAAAAAAATATTATTCCCCAAAATGGTATATTTTTAAAAACGTTTTCTTGATAAGATTTAGTAATTGTTTTAAACTAACAATGTGCCAATTCCCCCTAATTTTATATTTATTCCTATTCTTAGGGGAGACCTATGTCCAGCAGTGGACGTCTTATTTTGCAAAAATACATATGTTCTTACACATTACAAGCACACTGATGATGATGTGCCTATTCCCTAATAAAAAGTTCGCAATTAGATCTATTTTTTGACATCGGAAACGCATGAATATGACTTATAGTTGTTATACAGCACTGATTATAACAAAAATATGATTTTGTCAGATAACGACACTCTAGCTATAGGACGGCAGTACGGTCAGCAAAACAACCGATTGCGGACGCAGTGAAAGTACGGTCGTAAAATAAATCATTCGGGAACACAATGAGCAGTTAACCGCACAAGATTACCGCTTCATTTGACTTATTGATGGTTTTGTACGGTCGGCAAAATAAAATGGGAATTAAAAGTAATATTTACAGGCAGTGCGTGTGATTGGTACTTGTTTAAAGGTGAAGTTAATCATGGTACTGTTTATACTGCCAATGCTAAAAGGATTCGTAATGAAATTGCTTGGCACGAAGAACACATTTTTCTTTCATGCCGAGACCAGCCAGGAATTACCCTGCTATATGGCATTTTGTACCTCATATTTTGCAACTTCCCAAAAAACTTTGTTATATTATTCGTTCTTCTTCAAAAATATAATTTTATTCTATGGTGTGCGTTCACCAAATATGTTTTTCTTGCGATGTACTTACTTGTAGATTGAAGGCATTAGCAAAACCACTATATTCCATTTGAAATAACATAATAAATTTCTACAACCCATTTTTACAGTCCGTTCAACCGATTTTAAGTTCTATTCCGTAAATATAAGGATGGCATAAAAAGCATAAACCTGTTACCAAAACTGTTTACTACAGCTGCCATTTGTCATATCACCAACGCAATAGAAGGTCCAAATCTCTTGAACGGGTTGCAAAATGAGATTATTTATATGTATTTTGGTATCTCAAACTCAAATGGAGTATAGTTTCTCAGGCGCTACAAAAAGTGATGATCAATCTCTATTCAGTGGATAGGTTTTTGCTCGATTTTCCAACACCCTCTACAACATGGGAAACAGAAAACAAATAATTGCAATAAGTACTGAATAATGCTGGGCGAATTCTATTTTTTTTCCACTTTTATCTTAAGCCCAGCTATATTTCCACACATTTTAAATTGACCACATGCATAACCATGAGACCTTATTAAGTATGTTATTATAATATTAAAATATTAAACCCATACAATTTCTTACATAAATTAATACCGGCCAATACCTTTAAAAGCTTAATGACCTATACTTTTAAATCGTTTACAACTAGATAATGTTACAAGAACACGTATTCCCATACTAAACAGATAGGTGTATACTTCGTAGGTACGTATAATGGGTAGAAAATTAATAGTTGCCGTTGATTTATGATCGTAATTAAATGAAGGAAATTGTTTGCAGAAGTATGAATCAATGCAGCACTTGAAAACTAACTAGAATTACGAATATACAGGGTGGGCCAGAAAGAATTGCGAATTTGAAAAAATGATTAAAAAAAAACTTAGTACAATTCACATACAAATTTTTATTTTTATAAAAATTTACATCTGGGAAATTCATTTCTTAAAAATAACGTCATCCAGGTGTGCACCATCCCGCTGCAAACATTCTTCGAATCTGAACCTCAAATTGGTAAAAATTGGTAAAAATTTACAGTGACAGATTGGCCTTGTCGATTTTCGAAGAAGTAGGGTCTGATAATTGCGTGCAGGCTTTCCGCAGGCTTCTGTTTGAGATTCGAACCAGTAGCTTCGAACTTTCTGACCCACGATCGAATCACACTTTCCTTCGGACACTGATTTAGGTCATGTAATGCAAACTCACGCCGAACAATAGCGCACGAATCGCGATTTTTAGGGTTCCGTAGCCAAATGGCAAAAAACGGAACCCTTATAGATTCGTCATGTCTGTCTGTCTGTCTGTCTGTCTGTCTGTCTGTCTGTCCGTCCGTATGTCACAGCCACTTTATTCCGAAACTATAAGAACTATGCTGTTGAAACTTGGTAAGTAGATGTATTCTGTGAACCGCATAAAGATTTTCACACAAAAATAAAAATAAAACAATAAATTTTGGAGGTTCCCATACTTGAAACTAAAACTAAATTTTTTTTTTCATCAGACCCATACGTGTGGGGTATCTATGGATAGGTCTTCAAAAATGATATTAAGGTTTCTAATATAATTTTTTTCTAAACTGAATAGTTTGCGCGAGAGACTCTGCCAAAGTGGTAAAATGTGTGTCCCCCCCCCTGTAACTTCTAAAATAAGAGAATGATAAAACCAAAAAAAAAATATGATGTACATTACTATGTAAACTACCAGCGAAAATTGGTTTGAACGAGATCTAGTAAGTAGTTTTTATTTAATACATCATAAATCGTAAACCGCAATTTACCAAGTACGGAACCCTTCGTGCGCGAGTCCGACTCGCACTTGGCCGGTTTTTTTATTGTAATAATGTTTAACGCAGATTGCACGTTGCGCTCCGGTAAAGTGGTCCATCGCGACTAAATTTCCGAGAACCGAGCTACTTAACCCCACCATCCGCGCAGTCCCCTCTCTAAAGCTTCAAACGCCAGAGTGTTTTTAAATTCGTACGCCTTTCTGGCCCACCCTGTATTTAAGGAATACTTCAACAGTCTGAGTCTCAGAAGATTTTATTTCGAGTTGATAGAAAACACTTCAAATATTTTGGGCTCAGTAGATGGCCACGTTAACTGCAGCGTCAATGGTGATCATTTGATACTCCAAAATGTATATTAGGTGTATTGGCATTTTGGTGTCATATTCTGCGCACGAGAGGCACGGCACTCACATTGGGGATAACTGATCACAAAGACTAAAAAATATAATAATATTAACATATTTATAAGCCTTACATATCATTTTCTATAAGATATAATAAAGGGATGCAAGGTGTGCCCTGAAGACGGTAGGAAACTCTACGTTGAAATCATTGTTTACTCGTTAAAACTGTAATGATTCGAACATGTCTGCCGCATGTCAAAGGTTCATGGGCTAAATCAACCACAACGAAAACCCAAATGACGATGGCGGGATCAGCTGGACGCCTGTTGGACCGAGCAAAAGAAGGAAAAAGGCCTTCCAAGTTTTTCCAGCAGTAGGACAGAACGATTTATTGATGAAAACAAACTTTTTGTACTCTATTTCATAGTAATTACATAACGTAAAGCTGTTACAATTAACATGTAAATTGCAGTTCAGAGTAATCAGCTCCTACGTAATGCATTAATGCATATGCGTTTATTACACATTGCATGAGGTCACAATGATTAGGGATTGGAGAAGTAACTCAGTACTACCTACTTTTAGTAAGATATTTGAGAAATTAATTTTAGAGCAATTGCAAAGATTTTTTAATAAGCATAAATTATTACATAGCAAACAGTTCGGTTTTACAAGGGGTCGTTCAACTACTGATGCCAGTGTTGAGCTTTTAGGACATATTTATAATGCATGGGAAGATAAGTGCGATGCCCTGGGAATCTTTTGTGATTTGTCCAAGGCATTTGATTGTGTTCTTCATGAAACGCTAATCAGGAAACTCCGCCACTACGGGATCCGGAACAGCGCTCTGGATCTTCTTACTTGAGTAATAGGATTCAGACTGTTGACGTTAATGGAAAAAGATCACCCGGATCTATAGTAAAAATGGGAGTCCCGCAGGGCTCGATTCTTGGTCCTTTCTTGTTTCTTATTTATATTAATGACTTGCCTTACCTCATAAAGGATAACCATGACATAGTGTTGTTTGCAGATGATACTTCACTTTTGTTTAAACTTAAACGGCAGCAGCTGGTTACTGACGAAGTAAATAGCGCGATCTCAAAAGTAGTTCACTGGTTCAATGTTAACAATTTACTCCGTAATGAAAAAAAAACCAAATGCATTAAGTTTACCCTACCTCACGTTAGGCAGGTGAAAACTGATGTGTTGATAAAGGGCGAAGAATTGAATCCTGAGAATAGCACAGTATTTTTAGGCTTAACTTTGGATGCTAAGCTTCAGTGGGGCCCACATATAGATAAATTGTCAAAGAAGCTAAGCTCCGCAGCATATGCTGTTAGAAAAATTCGTAATTTAACTGACATAGAGACAGCCCGTTTAGTATACTTTAGCTATTTTCATAGTGTAATGTCGTACGGTATTAATTTATAGTTACTTATTCTGTTGTGGGGAAATGCCGCCGACATCCAGAATATCTTTGTTTTGCAGAAAAGAGCTGTTCGATCAATATATAAATTAAGCCCGAGGCACTCTCTCAGAGAGAAATTTAAGGAGATTAATGTAATTATTGTGCCCTCTCAGTATATTTATGAAAATCTTTTATATGCTCATAAAAATATAAAATTGTTTAAAAAATACAGTGATATCCATAACATAAATACTAGGAACAAACACAAATTTGTAGTACCTACAACAAGGCTCGAGAAGATAGGTGGCTCGTTTAGATGTCATTGTGTACGCTTTTATAATAAGCTTCCAAGCCACGTACAAGATCTAAGTCTTAATAAATTCAAATCATTCATTAAACGTAAGTTGTGTCAGAAAGCGTTTTATACTATTATAGATTACGTTGAGGACAAAAAGGCTTGGGATTGAGCTACTCCAATAAATTTTGTTTTTTTTTATATTTTGCACCGTGAATTTTGTTTTTAATTTTGATATTTTTTTTGTTTTCTTGCAATGACAAGAATATTTACTTTTTAAAGTATTATATTATTTTATTTTTATTATTGTGAATGTGAAGACTATGTGGATTTTTGTTTTTTATTATAACTTAGTTAGTTTTTACTCATGGTCTGGCAGTTTGAGTAGTTTATGCGGCCTACCCGAATGTCCTTTCTTTGGTATTGTTTCGTCGAATCGTTGAGCTCCGTAAATTCTGAGTTGAGCTGCTCGGTTATTGACAAATGCGTGCACTGACTGGACAGGTCCACTCAATCTGGCTGGTTCTTTCCTCAAAAGACCATTTCAGACATCTGTCTACATGGTCTTCACATGATATAACCAAGATTTTGTCAGGACTTTAAAAGAGACTGTGACCTCTGAGTTTGTTTCGGCCTTTCTTCTCAGAGTAGTCAGATAGGAAACGCCGACCTCATCTAGTTTAAAAAAATATGATCGACGTGTAAAAGTGTTTGTACAAACCAACTTACAGAAAAAAAAAAAAAAAAAAAAAAAAAAAAAAGGAAGAATTGTGCCTACCAAGTCCATGTAGGCCCAGTTTTTTTAATCCTTACCTATGAAATCCATGTTTTCGTCAACTGTTAGCCTCGCAAATGGTCAAATAATCAGTTGCAGAATTAATTAGGTATTTATTTCTTAGACAAATAATTGATAAATAAACGCATCATTATTTCAGCCGAAAGACGTCCACTGCTGGACATAAGCCTCCCCCAAGCGTCGCCACATTGATCCATCCTGTGCGTTTCGCATCTACCGGACTCCCGCAGCCTTGACCAGACCGCAGCTTTTGACGCTCCACCTTGAGGGAGGCTTTCCAATTCTGCATCTTCCGGTACGCGTACGCCACTCTAGAACTTTTTGGCCCCAACGGCCATCCTTTCTGCGGGCAATGTGCCCTGTCCACTGCCACTTAAGTTTACAAATTCTTCGGGCTATGTCGGTAACTTTGGGATGTTTTCAGTTTTCAACCTTCTCTTGCGGATGTTTTCATTTCTGATTAGATCATGCAAGGAAACTCCGAGCAAAGCTCTCTCCATTGCCCTGTGGAAGAAGCCTTTTGATGAGGCTCATTGTGACCGAAACGCGTTTTACCGATTTAAGCCATTAGGTGACTTAACTACAGATAGAAAAAAACTCGGCTTTAGAAGAGTGACCGAGTGAGTGAGCGAACGCATTCACATTTCGTTCGCATTCTGTCAAAATGTACAAAAGTAAGAGGTTATTTTTTCCAGGATGCGAATGTAAATGTTCCTTAAAAATACAAAAATTTCGCCTTAGGTCGTTAATTAAAACTTTATGTGTCAATTGTTTTGTCAATATTGACACTAACCACAGTGGTAGATAAATCAAGGCTTATGAAATACTAAGTACCGTGGTGAAACAGCTATTCTGTTTATTATAAATTATTATCTAGGTGTCAAATAATATTACGACCAAATAAATTATGCTGTGTACTTAATGCCTTAATCCTTTGGGTTTCTCCAACTGTTAGCACATTATAAATAACTGGGTTTTTCGAATAGACTTTGCTATCATCGTGCCATAAGAATTATGATAGTACTTGATTTTATAATACAGATTACATCTAACTATAATAAATTATATTTATTTGGACGCTTGGATTATTGCTATATTGTTTTATTTAAATCATTTCTATACTGAAACAGCACCAAAACAAATGGAACTGAACTATATTTTCAGGATCATAAAATCCAAAATTAGATGTTCTTTTTACCCGAATACGGCAAAGTTAAAGGGAGGGTTATGATTTTGTGTGTATATCCCTCAATCTGTCAATTAGCAGACACAATAGAAATTACCATTGTTTTAATCCGATTCGGAAATATGGACAGTCAAACGGATAGGCATGTATGTATGTTCATAACTCATAACTTCTAAACTACTTATCGTAATTTGACAAATGAGGTGTCGTTGGAAGCGTCTTGTCCGCTAGTTATAGGCTATGTGACGTTACAAATAATTAAATATGGCACCCTCTTGGGGGCACGAAGTCAAGATCAAAAAATATATTTTTGAACACCTTGTATTGTTGAACAGGGATTTTAATATGAAGGTAGAGTTTAGTACTTCATATTTTTGTCAAGCGAACCGTTTGCGAGGTATATACCGTCAAAGATATGAAAACTAATTTTTTACCCGACTACGGCGTTGCAAAGTCTACTCTTGTAAGGTTGTTACTTATGCATTATCTAGACAGAATGTATTGTTTTGTTACGCACGAATTTTGTAACAATTAAGCATCGCAAAAAAAAAACTATACTTTCTGGAAAGTGGCATACGAACACGGTTATCCTCTGTCGCATCACTATGAACGTGTATGAAATACAATAAAATATGTATTACATCTAAGTTGTTTATTTAATATCCGATACATATAGAATTGGTGGCGCAGTGGTTGAGTGATTGACTGCTGTGCTGCGTGTCGCGGGTTCGATTCCCGCACGGAACAAATATTTGTATGACCTACAAATAGTTGTTCCGGCTCTGGGTGTTGTGTATGTGAGTTTATATGTTTGTAAACGCACCCACGATACAGGAAGAAATTCCTAGTGTGGGGCAACGTTTTTTTAAAAAGAAAGAAGAAAGAAAGAATAGTTTGTACATAACGATTTCAGATGAAAGTTCTTTCTTGTTTCATACTTTTTAGACCGTGATTTTTCAGTAACCGGGTTTTAATTTTTGAACTTTTTTTTTGCTAGACGGAGTTATGGATTTTCCTACAGATAAAAGTAATCGTATTAAAGAAAATTCTAGTCTAAGCCGTTTTAATGCGTTGTAAATTTATTACTGTTTACTGATCTGAGAATTAATAGGGTATTAGTTGATTATGCTATCGCAAAATAATGTAAAGGATATCGCCCACTGACTGTCTTGGGTGACGTCAATATTTGATGACGTATACGATAAGACGTTAGGTTAGCTTTCTGACAATTGAACAGCTGTCTGGAACTTATGACTTTATATAGTGCAGCAACCTTGGCAGATTGTTTATTCAAATAACAATGTTATCATTGAACCGAACTAAGTTCATCTAAAAAAAAAACAAAATACACTTAGGCGTCGAGGTACTCCTTCACATCGTTGTCATCAGAAAACGTGTCAAAAAGACTGGCAACATTGCCACGTTGAATGGCAATTACTATTATTACTAGTACTATTTGCAGGAAGTATGGAATCATGTTGGTTCCATCATCTAACAGTATTGACCATTATGGATTAACGTACTCTCAAAAGCACCGACAGATTTTAACCCTAGGGCCCCAAGCGTCGCCACACTGATCGGCCTATGCGTCTCGCATCCACCGGATTCCCGTCGGTTCACCTAGAGGGAGGCCTTCCAACGTTGCCTCATCCGTTTCGCGGTCGCCACTCCAGAACTTAGGGCTAATCATGAAGAAACATAAGTTACGTAAATTGATCAAAAATCTACTGACTGACTCCAGCGACTGCGGTCTGTGTAAGAATAAAATTACAATCTTTAAGACAATGCCTATCACAATTAAACCACTTAAAACTACCATCAAGTATTAACTTTTCACTTGAAATCTACAATTAAATTAAGATACATAGTTCTGACCTCATTCCCATGATTATAAGGTAAACCATAATAATATTAACGACCTTCACACTTAAAACTTTCTCTTAAAAGTTCGAGATAACAGACGAATTTCACCTCACTTGCAAATCACTCACTTAGCTTCTATAATTAAAATATCCAAAACATAAATGTGAAAAAAAGCCAAGATCTTGATAATGTCTTTGCTGATAAAATAGTGACTCTGGAAGAAGTCTTAAGTTTTGATGAGAGTGAATGATAAAAATTGCGATTTTTGGATATCATTATGGCGTAAATGGTAAGCGGTTTTTTTTTCAAATTTGTTATTTGGTTAAATTAGATGGGGTCTTACTAGACTCAAAAAATTGCAAGTGCAACAGATTTGAAGTTATAGGGGAATCGAAAGTGAACCGAAATGGTTCTTGTAATATAACCCACTGCCCTTTTGCTTCACCAACTTGGCTGACAAACTACCATGTCTCTAGATATGCAGATTATAAATGTGGCATCCGACGGTTCAACTATAAGATTAATTTATTATTAATCATGAATAATAACCAGTACTATAATATTAATTTATAACGCGGATGTATCAGTAAACCTGTGATTTATTATGTTTGTGTCGTATATAATTGATTATATCGCTTGTTTTATGTATTGAGTCATTTTTATTTCGTGCTTAATTATTTGTATAAATTGTGCCGTTGGGTCCGGCTAGAACACAGAGCAGAGAAACACAGCGTTTTTTTGTGTTCTGTGGGCTAGACCATCAGATACAATTGCTATGGGAATTTAGTCACTTTGTTTTTTCTCACTAGATTAAAAACGACGACCTTCTGACATCAAGTGGATGCCCACTGCCCTCACCAGCTCTTTGATCTCTTTGATCCACCTTGTCACCTAATAATGAGTCTTCCATTATGTAGTCGCCTTGCCTAGAAGATGTCTTTGTTCAGCAGCGGACGTCTTTCGGCTTATATGACGGTGTTTTTTTTGTTTAAGCCTCTTTTATTAGATTGAAATTGGTATTGAAACCGAAAACGAAGATGATTAAAATCAAATCAGTCTTTTTTAGCCTTCTTCAGGTATATATCCAGTCTGCTAGAACCAGTAGCACTTATTGTAATATATGCCTGAAAAATATAATACCTCAATTATACTATGAATATTTAAAATTACTATTTTAAACATTCACTTAATTCCATACACGACATAATATTTACTCAGTTTAAAGGCCGCAGACCGAATACCACAATATTCTGTATAATCATCGCAAAATATCTCGTAAATAAAGCACAGCATCCGCATTGAAATTCCGCTCTTAATTTAATTACAAATTAATAATGAGCTTTCCATGTTTACTCATACTTAACGTTAACTGTGGTTATCCATACCAGGGTATGTTTGGCTGTCAACTTTACTGGCCAGCTAAAGTTATTTCCTTTCTTTTACAGATATGTAATGGCATTAGAAAATACTGGGATGGCATAAATAATTTACTTCTTACTTTAACTTTATTTCTGCATTATGTTATCTGTTATAGCTGTACGCCAGCACAACCAGCTATGATTTAAAGAAGAAGTGTAGTCAAGATATATGCTCTATGTTATAACAAAAATGATGCCTTAGCATTTTTACCATTTGACAAAAGGTAAACCCTTTTTTTTCTATACCAAGCAAGATGAGGCTGTTTAGCGCCTCCGTGCTCTCAATTCAAACCAATTTGGCTAGCGTTGTAGCAAAATCTACCATGTTTATTGTTCCCTCTTTGGGATAGAAGATCTATGAACCTTCACGAGCTCACTCATCATCATCATCATCATATCAGCCGAAAGACGTCCACTGCTGGGCATAGGCCTCCCCCAAGCGTCACCACATTGACCGGTCCCGTGCGTCCCGCATCCAGCGAATCCCCGCAATCTTCACCAGGTCATCGGTCCACCTGGTGGGAAGCCTTCCAACGCATCGTCTTCCGGTTCGCGGTCGCCACTCCAGAACTTTTCTGCCCCATCGGCCATCCGTTCTGCGAGCAACGTGCCCTGCCCACTGCCACTTAAGTTTGGCAATTCTTCGGGCTATGTCGGTAACCCTGGTTCTCTTGCGGATCTCTACATTTCTGATTCGATCACGCAAGGATACTCCGAGCATAGCCCTCTCCATTGCCCTTTGCGTGACTGTAAGCTTTCTGATGAGGCCCATTGTGAGCGACCACGTCTCAGAGCCATAGCTTCGTCTTGAGACACTGTGGTAAGTTGGACGAGAAGACACCGCGCAATTTCCCGAACGCTGCCCAGCCGAGTCGGATTCGACGGTTAACCTCTTTCTCGAAGTTGGCCCTACCCAACTGGATTGTTTGTCCCAGGTAGACATAATCTTCCACAACTTCGAGTGTAGAGTCTCCAACCTTGATAGGAGTGGGTGTTACATGGGTATACAACATAACCTTGGTTTTGTCCATGTTCATTTTAAGACCCACTCTTTCGGAAGCTCTACTGAGGTCATCGAGCATTATACTGAGGTCCTCCATGGTCTCAGCCATGACCACTTTATCGTCGGCAAACCGAAGGTGAGTGATGTACTCGCCATTGACGTTGATGCCTAGCCCTCACTATTTCTAATAAAAAAAGAGAGTCCCTCCAGCTTCTCCATAAACTAAATTATAAATTATAGACAATATCGTCAAGTTTGCATTATAAACAACATTGTAAACAGAGATGCCAATGCAAGGGTCGAGTATGTAATAAAATGATAATGAATGTGACATAATAATGGACGGAGATTGTCGTTGTATTGAGAATAAGGAAGCTGTGGAGTTGTGATGAATGTAATTGTAAGATAATAGGGAAATGAAGATATATGCTATTATGGAATTGATTGATGTATCATTAATAGATTTACGAGTATTGAGACTTTATTGTACACCAAAACAGTATAGCTTGTTTATTTGTGATGTTATGGGTATAATCGCGGTCTTATGGCGGTTGTCGGCAGGCAAAGGTTTAGAATGATTATTTGTAACAGGATAAAAGGAGGAACTTGATAAGAAAAGTCTGAACATGAATTAACACCTGTATGTAGAAAATAAGAAGATGCATAAATATATAGGTTAGTTAAACACAAATTTGAAGTACTGGAAACATCCACTGAATATGAGGATAACAGAACTGTCACTTCACAAATCTTTGGCTTCCAGTAATAAACTCCGAAACAGGTGATCAAGTTATTGGTTCCGCTAGACGCTATAAATCAAACAGTAACTCACAAGACAAACTATGCAAGAAGTCGTTAATTTCCTCAAATATTCCTTATGTCCCAATAAACATGGAAACCAAAATATAAATGCCAACATCAACTCCCCACACGGTGGCTAACATTGATTTATCTCGAATATTCATTTCAACAGGCTGGCTGTCAGATTGTGCGCGATTACAGTCTAGATTTATGTCGCGATGCTGCGTCTGCCCGTGTGGGAGCTTGTGTTAAGGTGCGTCAGACTGTCGTGTGAGATGCGCGATGCTACGTACTAATGATATGAACTTCTATATTGTGTTACGATGTTTTTTTTTCTGATTTTGAAAACTGTGTTGTTATTTGTAATGGATAATCTCTGGAAGAGCAACCAAATCACAAAAATTCAAAACTGCACTATCAGTGAGTGTAATTTGTTAATGTTTCAACTGACTCAAAAAGGAAAAGCTCCGCAATTCGACTGTATATTAATGTATGTTTTTTTGAACGATTACTCCGCCAATTATGAACTGATTTTAATGATTCTTTTTTATTGGTAAGTTGGTGCTTCTCATGTGGTCCCATTTAAATTTGATTAAGATCTGACGAGGAGTTCTAAGTTATCATTAATCAAACGTATTTTCAGGTACCATAAGTAAAACGTGAAAAATAAAAATCTTTTTAACAAATAAATTAAGTCGACTTCTAAAGCAATACACTACTAAGCAAAATTAACTTCGTTTTCGGAATTCGGTGTAAAAAATTAAAAAATAGGTAATTTCGAAAAGAAAGTAATTTTTCGCTTTGTAGTGTTTTGCTTTAGAAGGCGGCTTTTTTTTCTTATTTTATAAAGTGGTAAAATTGTGTTCGTATTTGTAATGGATAATCTCTAGAAGTGCTATGCGATTATGAAAATTCCATCACAGGTATAAAACTGCTCTATCAGTGTGTCATTTATTAATTTTTACTCCAAAATTTAACGGACTCCTGTGGAGTGGACTACGGCACAATAAAGATATACAAACAGTATAGAAACTACCTACAAACGCTCGCAACGGCACACTAACACAAACATACGCGACCACTCGTCGAGACGCGGCACTTAGTACTGACATAACCTCTAAAGTGCCCGAACGGTCTTGTTGGTGCGTACATTTGTGTGAGTGTGTCGTTTCGAGCGTTTGTAGAAGGTTTGCATACTGTTTGTATATTTTTACGGTGACCACGGGAAGAAGAGGTAGCATTGGCTTTGTTTTTTTTGCGATGCTCGTGGTTTGTCGCACTAATGATGTTAACTTCTTAGTGTTATAACGATGATTGATTCAGTAATATTTAGTAAAGTCTTAATCAAATCAGTTATCGTATTTTAATTGTTAGTTGAAAATCCGATGGATTAATGAGATTGAGTGGTCTGCACTTAGAGTTATTAGTGTTTTACTCTATCTGATGTGATGTCATGTGATTTGAAGTGCTTTGTACAAAGCTTGTAATGCTTGATTCCGATTGCAGTGGCTTCACCCAAATGTAGAACCTAACAACACAAGCAAAATAATTTTCCACTTGTAGGAGTTTGTTTCTAATTTAATAATGTATTATATGTAAATTTATATTGAAATGGACTGTTTTATTCACTGGTCAGTTTCATTTTATTTCTACTGTGTTCGTTCTTGTTACTGCATGTTTTATTAAGTTCCTGGTTATTTTTAACAATCGATTGAGTTGGAAGTATTTTACATTGTTTTTTTAAGTTCTGTACTTAATCACACTATCACACTAATATTATAAAGGCGAAATTTTGTGAGTGTATGTGTGTTTGTATGTTTGTTACTTCTTCACGCTCAAACGACTGGACGGATCTAGATGAAATTTTGCACAGAGATAGATTATAGTCTGGAATAGCACATAGAATACCCGCAATAGCATATTTTTATCCCGGGAATTTGTTCCCCTGGGATAATTTTTGACATTCACACGAGCGAAGTTGCTGGCAGAAACTAGATGTTAATCCTATTCGGGTCTATCTTGTAGAAAATTATTTAGTTAATACTTCATGCACACAAACGTACAGAGGCGGAACAAATGTTTTAGGCATTTTCTACCACTCGATCTTTGGGTGAGGCAGAGACAACTAGTGGTCGCGCGTCTGACTTTGTATGTGAGGCTCTTAGACATAGTAACAAAATTGTAGCGCCGACAGCGTGATTTAGTACAATAGTTGCCGTGTCAGACGAGTTGCTGCTGTAATACATATGCCAGAGCCATGCATGTTTATACTTCATACTATTATAATAATCGCGCGACTGTGTCAGTGTGTGGAGGTCCTTATAGTAGCGATATATAGTAGTGCTGACAGCGTGATTTAGTACAATAGTCGCCGTGTCAGAGGAGTCATTATTGTAATACATGTGCCAGAGCCATGCATGTTTATATCTCCTATTCTTGTAATGCCTTGCCGTCATGGGTTAGTAGAAATTGAATAAATAAATAATTTAATTTTATGTATAAATCCAATTACTTATATGACATCAACTTTAAGCTTTAAAACATCTCGCTAAAAGGCAGAATGATTAAATCCAATTGCTTTTTTTACAACACAAGTTGATGACAGTTTCCAGTCTCACAAAAAAAGAAGACACTTCAAAAAAGATCACCCATCCAAGACTTGACCGCTGTGTACACAGCTTGACATCTCATATCAATAAATCTGTTGTGTTCTATTGAGACACGAGTCTCTTCGCCCTATATTACTTGAGTAACGAAGCACAAATCACAATCAACCATAAATAATAAGGCTCCGTACACACAACGCTACTATTCGTTGCAAAATAGTGCTTACCACGTAACATACGGTTTATTGATTGTACATACTGATTACTTGATGTTTTATGCATGTTTATTACTTATGTTTAAGTTTATGACCGGTGTTAATGTTATTTAGTGCTCAACTTGCAATGCTGTCCAATGTCGACAGGATATGAAGCCGATCTTAAGTTGGCCAACCTATAGTGGCGTAAACCTTCGATAAGTTGAAAATATCAACATCGAGACTAGTATCACAAAAGTTTTGACACAATAGGCTGGTAAGTACACGCCAATAATTTGTGAAACACAGATTAAAAATTGTGCAAGGTAAACTCCGTGATAAAGTTTGTTGGAAAGATAATGGGGGAAGCCTTTGACCATAGACTATAAAAAAAAGCTCCGGCTGATTCTAGACTGCGAGCTTCTAAATTTACTAATGGCAAACCTTACACTTTTCTCTTCTCGAAGATCGAACCCAAGCCTTACATTAGAGCTTGCGACCAATTCACCAACGAGGCACTCTTCTCTTCCCTTTTAGTTTCGTCATCTTATCAGCCGAAAGACGTCCACTGCTAGACATAGGCCTCTCCCAAGCGTCGCCTCATTGATCAGTCCCGTGCGTCTCGCATCCAGCGGATCCCCGCAACCTTCACCAGGTCATCGGTCCACCTAGTGGGCGGCCTTCCAACGCAACGTCTTCCGGTTCGCGGTCGCCACTCCAGAACCTTTCTGACCCATCAGCCATCCGTCTTGTGAGCAATGTGCCAACCCACTGCCACTCTTTTAGTTTGTAATATAACAATTGTGACAAATTTCACTTCACTTTTCGTACACCCAGACTCAATAAACATTGCATACAAACACCTACACTTACTCAGGCAATGACATCACATTACAATTCAACCAACACTATACCTAAATCTCCTTAGATTGTCATCTGAAGTCCGCATTAAGATGCAAACCCAGCCTGTTCTATATTATGACCATATTAAAATGCTAATCCGTCGTTATTATGTCTTGTGTTAGCCTCGTAAAAGATAATTGCTTATTACTATGCTATAGGTGTAGAGGAAGAGTATAAAATTAAATTTATTAGCTGGTTTGATGCAAGGGAATGACGTTCGTGAGATGTGCATTTTATTTTTCTTTTAAAAGTTTATTATGAGGTTGTCGTATTAAATCCTGGCTGATATACAGCGAATTGTATTTTTTTTTTTATCTGTATGAATGTATGGAAACTGTGTAGAAGAAACCCGGCATTTATAATGATCTGGATTCGTCAAAAGAAAGCCTATGGCATCACACAGAACGAGGGATGTCCCGCATATGTTTTTGATTTGACAGTTTCTATCACCAGAAAATATACGAACTGGCTCAAATTCTACGCATAAAATTATCACAAATCTTCTGAGTGAATGTGATTTATGTCACCACATTCAAATCCTTAAATAATTCAAACCAAGTATTTTTCCTAAAAGTCGTGGCATTCTTCCAACAATTAATATCCCACTGTGCAGTCACCCTAACAGAATAATAAAATGCAAAATGAAATTAATTCCGTAGTTAATTTGACGTGATAAACGGCAAAATACATTAGCTTGAATTTCAAATAAAGAATTCATATTCATTCACTCGATTCTAATAAGCGGGATATGAAAGTGATCATTCACTCATTCCGTTCATTTGAAAGCGTTTGCTGTGGTGTTGAATGAATTTTAAATTTGAATTTAATTGATTCTTGGATGCGTTAAGGTACACGGTTCTACTAAATGGTCTTTTAACTTACAAATTATTACCATTGCGTTGAGGTTTAGACTAATGAATTTATGTATACTTGATCGTCTACACGAGTTGATACTTTGAGTCATAGAATATGGTTTCGTTCATTATGTATTCTCTGGTGATTGTAGTGAGAAAATATAGTGATATTATAGTGGTAATAAAAATCATTTCGGATTACTCATTGACTGCTTTGCTTTGATGATGTAAACGTGGTTATTCCCAGAGCTCAATAGTTTTAAAGAGTTTTCCTGTGTCTTTAGATTTGAAAAAGCACCTTTAGTGATGGGTTCAAGTGATGGCCTGATGGGTCCGTATCAGTAAAAATTATGAATAAATGTATATTTTTGTTTAGTAAAGTAATCTGCTCCTCATTAATTAATTATCACAATAAGAGCACCATCCTGCGACTACCTACCTATTAACTGACCAAAAAATAACATTAAATTAAAACTCACAGACATTCCAAAACATTAACAAATCAGCCACCTTCACGTGGGCATAAAATTGATGGCCCTTAGGATCTGAAGATTAATGCTCCCGTTTTTAAGAGTGCCGCGGTGTGTGCGGCCTGAGACAATAGAGGCACGCCCACATTTAGTTGGGTTATCGTGATTGATATGTCGTTATACTGTGATAGCTAAAGTCAAGAATAGTATTAACGTCTGTTAGTATTTTCTGAAGTACTTTTAGTCAGTCAATTTGATCATTTTGGCATCTTACTTGATGAGTACATTGGCTGGATATGTTACCATTTGTTTTAACTGTAAAGCTTAAACTTCATCAGCACTTCTTCAAACAAATATTGGCTTTTCTGAACAGACTCTAGACCAAATCTCCAAGCTCCATAATGCTGCTTCATCAAATAAGTCTCTCAAGTCATCAGCAGAAGTTATTTTCAGTTGAGATAGCCAGACAAAGTTTCTTCTGAAAAGATAAAGAAAATATTATTAGTGCCATAAGAAGATAATTTATACAATTACGGTAATTTGTGTCATTGTAAGTCATCATCAAACAAATCATAAAACAGTTTTACAATGCAATATTTTTTGTGAGAAGACGCAAAGCCGTAGGCTTCAGCTAGATGTCCGAAGAAGACTTATGTAAATGTTTGCGTGAATATCTGAGTGTGTGTGTGTGTGTGGGTGAAATTGTGATTGATGGATTGCCTTCAGAGCTCCGTAGAGTTAATGAAGGTAATGTTTGTTAGGTTTTAATATTCTATTGTGTAGCTGTCAGGAGTAAGACTTTAGTAAATGATGATGTATCCGTCTGTCTGGGCCTTTCTATCTTGAACAGTCATTAGAGGATATAGGGTTACCATCTTTGTGTTCTTGATATTTCACAAATAAGTTAAACAAGAAAAGAAGTAATGTAACACTGACATACGCAAACTATGATTATTGCACCTTATATTTGGTTTTCATATCGAGGTCCCTCCGTATTTCGAGCTGTAGACCCTTGACCGTCCTTACGGGAAGTCAGAAGCCAGACAACCACTCTAAATTGGCAATGGGCCGGCCATATTAGCCTTAGAACCGATGACCGTTCGGGTAGACATATTCTTGAGTGGAGACCGCGAACTGGTAAGCGTAACGTGGGACTCCCTCAGGCAAGTTGGAGCGATTATCTTCCCAAGGTGGCTGGTAGCAGCTGGATGAGAGTTGCTAAGGATCGAAACATAGAATAGAATAGAATATACTTTAAGGACCTTTCACCAGCAGTGGACTGGTAATTGAAGATAGATGACAATGATTATTCTCATCTTTGGGAAGGATCTGCCAAATACCAGCTTGATGCACTAGAATCGATCGAATAACGGGCCAAAAGGCTCATTGGAGATGAAACACTAGTCGAGTCAAAGCTCCAGAGCCTTGAACATCTTCACCGAGTCGCCAGCTTGTTGGTTTTTTATCGGTTGCATTTCGGGGAGTGTGCGATGGAATCGCATGATCTGATTCCGCCTAGCCCGTTTCATCATCGGACTACAAGACGTACGGCGATGCGCCATCGGTACATGGTAGCCATTCTACCAATACGCTATGCGTACAGCTATGGAATGGCCGAGTCTGTGTTTGCCGAAAGCTACAACCTAGGGGTCTTTAAATCAAGAGTGAAGAGGCTACTTCTCGGCAAGCGTGCTGCACTGTGGACCACATCATCGCTTACCATCGGGTGAGATAGTGGTCAAGAGCGAGCCTAAAACTAAAACTGCTCAAAAGCTGTAGAAATCCAGACTGGCACTAAAAATCCATAGTTCAAAACAATAAACTATTTTTCCTTAATAGTAGTAAGTTGCAATAGGTCCGTATTCCCATGTAGGCTAGTATTGCAGTCATCATTCGTAGACCGTTAAAGTCCACTTAGGTGGAACACGTCGTAATGCTAACGTTGAGGCGATTAACATAAAGTTTTCAGTTAAAGCACTAACATTATGAAACAATTCATCGAGTGAGGGAAGGGTGGGGTCACAGTGATCGCGAGAGCCAATTTTTTTTTGTTTTGTGAAGCAATTTTTAAAGGCACTGCATTTTGCAGGATGAGTATGTTTCGTTAGTCGCCAAAAGTGAAGAGTGAATAGTTTTAGAATTTTTTTGCACATTTATGGTTCCGTACCAAACCGAAAAATCAAGTTAGTTGTATTTATTTTATTTATTTATTTACACTTTATTGTACACCATTATAATAGGTTGTAATAGGAAACAAAAGGGAAATTCAAAGAAAAAATCTGATTTATCAATTTATTGGTATTTGTTAGTAAAATATACGTAATAATAAACAATTCCACCAAATTTCAAGTTCGTTCGTCAAAGGGAAGTTAAAAGCTGACTTTGGTGGCTTCTCATTCCTTCTTTTCGTAATATTTTTTAAAACAAAAATTTCAGTATTTATCAACTCAACGAGCTCCAAACAAAGATCACTCTATGGGGTAGGTCAAAATGGTTTTTCACCCTGTAGCTGTTTGGGAAAAACATATAAAAATATGATTTGCAAATTCGTATGGCTTTGCGTCAATAACATGCTTATACTGTCAGTTTGAAGACTTTTGTCTGTAAAACCTGTGTGACAGACGACGGACAAACAGATACGTGAGTAACATGAATAGGGCTCCGTTTGGACCCTTCGGATACGGAACCCTAATAGTCAGTAAATCTAAATTAGAGGTTTGAAAGTAAATCAGTAATGGCGATAATTTATAATGAATAAATATTGGTAAATAAAATTAGATTAATATACCTACTTAGAAATCCTTTCGATTAGAGCTGATTACCTTACATCATCAATTGACAACACCCATAATTTCACAGTCTAGATAAAATAAAATTGATTTATGAATATAATTAACGTACCTAGATACTTGAAGGTAATTATAGTTTGATTAATCATCACTGAAAGCTATCACACGTCATAAATAATCAAATAATTATTAAAATGATTATCGCTTTCCAAACAGAAGATAATCACCGATTAATCATTATTAATTTATATCAATCACAATCAGACATGGTTAGGTTTTAGATTTTCTTGGAAGATAATTGTTTCTACTCTAAGTTCCACGTCATTAGAAATTGAAAATGCGTATGTTTTGAGTCACAAGTATCAATTGGATTGGTTATTTCACCTGTTGATATACATAATAATTGGCTAGTACAAAATTATATGTTTGTTACTCATTCACGCCAGAACGGCTCAACCGATCTGGATGAAATTTGGCACAGAGACAGAGAGATTATAGTCTCGAATAGCATATAGGCTTTTTATCCCGGTATAATGTTTCCTTGGGATGATAAAACACTTTTCACGCGGGAGAAGCCACTGGCAGAAGCTAGTTTATTTCTAAAAAATCTCGATAATTATGTGACCACTAAAAATCAGCGGCGTGCTGTGGGACGACGACACAATATTATGTTAAATGGAAGCTTTCTTGCCACAATCACGACATGCATCTGTCTGACATCTTTTTCACCCTATTTCTTTTCTGTTTTATACAAAATGTAGGTAGTATATGTTATTATTGTTTTATTTATTTCTCGTCTTTACTAACTTAATTCAAGTACTACTAATACTATTGTTAAGGGTTTAGCTTAAGCATGTAATTATATTGTATGTCGTTTTGTGACAGTTAAACACTTTTTCTTTCTTTCTTCTTTCTATTTACGCTCGTTATATAAATATTGGTTGTTCTGTACACATAAAACTTACGTAGGTAATATTTTATTTTATTCTAAATATTATGATTGTATTGTCATGCATCTAGAAATTTATGAGCATGCCTGCAGGCGATAAGACTTACAAATCACCATTACTGAACATTGTTGCAGACTTTAAACTCATAGATACTATGTGATGTTTCTATTCTTGCACACATTGCTGTTCTTTGTGATATTTATCAAGCATATTTTATTATCCGTAGCAAGATTGAAGGATATAAGTAATTTTGAAAGATGGGGAAACACATAGATATTAATTTCGAGATATTTTGCATTGATTAATCAATTATATTTTAAAGATATGCATCGAACAAATAAATTATGACCGATTGCTTTTGCGTGTGCAAAAAAAAAGTACAATCGTTTGATGGCATGATAAAAATTACATATAGCTGTGTCACAGGTTTCTTAAAGTTTAAATTATGATTTAATTATTATTTGATTTCCACTTTCAAAGATTAACGTCAGTCTTTAACATGCGCGAGAATAACATTGAGATTGCAACTGGCAAGCAATGATCTAATTAGCCTTTTCCCAATTATGTTGAAGCCATTAAGTATTTTACATGGCTAAGCGACTGCCTATCTGACCTCCACAACCCAGTCACTGTCACTGTGTAACACGATACACCTTGGTAATCCACCGCACTATTCCAAAACCACTGCAATGCTTAAAAGCTAGAATCAACAGCGCCGAGGCAATGATGCTCGACGCTCCTGTAGAATGAATTTAACTGTCTTGGATCCCGCAACGAAATTAATCGGATAAGAATAACGGAGGAGTAGGAAAAAAAACATAATTGCCACTTCCCTCCATATCAAGCAAACAAGGCCAATAGGCACAAAAGTTCGTTTACAACTGGGATAAACCCAGTTGCCTAGCACCATGGATAAAAATTATCGTTAATATTTTCGTCATATTTGATTCCAATAATAGGTACCTATGCCAAAAACACTTGAACGCACGGAATTTTTTTCTAGTTTCTACAAGGTCCGTATAATAAATAACTCTAGATGCAACCTGTACATTATCCAACATGGTATTGCGTTAATTCTGCCAAAAAATACACTCCCATAAGATATGAAGTACATCAGTACAGATTAAACATATTCGCAGTCTGATGTTGAACATTGATATAAAGACAAGGCAACAAGCTTGAAGGAAAATCATTTACTTTTAAAGTTAGAATGTCATGTGGGAAATTGGGCCACTTAGTTATCCACCTCCAGCCACGTCCTGACCAGCCGGTCACGAACAGATGGTAAGGATTGGTGGAGGTGTCGGCCCTTGATGGAATTAACCCCCTACATTGCCATTCGGATAAAATTGCCTACCAGATATCTTTTATGGTTTAAATAATCTAGAACTTTTCACACGGTCATTCTGCGTATAGTATGTTAATATGCGGTCAGTACATTGCAGCACATTGCTGCACTTCAAGATTGACCGGAAGTACGCCAGCAAATATAGTGGCCCTGACGGCCCAAACAGGTGCCCCGTAGCACATACAACCCATACCTAAGTTGTATGTGCTACTGGTTATGTGTTATATTGGGCTACTTACTAGTAGCTCCAAAAATAGTCTTTAAAGTTGAAAATACAGACCCCACGTAGATTTAGAGAAGTTCTTTTTTGCTTTTTCACCGACTATTTTAATAATGCAAAATTCCTCTCTAATCACTAACACTCCAAGATAGCACACGGACTGTTTCCTGAGACCTCTTGGTAAGACTGGTGCCAGATTTAAAGGTTCTGACTGTCCGTAACGATCACCACCAACCCGAACTGGGGTTGCGTAATGGTTTACGGCCCATCCCCTCTTTCACAGAGAGGAGAGGCCTCCTGTCCGAGCAGAGAACATGGAAACATTACTGATGATGATGACTACCCATAACATACCAGGGACCAACATCATAACGCACTTTCCGAGGCACGGAGGAAACTCGCCATGAAAGAAAATATAATCACCCATATACAGACCCATCTCAGCAAGCATTTCTTACCCTTGAAGATCGACCTTTGTGGCTACTATTATTTAGGCTCGAGCACGAGTTTGCAACTGGTGCACTTCAAGAAATATTGCTCCCGCCATTCTCTCGAAGACAGACCCCACCCAACCGCACCTCAGGCGTGCAAAGTAATTTCCTCGGCTCAATATTTCACAGTGCCCACACTAGCGGCATAAATATGAATAATCGACACCGTTCGCTTCGACAATACACATAAATTATTCGAAGCGAAAGCGATAGGGCCCGGTCGGCCCCGCTCCGCTGAGTTAAAGCGTACTCAAAGAGTAGCTATTATGTGCGCGATTTATAACTAAATGTATTTGTTTATGAGGCCCGTTTATCTGTTCGACGAGCTTAATTGTTATGTTGAATAAAATATAGAGCCAGTGGTTCTACACAAAGTAACAATCTATCAGTGATGGCGATTGTCGCAATGCCGATATGTAAGGGTGTATCACGTGACTTATCGATAGCACTTGTCAACCCTGTCCATTGACGGTTTCCGTACCCAAAGGGTACAAACGGGACCCTACTACTAAGACTCCACGATCCGTCTCTCTGTCTGTCTGTCACCAGGCTGTATCTCATGAACCGTGATAGCTAGACAGTTGAAATTTTCACAAATGATGTATTTATTTTGCCGCTATAACAACAAATACTAAAGAACAAATAATAAAATAAATATTTAAGTGGGGCTCCCGTACAACAAACGTATTTTTTTTCCGTTTTTTTATGATAGTGGTACGGAACCCTTCGTGCGCGAGTCTGACTTGCACTTGGCCGGTTTTATTGACATTTTAGCAATCGCTTTCGCGACGCTTTTGTTGATAGAGTATCACTTGGCCTACAGACTCTTGTCGCATATCTGGTAAATGGAACCAGCTGATTATGTACAACATTATAAAGATGTGTCCGAGGCTGGGTGCTATTTTATTAGCAGTGATGATATTTGCACTCATATGTTGCCTTGAAGATGAAAATGTTGTCCCATCATAAGCACTAGTGATGGGAAATATTTTAATCTGTTGTAAACCTAAAAATACAACAACAGCAGCAAAGTGTAAACTTAAAAACTATGTTCAATCAAATCCTGTGGTTAGTGACATAATATTATAAACAAAATGACCGAAACACAAGGAACAAAAGACTTAAAGCGGGAGCCGAAGAATCGACTGATGTGGCGTACTCATCCTGAGAGAAGACCAACTTGTCTGCAATAATAACCGTAGTTGATAGAATTAGAGCTGATTTCAAAAATGATTTTTATCTGAAGAATAAATAAGGCGCTTAATCCGGCTAGGTTATTGCTCAGATAAAAGTTTTGCTACTATTGAAAAATCTGCCCTAAGAATTATATTTCACGTTGGAAATTCTCAATTCCAATTTTCGTCAATTTGACACACAAAACACCTGCATCACACGCCACAAATTAACCTCACGAACACATGAAGAATTCACAACTCCAACCAATTACAGAGCGACACAAACGTCTTTATGGCAGCAATTTGGTGTATTCTTAATGTCGGTGACTGTCATTATATTGTGTATAATTTTGTGTCATTATTACAGTCAATTGACACTATTCCTGTAATCAGTGATCGTTAACTGTAAGCGAATGAGATTATCCTTCAAACGCAGTTTGCCCTCTGGTTGTGTTGTTAGTTGTGTGCCTGAGTTTGATTCGGCCCTAAATATTTATTAAATTGTGAAGACACATTTACCATAAATCTGCTGTTTTAAGTACTTACATTACGCAGTACCTACCTATGACGATGTCCTGAGTTTAATTGCCAGATCGGGGAGTCCCAAGAATTTCTCAGTAATAATCTGGAGGCTGGATTGGCGCCTGTTCAATGGCAATATCCTCGTCCCATAATATCGTTATAGGGGCTCAAATATAACTGGTAAAGTGTGGGTTTAATAACGTACTGCCTTATCCTAAAGGTGAGTATACACTAAAGCATTTCGTGAGCATTTCAATGTAATGTAACGTTCTTACGAATTACAAAAAAATGCTCAGTTTTCTAAAGCATTTCTTTGTAATGTAATGTTCTTGTGAATGTTCGACGCTGCGTTCGACGTCATGCTCGCAGCAAGTAAGCATTTTCCTGTAACATTTCTTTGTACCTTGCGTTTTTTATTGACCTCACTTCTCGTCACCCGCGTTCGTGCCCTTGCTCGATAAAATGTTACACTAAAACGCTGGTTGGTTTTTAAAATCAGGTTGTAACAAAACATCGAGCGTTATGTTTGAAGTGTGGTTCGAGTAAAACAAGAAATGCCTATACTCACCTTTAGGGGACAACGAGAATCATGTTATTAGTAACGAATAGCCGTGTTCTACTATTTCCATTCAAAGCTTAATAAGGAAATCTATTCACCAAATCAATCAATTCAAAATTCTAGGTGATCGCAGTGCAATCACATCAGTATTCAAAACCATAATCCCCACACTACCACCCATGAATACTTTAATGATCATCCAAACCGAAAAGACCACCCCAATGTCCAAAGACCACACTGCTTCAGACCCAAAAATAATTTACAACTCTACAATTTTGTCAGTTACATGAAGCGATCAATCATGAAGGATATCAATAAGGAACTTAGCATTTCAGTAGTGGGCATAATAAGATGCCCCGCTGAGTACGGCGCGTTTAACATGTTGGTGGCTTTAATGGTGGCAATAAATTATTACGAAGGCCCACTCGTTATTATAATAGAGGTGCACCGACGTGATATAGTAATAGAAGCGCGTGATATGAAAAATGTGTTATGGGATGTGAAAGTTTACGCCCTTTTCCGGTTATCACGAGGAGCTTTAGAAAATGATTGTGAGAAATTAGTATCTAAGTAACCAATAATTACTTTCAGTTGTATGGACTAGCTGTAGTATAATAGAGCCGACGATTGGTCAGAATAAGTTTGATGAAAACAGTACCAACATTTTTAGACGTTCTTCTTCTTTTTCCAACTCTCTTTCCAGTTTAGCTGGAGCCAGGTTATCTGAGTGTTAAGATAAAAGTAGAAGAAGCTCTAAGAAACGATGGATAGGCTCAAATCAAATATTTTATTACAACATTAAACATGATTACAAATTATTAGTGTTCGTTAACAGCTACATTAGTGTGAAATTGTGTTGTAGCCATTAGCACCCACCTCTCAGAGAGCAGACATCGGTGTTCCAATATTTATAACAAAAATATATTACAATTTCAATCAATTGATATTATTGAAAAAAAATATTTTACAACTACCAAACCATTAAAAAAAAAGACTGTGGTAAATATTACGTGGAGGAAGGAGGTGAGTGCTGAGATGACCACTCATAGAGGATATGAACGAAGAATACATTCATTTGTAGCGTAGACTTCAAATAAATTAGAATAAGGGCACCATAATGATAAAGAGGAGGACTAATCGATACCTAACTTAATTCAATGCGGTAACTGACAAAAATAAATCTGTTATTTTTTTAATGAAATGTTAAAAAAATTATTTATGATCCACACAACATAAAAAAATACATCTAAAACTTTAATCCATACAGTTCGATAAACCGAAGCTTATAATAAAATCTTATTAACAACATAACATTCTAACACCGAATCCACAAATATTATCAGGACAATGTTAATAACACTTTTATTACTAAATTATTGGTTATAAACGCAGCTTACTAACATTTGGGTCAGTTGTAAACCAGGTGCCATTTATTTGCCTTCATTGAGATTAATTTGTTGTTTGACTAAAGTTCAATCCTGTTGGGCTTAGTATACTTCGCAACCGGATTACGGGTTCACATCAATTACTGCCATAGAACTTGTCGAATTGTAATAATTATGATGCTTTGTCTATGATAAATATATTTAAAGCCTCATTGGTGATGTTCTTCAGATAACTCAGGTCCGTAGTGCTCACAACGAACTGCGTATTAACATTAGATGTGAGAAAGTAAACGAAACAAAAGTAGTACAGTAGTCACAGCGAATCTTTGAATCTCTGAAATTGGATCTGCCAACCATTGCAAGGAACAGTTTGTCATCGAGTATTCTGCATAGTGTAAGCGAGATAGGACGATGCGAGAAACGTAAGCGAGTAAAAAGGCAGTTGTACAATGATATCTTCTACTTCGACATAGACACAAAAATTGCAACTGCGCAGGGTCTTGCAGCCAACTTCAAAGATACAAAGATCCACTGTGACCACTATAAGTAAGGTTAGTTGCACGAAGCCTTCTGAAGTTTCTTCAACTTTTGGGAACAGGTGTCAGTTTATGTGTGTATGTCACATATAACTACATGCCTATATTGCCCAAAGGGTTAGGCAGGGTTTTGCCTATAGTAAGCCCGCATTTCACCAGTTATGTTTTAAATCTCATGTAATATTGGCAGCAACTAGGCACAAATCCAAACTCCGGGATACTACAGAACAATTCTAGAAGGATAAAACGTGCTCCATCACAGTAGCAGTAGTTATGTCAAAACTTTGCCATTTCCTACTTTCATTCTTATGTATTCATTTTTTTTTTAATTCTTGTCATTTTAGATACAGCTTTATGGCCTTTATGTTACAAACATGATTCACCTGTAACAAAAATAAACATTACATTATATTCCTTTCAAAAAATTAGACAAAATACTTTTTTTATCTAGCGGTTGCTGGAAAAAGTACTTAATGTTCTTATTTAGCTATCTTTTTGAAAGTGTTTTGCTTTATCGACTCCACACTTTTATGGCGTTTGAAACGAGACAAAGCTAAGTTCTTCGGTACATCTTTTGTGACAAATGCCGACAGGATTGTTTCATTTTTATCGTTTTATTTTCTATGTCTAGGGTGGTCCTGTCAGCTAGGCCACCTGCTTCAAGCGTTGTAAAATTAACCTAGATCTAGTTTCTCCACGGAAATTGATTTAAGTTAATGGCTTGACACTCGTAAAATACATTCGTTAGGTAATAAAATTGCAGAAAGTTAATTTAAATTATTTGCACTTACTTTAATTTGCAAGCACCGGGATAAACCAAACTTAATGCAGCTGTTAAATACATAAATATCAAAGAAACGATGGATTATATTTCACTAAATAGCTAAGAGAAGAGCTCAGCTAAGGAGTGGCATTCCCTGTCGGAGTCTGTGATTTCTGATATCTGCAATCTAGGGGTCTTTAAGTCAAGAGTGAATAGGTTACTTCTAGGCAAGCGTGCTCCACCGTCAACCACATCATCGCTTAACATCAGGCGAGATAATTTTTAAACGCGAGCCTATCACAAATTTTAATTGAAAACGGATTAGCATATTATAAATAAAAAAAATCGTATTTTGTTGCGGCTGCCTAAAACCCTCCTTCAAATGACTCGACACTACTCTGTTTTGACCGGTATTAACCATAGTGTTCCTCGTATGGTGCGATATCATCGTTCCGCTGCTACAATAGTCTACTTCGTTATTGATTTTATACAAAAACAAGCACTAAATACTGTCGGTTATTACCAACTTTCTATTTAAAACCCACATTTTGTCACCACATCGCAAAACATTTCTAAAAATATTTCTGCCTTGTTTAATTACAACAAAACTATGTATCTTTCACACCCAGTTGGCATGGCCAGAGGTGTTTAATAGATTGTCAATCGTCGGGACATAGTTGGCAGATGACGGGCATCGCGCCGGCAGTAAATGCCAAAATGCCGAAAGACAGGATGTATGGACAGGTTTATTGTTTTAACTGGTGGGGAATGTTATTCTAGGTTGTTGAATTTTTATAGATTTTTGTGCAAGTAATGGCAGATCATTAGGTAATATTATCACTCTGTGATAAACCGAATCTAGTATCTCAGAAGTAAGAAACTCAATACCTACTACGTATATTTATTCTATTACAACAGTCTATCTTTTTCGATTTACTTTGTTTCTAATATTAGGTACTTGTTTGTTATTTTCTTAGTATGTATTAAACTACATTTTGTTCTACTTTTGACACACTGTTTTTATTCGTATTTCGTAAATATTTTTAATAACAAGCCGCGAGCAACGAGCAGCGAGCTTTTAAAATATGACTGTCTGTAATTTGTTTTTTTAGCCTAAACATCTCAAAGAGCAACCCATTTTCTCATATTCTATTAAAAGCTACATCTAAACCTTTATCATGTTCATGCCTTCTGAGACAAAACAGTGATATTTCATCTGCCACGGTAGCCAATCTCAACGAAGATTTATAGTAAACTTTACCTTCACCTATCTAAAAACTAAAATACCAATATTATAAAAGCTCAAGTAATCACACAACATCTAATCTTATAAGCGCGATGACTTACAGTTCGTAACATAAGGAGTCATTAGGAGGAGTGGCTGATCCATCATCCTGTCAGGATCCGCTCCCGTGTGACTTGCAGCCATTAGCGTCTTCATTCTGTGGCCGCTTTAATTACTTGTTTAAACGCAAGTTGAGGATGAGCTGAAAAATATTGGAACTTTAGTGATTGTTTTAAGTTTTATAAGAGTTTATAAAATTTTCGGGCTCCAGGGGTCTACTATGATGTCTTAATACCATAATTATGCCTGTGTTAGAGAGAGACGGAGTTATAGAGGTCAAAATGTTATCTTGCTACAGATAGATTGATAAAGTAATAATGTGTAAACGTAACCTATGTTGTTATTGTCCATAATGTGTAGAAAGTTAACTGTGTCCTGAAATACAGGCTCGGCTCTGCTTATCGTAGTCGTATTTGCTCATTTTTTATTCTTTTGCATATATTTCATAGCTTTAATATTTGATTATAATGTTCAAATTGTACAGTATTAATGGAGAAACAAATATTATATTATAGCACTACACCTTTTTCACATCGGAATCATGGCATACGTCCCCTCAAATATTAAAAGCTTAAAGGAGATGGCTGGCGATGGTGTACGAGGTCTTGGTCGGAGAAGACAACTCACTGGAAGAGTGGACGATTAGGGGAGAGACTTTTGGCAGTAGAACAATATAGGTTGATAAAAAAATTACATCAAACAGAAAAAAACGCTACATCTGTATCCTCCTCCCCTTTTTAAGTTGGTTAAACAGGTTGGTGCAAAAAACTAGTATAATGTGAAGGATAAACCAGAAGAAAACTCGATAATTCACTTCGAAAAACCTACAAACTATGTTGAACATCCGTCTTACATCTATGAGTATAGAACGACCCGATCCATAGTCTCATTGATAATGCAATTCAATATAATAAAAGAGCAAGCTACTTCAAGAATCAAACGACATAAAATTAACAACCACGCCATTCGTGTAGATAATCTACATTGCCATCTATACCTCGACATGGAAACCCCAGATATCAATCTACAAATATTGCTGATTTCAAATAAGAATCAGCCGATCGATCATGATCTAAGCTTCATAAAGCCGTTTTATCAAACAGCGAGGTAAACTTGCCAATAAATAATACTATATCTAGCTTCAGTCAATATAAATCACATATTAATACCAGATAATAGGATTAGTATGATTTCTCTGACAGATATTGATTACCTAGCAAATAGATGGGGGGTAGATTAGATATTGTTAATGCACTTGGTAAGGCTAATGATTGCTTGAGTCGTTGGTCTGATGATCTCTGAACTTTTGATGTAAAGGGTGGAGGAGAATTGATAGAGTTGGTGAGAATGAGTGTGTATATTCATGATGAAGATGAATGAAAGGCTGGCCACAGATAACGTTTGAGTGAAAGGTTATAACTATATATAGCCAATATTACTGGCGAAATGTGAGTGCAGTATAGCATATCTGCCTAACCTTTCGGGAAAAGTCATGGTCAGCCAATTTTTGGTAAGACTTATCTTCTTTTATTAATGCCAACAATGATAGCAAGGATGCAGTGAAAAAAGCATGATAACGGTAATTTTCAGCTTATTGTCCGTAAAATGTTTATCTCCTGATTTATTTCTTTATTACATCCTGACATCAAAGGCATCTTGTCCTATAATTACTGTTACTACATAATTATCTGTAAGTAATAACATTTCCTCTCAATTGTTCGAAGTAGCCAATTTAGTATCGCATAAACTGCAGACGAACATATCAGACATTGATCAGAACAAATTGACCTCCCATAATTTTGCAATGCGATATTATCCTCAAAGGTTATCAAAACCTCAATAAAGCTTATCTTTAGTAAGTAAAAAATTAAGTAATTTAACATTATACTTTCTCATTCAAGTTTAAAGACCAAAATTACACGTTAAGTGTCATTAACAAAATGTCACGAACGATTGTCTCAAAGTGACATTAAAGAAAGCTACTTGGTAACGTGTCATTATAAAGATATAAGGGGCCAAGTTGACAACTTGGTTACAATAAAAATGAGTTTTGACGTTGACAAATTGCTGGCAGAGGGCGCCCCGGGCGGGCTTGTTAATGTCGCTGGTGCGACTACAGTGAGTGTGGTGTTGGGAACATTGTGGAAATATTTGCTGTTTGGCTTTCTAAGTGTGAAATATTTTTCACAAGACATTATTTTTCAGTGTTTTTGTAATGTATTATGTTTTCTTGTAGTGTTTGTATTCCGACTTCGTTTTGAGACTTCAGTTTAGTAGTCATCCCTAGTCTCCTATAGTAAAAAATATAGCGGCATTTTTGTATCTAAAAAGTTTAAGCATTTGTAAAAAAGCAAAGAGACACTAAGAGTGAAAAGTGTAAATTGATATTTTTGCCACTGGATAAACAAAAATATACAGCCATACAAGATCTACTTAATCACAATAATAAAATGAGACTTTTTTAGACGTAACTATCAGTTTTTCCAAAAATACAACATTTATGCTTAAATTTCCACTTTAAAATGTATGCTCGAAAATTAATATGTTGACCTTAATGTATGAAGTCATTAATACAAGTTTTTTGAAGCCAATTTATTATTTTAATGTCATGTTGGTACGAAAAATTTGTAAATTATTATAATTCAATTTTCAATAAGCATTCCAACATTTTATTTTATCAGCAGCTTGGAGGAACGAAAATGTTGAGAAGCGAGTTTAAATTATTGTAAGTTCAAACATTTATATTTAATTAGATAAATCCATTTTATTACAGTCTGATAAACTAAAACGTTTAAAATGCTAGGAATTTATTGATAATTGATAAGCATTAACTCTTTCCTAGGAAACATTAAGAAATCGGGTGAGATAGTGGTCAAGCACGTGCATATAGAATACATAAAAAAAAACATTTTTTTTTTGGTCTGCCGGTCTAAATCAGATATACTCCAATAATTAAATACATCTACATATAATCTTGTAATCTTAAATGGAGACTTTTCTTTACACGTATAGATGCATACATAGTGACGAAACTATTCTGAAAGATCATCTCCGTTTCTTTCTCGCTCATCTTGATTTGATACAAAGGTATCACGGCCATTAGTAGCGTTCATCAATACAAGCGAGCATCGGTCATGCCGTGACTAGATAATGATGAAAGAAGCTTCCAATGAGTTTGATCTACTTACGACTCATGTATACGTTTTGTGTTTTCTTTATTCTAAGACTTATGCACTACTAGCTTCTGGCAGCGGCATCTTCCACGTGATAAATGTTTTCTTATCCCAAGGGAACATTCTACTGGGGTAGCCTATGTGCTATTTCTACACTATAATCTATGTCTGTGCCAAATTTCATCTAGATTCGTTCAGCTGTTCTAGCGTGATTGAGTTACAAACATACCTCCAAACAAACATCCATTCATACTTTTACATTTATAATATTATTAAGATTGGATACTAATTTGATATAAATCGGTAGCATATGCCTGCAACCAAGTATTGGGTTTTTACTCATATAACTTTGCATCAAAGTGACTGGTTATTTATTTGTAAGCTCTACAAAAGACTTGATAGATGTGACCGATATATCATAAAATATTGAGCTTACCAACAAACAAAAGTGCCTACGTAATTACTATGTCAAAATATGTCATATTTCTGCATTCATTACACTGAATATGAACAAAATTCTTATCACGTTATCAGTCCTTACGAAAGGCCTCTAAAATTAACTTAATACCAATAAATTATATATTAAACTGACGCCGATAGTGCTCATATATATGTCTAGTAGGGATTATACGTAAATCTACACAAGAATAATAATATACATCAATGCCTTTGGGTTCACGGATTTTTTTGTACTTAACTTAAAAATAAAAGATAACTTTCCTGCATTGTGATATGATTTCTCAATTAACATTCCATGTGATTTGATTTGAATCGTAAATTGGTCATCTGAAACATCAATCTTGAAATAAGATTCTAAAAATCTTTGGATTTTAAGAGATTCTGCTTACTCTAAAAACTAATAACACAACCCGTCATTTTTAACCCAAATAAAATTAACACACGGATTCTAGAACGCGAACTAAAGGTACAATTCCCAAGGCGCCAAGTGCAACCACCTCTCAAATCTGACAAGAGCATGAATAAATCATAACCGTTCTCTGTAATAAAGTAGCCATGTTTATCCGAACATTCATTTATCACAGTTTTGCCAACCTACTATAAAATGACCCTTCGGATTTTGGCCCTCCATACCAGCTAAAGCTCATAGTCACTGGTACTTCGGCATTCATGATTGCAGCAGTCATCAATCACCCGCGTCGGTTAGAATGATGGTCGGTATATTGCGTAATGTGTTTGAAGAATGTTTATTTGTAAGCTTTTTGTGAGTTTTTTCAAGTTGTTTTTGTTGATTAATAGCTTGATGGATGGATCTAAAGGATGGGATTGCGTTTTAATTGCTGGTGTAATTTTGTTTGGGGAGATTAGTGATGGTGATCTTTATAGTTTAATATATAAAGACTACAGAATAAATGAATAATCTTACACATTGATTGTAGATTAGTACGAAACGTAAGCTACTAACGAACTCTAAACGGGTCTACAATAAAAACCACCTCAATAAATTACTAGGGAAGTACTTACAAGAAACCTTTGGATAGTAATGAGCTTGCTAAAGATAGCCGTAGTTCTAGAAAATCTAAACAGATTTAAGAAGAAAATGCAAAACATGATAAAGATACTAATGGTGCTGACACTCAAAATTCTGTATACCTACATCGAAAAAGAAAATGACCCATACGAAAGCAAACATGACGTAAATTGATAGCTTCGCAGATGCCAAGAAACTTGAATATTTCATCGCTTCTGTGAACAATGTGTCGATGTGCGTTTGATAAACGTTGACAGTAATATAATTCGAAATGACACGTTGACAGAATATCAATGTGTTGCTTGGAATTGAGGGTGCTTAATTTGTAAAAACTTTTGTTAGCTTATTTTTTATTATACTTTAAAAGTGTGAATAATCTTTTAAAATTTACATATGAAACTTTATAAATGTATGTTTTACAGTTACAAATACCCGATTATGACTTATTTAATTGATTAACTGTATAGCTTATCTATTAAGGTATTTATAGCGTCATGATTAATACTTGTGTATGACGTTATTTATAACACGGAAATCTTCATTAAAACACGCCGTAATGATTTATGAATTTTACTAATATAAAAATTATAAAAAAGCTATGATGTATATTATCCATATCAATTCTAAATATATTCAGGCCAAAATTCTAAAATTGCTTTTCATTTTGAACAAACAGCAAAAAAAAACACGTTTAATATCAATGGCATTGACAAATGTTGAAAGATAGACAATATAACAATCATCCATCCAATTTATACTTAACGTCATCGTTGGAAATTGGATCAATTTTAGTCAATTTATCATAATGATTCATTATCATTGGTTATGTCGATAATGTATGACCTGAATGCATTATCTAGATTAGCTTTTATTAGTACGTAGGTATATATGAATGATATCATTTGTGAGTGATTTATGAGAGTAATTTTGGAATGTCTGCGGCTTAAGATAATGGTACATCCGTGATATGACGTTTGTGATATATTGTGGTGAAAGTAAAACTGAATTATTACTCAAGTCTAAGATAGACGACATTTCTTATTATTTTCATTCTATTATTCGAAATTATTTTAAAATAATTTCTTAAACATTTGGGGTTTTTTATAATTTACTTAATTTGCATTAAAGCCTGGCAACTTGAGTATAAAAATATTTACCACCAGAATAATGATTCAAGTTCCATGTCCTCCGTGTCGTATAATGATGACTTGTTGCTGATTAGAGGATTAAAGAGAAAGAGGATTAAATTATTTACTTTCCTTAAAATTGCAAATACTTTGTAGATTCATAGAATGATATTGATATTGATGTTATCAATTATGTTATTCGTATCAGTAAAAAGGTGCTTTTAAAATAAACATATCTAACCAGCGGTTTCGCCCGCGTGAATGTCGAAAATTATCCCACGGGAACATATACCCGGCCTAAAATTGTATCCTATGTGCTATTTCTGACTATAATCTATCTGTGTGCCAAATTTCGTCCAGATCCGTTTAGTAGTTTTTGTGTGAAAGAGTAACAAACATACAAACACACTTACACTCTTAGTGTGATTATTATCAGTAAGCCTTCCTGTTTTTTATTATCTAGTAGTTGATTGTTATTAGGGTTTCCCAAAATTGTTACCAAGTATTGTATTTTGTACATTATGTAGTGACACGTGTAATCTTCATACTAATTTATTACTTGTTTCTATCGGATTCTGAAGTAACCTTTTTAGAATCACGACTTTTGACTGCGTGGGAAGTTCTAAAGCTTAACATAATTTGAATGAAATCGCCATAAAAGTTGTTGGCAGGAGTACTTTGTAAGCATTCACGACTTTACTATTCATGTCAGAATAAGTTTCTTATCGTAACAAGTTGGTACAACAAAGTTATATAGCAGTGTTTACTATAGCATGTTTTTAGTCTTACAAAAATATAGAATTTATTGAAAATAAAGATCTTACATAGTGGTCATGGCTGAGACCATGGAGAGCCTCAATACAATGCTCGATGACCTCAGTAGAGCTTCCGGAAGAGTGGGTCTTAAAATGAACATGGACAAAACCAAGGTGATGTTGAATGCCCATGTTACACCCACTCCTATCAAGGTTGGAGACTCTACACTCGAAGTTGTGGAAGATTATGTCTACCTGGGACAAACGATCCAGTTGGGTAGGGCCAACTTCGAGAGAGAGATAAACCGTCGAATCCGACTCGGCTGGGCAGCGTTCGGGAAGTTGCGCGGTGTCTTCTCGTCCAACTTACCACAGTGTCTCAAGACAAAAGTCTATGACCAGTGTGTGTTGCCAGTGATGACATATGGCTCTGAGACGTGGTCGCTTACAATGGGCCTTATCAGAAAGCTTACAGTCACTCAAAGGGCAATGGAGAGGGCTATGCTCGGCATTTCCTTGCGTGATCGAATCAGAAATGTAGAGATCCGTAAGAGAACCAATGTTACCGACATAGCTCGAAGAATTGCCAAACTTAAGTGGCAGTGGGCAGGGCACATTGCTCGCAGAACGGATGGCCGATGGGGCAGAAAGGTTCTGGAGTGGCGACCGCGAACCGGAAGACGTTGCGTTGGAAGGCCTCCCACCAGGTGGACCGATGACCTCGTGAAGGTTGCGGGGATCCGCTGGTTGCGAGACGCACGGGACCGATCAATGTGGCGACGCTTGGGGGAGGCCTATGTCCAGCAGTGGACGTCTTTCGGCTGATATGACTAAAGATCTTACCTCAATAGTCAAACGACACGTGATTTTATAATCGGAAGCAACCATTAATTTAGCAAAGTTGTTAACCGTAGCAATCTGCTACGTTTAACTTATAAAACTCTACATAATTCCTCTTCATTTTATGAGTGCAATTAAGTGTTCAATCATGTTAATTTACGAAAAATTTATCAGGCAAATAAAACCTAATCTCTTTGAATTTCATAATTGACTGGTCTGTCTGCAAAATTTTCTAAAACTCACTATTACATCCAAGCTATCAAAAGCCCAACACTAAAAAGATGAAGACAGAAAAAGACAGACACTATCGTTGGAGCGTCTATTTAACTCCCAACCTTATCGTTGTTGTCTAGGGTATAAATTAGATTATCAAAGGAAGAAGTATCAAGTAATTACTCACGGCCGACGGCGTGATACCGATTGACTTTGATAAAACGCCCCAACCTACTTGTTTAACACGATTTATTACCTGCAAGCCACGAGAGAGGGCCTGGACGGCCGTCGCAGAGAATCTAGAATTTTTATTAGATGTTGGATGTGATAAGCTGAGAGGTGATAATTTGAAGACATGAGAAATATCTGAAGGTTTATTAGTTGTCGTCTTTGAAGGAGTGGTTATGTATGGAATGGATGACTGTCTTGCATCTTTGTTAGGTGTTGGATGTGCTAAAGAGCAACTGACGATGCAACTGCTGATTTTTTTGTTAACGTTTTATTCATCGACAGTGTCTCTTGTCAGCCAGATAATAGCTTGTCTCAAAATAATAGTGTAAGCAAAGGGCTTATACCCTGCAGTTAGATGTTGCAGACTAGAATATAAATAAGTTATACAAGCCACTTGTCTTCAATGTTATATAATCAAACGCGCTACTAGTGCGCGGCACCATGACATAATGAATATTGTCACAATCAGAATCTTCCATCGACGCTCGCGTATGTCAGGCTACAAGAACCACATTTGATTAACCCTGCAATTAACCCTAGGAATCTATTTCTATTTTAACGTCAATTGATATTGATTCCTCTTGACATATCGATTGTTCTTTGGAACGTAACATTTAAATTATAGATTGAATGATTTTCACCCTAGACCTAAACGAGAATGGGCATTATTTATAAAAATCTAGACACTGCAAATGATTCGCAGATTTTTTATTCGAAATTTCTTAAGAAAATTTAATGGCATTTTTATAAAAATTCTATATAAGCTTATGACAGATTGAAATACTGATTAAGATTTTTAATTTCTTTTTTATGCAAAGTTTGTATTAAGAATCTGCTGACCAGTATTAAAACTTATCTTATGTATGTTTTTCTTTAAGAAATAAGGTAATGTGAATTTATAATCTGTTGCAATACAATTCAGAGATTTGTATGATGATAATATCGTTAATATATAAGCCGGGTGGTCTTCTACAATTAAGACTGTGAATAATATCAAAAGGGAACAATAGTAATTAAAACGTTACGCTTCATTAATTTGGGAAAAATAAAGGTCAGTCGATACAGATGTTTTGTGCATTAAAAATGGTTAATATAATGTAATCAAACGTTAGTTTGTTTGTGGGTTAAGTAAACAATGGATTGGTTATTGACTGTTTTTGCTTTAGGTTAAGAGTATAAATCGATAATAAGAGTATAAATGATATTTTAATTATAATAGTACCTACCTTTGTTTTACACATAGGTAACTTTGATGTTGATATGCCAGGTATTGAATGTAAGGCAAAACAATTGAATTACTTGATTATGTGATTAAAGTAACAACATTGTTGTTTCCTAGTCGCAAAGTTAAAATACCAATGTAGTAATTTTTAAATAGTGCTTGGACGAAATAATAATAATCAACGATTTTAATGCAGATATTCTTGAAACTATTTGAGAGTTAAAGCTGCTTTGTTTGTTTAGCTAGTTCTACTTTATTTTTTGATAATTATTGATCAATTATATTTTTACCAACAACCCCTTTTATTTCTCTTCCTATAAATTAAACTGCCGCATCCACCACATATTCTGTCTAAATTGTTTCCCACTCCGTGGGCCTCACAGCGCGATGATCTATCAACTTGTCTTCACAAGATTAATGCGTGCAGATGATTGACGATTCGCGTTGTCGGCGTGCCTCTAATGGTACGTATGGCCAACGTTTGGTGCTTGGCAGTTGGTGACAGATGTTGGTTTACCAACACTCTTCTGTATTTTCACACCCGTTTTCTTTCAACCGTGCGTAGAATTTTAAGTGGGGATCTCGGGAAATATACTAGCATTTGGATGGTCTAAAGTCTCCCTTTGTGAAAGTGAGTGAAAGTCTATCTGGATATGGACACTGCAATTCATATTCGCAGTAAAGTTTTATTAGTCCTATAAAGTAAAATGTTATGACCGGCCAATGGAATGCCTCTAGAATGTGAGATGTCGGATACAATGCAATGTTTATTGTCGTCAAATAATTGTCAGTGTGTTTGAGGACATTAATGTACGGTCACCAGTGAGCCACAGTGTGTTAAATTATTACGAGTTATGACTGACAAACAGTAATTCTAACTTCTGTCGATATTTCTTTATGTAGTGTTTTTATAAAACAGTCTGGGTGGTCTTTATAACACTGTCAATAAATTTGATTATCTTGTTGTTCTTGATTCAATCGATGTTGATATTATTTTTAGTACCAGATACAATATCGAATTATGTCCTTGTGTGGCCTGCAAAAACAATTTCATAAAACGCAAAGTGGAACAAAACTTTATGCGTCCCAAGAAACTTAAGAGAAAACTAAAAATTTCAACATGTCCGCACAAACATTGGTCAGTAACAACCAATAAAAAAGTTGGTTCACATTTAAAAACAAGGCATGAAAGCTTATTTATAAGACGTCTTGGCGGATGTCTAATAGACAATAACGTGTGTTAAACTTAAATCAACTTGTCTGACGATCAAACAAGAATGTTGGACCACTTTATTCCTTTTGATTTTTCTTCGAAATATTTGCTTTGTTGACTCAGCATAGATGATGTATTGAGGATTCCATTAGCATAGTAAACATGGTTTTCGTGTGAAATATGTGAGTGTTTACTTAGTTTTGATTGTCTTGTGGTCTAATGCAATGTTTTGCTTACGTTTTTTTTCTATGGCATGTGTTGTGTTTGTCTGGCAACACAAAACTGTAGGTCTTCTTAATTTGTGCTACAAGAGCAATTGGGACTTTCCAGGTTGAGATTTTTTTGTTAAAAATGCAAATAGTTACATAGAATTGCACTCATTGTGCAAAACCAAATGAGTCTCAAAGAAAAGTTGTGAAAACACCACAATAATCGCCCATTAGCTACTGAACACCACAGAACGTAGCGTCATTATCATCATTGTTTCCACTAATGACACCACTTAACGAGCACTCGTTATACTGGCTACGACCATACAATTGTCAAAGAAACATCAAACAAAGAAACATATTAAACAACACCGTCATTTTCCTCAATTCGTCATTACCTCTCATTACATCATTACCGTTACCCGTTAGTAAAACACGTAATTTGCCTTGTTCTTCGTGTAAGTTATAAAATCTAGATTACTGTGAATCTAATTATGAACACAACAGCTCGGTGCAATTATTTCAAATCTGATAGACATGAATCTTGGAAGCCATCGCGTGACCGGCGGCTTGGAGCAGGCCGTCAATCATAAGGTGTCAAAGCATAAATACTTACTGGAAAAGTAGACGCGACTGCTTTTTCCGTTTTTAATTTTCATGCTCCTTTTGCTTTTGCACACAAAGGCAATTGATATTCATGTTTGTAACGGGGACGCATATCACTTTTTCCAATGGTTTCTTTTTCATTAAATTTTTTTAGTCTGTCTTCGTCAAGTATATCCTTGGCAGATGATTATGTAGTTATAACAACTAGTTGTGCACATTTGTTTCTGCCATTCAAGTTTAAATGCATGTCATTAGTTAAGTATACTAGCATTGCAGCTATTTAAAAATTTAAAATGAAACTGGCTTATACACTACTTAACCATCTGTTTTCTTCTCATCTAAATATTCATTATCCTAATTATAGACACTTCAAGCTTTTTCAAAGAATATATTACTCGTCGAATCTGTTTAACTTCATAACCTAATCTTTATTCCGTGTTGAAGTCTGTCATCACTGGGAAACAATAATGAACGAGAAAATGTTCGCGTTCATTACTAGCGACTTAATTAATACTGATAATTTGCATCAGTGTTGCAAATATAATTTATTGTTCCTGAGATTCTGTTTCGTGTAAAAACAGATAATCAACATGCCAACCAATCATTGTTGATAGCAAACAAAGCATAAGCCGCCAGTGATTTATTTATTTTGACATGAAATGGTAAAGCAGTAAATTAAAATGTTGAAACAAGCGAAGGTAAGTTGGAAAGGAACATCAATACTGACAAGGATGCAATGCACAATGGAGGTCAAAGTACTAATAATAACAAAGTACCAGTAACTTATCTTGTCGAAGGTGAAATAAAATATCATTGTGATTCTCATTTTCAAGGCATCAAACAAATGAGACATCATCAGACGTGTCGTGTAAGTGTCATCGTTGCAACGATTGCGTGCGCCGGCGACTGCAGCATTGAAATATTAGCCCAGGAGTCAGAGCGTGAAATTAATTCTTAAAACGAAAAGATAATGCGTTATTGTCCCGATCGATTTGAATTAAATCTACTAGGATTATTGGTAATTGAAATTTTAATGTTGGGTGTTTTGAATAGATGTAAGGTGTGCGTTTTTCAGGCCTCACTGGATGAATAATGGGCGTCTTTTTGTCACTGTATATTTCGCTGTGTGGTCTTTATTTAAAATGTAAATAGGTAAGATTTATTACTGTTTAAAGTTAAGCAATATAGTTGCCTTGATAAAATCAATGCTACTTAGTAGAAGATTTGCATAAAAGTTTTCATATATAAAACTCTCTATAGTTATAGTTCTGGTATAAATTCGCTTAATTTCATAATCTGATCTAATCATCATCATCATCATCATCAGCCTATTAATGTTCCTGCTGGGACACAGGCCGCCTCTCTGTGAGAGGGAATGGGCTGAATACTATCTTAGAAATAAAAATTAGTAACCAAGCATTTTATAATGACTTTGATAAAGCTAAAATAAGGTTCATATCAAGACCTACAGGTGAACTTGAATTAAAAGCAAATCAAAAAGATTTTGAGATATTCCATTATGCTATTGTATCTATCAATGACGCAAAAAATATGAAAAATAATTACACCTGCACCCAACAAGATATTAAAACTTATAGATAACCATCTATCACATTAATACCGATAATTACTCATCACTTCATCCGAAAGGAAAGTGATAGTAAAAACCGCTTATATTTCAATTTAATCTTGGCACGAACACCAATTTGTATTTACGTCTGGGCAGCGGCCGATCCAATTAAACTGATTGATACGATTGATTGAATAATATTGATTGGTGGCTTTGGAAATGATTGGGATAGAAACGTTGATTTAAAGGATGTATGAAAGGACTATTCGTGAATCCGGGGTTAAGGTCTCGACAGTTTGGGTCAAGCTTAATTGGTTTAAGTTTGAATTAATTATAGAAAATAACCAAACGGGTTCAAAGTAAATTACGTATCGTGTATTGCTACCTGAACTACTGATCTAGAGGCTCTATACAAGTTATATTATAAAAACGAAACCTCTAAAAATATATGGAAATGCCCAGCGCTATCGAAATGTCTCGTTAACAATCTCTTACATTTTGGCATTTTGACCATCACCATCGCTGATAGAATGCCACTTTGTCTAGATTTCATATAATACTATCGATAGCTCTTCAACACTGCCACTAAAACACAGATACAACTCGAGCTATGTATCCCCGATAAATCAATTACAAAGACAGCATCGCATGCCTTGAGATTCTTAATAAAAACGTGAAATGAGTTTTACTTCACAGAATATTTATGGAGGGAAAACTCATTCTACTCCAATGACAATCTGAGTAACACGAAATTTACCAAATAAATATATCACATAACTAGCTTCTGTCAGCGGCTACACCCGCGTGAAAGGCGAAAATTATCCCGATGGATCATATTCCCGGGATAAAAAGTATTCTATGTGCTATTTCTGACTATAATCTATGTCAATGCTGTCGTCCAGATCCGTCCAGCCGCTTAAGCTTGAAGAAGTAACAAACACACTAAAAACTTTCGCCTTTATAATATTAGTGTGATACGAGTATACATTAGTGAGATCAAATAATTATGTTGGCCTTTTCTATATTCACAATAGGCTTGAGTTTGGCCACTTTCTCACCTGATGGTCAGTGATGATGTGGTCTACGGTGAAGGCCGTTTGCCTAGAAGTAACCTATTCAGTTTTGACTTAAAAGCCCAGGCCCTATTGACAGGTCTTTCATGTCTAAATGGTTCAGTAAGGAGCAATCAGTTTATCTGGACCATGCAAACTAGCTTTGTTGTCATATATGACTGAGAACTACATTATCTACATATTACATTTTCTCTCGATATCGCTTGCACAACAGTCATTGTAATACTTTTGGCCTAAAATTGTTCCACTTTCGCAGCATCGAGAGTATGATTAGGGATATATTTCAGGTCCCATACAACATATAATCTATTTTTATTTTTAAACTGACATGTATCGAGTGAAAGGCAAACTTTTTGCAGACGAACATCAAAATGCAACCATTTATCCAGCTCATACCAACCCTAGAACAAATCCGCGCTCCCAGCCTAATACCACCAATAAATCAGTTGCGGGCAACGTCGCGTGTACAACTCAAAGATTATAAATAAACGCAACGCTACGCGGCCTGGACACGACACTTCGTTTAATAGTACACAACGTTCTGACGCGACTCGCGAGCGATGCCGCGTTGATAGGCTAACTGCCATTTCTTGCGGATTAATTTATTGAGCCGGTATTTGTCGCTATTGTTCAATGTTGCATAGTTGAAGAGGTGGGAATTGAATAGCTATGTTGGTGTTGTGGATGTCGAGATGATGACATTGTTTGTGCATAAAATATGTCAGGGATGTAAAATAAAATGACAGGTTCAGTGATGATCGGCTTTTAATGATGATACAGGCCGATTCAAACTTAATGACGGCTGTAAAGTTATTTTTTTCTGCATAGTACCCTATTTCTCACCCTGTCATATGAATTAGCAACTTGGCAGTGACTCTCGGAGTGTTCCAAGCCGCCATTAAGTTTGATTCTACCTGAACCTTAATTCAAATGAGAAATTATTGAAGTCTACAAAACTACTTTTACGTAACAAAATTATAGAAATAACTTCTAAGAAAAAGAAAGCTTTCGCATTTTCATAATAACAAAGAGAGAATATCCTGTTCAACCCAACAAGAAGCTACACACGTTTTATCACTTTGTTCCATTTGCGACAATTTATGTCCACTATCCGAGTCCTTATTTATACCGGCAAACATATAAATATCAGCCAAAAAACACAACGAAACGCGGCAATAAATTCCCCACTTTCCACAAATCAGTGACCGACGGACGGGCGTCGAAAAGTTATGTCACTCTCTTATCCGCGTGTCACGCTCTGACGTCCAACATGCCGCAGACGTGACGGCCCTGTCACGCTGACGTCCAACCGTAATTAGCTAATTGCGACATAACTTTCGCTGCAGGGACATGGACCTTTATTTCAATGGAACAAGGTTGGTTGTCGAGTGTAAGTGTGGTCAAGAAAGATTTGCTTTCATAATTTTCGCCTCATTAAAACCACGCGTGAATCACAAATGATTGATGCTTATTGCGTTGCAATAAAGTTTATTTTAGTATGTTTTGGCTCGACGTTGATCGCTTGTTGTGATGTGTAGACAATGGTAACTGACGTGGTTATGACTGCGTCAGTAAATCCCTTAATGAGCTAATCTGACGGATATTGATTGACGGTCTGCATCAACTCATAGATTAATGGATTTGTTTGTCGGATTTTTTGTGTCACATTTCAGTGTCAGTGTTTTTGGACGTCACAAAAAGTTAATTATTGAAAATTAAAATCGTGTAAGTCGTCATAAAAAGAGCTTAATGTGTGTGTGTATGTGTGAAAGTTCAAGGAAACGAGCTGTTAGGAAACAATTTTAAAAACATTAAGTTTAACTTTATGGCTCCATAAGAATAAAAATAAATTGTGGTGTTGTTAGCAAACCCTGTATTTTTTTTATGTTTTCCTAACGTTTTTCTACTAATCGTCAACCAAAGGAACTGTAGGCCAACCGCTTAAGGCGTAGATAAAGTAATCGTTTTACGGAAATAAAGCGGTGGAAGGCCCTTTAGTGAGATCGTTCCTAAGGTAGGAAGAGAGTTGTTGTCACCCATCAGCGAACTATCAACTGACAGTGAACTACACCTGCGGTGACACTAAGTTCGCCTATGTACTTTTATGTTGCATGAAGTTATAATAAATAAATAAATACACACTTTCCGTAACGCGCAGCTACTTCAGAATGGTCTCAGTTAAGTGGTCGCTCTATAGTAATTAAATGTACTAGCTAGCTGTGAAGTGGTAGAGTAGCCTGTCTAAACGATACAATTTGCCTTGCCTCTTTAGCTTTAGATATTAATCAATTTTTGAGCCTTATAGGAAAGAAAACAATGGAAGATAATTATTAATAATTGAAAAATTATGTAGTTATTAATAAACCGTCGATAAATCAAGTCACATTTCCCTCGATAAATTTCACACGGAAAATCAATTGAATAAAAACAATATACATGGGAAATCCTACAACCACCATACAAAAAAATCCTTTGATGATTTTCCATTCACATCTCGTTGAACAATTACTCAAAATGATTGACCGTTGACAATGATCGCTTTCAACGAATGTCAATTAATTGGTTATTGTCACGCAGCCATCGATACGGCCATACTGACTATTATCAAGAACAGAATAGCGGCCATTTTTATTGTATTAATAATCAAAGTTTTATTGGGGTTGTGAGATTAATTGGCTGATTGACAGTTGTTATGGATTTGGGTGATTTGAATAGTACAATATTGTACTGTGTGTACTGATCGTATTTCGTTTTTGTGGTCCTTTTATTTTAGATTATTTTTTTCAAAATATTGACTTTAAATGAAGCAAAACATTTTATTGATAACCAACTTTAATCGAGGGTTTCGCCACTATGGCCTATCCAACTAGATCCTTTTCAACTGACTTATCGAAAAAAAGGAGGAGGTTCTGTGTTCGACTTTTTGACTTGTTCGATTTCTCCATCAATTGTAGAACGATTTTGAAAAATCTTTTTTATTTGTAAGAGAAAGTTCCCAAATTGGTCCCATTTAAATTTGGTGAAGATCTCATGAAGAACTTCGGAGATATACAACTAAACCAAATCTCTCAAAACGACTGCAAATCTCTTGGGATTGCTGCAATCGCATTTTTGTTTATTGTTTATACCATTTCATAACATAACATCACGCCAGTACGCTCTCAAGGGATACGCAGATGTGTACAGTTCACCTTCGTACACGCTCAATACACCGGTTATGTTCAAGTTTCATGATATTCGGGTAAGTTATAAGTAATAATAATTCATTTATTTTCGGACACAGTAGTCCATAATAGTATTACATTCATAAGCATTACATAAATATTAAAATACAATGTCATTCATTAGCATTTGACTTTATAAAATACTGAAATCATTAAAATTAAATCTATCCAAGCCAAAATTTTACCGTCAGCAATACTGTCATAATAATTTTAAACATGTCAGCAAAAATGTCACAAAGGTATAAAAATAAAAATGTCAGTGTCATAATTTTTAAAATGAAATAATAAAATTGAAAGCAAATCAAAATGTCAAATAAAATTAAAATAATAATAAAATACATTTGAAAGTTCACCTGCCCCACGCCCGATACACGGGTACATGTAAGGACTGCCAGTGCTGCATAAATGGCCCGTCCAACCTGTTGGCAACGACGGCAAGGAGACTGTCGCCGCTGCCCCGCACTCTACTCACTATCGAGGTCGCCCTCTTGCGCATGCTGGCATAAAAACAGTCAACGTGGACACTAGCGAACATTCCCGATGCGCTGCAGAAGCGTGGCAGCCGCAGCAAAGCCCTCAGCGCGTTATTGTATTGAACGCGGAAAGCGCTGTAGGATTTCTGCAAATATGACCCACAGACAAAAACAATGATGACAGATGGTTTTGATGGCTCGAAACAAGGTGATCTTTACTTCCTTGGAGCTACGAGCAAACCTGCGGGCATTAAAGGTACCTTACTATAGAACTTGCCTATTAGGTAGATACCAACAGGCGAAAAAAAAATACAGGACTTCCAAATAAAAACACTACAAAGGGAAAAATAACTTAAATTTCGGAAGTCGGTGTCAAAAAACGAAGAAAAGAAAACAGGAACACTGGTTTTTATTTTTCCGGGATAAAAAGTACCTACTCTATGGGTACTTAACGATATTCGTAACCATTTTATCAGTGAACAAGTAAAATTTCAAAATTTAAAAAACCCCAGACGCATTTATCTTGCGAAAACGGGGTGTTTTGGCAAGATTCAAACAGTAAAACGGCCAAACCTTTTGAACGGCTGGACCGATTTCAGTCAAACATAGCTAAGAACACTCTCGACAAAAACGCCTTTTAAACAAAAAAAATTAAATCAAAATCGGTTCATCCGTTTAGGCGCTATGATGCCACAGACAGACACACAGATACACAGATACACAGCAACACACGTGAAACTTATTACACCCCTCTTTTTCCGGCGGGGGTTAAAAATTTAATAAACAGATTAGTGTTGTTAGAAATTAGCTCGGACATAAAAAATCAAATCGTTTATTTCAATTAGGCCAAGCGGCACTTTTGAATGTCAGAGGTTTAAATAAACAAATATATAATAATTGATTCTAATAATGTATATGTCGCATCAAGGCTGGCTGATAGATGTAAACCATTGGGCAGTCAGGATGCATTCTCTTAGGTTAAGACATCTTGTGTGGGCCAGGTGAGTGGGTACAATCGTGCAAATGAAATCACATAAATTATTCGATACACTGGGTCTATTCAAATAATCACAGTTACAATCCTGTTTACTAATATTACGGATCAACACTGATTCTACGACGTGTTAGCTCTAAGGCTGTCAGTACTCAACTGCCATATTCTATGTTCCCCACCACGCAAGTGGTTAGAAATAGCGCGCCAATGCATAGTTGTTCTTGCTTTGCCGCCAGATGGCATGCTTGCAATTTGTTTTAACGTCCGTACTATTGACTAATCCCGACATATATTATAATCGATTCAACAAATATATAAGATTCCAAAAATAAATAAGCCCCTTTATAATATTACATTCGATTACAAAGCCTGGTCCTGAGATTGAAACATGACCAAAACTTTATAGTAAAGACGAATGTTTCAATTCTCCTATAAAACGTCTGTCTCGTTCATCATACTAAATCTAGTTCAAAATTCTGTGTGAAGTGGCGGCAAATGGCTACATCGCAGCGTTAAAGCCTGCATTATGTCAAATGTCACAGCGTGTCAACTCGTCACATGACTAGATAACGTCACGCTATCATGTAGCAAGTTACAGCAGCTTTACGCTATTAGATATCTCTGACGTTTATGATTTGAAGTTGGCCATTACTGAATTTATGATAGTTACCTAAGGTTATTTGTTGACCTTGGCAAGAGGTATCGTGTTTTTATTTTATACCCAGTTACTGGGTTGGGGAGGTCAAAAAGGCAGTCGCTTCATCAAAAATACTGGTACTCAGATACATTCAGTTTGTCTGAAAGCAGCTCCAACACCTATGGAAAAAGGCTAGGTATATATGATGGCCTAAGGTAATTTCTTAAAAAGTGTTTTTAATAAAAAATACCTTCCCATATTTGTTTGTTTTTATGTATATTTTTTCAAACATTCTTGTAAACCAAAGTATTATTATTACAGGTGTTACTGTAAAAGCCCTGACTACGGTAAAACCTCGGATTTAGCAGTTAAACCTAAGATTTACCAGATCTTTCTGGTAAAAGCCTGAAATTATCAATGATAATCGTCAGGCTTTTACCAGCAATTACACGGTATATTTTAGGATTAACCTCAGAGTCTGCAAATGTTGAAATATTGTAACATATATGACATAGTTGTGATACGAAATAAATAAGAACTATTCAGTTAGGGCTGATTGATTAGCTTTACAAAAGAGATAGCGAATATAATAGTTCATTTTGGACTTTTACCTGTACAACTTGGTAAATCTTAGGTTTTACCGGTAAATCCTAGGTTTTGCTTAAAAAGTACGTAAGCAAGCATTTTATGTCGAAAGACCATGTTCTGTATTTACAAATGCACGACTAAAATTGTATTTTATAATTCCATGAATAACCGACAACACAGCGTGTTAACATCGTGACATTTACGCGTGACACGATGACGTGATAGCTGTCATCCAGGGTGAAACACTGTTACATAACCTCTGGCTTCATAAAATAATGAAAATATTCTACTCACTAGTCCAACGAAACTATGGATGGTCTGCACGGCGTGAAAGTTGATATATCTAATAAAAATAAAAAACCAGACTAAATTAGAAGCGAACTAAAAGATAAACAAGAAGAAAATTAAATGATGAAGTCGCAGGGTACATATTCGCGAGCTGGCTCACCAACTGATCCTCCGACTGCACTGAATGATTTTCTTCTTGTTTAAATACATCTTTTTAGTTCGATTCTTAAGCAGCCGTGTTTTTGATTTTGAAATTAACTTTTTTTAACTACTACTTACTTTTTATTCTTAGTAATATTTTTTTTCCCGAATTACTTTCAAACAAATAAGTTGTATATATTTTTGTAACCACCTCTTAAAACCTTTAATGTTGATACCTCACTCAATGGGCTTGGAAGGTAAAAAAAAAATTAGACCCCCACAATATGGCGCCCAAAATCCGCCATATTTGTCACTTATCTAAAAAAACTTGGACGGTCAAGACTTATATCACAGGCACCAACATCTTCCAAAATAGGTTAAACAAGAAAAAACAAACTTCATATTTAGAATATTGTTTTCTTTTTTAAATATAATCAAAGTATGTAATTACAGGACGCACGGTTGGCGCAGTGGTTGAGCGATTGACTGCTGTGCTGCGTGTCGCGGGTTCGATTCCCGCACGGAACAAATATTTGTATGACCTACAGGTAGTTGTTCCGGCTCTGGGTGTTGTGTATGTGAGTTTATATGTTTGTAAACGCACCCACGATACAGGAAGAAATTCCTAGTGTGGGGCAACGTTCAAAATTACTACAATACTGGCACAGAATTTCAAAATTGAATTTGGAGCTTCGTTCACCGCAGCGTGTCAGGTGACAGCGTGACAGATCGGCCGCGTGACACGCCGGCGTGACGGCCGAATGTCCGGCGTGATTTATTGTTCCGTTTTGTTTGTGAGTTTGATATTTTGTGTAAAAGGAATGCTTGATTTTGTCTTGCTTGTTGAGTAGTAGAAATGGTGTGCTACCTAGGTTCTTAAAATAAACTTCATTTTTCGTTGAACAAGCTCGTGGCTAAATAATAACAGCCGCACGGGTCGATCTTCAAGGTTAAGCAACGCTTACCGAGGTGGTTGGTCCCGGCTGTCATTTGAAGATCTTTGACAGTCGTTATGGGTAGTCAGAGGCCTGAGATCTGACACCAGTCTAGCCAATGGGTATCGTGTTACCAGTTACTGAGTTGTGGCGGTCAGATAGGCAGTCGCTCTATGTAAAATACTCAGCTGAAGGCGGTTAGACTAGAAGCCGACGCCAACATAGTTGGGCAAAGGCTGGGCAGATTGATTAAGTTTAAAGATTTTATTAAATCCTACACCACTAGTAAGTCTCATGTAATAAGGGGCTACCATGTTGTCAGCAACCAGACATAAATGTTTAAGTCCCACGTAATAACGTGCGAGCATGTTGTCAGCAACCAGACACTTATGTTTAAGTCCCCTGTAATAAGGGGCGAGCATGTTGTCAGCAACCAGACACAAAGGTTTAAGTCCCCTGTAATAAGGGGCGAGCATGTTTTCAACAACCAGACACAAATATTTAAGTCCCCTGTAATAAGGGGCGAGCATGTTGTCAGCAACCAGACACAAATATTTAAGTCCCCTGTAATAAGGGGCGAGCATGTTGTCAGCAACCAGACACAAATGTTTAAGTCCCCTGTAATAAGGGGCGAGCATGGTGTCAGCTGGGGGGTCATGGTGTCAGGGGCGAGCATGGTGCTATCGGCCGCGACTTACAAGTTGTAGGTCGTGGGTTCGAGCCCAGGCGGGCGCTTTAGTTTGTGTAAATTATTTCTTCACCACTGCTCTCAAAACGGTGGAGGAAAACATCGTGAGGAAACCGGCATGTCCTACAACCAAAAATTCGAAGACATATGACATCCACCAACCCGCACTGGGCCCGCGTGGTGGATTATGGCCCATTTCCTCTCACATAGAGGAGGCCTGTGTCCCAGCAGTGGGAACATTAATAGGCTGATGATGATGATGATGGTGTCAGCAACCAGACACAAATATTTAAGTCCCCTGTAATAAGGGGCGAGAATGGTGTCAGCAACCAGACACAACTATTTAAGTTCCCTGTAATCAGGGGCGAGTATGTTGTCAGCAACCAGACACAAATATTTAAGTCTCATGTAAAAAGGGGCGAGCATATTGTCAGCAACCAGACACAAATGTTTAAGTCCACTGTAATAAGGGGCGAGCATGGTGTCAGCTGGGGGGCATGGTGTCAGGGGCGAGCATGGTGCTATCCGCCGCGACTTACAAGTTGTAGGTCGTGGGTTCGAGCCCAGGCGGGCGCTTTACTTTGTGTAAATTATTTCTTGACCACTGCTCTCAAAACGGTGAAGGAAAACATCGTGAGGAAACCGGCATGTCCTAGAACCAAAAATTCGAAGACATGTGACATCCACCAACCCGCACTGGGCCCGCGTGGTGGATTATGGCCCATTCCCTCTCACATAGAGGAGGCCTGTGTCCCAGCAGTGGGAACATTAATAGGCTGATGATGATGATGATGGTGTCAGCAACCAGACACCAATATTTAAGTCCCCTGTAATAAGGGGCGAGCATGGTGTCAGCAACCAGACACAACTATTTAAGTCCCCTGTAATAAGGGGCGAGCATGTTGTCAACAACCAGACACAAATATTTAAGTCCCCTGTAATAAGGGGCGAGCATGTTGTCAGCAACCAGACACAAATGTTTAAGTCCCCTGTAATAAGGGGCGAGCATGGTGTCAGCAACCAGACACAAATGTCTAAGTCCCCTGTAATAAGGGGCGAGCATGTTGTCAGCAACCAGACACAAATGTCTAAGTCCCCTGTAATAAGGGGCGAGCATGTTGTCAGCAACCAGACACAAATGTTTAAGTCCCCTGTAATAAGGGGCGAGCATGTTGTCGGCAACCAGACACAAATGTTTAAGTCCCCTGTAATAAGGGGCGAGCATGGTGTCAGCAACCAGACACAAATGTCTAAGTCCCCTGTAATAAGGGGCGAGCATGTTGTCAGCAACCAGACACAAATGTTTAAGTCCCCTGTAATAAGGGGCGAGCATGTTGTCGGCAACCAGACACAAATGTTTAAGTCCCCTGTAATAAGGGGCGAGCATGGTGTCAGCAACCAGACACAAATGTCTAAGTCCCCTGTAATAAGGGGCGAGCATGTTGTCAGCAACCAGACACAAATGTCTAAGTCCCCTGTAATAAGGGGCGAGCATGTTGTCAGCAACCAGACACAAATGTTTAAGTCCCCTGTAATAAGGGGCGAGCATGTTGTCGGCAACCAGACACAAATGTTTAAGTCCCCTGTAATAAGGGGCGAGCATGGTGTCAGCAACCAGACACAAATGTCTAAGTCCCCTGTAATAAGGGGCGAGCATGTTGTCAGCAACCAGACACAAATATTTAAGTCCCCTGTAATAAGGGGCGAGCATGTTGTCGGCAACCAGACACAAATTTTTAAGTCCCCTGTAATAAGGGGCGAGCATATTGTCAGCAACGGACACAAATCCAGATCCTAGGCTGCTACTGAGAAATTCCAAAATAATAACTAAATTACACTTTGCTCAGCTTGGGATTCGAACCCAGGAACTCATACTCAATAATACGGAGTAAAATCATACTCAGTGTGAGGATTATTATGTCTGATATTTATTCGGTTTCAATTGATTAGCACAAATTGAATAAACAAACTTTTTGTTCACTAAATTAACTTACACACTGATGTGACCTTGTGAACTTGTTTACGACTGAATAATAACAGCACATACGGGACATCATCAATTTCAGTAATTATGATGCTTAATTATACTAAAACCTTGAATAAAATAGTTAAAATAAATGAAGACATCATCTGTCAGTCTGTTTGTGTATCAGATCATCAATCTTGTGCTTATTTACTTGCCATTTAAAAAACATAATTTAGAGTCACCTCGAGTTTGTACTTTGGCCGTACCCTGACCAAAACACCGCTTGAGTATTCCTAGTGCCCTATCGGCACACAGGTGGCGCATGAGTTAAGCCCAGATTTTAGTATAAAATCGAATTTAGGTCTTATGAAAAAAAAAACTTACTAAATTTTTGTTATTTAATTATCTATCCATTAGTGTTAGTACAATCATTAATTAATGAACACTGTACGAGTTATGCCTGCTATCAGTCATTATTTTTCATGTTTATGGTTTTGTTGGAAGGATATTAGTGAAACATATACTTCGTAAAAAAAAGAAATTACCATTTTGGAATCAATATTATCTAGAAATTTAATGTATTTTTAAAAGTTGATATTACTTTTTAAATAACGAGAGGCGTTTTTCTCGGGGAGGTCCCTTAAATTAAAGGTTTTAATGATACGCTTTGTTAATATAAGCTCTTTACCTACGAAATTTCGTTTTATGAAACGTTACAAAAACTGCTTATAAAACTATAGACCTAAAATGTATTCTAACTTTATGCAGACAGCAATCAATAGTATACCTACTGATTTGGCGGATAAGGTAATACTCAAAGCCGTTAATTTAATTAAAAGTGCAGTGTTGGCCTAAATGATATTCTACTAATGGGTGTAATAGGTACCAAGCATTTACGCACAAGGCGTCTACGCTGCTGCCAACCACCTCAACATCTGAAATCAAGAATTAACAGCAGTGAACACCAAAAAGCACCGTTAGTCTGTCTGGCTTGTACAAAAAAAGAATAGTCACTACATAATAACTTTATGTCTAGTTTGTCCTGGGTATTTTTTCATCATCATCATCATTTCAGCCGAAAATCATAGCCCTCCCACAAGCGTCGCCACACTGATTGGTCCTGTGCGTTTTGCATCCACTGGACTACCACAGCCTTGACCATGCAGACCTTTGAACGCTACGTCACGTCATCCGGTACGCGGTCGCCACTCTAGACCTTTTCGGCCCCAACGGCCATAAGTTCTGCAAGCAATGTGTCCTGCCCACTGCAACTTAAGTTTGGCAATTCTTCGGGCTATGACGGTAACTTTGGTTCTGATGAGGCCCTTTGTCAACGACCACGTCTCTGTCCCCGTCCCGTAAGTAATTGCTGGCAACACACTGGTCATTTCTGACTTTCGTCTTGAGACACTGTGGTATTTTTGGGTATTTTTAACTAGCCTAAAAAAAGTTGTATTTAACAATAACCCTCTCTTTCATAGTCATACATCACAAAACACGCACAGCAGCGGCACGGCACAGCAGCGATACTCTTCCGCCCAATTATTGCTACTGGGGGACTTTAATGCCCACCACCAGGAGTGGTTTTTCCCATACCAGTGCACTGATCATGCTGGGCGAGAGACGCGCAAGCTTACAAAAAAAAAATACAAAAAATACAAAATCTTTATTTCTGAACCAAAAAGTTTTACATTCGTTGGTGATTGGAGCCTCCTTTTAAGCAAGTAATGCCTGTGTTAGGAGACTCCGCTCTTCCACAGCAATATACATTCATTCAGTACCTTAGATATAACCAGTATGTTTGCGTGCGTGTGTGTATGTATATGGGTGTTTGTGTGTGTGTGTGTGTGTGTGTGCGTGCGCGTGCATGTGTGTATTTCATTTTGTATGTTGCAATAGTGCCTCAGTGTCTGCGTAATTTAGTGTCTTTATCCAATTTGTTAGATTTTTTTTACATTCGTGTAATTGTTTGTTGTGTATATATATCTTTTTATTTATCCTATTATATAGTTGACATGATAGTTTGTTGTATTGAATGTCAGCAAATTTTGTTTTAATTTGTGGAACCTGTGCTATGAGATCTTTCCGTCTTCTTGTTATTGTATTTTGATCGTATGGTAGATTTTTATGTTTTTTTAAAACGGTATAAACGATGTATAACTTTCTAACAGAAAGCAGTCCACTATCCTGATAGAGACTTTCAGTAGGGTATGTTATCCTTTTGAAATACATTATTTTTATTACGGCGCGTTGTCCTCGTTCAACATGTATAAACTTTGATTTTGCTGCGCCACCCCATATTGTGATACAGTAGGCTATAATAGATTGTGCTAGAGAGATATATATTTCATTTAATAAGTTTCTGTTAGAGCCTGATTTCTTTTTTATATTTATAGGTGCAATATATCTTAATGTTTTAAAAATCCACCCCAATTTCCTAATCCTTCAAGTAACATGTTCAACATGTGAGTACCATGACAATCTGTGGTCAATAATTACACCTAAATATTTTGTTTCCAAAACTTTATTAATTAAGGGACAAGCGCAATTATTGGTTTCAGCTTTATCGCAAGAGTGTACTCTAATGTTGAACACATCATCTGGTTGCGAACTTTTATAGATGGAGAAGCACATGTAATTAGTTTTCGCTGTATTTAATGTGAGAAGGTTATTATCTAGCCAATTCGCGATTTGGTACATACCTGCCTCTGTCTTAATTTTAACATCGGACCAGCTGTGCCCGTGGAAGACAACAGCAGTGTCGTCGGCGTAGGAAAATACATGTGCGTTCTCAACTTTTAATTCACAAAGATCGTTAATGTAGGCTAGAAAAAGTGTGGGTCCCAGAACACTACCCTGGGGTACACCGAACGACACATCAGCATCATCACTAATAAACCCTCTAATCTTTACCCTTTGTTTCCTGTTTGTGAGATAGTCTATAAAAAAATTTAGAGGGGTTCCCCTTATTCCAAGTTTTTCTAATTTGGTCACCAGGGTGGGAACGGAGACGGTGTCAAAAGCTTTCTTTAAGTCTAGAAATACCGTCAAACACTTTTTCCCGCTATCCACATGCTTAGTTACTAGCGTGGTGAGGGCACTAACTGCATCCTCGGTGGAAACTCCCTTCCTAAAGCCAAATTGTGTTGAAGATATAATTTTAAACTTATTTAAACAATTAATTAATCTAGAGTTGGTTAATTTTTCTATTACTTTAGACAGGGCTGGCAATACCGAGATAGGTCTATAATTATTGACATCGCTTCCGTTCCCTCCCTTGTGGACTGGAGTAATAACGGATTGTTTCAGGGGAGCTGGGCATACTCCGTTTCTGAAACAGAGGTTAGCTAGATGAGCAATAACAGGGGCGAGTTCTTTACTACAGTATTTTAGGAATTTTGTTGAAATACCATCCCAGCCAGGGGCACCATCCGATTTCAAGTTCCTTATGATTCCTTCTACTTCCTCTGTCAGTATCTAAGAGCACGAATGAATTTATTTGTGTATGTAATTCTTTTCGTTGGTGATCAGGACTGTTGTTATTTCTAGGTTGTATTTGTTGAACCAGTTCTTTACCTATATTCGCGAAATAATTATTTACGTAGTTTACTGACTCAGTCGGAGTAGACTTGATATTTAGTAATTCTGCACTTTGATTTTTTGTTTTATTTGTATAAGTAATTGATTTTATGTTTTTCCATAATAATTTCGTGTTGGAGACTGAGTTAGCTAGTAATTCTTTTTCATATTTTCTTTTATTTTTTTTAATGAGGTTATTACAGTAGTTTCTGTATCGGCTATATGTGATTTTTAAAATTTCATTATGTGGGTCAGCCCGTGAGTTTTTTTGTAGTTTATTTCTATTATTTATACAGCGGAGTATCCCCGGGGTTATCCATGGTTTGATGATACGTTTGTTGTTAGGAATAATTCTTATTGTAGTATTATTCTTGATAGTTTCTGTAAGTTTTTCTATAAGTACATCAGTTATTGCATCAGGATCATTACAGAACATCAATTCAATTTAAGCTTGCGCTAGCACTAAATCTCACCCAGCTGGTCCAGGGGGCAATAAGGGTGCCAGATGTTGATTCGCTCACAGCCAATTGCTTGGACCTTATGCTGACAACAGATCCAGACAGATACTCCGTGTCAATATCTTCACATTTGGGTAGTGCCGACCACTGTCTGGTGAAGTCTGTGTCCGTCTACTCCCCGCCCGATCCCAGCCCGATCCCAGCCCAAGAGGCACCCGGCGGGTATGGCAGTACAATTCAGCAGATTGGGATGGGATGCGGTCTTTCTTCGCATGCTATCCTTGGCAGCCCACTTGCTTCTCTTCAGATTATTCATCCTCGTGCGCTGACGCTGTGACAGATGTGTTGCGTCGGGGAATGGAGTTCTATATTCCATTTTCTGACGTAGCAATGTCTCACGTCGACAGACCATGGTATGGAGCCGAGTGTAACCGCGCCGACGCGGTAAAACATATGGCGTACATTATAGCGTATGCCATTTACATCTGGATTGAGGCCATCGAGAAACACGGGGAAGCGCTAGCCGTCTCCCTTGACATCTCTAAGGCTTTCGACAGGTTCTGGCACGAAAGCCTCATTGGTAAGCTTCCTACCTTCGGACTGCCTAGTGGTATGTGTAATTGTATTGCGGACTTCCTGAGGGATCGATCCATCCGAGTGGTTATTGATGGCTGCTCGTCCACTCAGTTAGATATCAACGCCGGAGTCCCCCAGGGGTCAGTGCTCTCGGCAACATTGTTCTTGCTGCACATTAATGATCTACTAAAACCCGGAAACTTTGGGTACGCAGATGACAGTACTGTTGCTGAGAGATACGTGACCAACGCACGGACTACTGGGCCTCAGATTCGGTCTCTCCGAAGGGTCTTGATCGAACGCTTGAATCTATCCTTGAAGGCGGTCTCCGAATGGGGTGATGCCAATCTGGTCAGTTTCAATGCTACTAAGACCCAGGCGTGTCTTTTTTTCCGCTAAGATGAGCCAATTCCATTTGGCTCCATCTTTCCGTGGTGTAACTGTGCCATTAACGGACCATCTCGAATTTCTTGGTGTTAACTTGAAATCGATCCTCAATTTTGGTCCATTCATTTAGGCGAAAGCTCAGTTGACTGCAAAAAAGTTGGGGATTCTTGCAAAGGTGAGAAGATACTTCACACTTGAACAGCTGCTCAACTTGTAAAAAGCGCAAGTTCGGTCGTGCATAGAGTACTGCTCTCACTTCTGGGACGGATCTGCCAAATACCAGCTTGATGCACTTTAGTCGATTGACAGACGGGCCAAGAGGCTAGCCCTTTCCATCATCGGACTACAAGAGGTACGGCTATGCGCCATCGGTACATGGTGGCCATCCTACCCATACGCACAAAGCGTTTTGATAATACTAACATTTTGCGCCCAGCTAAGGAGTGGAATTCCCTTCCGGAGTCTTTGTTCCCTTATAGCTACAACCTTGGGGTATTTAAGTTAAGAGTGAATAGGTTACTTCTAGGCAAGCGTGCTTCACCGTAGGCCACATCATCACTTACCATCAGGCAAGGTAGTGGTCAAACGCGAGCATATCGATAATAATAAAATATATAAAAATTGCCTCGTATTACACACTATACTTGACATAAGGGGCCTATGTCTAGCAGTGGACGTCTTTCGGCTGAATTGATGATGATGATGGTTACATGATTCTTTTTTTTAAACTTTGCCCCACACCAGGAATTTTTCCTGTATCGTGGGTGCGTTTACGAATATACTCACACACACAAACACCCAGAGCCAGAACAACTATCTGTAACTATCTGTAGGTCATAGAAATATTTTGTTCTGTGCGGGAATCAATCCCACGACACGCAGCACAGCTCTCAATCGCTCAACCACTGCACCATCCGTACGCCCAACATTTAGTCTTAGTGACATGGTCCTCCTTAATAACTGAAAAAAGTAATACCAACCCATGTTATTATTTATTTCAAAAACTAAGAAGAACCAACCCATCTCATTACGCCCAATACCTGTAGCCGACTGCAAAGAGAGTGATTCATAGAGCGTTCAGCCAAGACGTTTAGACGCTGCCCGTGACAAGATACAGCGGCGGCCGCGATTCTAATTGACACGTCTGCGGGGAACGGAAGTAGGGACGATAGTATTTAGTTGGGAAGCTATCGATAGGTAGGTCATTTATTTTCCAAAGCTTTATGATCTATTGAGAAAAGTAGAAAATTGTATTTCGAGAAATTGTGGCCATATCTACTCTAGGTTACTAGTCTAACAACTATTCTAAGTTAACATAAAATAAACAAAACCAGGAGAGTTAAATATTCTAAGACACTTAAAGCAGTCTTTACGAAGTATGGTTACTCTTTCATAGGATGATAGGGAAAAAGAAAGAAAAAGTAACAATGAGCCTGCAAACTTACCAATGAACTGAATAGAGCTGTGTGTACAATATATTCAGCTGTATCCAGTTTAACCGGAATCCAAACCCAACAAATTAGAAAAACACTAGGCTTCTGATGAACTGTCATTGGCAATGAAACTCGACGAAATCCTGGAGAATGAATTCCTGTCTTGGATCCTGCAACGAGATTATTTAGAAAAGAATAACGGAGTAGGAAAAAATACAATTATCCACCTCCCCTTAAGCAGGAGACAGAACAAATAAGGCTAATAGGAACAAAGGGTCGTTTACAACCAAGATAAGCCCAGTTGCTTAGCACCACGGATAAAAAATATCATTAATATTAATGGATCCTAACATTGTGAGCTGGTATATTTGACTCCAATAATAAGAATGGCAAAACGCTTGAACGCACGGAAAGTTCTAGTTTCTACAAGGTCCGTAAACAACTCTAGACGCAGCATGTACATTATCCAACATACTATTGCGTTCATTCTGCCAAAGAATACAACCCCAAAGGATATGATGTGCAAATTTTACATTTTTGCAGTCAGATGTAAAACATTGACATAAAGACGAGGCAACGAGCTTGAAGGACAATAATGTACTTTTAAAGTTACCATGTCCTGTGAGAGATTGAGGAACACAGTGATCCTCCTCCAGCCACGTCCTGGCCGCTCAAGCAAGCAGGTTAGTTGTAGCTATAGTAATACATATAAGTAACTTAAAGTTGAGGCCCATTACATTATTTAAATAGCTCGTCTATTTCCTCGACATCGACCCGCAGCCCTCACTATCGATCACCAGGAGACAGGCGGAAGGCGGCGACGGAAGTAATGACGCGGGCTGTCAACTGTTGTCGCAGTTGTCGCGGCGACATGCGACTGCGACGCTTTGTTACGGTCGCGGCTAAGTGCGACTTGTCCGAGTGTCAATGTGTCTTCAATAGTTGCAGCTAGTTCAATGGTACTGGTAAGATTTTAGCATTATTAGTATGTTATTTACGTAGAAGATGAGGTATAAACTGGACGGATTTAGCCAAACTGGTAGGAGGAGGCGATAGATCGTGAAAGATGGTAAGAGTGGAAGGAAAGGAATAAAAAAATCGGATGGAATTGGCAAGTAAAGGTACCTAGGTGGTAGATATTCTGGACTGGTAAACCACTCACTTTACAATCCAGAATATATACTTACCTTCCCTGTAAATGAGTAACAAATAAAATAACCGAAAGACATCTCAATTACAGTCAACAAGTTCCTCTGATCAGATTTTCTCCCTTTTCTTGTTACGTCAACTATTTCACCATTCATAAGGAAAATCACAACCAGTAAAGGACTCAACCGATTGACAAGAACAGAGTGTTGTGTCCTTGGCTTTTCACGAGAGTTTTCCTGTTACCTGGCGCCAAAATCCGACAAAACACAAAAAAATGTTGTTAAGTCAGACTATTATGTAACTCGACATGATTGTCTAGTTTGTCAATAATTTTAATATAATATCCTAATATTTGAGTAATTTATGCAAATGCACTCTGTAACGTTGACTGACAGTTGTGTTGGGTCAAACACAATAGGTAAGTACTGTGTGGTTGTCAAGGGGTGAAGAGTCAAGACCATCTGCTGATTTTAAAGTCTGTCTTTGACTTTGAGTGACAGTGACAATTTGTGTAAAATCAATCAGATTTTGATTTTCAAGTTTGTATGCATGAACACAATGTAACAATGTTAATGTAATATTCTAGATAGCATGTTACCAAAAGAGAACTTAAAATATATGATAAGTAAGTTCTGGAGTGGCGTGCGCGTCAGCGAGTGTTGGAAGGCCTGTCAATATGTGGGGCTATAACCTGGACAAAGCTGCGGGAATTCTCTGGATGAGAGATCCACAGGATTTAACGATGTGGTGACACTTGGGGGACTCCTATGTTCAGCAGTAGGTGACTTTCGGCTGAAATGATGATAATGTATTGATTGATTTATTCGTTTATTATGTAGTTTAGTATTTAGTTTAGTTACTAAAATATGTAATGTTACAAAACTATATTATTTTCCATACCAATTATGAAATCACCAACCCAAGCACTGCACTAAACCACAGTTATTACAAAAACAACAACGTCCAACAAACTAATGAAAAAATACAGCGAATTATGCAAATATATCGTGTGCAATTTACTCGGAAACCCTTATCACGTAAAAAAATACGAGTTCTAAGTGCAGTGTGATTATCTTGATCGTAATGAATGCTGAGTTAATTATGATTTATAGATGGTACAATCCGACGTGGTTTGACTGCGGACGTCGGGACCTGAGGGAGGATATTGCTAACCACTCGGTGGATTTTTTACTCGGTATTGGGTAATTTGACCTGCCTACGTGATAGTTTTATATTATTATTATTTACAGGCTCGTGTTTGACCACTATCCTGCCTGCTCGTAAGCGATGATGTGGTCGACAATGAGTCACACTTGCCTAGAAGTACTCTATTAACTCTTGACTTAAAGACTCCCAGGTTGTAGCTATCAGGAAATAGACTCCGGCAGAGAATTCCACAGCTGAACGCACAATAAAAGCTATCAAAAGAATAGAATATAATAGAAATGGGTACATATTTGAACGTTGAAAATGAAAATACCTACGGATAAAATGGCCATATAACCGAAAATGAAAATAACGTAAGTTTATAATGTCAAATGGTTAGATAACCTACGTCAACTTAAAGAAAATTTATCAAGGTTAAGTATAGCTGCAGTAACTGCAGTCAGTCCTTCAGTACTCTACTTAAGATGATACCCGTATGGGTATCATCTTAAGTAGAGTACTGAAGTGATCGTACCTGTATAGGTACGATCACTTTCAAAAACATCTTTCATTCACATGTATCATTATTTATTTTATTTTTAATAAGATGGGTTTTGCTCTTGACTCTAGTCTAGGTTATAGGTGACAGAAACAAAGTCGACGATGGAGTGAGTTTACCCAGAAGAAGCCTGTTCACTCGAACTTTGAAGAGATTCGGGTTGAATGCGTTCGGAAACACAGACACAGGTAGTGAGTTCCAGTCTTCTGCTGTAAAAAGGATATTTTGGTAGCGCTTGGTGCGAATTGGTGGAATGGCAACTAGGCAAGGATGGTAACTTGCAGTGCGTCTAGATGTCTGGTGGTAGAAGGGGGTCGGTGGGTTTGCCGTGTGCTGTAGAATCATGATATACCAACGTCATTTAGCAATATAAACTTTTAAAACTGCTTAATCCGGGTTTCTAGTTAAAAACAGTATTTTTGCTGAGGCTGGATTAAAAAGTAATTTTTTTTGGGCTTTTCTCTATTTACTTTCCTTGACTAGAGATAATTTTTACTTCTATTTAAAGCCTACAAAGGTGTAAAGCGTTAACCCATTGCACATTAATATGATGCAATAATACACGATGTTGTAATCATTCTAAACTTTATTAGATACCTATCACGGCAATAATGTTTCGTGGAATTCACCAAAAAATACATATCTGAAGCAATCGCGGCAATTTTCATAAATCAAATTCAATCATTCATGTTATTACTCATGTAAATATTAATCGATTCATTTAGATCGTTATCACTACATTGAAGTAGTTTTAGTAACGATGTTGTTCCATTTTTGAAGCTACGTTCAATGAAAACAAACATTGGAACTTGCGAACTTTTTTCTTACTGGAACCAAACTAATTTTGTAGTATTTTAATAAAGATTATTATCTTATAATTGAATTTAGCTTATATTTAAAAAAAATACGTTTTACCCGAAAATAAATTGAAGAAAACTTTAGTTATTATAAAATAAATCTATAAAAACAAAAATCAACTGTCGAATAGTACATAATCACTTCAGAACGGCTGCACTTACTTGGCAAAGAAGATCAACCACTTTCTTTGGAGTACCTTCTTTGTACAGCAACAAAAGTTATTACAATATAAACCTTAATGTACAAGAATACTCACAGAAGTACCTTGCTTCTGATCATTAGTGATAGGATTGTCTTGATTAAATTGATTGATCTCCATCTTTTTAGTTGTGATTGTAACTGACAGGACAAGATTTTTATTAAATGAAAAAAAAAAATAGAAAAAAAATTGTTTAGGTGATACAAAGTTCAGAATGTTGAGATGGATTTGCGGAGTGACGAGAATGGATAAAGTGAGAAATGAGTATATTAGAGGAAGTTTGAAAGTGTTGCCATTGACAGAAAAGTTGAAAGGAACCCGTTTGTCCTGGTATGGTCATGTGATGAGGAGGTATGAAATGCATGTTACTACAAGAGTTATGAATATAAATGGGGATGGATTGAGAGGGAGGGGACAGCCAAAAAAAATGGATGGACTGTGTGAGGAGTGATATGAAAGACAAGGGAGTCAGTGATGGCGTGACAGGATGGTATGGAAGAAGAAAACGTGTTGCGCCAAATCTGAGTAACATAGGCCAAGGGCAGGAAGATGATGAAGTGGTACAAAGTTTACCGGGTCAGCTAGTCTTTCACAAAAACATAAAACACTAGTTTTGTTCCTAGTAAGAAAAAAGTTCGCAAGTCCCAATAATTGTTTTCAGTGTTTTTGAAGCCACGTTCGATCGATCGAAATCGCCGCCATGATTGATCGATTGACTTGATAATAGCTTGTTAGACAATAAGTAATTAAGTGTGTGTTGTACTGTGGGCGTTACTTAGAGACAGTTTTGAGCTTAAACAATGACATGATTTAGAGATCAAAACGTAAAGAGTGAAAGGTAATCTGTTTTGTTGTGTAAATGGTTTTAATTAGATACTTAAACAGAGTTTTGAATGTAATATGTTTTTTTTAATGCAGGAGTAATAAATTATAAAAAAACTGTGTGTTCCTGCTTTTTATTTCTACCTACCTCCTCCCTTAACAGGATATAATTAAAATAGCAAGCAAAACTACATGGAGTTGTCGGGTATTGGCACAGTTTAAAAGTAATTTGTATCTTTATAAACAACAAAAAAGTATAAAATAGAGGATATTTTTTTTTTTCATTTTTAGAGTATCTTTTTTTTATAATCGATAGGCTCGCGTTTGACCACTATCTCACCTGATGGTAAGCCATGATGTGGTCTACGGTAAAACACGCTTGCCTAGAAGTAACCCATTCACTCTTGACTTAAAGACCTCAAGGTTGTAGCTATCAGGGAACAAAGAATCCGGCAGGGAATTCCTCACCTAGGGATGTCTACCATGTACCGATGCACGATGGCGCATGGCCGTACTTCTTGTAGTTCGATGATGGGAAGGGATAAGCGGAATCAAATTGTGCAGTTCCGTCGCACACTCCCCGAAGCCTCTTGGCCCGTCAGTCAATCGCCTCAAGTACATCAAGCTGGTATTTGGCAGATCCGTCCCAGATGTGAGAGCCTCCATACATGACTGAACTTGCGCTTTATTTACACTTATTCATTTACACCAAAGATTACTATTATATACATTTACACTATTTCATAACAAAACTTAGGTACATAATATTTGTCTTTTGACAGCCGACCATAGATTTCTATTTTCTTCCGTATTTTTTTTTTTTTTATTAAACCACTCTTTGCGCGCGCTCTGTCGGTTGTCTACGGTTTCGACAAAAGATCTTTGAGCATCGCGTTTGTATATATATATATTATACTTACACATACGTTGACCCACATTCTGTGTTTCGTTCTATTTTGTTTGTTATTTACATATTATTCTATTTTATTTTATTATATAAGTCTTGTTTCCGTTAGTGTGTCCGTGGCATCAACAGTAGGCCCTATCAGAATATCAGCGCAGCGTTATTACTTTTTTGGATATCGCTGCACATGCTGAGATAGGAGCCTTTTTGGTCTCGCACAGGGTTTTTATTTTATTATTTTTTAAGTGTATGCTTATTTTCTCGTGTCTCCTGTGCGGGTCACAAATAAATATTTTTCTTTCTTTCTTTCTTTCTTTCTTTCTTTCTTTATATAAGTTGATCAGCTATTCAGGTTTGAAGTAACGTCTCACCTTTGCAAGAAACCCCAACTTTTTTGCAGCCAACTGAGTTTTCGCCTAAATGAATGGATCGAATTAATGGTCAATGTCAACGTAACACCAAGAAGTTTGAGATGGTCCGTTAACGGCACACAGTTACACCACGGAAAGATGGAACCCGGTAGGTTTTTCTTTTTTTTTTACTGGAACAAAGACACGCCTGGGTCTTAACAGCATTGAATCTGACCAGATTGGCTTCACCCCATTCGGAGATCGCTTTCTAGGGCAGGTTCAAGCGTTCACCCATGGCCTCCAGGAGAAACCGAATCTGAGGCCCTATAGCCCGAGCGCCGGACACGTACCTTTTAGCAACAGTGATATCATCTGCGTACCCAAAGGTTCCGGGTTTTAGCAGATCATTAATGAGCACTGAACCCTGAGGAATTCCGGCGTTGATATCTAACTGACAGGACAAGCGTCCATCGATAACCATTCAGATGGATCCCTCAGGAAGTCCGCAATTCAATCACACAGACCACTACGCAGGCCGCTTACCAATGACGCTTTCGTGCCAGACCCTGTCGAAAGCCTTCGAGATGTCGAGGGAGATGGCTAGCGCTTCCCCGTGGTTCTCGATGGCCTCAATCCAGATGTGAAAGGCATATACTAGAAGATCCCGAGCAAGTACCAATGTGGCTTTTTCAATTCATATGTACTTTCTAAGTTTATCTTGGACATCGCTGACAACGGTGAAGGAAAACATCGTGAGGAAACCTGTACTTATAGTGAGTTTATTATAAGATTGTGCTCCATTGGTGTAATTGCTGCAAGGCGTTCCAGTGCGAGGATAAACTAATAAATAATAATAATAATAAATCCCTAGTGGATCGATTTCGGCGAAAGCCGTATTGGAAGTCACTGCGGGTGCCGTTTGCAACTAGGTATGCCAGGAGCTTACCGTTGAGCACACGTTCCATACTCTTAAAGAGGATGGACGTTAAAGAAATGGTTCTGTAGTTGGCTGGGTCAGCTCCACTGCCCTTCTTGGGCACGGGCTATACGTTAGCTTTCTTCCAAGCCTTGAATGATTATTTCAGCTGGAATCATATCAGCGGAATTACCCGTCAGGTTTCAACAGTGGTGGTAGTGAGGTGCGACAAAAGTTAGATTCGACCGACTTAGTCATGGACCAAAACTCTTTGCTACCCGCTGAGTATAAAGCAAGTTTGTTCCCAATTCTGCTAATGTGGTCAAACCGTGTAACCATCAAAGCTAGTAGTATAATCCCAAATATGAAATCATCAGTTAATTTATTTTGTTTAGACATCAATATCACAACACTTCATCATGATCATCATATCAGCTGAAAGCCCAAACATAGGCCTCTAACAAGCTTCGCCACATTGACTGGTCCCGTGCATCTCGCAACCAACGGATCTCCACAACCTCCGATAGGTCATCGGTCCACCTGGTGGAGGCCTTCTACCAAGTACCAATTGATATTTTAAAATTACCCTGCTAAAATCAAATTCAATCAAGCTACAGTTATAGCTTAATCTACATACATACTCTATATGCCTATGATTGTTTTTTGCCTTCATAAATGCAATCTCACTAATGGCCATATCCTTTCAACTTTCTTCTTATAATTAATAAATTAATACTCACCATGTTTAACCTCTCCTGAAAGCATCCTGAAAGTATTTGTGTAGTACAGAATTAAGTTAATTTCGTGACACATTTCAGACACAACCCGTACCCACCTCTCTCCTACTATATTGATGGTGCAGCATCTATGATTAACGACTTCGGAGCAAATTCATCATGACGGCAGACGTCTCCCGACGTTTGATTGGCTGCAGATACGGAACCAATTGAGATGAAAATAGTGCTGAAGTACTTAGTTAGTGAAGATGCTGGAAGTTATGAGAAGATTTTGAAAATGTTATATTATGAAGCTCAGAAAGGATTTTCTGAAAAGGTAAAAATCAAGAGATTCTGGACTGTTATGAGAGAAATAATTTTGTTCTGCTTCATATCTACCCATTTTGAAGCAATCCTATCTTACCCCTTACCTTTACATTGTGTATTTACAGTACAGAAGAAAATAAAAATAACTACGGAACAGCCAAGCACTTATTAGATAATTCTTCATTTCAATGTGCGTACAGCTAAGGAGTGGTATTCCTTGCCGCAGTATTTGTTCCCCGATAGCTACAACCTAGGTGTCTTTAAATCAAGAGCGAATAATTGTTACTTCTAGGCAAACGTGTTTCACCGTCGACCACATCATCCAATACCATCAGGTGAGATAGTGGTCAAACGCAAGCCTATAAAAAAAAAGAATCCATACATCAATCAAACCAAACTGTAATTGCAAGTATAACAAAAAAATATAATATGACCAATCAAACCCCCACATTTCAATTAACACGTCACCGCAAAATCTTACTCTAAGCAACACCAACAAGATATTAAACACGTCAATCAAACGAGTGTTGTACAGTGATGCGGCGACGGGACTCCTGGGTGGAAGTAGTGACGCGCCGCACGGGGGTAGAGGTAGTACGGGCAGCACCTACAGGGCGGTATGATGGATGGCACGTCGTTAATCACTGCGGCACGCTCATCATTCATCGTCACCACACGACGGGTGTGCCACAGACTGGGGGATACCAGTTGGTTAGGTGTCAGCTGAAAAAGGCAAAAGTACAATATAGTTTTAGATTATTTCTCGAAGAACATTGGCTACTTTTAGCCTAGTTTAGGAGGCAGCAGTTAACCCTTTGTTTTTTTCTATATACAACTTTTTTATTTTATATATTTTAATGGCAGGATAAGGAATTGAAATACAGGGTAATTTTTTTAATATGGTCTGGCTGTAAAATGGTTGTACCGATGTATCAAAGAAAATATTTGCCAGGAGTTTTTTTTTTTTTAATTATGGCACCCCAACAGTTTAAACTAATAAAAAGTTGATGCTGAAAAATACAACAAATATTATTGTTATCAAAATCTACATCCTAAATCTGTGAAAAATATACAAGAACATATTAAAATAAAGTAAATAGGTAGCTGTTGATATACTGTCTTCATTACTCTGTGTACCAGAGGGGAACTCTAAAAGTGAATTGTGTATCGTTCAAAATTGATCACTTTAATTTCTGTGTTAATAGAACAAATTGTTTTTAGATATTAGAAAATGTGTTTTGTAAGTGAAATATTACAGGCTGACAGACATTCAACAAGATTTTTATGAAAATTATTTAGCACCTACATGTTTTAGTGATTAAATGCTTGTAGATATATTACGAAAATTGTTATAAGAGTTATGATTGAAATATTCTCAGTATTAATTGATGTGAGATGGTAGGTACAAAGTTTTTTATTTTAATATAAATAAATCAACACCAGTGAGAAATCCTCGGAAACAGAAAAAAACATTGTTAATATCTTGATACTTATTATTTCATCCATCTGGACAAGAAAAATGCTACTCGGAAAGTTCGATTACCTAAAAATTAATATTGTTTTACTAATAAAGAAAAATCAATTAGTTGAGCACTACTAAAAAGCTGCCTTATCAATTTCAGCATAATTTTCATTGGCCCCTTTTTTTTATTTTTTTTATTACGATGGGTTTGCTCTTGACTCTAGTCTAGGTCAGAGGTGACAGAGACAGAGTCTACGATGGAGTGAGCTTACCCAGAAGAAGCCTGTTCACTCTAACTTTGAAGAGATTCGGGTTGAATGCATTCGGAAACACAGTCGCAGGTAGTGAGTTCCATTCATTCGCTGTGCGCATTATGAAGGATGCTTGGAAGCGCTTGGTGCGAATTGGTGGAATGGCAACAAGGCAAGGATGGTAACTTGCAGTGCGTCTAGATGTCCGATGGTAGAAGGGGGCTGGTGGGATGAGGTCGTGGAGCTCTTGAGCACACTCACCGAAGTACAGTCTGTAGAAGACCGACAAGCAGGCAACCTTGCGGTGATGAGCCAAGCTATTAAGCTTGGCATCCACCAGTTCAACGTCGCCGATGAGCCTCTTGGCTCTGCGTTCCACCGAGTCAAGTCACTCTAATCGATTTAAATTACAATGAATACTTATGTCGATTAAGGTCACTTAAATTCTTTGAAAAACTACAAAGCGTGATCCTAGAAACTGCCACCACCCATCATCAATCATCTTAATCTAATACATAGACATGTTTTACCTCCACCACTCCCAGAATTGAGTAAAACATTTCGGGGAATAAAATCCATACTTCTATATTGAACCTAATATTATAAAAGTAATTCTGTATGTCTGTTTTTTTATTACATTTCCACACATAAACCGCTTTACAAATTTTAGTATAGAGACTGAATGGCCCTGTAGATGGAAATATGGACATAGGATATTTTAGGGTTCCTTACCTCGAAAGGAAAAACGGAACCCTTATAGGATCACTTTGTTGTCCGTCCGTCCGTCCATCTCAGGAACGCATTAAGGTATCAAGATGAAATTTATATGAAATACTGAGGTCTACTGTCTCTTAAAGCTGTGAAAAAAAACTTCTAAGCCAACGCAATCAAAAGATACAGCCGTTTATGCCGCAAATTTCCGCAAATTTTCGATACTCGCAAGGGAATTAAAACCTACAGGGTACTTCCCGTAAACTCAGAATCTTGAAATTTTGTACGAAGCAACGTCTTATAGCACAGATGAAGGACTATTTACGAAAACCGTAAATGTTTAGTTAAATCACATAATACAAATATTTTCAATAATTTTAAACTTACTACCACTTTCCTTATGAACGCGTAGAGGTATTAAATTGAAATTCATATCAAATACTCAGGACTATAATACCTTTAAGCTAAGGTTTCTACGGAACCCTCGGTGCGCGAGTCTGACTCGCACTTGGCCGGTTTTTACCCCGGGAGTACTTAATCTTGGGATAATTTCCGACCTTCAAGCGGGTGAATCCGCCGTCAAAAGCTAGTATGCTATAAAAACATTCAATAATAATGTATCAAACACAGATAGATATAGCTCCTACCAAAACTACTCGTAATAATAAGGCAATAAATTGATAACTAAATACATAGACTTGTACAAACATGGGCGAAGCTTGTTTGCTTACGATCCTATGTTTGCTAAGTTGACAGGTGGGCGATTACACGACGTTGCGAACGACATTGAAATATGATTTTAATGATAAATGTATACCGATGGGTTTGTTTGGAGTGTATTACCTTTTCCTTGTTGCTTCCTTAGACTTTCACGGTACAATCGAATGAAACAGTGCTGCAATTATTGTGAATTATCCAAGCAACTTAGATTGATCAATGAATCCACTCATGACGTCTGATTAATCATTTTCTGGTTTTCTACTCTCTCTTTCTCTGGTCTTAAACAGATTACATAAAAATCGTTTTCACAAAAAAAAACCGACTTCATCAGTCGGAGTTCACAAGAAGAAAAAAAAAAACTAGGTACCAAAGACACCGACTTCCAAAACGAAAGTTATTTATGCACTATATATGCACATATATTTATTTATTTTTTTGTGAAAAAGTTTTATTTCTCTCTTTTTAGTTTTGGTATACCATTACTAAAAAGTGAGCAAGTTCTATAGTAAGGTTCCTAAAGGATTGACAAAATACCCATAGTAACTCAATTTATACATTCGTGCTGTTCGTCGGTTCCTCTAGTCGACAGCACGAACTATTTTGTGAGTGAGGTTAATATGCATGCTATCTCATCCGACAACACGTGCGAAAGAGATACATGCTGTGATGAGCAGTAAGAAGCTAGTTCGCGTACGAATTAGCTTTTTTGCAAATTTGTATGTAAATGGATGATGATTTAGGACGAAAACGAGCGCGTGAAATTTTATAAACAGACCTTTGGGAGTCTAGATATCATGAAAAAACGACTAAATGTATATTTTCAAAATAAAACTATTTGCATTGTTGAATTACTAATACATCCCTGTATAATAAATAGAATAATAATTATTATTATTATTATATACTTTATTGTACACCACTTAAATAATTACAGGTCTAAACATTTATAACGATAAGTGTACAATGGGCGGTCTTATCGCACAGGGCAATCTCTTACAGACAACCTTTGGATGGACTGAATGAGACGAAATAGACATAGGGCTGTCAGTGTACAAAACTATATTAGATAATATTACTTAGATATAACATAAAATACATACATACAAATAAAATAATATACTAATAAATATCAAATATAGAACAGAGAAAGGAGAAGAATAGTTACAGAGAAAGGAAATGCTCCTTCACCATTTTTTTAAATAAAGGTAATGTTTGCGCACGCCTTACCTCAATAGGCATTCCACAAGCGAGCTGCTTGAACCGAGAAAGATTTCTCGAAAAAGGATGTGGAATGAATACGAATGCTTAATTTTAGGTTTTCCGATGATCTCAAGGACCGAGAATGTGTGTCACAGAGGAACTGAAAGCGTTCTTTAAGATAAAAAGGACTAGAAGGATTAAAGAGCACATTGTATAGCAATGAAAGTATGTTGGCATTCCGGCGAAGGCGAATAGGAAGCCATTTGAGCTTGTTTCGAAATTCAGAAACATGGTCATATTTGCGCAAGCCAAATATGAACCTTATACAGAGATTTTGAAGTCGCTCAAGCTTGTCCAATTGGTCTTGGGTGAGATCGAGATAGCTGGCATCGGCATAGTCCAGGATAGGGAGAAGAAGAGATTGTGCTATCGCAATTTTAGTGGTGATGGGAAGAAAGTTACGAAGGCGTCTCAGGGAGCCCGCAGACGCAAACAGTTTACGACTGACCTCCTGCAGTTGTTTAGTCCAGGAAAGGGTGCAGTCGATATAAATCCCCAGGTTTTTTACAGTTTGAGCTATAGGAACAATGGTGTTGTTGAAAGAAACCTGGGGAAGTGTCGCCCAATCAATCCTAGAGACCGTTCGGGAACTTCCCACAACTGCCACTTGAGTTTTCGTCGGATTGATCTTCAGCCCAAACGCAGTGCTCCAGTCACCAATTCGAGCCAGGTCCGTATTAATGGTCTCAATAGCGTCTGATAACTCGCCAAGAGGGGATTGAGTATAAATTTGGAGATCATCAGCATAAAGGTGGTAGAAAGAAGATAACCGTTGAGTGATAGCATTAATAAAGAGCGCGAAAAGTAGGGGAGATAAAACGCCACCCTGCGGCACACCGGCAGAGGTGTGACACCAAGAAGAGAAAGACTCCTCAATGCAAATACGCTGCCGGCGGCCAAACAGGTAACTATGAAACCAGTCAATTACCGAAGGAGATATGGCAAAAGAGGTCAGGACGCCCAGCAAAATGTCGAAGTCAACCGTATTGAAGGCATTGCTGAAGTCAAGTAGAGCAAGTACAGTTAACTTTCCCATTTCCATGCCTGACCTTATGTCGTCCGTAATATGCACAAGTGCTGAGGTAGTGCTGTGTCCCGGACGAAAACCAGATTGGAAGGGATTTAGCAGCTTGTGTTTGGAAAGGAACGAACTGAGTTGATGGTGGACAAGTTTTTCAAGGACTTTGGATAGGAAAGGAAGAATAGAAATGGGACGATAGTCAGAGAAAGATGCAGGATGAGATTTTTTGGGTAGAGGAATAACATGGGCATCTTTCCAGGCTTGAGGGAAGACACCACTGGAAACAGAGAAGTTGAGGATGTGAAGGATAACAGGAAGAATTTCATCAAGGATGGGGATGATCATTTTACGGCTAACACAGTCACTACCAACAGCGTTGGACGAAATCGATACAATACTCTTTTTAAAATCACTAGCGGTGAATTGACTTATGAAAAAAGGAGAAAAATCAGGTACCGGAATGTTTGAAAGATTACTTAGCGTAGTAGCTTTAGTGGCCCTATCCAATACAGGCGAAGTAGAAAAATGACTATTAAGTAAATAGTCAAGTAATAGTCAGTAATAATAATGGTATTTATTGCCACCCAAAGATGCGTTAAAATTAGCGTTTAATTATATAAGGAACTTTCGACGCTCATCATACTTTTTTGTTTCCATACAGCCCTGTATGGGATATGATGAGACAAATTGATATATTTTTTTATTTTGAACGTACATCGTCAAACAGTGGAGTAATCGCTAGACTACGTTTATATGGAAGAATTTTCGACTAGTGTAACCTTAAGGAGTTCCGTTATAGAACCGAAGAAGTTTCGTTAGGAGTTCTGTATCTTGGAAACTACTAAACCGATTTTTATGAAACTTGCACTATTCCCTAAGTTGAGAGATACAATAAAAATAATAAGAATGATCAAGATACCATTATTAGTTTCGCAGACATGCGTGGAGAAACATACATACAAACAAACATACATACACCTATGAGATTTGCACACATGTTTAGAAGCCTAGGTAGAATAACATATTATGTGATTATTGTGCAATTGAATTGATAACTTCGTTTTTTAGAAGTCAGTCAAAAGTGGAGAATAACTGAATAAAGCACAAAAACTAAAACCAGTTAAAACTATCAGACGGAATCAGGATCATCATAGTTAGAAAATACAAGGTGAAGATTCAACGTGATAAGAATACTGTATCTCCTAAACGCGACAACCGTGAAATCATCATATTTGTAACGAACTATTTATTGACATTGTATCCATATAATTTTGAATTCTTTACAATCCTTCTTTAACACACTGCTGTAAATAACTCTTCTTTGAGATTGCCATAAGTAATATTTCCCTCTTGACCTATTCACCATTACATATTTGCCACCTCCCACCGATCAGTATCAAACTTCAACAATATGTACCTATATTATAATAATTATTATATTGCACTACACAATTAATCAAACAATATAAATTATATCTTCAAGGAGAGATATACGGCAGAGTTAAAGGCAGGTCAGAATTTACGATGCAAATAATTTAATATGATTGTTGATGTAAATTGACCGGCAACTGGCAACATTCGCGTGGGCTTTGACGGGTTATTTAGTTTTACGTCCTTTCCTTTTGTAGGTAATGTATGGGGCATTGAGAGTTGGGTTATCAATTGATTTGTGTACTGAAAGGTTTTAGATGTTATGTTTTGTGAAGACCACCATAACGCTTTCAAAAAATAGACAGCTACATTTCCTATGCCAGTTGACAAACTCCAAAAATCTGTATTGTTAAGCTTCTATTCATTGGCAAGCGATCACTTTTCACTGTCAAGCGATATTCAGCAATGAAGTGCAGTGATGAGTCTTATAATTATTGTCGCTTGTTATTGAAAAGTAGGTTTTTGAAAATGCTGTTTGTTAGAATTAGTACCTTATTAAATTGGTTCCTGTTGTTGTCGTTAAGAGTTAAGAATGAAAACAAGTAACATATTGAATTTTATACACGTGCGCAACTAATTTTCATATTGATGTTACCACAAGTTTATAATGGCAACATTTTCTTACATAACATGTATCATTAAAATAATTTATTCAAATGTAATTTGCATGGAAAGCGTTATGGTATTAAAGTCTATTGAAAACATTGTACCATTAGACATGGTATTACAATGTGAAGTAAATAACATTAAAATAACTTACACTAACTATGTACTGTGAACAACTGCATAATAGTTTACATGTTTAGTAGAAAATATGAAAATTATATAAATAATAATGCAAAAGTCTTTTAGTTTTCCAAGGTTTTTTTTCCGGTTTTTCCTTTCAAAAGTCTTTCGTTTTTCACGATGCAACTATTACTAAATATATTTCCTGTTGTTTTTTTGTAATGAATAACGGTACACACAACAAGGTAGTGAGTGATATTATAATAATACCTTGATATAGTCATTATTATTATGCTGAAGCAAACATAAAAAGACAGTCAAGGAACTGCTGACAGATGTGAAAACTTTGGAATAATTGTTATTCCGCTACATGTCACATTAGTATCTCGCTGACGGGTAATGTGACATGCCGACCCATAATGTTTCACCCTTACCTACCAAAAATTATTCAACGCATCTAAAGATTTTTCTTCACTATTAAATACGTGTATACCCTGAAACATTAGAGTTTTAACAAGACTGCAAGGAAAGAGTAATGTTTTTCGCGCGTATCTTGTATGTAATATTCTTTATTACCCTTTTATTACCTCATATCTTTCAAACCGCTATGCTAGATGGATTTATGTAATTAAGTCGTCGTAAGATTCGACTTGAACGCTCAAGTGTTCTTAGATAGGTGAAGTTAAAAAATAACAAATATGGCGGCTTTTGGGTGCCATATTGTGCGGTTCCTAATTTTTCTATTCCTCCAAACCCATTAATTGGGTTATTAAAATGAAGGGTTTTCAGAGTTTATTACAAAAATGTATACCACTTATAAGTAAAAATCAATTTAAAAAAATTATGATTAAAAAGCTCTGCAGTCGGCAGATCAGACGGTCAGTGCTCGCGAATATGTAGATATCCTCCACACGATTGATTTTTGTCGTGTCTACAGCTTTTTAGTTCGATTCTTAAGCATTGCTTTTATTAAATCTTAGTAATCAATTAAAATTATTATTTTAACAGCACATTCCAAAATACTGCTCAAGAAACAAGAAACCAATACATCCTAAAATACATTCAATAAACCAACCGTATCCATATCTACATTCCGAACTCACCAAAAACTTCGAAACGTTAAAAAATAACTCAGAAAAATATACGTTTAATAAATAAAATATAATTCTAACACAGTGGCAAGTGACTGAGTCGCTCCTGTACTCTCATATCAAATAATTCAAATATTTGGGCAGCCCTCATCGATCACTTACCGATGATGGATGGACTTGTTTCCACCGACTACGACCAAGCCAAACGTTCTAAGTCACAGTTCTACCACAAGCGAATTGAAACTTTAGATAGTAATGATTCAAGTTGGTAATCGAGTGATGGTGATGATGAAGTAACATAAAATGTATTATACTTAGCTGGCCCTAATACAACCAGTAGGTCAGTGTTTGTACAAATGTAAAGGGGACGAATGTTTACACAATTGACATTATCGCTTATGTTTCACTTAGCCATAATTTATTGATGCCGCGTTTGTGGGGATTAGATAAATGGTTGCAAGATTAGTGGTAAGGCTAAAATATTGGTTTATTTTTAGTATTAACTTGATGTATTTATTTTTACGTGCAGTTGGTTCAAATGAGGAAAACACACTTTCGATACCCTATAAGTGATTTATGGTCAAGATTGTTGATATCGCGTTGTGCTACAAAATTCTTTGTATCTTGTAGTTGTTTTTAGTATTTAAGGTTATCTTTTATTTATTGTTTATAACTGCAGTACTTACATTAAATCTACGTTTTTACAGAAACCTAAAAGTATCGGTTTGTAGATAAAACTGTTCAAAAAAAATACTACTGCGTGTAATATCAAAACAACCTCATCAAGTGGTTTAGTAAGTAAAGTTATGATACTATCAGCAGTTAACACGGAAACACTGCTTATCAACCCAAGATTAATTACTGAAACCGTTTGAAGAAAATCGTTTAGCAAATTTAAGGCAGGAAGCCCACGCACTTAAAAGAAATGGGTCTTGAAAATAATGCTTATGTTACTTAAACTGCTATGTTGATCTAGTGGTTGCAAGCGTTACCACTGAGCGTGAGGTCTAGGGTTAGATGCCCGGATCGCGCAAGTAGTTTCCATCTGGAATATCTTAGTAGCAGCCCGGAGACTGGACTTGTTCCCGGTTGATGACTAACCCTTTGTAGTATACAAGCGTGATGTTTTGTTGTCACACAAACTGCCAACAGAGCATTAACAGGTAATATGGGCAGAGAGCGCCGACTGAATTTCCTTAGTAAAAAGTCATAATTCGTGGTTTGGCTCTTGTTTCATGCTCCAATATTGGATCAATTTTAAAAGATATTCCATAAACTGGAAAAGTAAGGTATATACTATGCCCCTATGTTTTCCTTTTTCCTTTATATTTGTCAAACTTGTACACTGAGCCTCTGCTGAAAGCGCAATCTTGATTTTTTTTTTGAGGTTCTAGTGCTTCTAAAGATAATATATACCAAGGCCCTATGTTTCCCTTTTCAGTTTATGGAATATCTTTTAAATTAGTCAAATATTGGAGGAGGAAATAGACGAGAGCCAAATCTCCAATTATGATTTTTTACTAAGAAAATACAGTCAGCGCTCTTTGCCCATATTTCCTCTTAAGCTTTTCAGAAATAAAGTCAACGATTCATACGCATCAACTCAGTAGATACAGAAGTCTATTTTATCACAGATTCTTACATACCATCTAAAAGCACCATTTCAAACTGTTACTATGACATTTAACACCTCAATTTACCACTCATAAAAGATAAAGTCGGCGCTTCTTGTTAGAATACATTAAAAAAAGTCAAATAAAAAAAATAAACATTGAATTACGACGGCAGATAGGGCCGTGACAGCCGAGAAGCGGGCGCCATATTTTTTTGTTAATCTCCACACATAAAAATTGTCGCGTCCGTCCGTGTATCAGCATATTGGGATATTAGTGTAATGTACACCTTTTTGTCTTGATAAATGTTTTACGAAACATAAATAACTTTTGTTTTTATCATCGGGTTTTTTTTTGGAATTTATATTGGCACGATTTTTTCTTGAAGTTGTTTTATTTTTTAACAGAATTTACGATGCAGTTTGGGTTGTTAATTTTTTGTAAATGATACCTTCTAGTGTAGTATGTATTATTTATGTTAATTTTTACCCCTGGGGGTAAGTGGCGTGTTAAAAGCGAATTCACGATAAATTCAGCGTGTAGAATTTTAAGTTACGATATCTCGATCGTGAACCAACCTTTACACATCATGTTGTTATCAGTTTATTGATTGCGCAAGTAATATTTAAACAAACAAACACCGAACTCAGTATTTGACTTTAACAAAAACCCGTCGCACATCTCAACATTAAAACTGTCACAGAAAGGTGCACCAACTGTCACAAAAAAACCTTAAGGCGGTGCCAACATTTTTATTTGTCACACATTAATGTTTAAACACTGACTTAAGTCGCTGGCTGGTAATGATAAGAATATTTTATTTTTTACTACCGTGACAGGCGGTGGCACGTAATGACGCGCGCGGCTACAACTCAGCCCCTTAATTGGTGATATTACACGTAAATGCAGTGAATATGGAGTAATGCTGACACTTTAATGTTTGTTTAAAGTGTATTATATATAAATTTTATGTGGCTCCTTGCTCGTTACTTTAATAACAGGTTTTACTCAAACCGTCAGCAGTTAGATTTTATTATTGTTGTGTATTACGACATGATACAGATATCCGCTTTTATTATTCGGTTTATAGTGTTTCGTTGAATTTACTTGGATGTTTATTTGTTATTTTTGTGCTTACCGAATACTTTGTGTTACAGATGAAACTTTATTTAAATTTGTTTTAAAATATGGATACATGAAACTTTTCTTGTCTAGTAACTTTTTTTTTTTTAATATAATTGTAATAGGTATTAAAACATTTTCAATAAAGTGCATAAACAGTTTTATTATACGTCTCTTCAAAATCAAGTCCTAACTCTATCACATTATTATTCAAACAGAACATCGCACGTTACAATAAAAAGCGACGTATATTACGAGCGTTCATTTAATATTCGCCCTTTGTGTTCTTTTCAAACGATGATGTAAAGCTGCCGACGTGAAATGACCACCCACTGCCACTCGACCGACGGCCGACAATCGGCCAATCCATTACCCGCACACACTTCTATAGCCCACTGGAAAACAACCTCATTTCACTAACTTCAACTTCGAAAAAGAACTCTGTGTCTGAGAAGTTAAAGTGTCATTTTGAGTGGTCTAGTTGTGGCCTTTCTGTCATTTCAGCAACAGAAAAATGCACTTACAATATAGTGGTGTTTACACAATTCCGCCGTTTTGAAAGCGCAGGAAGCTCGGACGGTACATTCTGTTTGTCTGTCACGATTGGGGACGACAAAGGGACAGTGACGGGATGACGGGACACGTTGCCATTGTGACGGAATGACGGCCGCATAAACGCGGTGTGAGGTTGACGGTTGTGGCGCGATTTACTTTGAACAATGTCGTTGGAATAATTTATTAACGCAAGGACGGTTGGCTAGATAAGTGTTGTTTTTTTTTCGTATTTGATTGTGTGAATGTTGTTTACTTTAGAAAGTAAGCTATATAATTGCATGTAGGTCTGATGCCACCCATGTCATAATTTTTATTTCCTTTTTACTTAGGTTTTAAATTTAGGAAAATGAAGACATGAATCTGAAATTAAAAATAATAGCATTTTGTCGTGGATTTGTTGCCGTGGCCTTTTTCACAAGAACAGTGCATATTTTGGCATAAAAAATAGCCTTGGCAATTAAGTAGCTATTTATCAATAATATAATTTTAATAGAATTAGTACCTATGTTTAGAGATTAACTTATACAAACACTGCTTTTGCCAGCGGCTTCGCCCGCGTGAAAAGTGTTTTCTTACTCAAGTGAACATTATACCAGGATGAAAAGTAGCCTTTGTGCTATTCCAGACTTTAATCTAACTCTGATACAAATTTCATCCAGATCCGTTCAGCCGTTCTGGCGTGATTTAGTAACAAACATACATCCACATTTCCTCACACACATCCATCCAAACTTTAACATTATAGTATAATATTGCAGTACGATTACAAGCAAACATACAAATTGTTTTTCTTCTTTATAATATTAGTTTAAATAACTAGAGAAATTGAAAGCCTACTCCTTAATACCGTTAAAAAAAATAAGTAACTCATTTCACTTATAATCGTACACAGATTTTTATCCCACGTTTTAAGTTATCTATAGTCACTAATGGCTATGACCATCATGTGTCAAATAAAAACCATTGATCAGCTTTTATCATAGAAAAACATAATATCATCCCTTCCAGAATAATCCAGCCCGACAGGTGGTTCCCATGGGGTTTAAATTTCTCATTATTGCTCATCATGCTCCAATAGATTTAAACTTTTTTATTCCATCATCCGTGAAATTGTGAATGATAGAACTGGTAAAATTTTGATAATATTTTGAATGTCACTGTGTCTTAATTGTTTATTGTATAATAAGAATAACATTTAAATACAATGTGAAAATAAAGTACCTACACGTGCAAATGCGAGCTAAACTCAAAGTTGAGTTTTCGGTTATAAGTTGAAAAAAAAATTAAATCTTAAGACTTATGTATTTATTTATGCACAAAAGAAAAGATAATCAAACTGATGTCCATCGTAACTAATCTTATTGTTTGTTTTTATATTTGTGAAATGTAATCTCTAAAAGTACTAAGCCGATTGTGAAAATTCTTTCAGTGATAGAAAGCAACATTACTGCTGAGTGTCAAACTCTACGTTTTATACCGTGACGGAGCGAAGCCGTGGGAAATATCTAGTGAAATGTAAATTAACTAAAAACTACTTGCAATATTTTGGTAAACAATAAAATATTAATTTAATAAAATATTAGTAGTACTTATATCAAACATTAAAGTAAGAGTAATAGTATGTTCTGTCTAATAAAGAAGACAATTAACAATTCTACAAAAAATAACCAACATTGCCCGTTCTTGATAATTTAATGGATTTAGAAAAATAAACATTTAATTTTGTGTTGCATTAAGCAGTGACATGAAATTTCAAATCTTTCTTAAAATGTAATGTACCTTGCCCTATATTTGTAAACATAGTCATACTTACACAATACATCGTATTGTACAATCCAGTATTTAAACAAATACCTTTCAATACATTCGACACCCATATCAAATTAACTACAACTAACCTAAGCAAATCCCCGACCATGAAATGTGTGTTTATTATAACTTTCTTCACGGCTTTTACCCTATTTATTTCCCTTTTAAATCACTACCATTGTCGATTTACCACGGCTGTCTATCCGTTTCACACTGCCACCGATTACTGTCACCTTCACCCTATACAGAGTACAAAAATGTAACATCAACACGTCCAAGGAAATTCAGTAGGTCAACGCGAATGTAGTGAAGATTTTTACTCTGTGGCGCGTTGTGTAGGGTAGACACCCCAATGAGCGGCATTGTCGTCGATGTGATGAATCGATATCGCTCGTATTGTCGTGTTCCCCGCAGCTGTCGTCTGTCACAAGAAAGATGACACTTGGAGCGGTTTTTTTTGACGCGTCCCTTTGTGTCAACTCGGTGTGGTGCCCCGAAATGAGCTGATATCGATCGCTCAATATTATGCTTGTAGAAGAGGGTTTTGAGTCTGAATTGAACTCATAAATAAATAAGCAGTGTCGTGGTGTGTACGGTTTTTTTGTACGTCGATGATCTAGTGCTTCTCTTTGTTATGTGATTCCGGGGGATCCGATACGCCGGAGGTAGAATTTATTACTCGAAATTGTTATTAACAATAGACTTGTCGGGATAAAAGTATTATAAATGATTTCGCATTAACTGAGAATTCGAGGTTCAACGATTAGCACGCTCACCTTGATTTATTGTAATGTTTATTTTTTTGGATTTATTACACAATGGGTCATAAATTAACATTATAATATTTGTAGCGATTTATGGCTACATATTAGGTCGTTTATCTTTTTAGTGTTTATCCCTGAACTTTGGGTAAGTTGACCTAGGGGTGCATGTTTTAGGGCATAAACACGCATTGTGTACTTTAATAACTTGGTTGCATAATTGTGTTAGTTATTTGGCTTACATTTTCAGACCTATTAAAGTCCTGTTACATAACAAAACTGCGAGCAAAGAGTTTTGAGCCACATTAGGTTTATTTCAGGTCTTCTTGCATGACAAGACTGCAAACATGGAGTTTTGAGCCACATTAGGTTTATTTCAGGCCTTCTTGCATAACAAAACTGCGAGCATTGTGTTTTGATCCACATTGGGTTTTTTTCAGATCTTCTTGATGGGCCGGAACCGTAGTCTATAATGGCCTCAAATTCTGAAATAAAGTTAACTTACAGATAACAAGACTACCTTTTAAATTCAGTCTCCCCAAGCCAACACAGCAAGATTTTATCTCAATCCTAATAACCATAAGACAGCCCCCCCCTCCCCACTTTCGGACATTTCACTTAAACATCCGCAGTGGAACACGATTTAAAACTCGTGTACCATCGTCTGACGTCGGCCAAAGTCGTAAAGCGGGCTATAATTTTGAATTATTACTCGGTTACGGCGCGTACGAGCGTAATGAAACACCCTGTATATCACAATTCCAACCTCGCTCCGAGGCTAAATGGTCCCGCTAAATTAGCCTTTCTCGCAATGTATGGCTTAGTATGATATAATGTCGCTATAGATGCGGATAATTGAGTTTTTTTAGAGTGAAAATTTAGGGGGAGTCTGTGATGGAAAATAACATGTCCAAGTCTTTTAGGGTTGTTCGATTTGAGAGTTAAATACGGTGGTAAGTTGGCGCTTCTGAAGTTAGTAAGAGGTAAACATTTTAGTTGACACTTCGCATTTTAGTTGACTTTAAGGACTGGCTTTTCTCTTAGTCAGAGGAGAAGCATTGCCTTACAACTTAGCAATGCCTGTCTAGTGGACACAATACCAGTGAACAACGATGTGGAGGAGTTTTTCGACATTTTAGGTTCTTTCTTTTTCGTATCAAGATGTAGCCATCTCTGGTGTAAGAGTTAATTAACCCGCCTCTGGGTACCCTACATGCCTCTGACTTGGCTATTTCAGACTTTCGTTAACTACATAAGTCCAGGTTTCCTCACGATGTTTTCCTTCACCATTGCCTGAGATGTCCAAAATAAACTTAGAAACAACTTATGAATTTAAAAAAAAACATTAGTACTGGCACGGATTTGAACTCACTAACTCAAGCATGAGAGGTGAGTTCTTAGCCATTGGGCCACCACGACTTTATTATTTGTTTAGGTTTAGTTAGTAGTTTTTGATTTAACTGTTTACACGCTCTGTGTTTAGTTTTATCTATATATCTATATATATTTAATGAGTTTTATGTGAGTATATTAGATGTCAATTAGCTCCTTTTATGAGATGTATTCTCCTCGGCCCGTCTTCCCGTCAGCCTTCCGACAGCATAAGCTCCCAGAATGGCCGGCACTCTTCTTAGGCTTCCTAATCGGTAAGGAAAATGATGATGATTATGAGCCTTTTACAATTTTAAGATTAGCTTGGATAATTTAATACTCTAAAGAAGGACCCCTGTACCCACAGTTCAAAAACTGCCCAATGAATATATAATTAGCACCTTAATTAACCGTATAAAACACACCCCTTCTAAAATTTTCAAAAAGGCTCTCGCCAAAAAGCGTGCGCTCGTAAAAACGTAACACATTGCTCACAGTTGCGGCCCAAATTGAAATATACAGTCGACCATATTCATTACGGGGGCTCAGTGCGACGATAATTCAAACTTATGGCTCGCCTTTTACGAGTTTTAAGAGTGGTACTCATGGGACTGAAGGGGGTGGAGAGGGGTGAAGGCGGGGAATATGACAGTGAGGTGATGATTTGTATGAGGTGTGTCGTTTTTTGGCAGTGATGCCGTTATGTTTTTGATTATGTCAGGTGCGCCTTTGGGGTGTTGGGGGGCGAAATTATTTAAATTATGTTTATTTATATTTTTTAGGTCATGTGGAAGTACTTTCAGCTAGTATGATTTAGTTAACGGAGTCAATAACTAAACTTGATACTACTCTAGGGAGTCCGCTCAATGAGAGAATCCTAAGAGCGGTCGATGTGGCAACAGGCTACAGTTGGAGGTAGCTCATCATGTCCAGCAGTGGACGTCTTTCGTCTGATATGATGATCAACCCAAATATAAGTTCATGAATTGGCAATGGTTTTTTTTACTGTAAATGTTACTAATTTTATAATCTTACTAATATCTTATCTTATCTTTCTAATATTATAAATGGAGAAGTTCAGATGGATGGATATATGTATTATGATATGTTTGTTATTAAATCACGCCAGAACGGCTGAACGGATCTCGATGAAATTTTGGAATTGAGATAGATTATGGTCTTCTTTGCATCCCGGTATAATGTTCCCTTGGGATGATAAAACACTTTTCACACGGGCGAAGCTAGCAGAAACTAATATTGAATAAAATATTGGTATTTAAATAAAACAAGTAAAGCAGAATTTGAACTTCCTAGAATAATTTCTCCAAAAAACATTTACATAAATAAAAATGCATCTCTTTATCCTTCACAGGTGGTAAATCTTAATTCCAGATGTTACAAACATACCCTCAAACAAGCCGACCATTTATCACTCAACATAATAGCTAATGACAATCGAGTCTTTGGTCCCTGCCCTTTCACACTAAATCTGCGATTGTTGAAAAACTTCTCAAAAGTCACTAAATGGAAGAACACGCGTCACAGAATTGATACAAGTGTGAAATACCACATTATTGAAGCAAAGAAATAAAGGACAATGACTCTTAGAGAGAAGAAAATAAGGGTGATGAAGATGGCATTTTTTTTCTGCTGTAGAAAAACATGACAAACGATCGAAAGACTCGTTCATTATGTTCTAATGTTCCAATATATTATAAGTCTCAAAGACTTGACGTGATAAATCGGTGGATGCCATCTTGGCTGGCAAAAACTGGCAGGTGGTAAGTTGGCTCGCTAGTTTGTAGGAATTAATGGCATTTTGATATAAAGTGTGTGAAATTCTGATTGTTGGTAGTTTTCTAGTGATTAAAAAGTTGGTATCGGAATTATTATTTTATTTTATATCTTAATTATTCACGCCTTTTCATGATGGGAAGATGTAGCAACATAGAACGAATTAAGTATTAACCGTTCATTCAGTAATAATATCTAGATTATGATGTTTTAACATTTTTAATTATCTATTTGCCAAAGTAAACTTAAGGCCGGCTTCTGTAATAAGAGTTTGAAGTTTAATATTTTTTTTGTCAACCTTAAGTTAGCCCGAAACACATGCTCAACTCTAAATTCTCTATTCGGAAAATGGCCACTTATCACTCCCTGTACGTGCCTTTCTGTCCTTCTACTCTTATTCTTATTCTCTATTGCACGCAAAACATATAATGAAGATACAAACACAATGGACAGCTTATGTACAAATGCGAGCTTAATCCATAATTGGGTTCTCTAACAGCAAACCTCAGTTGTTAAAGTAAATTTGCTTATGAGGACAGTGCATCCAAGTCACAACAAAATTACAAGTTAAAAAAAAAATAATATTAAAAAAAAAAACATACCAAATAAACCAAACTGATACGTGTAAACATAATACGTACGATATTACAATATACATACTACAACAAAAACGAAACAAAACCTCCAACGAAACGAACTCTTGTATATTAATGTTCACCACTATACTAGTTGTAAGTTTATTTAGCTTCAAAGCCAGGTAAAGCGCTCATTACCAACGCGTTAGCTAGGTTAGTAATTATTTATCCTGCGGTGGGTTTCTGGTCTAATGTTACCCAACCTGCTGCCGTATAGTTTGTAGGAGCTAATTTATCATTATCTCAACAGAGTTGTACCCAGATGGTGTCCCGGTAGTACACCAGAATAATTTAGTTTGACAACTAAAGCATTTTTGTCATTTTCGGCATATGTATGGGTGAGTTAATGACTATAAACTTGTCCCCAATTATATGGAATTTAGACACCTGGCGAAATGTGAGAGGATTAGTGTTTTTCCTGATGGCTGGACGCGATTCGAATTATAAATATGAGTTATTTTTACTGAGTGGAATGGCATTACCGTCACATGGACATAATACGATGCAATTCGACTGATTTGTACTTGAAATTTTCTTGGGAAAAATCTTTTTAATAAAACCATTAAAATGATTTCCAAAATAAAACAAAAGTTTCTTGGAAAACGATCTATTTTTTTTTGTTAAAAAGGTTTTTATTTTTCTAGTTTTGGTAGAACCTAATTATTATCATGAAAATATGCATTACTACTCGTCGGAGCTTAATCAAATTTAAATTAACCACAAGAGAAGTACCGGCTTTCTAATAAAAAAATAACATCAAAATCGGTTCATAATTGGCGAAGTAATCGTGTAACAAACATACAAAAATAAACAGACGAATTGAAAACCTCCTTTTTGAAGTCGGATGAAAATATGTTCGCAACATAACCTTTTGATGCAATTTAAATTGTGTCGCATCAACAGGAAGGTCTTGATAAGGTACTCCTCTGTCTAACTAGACTCGAAATACAGGCGCCATGTTCCGTGTCAGTTTTCTCAATATTACATTATTGTTCTACCAAAACAAGAAATCCTTCTGATAAATCCGAAGCCCAACCAATCAACACACCAACAAGATAAAACAAAGTCGAAACATCACTGACACTTCCTAGTACAATATATCGTTTCGTAGCGCTACGGAGCTACGGCCTACGCTCGTAGCGCTACGCCTGAAATATGGCCCATGTATTATTCAAAGAAATTGCCACATATTTCATCCAAGGGAAATAACTTTGAGATATGTGCTGCACGGTACGCGAAACGGCGACTTGTTACAGAAAATTTACGGTTCTATATTCAAAATGTTGGTACAGTGATGACGTATTTGAGTTGAAAAAAATTGTTGTCATTTCGGATTTTGAGATTAATTTCTTCTGTTCTGCTGAAATATGTTGTTCTGGCTCGTAATGTAATTGGAACGTGTTCTTTAATATTAATGTCTTGTGCTATTTTATTAATGTATGTTCTTAAAGTATGATATTTTAAATTTAATGCTGCTATATAAATATCTAATTTTAATCACTGTCATCCAAGATGACGATAAGATCAATCAAAATACTTTTTTGTTAGTCTAGAATGTCCCACTACTGGCAAATGGCATCCGCATAACATTCCAGACACTCTATTCAATACACTTAAACAAAAAAAAATCTGTAAACCTGCAGTTACATCTCATATTGCGTATAGCACTAGTCCAATATAAAAACAAATTTCATCACCCCCTCATATCCAAACATGAACATACTAACAAAACGCCAGGCTGGCTGGCTTCACCTTATCTCGTTCAAAGTGATTCGGTGGCGTCCCGCGATATTTATGTGTTCTGGCAGATTTATGACCTGCCCGTATTCGCGATACTTGTCATAGGTGCACGTTTTATTAAAAGCGACTTCAGGATGGCGTTCGAGACGTATGACTTCGCTTTTTTTTGGGAAAGAGCTTCTTTATGGGTGGCAGATAACCACAGCTTCAGCTTAATGTGTGTTTGTATCCTTATCCTATTGTAATAAAATACTAATTGCCAATGATATTTTCAATTAACTTTACCTACAATCAGTTTGGAGTACCTCAAGGAGCAAAATTAGGACGCTTGATAAAACACATATTTCAATGGCAAAATTATGAATTCTCGGGACACAGATTCGTTGTATTATAAAGATGTCTGATTGCCAGCCAGTCTACAGAATTAACAGACAATATTGATTATGAAGAAACAAATTGCTGTCAATGTCAAGAAAACAACAGTAACTAGATTTCACTGTGCTTAAGCCACTGATACAAATGCCTGTCAAATTCAACAAAAATAGTGAAATTAAGTCCCACATCCAACACGACGCTACACGAGCTAATCACAACAAACCTACTGTCAAGAGTATAGCCAACTGTGATGTTGTCCAGAGCTATATCTACTTGGGCTCCAACATTGCTAACACCGGAGGCTGTGGAGACGAGATACGAAGGCGTTGTGCTGTGACGCGATCTGCCGTCGAAAAGCTCAAAAAAATCTGGAAAGATCGCAAAATAACCAAAACCACTAAGGTACGACTGAAGCGAAGTCTCGTCTTTCCAATTTTTCTCTACGGAACTGAGACGTGAACATTGAGGCTGAAGGAAAGGAGGAAAACTGATGCACTGGAGATGTGGTGCTGGAGACGTCTGCTGCGGATTCCGTGGACTGGACCGCACCAACGTATCGATCCTAAAAGAACTTCACATCAAAGAGAGATTAACGTCGACTGTTCAAATACGAATACAAAAGTTCTTTGGGAATATAACTCGCAATGAAGACTCAATAAAACGTCTTGTAATCCAAGGCAGATGGAGCAGCAAGAGATTTCGGGGTCGCTCTCCGACCAGATAGGCAGATCTTATTAAAAACATCACCAACGCTACGATGACCGACTGTTCCCACATTGCGTCCAATAGAACCGAAAGGCGACGCATGGCAAGAACCATCATGCATCAGGACCCACCCATGAACACGACCACTCTGCCAAGAGTGCCCGTCTAAGAAGAAGAAGAAGTCCTACATGGAGAGCCTGTATTTGACAAGTGTTTTTTATGTCTACCAATTTTCCAGAAAATTCTAAATTAAGCCATTATAATCTCGCAGTTCTCAAATAAACATATAGCTGACTTCAGCATTATAAATTAGACTTATCATGCTCGCCTAAATAAACGGAGCGCCCCGCACCTACAAAAAATACATTTCCTTACGATGCATAATATTTTAAACCACCCCCTTGCTTTATACAAAATGGCTGTCGGCACTCGCTACTATTTTTCCTACAAGGGTTGGTGCAAGTTACAAAAAAGTTAAAAACTCTCTTCTTAAAAAACGTTTTGACTCCCAAAGAAAAACAGTCCCTGCATTTTTTATTTAGAAATTCACCAAATGGCACTTGCGATCAATGAAACATGCTATTGACTAACAATCGAAATATTAGACACGTATTACTGCTTTATATGTATATAGACGTAGGATGTCAAATAGTGCTGACCCCACGGATATCGATATCTATGGCTGACTTTAAATAAACAAGGGTAAGAAAAGGAGGATGATGACTGCTTTGCAATCCAGAAAACAATGCCTATCATGCCTACGCCGCTACTGTCATCATCATCATCATCAGCCTATAGCAGTCCACTACTAGACATAGGCCTCTACAATTGCACGCCCTTTTGGTTCTATTTTCGGCAACTGTTATCCAGCTGCTACCAGCCACCCTGTGAAGGTCGTCCTACACCTACACCTAGCCTAAGGGAGTCCTACCTTACGTTTATCAGTTCGCGGTCTCCACTCAAGAACACTTTTACCCCAACGGTCTTCGGTTCTACGACTAACTTTTTTTTTACTCCATCAGTGAATATATTAAATGACGTTGTGTTTTGACTAACTTTTGTATGGATCTGACTTATATTATTATTTTCTATTTATTTATTTCTATTTTTTTATTTTTTATTTTGACATTTGATTTAAATTTTGTACAGATTTGACATACATTGTTAAATTATTTTTATTATTGTGACATTTTAATAACCCTTGACATACCTAGATTATTGCTATTTGACAATTGATTGATGTAATGTTGAATTGATTAGACATAAATGATTGTTATTGTTTTTACTTATATTTGGCACAAATTGTTTCTGTTTGACATTTGCTTATTATTATTTTGTTTTTATTGTTATTTTATATCTTTTACATTTTTGGCATTTATCTTTCACTGTTTTACTTTGTTTGTTTTGTTGAAATTAATTGTGATAATTACTTTTGAATGAATTTAATTTATTGTTTGTATTCTTAATTTATAATTTTTATTGTATTAATTAATTAATCCAAGATTTGCACGCCGCAGTATGGGGCAAACATGTTTGAGCCATTTCTGTTCTTGTCATCCTGCATGCACTTATTTTTATTTGTTGTATGTATACACATGTTTATGCAAATAAATATATCTGAATCTAATATGGCCCGCCCATTGCCACTTCAGCTTACTTATTCTGTGAGCTACGTCGACAACTTTGGTTCTCTGCCGGATCACCTCTTTTCAGATTCGATCCCTTAGAGAGACTCCGAGCATAGCCCTTTTATAGCTCGCTGAGCCACTTACTTACTTCGCCGCTACTGTATAAACTGGAAATAAAAAGCTAATAAGTTGAAGATTTATAAAGTTATCTAGCTTGTCTCTCTGCTTCAGATTATAAAGCTGCTGTGAACCTTGCTGATTGACTTATCTTTCATTCATGGCAAAAGCTCCTCTTTTACCATTTCCACCACTAAATCAGAAAGCAATTGGTGAAAAATCTTTTTTTGTTTTTCATAAATCCGCAAACGCTTTTTCTTTACACCGGGACACGCGTGATAAATTCCCTAGGAGTTCCTTACACTTGGCGAAGCAGACAAAATAATTTATGTGCCTAGTTTAGTGGGTACTTTCCTGGATAAATGGCATCTGCGAGGTGAATGACATCTTTGTTACCGTGGTGTTACAATTGATGGGTTCAGATAAAAATGGCTTAAAAAGTATGTGGGCTGTGTGACAGGGTGAAATGATTTTGACGTGAGGTGTTATAGTTAGTTTATAGTGAACTGCCTTTGTTGAATAGTTCTCATATCCCTTCGTAGAAATTCAACTTAAATAGGTTTGACTTTACTTAAAGAACGCAACAACTTGAGGGTGGTAGCCAGAAAAATCTCATCTCTACTAATCTTCTTTCAGTAATATAAAACAAAATGACTGTCTGCCTTTAATAAACATAGAAGGTTTGTGTAAATAATTTTGCCCGTGAAAAGCCGGGACAGGTGCTATACAAATGAAGAACTCATGATTATTCATTAAAAACCAGTTTATTCTGCACTATTCTGCTCCTTTGGCTTATGCTACTGAAACACTAAATTAGCTGGGATAAACCTATGGTACTCAGTGATATAGCTTTTTAGAAGTGGAAAAATTTTCGTCATCAGTACTTATTAAAAAAAAGTAAATAAACAAACAAGTATACATAAATTAACATTTAACTAAGTTTCAGCTCATCAACATTATCACCTCTTTTGTTATAAGATTCATAAGATTAAAACATAAAATAAGGCAAAACTTTTGCCTATACCTTAACTAAACCACCACCAATACACACACAACCAATCACTTTCTTCCAACAATTTTGACTATACAGTATACTGAAAGCAACAGCTTAAAACATGTTGACAACTAATTAACGCGGTACACTTAAGGACAGCGAGGCGTCCACCTCGTAGCCGTCCCTAAACTGGAGTGCCACTATCTGACAAACACATAATTTTGAGTTATAAAGACAAAACCGCTTAATAATTAAACATAGATACTGTTTATCTACTTTATATTAATATGCAAGAATTACCAGAGTAAAATCATCGATTTTTAAAATGAAATAAAAATAAATTCCATCACTTCTTTTTATGTTTTGTAAGATTAAAACATACAATAAACCAATAATTATTCTTTTGCGTAACTAAATTTAACTCCAATACACACACAACCAATCACTTTCCGCCATTTAATGTCAATACAAACTAAACAATACAGTCAATTGAAAGCAACGGCTTAAAACATGTTGACAACTAATTAACGTGGTGCACTTGCGGACAGCGACGAAACCGCCTCGTTTGTACAGTCGCGCACTAGATTTGCTACAATCAATTTGTTAATACTACTGTCCTTTAACTAAAATACCACTATCTGATATTTGGCCGATTTAAGTATTTTGATGCCATCGTTATCAGCGGAAAATTCCCTATCGGTTTGTTTACAGCACTATTTTGCATAGATTCTGGACAAAAAATAAAAACGGCTGTAAGTTCCCCAAATGATGTCGTTCTACAGCTAAAGTGCCACTATCAGAAAAAAACATATTTATGAGTTGTATAATAAAAACCAATACAAACGAAACAATTTAAATTCGATGCTGTTTATCATTTATAAATAACTAGCACATGCCCGCGGCTTCGCCCGCGTTAAAAAGTAAAAAAAAATGCTCTGATCGGCACCAAACTTAACAGGATTATCCGCTGGGTTAATCAAGTTTCGGAGTCTATTAGGATTATACATACATACTTTCGCCTTTATATATATAGATAGATAATATACGAGAGTTTTCGATGTCAAAAAAATTTATCAAATTGCACACTCTCGAATAGGCACATTGTATATCAATCAATGACTTAATCTTAAAAAAAATATTTGTTAAAATAGCAATTTGAGGAACTTAGCAGCATTTTTACTTATTTATTTGGATTTTATTTAAAATACTGCTTACACTGATTGGTGGAGCTTCTTTCTGAGTACATCAAAAAAGTAAAATCAGCCAATTGTCAGTTAGTGGCATTTTACCTGAAAAACGGCAGCTCGTTCGTACAGTCGCGCACAATAATACAAATAGATTTGCTAATGGTTGGCTTTGTTTGTGACTGTACGCGGCATTAGGAGGTTTCTTGATCGGGAGGTTTGTTTTATTACTATTGTTTGGTTTCGGATATAGATTATTGTGTTTATGAGTCATGGATTGTTACTACTTAGTGGGTTATATATTTACAACTAAATTAATAATAATAGAATAGTGTGGAAAATTGGGGGACCCTTTTTTGTTGTGGGAAAACAACACCATGCCCAACCACAACAATAACATTCTTTTGTCTTTAAGCTAGTTAGATTTAATTAAATAAAAATAACAAAATTGTAGGATATTCGAGTGTTAAAACAGACTCATGTTTAGTTATAAATTATATAGTAGTGCTTAATTTTACCTATTTCTGCTGATTTGAATATTTACCATTCAATAATTATAACACAGTTTTATAATATTTTAAAATGACAACCTCATGATTCTACTTAGGTTCTGATAAACGGATGGATGTTTTATACTCATTCACACAACCAAAAAAAAACCTTCAAAAATCAAAATATATTATTATTATATACTAATAAGGTTTAGTTTAATTAATAATGGTTTAGTTTGTTTAATAGTTCAAAAGTGCCGCATAATGGCCTACTTGAAATAAACACATTTGACTTTGACATTGACAATGAATACATATTTTTTTAAATTCAATTAAACCTTTGAATTGACTTTTGAATTGTCAAATAAAATATGAATCTAGTTGCACATTCGCAACGGTCAGTGGGAGAGACCCACTATATGGAGAAGAATGTACAAGAAACTCCGCGGACGGAAGGTCCGCGGAGGTAGAAGTTTCCATAAGTTTTAATTACAATTATCTGGTTACATCATTCTTGTTGGAAAATACACACGCGAGAACAATTTAAAAACGGGTACGTAAAAGCGTCTAAACAACCAATACAAAAATAAAATAAGTAAGTTATGACCAAACCCAACTAATGGCGCCCGTTCACGAACATGACGCAGGGTTGGCTACACTCAGCTCAACCATCATGAAGAGAACCGAATGATGGTTGAGCAACCATCAGAGACACCTTATACAACAGAATAACTCATAGGCTATGGGATAATATGTAAAGACATATCATAGGAAGTACGAATTCCACGATGGCTGAGCAGTGGTCAGCAGTTAATGTTCCAATACTATCTGACCTACTATAACGGTACTTTCCCAGACAAGTTTAATAATACCGACCTCCACTAAAAACTTCGTCATACCAGTCAAACCTTGAAACAGCTGACGCAATATATCTTTATATTCCTTTTCCATAAAAAGATAAACAAAACAATAAACAAGCCCACGACTAATCTTTAAAAGATATAGATAAAGGCAATATTATAAAGTGTCCTTAGTATATCTTTATTAGTGTTATATCCCGTTGTAAATGCAACGACTCTATGATGATTATATGAATTACGAATATTTATAGTTGTGTTATTTTTGTTTCTATTGAATTTTTTTACGTCATGGAATTTATTTACGTGATCAATTATTGGGTACTACCCGCCCTCGTCAAAAATAGAAAAGATTGTTCCAATTATGTTGGCATGCATTTCAACAATTTTATATGTGTACTCTTCAATAATACAGGTTAATAATAAAAAGTATATATTTTTTTCAAACAGAGTAAACAAAAAACCCGCTTCCAAAACAAAACACTACATACCGAAAAATTACTTTCTTTTCGGCTGTCGGTGTCTTTCGTACCTATTTTTTTGTTTTTGACACCGAATCCCAAAAGGAAATTATTTTTCGCTTTGTAGTGTTTTGTTTTGGAAGCCGGTAATTTATTTTTGTCAAAAGTTTTTTTTTCTATTTTTAGTTTTGCTACCTTATACAACCATGAAAATAAGCATTATGAAGAGTAACTTAAAAACTACTAGTTAGATCTTGGTCAAATTTAATGGGACCACATGAGAAGCACCAGTTTAAGATTTGAAAAAAGAATCATCAAAAAAAGTTCATAATTGGCGGACTAATCGTGTAACAAACATACAAAACATACATTCTAATTATATACCTCCTTTTTGAAGTCGGTTGAAAATACACTAAAATGTTACTAAAATGTTTATTTTTAGATTCCGAAGAATCTGAAAATCACAACTCAATACTCAGTTAAAAAACAATATATTGAAACCAAGACTCATCTCAGATGCTCATTAAGAGGTAAAATAAGTTAGTTCAGATTAATTCGCATCGTCATCATCATCATTTCAGCTGAAAGACGTTTACTGCTGGACATCGGCCCCCTCCAACTGTCACTCCAATGACCGGTGCCGTGCGTCTTGCATCCAGCGGATCCCTGCAACCTTCACCAGGTCATCGGTCCACCTAGTGTCTAGTCCACCGCCTTTCAACGTTACGTATTCCGGTTCACGGTCGCCACTCTAGAACTTTTCGCATAGAAAAAGTAATTTTTATAGTTTTGGTCATGGTCTGCAATTACCTTCAAGATACCTAACTGGAAATAGCGAAATCGAATACAACAAACTTTAACTGAAATTAAACAAATCTAAAACAAGCAGGCAAGTGAATATAAAAACCATAAGAAAGTATAGTTTTGTATGTAAAATAATAATGATTACATATATTGAATATTCAAACGTCCGTGGACAAAGGTAAGACCCGTGTTTGGCACTCGGTACAGCGGCTGTGTGCATGCAAAGTTATGCTAATAACATCTTAGTCTAGCCTTAGTCAGACAGCACAATATTGTGTAACATGCATAGAGCTAGGAATTACACGGACCTCCGGCATACAGGGGCTTGTGAGTCAATAATAACAGCTGTAGGAGTCGAACTTCTGGGTTTAACAACGCTTGCCGAAGTCGGTCCGTAGATGGGATACCATCATCTACACATCGGGAGTATAGAGATCCCACCGATTTGTAATCATTGACAATCGTTAAGGGTCAGAAGTCTGAAAATCTGACGAAGTCTTGCTAAGGAGTATTTATCATGTTTCCTAGTGATAATGTTTAAAGGAGGTCAGGGTTTGTCCGTATCTCCACGTCACGACGCGACGTCGTCATCGTGGAACGACGCGTCGTCCACATCGGAAGTGGTACATGGCGATGCGCTTGCTCAGTTGAATGTCTTAGCGATTAATTGTGCAAAAAGGATGCCAGAATTGCTGACGTAACTGTCAGAAACTACAAGAAACGAAACAAAAAGTTGTTTCATCTGAACAGCTGAAAAGTATACCGGATTTTTTCAAGGCACGAAAGCTGATATGTTATGGCATCGTTATGTGTATTTTTGCGACACGGTAAAATAAATTAGCAAGCCACGCCAACGTGCCGCACAGCGACACCGCACCGTTCTACGTTGACGCCGTCGTAACGTGGTGGTGGGGACCAGCCTCAAATAGGCAGTTGCTCCATGTAAAGTACTGGTTTTCACCTGCATCTAGAAGTCTACTAGAAGTCGAACCCAATACTTGGAATAAGCCTAGGCAGACTATTACGAGTATTTAGAAGCCTGGCAATCTGGCAGTTAGTCTAGCCAAGGAGTATAATGTTTCCTAGTTACAGGGTTGAGGAGATCAGATAGGCAGTCAATTCATATTAAATACCGGTATTCAGCTTAATCTGGCTAGACTGGAAACCAACACTAAAATAATTGGTTAGAAGCAAAGATCAACGTGATTAAATGTTAAGCGGACATGCACACAGCCTCGCCCGGCAACAGAGAAGTAAGTTTTTATAAAATTAGTTGCTATAAAATTGCATTTAATTTCAAAGCTTTCAATTTCTATATATCATTGGTGTAACAGTTTAAGTTAAAGGATTCATATATATTTTGTATAAAACACAGAGGACCTGGATCCACCCCTCGGCGGCCTTTCCTAAAGTGTTGACAATGTCACCTCTAGCAGTGGCCATCTCCGTGCTCTGTGGTTACATGTGTACGTACAGTTACTTCAGAGTAATATTAACTATTATTATTAAGACGAATGTTTTCCTCAATAGCGTTGTTTGTTAAATAACTTATTGCTTAAGGAATAAAAGTAATGAATGTTTCCTCCAAGTTGCGCTAAGCTAAGAGAAATTTGTTACTTGTACTTAATGCCTTGAAATGATGGATGGGCAACTTGTCGATACTCATGCAACTCCTTGACCTTTTGCATTATATTATTCTTATTTATTGGCAGATCGTTTGCATGATAAAGGATCGTAAGATTCTTTTGAGTAGGTATCATTTCTCATTTCTGAATAGTCATGTTTTAAAAGGCAGGAAAAGAAGATTTTACTTTTATTTTATTATGAGTAGTGTTACGACTCTAAAAGCAGTGAAAGAAAACATCGTGATGAAACCGGAACCAAATATTCGAAGACGTTTTCATCCACCATCCCGCACTGGGCCTGCTTAGATTATGGCCCATTCCCTCTCTCACAGAGAGGAGGCCTGTGTCCCAGCAGTGGAAACATTAAAAGGCTGATGATGAGTGTTATGCCACCAGGAACCACCATTGGTTTACTGCTAAAGAATGAATTAGGCGTTAAATCTGCCATGTGCATGAAGTTTAAATAAATATTATAAAGCCTTTGGCTAATTTTGTTGCTTTTACCTTAAGCGAAAACCATTCTTCATTGGTGACCGCCATAAAACGCAGACCATAAATTATACATACCGACAGCCACCTGTCTCTTTAAAACATTTGAAACCTTCTACTGTCCGTATTCTCACAGTTTAGGAAAGTTCCATGTCAAATAGAACATTGACAACCCTTTACGAAATATCGTACTAATTATTATTCCTCTGAGAGTTATTTTCCTTGTAAAAAACCAAGGGATTGGCGACCAAAACGGTGGCTTTAAATTTTGGTCGATCTACCAGACATTGGATTTTTTTTTCAGGAATCCACTAAAATGACCTAGTGCCATTGCAATGCGAGACAACTAAATAAAAACTGCTCTCAAAACCGCGAAGATAAACATTGTGAAGAAACCAATATGTCGTAGAATTACATTGACAGTCACCAACTTGAACTGTGTCCAAGTGGTGGATTGCATCCAAATCCCTCTCACAGAGAGGAGGCTTGTATCCCATCAGTAAATTATAGGCTGCTTATGCTGTGAAACACAACCCCAAATCCTTTCACCACGTCAGCCCGCTGACCATCAAGCTCCCTGATCCACGATCCCATCAAATATTCAAGAGATCGGGGACCCATTCACAAATGCTGCAATTACAGCATCTACACGGCGTTCCGGAGTTACGAGCGCCTTAGATTTATTGTTATTACCTCACATTTCCTTCGGGTAACGTTTTAATTACACAGATCGGCGATAAAGCATCGCTAGAGCGCACTTTTCTTCATTACAAGATGGATGGTCTGCATCTACCGTGTTATTTATTGTGGTGCCGTTTAATTGTGTAATGGTTATACTTTTGTGGTCAGGGTGGTGAGGTGAGCGATTTGCGGATTAGAGTGGAGCTATATTGGTTGTATAGTTTTTCATTAGTGGTAAGAACACAACAATGTTGTACAAATTTTATTGGGAAAGATGTTCCTATAGATCGTAGCAGGTGGCGTTCTGTAGTTTCTAGAAACTTTCTACTAACCCATGGGGTAATTCGTGAGTTTAGGTATTTATGTGTATATGCCACAAAATAAATAAAATACAGTAATATTGTAAATATTTTTAAGGCTCCTTGTTATCCCGTTGAGAATTGGAAGTTGACAACTTGTATTTTTTTTCGTTTTTACGAGAACCTCTCAAACTTTAACTTTAAGGTAGAGTTTGTGGTAACTTCGAATTTTCAATTTGGAAACCGGGGTTTGAGTGTCTAAAAACTCCTGATAATATGCTTGAAAAAACGTTTTAATCTGAACTAAACCTCAATTGATTAAACATCACAACAGACAATAGTAATTCATTTTACCCTCAAACACTACCCTAATAGCAACACGAAACTACCCACAAAAGATAACAATACATCCGCACTTACGGACAAACCTATAAATAATTCCCGAAACTAATATCGCAGCGGTTGCGTCATCACTACACCGTACGTCAAAACTGTTAGAAATGATATTGGCGAACCCAAAGCAACATTGGAAGCAATACGAGTCATAAATCAACCGGTTCATAAGAGATCTCCCCCTACGGAACTGACACTACATGAACTAGCAAAAGGGAAATCGCCATTCGAAAAACATTCAACGTTTCCTCTAAATGTGCTCTATAAGAGTGTTTTTCGCGGGTCCACACTGGATAAGACCTTTGATCGGTATCAGAGGGCGAACTGAGAAAGCTATCGACACTTTCCGTATTCACTTATCATTTATCGCTAACATTTCGGCTTTGACATGCAATTTTGGACCTTAGGAACGAGCATTAAATTATTCATCACTTTGATGAATCGACTTGTTTTACTCATCGTTTATATCAACGTATGTGTCATCTAAGATAGATGGTAATTATTAATCTTTTTTTGTATCTACTTGATTAAGCTCTATAAAACAATCAAAATCTTGATTGTATTCTTAAATATTCAAAATTAAAGCAATACGTGCTATATTGGCTTGCATGCAACTTGAACTTACGGCACAGAGATCGACACGGGGTCTTCCGCAGGCCATTTGTCACAGAGGCCATTTGTACTTGTCGAATCACGGCCATTAGACGAGAGTGTGTGACCGCGTGGGGTTAACCTCGTCCAAACTGTGCGACGCCACTCCACCGAACTGACACAGACTAGTGAAATGCCATACAAGAGAAATCCGAAACGACCAGCTGACAAAAATAAGTGTGAACACATATTTTACATGTGGTGCCAAAGGATTCTAAAGTGTCGCCAAATGTGAACGTGAGTTAAGGGAATACCGCGCTTGTCAATATCGACTTGTATGAGCCGAGCTGTCCTGTCGATTTATCTTACTTTGCGGCTATTGTTACAGACGGCCGAGGTTACAGCTGATTTATAAGTAGCCTAGTTAATTACGGCGGGCGTCGACGCATCGTTAATTTCTCTTCGGCTCCCATTTATCTCTCGGCTGTCATTTGCGCCGGCTTCCTATTTCCACCTGACGTCCGATTCTGAGTAAAGGCGTAACTTTAAAAGCTCGCCAATAAATACATTCGCATAAAACTCGAGTTTATAATAATAATAATAATAATAATTCATTTATTCATTTAAAAACATCGTAGTACATGATGACAGTTTACAGTTATAGTTTACTTTATAGTGTACTACAATAAAATGGAGGGTGTGGTGCTGCATTCCTAGCTAGGTTAATAGATAACCTGTGTTAAGGAGTACAGTTTATCTCCGTACCCTTTGAAGTACGGCCCGAGAAAACAAACAAAGCAATAAAGAAGGCCTTTATCGGAGCCACGAGTCGACACGCGAGCTAATTTACAACACAGCCGCGGGTTTTATCTTCATTAACCCATCGATTCACAATTAAGACGCGGAATAAATCTCCGGTAATGCGCTCCCCGTCCGCGCCGGTAGATTCAACTTCAAACAGATGTTATGTATAAATAAAGCCGAACGGAGGCAACCACTCGATATATTCCTGTCCGCGGCAAACTTTACAGATCTATCAGCGCTCGCTCGGCGGGGACAAGCGACTCGCGCGCGCGAACCAAAACCGACCTTAGTGGCGCCGCGACATACAGCCATCTGTTACTTTCCGTGAAACGACTCTCGACCAAATTAATGTGCCTCAAACCAAACAGTTGCACTCAATAATGCCTATAGTCCGTTAAAATCGTGCTTGAGTTACATCGTTCCTGCTGACATGGAGTCACAAACCTCATCTTATTTCCAGCGTAACGAGTCGATGCTCACATTCGATTATCTGGCTGTGGTATCCGAGGCATTACAGTTGATGTATCGACGGCGACTGCGCGAGATTGTCGGCCGACGGTTGATTTACTGTGCCCATTTCTTCCTGACACTCCATACGGAATAGATCCCCATCTGTCGCGAGCCGTGTGACGGATCGCGGCAATCGGAAAGCGTCGAGGGGCTCTCTAATGAATTGTCCCAAATAATTGGGATAGTATTTTATATCGGTGTCATTTGTTCTTTTATCGGTACATTTGTTGCGTTGATTTGTAAGGCGCTTTAACCTCGCGGTATTAGAGTATTAATCGGGCTTGTTTGGTTTTTCTTGTAGCGCTAACAAAATAAACATGGGATATTGCTTTGTTGGGTATTTAAAATTTATTTCTCTGCGAATAGAAATGCAGTTATCTGTGTATCTGTCTGAGCGAGTCGAGTGAAGTATTTTAAAGTTTTATTTGGCTGGATACTTTTTATGCGTCGTATTGGATGTGAGTGCGGTGACATCTGATCGGTAGTCATGAGCTCAGACAATGCTCGCATCACGTTGTATCGCATTCCTCATCTCCGCTTCTGTAGCTGCCGAACGTGCATTTACTACAGAAGCGAACATTGGAACGTAGTAAAAAATATATCTGTAAATTATTTGGTGCCTTTGTGTTTAATTGCATTCCTGTATCATATAATCATCTATTTTATACTGGAATTTTTAATACCTGACATAGATCCACTTTTAAAGTATTGGCTGTGTTATTTATTAACAGTCGGATTCCATTTATCTCTGTGTAAACTTTCGAACTCACAAAGATGATAACGCAGAGCATTCAGACTAACCTCTAACCTCTAAAAAGCTCCTCAACTAAAGCAGAACAGATCCCCAACAAGTCATAAAGCCGACACTTTAGATCAAAGAGGAACATTTGCCCGTCTCTGTGTGAATGCGTTCACGTTCAAGATAAGACTGCTGACTTTGATGTATGCGCCGCATCTTGATATACGTCTGCTGCCGTTTCAATAAGCGTACGTCTGTCTGTCTGTACTCGCTGCCGAAGTAGTTTGAGTTGCGAGGGAGTCCTTTATATGTTGTTGACTGGTTTATATGTAGGTACTTTAGGTAGGTTTGCTTCAGACAAGTCTACTTAGATTGGAAAAGTTAAAGTTGTGGATTTTAAAAGCTTTATTTTCATTTGTGGTTTTCATTTCTGGTTTTAATTATATTTTCTTTTATATCTGCGTTTTATTATCTGCCTAGATTTTTTTGTATCTATATTGGGGTCTTCTTCTAGTCTAACCGAATGCAGCTGAATAACAGTATTTTACGTGGACTGCCTACCTGTCCTCTCCAACCCTATAACTCGGTAACAAGTTTTTCTTTGTAAAGGCTGTTTATATATCTGCGTTATCATCTAGATTAAAAGCCTGTTCTAGTATAAATCAATTGTTTTCAGTAGAACATAAATCATTGTATGATGAAACTAGTTGATAAATAGATGTTTCCTTATCGTTAATCACTTCTACGCCTACCTACTCAATCAGACCACACACATGAAACAAAATTAATTAAAAACTATTCATTTCAAACACAATCAATGGAAGACTAAGAACATTTCATAATGAATCACCATCACGTATATGCCCCTATGAATGCTAACGGACAGACAGACAATGTTATTACACTGACGTGACGGGTCACGCCTCTTGGCGGAACGTCAAACAAATACCGTGACTTTTGACTTCAAAATGTTTTATGACAAAGTAAAGAAGAATGTTTGTGTGAAGGAAATATAAATTTTTAAGAGAAAATATGTAGTGATAACTCTTATAGAAGATCAATTTATTGAGCTCAATGATTGTCATTGATAGAGAACATTTTGCAGAAAAGAATTCTTGTAGAAATGTAAATAATATTCAGAATATAATTTCAATGAGCTTGTAGCTGATGTACTTAACACAAAATACATAATACTTTAAACTTAAAGGATAAAATCTAAACCTTGTCAGAACTTAAGTGAGCGAAGTCAATATTGAAGTGGTTGAATCACCTTTCGATAGTGTAAATTACGGAAGATACACAGGTCAATGAAGGTAAAAATGTCTAGGGCATACAAGCTTTTACTTTTACATAATTTTCAATATGAGAAAACTATGAGACTATAAATTAAACAATGAAGTTCGAGTTGAACACGGCATTGTTTCACCGCACTAAAATAATTTATTTATATGGAACTTGTATGGTTGCTCACCGTATAAAGATATTCACAGTCGTTAATATTGCAAATCTATTGCTTATAATAACATCATTAGTAATAATGTCAGTGCATCACAAGTTGTTTTATAATAATATTATGAATGGATTCTTTATTTTTACGCCATAGAACTGCTATTGATTAATACGTAATTCCTATATGATTAATGTCCAATATTAGCTGGACATTGCCATCTTAATACGCTTTCAGTAAAAAATGTCGAGTAAACAGAGATACTTACTCACCTCGCTCCGATAAGGCTTAATCGCAATGATGTATACGAATAATAAAGATTTTATATCGACCTCAGAGGAGAAATAAAGAATGGTGTCGATTTAGCGTAAAGCGTCTGAATTAATTCGAGTGAAAAAATATTTATATGTGATTGAAGACGATTACTCTTACTTGTTATGGACATTAATCTTTCATCTGACCATCAAGATGACCAGCGTATGTATCAGCATTTTTTATCAAAAACAGAGACCTGACCTCATAAACTTAATCTATCACTCATGAGTAATAGCATTTTCATTTCACTTAGTTCTTAATAACAGACTCAAGATTGATATTAAACAATTTTCGAAATTGATGATCTCACAATCGACAGTTCGAAAATTGATGATCGTGTAAAGGAAATAAACGACCACCTTTCTGTATTTACAGTCCATGAATTTGAGTGCGATTTATCATTCGTACCGTAACGGTAATAAATCATACTCATTCACAAATACTTAGAGCCACATACACACGTCAGACGAGTTTGCCTTCCGCCATGTCCCTCCATAAAACAGTCTGAAAGCCTTTAAATATAGAAGTTGTAATTACGTAAACAGACATATTGACGTACGTCTGAAAGGTAATCATAAGCTAAAATTTATCACGGAGTGAATCATTCATGCGCTAAGACAGCTGACAGCCAGGCACATATATTATAATGATCGACAGCCTGACGTTGCTTGTCACAGAGGGATAATGTTGTTGCCACACTAAATATCCCGAGGCATTCCAACATCAACTCTGATCCTTCGACTTAAAGATACATTTCCATTAGTGAGGTGAATGCTGCAAACGACATTCTTGTTCCAAGCGACGAGAATTCTAACGAAAAGAACAAAGTACTACAATATGTTTTCACAATTCGAATAGAACCTTATTACGTCAGCTATCGCTTCAAAATTCTTTGAAAACATTAAATTGTCGAGTTATTCGTGTTGGGAAATGTGACTTAGTTCCAGGTGGAGAGTATAAAGGGAAAATAAGCTTTATCAGACCCTATTAGGGTTGGGAATGGTTTGATGTGAGTGAGGTGTTGTAGGCTGTTCTTACTGTGGTGTCTGTCGGTAGCGCGGTAGCAGAGAGACGTGTCGCGGCGTGTCATCGGGACGCAATGAAGATTTATGAACAACCCGGTACTACGTACGGTTCAGTCGAAGCTACATACAGTTTTCTACTTTGTTAATAATTTTATGGGAATCTTTAAAACTCGAGTTTATCTTTCCTGTGTTTATTTCTTATGCACGTTTATGTAATTTCGGTAACAAAACAAAATTGTTTATGTTGCGCCAACAGGCAGGATTTTCGTGAGTTACTGATGCTAACCTAAATTCTGACTCAAGTGCATTTTACGTCTTTTAGTTGTTTATACAAACGGTTTCAGTACATGTTTAATTTGCGACCTACCCAAGTTCAAATATTTCGTTAAAAATGAAACCCTTTATTTTACTAATTTACATTGATTATATATATATATATAGATAGGTATTAGTATTTATTGTTTTAATATTTATTTTAACATATATTATTATTATAACATACGTATATTTAATTTGTTATCGGTATTGTTTATCAGTTATTACTTAGTTTTAAATCGTTTTGTGTTTATTATTTTTGAACCCTACACACTATGTCTACATCTCTTTTTTCTTCATCTTTCCTTTCGCAGGTATGCTGGAAGAGATTTCTATAGAAATAAGCATCACCTATGTACCTATTTTTCTGTTTCTTCTTCTTGTTTGTATATTTTGTGTGTGTGCATAAATGGTTAAATAAATAAATAAATAAATTGATCATCATCATTTTCAAATTATCCTATGTCCACTTTCTACAGTGTATTTTTAATTGCTAGAAAAACATATTTAAATCAATAAACATACCAAAGCGATTCATTTTGTTATCAACATCTCTCTCATCATCAATTAAAATCTATTTGCAATATAATTTTCTCTACTTCGTTATCTACCTATTTAAAAACTAGTTCTTCGTTACCATAATAAGTTATAGTATCAACTAGTATCCATCTTTTTATACCTCTTTCACTTGACACTGACATCTTGTGATGGACAAAACATGTATTGAAAAGGAAAATCGTCTTCAACCGTATTATGCAAGCAAAGCCTGGTATATTCCATAGCAATAAGTTTTCGCTTAGATTCTCTTATTATATCTTCTTTTGATAGTTATTTATAACTTTTAATAAAGCTTACTGCTTGCTTTTCATATTAATCTTTTTCTTTATTTTATCATCAAATGCCACTTACTTTTATTTTCGCATTTTGCTGTTCTTAGTGAAATACGAAACCTTAGTTCCTCAGCTGCTCACACATAAGACTATCAATTTCATTTTATGTTTCGTACGTAGTAATTTGGATAGTGGTATCGTAAAGCGTTGTAAAGTTAGACGAAACGTCATGTACGTCATGATGTGAACACTAATATTCAAGGATAAAACAAGAATATTTTATAAAATGCACCATCTTATCAGCAATATTAATATTTGCATCTACAAAACGCAATATATAACATTATCACCCTATACAAATCTCTGAACCGGTTAGCAACTGATTATTAGATTGTTCAATCAAATTCTATAATAGAAAATTTGAATTCAGAATGTGCTAAGCAACCACTAAATTAGTGTCGAATTTTTTTATAAACAAGGTCCTAAATGTTAAGTTTTTAATTTAGAACAACGATTGATTGATCACCGAAAAACAAGTAATAACGTTTTAAACAAAGCAGAAGACCATCAACTCCCAAGAGCAAATTCTCTTGTTTCAAAATCTCTTGAATGATCGTATGTTAATGTTGAAGTGTGTCAGCGGCCCATGGTAGCGGGCGTCGGATCCTCTCATTACGTATTTATGTGTGACGGGCGGGATAAGCCACGTCATGTCGGGGCGAGAACTGGATGAGCTGGGTTGTCAGTGTTGCCACCCTTGCTGTTGAATACTTGGACGGCTCTGAAGCTGATGAAAGGAGAACTGCCGTAACTGATTTGTAGATGAAGTTTGATTTTAGTAGTTACTGTATCAAACTTTTAGGAAGATATCAAGTGTTGCTGCTTTTGGTACGGTTTCTAATGATGAAAAAATCGTTTATTCTTCGCCATTGTACCTTTGATAATGAAGTTATTAATAAATAAATTATGAGATGGGCGATGGGGCCGAAAATTTTTGGAGTGGTGAATGCCTACTGGTCACATAGTACCAGAAGACGCAGTGTTGGAAAGGCTCCCACTAAGTGGTAAAAGCTGCAGGAATGATCTGGATGCGAGAAGCACAGGACCAGTCAATGTGGCAACATTTGAAAAAGGCTTTTGTTGTCAAAGTCAAATATATTTATTCAACTAGGCCAATAAACGGCACTTTTGAACGTCAAATAAATTAAAATTAAAATTTACAAGTCATAAATAATGATTCTACCGTGCATTCGGAAAGTAGATTGTTATGGAGAAGAACGCACAAGAAACTCCATACTTACTCGTTTAGCAGTGGACGTTGTTCCGCTGAAATGATGATGAAATTATGCTGTCCAAATTAAACAAAAGATGTTGATTAACTGTAGATATTTTTTGCATGGTAACTTTCTATGGCCGACAATGTTTTGTATGGACATAAATGCATTGCCACTTAATTGACAAACAATGACAATACTACATCAAATGCATAGCAATGAAATCATCGACTCAATAACTCACAGAAATCAAGTCTCCTGCCAAGAGTCAAAGCAATTCCGTCTACGGTACTGACATAGTTTGAATGTCAATGACAATTAGTCGTCTTCTCAAATAATACTCCTATATCTATACTCCTATATAATATAAGTTTACTATGATTCTACTAATAATATACAATTTTTGTATGTTAATTAAAAAGATGTTTGTTAATCAGTCACATCTCAACGCCTCAATATAATTATTTGGTTAAAACTTATCACACGAGTAGACCATGCCCCGGACAGGATAGTTTTTATCGCAGGAGTACGTTTTTGTGATAATTTTCGATTAAGATACGTCTGAAGGCCCAACAATCATGTTTCCTTAGACTCCATATTCTCTTTCTTAGCGTGTCGATGGCAAATAAAGTTATCAAATATTATTTAATATTAGGTATGTTTGCAGGCCCAAAATTCAGCTGCGGTAACACCGTTTGCTGACGCATCTAAAAGGTCATGATTTAATTTCAAGGAATATAAGAATATATTAAATCATACCGTCTTGTTCTCTTCTCCTTTACATTCATCATCATCACCTTCTTTCTTCTTTATCTAAATCACTTCTTCAAGTCCTACAGGTAAACAATTTTATTCCTCTTCTCTTAAGCATACTCAAGTCGTTTTCCGTCGGATGTGTATTGTTTTATTCACAAACCGATGCTTGGATAAGCATTCATGCATTTTTATTTCAATTTACATTCGTTGGGGATGCTTTTTGAATGTTTATTTTATTTGTCACGGTTTTTGTTGGTTCCTTGTTGTTGTAGTTCGAATTATGATTGAATTATTTATGTAGGTCTAGTTTATCGTTATTTTTGTGACTTTACAGTCGATTCCTTTTAGTTTATGAGTGTCACAAATTTTTGATTGTAAGTGCTGCTAATTCAAATATTTGCGACGTGAATTTCATGCACTGTATTACTACTATATACTTTAGAGGTCATTTGGATTCATAATAAAAAATAGTAAGTGGAAGAACTTCTAGGAGCTATTGTAAATTAAAATTCTCCAAAACTTAGTCTACTTCTAATCCTCTCCCATACTATTCTAAGCCATGAAATATGATGATCTACATTTCCGTTAAGCTCATAGCATGATTCATTGTTCTTTATGTATATCAATCATCCAAACCCTTTTCATAGTTGTACCGACATCTTATGAAAGAAAGTCTCGACAGCGACCAGATTCAACGTCCATTAATAAAACCATACAGATAATAATCACGATAATTTATAAAAAATATTTTATACTAATTCAAACTACCGACCTTCATTATAAACGTCATCGTTCAAAAGGAAAATTGATTTACAACAGTGCATTACGCTATTATTTTATGACGCGAGAACGCCCCGAAATAAAATACTAACAAACATTCAACCGGCATCCACGACCATTACTATAAAGCCACAAATTATTTTGCTAACAAAGAATACTATATACAACTGTGTGTGAAGAAAAATAGAGTTGGAATTGGAATGGAGAATATTTTTAGGGTTGTAGATGACAAGGTTGTCAGGGACCGTCATAAAGCGAATAAAATACGGGGCACAAAGAATAAGCGGTCGTATAAGCGCTGTTATGTCTGTCAACATAAAATATTGTATCCTGCGCGCGCGGGAGCCGGGTTCAAATTGTGCTGCCTCTATTGCCCCATTAATCTTTGTAATGCACCGTGTGAAACGGCAGATGAAGATATTGCAATGCTCTGTCTTTGTCGTTGTTTCGGACTCTGCGCTTTGTCCGTCGGGAAATTAATAGGCGTTGAAGGTGTGGGCAGATTTTATGGATTCTGCTAAAAGAGATTTAGTGTTCAAAGATAAAATTAAGTAAGATCATGTTTCGCTGTCTGGTAAAAGGACACCAAGATAAAGCGGCGGTGCCACTTAAAGCTAAATCTGTAGTTTAAGAGCTGAACGGATGCAATTATATATATTCGTATTTACTGATTTTCTGTAAAACCATTAACCCGAAACGTTTTATTTTTTGCATCAAGATTATCTTCTTGGCTATTATTACTGGTCCATCTACTCAAACCATTACCACACGTTCGCACATAGCATCGTTATTAGAACAGCAGTCATGTCGTTTGTCTAGCGAGACATCCGTGAGCGATGTCTCCGGGAGTACTTTGTCCGGATTAGTCGCGACGAGCGATGTTTTCTAGGCTTATTCGTGACATATAACTGAGAGTTAGGATTTGCGCCTAGGTTGGTGGTACCTTGGTGAGAAGGTATAGATTATTGGTGATATGGAATCTGAAAAAAACTAATGATGGTGAAGTTTTGGTGAAAGAGAAACAACTTATTAGTAAGAGAGAGAGAGAGTAAAATAATGATGAAGGTATTCAAAACTGTAATGTAAACTTTAGTAATGATTAGATCGAGAATATAAAGTTAATTATCATTTACGAGAGCATCACTCATTTTTCCAGACTACTGAAAACAATCGCAAACAAGCAAACAAAAAGCTTCGCGACGGATCAAAAAATTAATCTGTTTGGCAGATCTACTTTTTATTTATAAAAGAGCATCTATTAAATTCTGTCCACATAATAAAATTATAAGATCCATTGTCTAGTCTTCTCATAAAATAAATACTAATTGCATTGTATTCTGGCTCTGTTTTAGCAAATGTCTCGTACAGCTGCCACTTTACATTAATAAACAAAAACTAATTGTTGATTCTTTACCTTGGACAGAAACTTTCGCAACACAATGGTTTTATCATTCCCAAAGTAATTATACGGACAATGTGTTGTCAAAACGTTATAATTACTTATTTAACAACAAATGTAAGTAGGACACTTATTAATTTGACAATGGCTTGCATGTGAACGGTTATTATGGCTGATGATAAAACTATTCAGAATACGCCTTTTGTGTTTTTAAGTTAATTAAAATGACAAATGTGGTATTCTTGTTATTTTGAGAATTTTCATGATTTGTGAATGAAGGAATGGTGTCAGGTGTTCTCTACTGTTTAAAAATGTTACTAAAGGAAATTGTTCATGATGTGTATAATTAAGTATAATTTGCCTCATGTCGTTATAATTACCGTATTGTGTTGTTTCTACAATAATGTTTGCATGCAAAAGTGTGCTTAATTTCTATGGCTTAATGTTTCCCCTGTTGGTTTAGTTGGTTTGTGCCTTCTAAATCTGGTTACACGTGGATATCATTAATCTATTTATACATAATAATTTTTATTAATATTACTGAACCAGGACTCTTTAATCCTCATTACATAACATCACGCATAATTTCCTGAAGTTATAGGATATCCACATTTCGCAAGTTATGTATAAGTCCCATGAAAGCATAGTATGGATATCGGGCAAGCCTATGCCCGATGGACTCCTTCGTCTTTCTTTTTTACCTCTAATACTGGGGTTTTGTGTTATATTATAATCACTATTCAGTTTCTTTTTATTAAAACCCTGCTTCATAGGTTTCTACCAATATGTCTACGAGTAGATATATTGAAGTATATCATATAACTTTTTTCACTCACCTCCACTTATATCTAAGATGAGTATTCAATTAATATTGAATTGATAGGAGCACTGAATGGTGATATGTTTCTGATAGTGTCAGAGTTAATAACTGGTGCTGTTTCATATTCTGGTTTGTGATTATCATTACGTGTTGGGATTTCATTAGTAGAAGTAGAATGTGTATTTATCAGATTATGAATAGTGAATTAATTTTTGTGTTTATTTGCTTTATTAAAATCCAATATGTATTTCTTAGAAACTTTGGGACGCATATATTATACTCGTATCTCTGTAAAGTTATTGGCATCGTAATTTAAAAAATACTATTGTCCAATACGGGACCCTTCAGATCCTATCTGTCTGTTACGTTTTCACGCCTTAATTACTAAACCACTTTTGTTGAAGTTTGAAGAGATAGATTGGATCTTGGAAAAAATATTATTTCTTTATTATTATTGATAGGCTCGCGCTTGACCACTATGTCACCTGGAAGACATAATGAGATGTATCTGCATGATTATGTCCTTATACTACTTATCAGACTAGGGAGAACGATTCTTTGGGATAGTTACCAATATACACGTGGGTGAAACCGCTTAGCAGAAACCATTATAATTATAAATTTAGAAATCTATAGGCAAAGAAACAGTATGTATTAGCGAAAGAGTCTTCTTACATCCGACTTATACACGAGTTGGGGCCGGCAATCTTACTTTAATATTATAAATGTAAAAGTTTAGATGGATTTGTGTGTGAATGTATGTTTATTACTCAATCAAGCCAGAACGACTAAACGGATAAGGATGAAATTTGGCACAGAGATAGATTTTAGTCTGAAATAGCACAAAAGATTCATTTTCATCCCGGTATAATGTCCCTCTGAGAAGATAAAACATTTTTCCACGCGGGTGAAGCTACTGGCTGCTTTCCTTTCGATTGGAACAGCTGCTAAATTCCACAATTTATTCGACTCCCTGATAAATTCAAAGCATTAATTGGCCACTATTTAAAGAGTAATTAGAGAAATGAACGGTTTGACGGGGCGAGCCTAGTGAGCCATACAATTTGGTTCTTTATAATTACATTTTGTAAACCTTCATTTGTGACAGCTTGGTGGCCAATTAAACTATGTCAATTGTTGAAGTACAAGTTATAATCTGTAGCGATGTGAACTTTTTAATGCAGGCATTCGCAAAAGGCATAAGTTTATTTTCATGAAACTTTATTAAAACTGCCTTTATTTAACAGTTCCGCAAATTTATGGTTTCTCTACTAACTATCCTCGTTTTTCATAATTTGCTTTTTCAGATTAAGGACTACTAGTGTGTTCTCATCTGATGTATTATTATGGAGCATTTTACGCCCAAATATCCTTTTGGGCTTAAAATACTGATAATTTGTCCTGATCAATGTTCTGACACTAATATATCTTATCCTATTTAACTTTCTGGACCTGTTTTTATGATTATTATAAATCAGATTTGTATTTTAACAACCTACTGCTCCTACAACTTGATCCACACCCGACCTAACCTTGTAATTTGTCCCACTATCCGTGTCACATGTCTTGTAATTAAGTTTCTCTTATATTATTATATCAGAGACAGCAATCTGCGCCACCAATACATATCAGGAAGCAATGACAAAATATTGAAATAATTACTGTGTTGTATTGTATTTATTATTTCTTTTTGTGTATTGATTAAGAGTTTTTTGCTGACAGTCTGCTGTTGATTGTAATTTAAAAATTGTATCGTGATTCTTGTGGATGTTTTTTTTTTGTGATATAAAATCGGTCTCGATACCGGTGTTTTATAATGACACATTTTTAATAAAGTTTTCTGTAGTTATAATCATGCATGACCGGACAAAAGACAAAGAAAAAAGACAAAATTATCTTGATAGTTAAAAGTAAAATAATTTAAAAGAGAAAACACAACTAAAGAATTTTATTGACCATGGAATAATTTTACTTGAATAATCTAGTTTTATTATTTGCAAAAAACGGGATGTCTTAATAAATATTTTAGTATGCTGATATTATCTGAACTTAATGTGCATCGGTAGGTGTAACAAAATCCTCAGACAGACTAATGAGCCAATTAAATATTTTACGACTTTATCAAAATAATATTATTATAATATATTTTAAATGCAGTAATTTAAATTCGCACATTATAATAAACAAGGTATATTTATTTAAATGTGTTATGCACAAAGATAAATAGCATGATTTAAATAAACCTATTTATATGCATAATTATTATAAGCAACTGCATTATTTTAATATTTATTTTGTGTTGCAATGTATTGTTGATTAATAACATAATAAATATTTATAAATATCTGATTAGTTGTATATTAATATAAATACTAAAAACAGATGGTTTTGATTAAGAATAAGTCACAGTCTTACTATTTGTCTGGCAGAACTAGAAATGCCTCTATATGTGAAATAGCATCTGCTAGCAAAAAAAAAAAACAGATGACTTTTTTCCTATCATTAATCCAACATTCCTTCCAATTTTAACTGTTGCAGTCTCTGACACCCATGTTACATTCCACCTAATTTACTAACTGAAGAAATAACATAGTTTGCATGAAAGCAGGTACTCATGAGTTAGATATTTTATTTTAAGGCGTTTGTAAATGATCTTTTTAGGAAAGAAGTTTGCAGTTTGTGGAGGGAGGGTTAGCAAATCAGTAATTAAGTAGTTTTATAAGATATGGGTAATGTCATATAAGATAAGATTCCTTTATTAACTTCTAATTGGATAATATATTATTGTTAATTTATTTATTTATAATTTCATTCAGTGAAAATTAAGTGTCCGCAATAATAAACTTTATTTTAATACTGTTTGTTCCGTTCCCACAGACAAACCGTGAAAACGATTTTGTGGGGCATAGTTCTTAAGATTTCATAAAGTTGTAATTTAATAAATAAATAATAATAATAAGCGCACTTACTTTTTTTAAATAAATAGAGATGGTGTTGCAATACTTGCAATCCATCCTTAGTAACATTATGAATGCGAAAGTAACTCTGCCTGTCTGTCTGTTACCTTTTAACGCTTAAACCGCTGAACCAATTTAGATGAAATTTCGTATGGAGATAGTTTCAGTCCCTTTAAAGGATATATTTATGTAGTATGCTTTTATCCTGGAAACCATTCTTAAGAAGGTGGAAGTTTTTATGTAGGCTGCTTGATTAACAAATTATTGGACCACCACCAATAATTTCTCAAGGCTTATTATATAAAAAATAGGCCATTCGAAGTACTAAATTAATGCCACACAGAAAAAGTCATGGGAAAAGCTATTTTCTAATAAAAGCATTATCACTTGTCCCAATTTATAACACTGATCAAAATTATCTTTACCCAAGAATTTTTAAATAAAATTAAAACATAATCGTAAACCTTTTAATTTATGATATATATACATAATTATTCCAGAATACGTTCACAATTTATGGTTTGCATGAAATTACTTGAATTTATGCACTTTTAATTACTTTGCTCGGACTTTATTTATTGTATGGCATCACGCGACAGACGGCTATTATAACCCGTTTGTTGTTGCATTATTACGCTTTTTAATTATTATGTTGTTGCAAAATTAAATTGCAGACTTGATTGTAAAATTTATTTTTAATGTTTGTAATTAATTTTAAGATTTTAGTGCTGAATGTGAACATTTGAATTTTAATGATTGGGTTTAATGGCGTAAGTTTAGTTCAGGTTAAGATTTTTATTAAATTGAGGTTATTGAAGTAGGTTAAATGCATTTTTTTTGTGTCAGTTTTATACTTTTTTTTTATTTATGATGGGTTTGCTCTTGACTCTAGTCTAGGTCAGAGGTGACAGAGACAGAGTCTACGATGGAGTGAGCTTACCCAGAAGAAGCCTGTTCACTCTAACTTTGAAGAGATTCGGGTTGAATGCGTTCGGAAAAACAGACGCAGGTAGTGAGTTCCCTTCATTCGCTATGCGCATTATGAAGGATGTTTGGAAGCGCTTGGTGCGAATTGGTGGAATGGCATCAAGGTAAGGATGGTAACTTGCAGTGCGTCTAGATGTCCGATGGTAGAAGGGGGCTGGTGGGATGAGGTCGTGGAGCTCTTGAGCACACTCACCGAAGTACAGTCTGTAGAAGACCGACAAGCAGGCAACTTTTCGGCGATGAGCCAAGCTATTAAGCTTGGCTTCCAGCAGTTCAACGTCGCTGGCGTCGCGGCAAGCTGATACTTAGCTGAGCCATCCCAAAGGTGGCTGCAATACTCCATGCAGGATCGGACTTGCGCTTTGTATAGGGTTAAAAGCTGTCCATATTTCCATATCTATTGTATTGAATGAGTCTATCAAGTTACACTATCCTTTAATTTATTCTGTGCTATTAAACACCAGGCCTTCCCATTATTATTTAATTTGGCTTAGCTTTTAACTAAAGCCATTTCATCTTATTATAAACAAGCTTTTTCCCGCGGCTTTTTTTTTAGGAATAAAATTTACTTAACACACTAAAGCGATCGTTTGGATTTCTTTCATAGACAGAATTTACAAACAAATAATTCTTAATTTTTACAAAAAAACTACGAGATCAAACTTGCACACCATTTTCTTATTCTTAGAGTACTAGTTACCTTATCCAACACCACTTCGTTATCAAGCCTCGTTGTGCAATAAATAATAGCCTGGATGTGTTCCATCACTCCCTTCCGACTCCTGATGGATCGCCGAGCTGTTGGCTTATAGCTACCGTTTGTTTTCTATTCAACAACTTTGTTCTAGCAGTTGTAGATTTTAGTGTTAGTTCTTCGGATAAAGTGACATTTCGCTAGCACTTGTTAATACCATGCATTTTTGACAAATATTCAATCGAAATTAAAAGCATCACTTAGTCTAAGGTCTCTGGCTTTAGACGAATGACATTCCATCAACCAAAAGCGACGCGTTAGCGATTGGAAAATGTCGTAAATGTATTGGAATGCCAAGCGTTCTAGAAATGTCACGTGACCAACTACTTACATAATATTGGTATTTCGAACATCGTGATTGCTAATAGAATGACACCTTGGAGATATTTGACCAAGAGACATTTCGTGGGCGTTTCATCTCGTTCATATTTGACATATTGACAATCACTATCGCTGTCAAAACATCTCTTTGTCTAGGGACTCCGGTGAACCTGATACTATTCAGCCTCGCTACCAACCTTAAATGTGATACGAACCTTCTTTGCAAATGTATATTAATTACATTTTACCACCGGAAATATCTGACAAGATGATGACAGGAGCGGGCAGATGTCTGTCAGGCGTCAATGACACCTTTTGTCCGTTTCATCATGTGGCTCGTCGGCTTATTTGCCAAGACTTATGATAAAAAACCCTAAGATACGCAAAAAGCACGCCAACACGGTACAATCTCATAAAAAATATACGATCACGTAATTTCGCAACATAATACCCGAACTCATAAAGTAATTCGCAAACGTCTTTGATCTTGAGAAAATCATAAAAAATGTATTTCGTAACATCGTCTTTATTCATGCGAGTAATCGCTTTCGGCGTTTGTGCAGACCTTACAATGGGAAGTTATTAAAAGCCGAATAGTCCGCATCCTATTACATTGCTAACAAGTAGTTCTCACAAATACGACAGTAAAAAATAACCCCAACGTTGTCACGACTCGTATCACAATAAAATATCGTTTAAGCTTTTAATATTCTAAACGCGAAGTTTCACTATCAAATGAACCAATCGCTCATTCGGTCACGCATTGTCAAATTTCCTGTCATTCGAGCGTCACCGTCAAATACCCTTACATTTTAGGGTTACAAAACATTTAACAAAAAACGAACCAATAAAATCGCATATATTGACATTAGGTTTTCAAAATAGAGAACCGATGTTTAATTCATGAATACACTAAATCCAGGTACAAAAACATGAAATTAACATAATAACGAGGATCGTCGGAACCGATTTTGACAATACATCGCGTTGAAGGGTAACATAACCCTCTAATTTGATGTGCGGGTACATAATACCGCGGCATGCATTATTCATCCGTTGATAATATGTTAATTTACTACACCTTATGTTTATGCTAATCATAATTGGTTATTTCACTGCACGGATTACAGCGCTGTAAGGCATCAATCTTGGCTACGCATCTGTCAAAGTTAATCCCGCCGTGAGAGGTCATTTATACAGAAACACGTCGTGATATTTCAAGGCGTGCCCTGGCGGCATTAATAAAATCTACATTATTATCTCAATTAATATCTTAAGATTTATACGTCTCCTTTTGAAACTTTTTAATGTGATAATTAATCACGCTGAATGTGTAAAAACAGAGATATCTGGGTATACATTTTATTGGCTTTTTGACAGATTGACATTTTTGAACACATCTAGTGCTTGAAGGGTTAATTGCTGAATGTCATTTGAATGAAATTCAATCAATCAATCAATCAATCAATATCTTTATTGTGGATCATAGGTAGGTACATAATACAGGTCTTAAATAATTAAACTGTGATCAGCTATGTCCCGCCCTTCGGGCATACAATAGTTACATAGCAATTAAATTTACATTATTATTATAGAAGATTAAAATTAAACATAAAATTTAAAAGAGGTGAATCAAAACTGAACTAATATAGGTACACATCAGTAGGCCACCGAACGCATCATGACTGAGGGGGACTGTATTGGAGCAGTGATTTGTCTGATAAGAAATCTTTTATAGAGTAGTAGCACTTGTTTACTAACAGATCATGGAGATTCTTTTTATTTTTTTTCATTTCAGTAATTATTCTAATGGACCCCGGAATATTATTATAGATACTTGACGCTGTACAAAAGACACTTTCATGCATTAGATGAGTCCTGCTAGCTACTGTGCGCAATTTGTCCTTACGTCGTATACGCGTGTAATAATTAAACATGTCAATATTATTTTTAACAAATACTGCGACCTCAAATATATAGACACATGGCAGTGTCAATAACTTCGTCTTTGTAAAAAACGGCTTACAGGAGTCAGTTTCAAATAAATTAAATATGGCCCTGATGCAACGTTTTTGAGCAATGAATGCACGCTCCTTGTCTGTACTGTTTCCCCAGAATATTACACCGTATCTGAGGATAGAGCTAACGTAACCGTGGTAAAATTGTCGTGGACTAATCTTTTATCTGTTTGAAACTTGTTAAAAAACTCCTGGGTTAGTAATTGGTTATGACAAATTTATAATTTTCATTAATTAATAGCCATTTCATGGAAGCTGTTTAATTTATGGTCAATGTTTAAAAACATGCAAAACGATTTCAAAGGTGATGTCAAATAATATGTGTTTTAAATCGAGAGTTTCAAAAAAAAAAAAAAAAATATGAATTCAAAATGGCAAGCAATGCCGCTACTTATGTTCTTCTTTAAAATGCTTGATCAAAATATATTTTCGACCATCAACATCCATAATAAAACAACAAACATTTAAGAATATTAAAGTTAAATGTCTTAGATTATAACGATATCCACGATACATAAGTATCACTTCATTAACCTTTAACACAATAATAATATAATATAATGTCATAATAATAAACTTGTAATAATGTGTCAATTACATTTAATTGATCTTGTGCCATTGCTTTGACTTTGTACTCGATGAACTGGACAGAAAAACGTTATTTAATAGCAATAATATCATTGAACCTAATTATATTTTCATCCGAAAGACATCCACTGCTGGACATAGGCTTCCCTCAAGTGTCGTCGCCTAAAACACTTATCCTGTCCATCTTGTGTCCAGTGGACTCTCCAGCCCTTACCAGATGATAGGTCTTCCTAACCACTACCCTGCCAGTTCCTACTGCCACTTAAGTATGGCAATTTCCTGCCTACTTCTACAGCCAGGGTTACCGATTTCTAGTTTAAGTACGATCTACATTAGGAATTTTGTCAGCCCTGTACTAAAATAACCTCGATGAAGAATTTTCCTAAAGTTCTTTAAATAAAGCAGCATTTCCGCATTTCCACTGACCAAATAAAAGCCAAAGGACCAGCCACAAAGGATGTCGAACACCAAACCAAAAGTAAAAGATTAATCTGTAAGGTGGAACCCGAACCCGACAACACCGAGATTAATCACAAAGGAACCGCGACAAAAAGTTTTACAACAAAAGTTCATCGTTACACCAAGAGATGGCGCTACTTGTCCCAAACTGATAAAGGAGACAGGCAAAACTATGTCAAAGTCGTGTCATATCTAAACGACATATTTTACAATATCAAAGATTTATTGAATCAAATTAGAACGGATATACACGTCACTATCAATCAAGTCCAATAGTTGAAGTTAATTATGAAACTGGTATCTAATGCAATAGCTGATTTATATTCATGGACTGTGTCAATACGGCTCGGAGTTTAATTTATTTGATTTATGTTATTCACACTGTCTCTGCTTAATTGGGTGAGCAGAATTTTTATTAGTTTTAAACTGTAGGCGATATAAATGGATTGGTTGATTATCTTGAAACTTGTTTAATCTGATCGCTTAGTCACATCTTTGTATCTGCAATCTGCGAAATCCTAATCTTAAATAACAGTCAATAAAAAATATATTTTAATAAACAAAATATATAATTGTATCCTGATATACCTAATAAATTAATTCAGATATTTAAAAACTAAACTAAGCTAAATAAGCTCATTTAATTCTCCTGTCGAATCCTTTATAAAAAAAGTAAGCCAGATTACGTAAAAAATGGTATCTATATTTTAAGCAACTTTCAAAAAACGTAAGTGAAACATGTCAGCTTAAAGATCTTAATCTCTTAATAAACGACTCTTAATTAAAATTTGTATTCAATCTGATTCAAGAAAATATTAAAATTTGCTACATATTTATACGTAAATCCCGAGATATATGAATTTTATTATCATGTCCAAAAGTATAAAAACGAAAACGAAAGTGTAACATTCGAAGGATTATTATAACATAAAATACATAGAAAAGAATTTACATTAACATAATAAAAGGATGTTTTAATAATGCATTCGATTAGAAAGTGAAAATAAATTTTAATAAAAATGTTACAAACTAACCCGCTCTCTGCTAGCAAGTTATTTTTTAGTTGCCCCGTCGCCTCTGTTTCATGTTATCCGTCCCGTCTAACCAATTACGCCTTTTGACAGTTGAATTTCCAACATGACGTGAGCCTAATCAAAATAGCATTTATTAAAAAAAACTTGACATTAAAGCTGACAGCTCACGGTTTCATTATTAATGACGGTGTGCGCCGCCGACCTCTTTGGTATACATTTTCAAAGTAATAAATTATTTTGTTGGTCTTTTTTCGCTATGGGAGGTGTGTTCGCGTGATTGCGGTCTTGTTTCTGTAGATGGACGGCTTTAATGTTTGTTTGAACATTAATTAACCAATGGACTTAGTTTATTGCATCGTAAGATCGTATAGCAACTCTCTAACGACGTCGATTGGTTATAAAATTTATAACATTTGATATTTATCGTTATTTACTTTCTATTTGCTAATAAATCTGTGTGATGTATGTGTGTCTTTAAATTATATGGAAATCTATCTTCCATCTGGTTTATTTGACAGTTTTCAGTTTCAATTTGAGTCAAGAATTTGTTGATGTAAGAAAAATAAAGAAAAAACGTTTTATGATTGGTAGGTATATTATATTTGAAATAATTCATTTAATATTAAACATAGATATTATTTACACAAAACATTTGGCTGTACAGTCCGTTATCAACGTCACTCGACGCAACCGTCGCATCGGAGCGTCCACTTATTATAAATTAATATACTTAAATTGCACTAATCACTAAATTTGTCATGGCGGAATGCGCCGTAGAACATGAATAGTCTATCGATATCACAGAAGAAAATTGGACAATACAACATAGACGATTAGTCCAGGTTTGCACTTCACTTAGTTTACTGGTGCACGGCGGCAGCGCCCAGGCGCTGGCCGTACATCGCGTATGGTGAGTAGAAGGGGCCCAGCGCTGGGTTGAAGGCGCCGTAGGGAGAGCCTCCAAGGCTTGCTGGCAGACCAGCCTTGGAGTATGGATGATACCGGCTGGCAGACAGAGGGCTGAGTGGTGCCGTCGGGTACGCGCTGCGTAGACCCGCCGTCGTAAACAACGGGTTCAGATGGTTCAACATCGAAGCTTGCGTTGAAGCAACAGATGCTGGTGTAGATCCGTCCGTCGTGTGGCTTCTCAGGTGCTGTAGAAGCTCTTCCGAGTTACCAAATCTTTTGCCGCAATAAGATTCACCCACAATCCAGTTGCAAACATAGGGCCGGCTCAGCTGTGCGTAAGGCATGCCGCCGGCGGCGGCCCCTTGCTGCGAGAGAGCCATAGCCATCGCAAGGTTGTACTTTTGGTGTTCGCATTGTGTGCAACCAGCGGGGCAGGATCCATTGCTCATTAGAAGATGGTGGTTGTTAACTGAGAACTGGCACCCAGTGCAGTAGGGGTCTTTGCACACCGGCACGAGGGTTTCACCGCCAGCGGGTGTCTTCACTCTCGCGTATCCGAGGTATGGGTTTGGGGATGATCCGGGGAAACCAGCGGCGGCCGCTAGCATCGCAGCGTGGTGAGCACTGAAAGGAGCACCCGCATAAGGTGGCCTAAATGCCGGGTTGGCATGTTGTTCCATTCCCGGCGGGCAGCAAAGTCCAGCTAATGGATTAAAGCCGGATAAGCCAGGAATATTCTTGAATGCTCCAAGATGATCTTTGCCGTGTCCTAAAACTTCCAATCCGGAGCGGATAATTGGGCTCGTTCCGGAAGAATTAGCGGGCGATGATTTAGGTGCAGGGCTGCTCTTGCCATTTTCTGTGGACGGCGGCGTGGATTTACGTCCAGGTGTGCTCTTGCCAGATTTCTTGTCATCTGAGCTATCCGAGCTGGCTTTAGACGAAGGCCTTTCTTCAGGTTTCTTAGTCACAACGTTTGTTTCATAAGGCTTGAACGCCAAATGTTTGTTGTGTTCCGGCGTAGAGCGCGGCTTGTCGGCTTTGATCACGGTATTGGTTGGAGACGAACGACTCATTGTATCACTGTTAACACTATTCACTTTCTTCTTATCAAGCGGCGGCAGGAGCGGCTTGCTAGGCGCTGAGTCTACGCCGATCTGGCTGCAAGTTTGCGCTAAAAGCGCAAGCGGGCTTTTCTTCGAATCCAACTGCAACAATAGAAATCAAAAATAAATACGATTGCATAGAAAAATATTTGGAATTTAATAATATTGGAGGAGAAAAAAAAAAAAAACCCAAACTTATAATAAATAAAATATATTTATACTTACAGAGGACGGAAGAGGAGTCAAATAATCTGGTTGTAAATATTGGTTAGGATTAGTAGTCATCATTCCACCGTCTTCAAGCACCACCATTTGGGAGATAACTTTTACGATCACTTGTAAACTTCACAGTGCGGTCACGAAACGCTTGAGGCAATATCTACTCTATGCCACCGGTACGCGGAGAACAAGGGAGAAACGCGTGCGTTAGTGGCGGCGGTCGAGTCAACTCTGAGAGATCGGACCCCACCAGCCGCCGACGAGCCGCGGCCCCCTCACCCCGCGCCGTGTGGGACAGGGATAGTGATATCTCAAGTCAACATTAGAGGGAGAGCGCTATGTCTCACCGCTGCAGCGCTTGGCCATAAAAAATAAAGCGGAAACGACACATAGCTGCATTGCGGTAGGGGAAAAAGGAAAGGCGGTATGGTCGGCAGCCGGGTGCGGATTGAGACGTGCGATGGTGTTGGTGGCTCGCCACCCATGACGGCGGCTTTGAGCGCACCGCGAGCGTGACTGTACCTGCGAGCGCTCGCCGCTCAGCGCCCGCCCGGCCGCCCGGCCGCACTAGCGCTGCTAGCTTTTTGTTTCTCGCCACTTTTATTACGCCCCCGACGACGGCGCAGCTTCATTCTTTCGCCGGCGTCATCGCACTTTACTGCTGACACATTCGAAACTACTTACTCTTTTACGAGCCCGCTTTGTTCTGGGATGCATCGGAGCCGGTTCAAAAGGGAAAATTGATCTGTTCCCCGAGACGGGAGCTTTCCGAGAAAACCGTTTGATGTGTCAACACGCGCTAACTTTAGCCGTTTACATGTAAATCGATAAACATTGAGCGTAACAAAAGGCGATATTTCAGTTTATCGACATCGCTAAGTCCATAACGTTAATGTTAATCCGACACTAAAACCTGTCAAGCGAGTTCGGACCCTCCGTTGCGATCAAATTAAATATGTCAATTTGGGAACCCATATCAACAGCTGCGAGAGACGGCGGCGGGGCCCTTTAGAAATATTGCTTATTGTGTCCAAACAAAGATACCAAGTATAACGTATGGGCGGACGACACAGGTCGTAAATAACCCGGCGGGCTGTAATATATTTGACAGTGCGCGGACATGCGAAACAAAAAACATGTTTATTGCGAGATCGGGTCGGTGTCGGCCGATGTTGTTCTATAAATTAGGCACGCGGCCGCTTGAGTGTTTGTTTAGGAGAGTTGTACGAGAACAAGTTACAACTAGGCTTAGCTGTCACGCAGTCATTGCGCCGCTAATGGCCTGTTGACATGTGTGTACAGAAGACGTAAGACGAGCTTAGGTAACGCCTTCAAATTTATTTTGACATATTTCTACATTATGGATGACAGTCATATTCAATACGATTTGTTGGTAAAAAAAAACTTGTGTAGATTTGTGAAGAATAAAACCGACATGTGTAAAAAAATAATATAACGTATAATAGAACCTCATCTCCTTTATCATTTAAACGGACATGCAGCCGTTTTGTATTCAGACACACATCGGCATGTAATAGACCATTAAGTTAAAGATTACAAGAAAAAAAATCGCATCACAAAGGAATACACTGGAAAAAATATTTCAACATAACATACCTACCACAAATCGTCAAACAGGGATTCTAAAATTTGAAATAAATCATGAACGCACGATCAGCCACAAAAGAGATTTTGAAAACCATTTCCTGGCCCAATTATAGCTACGTGGAAATCCACCGGAGTGTAAACAACCACAATTATGACGACGACGAGTAGGATCGAGCATGACGGAAAAAGTACGGTTAACTAGCTCAGAATCGAACATAGTACATTGCAAGAAAGAACTCAAACTTGAACAGAACTGACAATTTATAAATAATGATTTTGTGAGGCAGTACATAATGAAAATATTTTTGGTTTGGAAAAAAAGGTATTCACAAATTGCTGGGGCACTTTTCCGCCCCATTTTGGAATTTTAATAGAGATAAGTAAAAGAAACAGATATTCAGATGGTAAAATTTGTTATAGACTACAGTAAACTTTTCAGGTTAGAATAATTTATATTGTCTGGATGGGTCTGCAACACGAAGTAAATTATGGTTCATTTATTATCCAGTGATAGATGTAGAACCAATTGAGAGAAATATGTTTCAGTAATAGATTCCTCAATAAATTATCAGAATTTATGTGCCTTAGCAATATGCAAAGCATCGCTTACAAATTATTAAAAGAATAATTACACGAATTTATTATCTTCAATTGAATCAAAAATGCTATGTAGCAACGATAATTTGAACTCATTGTAATAAAGTGACGAGGCTAAAATTTACTCCTATCATTTTCCATTTGAGTTGATTGCTTAGAAACTAGTCAGTGTCAATCAAAATGTTTTGCACCACTGATTACGAAAAAATCTTGATTGATCGCATAATTATACGTAATATATAAAATTACATCATCCATTTTAAGTATTTTATCAATCATGTGACAGTATACTTTTTTACAAAATGTATACTAGGCCATGAAAATATTTGAATAGGTTATCGAAACCACTGTTATAAAGTTTTATTAAAAGAGTAAATAAGGTACTTAAAGCTTACTCATTTTATGGCTAGGATATTACTTGTATGATAAAACGTTGTGAGTCAAAGTATTTAGCTTTAAATTTATGAATATGAGGCAATTTAATTTCATTACTTGATACTTTCAATACTTGGGGTTTTTAGAACTTTATAACTAGATACCGACTTGGCAAAATATGCAACATAGGTACCTAAAGTGATGATGAGGTTTACAGTCTGATTGGTAGAAAACGATTAGAAACAAGGGAGTCAGTAACAGCGTGACGGTTGACAGGACGGAATGGAACAAACAGGAAGAAGAAGGTAGAAAATGTTTGAAGGAAAACCAAAATAAGACTAGAAACCAAAGTTCTTCATAAATCAACACATCTGCCCAACCCTGAAACACAAAAATGAAATTGCATACAAATCCGATTAACTAACAAAGTACTTTAAAACTTGCTCTACTGTGAAATCACTGACTGTGCCCCCAGATAGACAGTCATTGTACGCAGCGGATGCGGCAACATCAAAGCTTTGCCGCTCCGAACCGTCAGTACCAAATTGCTGTTTACAAACGGTGTAAAAAGCTTGACGGGTCCCACACCGACTTGCTTCGCTTTCAATCTCTTTGATGTTCTGTTATGATCACGAACCTGTTAATGAGTCATCGATATACACTAGAGTGCTTTTAAATTATTGTAAAGGGACGTGGATAATTCTGTATTGTGTACATTGATGATGTGATGGGAGGTGGGCCAGATGGGAATTAGATTTTGGTTTGCTGTTGTTGAGAGATAACTGGGTTTGGATTTAGACGGGTTGGTAGGTATGTGGTAGAGCTTGAGAAGAGAGTTCAGTATTAAAAAAAAATCTACAAGCATGGTAATATAAAAGTATTTTTCAACCATTGTAAATATTAGTTTTATTGTGAGCCTTTTTCCTAATGTCAGTCACTATAGTAAAACAATAAACAGATACTTCTTCTATTCCTCCATTATTATGTAAATGCAGCAATACACCAAAGTTTTACGCCAAAAACAAGCCGGGACCTCCCACTGGCAAGTCGTTAAGAACTATGCCGGTCATAAAACAATTCGTTCTCCAACCCCTAATTGCGATATTTATTGCCGCTGTAAACGCTTATCTGTGCATTAAAACGAACTAAAGATAAAGATTTCAAACGTCTGCTTTTGCCCTTATCTGAACAATAAACTTCGACTGGTTACCTACATAGAGTATCAGATAGTAAACAATGACTAAATGCAGACAAATGCTGAAGGTATTGGTTTCCTTGAGACTGGTACAGATATATCAATGTTATTCATAATAATTATCTTGGACGCCTGTGGATTTGTTGCTAATCTAGATATTTAGATTCGGTTATTTAGTGAGACTGATACAGAGATCATAAAGTTGAATGTTATCTTAATGGAAAACAGTACAGCTGAAGGATTGGTGCTAATGTAGGTGAGTCATTTGTTAGAACTGACTAGAAGAACACGTTTCTTATGTCTCGTAGTCTACACAATGTATTACAGGCCTATTTACTGCAAACCACAGTAACTGAACAAAGTTCAAAAGCTATTTATATAAATATTAGTCAGTGGTGTGCTTACAAATCTACAAGAAGTTACAAATGTAAGTTTCAATTTCAGTCAAATTATTGCTCCAAAATCCTCCGGCACAGCAATCCATCTGCCTAGTATTTTCATTACTATGTTAGGGTTGGCATCTAATCTAGCAGGAAGTAGCTGAGTACCGGGAGTGACTGCCTATCTGGCTTTTACAAATCTTGTAACACAGTAACAAAACACTCCTAGAAAAAAATCCAGAACACCCACGAAAAGGAAAGAAGCAAAAGAAACCGACGGCAAAGACAACCAACAATCTAGAACAAAAACAAGCGATAAAACAGTCACACTAAATATTATGACAAGTCAACACCAAACTGCACCCATTCATACATTCATTGTTAAGTGACAGATTCTTGATTACCGAATCGAAAAAAAACTGGCGCAAGGAAAAACCGGGCCACTGCACTATGGTTATAAATAAAAGGTGAGGTAAAATAAATTTTCGCCGAGTTGTATTAGTATTTATGGTGGCAATAAACAGGCAAGCTTTTGTGAAACGCCGCGCGTTGTAAATAATTTCGCTGTGCGCCAGTCGCCTTGTAACACTTGTTAAGTAGGGGTGTTAAAGTAGCGGAGAAGGAGCGCTGGGGCTTGCGGGTGCGATTTTTGTATTAGGCCCATGTTTAAGATTAGATTTTTCTTCTTGCTTGTAGAAAGTTGGTCGTGTATTACAAGCCAGGATTTTTTTTAACGCGATAGACCTTTCAAATTCTGATTCAAATCGCCTGCTTTTACATCATTCTTAGACCTATTGACAGCCTTACTTCATTTACTGCTTTGTCTTTTTATGTTCATGTTGTGTTCTCCTCTGCGCTTCTGCGCTAGTCATAACCAATAAAATATTCCTACTTCATAAAATTTTGGCTTCTTCTTTCTTGCAAGCTCTATCACATACCTGTTCTATTTTCTTGTTGTCATGATGTTACGATTCTCATGTTTTACACGCGTCTATTTTACGATAAGAGATGCATGAGAATTAACATGCTTAAAAATATGTAATCACGTAGACATAAAAAGCTTTCTATTTTACGACTCTTGTGATTGTTGAGGGAAAATATCATCGTTAACATAAAATCATTTTTTAATTACAACGTTGAAGGATATTTTAGTCTTCATTAAATAAAGTATTATTTATTCTAGATAGCGGCAAGATCTTTATTGTATAGCATATGTTACTGTTTGATATTAAAGATTATGATATAGAAAATGACATATTTACTTTCAAAATAAATCCTTCTACACATACTTTAATAATTAAAAGATTTTGAGTTTTTGACGTTTTATTATTTACTGTTTCACCAAAACATGTGAGTTTTACGTCAAGAGGTACCTGCAAGCAATCTCTACGCAAATTTTCTAAATATCGCGTAACAATCGCTGACTTCAAAGCCTCATCAAAGTCGGCGAATTTCAAACGGTGACAAGACAATACTTTAACTACGCTACAATGATTACGTATTGTAAGATTTCGGCTGTTAGCAGCTTTGTGACTGCCTGGCGCTATGGTACACAATCCAAATGGTTTATGATCTTCAAGAAAGGACAGAATGGCTTAATTGTTATTATTTTTTGTTTCAAAGTTATTTTCTATTTGCTAATAATTCAGGTATGACGTTTTTAGTTTTATTAAAGAAATTGATTTATTGCGTGACAGTTATTTAGCAGCAGGCAAAAAGTGTAGAGCATTCTTTACTTTGATTTATCCGACAATACCAACTTTCATGTAAGAAATGAAGATCATGCATATGCATTCATAATTTGTGCAAAGCCAATTCAAGCTCGAATTGGCTTACTTAAAAATAAATTTAAAAATCACAATTCCTAAAATGGTGAAAACATAAAATCCAAAACACACACTGAGACCTCACAGGCCGATAAATATAAAACGAAATCGTTTACTGAATAAATATTTCACTATTATAACAGAAACACTGGTAGCGGACACGTAACAAAACATTAAAATATGTAAACACGACCGAATGGACCGTATGTGTATATTAAATAAATACTTTTAACCTTTCCAAGAAATGCATTGACAAACTTATATTTGCTACCGAACTTCTAACAATCACAGCTATTTCTAAAGAACTATACGATAAAATATATACTCCAAGCGCAGTCCAAACTTTGTTAGAACGCGATGAAATCCACGATTTTTGTAATAAAAGTTATATTCCTTGAAAACATAAAGAAGGGGTGACATAAAACTAAATTTTAGTAAGTTAAAAGGGTTGTTTATGTTGATAGGGTTGAAGGGAATATTAGTATTGACTTTATTTCGAAGTAAATGAAAAAAAAAGCTAATGGGTTGCCACATTTTATGAAAGGAATACATTTCAAATAATACATTGTGAAACTAGAAACTATACAGTAAAGACTTAAGCAATGAACCTTTAGAAAATTGATCTCCATTAATCCAAAAATTTTAAGAAACAGAGATGATCTCACAAATGGTCCTAAAGCTTTAAACAAACTAAATCTGCTAAACCAAATTAACTGATAAAACGTTAATTCATAATCTATAATCCTAGATAAGTAAAACGGGTCTGTTTTAATTCAGATTCTTTGTCCTACTGTTTTCTTATCTAATCCTTGTTATTTGGAAGGAAAATTGAGCCAGGATTAAATTTGAATCTTATCTGTTTCGAAGGATGACAAAACTTAATCGGTTGTCTCAACGATTAAAACAATAGGCTATTCTTGAAATGAAAGAAAGGATTTTATCTGATTTCGATCTAACAATTCGGATTATTCAATTAGAATATTTCTATTAGCTAAAATTGGGCATGGACCTACAACCATTTTAGGACTATTTAGTTCTAAATTGTGTATGATTTCATCCAGTTTTTTGTTATCTTACATTTATGAAGATATAAATACATTCTTCTTGACGATTACATGTCAATACTACTCATTTGCATGGAAAAGTAACTTAGTATAAACTCCCAGGAGAATCAAAATGTATAGATAATATTTAAAAGAAATAACAATATTGAACAACATTATTACCATAACAATCGGTAATTGTGTCAGTATTTCAAAAACGTCATCACATGAAAGATATATGAGAACATATTAGCAAATAGGGACCCTTTCTCATTGACGATAATCTAATTCTATTCAAAGAATTAAAGATTTGATCCTTTACACATCAATACCCGAAAATAACTGGCCCTTAACTCTTCGTTTATTTCAAAACGTATTATATTACATGTCGTACATGCATGAATACAGTATAAATAAACTGTACCCACCATAAAGATAGCGATAAACAAAATTCAGCCCTGTGGTTCATTCCCCTTTTTTATTGGCAGGGGGCAATTTGAGACGATGTATTCTACCAGTTTTACCAATTTGTATATATACTTCAGACACACCCAGCCAGCCTATCGATAACCTTTATGAGATGGAAAGTAAGGTTGAGAATGAAATGGCAGGATATTTGAGTGAAGATAATAGTGGGTTTGTATCGATGTAATTTATATTCCAGCTACGGTTTAGTGAGAGTTTACGAAATTGTTAAAGACAGATAAAAGAGCGATATTTAGATTAAGGGGGTGGTTTATGGGAGGTCTCAGATAGACGGTAACACTAAAATGACAGACATTACGACTAACGCTAATAATAACGAATGGGTTCTAAAAAATGGTCGGCGCAGTAATGATCGTGCAGCGTGACATGTTTATGTTTCAAATGTGTTACTAGCTTTAGCTGGTGGGTTCACACGTGACTGTATTACTGACGTGTAGTAAATATGTGACTGTATGTGATATGTAAATTTTTGAGCAATAGTTTAAAATTATAAGATAAATTACCAAAGAAAATTGAGTACATCATAATATTCCTCATCATCATTATGCCATCAAAAAAGAATACCTGTAATTTATATTATTTGCCTTCTGTCATAAAAAAATATGAAATTGCTATAATATGTTGTGTAATTAAGAGATTAAGAGAGTTCATTGAAGTTTCACTTCACATGGTAATAAATACTTTTTTGGGCTGAAGTTGTCGGCGTAATGTGTGATCATTTGTTTGTATTGATGTAATATGCATAGAGCACTGCCCTTAACCCCGCTACTTGGGCATCACCCAGGATAGATCGTTGACATATAGATTCCACTGCTTAAAAACTAATCTAAAAGTCGGGACTAGAAATAACGTATTACGTCGCCTAACATCCACGGGCTGGGGAGCATCGCCGCAGGTTCTCCGTACTTCTGGCCTATGTCTCTGTCTTTTTCTGCCGGGAAGTTCGCATGTCCAGTGTGGCATCGATCCGCCCACGCTAGAGAAGACATGACGCTAAATGATAAATGCCGCATCATAAGCTGCTGCTGTTTGAGACCTACCCCGCTCGTGATGTTGTATCCACTGGCGGGCATAGATCCACCAGATGGCCAGCCGCATCGAGAAAAGGAAACAAGAACGGGACAGTCGCCACCCCTTATATGAACATCAATTCCAACCTGCACGCCTAAAAAGCCGCAAAAGCTTTTTGGGACATACGACCTCCTTGGAAGCCAGCGCAACAGACGAGAGATATACCAGGCCCCTCAGAAAGTATTGCGAAAAAAAGTTTTTATATATGGGAGACTGGCCAGTTATAATGTTTTTCGAAAATATGATTATTTATAAGTAAAAATAAGTAAGTTCCAATTTCAAAATTTCCCTCCACATTTTTTGCGAGTTAATTCAAAGTATTGTGTCTCACTGAAATATGGATCTGCGCCGGGAACATTTTAGAGCTATGATTTTATACGATTTCAAGTGTCGCCTGAAACCGGATGAATCGTACGATAGACTTCAAATGGCATTCATGGATGAAGGCCCTTCCAAGGCAACCGTGTATCGTTGGTATAACGAATTCAAGCGCTGTCGACCAACTTTGGGGGATGACGAAAGAAGCGGTCGCCCTTTGACGGCTGTTACCGAAGAAAACGTGCTAGCAGTGAAAAATTTAATCCAAGACAATAGGCGAATTACATATCAGGAGATTCAACACATATTGAAGATTGGATCGGGAAGCGTTCACGAGATTCTACACAGCCATCTTCGCGTGAGGAGGATAGTATCACGCTGGGTGCCGCACAACCTCACCGATGCTCAGAAGCAGGCCCGGGTGGAATGGTGCCGTGATATGCTTAACAAATTTGAAGCAGGCTCGTCTCGGCGTGTTTACGACATCGTTACAGGTGATGAGTCCTGGATTTATCAATACGACCCAGAAACCAAGCGCCAGTCGACTGTTTGGGTGTTTCAAAATGAGCCAACGCCTACCAAAGTGAAGCGATCTAGAAGCGGGGGTAAGATTTTGATCGCTAGCTTTTTTAATTTGACTGGCCACTTGGTATCAATTCCCTTACGGGATCAAAGAAGCATTAATGCCGAATGGTATACTACCAAATGTTTGCCAGAAGTTTTCTCTGTTATAAGCAACAAGCGACCAAACACAGGGCTCCGCGGGCTACTGCTCCACCACGACAATGCACCTGCGCACACCGCACTCAAAACGAGGGACTTCCTGGACAGCACGCCAGTCAAACTCCTGGGTCACCCTCCTTACAGCCCTGATCTAGCACCGTGTGACTTCTTTTTATTCCCAAAAATAAAAAATCAGCTCAAAGGGATACAATTTTCGTCGCCGGAAGATGCGCTGGCTGCGTTCGAGCAGGCTGTAAACGAGGTGTCTGCGGCGGACTGGAAAAAGTGTTTTGAAAACTGGTTTAGGCGCATGAATCTTTGTATAGAGGCTGGTGGAAAGTACTTTGAAAAGATTTAATAAAAATATATGTACGTATAGAACAATTTTTTTTAGTTTCGCAAAACTTTCTGAGTGTCCCACGTACACTGTGGAAAAACGCACATCCTGCCCCTCCATACTCCATCACTCCGGCAGAGAATTTGCCCTCTGGACACATACTGCAGTGGCAAATCTGGGAACCCCTAATCCGATTGCGGGTACAGGTTGGTCGCTGCAGAGAAAATCTGGCCAAATGGAGTCTCATAGACCCATCTCAAATACAGTGCCAGTGTGGGGCCCAGTCGCAGGATATGCCCCACCTTCTTGTCTGCCCTTCGTGCCCAGCCACCTGTACCTTTCAGGACCTGAACGTGGCAAATGACAGAGCGGTCCAGGTGGCTACTTACTGGTCAGACAAAATTTGAGAGTAGTTGAGTAAAAATTTGAGTTTATCGGCACAAAAAGAAGAAGAAGATTGATGTAATGACCATGATTCATACGAATTCAAAATATTATACGAATTCGGATATTACAGAATTTCAAGCACAAAAACACGGAAGAATTGTAAACTTGTTCCTTATTTCTGTCCCAAATAAAACCTCTCTTATCAAAGACAAACACGAGCGCTATCAAGTTAAACAAATACCCGAACTCCATTAGCTTTAAACAAATAATTTAATCGCACCACATATAATTAAATTAAACAACGCTATCGGAATAAAACACCACAAATTTGTTCAGTGACAACTCTGTTTGTCGTGAAATAATGTTAGCAAATATTATGTGTCGTGTGTCAACAGGCTCTTCGAAATCTTATTGCTGTGAATCCATTGCTGGAGACCTAGACGAATCGCTGTTTGCTGTTGAATATTTCGTCGTCGCTCCCACTGAGAGTTTTGAATACAGCGTTGAAAACAAAAAATATATAGAAAACGCAATGTATGACGATTAAAACGAAACAATCAAATGTGATAGAAGAAATATTCTCCACGTTAGATATGAAGGTGCGGCGTGACGTGGCATAAGAAAGTACTTTTGGCAGGATGATTAATGACGGATCTGCATATCATCAAGGCCCAGCAAACAGAGGTTTAGCAGATGAATTAAAGGCTAGTAAGGTTGCAGTTGGATTATAAAATGTTTTAGGTAACAACGACTGCGGTGGCTTTTGTACGTCTGATAACGTTGACGTGTTGTCTTCTTGAACCTTGGTGTTGTTTGTGTAAATTGAAGGGATTTATAGTATTTATTTCTAGTTTAGCTAGCACATGACAGGAAGTAGTTAGATAACACAAGTAACAGTACCTATTGCGCAATTCTACACTCTACTAAAATAAAGAAGTGAGATTTGATCCAGTACCTAAGTAAAATTGCAACCCTATTGCCCCACTTTCTTGAGAGGTAAATTAATTATAAATTACTATTTGCAGACACTTTTGTGTAAGCATAATTATAAGAGACTATAAAAAAACCATTATGAACCAAAATTTCAAGGTAGCAACTGCCTGTCTCGTTATTTGACTCTATATTATAATTTGATGACAATATAATTTACGTAAATATAAATAATTATGACAAATAAGCTTAATAAAAATATAAAACGAAACAAATTAGTGCAGAAAACAAGACATGAATGATAATGATCTCAATAATAATGCTAATGTTTAACTTCCCTAAAGATGCCTCAACTTCCTAAAACAAAAGCATATAAACTCGTAAAAATCTTCGCTGAAGGCAAAATGTGTTTTATGAACAAATTATCGTGCTTAAATATTTACACGTCCAATATCTCGAAGGCTGCGGCGCAACGCCCAATGTCATTAAACCGTAGACGTGCTGGAAAAAAATATCAACATAAATAAACTCATTTTCGTTGGCGTGGAGCAAACTCAAAGTGAAATTACCGAGGCTCGGGGCGACGTGTGCATGAAAAATTCATTCGGAACATAACAAGAGGGCGACGAGGAATAATAATTTGAATAAATATCAAGGAGACTCCCATACGTGTGACGTGACAAAAAGCGAGCTCAGCCACGCGTGCTTATGTGTTGTGATGGTGTAATTTGGCAGTTACAGTTGGCACAGATCGCGTAACTCGAGTCGACGTCTTCGTACACAAAAATGTTATTAACTTTTTATGGGTACGTCGGTGAACATACGAAATGTGATTTCCCAGCCCTTTTTTAAAAGTACGCTTTCGTATTTTGTTTCATCATTCCATAAGCGCTACGAGATAATAAGTGATTACGCATTGTTTTCGTGAACCGCTTAACCGATGCGTTATTACTATTCTATTCACATGAACCTCTTTCATGGAAAGATTGGAGTTACGATGCGCGGTTTATAGCTCACACATCCCCTCTTCCGAGAAGGTCTGCGCAACACAAAAGGGTGCTAAGTGTGCTCGCAAACACAAAAATAATAACAAAATCCCCGTGTATTTTGACAACATAATACTCGACGGTCACAAAGGCCGGCACGTCACGAGCAATCGGTTTCGCTTCCTCGCCGCCCTTTGAGAAGGGTTCCAAACAAGTTTTGCAAATAATTTATTAAAAAGTTTTTTTGGCCAGCGTTCTATGGCAGTTGGCTCACCGTGCGCTACCGTTTGACGGCTCGGCGATGAAAGATTTCGTGGAGATTATAATTGACAAGATCTTTGTTGGCGGTGACAATGGGGTTTAGTATAAATCGGTCTATTGTTGGTTGGGAGATTAGCTGGAGTGCGCCCCGACGCCGTGGGTTTAATTCACCTCGTAATTGAATACAGAGTCGACAACACAATGTGCGGTTCTCGCTAAACTTAATTCCTGATTGTCCCTTCGACGTGTCAGATTACGGGTATAATGCAGTTTAACTGGTTCTACTCTGCGTATATTGTGAATGTTCCCAGAAAATTCTTTAACATAGTTACTGTAGGACTTCGTTAATATGTTAAGTAGCTATTCATTCTGTTGATAGTATCGTACAAAGATATACATCTTGACTTCATATGAATTCATCTACTTCAGGTTAAAGCAAATACATGCTGTTTGCTTAAAAATAATTTAAGTGTCTACCTTATCTTTGAAACTTTTCAGAATACTGTACTTCATAAAAGATAGCATGATCTCTGCGACAGCTGTCAGTATCAATACAGTAACAATAGCGCTTGACAAGCTAACAATAACGTAAACGTCAGTTTGACATATATGTTGCAGAAATCAAGCTATCCTTTATGAACTATAGTTAAGTTTTCTGCCAAGTCTTTTTACCCAACTACGAGTACATACACAAAAAGGAGAGTTATCATTAACTTGTCCTTCCATGCACTTTTATTATTTTTCCAGCTTCTCAAACCCCATGAATTGAGTGCTATAGCTCATAAATAACACGTAACTAATAACCAAAATCAATTCCCTGTCATAACACAGCGACAGCGACATAAAGCCATCAGCCAACACCTGACAATAGGCCACCCACTGCGGCCACCAGTGCTTCGTAGAAACAAAAGCATAGAACATAAATTCGCGTACCCTGCAACGATATGTGTTGCATACAAATATGTCACCAGTCAGGGTTACCGAATTAGATACGGGTGATACCACTAAATGATTTATTTTTGATAACATCTGACTGTATATTTTTCAGCTATCCTGAATGATATACGTAATTTTTTTTATGATTTTTGTGTGAACGTAATTAACTCTGAAAATTGAATGAAAACGCCAATTTAATTACACAAAATTAGGCGAATTATGAAGGAGACTACTATATCATCAATGACGTAGTGAGTTTTACTATATCCTCAAACTTAAGCCAAGTTTGAGAAAAGCTAAGAAAAAAATCATGTCAAATCGTGGTAATATATTAAATATTGTTTAACAGATTACTTACTGTTTTCATCATTTCCTTTTGAGTCTTTACCCGCGTTGCTTAGCTTATATGAAAGATAAAACTACGTCAGTATAATTATTTCGATTCATGTTTTATTTTTTAAAGGCTGGAATATTAAAAATGAAACCTCTTACATAATAGAGTAAGCTTAAAACCCAACAAAAGAAATAATTTAAAATAAATAATACCCTCTCTACAACAGCAGCCTAATTTACTCACCCGCCACAAAAAGGGCAATACAATAAACTGTATACTTAATGGTAATCATAGAATAACATTCAAAGCTCTATAATACTCGATAAAATCGAAATCTGACGTGTGTGTGACATTGTTATGACAGCCATCACATGTCAAACAGAATTCTGGCAACACAGCCCTACGCTGTCACAGTGCGACCCAGGCACTTGATATACGCGATCGCACACGGCAACAGAATAAATTTAATATTTTTTTGGCAAACTTTTTTTGGTTAGCACACATTGCATGTGTGAATTGCTAAACGATTTTGTTGGTTCCTATATCAGATTTTATGGCGCATATTTTAAGTTTGTGTTGAAGAATGAATAGGGTAGGGTTATTTATTATTCTATTAATTTTTTAATTTAATCTTTACATAGATTTATTAAGTAGGCTTGAATGGTTATTTTCTCTAATGAGACAAGGGTTTCCTTATATTTGTGGTTTCCATTTTTTGAGTTATGATCTTCCTTACCATCTGGATGATCGTTACTTGCTGCATTGTTTCTTACACCTAATCTTCAAAACAATCCTATGTTAACTACAAAGCTTCATTTAAGTATTTACTGGTATTAGAATAGATAATACTTAACGTTTGCAGTTAACTAGCTCTGGTTTATATTTTTTAAGCTAAAAAAGGTTGAATGAGATTGAAAACAACCTCTTCTGGGCAATGCCCTCTCCCTATGCCTTCCACTTTCCATGTTGTTATTATTCTTTCGGCCAATTCATATCAGACAGTCTCCATTAAAAATACCAAATTAGGAAACAAAATAATAAAAATAAATTGAAAGGAAAAATAAATTGAAAGGAACTGACCTACTCCTGTCAATGTGGCAACGACGCTTGGGGGAGGCCTATGTCCAGCAGTCTTTCGTCTTTCGGCTGATATGATGATGATGATGACTTACTCCTGGGCCGCTTTTCCCTATTCCTTCTACTTAAGTATAACGTTGTTAAACTTCTTCTCATCAATTCATGTTTTCAATCTCCAATTAAATCATTGAACAATAAAAAAACAATAAATAACTTCAGCTGCAATAAAGAAAACAATTTGGTATACAATATAATTTATAATTAAATTCTTCATATAACTTTACCCACTCCACCAAGATGCCGCCAATACATGTCACCCAGTCTTCAATACCTTAGCTGCTAAACTGTGTAGTACATATTTACCCACTCCACCATGCCATTATATCGTGTCAATCACATTGTCAAACTGCACGTCACACAAAGGGCAGAGGCGTGACAGTGCCGTCAAACATGACAAATCGTGATCAGCGTCATAACAAGGCCTCTCATACTACCCACATGTTGTCGTGACAATTATGTAATCATTTAGAAGCTTTTTATGTATAATTCGTGAATTAATTGATAGTGGATTTATTGATGACTGTTTCGTGATTAATTTGTTTTAGACCGGGTTTCTATGACATAACAAATTGAAATAATTAGGTAAGAGACGCTCAGAAGAAAAAGATCTTCATATGTTTGTATAATTTAATTCAAGTTTCTGGGGTATTATCTTCCTGCCCTTAACCCATATTACTTGGGTTTAGCACAACACTTTTCTTCTTCCATACCGTCCTGTCCCTCACCACGCTAATATCACTCTAAAAGTTCAAATTCTATCTTATTACAAATTACCTACCACGAAATTACTGTGGAGGACAAAACATTCACCCTTATTTATAAAAAATTCGACACTTTTTAGCGATTTCCTAGCAGATTCTATAATATTTTTTTAGATATCTTTTGAATAAACAATCTACTAAACATCTCACTGATTTTTATAAATAGGCATTGTTAAAATTTTACATATTAATTATGTCAATACCCATAATTATGTGTTACGTAAGTTTACAATTCAATCTGATTTATTCGGGTCCGTGTCCACTCGACCCGATTAGACTCGACTCTAAGAATAATACCTGCATATTTCTGTTTTGATAGGCGTAAAAATTCGATGTATAGTCAAATCAAAATCAATTCACAGAAAAGTGTTGATTACATTTTTTAAGCGGACATGGTCACAATCATTAGAATTAATATTTGTTTCGGGATATGTACCATGTATATTTTGATTTTTTCCTTTTTCCCATGGGGGTAGGCATTAACTACAGAACGCCACCATTTACTAAATTATCTTTAAAAAATAAACATTAGGTATCTTAAAGAATACAGGACTACATAGAAACAAAACAATTAAAACATGAAAAGTTTTTAGCAATAAATCAACAATGAAAAAATAAACAATTTTCTATAAATAATCAACATTCAAGAAAGAACCAGATAACCGGTTTCACCGTGGTAGAGGCCGTCTTTATAAAGCTACATTTTTGAAACGAAATCACTGATTACCAGGATAAATGATGTATCATAACAAAATATTAAATAACCTATATATATTAAAATAGGAAGTTATTTAGAATTAAATATCACTTTGCCTGACTGTACAAATGGCACTGAATTGGAAGTAAAACATCTGGTATTATTCTTCGGGTCGAGTCTAATCGGGTTGAGTGGGCACTAACCCATTTATTCCGTTTTTATACCAACAACTAATACCACTGGTAGTTGTTACAACTCATATTTATTTGTATTCCGAATGAATGCCATTGTTTAAACTAATACCATAACAAGTTCAAAGATATAAGGTACAGTCAGTAAAAATGCTTTATTAATGTATTTTGAAGAACAGGTAAGAATGACAGTTAATTCGTGCAGTACGCAGCGTTTTTGTTATGATCTAAAGAATCGCTTGTTCATAACATCATTAATAATCGAAAAAAAAAACTAATAAAATTGGCATTATAATAATTAAACCATAATTAATTACATGATTAAAATAAAAAATCGATTGAAGGAGAATCAATTATATTTTGAACTAAATTAGTATTTGGCAAAACTTTTTTACTAAACTTATTTAATCAACAAACTAACGAATTCAAAGTCAAAAGTCAAATATATTTATTCAACTAGGCCAATAAACGGCACTTTTGAACGTCACATAAATTTAAATTTACAAGTAATAAAAAATGATTCTACCGTGCATTCGGAAAGTAGATTGTTATGGAGAAGAACGCACAAGAAACTCCATATTTACTCTTTTAAAAAAAAAATAGGTGCCGATTAATTATCTAACAAACGATAATTCGGGATTTACCGAAACTCATTTTATCTTTTCAGTACATTTTTGTGCACAAATGTTGCAATTTTGTTTGGATAAATGAATACCGCGATTAATAAACATAAAACGAGATGTTTTTTTTTTAACAAAACCTAATTATTAGACGTTTCATGGCTCAAAATCCGCATTTGCCTTTAATTTGATTAGGTTTGACTTAGCTGACTGTACCAAATTCAAGTTTTTTTTTTTATTATTATATATAGGCAAACAAAGAAGTTGTTAGTATTCGTTCGCACATTCAATTTAATTAAGTAAAGAGTGGTATTCGTTTGGAATAGAAAATAAATATGAGTTAAAACAAGCACCAGTGGTTAGAACGGAATAAATCTTCAACCTTGGCATGGAGCAAAAGATCCATAACACGATAAAGGCGTTAAACTACTGAATGATTAAACAAATATTAACTACTGTAGATTTTCAGTTTTTTTTCTGTCTGCATGACTGTGCTCATCTGTGGTTAACAAAGATTAATTTAACATTTTTAATACTTAATTTCAGCATAATTTGAGGTGTTTTCGTCCGAATCCACTGTTTTTTTTAAATAGCTACGTATAGTGGGTAATACAAATTCACAAACGTTATTTATGATAATCATGACAGCGTTGAAACATTGTATCCACTTTGATTAACTAAATTACGACTCACATGCCTTTAATTATAAGTTACAAACCTAATTATTTACAGCCTTATAACTTAGCTACTGTTTCCTTTGTAACAACTAATAATACAACCACTATTTGTACAAGAAAACTGTACACCACAACAGTAGCTCAATTATTCCACCCCTAGAAATATTATAAATAATCGTCTATTATTAAAAACAAGTTTCATTATTTGACAAAAGCACGTCCGCATCTAATATTACCTTTAAAACTATTTACATCACAAACCCTTACATTTATGATAATTAATACCTTTTACATCGGGTTGCTTTGAGAAAAAACGAAGTTATTGTCTCTCATCAACAAAAGCTATTGAATGCAGCTGCCGTTTAAGGACATACAAAGCTCCGAAGGGATAACATCGGGATAGTAGATCGTGGGATGTCGGCAAATGTCGGGCGTCGTCGGCAGCGACGCGATTGAGTGACGTTGATCGACAGCCTTCGGCGACAGGTATGCAGTGCAGCGAGACATGCTAATGCCACTGTTTACCATATAATAAGTCGAGTATTAACAAAGTGGAATGGCGGTTCTGGTTTGAATTTGGAATGTCAATTTTATTCAAATAAATTCTATTTCTGTTTTTGTTGGGCTTCCATTTTCGAGATTCGGATTTGTCTGCTCATTATTAGCGTTTAAAGTTGACTAAATTTCTGAAATAAGATGAAAGAAGAAACATTTATTTGTGCATTGAAGTCACCTGCTTTTTATTTGCATGTTTTTCAGTCAGTTATACACGGGTTCATCTTGTGTGTTTGGTTTACATATAGAAACTTCTTCTCTCGATTTAAAATAATAATGCTTACGCCAAGACAAATGCCCGCTGTGCAATAAAATCTTGCTAAAGATTTCAACTTCTAAAATTAGTTGCTTCCCACTGAGAGTACCCAAAAATATCCAGTGACGAAGAATTAGAGCAATATTTTCGGAACTTTTTTCATCATCCGATATGGTCTAGTGGCTAGGATACCTGGCTCTCACCCAGGAGGCTCGGGTTCGATTCCCGGTATCGGAATAACTTTTTGTTTTTATTATTATTTGGCAATTAGTTACTAAATATTAACAAATGCCGGAAATTCATTTTATATTATATTTGGTTCTCATAACAAAATAATGCAAAAATATTTTATGAGTGGTTGTTGCCAAACAATTTGTTAAAATAAATTAAGTAATGGATGTTATTAATATTCAAATGTTCTTTAACTTATGAATTTAATTAACATTATTCTAATAACAAAAACTAAATGAATGAAAAATGTGTTATTTATGTGAATAAAATAGTTTTAATACAGACAGCATTTAAATTATTAAATAAATTTAGCACTGAGATATTTTTTAAACTAAATAAATTAAATAATGGCTATGTTATAGAATTTAATGATGATTTTTTGTATATATTTATAATGCAATCGTTTCAAGTGCTACCCCACAGTGGAGGGTTTATAAATAAATAATTTGTATTTAAAAAATGCAAATTATGCGTATGGGTTGTTCGTGAATGGTATGTTAATTATTTATTAAAGAAAAATGTCCGTCTTTCTGTTTGCCCTCCTAGCACTTTTTAATGGAAATAACCTTTTTTACATTTAGGTATTCAGTTTTTTTTTAAAGTTCATAATATACAAAATCCAAAGCTAATCCATCTAGAAGTAATCTAACAAGATCAGCATAACTGTATCTCAAACCAACAGAGAATTACACTGTTGTTATAAATCTGTAGGTCTCTTTACCATGTTAGAGCAAATCTCAAAATCCTATCAAAGGAATCTGAACTTTCATTTGGAGCATCAAGTTTTATTTTTTAGTGGGAAGAAAGTATTTTCGGTATTAGCATTTGAAACTCTGAACATAGATGGATGTTTGTCAGATATCAATTGACTATCTGAACGGAGTTGGATTAGAATTCAAATGATACCTGATATGCTTGAGATAAGATCCTTAGGATGGCTATGAATGTATTTCGGGTTTCTTTGGACGAATACATGTTTTATTGTCTATTCGAGATGTTGATTTAGGTTAAGATTTAGGTTTCAGAGGGAATTCATGTGGGTAGCTGAAGAAGCAAATATAATTCAAGTTTACCTACTAGTAATTTATTGGAGGTTTCATGGCCTTGGCAAATAATATACGAGTTGAAACATTGATATATAGAAATAAAAAAAGAGGTACTATAATTAGTTAACACCAAAGTTTTCTTTGAATTCAAAAGCAGTTGTATAATATAATGATATTTATTTATTTATATACACTTTATTGTACACCAGAAAATACAGGAACAATTGAAACTTAAAACTAAAAAAATATACAATGGGCGGCCTTATCGCATTCTGCGATCTGTTCCAGGCAACCTGGATATGATCTGTAAAATTAAGCTATGTGTTTTCATTTAAAGAATCTTTCGTTCTATTCCATGAGGATTATGAGCTAGCGACATTCTAATATAAACCCTTCATATTGATAAAGATTGTCAAAAGTTCAAAACAAATGATAGTGCCATATATTTCTAACTTTTAGACATTTATAGAATTGACAAGTGGCATGTAACAATCGTTATGTTCTATAGAATGTTACTATGTCTAGGCCCTCAAGTCATCGCCATGACAAAGAACAATGTCCATATGTTTCTAGAATACAACAATCCCTAAATTAGGATTTTGACAGTTTAATGTATATCAATTATGAAAATAAGACCCTAGTTATTGCTAATTTATTCATACAAGTTGGCCCACAATTCAAATCTCTCACGTAGATTTATATACTCTATTCAGTGGATGTCCATTATTTTATTGTGTCTAGCCCTTTTCATTTCTAGTTCAAGGTTGCTAAGTAATGTATCTTATGAGTAAAATGGTAAAATAATTTGATAGAAATGAGATATATAGTCACTAAGGAGAAAGGAAATATTATAGATTGGTTTGTCATATCTTTATAATTAAAAAAAAAAACGTTGCCCTACTCTAGGAATTTCTTCTGTATCGTAGGTGTATTTACAAACATATAAACTCACATAGGTCATACAAATATGTGTTCCGTGCGGGTATCGAACCCACCACACGCACTGCAGCAGATAATCGCTCAACCACTGCGCCAACCGTGCGCCCAAATTTAATAAAAGTTTATTTATTTGGAAGAAATGTACAATTTCATGTAAATTTTAATTTTTCGTGAGTAATAAAATAAGGAAAGAGCCAATAATGTTATATAAAATAAACTGAAATTTGGAGTTATAAATGAAGCCACTAAATGATATGATATGATTTCGACCTCTTGACAAGTATGGCAGATATTGCATTCCAATATCCTTCAGATCGAAATCGTGTTGATTTAAGATTCAACAACAATTATGAGACAAACACTCCTGTCAGGTTTTTTGCAGCTATTCTTATATGGCACATAAATAAACATCGCAATCAATAATAAAATGTAAATTTCGACATTGAACCAACGAGCATTATTAAATAAAAACAAATTGTTATAAATCACGAGACGGCTAAGTTCCGACCTTGTGTGTCAGTTTACATTAATCACTTATTGTTCACCCAACATTTTATTGATACTAATTGATTTGTGATGTAATCATTGTTGATGATTTGGGAAAAAATGGGTTTTTGAACACAATAACGATATTAAATGTTTTGTAACCAAGGCTGCCATAAGCCGTTGTAGACCAACCATCGGACGTCGATTGTAATCAGAATCAGTTCCAATTGATAGCTTCTCTATCAGTTAATGTCAATTGAAATCTTTTCAATTGAGTCTCTGATTACAATCAAAGTTCAACTGTGCCGCTTTACGCCGTTGGCAAGGCTAGTATACTATATAAGTACAGATTGTTAACTAATTTTATCAGTAACTTATTAATTTCAATATCATTGTTGCCTTTATTCTTTTATTTGTAAAGATAAAAAAACCAGAAGATAATAATCTCAAAAGCTTCATCCATTACATGTCTAACAAGAAGCCAAGTATAAGCCTCGTATCCAACGTTTACACCGCTCAAATTTCATCGTTATCCCTTTGTATTATTTTCATAATATCAAAACCTATCTGTGTTATTGTTATTCTATCTTCAAGATGTTTTTTGTTTGCCCTCTACAGTAATTTATTTGGGAACTTTTTGTTTTTCTGGTGCGTTGTATAATTCTCGTGCTGTCAAGTCGTCGGTTTTGTCGGGATAAAAATGTTCGACTACCGGCGTGTACAGAGTGGTGTCAGCTACTGGTTTTGTCGTATCATCATTTTTAACGTCGCCTTCATCTTTTTCTTTATATTCACCTGGCTTTATTTTGTTCGCAAGCTCTTATTTGCATGTTATATTAAGATAAACATTAAGATTGTTTTATAGCTATCGGGTTTCTATCACATGTTCATGCCGTGTAATGACAAAATTATGTTCGATTTAATATTCATTTCTTGACCTTACTATATCTGTCATGCAAATCAAATCTAAAGATAACTGTTGCTAACAACGGAAGCAACCAAAAACGAGCCGTACAAAATCAATCACTATCTCTAAATAACGTCGCATTACAGAAATAATATACCGACGTAATAACCACTCCACGCCATTTGTTAGCCCGTAATGTCTGACTCGACGGCTACCGGTTTTTACCGTCTGATTGACGGCTGTCGGCTTCGCTTACACACCAACAAAGTTATTGATACCTTCTTTTAAAGCTTTATGACTTTGACCTACAGTATATTTTCGCTTGTTATAATACTCAAGAGAATTTTGTCCATCAACATTTACAGCGGCGCCGGTCTTGGGCCAGATCTTGAATATCATCTACTTATTCATTATGGGTCCCTATTCGGTGTTAATCATAATCGGTAGTCTCATTACTCCGGTGTTAGAAGATTTCTATAGTCATCGTATTGATTATAAGTTGTTTGTGAGTATGCTGTGTCATTGAGTGCTGGCAATCACTTATAATATTTTATGGTCAGTTTTTTAGATATAATTTAATGAAAGAGATGGGTGTCTTTCCATACAATTGATTTTGGAGGTTCTTATAATGGCTTTGAATTTAGCTTGTAATAAATGGCCTATTTTAAATCCAACAGAGACTATAACTTAGATGTTTATAATATGATATTGCTCAATGTATATTTTGGACCTACCTAGTATAATGCAGTACTTTAATCGGGGTTATGTTCAACACACTTGCAAATAAAACAAATAATTATAATGCGTATAAAATTTTATTTAGTTTGAGTTTGGATAGATTTCTATTAAATTCTATCATAAGAGGAACACATTATAGTAAATAAAGTTTATCTATTAATCTACACATTAAGGTTTAACCTGTGAGCATAAAATTAGAGAGTGATTTTAAATATATCTTAACAAAATCAGATAAGAGTGATTTTTTTAAGGTTTCTAATGAACTGACTAAGATTACATAACTTGAAGAACTCATATAAAATTTAAAGCATAGTATTACGTACATGATTGAGGTAGATTAATATCTGATTCCCAAAGCAAAATATCCCAAACAGATTGATATCACAAAATATTTTCTACATATCAATAAATATTTCCAAATATGTGTAGATTTTATTGTTATTAATATTAGTTTACATAATTTATGCTAAGTTTATTAGTTCCTACTTAGCGTGAACGTTCTCCATATTATAAATTAATAAATTTAATATGGTAGGTGGGTTTTAAAGCCCGTCTTAATCTTTGACCATGTCAAGAAGCCCTGCGGATTACGTCAATGGAATATTAGAAATAAAAAAAAATAAGAAATATGATAAATGAACAATTTAAAATCTGTAATATAATAACATTTTGTGTTGTGAATTACTAATGATATTGAGCTGAATAAACGCTTTCTTAAATACGACTTTTAAATGAATAAGAGATATATTTAAAAAAATGTTGTCAAAGATAAGCTTACTTGACAGTTGACACTCTTTCTATTAAATAAGCTTTTTAATTTAGGAAATGATTTTTAAAACTGAAGTGTTACAATAAAACAATAATATTACATAAACAGAATACTCAGTCATTTTGATATAATAGTTGGAATGGGTGATATAATTATACTTCATGCATAGCAACAGCAAATGCAAAATTAATCAGCAAATGAACTAAAACATATTAGTCCAGGTCCTTATCACTGATATAAGAAAAACAACTAAAAGGTTCCGAAACCGCAATCGATCCAATCACCTGTCAGATTAAAATCTACATAAAATAAAAACGAATGAGTATGATGTAGCACGGCAAAAACATCCAGACATAAATATAATAAATTTCCAATTATATATATGTATACACATAATATTTATTTGCATTAACAGTGCAATAATTCGGGGAGATTTATTAATTAATACATGTCAAAGTCTAGATGTTGATATTAAAAGAACGGGCGTACATAAATCATTCCTTCTGAGAATATTCGATAAACAAAAGAAAATTGCTCAAGAAACGCTTGAGGGTTTTGACTGGTAAAATTTATTAACAAAATTACTCAAAGACAATGAGGGATATTTAGAAACGGCAAAGACAAATTGTCGGAGGTATTGTGTAGATAAACAAGCTGAGGCTAGATTGAAGGGAGTGGAAAAATGAGAGGAGAACCGACGCGTACGACAAGATGTAGCGAGAAATACAACAATTGTTTAAATAACTCCAAGGATAATGATTTTAATTGAGATCCCGATTATACAACACCACTAATTAATGACAAAGATGGAAGTGATAATGTGGAAATTAATCTTGATATTCCCAAGCACAATATGTAAACAGATTATAATTATATATCTGGAAAATACTTTTTAATCTTTATCATTAATTATGTTTTGACATACACGTTATCAATGAATGTCGCCATAGACATTTAAAAGATTCGTAGTGAGCGATATATTACTATTTGAATTAATTACGATTATTAGAAAATTCATAAACATTTTCACACTTATTTATAATAATTTCGACACTTTTGTCTGTTGTTTAGTGCAGGCAGCACAGTCTACGAGTATATGCAAATTATCTATACCTGTACGTTGCATTTGAATTTGAATTTAGAATTTGCTAATCATTTGCTAAACAGTCGAGAGATGTTTGTAAATAAGGTCTGGTACTAACAAAGAATTGTATGGCAGACAGATTTTAGCTGAAAAACCAAAACAAATATATATGTAGGGTCGTCTCTGGGTCATGGTTGAAAATTTTAGTTCAGCGGCACTTTCAAACCAAAACACAGCATCAACACTGATAAAACGCCAGCTAAAAGACTTGAAGGATGACAGAAATGCGGACCACTTATAGAATATTCCTCTAAGAGCAGCTAATTACTCACAGCCAAGTGAATTGCTCATAACTTACACCAAAAGTCCACAAGGCATTCAGAGCCCGTTCGTCATAGTTGATGAATGGTAATGAATAGCACTTTTATGCGCTGCTGAGGTGAACACCGTTTATTGTGGACGATTGATTGTGAAACCACTTCTTGTTTGTTGCCGACGTTTCGACTCCATTGCCTTTGAATGGATTATAAAGTATATTTACGATTTGTTTGAAATGTAACAAGAGATAGATGGATATTGTTGCCGATTTGGAGAGAAATGAAATGTGGGTGTCCGTTTTGTGACTTTAGGGTTGGTAAATAGAGAAATAATGCGAATAATGACACATTCTTATGACGTAAACATGGGCTATATACAAATTGTTGATTTATTGGAAAACTAAAACTATTCAGAACAATAAATAGAAAAAAAAATAACTAAGAAACATTTATTCATGATTCAAAAATACGAGTACTAGCTTACTCCAAAACACACGTATATAATTTTAAAACCAACTATATTATTACTCTATTTCTTTTGCAGTAAAGTTGAACTCGCAAGATTTATGTACATACTTGTCTTGAAACCACAAGCAATAAATTACCAGTAAACTTAAGGCTAAGTAGCGACAACTTGCTAAGCGATATGCCTATGAGAGCGAAACCAGATTTCACTGTGTGACGTTATCCGTGGTCTGGATGATGTTGCTAATCCACCTGATTTAAAACCTTAATCACCTTTTGATACACTTTAAGGAGCAGACTTTGATGATGATATTTTCAGTGATATATATGCAACATCCTAGATGAAATTCCTCCAAAACTTGCTTTAAAACCTTAACTACCTCTTGAGGCACTTTAAGAAGTGGACGATGCTAATGAAGAGCTTAATGATAAATAAATAGGTGTTAAGGAACTTCATGATACATATTCTCAGTGATATACATGTATGTAACATCCTAGATGAAATTCCTCCAAAACCAGTGCATCAGAGATAAGATATTAATGTCACCGTAACTGGTAGACGTCAGACAAACCATTGTGGCTACACAAAGGGAGTGTGGTGAGACAAACGGTGCTAATTATTCATCATTAGTGGCAATCGCGGCCGGGATGATGTATGGCGGGCAAGAACCATTCATCATGCAGCCTTTGTTTCTTTAGCGGAGGAATATTTGTGGAAGTGAGACGCTGTTTGGATGTGGATATTGCTGTTTTTAGGTCGTTTTTCATCTTGGTAAAAAGAGGTAAAAAGGTTTGAAACTTAATCTGTATGTTTGTAGTTCTTTGACGAAGTTGTTTTTCCGAAGCAAAGCGTAAAACGAGTTTCCGCAAAGTTGATTGCACTTTACTCAGAATATTGGCTTGTGAATAAGAAGCCCAAAAAACTAATGTTTCCGTATAAAATATCGTAGCTAAAAATATTATACCGAGCAACGTTGCGTCAATTGACTAACAGAAAAATATTTTATCAACAGATTTATTACCGGCACACAAATCTTTGAACATTTTTATTATTTCGTTACATAACAAATTAGCCACAAAAAAACACTAAAATAAACATTCGCACTTTATACCTGTCAACTTATCCTTTAAAAGAGTTTTAATGACTAACCACAAAAAAGCGGAGCTTACAAAACACCTCGTTATGGTTACCTTCATCAAGAAGTGTCAAATTAATTGACAGCACAAACAGCTGACACGTATTGCTTGGCGTTTTGAATTTAAAACAAAATTAATTATACAATCAATCAGACGACATGTCATGGCCGCAAAGGTGTTGCTTTTCGCGCGGCAAAATGCCAATCAACGTACAAAATGCTCACCCAAGCGGCACGACAGCCTCAAATCTGAAAAGACCTTACGCAGGTCAGTGTACTTACCAATTTCAATTTTATGTTTTGAAACTTAAAGTTCACTGTTGAAAGGATAAGAAATATTACATAAGTCATTGATATCGTCAATCACGTCAGTAGTTTAACAGCCCGATTCGCCACACTTTAATCGAGTCGCTCAATAAAGTGAACCTGCTCAAGGTGAGAACGGTCTCAAAGCCGCATTTCAAAAGGAGAAATTTTTATGTTTCGCCTGTCATTTCACGCGCATTTAATGTTAATTCGCACATTTCTTGTCTTTGCCTGAATGCGTTTTAATTTTCTCGATCGGAAATCAGCTGCGAATTTATGTGAACGCATGCTTAGTGTCGGCCGTAAAATTTACGACTATGAAACAGAAAGGAATGAAAAGACGGAATTGAGAAATAAAACTGTTTTCACATTCAAAATAGCGCAATATATTTTACTGAACGTTTATGATGTTGAAATTTATGTGCCGATTCATTTGGTATAGTATAAAAATAATAAATCTTGATAGGGAACCGGGGTACGCGTTAGTAGAGATTAAGGTTTCCTGTGTTACGAATGATCTTGTAAAAATTTAACTGGAGGAAACGGGATGATCGATACGACCCACATATTAACGTCAAGACTCCTTTATATGCCGGATATGCGAGACATTTGAGATTACATGCTTAACGCTTGCAAGAATATTTGAAAGACAAATTATATACTCATTCAACTTCATATCAAACAGTCTTCATCTTTTTAATTTTTTGAGTTACAAAAGTAATAATTTCAACGAAATAATGGCATATTTAAAATGTTTGCTTCTGTTTGAAGTCAGATTTACCCCAAGGAATAGGCAAAGCATTAATTTGTAAAGTCATCTCCCTTCTCGAAAGAACCAAAAAAAATACATTTATTTGTCTTCAGAAGCCCAGTGTCAGATGACAAGCAAGTATTGACTGACTCTTTATATTTTGCTTTCATCCATAATTGCCAGGGAGCCGCTCTTGGCTTCTGTACACAAAGCCAGACGGTAGCTACGTTTAAATAAGTATTGTTGTCTTTCAAGAAACTGATTGAATTCTTGTATGTCCTCGAGGGTTGAATGCTGTAGTATCAACCATGAAAATTAAAATGACTTCTATAAAATACCGCATTTGATACTATGAAATCTTTTGTAACGGTTATTTTCTTTACGTTTATAATAATATGTCATCTGTTATGTTTGGGCTTATTGACATTTTCTACATTGGTAAATTGGTTAGTATAGTGGGTGGTCTATCAAGTAAGTACCTCTGCAATGATTCAAGTTTCGTTAGCTTTTTGTTTTTAACAACTTTGGCCCACGCTAGGAATTTCTTTCTGTATCGTGGGTGCGTTTACAAACATATAAACTCACATACACAACACCCAGAGCCGGCACAACTATGTTTATGAGGCTTTTTGTAAACAAATCATCACATTGTAGACCGGATGACGGTTTACATTCAGTAGTAGCTTCATTGACAACATTAGCATCAGTAAAACTCATTACACTCAGCAGCCCAAACCATCTTTTTTGTACACCCTGTCCACACCTACGCATAGATGCTCATCTCCTAACAAACTGGGGTCAGTTGGCCATCCATTCAACATGACTACTGATTATCTCATTAGAATTAATGACTTGAATAAATTAACTTCTCAACGAACGCTATTTTAGCGCATATTAAAATGTAAATAAGCCAATTTAGATCATTTCAGTGCCCACGCTTCTGCATTTTTAAACTTCAATGCCTGGCTCGATACTTTAGAAATGCTGTCGTAAAATTTTATATGCTCGTATGTATGCATACGACAATATTGTGAATTGTTAGTTTGCAAGGAATTGTTGAGTATAGAGAGACATAAAAATAAAATTGTAAAGGTGGACGACTAGACGGGTATAGGGACAGTCTGAAGGGCAATTATTACAATGTATGAAACGTTTTAGTGAAATTAATTCAATTATTCAGATGAATATGATAATAGGTGTGCTGAGATAAAGTTATGGAGGAATATTAAGCTCTATAGTGTAATAAAGTGTGAGCGGTCATATAAAACTGTCTGTGAGGCAGCCTTGTAGTAAATTACATTCATAATTGTGTGGAAAACGATGTTTTACATACAAAACTGGATATCGTTGAAAATCAGCAACCAACCTATTATATTTGTTAATCAATTTAGGGGTTGTTTTAAAAATATTGTTATTTAAAAACTTCGCTCAGTTTTTTGCAGAAAACCAATGTCAAATCACACCAGAACATTCTTAGTCATCTCCAAACGCGTCTACAGTTGAATCAAAAAAATAGATTTATCTAAAAACCGCAGGCTGAATTCCGGTGCAGCCAGACTACATCCATTATTCATTGGCAGTGCTTTCTTATAGACTAGTGGTACATGAGCCGTTTACACCTGCGTTTGGATACTTTACACCTTATTACTATCTTACTTATTTTATGAACCTAGCTATCTGCTTACTTCAAAATTTTCATCACTTCCATTTGAATAGTAATAACGACGTATTTTAAACATCATCAGAGGCCATTCTGATGATGATTTTTCAAAAAGTTTGAGTTTTTGGAATGTCCTAGGACTCCAGGTTCAGATAAATAAACTTCAGTCAGGTCGAAACACCTAAATGTGAGGGATTGACTACTTGACATATATTCGTTAGCAGATGTCAATCCCAGAAGGGAGATTGCCTCACGTGCTATAGATTTAAGACTACATCATCACATCATCAGCCTATCAATGTTCCCACTGCTGGGATACAGGCCTCCTCTCTGTGAGAGGGAATGGGCCGTTATCCACCACGCGGCCCAGTGCGGGTTGGTGGATGTCACATGTCTTCGAATTTTCGGTTCTAGGACATGCCGGTTTCCTCACGATGTTTTTCTTCACCGTTTTTGAGAGCAGTGGTGAAGAAACAATTTACACAAAGTAAAGCGCCTGCCTGGGCCCGAACCCACGACCTACAACTTGTAAGTCGCAGCCGATACCACTGGGCCACCACTGCTCTGATTTAAGACTATGCACTTATATTAAAACAATTTATCTCAACATGTTTCTTAAATCATTACTAGTCCACGAATCACAGACATATTTCAAAAATTTTACTTTGTTCTTTCGGAATTTTTGACAGTGGTTATAGTTAATAGAATTAGTTAAATTAGCTACATACACTAAAGGACTATCCACACATATCAGGGCCGTGCCCGGGACGTTGACGGACCGTGCCCCGTCAGGGGTTCCCGTGCACGGCAATTAAAAATTTGATTACAGATTAGTGATATATTTTATAGGCAAACCCAAAGAAATATATAGGATCGAAATTAAATAAATGTTCATTACAAATGCATATTTATTTATTCAGTTATTTTGTTTTAACACAATCCTTTATTTGTTTACACATTATAAGGTTTCTTCTTCTGACTGTACCACGTTTGTTTATATAGGATGGTGCCAAAAACTAATGTTTACACTGGTAAGTCTACAATATTTATTATTTTAGGATACAGTCTGGATATTTTCAATGCTACTGGGTATGTAAATAATATTTTTTGCTCATTTACTTTGTATTAAATTACAACAAATATAATTTTATTATTGAAATGCTTTTAAAGTGTCAGTTTAGAGTGCAACTTGTGAGGTCCAGTTATTATAATAAGTTCAATGCTGGTTAAAACAAAAAAAAATTGTTTAATGGTTAAATAAGAATTTTATTGAGTAAATGGTTCAAAATTTCAATTCATACTGACTTAAAACAGTTATACAAAGGGGTCATCAATCGAGCTAGATGATAAGTAGTAGACTATGAAGACTTACAAAGAGAAGTTTTTGAGTTTCGAGAGTGTTTATAGCACAGACATAAATCTAACTAGATGACGCGGTTGAATGTTCTTCGCGTGCCAAAAAACGGACTAGACGGATCGAAATCTGAGCTTTTCATTTAGCATTACCGCCACCGGATATTCACCGAAATCTAGAAAAATGCCTTTTATGCCATATTGAGCTGTAAAGAATGTATAGAAAAAGTTAGCCGAGGAATTGGAAATGTTTTCTTTCATTGGTAAGTAAATTTGTTTTTAAATTGTTTGTGAAAACGTGGCTCTTCTTTCGCCACATTTGATCGACACATCGTAAAAATTTACTTGAGAAGAACTGTCCGAAAATAACGCCGAAAACTTTTAAATGAAAACGCGACAGTCTAAAAAATTTAGAGCCCCTTGGCAGGCCTTGATGGCAGGGTCGCCATGTAATGTTGGGGTTTCGCAAAGCAGACAACCAGTAGGTCAAAGTAGGATTTATTGAATATCTCATTAAAACATACAGTACAGTTACAATAATGCGCGTTACGTAAAGTACATATTAAGCATTAATATGATACCGTTTTGTTAAGGGTAATACTAAGTAGATTTACTTAAGGCTAATACACTTCACTTGGTTTTAAAACAGATGGGGACGGACTTGCGTTATCTATTTAGATTTATGTCTGGGCTTCGTCGAAAAATGTCCCTTCTGTGGTTAATAGTATTCAGAAAATCGTTTATATATTTTCAGCAGCGATGCATCTCATAATAGTCAAAACACAATATCTACATTACGAAAAACATTTAAAAAAAGTTAAAAAAAAGAACCCAATATCACAGCGCAGCAACAGTGCGTTCTATTCTATCCGTCGCGGTATCGATGCATCAGAATCGATTTACACTAGTTAGTCATCGATAAAAGCACACCGCCCGTCTCGGAGTGTCAACCAATTTGTTCGATAGTCACGGTAACAATCGATTGGAGTATCGGTAGTCGAGTGGACCGGTGTGAATGTTTCTTTGAAGTAAATTGTTTATTATAAATAAACAAAGAAAATAGATTGAAAATTGTAGTTTTATTTTATTAGATAGTTATTTGGTTTCGGTTACATCATCCGTGATTAGGTACGGCTATCAATATTACAGCAGTCATTATTTGCAGACTATAAACGAACTTATTAAATTTAGCAAAAAATCATGCCTTTAAAAAAGTTTATCGTCACCTAATATAGGAGTACAACAAAATACTACACCTCATCGGTAAGGGGATCCGATAAACTGATAAAGGCTGCGTGCATCCGCTGGATGGGAGACTCACGGGATCAGTAGATGTGGCGGTACTTGGGGGAGTCCTATGTTGTGTTGTTTTTCGGTGGTGAATGATGACTAAAACTTAAGTAAGCCTGATAAAATGTCATCACTCTAGTCATCCGAGGTACTCTCTTCACCGTCGCGTTCCGGCCGTATTAGAACCCCATGGCCTGGCACGCGACGGTGGCAAAAGACCGGACGGGATGTATTTGTTTCCATTGAAGATAGGTAGGCCTTTGGTGTGGGACGCTATTTGTGTCGATGCTCTTACGTTATCCCATCTTCCTAGCTCGTCGTGCTGCGCTGGCGCTGCCGCTGCGGCTGAAACTCTTGGTCCGTGTCCAAAACATGTAGAAGATAAACTAAAAATTAATTCATCAGTTGGAGAATCAGCTTAACTGTTAAAAAGGCAGTATCCCTAAATTTAAGTTCGCAATTCAATGAACTTTACACAAAAAAATAATTTAAATCTTCAAACATTTGATAAATTAAACCATTACCTGCTATATTACGTGTGCATTCAGGCCAGACAAGTAATAACAATCACTTTCCATCATTATGAACTGACAAGCATAAAATTGGAGTTTAAAAATTAAACGCTTGATGCGAAATTGGAAACTTTTGTGTTCATTGTTGGCACAAAAGCCTTATTGTGGCGGGTAGCTGAACATTTTGTTAGACATGAATTATTGTGATGTTTTGCGTGGGCAAAAGGACCGTTACAGTGTGTTTTGTGAATGGCGATAGCAATTTTGTATGCTAATGACATGTAATAATGAATACAAATAGACGTTTAGTTTTGGAGTAATGTTTGTGTCTGAAATGTGGGACATGTTACGTTTTGTTTTATTTTTAGTAAATGAAAAGGGAAGTTTTTTAAAAATGGCAATTATTTTTGCTTCTGTTTAATTTGTCTGGCCCAGATATAATCTCGAAACTACATAACATTGTGCAATAATGTTGTAGACACGTTCTTAACATAACATCACGACTGATCGAAGAGTTGGCCAGAGATACAGAGCACAATACACCCACAGCTATGTTTTTAAAGTCCCATGTAGTTAGGGGGCGAGCTTATTGGCATCAACTGGACACAAATCCAGTCCAGGCTATTACTGAGAAATTCAAAATGTGAAAACCCAATAACACTGCCCGACCCGGGAATTGAACATCATGTTTGGATTTAATCCGTTGTAATACCAACAAAATTAAAAATACCTTAATTTAATTTGCAAACGAATGATAATAAATTCAATTTGGTATCGTCAGCTCAGTCAAACCTAACCAAATTTATTTGTATGGACGTTAGTTTTCGTAAAAGTAAATTGATCTTCTTTTGATGTTTTTGCAAAAAAATATTATACAGGTACAAGGAGGAACTAACAATATATTAAAGTTAATTATTAGTCATATTATTTTATTATTAAACTAGACGTTTGCTTGCATGTTTTTTAGGGTTCCGTAGCCAAATGGCAAAATACGGAACCCTTATAGATTCGTCATGTCTGTCTGTCTGTCTGTCCGTCCGTATGTCACAGCCACTTTTCTCCGAAACTATAAGAACTATGCTGTTGAAACTTGGTAAGTAGATGTATTCTGTGAACCGCAATAAGATTTTCACACAAAAATATACAAAAAACAATAAATTTTGGGGGCTCCCATACTTGAAACTGAAACTAAAAAAAATTTTTGTCATCAAACCCATACGTGTAGGGTATCTATGAATAGGTCTTCAAAAATAATATTGAGGTTTCTAATATCATTCTTTTCTAAACTGAATAGTTTGCGCGAGAGACACTTCCAAAGTGGTAAAATGTGTCCCCCCCCCCCCTGTAACTTCTAAATTAAGATAATGATAAAACTAAAAAAAAATATTATGTACATTACCATGTAAACTTCCAACGAAAATTGGTTTGAACGAGATCTAGTAAGCAGTTTTTTTTAATACGTCATAAATCGTAAACCGCAATTTACTGAGTACGGAACCCTTCGTTCGCGAGTCCGACTCGCACTTGGCCGGTTTTTTTATTTTTACTGACTGTACTTTATATGTTTAAAATTGTTTTGGTATTATTTTAAACAATGGTATCCGTTCGGAATATTTTCTTATTTTTTTATTGTTGATAGGCTTGTGCTTGACCACTATCTCACCTGATGGTAAGCGATGATGTGGTCGACGATGGAGCACGCTTGCCTAGCAGAAACTTATTCACTCTTGACTTAAAGACTCCCTGAAAATAAATATGATTTGAACCATTACCAGTGGTATTAGTTGTTGGTATTAGAACGGAATAAATCCATGTTCTAACCTATTATACAGGTAGCAATAAGTAATAAAACATAATGAAAGTCCTAGATAGAAAATGACAACATTTTGATTTATTTTACCATACCAACACAATCTAAATCAACCATCATCTTCCGTCACTACAACCTACATAAAACCACAAAAAATAAGTAACAGATCAATGCCTTTAATTATCCGATAAAAAAATAATTACAGTTCTATAATTAATAGGTTCTAATTTCTTTCGCAGTCATTAAAATAATGTTGTAATACAGCTATAAATCAGGGGTAATCAAACAGGCTCTAAAGCGAACGCTCTGAGCATTAATTGGCGAATTTCATAAGCCGTCGAGTCTAAATTAATCAGTTACGACATTCGCGAGTATTTATGCTAGAGCCGCGCGAGAATTGATCGGATAGTGTTGTAATTGAAGTCGATTACACTGATGGGTTAATGGGACTGATAGAGAGATAAGCTGGTGTCAGTTTTGATGGAGCAGGATTTAGGAAGTCGGTGTTAATCTATTGTATTTTTTTCAGTATACGTAGCATCTTTCTATGATTTTGCCTGTATCGTGGCAGCTGCACTATACGTATACCTTATATTATTTATTTGTTTATCCTCACACTGGAACGCCTTGCAGCAATTACACCAATGGAGCACAATCTTATAATAAACTCAGTATAAGTCCAGGTTTCCTCACGATGTTTTCCTTCACCGTTGTCAGCAATGTCCAAGATAAACTTGGAAAGTGAAAACAGCTGCAGAGAAACTTCACCCCCTAGAAGTGTATAAATTCACTTCTAGGGGGTGAAGTTTCTCTACAGCTGTCTGTTCATATGAATTGAACACCTGGATTCGAACCCATGACCTCACGCACGAGAAGCGATGTGTTAGCCACTGGGCCACCACGACATCAAACCAAACTGTTTAAATTACGATGTCCATTACATATGCAATCCGAGACTTATAGCATAGAAGACAAACCCTCAGCCTATAAAGGCATCTTGTACATCTCTACAACAAAATGAATGAAGCTGGATGGGATGGTCTGGATCTGAAAGGATTTTCTACTGCTTCGCAAGATATATTTTTGCAGAGACATCAAAACCTACATGAAATGGATGGATTTGTGTGTGAGGTATGTGTATGATTGATTGAGTACTAAAATCCACTTTAATTTTGTTTCATCAGGAAGACAAGAATTATAAACATCACCATTTTATTATGTTGATAGACTTGCCGATAAGCTAATGAAAGGAAATGGCTCAATACAGGCGACACATAACATGATTGGAATTCACTGTCAGTTTAGAAACACACGGCATCCTATCAAAGGATATTAGGCAAAATACCTCATTACTTATAGGCACACAATTATGTTAAATTATGCCTGATACGGCTAATTCTGTAATGACAGCGGAATAACTTTAAAATGGAGGGTTTTATAGAGTATCGGCGTGTCAATATGGTCCTTACTAAGTTGAAATACATCTACTTAACATCGATTTGAGAAAGTTGCATTATGTATTGGCATAAATATACTTGGGTATCACTGTACTGTCACCGTTTGTCCTGGTATGGTCATGTGATGTGGAGGGATGAAACGCATGTTAATAAAAGAGTTATGAATATAAATGTAGATGGATGATGAGGGGGGTATCGAAGAATAAAACGTGTTTTGCAGACCCCGAGTAACATGGCACAAGGGCAGGAAGAAGAAGAAGATGACTGTACTGACACCTCCGGCTTCGAAACTTAAATTGGCTACCTATAATTTGTTTAGAACATTTTATTTATAATTATGATATTTGATCCGATGGATTGTAACGGAGAACATTGGAAATTACAAGAGAATTGAAAGAGAATTGGAATTAAAAGAAAACTTTATCGCCAATACTTCATGTAGAACGGTGCATTTAATACCTTAGGTAATCTCTAAGAGTCAATCAAGGGTAGTGAAGAGATAACATGGCACGAGCATTGATATACCTAATATTTAAAAAAATCTACTGAAATAGGTAGTATAATTGCAAGCAAAACAAGTGTGGTAGCCCGTATTTTTTCCTTCTTAAAGAAAGAGGTATTTGCCTAGCAATAGGAGCCAAGTTTATATTATCATAAACAGCATTTTATAGGCTATCAATTACACCACACGAACAGTTAGAAATTATACCTCCTTAACACTCATTAAGAAAGATAACCTCCCACGTCTCAACATTAAAACTATAAGGTTACCTCATTATATTTTGATTACGATCGGAGCACCAAAGTGAATACAGTTAATACACAAATTAATCCATCAAGCTACATAATCCGGCGAAGCGTTAGCGTGGCTTGTCAGGCGGCTTGTCAAGCTGGCAGGAGACTGACGTCAAGCCGCCTGTCAAAATCATGACGCATGAGTGCGCCTACCGCGATGCGGCGGCTTCGAAAAGGATTTTTTCTCATTTTTTTTCGTACTCGAATGACAGTGTAATCCGTGAAACTGGAAACGGTGGATTATTATCGCTTTTTGGAACGCTTTTTATGGTTTGACCTTTTGTAGTCTTGTGTAACGCTGCTTTGATGATTTTAGTTTTTTTTCGCACTGTCTGTTGTCGGGGGAAATGATAAGCGTGTTGTGTGATGACTACTGATGACAGTTTGAAAACTGATCTAGTTCAAAATACTCACGGATGTTTTCAGTGTCTGTTTGGATAAGTTGTGGTTAACTTATTTGGCAGATAATTTTGTGTTTGCCTATCTGGAAAAGGGATGACAGTATTGTGGTTCTTGTCAAAAACAAACGCTTGTCATAATTAAGCAACTTTTGAACATTTAAAAGGTTTTATTTAAACGATTTCATATCTTATTCAGGTCAATTCAAAACTTCACATTCTCACAATTCAATCGGTTTGAGAAAGCAATTAAAATAACATTCGCATTTTAAATGCAACGCCAATTAAAACAAAAACATTACGTCAACATCCGACCGGCCGGATATCGTGTAGACGGCCTAAAGCCACACCTTTGTAATCTGTTAATTAGTACTGGCAACACCAACCAACACAATGAGCCCTCCACACACGATACGGATTAACTTTTTATCATCTCATTTGTGACGTGACATAATCTACGCTCGGCCGCAATCTGTCATAAGTGTCACGCTTGTCAACTGTTATGGCGTCGCCCTAGTTGGGCCAATGTTGGAGCCAATGTGTGGTGTACTATTTTAATAATGGTGTTAGAGGATTTTGTTCCCCTTTCTAGATAGGTATGATTGATGAGAAATGCTAGTCTAGTTGGGCCAATATTGAAGCCAATATATGTATGGTACTCCGTGGTACTAAATAATGGTGTTAGATGCTTTTGTTCCAACCTTCTAGATACAGTGTGACTGATGAGATGGCTGGTGACTTATGGCTACCGTATGGAACAATCAATTATTGTAGCGATCAATTCGATGTGTGGTGTGACGGTTATGGGGTTTCAGTTATGGGAGGCAGAAATTGAAATGTCAGACAAAGTACACCATCATGAACTTACGTATTTCTTGGATGTGCTTTTGTATGATCATTGTAGAATTGTGAGGAGTAGAAGTAGGATCGACTATTTTTGTTTTATTAGGATGTAACCAAGCCTATCGATAAATTTTTGATTAAAACCAAAGCTACCCATACCAATCGATCGGTGGCAATCAACATCATTATCATTAGTTTTTCAGCCGAAAGATTTCACACACGTTTACTCCCCCCAAGTGTCGCTACATCGACCACCAGTCTTGTGCGCGTCGCATCCATCGCATCAACGTCAACAATCGACAATCGTTCGTTTGGTATGGTACCGAATACCCTAAAATACTTTCTATCTTCAGTTCCAGCAGTAGATGTCCTTATTATTTATATCTAACTTTCATCAAATCTACATCGACTGTCAGTATCAACAATATTTCAAACGAGCAATAACGAACACCGACACACTAATTTCATTATCTAACAAAATTCACGTTTCCCCGAAATGTTACTAGTTGCGTGTGATAATTAGTAATAGATAGCATGTCTTCATATAAATTAATACACGAACAGTTTTTATAATTCGCTGTGATTGCTATTTTAATTTATTGACTGTGATTGTTCATAATTACTGACTATTGTAGAAAGAAGTCTGTCCAACTTCATTAAAATAGATTTTGTTATTGGTCTAACGTGTTTGTAAGTCATTATTGTGTTACATAAATTATCATAATTACACGCTTATGTCTATTGCTTATTTAACTATTGGGTTAACTGATGGATAAATTATAAATGAGACCTCTCAATTTTAAGTCATGATAACCCTGATTGGGTTTTCTAAAATGAAGTGCACTATACTTCATAAAAGATAGCTTGATCTCTGTGACATATGTCAAACTGACGTATACGTTATTGTTACGTTATTGTTAGCTTGTCAAGCGCTATTGTTACTGTATTGATACAGACAGCTATCGCATAGATCAATCTATATTTTATGAAGTATAGGTGACAGAACTAATAGGCATCTGTCAGAACGCTTGGGTTTTCTGACATTTGTTATATTGACGTCAACTTACTTGACGACATAAGTTGCGTTTTAAGCGGAAATATCCTCTTGCCAAAATGGTGGCAATTGGTAGCGCGCATTTTCACGAAAACTGTTATTGGTTTGCATTTTCTTGATGGAAGAAGCCTGCAATGTTTTTCAGTTGAAAAAAATAAATGACGAAAATAAATGATTAAAGCTAAAATCAATAACAATGAAAAAAAGACGTTAAAATTAATTTAATCTAGAAAATAATGGAATTAGGTATATCAAAATATTAACATAAACTATATTTTTTATTGTTTTATAAATTGCATCATGTGACATTTAAATGAGAAGTGTGGGAGTCGAATAAAATTTAATTTTTGAATCCTCACAATGGCAATTGACTTATAAAAAATAAATAATTTTAATCGCCCATCGCACCTGCAATTAAGACAGAGGTTAAAGTATAAACTTTATTTTCATAATTAAAGATTTATTGTGGCAATATAAAGTTAACACTCAAAATAATTATGACTAAGGACCTCGAATTAAAAGCCAAGGTTATTCGCTAAACGAGGTAAAACCTACATCATAATTTAAATTTATGGCCCACAATTAATATTTATTTATACTTTTGTATCAACTCGTATTATGCATGCCAAAATAACTGTCCTAATTGGTGTGGACTATCAGCATAATCGCATTTCTGTGAATTTGTTGATTATGTATTGAGGTATTTGCTTAATCGTTGTAAACATTTTAATATGCCTAATTTGCCACTTGACTTGTCCTCATTGGTATTCGATGGTATCTTTGTCACAACATAATTTTTCTGCTATAGACTCTCTCATGAAAACACATGACATAATATACAGTCTGGTGAAAAGCTTGTTTTCAGATGTTGAATATAAGTATGTATGACTTTAAATTAATACATATAATTTTAAAAATTGAACAAAATCGTTTAGCAACAACTGAGAGTATTGCTGTGGCTGAATCCTGGGCCGGGCAAGGTATATAACTAAAGATAGTCTGTTTGTCATTGACACGCTAAGAAGAAGCAGCAACTGATAAAACACTACCTTAAATCACAATTTATATCATCACATCATCAGCCTATTAATGTTCCCACTGCTGGGATACAGGCCTCCTCTCTGTGAGAGGGAATAGGCCGTAATCCACCACGCGGGCCCAGTGCGGGTTGGTGGATGTCACAATGTCTTCGAATTTATGGTTCTAGTACATGCCGGTTTCCTCACGATGTTTTCCTTTACCGTTTTGAGAGCAGTGGTGATGAAATAATTTACACAAAGTAAAGCGCCTGCCTGAGCTCGAACCCACGACCTACAACTTGTAAGTCGCGGCCGATACCACTGGGCCACCACTGCTCTTTACAATTTATATGTACCAACAATATAGCAAAATTAACATTAACTGATAAAACACCCACGGTTCCCAATAAACAAGATCATTACTGCCACAAAAATAAACGAGTACATCCCTAGTTATTAATGTGACCAATTAGTTGCTCGGCGGACGGATAAATAATTTAACGTGTCACAGCGTCACGCGACGTGTTGCCGTGACACGCTGTCACGCCGTCACGTGATCTCGTGACGTGAAATGACGGCGTGACAAAAATTAGGGTTATTGTATTTAAGGACGTTCATATTTTTGTTTGCTGTTTCGTTTTGATGTTTGTTTTTTGTGTGAGTGTTTACTTAAAGGCTTTTGTGGTGACCTGGATAAAATAAACGATTATCGTATTTTTCTAAACCCAGGTTCAGATAAATGTCATTCAATGTCTGCGATGGCGGTTATCGAAATGCCAAAATGTAAGGGATTGGTCAGTGACCAATGGTCACTTGACATTTTGGTAGCACTTGAAAATCCCATACATTTTCAACTATTTTTCTATCGCTCTCACAACGCTTATCTACGCTTTCGCTTTGATAGAATGCCACTTGTCTGAAGGCTTAAGTCTCTGTTGGGCGAACTAACTTTTCTTGTAATTTGTCAGCCAGAGAAAGAAGGACTAAGCGAGCTAAGAGAAAGGCATTGGTCTATTAGGTTGGAAACAAATTGCAACATTTTCTCATCCTCAACTATTTCACCTAGAGTATTCTAATCAAAAAATCTTACGTACTTAGATATCTACCACGTAAGGAAATAGATCAGCTAGACTAGAATTTCTAATGCACATTCTTTTGCCTAGTACAGTATCAATTCAGAAAGTTATCTGTACATGGACACCACAGAGTAGATATAACAACAGAGGCCATGCTTGATGCATTGACTCTCAACTGTTTTATGGCACAACTGTCTAACCATGACTTGTATCACATTGTATATTCATAATTATGTATTGTTTGATAAGTCACTCATCATCATCATCAGCCTTTTAATGTTACCACTGCTGGGACACAGGCATCCTTCACATTTCTATGAATATTTGGTTTTAGGACATGCCGATATCCTCACGATGTTTTCCTTCACCGCTTTGAAGGCAGTTATGATGAAATAATTTACACAAATTAAATCGTCTGCCTGGGTTCGAACCCAAGACCTACAACTTGTAAGTCGACCTTTACCAGTGGGCCACTACTGCTCTCTCAGTCACTCACTATCCTGCTAAAGTGTACTTTTTTTAAAACTTACTAATCAACTCAGAACCAGGAATATTCACAGCCCTTTTTGCCTAACAGTATAAAACTTCTTACTTATTTCTTTCATATTGTGCCAATATTATCCAAGTCGGAAGACGTTGCGTTGAAAGGCCTCCCACCAGGTGGACCGATGACCTGGTGAAGGTTGCGGGGATCCGCTGGATGCGGGACGCTCGGGACCGGTCAATGTGGCGACGCTTGGGGAAGGCCTATCTCTAGCAGTAGACGTTTTTCGGCTGATATGATGATGATGATGATGACAATGATTATCCAATTCTTACTTTAGACCCATATTGCAATGTGATTGGGTTGTACAAAACGAACATAAGTGATTTATGTAATCATCGGTCATCACACTTCTTGATCTGTTAGTTCCACTACCAACCTCTGATTAGCGAATGTCTCATCACGGTATAATCTACGTTCGTATTAACACAACAGAAACAGCTCACGATTGTATGAAACGTAGTCTCTGTCACACTATTTCCTCTTTGACAGCACACTATTACCATCATCCCATGGCTACCTCACCAATTAGTACCTGATGTTTATGTAACATTTCTTCAAGCCAGCTAATTAAACATGAATGTACAGACAAGTCGTGTCGTCGGCTATCCTATCAAAGGCGAGTCCACTCCTTTTTTGAGTTCATGATTCACACTAGTTACAGTGGCATTAGGGTTGGCAGGTGTTGAAGTTGTTTTATTTGAATATCTGTTTGGATATTTCTGGACTGGTTGTGTGATTTTATGCATGTTACTTATGTTAGTATTTGTTAAACTTTTTTTGCTTGCTTTTACCGTAAACGCAAAACTCGCCTCTGGGATACAGACAGGGCTCAGGCAATTGTCAGTTTTCAGCAGCATTAATTTATCATCATCATTTTAGCTCAAAAACGTCAACTTCTGGACATAGACACGGGATCGGTTGATTTGGAGACACCTGGGGTAGCCCAGGTGTCTCCAAAACAACCGATCCCGTGTTTCTCGCATCCAGTGAATTCCCACAGCCTTCAGCAGGTCATCAGACCAACTTTTGGGAGACCCTCTAACTGAAGCATTAGTTTATTTTAAGCAAATTTCTAAATATATACTTTATGCATTATTGAAAGTTTTTCGGTGCGTTACGTTTCTGATTACATAAGCGTCATAATTTTTTTAACTTGATACAACAGATAAACAGTAATTTTCACAATGTTTTTTCTTAACTACACTCATACATCCACAATTCAACTACTTCGTATTAAAGCCTACATTAAAATAGTCCACCTACCAACCCTACACAGGTACCGTTGTATGACGTGACCGAACGGTTGTCAGCAGTATGAGTGATGGCGTGCCGCGTCGACGTTACCACCTGATTTATTACTTCCGAGCCCCTCTGCCCGCGCCGCGACCCGCACCCCGGTAACTCCAGCCGGTACAGACAGCAGCGGTGTCGACATTATTGAGCAAAATATGTGTGAATTCCTTTTGAAGTGGTTTTTAGATGTATAGTCTGGTTTGAATTTCAGTAATAAATAGGGATTTGGGTCTTCTGGAAATATATTGTTATAATGTTGAAGTTAGTTGCAGTCTAGAGAACCTCGTATCGCGACCTAAAATTCAAGTATACTTACCGAGAAAAATGTGGGCACAGTAGAGCCTCCGCAAAAATAAACAAAAGGACAGCCGTACCATCCACCATATCTCGAAGCCCCAAATACAATTGACTGTTTTAATAATGACTCAGACGTTTTTAAAACCTTGAACTGTAAGTCTGACTTGTGTAAACAGGTCTTGTTTTAGGGAGTACATACTTACCAATTTTTTTTAGACGGTAAACTTCTAGCAGCAACAGAAACTTGTATAGACGATGATGATGATAATGGAATTATTTCAAGACTAGTGTTTAAATACTTAAAAACCCTCATCTCTACTAATGTTTGCAGCCATTACTAAGAGTAGTTGATACAGTTTTTTTTCGTTCCCACGTCGACGCCACATAGAAATATAATTACATACATACACACATATTTTCACGCCACGTTCCAAACAAGGAACGATAATTACGTTGAAATAATTATGTGGTTGAACTTATAACTGTTACAACCAGACCAATAAGGTAAGTAAGGGATAATAAACATAATAAATTTTCTTGTTTTACTGTAAATTAAGAGCAACTATCTGTTGTAGAACCGTTTAAGGTTAATCAAGAATAGAAAGCCTCAGAAAATAGCTTTCAATTCAAGTAGCTTTGGAGTCTTCCAGCTTGATACAAACGGCTCTGTTTTTACTTGAGCGATGGTAAAAGCAAAGTCTATTTAATTGGCTTTAAAGATCTCGATCCCAATAATATCCATCACTCATGCGATACCAGCCAATATCAACGCTAAAGTGTTAAAATTTCAGATACTAGGAGGGATCAAAAAGTAGTGAGAACGACATACTCCTTGGTAAGAAAAAAAAATACTGGCAGGCATAGCTCAGATACTTATTTGTAATATTAATAAAGAAAAAATCTTCGATTCTCTTTTGCTTTTTTCTGAATGTAGTTATTTGTTTGCTTCGTGTCGGAACGTGATCTCGAAAATGGAGAAAACGAAGTGCAAGTCGTTATACCTCTGTTTAAAAAAGTTAACGACGCAAGAGATTCATTGCGATTTGGAGGCAACATTAGGAGAGTCTGTTCCGCCGTATTCCACTGTCGCAAGGTGGACTTCTCAATTTCGAGTACGGAGAACGAGCACGGAAGACGAACATCGTTGCGGCCGTCCATCGACGTCAGTCACCCAAAAAAATGTTGCGAAAGTCGAAAAAATTGTATTGAGCGAACGAAGAGTTATCATCCGATACTTAATTCAAGAAACGGGCATTTCATATTGAAGTATTCAATCCATATTGAAACAATCTTTGAATATATGAAAAGTCTCCGCAAGATGGGTGCCGAGAATGTTAACCGACAGTCAGAAACAAAATCTACTTGACATTTCGAAGATATTGTTGGACAAGTTTCAAGAAGATTCTGAAAACTTTTTGTCTCGTTTCGTAACAATGGACGAAACATGGGTCCATCATTTTAATCCCGAGAAAAAACAGCAATCTTCGCAATGGGCATCATCACCGACCCCGAAGAAGTTTCGTGTCGTGGCATCGGCTGGCAAGGTTATGGCCTCAATATTTTGGGACTCAGAAGGGATATTATTGATTGATTACCTGGAGCGTGGAACCACTATTACAGGCCAATATTTTGCAGCTTTAATTCCCAAGTTGAGGAATGCCATCAAAGAGAAAAGGACAGGGAAACTTCGAAGGGGCGTGGTGTTCCATCACGACAATGCACCCGCGCACAGGTCGGCAGTTGCGATGGCTGCCATTTAACAAGCTGGCTTCGAAATGTTTGACCACCCCCCTTATTCATCAGATCTGGCGGCTAGCGGTTTTTATCTGTTCCCCAAATTGAAAAAATACTTAAGGAAAAACAAGAACGAAGACGATAATGAGGTGATGAATGCCGTGGAGAGCTTTTTGCAGGACCAAGACAAAACTTTTTTTGTGAAAGCCTCGGAAACTATGTAGAAAAATAAATTATTAAGATATCAATAGTCATTATATTCTATCTCATTCTCACTACTTTTTGATCCCTACTCGTATATTATACTTCTTCAAAATTAACCCTATTTATACCAATATGAACATCGTTAGGAACCATCATGTCCTAGAACTAAGAATTCGAAGATTGTAACATCTACAAAGCCGCACGGGTTCAGCGTGGTGGATGGCACTAAAGTACCTCTCACAGAGAGCAGGCCTGTGGCCCAGAAGTGGGAACATTATAGACTGATTATGCTATAGTGTTAACGAAAAATACTATTTAGGCTTATTCTGAGACGTATGCCCGAATTCTACAAATCAATAAAATATTCAATATTTTGTAAATCATTTCTTTTTCGTGTCCTTGTTTGCACTCAGTACTCAACCCATCTGATGCAGGTGTAAGAACGCTTCCAATGTCGTCTGTCGCGGTACAGCGTGTCGTGTCGTTAGTTTTCCTTGATTTGAGACTGCGCTGCATTTCATTAGATGTCGCCGTTTCAATCTAGATTAAAAGATCGTATCTGTCTACTTTGTTTGTTAGTCTTGTGTCTGCGTCGTTGATTAAATGTCAGTTTTTGTTTGTACGTATGTCTTGTATAAATGTTGTGTTTTCTCTTAATTTATTTGTTGGCATTTCTTTGTAACTTTTATTTTGGTCAGGGACTTTAATTTATCCGGATGCAATTTCGAGACTTCCTTTGGTTGAATTATCACAAAATAGGGTATTTTTAGTATCACACGGATTTGACGTGGATTTGCTAACGCATTCAGGTTTGACCTGCATTTGGCCATACATGCGGAGGCCCTTAATGTAAAGCTCGCGTGCGTGAGCAAATCTGCGTGATATTAAAAAAACCCTCACTTGGTTCTTTATCTATGCGTATTGCAGTCCACTGCTTTCATTTGTTTATCAGTTACAAATACAATCTGTTCTGAAATAGCTTCTAAATCTTCCTCTGGTTCAGCTATATATAATTAAGTTACTACTTGGGCGATTTTTGATATTCTCTCTTACATCATTAATCTGAAATTAATTCTTCTCAACACTTCTTTCACAAACTAAACCAACACTATCACATACATCTCTAATCTCCTAAATCACGACAGCAAAATGAGCTCTCCATAATGCAATAAGTTTATCAACACTGGAATAGTTGGCGTTAACTAAGGCCTGCTGTAAACTTCAGTACAACAGCCATCCACCATCGCATATATCATTCTGTTTTATGAATTGTAAATTTTACGTTATATAGTCTTTAGTGGGCCATATTTCAACTTATATTAATGTCTCGCCGCCGGCGGCAGGGTTGAACGTAGGGTGTATTTGATATTCTTGACATTTGTGCTGTTTTGATATTGAAACGATAGGGATGGCAAGTTTTATTGATGCATTCTGTTATTTAGCGATGGTTCTTTCATGAGTATATTCTTCTTCGTCTTCTTTTCTTGTCGATTTGACAAAAAAGGTGTCCAACCAGTTTGTAGCTGCCTAAATGGCTCGGTCAGTGACTACATTTAAGTTGTTGAAAGTGCAACTCAATCTCAATATTTTAGTTTACGTTGCCCCACACTAGGAATTTCTTCCTGTATCGTGGGTGCGTATACAAACATATAAACTCACATACACAACACCCAGAGCCGGAACAACTATCTGTAGGTCATACAAATATTTGTTACGTGTGGGAATCGAACCCGCGACACGCAGCGCAACAGTCAATCGCTCAACCACTGCGCCAACCGTGCGCCCATCTATAATGAGTTTTCTTTACAATTAATGTATTCAAATAGAGTCGTTTGTTTGATAAGTTTAGTTTTATATATAATTTTTATAAATGTTGGTAGCATCTATTCTAAATTATCACTGGAGTGTTAATTTGGAAAATATGTTAATAGTCTGTAGATTATGTCGTTTATAAAAATAAATAGGCTATCATTAATATAAATCTATGCCAAAATTAAATTAATTTTGTCTTCATTTACCTAATAATGTGGCCATTATTATGCTCAGTTGTTGACCACTACGATATGTTAATATATGACAAAAACGTGTAAAATAATGAAAAAAATAACTATCCACTGAGTGTTTTTTTTTTAAATCTTTAGCAAAACTATACCTAAAACCAATGATCAAATATGATTGCGCTGGATTGGAATCCCCAAGGCAAAAGAAAGCGTGGCCGTCCCCGCCAAACCTGGCATCGCACCGTGTTGGCGGAAGCGACGAGCATCGGTATGACGTGGAGCGAGGTGAAGCGTGAAGCTCAGGACCGATCGCGATGGAGGACTACTGTGGACGACCTTTGCCCCATCCAGGGGATGTAGGACATTAAGGCGGTACCCCGAGCAAAACGCCGCGCAAGCCGATTTTTGTGCTGTTTTTAGGAGCTATCTTCTAGTTATTAAAAAAGAAATATCAATTAATAAAAATACATTAAATTTCTGCATAATATTGATTCTAAAATGGTAGATTTAGTTTTTTTTTAAATGTTGTATATATTTCACTAATCTACTTCCAAAAAAACATGAAAATGAGAAATAATTATTGATATTGTGCATCTCCTCGTAAAGTGTTCATTGATTATTTTTTGTACTAAAACTAATGGATAGACAATTTAATAACGAACATTTTTGTAGAATAATTTTTTTCAAAAGACCAAAAATCGATTTTATAAAGATTTTATTCTAAAATCTGGGCGTATTCACTACTGTAATTCATGCGCCACCAGTGCCGCTTGACCAATAGGAACGCTCATATCTCATGCCGATTTTTTGGTCAGGGTACCGTCTTAAGTCAAGTAAGTCAATGATCAAATATAGAGATATACTTCAAAAATTTTACTATTTTTAAAACTCCTAGTCATTATCAATGTGACAATTATTCTAATCAGATTACCACCAACATACGAAAAAGCATATTATTATTTACCCCAAACAGTGATGATGAAATTATCTATCTAAAAACCAGATAACCTTTGATTGAAGATTTATAATCATCTGACTTAGACATATCACCAGAAGATAAGATAATAACTATGTTTTAATGGGATTAAACGAGCGATTAGAAAACTTTCATATTAATTTGAATCGATAGGGGATAGTTTATTATAGATATTGCTGTTTAGATTAACACAGTGATGAATTTTGCGTGGGATTGCGTATGTTTTAAATTGTTTTATGGGTCTTCATGTTAAGAAAGACGGTCACAAATCAGTTACCTTTCATATCAATGAAATGATGAGGTGGGCTTATATATCACGTGAAGTTTTGTAAATATAAACCTACCGTCAGTATATAATCTAGAGATGAAATGAAAAGTTTTGGGGTAGAAGTATTCAGGGCCAAACCTGGCTTTTAGTTAAGAAGATTGTCAAACTTGAAACACACTGACGCTGAAACGAAAGACATATTTTATTTTTCCATCTCAAGAAAAGTTAGATTTAATTGTAAGTACACTTTCATGGTTCAATTTATACAGTGCATCATATGAATTCATGACTGTTTCGAATGATTAATCACGATTAATGTCACTTGATTAAGAAACTACACAGAAGCTAACCTCGACGAAGCGTAAGACGGATGATGATATTTTATCTTTATTAATCTGACGCCAGAAATATTCACATCATTCACTCGTTAGGTTTCTTGTTGTATTGAGGAAGGTACTGGAGGTTATAGCTTCTGACAATCAAATTAATAAAGTGGACAGAACTCGATGTTTTTTTTGTAATGAGGCTTATATTAAAAGCTATGCTTCTCCGAAGCAGCTTACATAGTTATAAGTTAAGCCTCTTATTTAAACTGTTTTCTCATGATTAGTGATATTTATTTGTTTTCAAATTACACATTTTATTGATGTCTATTCATTGTGAGGTTCTTCAAACTCTTCAGAAGACGGCTTTTCTCTAGCTCCTTGAACTATAATGTTTTCTTTTTTGGAAAATACTGTGTTTCAATTAGGTTTTAATAAAGTGCAATATTTTACCGTATGCAAGTTAAAACTCTGCCCACCCTGCAGGAACACCAACCCACACTCCGTAGGTGGGATACATTGATAAATCAACAACCGAACACATCTTATAAATAAATTAAACACAAATCACGTCACAACCAAAATTAATGCACCCAACAAACTTATACACGATGATCGATACAAAGCTTAACACATGACAGTAACCATTAATAATTCTAACTTATGATTAATCGACACAGAATCGATCAGACTCGAATATCAATCGATAAAAATCGTTACAACTAGTCACGATAACACATTCAAATTTTTTTAAAGATCACGAACGAAATTAACAGAAATATCAATTAATCATCTCTAGAGCGATGAAGATTTTTATACCGATGTTGCGTTTTATCGATTGTATCGGTAAACGATATAAATAAAAGTGATTAAATAGGCCGCCGTCGCTGCGGGGTACTTTTTTCTATATAATTCATAACGCCATTAAGATGGGCCTAATAATATAAAGTAAATTATGATGTCCGTTGTGGAGTGCCAATAAATTTATTAATACATCAGGCTGAAATTGCACGTCACATTATATGATATATTAATTATTAACAAATATTACACCTATTACTTAAATTTTATGGAAGTTTGCAGTATGTTGCTATCAAATCTGGGTTGCTTAAGATGATTCAACCACTTCACAATCATCATTTCAGCAGAAAGACTTGACGTGTCCACATAAGCCTCCCTAAGCGTTGCTATATCGTCCAGTCCTGAGGCTCTAGAAAAAGCTTCAATTAGTGTCCAAATGTCAAAAAAAGATCGATTACGTGACATTTCGATAGCGTTTGACAAATCCATATATTTTTGACAGTCTTCAGATCGCCGTCGCAACGTATTTTTTCATAGAAAATCCCTTTTGTCTGGAGCTTTTTCTTCTTGTATCTAGCGAATTCACGGGGCCCTACGTTATAAAACATGATAATTAAGTATGATACTTGACCTTCATCAAGATTTTCTTATAAAGGCTTAAAGAACCAACACACAAACAAACTAAAAACAAACTAAAAACCTAGCAACCCTAGCTCGTAATAAACAACTTTTGTGTGGAAGGCAGCTCCAGCCGATTCATAAATTTAGCGTCGCGCCGTTTTGTTTTATGTACGATATTATCTATGTGCACGCACCGAAGTTGTCACGCTCGCAGCCAACACGTGTTCTGTAACACGTTGCAAGACAATGAGAGAAAATTATGTTTGTGGAATTATAGCTGGACTGGTGGAAATGCTGGAATTGCTTGGGTAGATGTGATTTGGTCTCAGACGTGCAATGTGCCAATGAGGGTGTCAGGTTCTATAATAATAGGGTTGAACTTTTGAACGTTGCAGTCATGGGAGAACGCTGTTGAATCCCATATTATCTATAGCCTGTTATCAATAGCTGACTGCAGAAAATAATTATGGGAACTGTAGTTTATCCCATTTCTAATCCTTCTAATAGTAAAGTATAAGTAATGCTTCCCTGCAATAATTCCAACATATTTCTCTAACTCCATTTTGAAATTTTTAAATATTAGCTGAGTACGTAGAAACCTTGCCACGCTCACGCTAACGCATGTTACGCGAGACGTTACAAAAAACAAGACCGAACAATGAACGGAAGTCATCACTGCGTCTACATTTTATCACTTCACTACCACTTAGCCCTTATGTGTCTAAGTAACCAAACATGTGCATTTTACCCACAAGTAGCTTGTCACGTTTTGAATGAACAAAAAGAAAAACGTAAGTGCAGCATATCCATTGTAAGCTAGACGTCAGCAGGGAAACATACTGTCATGTCTGACGTGTCTACACGTTATACAAACGGCTAGTACACTGTCTTACGTTAACATCTTTCGAACAAACACACTAAAGTCACGTGACCCCATATATGTATTCACTTGTTAAATAAAGTGAGAAGCAAAAAAGTGTAGAGTACACTAAATAAATAAATCGCCATACGTAATTACACAAAAACCAAACAATCCATTACAAGATACTGACCAAAGGAAGGCATTAACATAATCAGACACATTCGTCGAAATAATGTATGTAAAGGGGTTTTAATGAAACGTCCCCGAGCGAGCTTGGCGGGTCATGAAATAACTATCATTAAGGCCGACACGATACGAACGATAATCATCGACTTCGAGCAAAAAGCCGTGGCATCGAGTCCGATGCAAATTGCGTATGCCATAAATCAAGTGGTTAATCACCGTAGTACGAACGTAATAATGAGATTACTTGAAAAAATTACAGTGCGCGCTAGTCCGCGGGAGAATGATAGTCTAGACGTTTACATTGCTGACGATACTTTTATTGCGAGTTGATGATTGTTAGAAGTTGCATGCAAATATAATTGTTTGTTTCTTTCTAAGTGTGTCGGTTGATGTGGGTTTTTCTAAGAAACCTGTGACTTAAATTGAGGATGTGGTAATGATTGAGGATGATGGTGTTACTAAAAAAGTCAAACTATTATTATTGTAAAATACCTACAAATATAAGAGAAACAAGATTATAAAAACACCACAATCGAAAAACAATTATGCAAATTGACATACAATAACTTTCCAGACGAAGATTATATCAATAGCTCCGACCAGTTTCGCAATCAAAAACCAGTAAAAGATAAAAGACACGAACTATTAAAGAAGTAACAATCGTAAAACATGAACTTAACGCTATTGAAGTGAAACAAAACGCCAATCGTAAAGACGGTGAAGATGTAAGAGGCGATAATAAGATATCGAATGCGGCCAAAGAATTTATAGTCGAAGCTAAAAGAACGGTCGATGACGATAATTCACCGCATACAATAAAGAACGCTATTGATCTTTCAGAAAGCGAATCGGCTCGTAACAGAACAAAACACGCTACCGCCGAATGTCGCATAAATCTTTATTATTGCGGCAACAAGCTTATAGTCAGTCGTTGCAGGTACTCAAACCGGATCCCAGCCAGTATAAACTCACGACTCCAAAGCATTTTTTTCGCTCAATGAAATATGCCACATCGCCCCCGGCCCAGAGGAAGGAAACCCATAAATAAATAATAATACAACCATTTATATTACCAAAGGGTTTCGCCCGACGTGTCTATTATCATCTGAATTGTTTAAATATGATAATGTATCAAAATAACAGCTCGCAACAGAAGTCGCAGCTCGTTCGCGGCCGCGACTTCTGTTCCGACATTATCATAAAGATTCACTTAATAGACTGTTTCTAAATTATTATAGTGCTCTGACACTGCTTTATGGCCACCGAGATTACGGTGTTGACTTTTTGCTCGAATACATTAATTTGTATATTGGACGGAAATTCCATGAGTTTAAATTACACAGATTTAGTTTCACGCGTTTAGATCGGCGATATAGCTTGTTAGATGTTTCTAACTACGCAACCGATAAAAAATTCTAATCGAGAACCATTAAGGAAATAATCAGCGATCAACATTCATGATTCGGTTGTAACTCTTTTTGGGAATAAAAAAAGGCTTTTGAGACTCCAACGTAATAACGGAACATGTAATCATATTCGCAGATCAAAATCAAATTTAATTATCACCATCCGGCCGCTCAGACGTTTAAAAGCTCGCAGGCTATGTTTCTGTATTAAAGACGGAGTATAAAAGGGTAATAAAGTAACCCTAATAAACCCCGAAACGCACTGAGCTGCCTCGCAATAACCGTACGTAGACTAAACAAATGATTTTCTCGATAATAAAAACTTCACAATAAAAGCGTTCACGAAATGTCGGTCATTAAGTGTATTTACGCAGCGAAACGGATATAGGGGCCGTAAAAATGTAGAGCGGCTTATTGAGACGTTGGCAACGGTCTCGCGGCGAGATCCGACTTAATCTATGGCCTACACGCCTCAGTGGGCTAATTCGGGACATCGGACGGCACCCCGACATAAGAAGATTAAACTTGGCTTAAAATTTTCTGACAAATTAAAATTTCAGCTCGAGGAACCGAGAACAATATTATCAAGATCGCATAAAGAACGTGCGTCCTTTGTATTCCATATTTACGAGCGTTGCGAAGGAAAAATCGTTTAGGTAAACACGAGGGCAATAAAAACAAGCGGGCGTGCAATTCGCATTCGTGAGCAACGAACGTGAACAGTATTTAAAACCACAATTTATTCAGTTACTTTATCGTTAACACATGAGTTTACACTAGCCGGTAGCGGCCAATTAAGTCGGTTGAAAGGCGAGGCAATAATAACTTTATATGGATTAACTGTGTCAGATGCATTTAGAGATATAACGCGGAGCGGTCTATCGCTGGCTGGCGGCGGCATGCCTGAGTCTGCTTCAAATGCATAAATTATTGCTCTCGGTGAAATTTCACTCAGGGTTGTACCGCCTTAGACAGCAATGGCAATTAATATATTTCTCGATAACAATGAAGATAAAAACGTCGTTGAGCCGTATCGAGCGGAAGGTGAACCAGGCTTAAAGCACAACGCAACAGAAACCCATATTTATAGTTCTATTGTTGTACACACAAGCGCTTTTTGTTGTTCAACTCCAAACACGAACTGATGCTATTGAAATCGGAATTGTTATTTCATTCATAATAATTTATCACTCTATCGACCTTTGTATTTAAATGTCTAGAAACGAATTTCATGAGGACAAGCCGAGATTAATGCGGTCGGGACCCTCGACGAATTCATATTTTTCATTATGCGATGATTTGACATAAAACATGCTCGTCATCGCACTGTTTTCTATTAGGGTGTCGGTGTAGAAATTGGAAGCACTAGACTAGATTTGATCACAATGCCTTATAAATCTTTATCAATGTAATTGAGAACTTTCGAAGTTGACCAAGTTCGATATATCATTTATCTAATTAATGTTTATTTTAAAATACGAGTAATCATCGTGTTAATCGAGATTATGATCTGGCCGTCCCTCACGTTCAGCGGTCGTAACTAAACGCATGGTACCAACAAGGCAATAAATTCGAAGCCAATCGCCTTATGATTTCCTGCGGCCAACAATGCTACAGTTTGTCAGTTCTAGGCGGTTGTTAGGCCGCGTGGGCGTGGAGGCCCCGTCATCAATCACGCTCCGTGACTCTTTCAACCTGCCGGCGAGGGGTGCGGGACGGGGAGCGGGAAACAGGGCTGCTACACACATAAATTATGCCCCGTTTTTGTCCGACTGTCGACTGGAGACAAAATTTGTTAGCGACACTGTTAATTAATTACACGTTTCCATCCTATTAAAGAATCAACAGACATTATTTAAATTTCATTATTATTTATTTGATGCATTTTTCATTTGGATACAAAAATTTTGTTGATATTCACTGTAATGTTCTGTTTTTATAGATAGTGTTAATGATGTTGAATAATTTATCGTTTTGCGAAATTACTTTGGTAAATTAAAATGTTTTAATTTATAGATGTGTTTACTGTTAGATTATTAGATATTTGAACATAATTTTATAGATATATTACACGAACAGTAAATTAGATAGAATATAATTATGATATCCAAACATTAAAACGATTTAATTGCTTACTGGGACTTTCTAATAGATTGTTTAACACTAATCATCTTTCCCTGCATCTTCATCAATATCTGACCTACCACTTTCCCGATTATTCCAAATAATTATATAATAATATATAAATTAATATTAATATTATTCCAATCTTTAGGCTAACCCTGGTAGTAAACAGACATACTTGATCATAGTCAGTGTCTGCACTGGCTGACGTTTTTATACAGTCTTTGTACGATGGATCGACACTGTCATGTGCTTTCGAAAAATTGCCTGATGTTTGAAGCCCTTCGCTAGGTATAATTGTTGAAGGAACTAGATTACCTACTTCTGATGAGAGATAGGGATTGAGCCAAACTGTTGTTCTTATGTGTTTTACTTTCTGTTTTGAGAATTTTTGTTTTGGTTTCCTTTCGTAGGTTTTTGTTGTTGACTTGCTAAAGTCTGGATAATTAGGTTCTTCCATTTTGTTTAATGCGTGCCTTATTTATTTATTAGTCGTTTTAAATATTTTTTGTCCATTATATTATTCGATTTAATTGTTAAAAAATTGCCCGCTTACTATTATTACAATTTTTTGTTCGTATCGTTATCGAGCCGTATCATTATATCATACAATCTTTTATCAGCTCTCAAAGCGATTAACTATTTAATTATCTACGACTAACTTATTACCAAGCTAAGTGCAACAAAAGCAACGTCTTCCCCATCAATACAAACGCGCAACTCACACAATACCATTAAAAGGAAAGCTTCAAAAAAATTCAATACAAAGCACGTTTAAGCTTCTTTTTATCCAAACACAATGAAAGATTAACAGGCACGTCAAGGTGAGAGTAATGAAGTAAATAATGCGTTTGACAGCGAAGCAGCATCCACTGTACATTCTATTGAATATTTTAAAAGAGCGCACCCGTTTTGGGAATTAAGGGCTAGAATTGGCAATACGGAAGAGGCGGCTTCACATAATAGATTTTTTAGTAATGCAAATAATGGATTTGAGATCGGTGTATGCTTTGATGACGTTGTAAATAAATTATTTTATTGTAAAGATCAAGACGTGTGCAAATTTTGGTATTGCGGTTTTATGGGTATAAGATAATAATAAAACGTAGACAGAAACCAGTGCTGGTAGGTAGACATCTCTAAAAATAAATCACTTGCAATAAAAAACAAAAAAGTATCTATCTAACTACATACTTACAAATTCAAAAAGTTGTACGATAATTTTTTGTTAAGCAAGGGTAATAAAAATTTTCGCCGCAATATATAAAACGGAAAGACTAAGCACATGAACGAGCGAACATCCTTTTAAAAAGGGGTGAACCGCACAATGTTCGTTGTTTCACTGTGGAAATTAAACATTTGATTTACTAGACACATCCGCAGACGACGTGACATCCCGTGGGAACGACCCTAAATATATTCACCATACATTTGCCTTTAAAAATGTTCAACAAGCATTTCGCATTACGAAACTGTCTGAGTTATTGGCCACTGAATCTCGCAAGTCTTGTCAAAACATTTTATGCCACCTTTAACACTATATTTAAAATCTTAATTGGTATTTACGCGAGAATGTTTACCGCAAGCGTGGGTCGGGGAGCAAGCCATAAAACCGCCGAATGTTTTCGACAACAAATTAAAACGATCCTTAATGATTCAGACGTTAATGATTCAGTCAAAATTCCAAATATGTCTTCTTAAAGAAGCGATCCTATCGAGATCGCTGTCCGGCTATAAAATATTTTTATTTATTTCAATGGCGCTTTGTAACATGTCAGATATAATGAATATATTACCAGTAGCACGGACGGGATATACTTTTTAAAAGGTAATTATTTAAAGAAACGATCTTCGTATAGCGATAAACAAGGCAGATAACAATACATCTCCGACAGCGTTCACGCATTCCGTATCCCCATCCATTACTGTTTCATCTTCAATAACACGTTTCTCTGAGGCAGGGACTACTCATTGATTGTTTTTAGAAAAACCAACCTTATCCGCATGAACCTAAAGTTCAACAGTCGATACAATTTCATCGGCTTTGTGTGTGCGCTAACTCTTTCATCTATCATAATCGTTCATGCTGAAAACAATCAAGATTGATTTTTTACCGGTTCTAAATTGGACTCTATCTGCATTGTTTTAGATGAAATTTTCGCTTGATGGTGTTGAACTATATCTGTTGGTAGCTAACCACTGTCGGAGGCGGCGGCGGCGTAACGAAGGGACCCACGGATCGTGGAAAATGACAAATGACATCTGCCTACCGCCTGTCAAATAACGGACAGATAATAAATGACCCTGATTGTTTATCATCAAATATCGCATATATCATTATCGTGTACGCGCTAGGAGTGGGGGGAGGGGAGAAGTATGATTAATACTGTTTGGTTTATTTTGAGACGGGCCCCGTAATGCGAACACTTTGGGGGTGAGTTTTAGCGTTGTCATTGCGGGTTGATTACTTTAATGGCTCTGGTGGTTATTAGATTTTTGTTGTGCTTTTAATAGGAATTGATCATGATTAATGTGCTGAAAGCTTCATTTGGTTCTGGTTTAAATTCATATATGATATGTGTAAGTTTGTTGAACCTAACCTTAGCATTTTATAGTCTATGGTCCAAATTTTTTTTCACCATCTGTCTGTTATTTTTTTTCTTCAAATAGAAAACTATCAGCAAGCTACTCATCCAGAAACTTCATTAAAATCATGAAACAAATTTCCATAAACAACACCATATCAATCAAGCGGAACTGTCTCATGCAATTGTTTACTAACATGCAACCCAACATTTCCGTGACAGAACACTTTGAGTACAACCAGCTCCTGGCTCAAAACCCAATGCAAAACCGTCTTTATTTCAACAGCTTGAGGGTTTGTAACAGATTTCTGGTCGTGTTTTTGCTCTGGACAGGCGGTTGTCAAGTGACACGGAGTAAAGCGTGAGTTGATTAATTCAGGCCTGACCTGCCTTCAATGTTTCTCGTGCCTTGGGAGTCTACCGGTAATGAATGGACGTATGTTCTGATACAGTTTAGTTCGAAGTACGACAGACGTTTAGATGTGTGGTTTGCAAACACGCCAAGAATGTGGAAGCAATTATTGGTGGGATAGATGTGGAAGATACTAAAGCGTATGTGTTTTTTGGTGAATAAGTATATGAACATGTACGAATAATGAAGTTTAGTTTAGTAAAACTATGATTCGGTGTTAGAACCAAGTTAATAATATGCAAATAGAAAAAGAAATAATGGTTAAAATGCAACAGCTGATTCATCGATAAATGCTAATAACAAAGACTTGATAAATTAATATACGTGGGACACTCAGAAAGTTTTGCGAAACTAAAAAAAATTGTTCTATACGTACATATATTTTTATAAAATCTTTTCAAAGTACTTTCCACCAGCCTCTATACAAAGATTCATGCGCCTAAACCAGTTTTCAAAACACTTTTTCCAGTCCGCCGCAGACACCTCGTTTACAGCCTGCTCGAACGCAGCCAGCGCATCTTCCGGCGACGAAAATTGTATCCCTTTGAGCTGATTTTTTATTTTTGGGAATAAAAAGAAGTCACACGGTGCTAGATCAGGGCTGTAAGGAGGGTGACCCAGGAGTTTGACTGGCGTGCTGTCCAGGAAGTCCCTCGTTTTGAGTGCGGTGTGCGCAGGTGCATTGTCGTGGTGGAGCAGTAGCCCGCGGAGCCCTGTGTTTGGTCGCTTGTTGCTTATAACAGAGAAAACTTCTGGCAAACATTTGGTAGTATACCATTCGGCATTAATGCTTCTTTGATCCCGTAAGGGAATTGATACCAAGTGGCCAGTCAAATTAAAAAAGCTAGCGATCAAAATCTTACCCCCGCTTCTAGATCGCTTCACTTTGGTAGGCGTTGGCTCATTTTGAAACACCCAAACAGTCGACTGGCGCTTGGTTTCTGGGTCGTATTGATAAATCCAGGACTCATCACCTGTAACGATGTCGTAAACACGCCGAGACGAGCCTGCTTCAAATTTGTTAAGCATATCACGGCACCATTCCACCCGGGCCTGCTTCTGAGCATCGGTGAGGTTGTGCGGCACCCAGCGTGATACTATCCTCCTCACGCGAAGATGGCTGTGTAGAATCTCGTGAACGCTTCCCGATCCAATCTTCAATATGTGTTGAATCTCCTGATATGTAATTCGCCTATTGTCTTGGATTAAATTTTTCACTGCTAGCACGTTTTCTTCGGTAACAGCCGTCAAAGGGCGACCGCTTCTTTCGTCATCCCCCAAAGTTGGTCGACCGCGCTTGAATTCGTTATACCAACGATACACGGTTGCCTTGGAAGGGCCTTCATCCATGAATGCCATTTGAAGTCTATCGTACGATTCATCCGGTTTCAGGCGACACTTGAAATCGTATAAAATCATAGCTCTAAAATGTTCCCGGCGCAGATCCATATTTCAGTGAGACACAATACTTTGAATTAACTCGCAAAAAATGTGGAGGGAAATTTTGAAATTGGAACTTACTTATTTTTACTTATAAATAATCATATTTTCGAAAAACATTATAACTGGCCAGTCTCCCATATATAAAAACTTTTTTTCGCAATACTTTCTGAGGGGCCTGGTATAATTCATGAGTTATTCGTTAATGATTTTCTTAGAAATCATTAATTAGCTATTTATTAGAAATCTGCAATAAATAAGTCTGAATTCGGATTATTAATGATAGATATTCTTAATAAATCAACCAATAATTCAGACTGCTAAAACTAATTCAACAGTTCTATTTAAATAATTCTAAGACCTGATCTTAGTAATAATTACAAAAGCATTTAAAAAACCTTTAAAAATCAAAACCAGAGTTTTCCCTGGCACCGGTAAATCATTTTTCATGAAAACCACCCCATAAGGCGATACGTCAAAATCAGTGTTCGCGTAAATTTCGCTCGACGCCGCACACCATTCAAGGTGGCTTTAAGTTATCGACTCATAGCTGGGGGAAAAGCGATTTTCAGATGCGAAATGTTCAGAGATTTTGTAATATAACTTTGTGGGTATTGTGTAATGTAACTTTTGGCTTACTGATTGTACAGTAACCTCCAGGTAGGCAGTACAGGTAAATCATATAAAAAGAAGAAACAAAATGTGTATGAAATTTTCTTTATAGAAAATTAACTATCAAGTGGTAATGAAACAACAAAACAAAATACTCATTAAGTTAACGGAGAGTACATTGAGATGGTAAGAGCATTAAGTCATGAAAAGTACAGAAGAACACGTCGTAAGGATGGTTCCTAAGCCATCCTCAGCCTGAGCCTACCTGAAGGCAAAAGAGGCTGAGCATGACCTTCATTGACATGAAGGACCAGCATGACGAACCTTCTCAAGAAGGAGAAATTTTTGACTCAACAACACTGCTTGCTGTGTCTATCGAGTCATTTATATACTAAGCTTGTATCATATTGATTGTATTATCAGAATAAACAGTGTATCAATAGTAGATAGGCCATTAAATAAAATATAATAGTTAAATAAAACCCTGAACAGAAAGTTTCTTCGCCGTGAAAGGGAGAGCCGATCAAAAATCAAATCAGAATCAATTTTTTTTTATTCAATTAGACCATTAAGCGGCACTTTCGAACGTCAAAAAAAATATTAAAAGTAATAATAATTGATTCTACCGTCCATTCGGAAATGTAGCTTGTTATAGAGAAGAACGGACAAGAAACTTCACACTTTATCTATAATGGCAAAAGGCTAGGAAGAAGAATGAAACAAAAGGCTCTTTATCAAATATGTCAGTTGGACAAGATGTAGCACGTAAAATAGATATACTAAAATTACCCGGCAAAAACCTAAGGTTGATAGACCTGGTAAAGTTCGAATACCAGTTAGGTCAAATAAAACTAGGAATGCACTAAACCGTGAACGAACAAGGCTAATGTATAGTTCATTAACCTCAACAAGGAATAAAAGAACACTTCCATCATATTTAGTAAAAACCCCCAAAAACATATGGTCGTCACTGTCACTTCAATCCAACTGTACTTATAAATAATGGACTGAGGTCAAAAGTTATGAGTCTAGTGCATGAATAATGACAAGGACACAGCTGTAATTTACATTAAAGGTGGTAACCTCAATTGCAGGCTGTAATCGTATGTGAGTAAGATTGTTAATAATAAACATTATCAGGTATTGTATGAGAAAGTTGTGTGTCGTTTATTTTTGGGTTCTATTAGAGCCTCCATCGCTATATATATATAAGCTCTATCTTATTGTCACTAATTATATCTTTATCCTGTGGCTTCGACCCCGTAGACTATGTCACAGGAACCGTGTTTTTTTCGGGATATTCAGTAATACACTCACCGTTAGTAAATGCAGCTTCCTCTCTTCTTCTTCTGTTGCGACCTTATACCATTAACTTGGTGTGAGTCCATCCTTATCCTTCTAATCCACGGCTAGCTGTCTATTAGTGAATTATTGTATTTTCGTAATCTTTAGACGCCCAGAGATAACCAAATAAACAAATACATCATCAGTCAATAGCAGTCCACTGCTGGACATAGGCTTCTCCACGCAAGCCCGCGCCATTTAATTCGATCTTCGGCAACTCTCATCCAGCTGCTGCCAGCAGCAAACACATAAACAAATTAAAATACCTGTTTATAAAATAATTTAACAAGATTCCGAGTATTACAGTACATTCGGCTGTTTTGTTTAGAAAGTTCTGAATCTTAAAAGTACTTGGTATGTCTTCAAAAATTTAAATTCTACGCAATAGATTGACAAAGCTATGCTAATTTTATTATGCGTGCACACGAAAGACAAACAGACAATCAAATCGTTTGCCAAGTCTTGATCAAATACTTACTCTATAAAAATTTATATTGCGCCAAGATGATTGATATATCCTCAAATATTAATAAGAAAGTCATGTCCCACATCAAGAGTCTATAAATTGTACCAGCGCATTAATTTTCAGAACGAACAGTAAGCTTGATAAATGAGTGTCGGAATTTCAAAGGGGCACTATGGAGATCTGACCCAAGACGGATCGTTAATCAAAAAATGTCTATGACGTCAAGGTGAAAGAGCAAGGAAATTTGGAGGTGGTAGGTTATTATGAAAATGTGGCTATGATGTAGCTGAATTTTGGATACAAAAAATACGAAATAAGGGTATTGTTAAAGTCAAATGAGACGAAAATGGTGGTGATCAAAACTGTTTGATGAATAGTTTTAAATGGGGAATTTTTAACTGCACCTCTATTTAGAAATTTAAGCAAACAAAATATCTCCACTAATAACCTACTGCAAAACAATATTACTCACCGTAAAACAAAAATACTGATTTGCACACAAATTATTCAATTAAATATAAAATAAATGTGAATTAGTCCAAGAGCGAGCGAAGCGAGCTCGGGAGCTTAGGGCACCCCGACACGGATAGGCTAGGTTCGAAGGAGATGACGGGAGCTGAAGTGAGCGAGCAAAGCGAGCGAACTCAGCTCCCGTCATCTCCTTCATGTTAGGTTACTTTAGACCCTGCAGACAGAAATAGGAGCCCTGCGCAGCGGGGCTCCGTCGACTTTGTTTCGTTTCCCCCCCTCCCTTAAAACTTAAATACTTTGTTGCACTCGAAGAATTATTAGATTTACTTTTAGTTAACAGATAGTTATTCAGTAAAACAGTTAAGCTTTAAAGATCTAGCAGTATAGTATAATTCATTTATTTGATGAGCAAATTTAGTGTGCAATTCAGTATTTTTGGTAGTAATTTCGAATATTTTGATTGAAAAAAGGGGAATTACAGTTAAAGTATTAAATACCACCCGTTTTAAATATCCAATTACAACACATTATACAATACTGGAGGTTTGTAAGTACTGCCAATATGCCACTGTTTTCTTTAATCACTATAAGACCAAACTATTTATTATTTAATTAAGAACAAACATATCTAACATTTCTAACGTAAGAGCAGTGGTGGCCCAGTGGTATTGGCCGCAACTTAGAAGTTGTAGGTCGTAGGTTCGAGCCCAGGCAGGCGCTTTACTTTATGTTAATTATTTCAACACCACTGCTCTCAAAAACGGTGAAGGAAAACATCGTGAGCAAACCGGCAAGTCCTTGAACCAAAAATTCGAAGACATGTGACATCCACCAACCCGCAATGGGCCCGCGAGGTGGATCACGGCTCATTCCCTCTCATAAAAGAGGAGGCCTGTGCCCCAGCAGTGGGAACATATTAATAGGCTGATGATGTGATGAGATGTGATGTGATATCTAACGTTTCCTTATTTGACTATTTCCAATATCTTTTCTACCATTTTATCCTCTGACTAAGAAGAACGACTTACTATGCTAGTGGCTTTCTCCAATATCTACTTCTATTTATTTATTTGGCTCCAATAGGGTCGGTATTTTATTAAGTCTTTTGTACTCTACCTTAAGAAACCCTCACCCATCTTCTCTACACATATTCCCACCTCTTCTAGCTATAATAGGATCAGTTTCCATCTCAGTTCTACTCTCCATGACAAACCGATCACTGTCAAGTCTAATGCGATTAGCGACTGTAAGCAAAGTTCGGCACTATGCGATAACGACTTTGGAGTTTCTTTGAATGATGTGTCAAAATAAGATGTCTTGTTTGATGTATGATGTGTGAGGTCTGTGGAGTGATTGGGTCGGATTAAATATTGTTGTACTTTTAGAGAAATGTGTTTGAGAAACTGTTAAAAAAAATCACACTAACATTATAAAGACGAAAGTTTGTGAGTGTGTATGTTTGTTACTTCTTCACGCCAGATCCGTTCAATCTGGATGAAATTTGGCGTAGATATAGATTATAGTCTGGAATAGTACATAGGATACTTTTCATCCTATGAATATGTTATATGTTTTTATCCTCTGGATAATTTTCGACTTTCACGCGGGTGAAGCCTCTGGATTAAGCTAGTAGTAGTATTACATAAGTAGAACTTTTTTACTTAGTTTTATAAATCTAAGGGCACGGTTCTCTCGAGAGCGATTTGCTAGTTTACCTAAGGTAAACTTTTTCAAACTGTGAACTGTTATGTTGCCATTTCTATCCAACCTTGCTGATTAAATTGGAGCTCTTCGTTATCTATATGTAACTACTCTCTATTAACTATTCAATGGCTCTGTAACTTCTGTAGAACTTAAGATAACTTCATTAAATTATTTAAAAGCTGAGATGTTTTTAATGCAGTTGACAATTATAGTAATATCATCAATGTACCTATCATAACATTAAATTGTCGTGAAAGTCCATTCAATCGAAAAAATATGAAAGACTCACATTCATAATAAATTGATGGTAATAGAGAACTAGTCTTGTACTGAACCCACAAACGATCTCATTAATGCTCAACACCAGCGTATTTGATCGTTTAACCACAAAACTCATTTCGAACAGATACTCAAATGCAAATTCATCCCATCAAACACAGAGCATCAATCCTCAAAGGCATTCGATACAGTCGAAAGCAACTCCAATATCGATCATTCGAATAGTGAAACTTCAATGGATAGTATTGACTTTTTACGAGCGAAATAGAGTTCTCTTTTATTTATCGATGCCAAAGTTTCCTAGAAAATCGTTGTTACACAGCAACAGGATGCGGGGCGAATAAAGTCGGACCGGATACGAAAATCTCTCCATCGACAAATTTATGCAGTTGTAAAGGCAGATTTATACTTAAAGAGGCGACGTGTGAAGCCATAGACACTCACGGATACGCTGGAGAGCGAGCCGACTTCAAACGCATCGTGAATTTCATGACAAATTGTTGTCTGCGTGAAGTTTATGTTTTGTGTGTTTTATTAAGCGGAATGTTTGTCTAACTGGACTTGAATTTATGGTCTGAATTCTCGGCAGAGTATTGTTTTTACTGTTATGTTTCTAGTTATCTTTCTGTTGTACTAGAATTATTATGACAGTTGTTGTCTTTTCATGTTTGGTTGTATTTTATTATAATTTACGACGTACGTCATTGTTTTCGTTATTCACTATATGAAAACATTAACAGACTTGTTTAGGAAAATTATGTTTTTGCTGCTAGTCAATTATTATTAAAACAGTGAATATAATATTTAAGGATGGTCGCGCATTCCAAACTTTTCCAGCTGTGTGTCCCAAAACGATTTCCATGTCTAATAACGCGTGGAGCTCTCTTTATGTTATGTTGAAAAATTTATTGCAAAGAAAAAATGTGACATCAAAGAAACACTGTTATATGTTCACTATAAATGTTAAGCCGGGTAATAGTTTATTCTCACTTATTTACAAATCATCGGAACTGTTCATCTGTATAATAAATTCACGGAATTAAAACTATCTGATGATTATATCAAGGAAATGGTTGACGTAGAAGCGATTTCAATGGTAATTTATAATGTTTTCATCTGGGCGGTAATTGTGTATAGAATATGTTTCATGCTTGAAGATGAAGACTAATATTATGTAATAGATATTTTGATCTTAAAGTTTTTTTGGGATATTGAGCAGAGAATTCGACCAGAAAATCAATTTTATATTTGAAAAGTTGCTTGTGAGTCAGCCGGAATCTTTACTTCAAAGCTTTGACACTTACAAATAGGTAGACAGAAATATGTTTTATGCATACATCTTTATAATATATATACATAATTGAATATGTTTAGGGTTTCAGCAATTTGATATGGGCCTTGTAGCCCTAAATAAATGGATTAATAATAATTGTCTAAGTATAATTTTCATGATACTAAGAAGCAATTAAGCAGCAAGTAGAACCATTATTTGTAATTATTATTATATCAACTTATGATTGTATATTTTTTAGTCCGAGTAACACGCTGGGCTTGTAAATAGGTCAACTTTTCACATTCTCGGCACACTGATCCCTATCATTTCTCTATTTAATTATTCGTACAGTTGCATTTATAACAATCGAGCTGCATTAAAGTCAAAGTCAAATCATTTACTTCAATAAAAAAAATATCTACTGTCTATTCGCAAAGGTAGATTGTTATGGAGAATAACGGAGTAGAAACTCTACAACAGTGGGTACCTAATTCCCAAAACTTGCTATATCGCTTCCAGTTTTCATCAAAGACACTTCTAAAGCACTGTAATCTCAGACTGCAAATTGAAAAAGAATTAATAAACAAAAAAATATAAAGCACGGAACTCCATGACAAACGATTAACTTGTTTGTTTCATTCGACATCCCTTTGAAGAGTTCCAGCTGAATTATAAAACGAATAATTCAGTACGTTTTTCAGTGATTCATGGTATTTCGCATAAAATCCGCGTTCGAATAAAATAAATATCAAAGTGAGGACGACTTTGTTGTTTTTATTCGAGTCATGACTTTGTGGAGTTAATTAAATTAATAAATGCATGAGTTTTTGTGAAGTGCTGGCTAGTTATAATATTTGTGAAGGAAATGAGTTTGGTTTTAAATGATTGTGTTAATTTTCGCTGAAGTGTGAGAACACTTTCGGTTTGTTAATAATGAGATTTATTTATTTATTTAAACTTCATGTACAATAGTGGTACATAGGTGGACTTAATGGCACAAGGCATTTTTTATCAGTCAACCTTGGGGTTAAATAGGAGAACGTTTTGATAGGGTACAAAACAATATCTAAAAATACAACAAACATTCAAACAAACAAACTTCAAACATTTATACTAATACACGTAATACAAATTAAATAGACGAATAAATATTTCAACAAATACCTATAAAAACGATAAACCTATTAATAATTACTATTACTAGACTTCTGTCTAGATGAGAGCTATTTAGTCTGACTTAAATAGTGGTTACGAACTTTTCTTAAAAAGTGCAATTTTTTTCAGCTTTTTTAATGCCAAAGGATAGCGCGTTCCAGAATATAATGTTAAGCCTGCGTATGTATTGGAGATAAAATCGGTGCGGTGTGAAGTAATTTGGACGAGTAGAATTTTTGAAAACTCGAAAGTTACGACTGTGAGAACTGCCCAACACTTTAAATAAGTTTTTAGATAATCGGGAGCACAAAGATCGTTTATAACAGTGCAGAGCAAGCAGAGAGATCGGAGACAGATATGACGACTGAGAATGATAGGAGGAAATGTGATCGTATTTACGAAGGCCAAAAACAAAGCGAATACAATTATTATTGTTGACAAGTCGATCTAATTTTGTTTTTAAATTAAACCCTGTTTGATTATTGAGACATGGATTATAAGGCCAGTATGCGAGGATTGATGAAATCCAGTTTCACCACGACGTTTCACATATATCATTGTTTTCTAGCTAGATTAAACAAATGCATAGAAAAAGCACATCAATATTTACCTAGTTTTGTCTTGTTTTTCTATCTATTATCTGCATACAATTTGCATCTATTATCATTTCTGCATAATCAAACAATAAAACCTCTAGATAGTCCATTTGAATTGTCAAAAACAATTTCCGTCTTGCTAAATCACTGGTAACGGTAAAATCCATTCTCTTACCAATTTAATATCCATAATGACTTCATCTTTTGATTTCTATCAGTTTAAATTTAATGTTTGCTTTCGTCTATATATTACAGCTTTCTCTTAATTTAGGGTGAGACAACCATTACTCAGCATCTGAATTAATGATATGAGTACCTATTAATTTTTAATTAATCCTCTTAATTTGTTTTTGACGTTCATAACGTAAATTATTGCGGATTCAAGCGTGTTCAACATTTCCTGCTACATCTTTTGCTACTGGTATTTATTATAGATAATTTAATAAACTTTCTATAATCCTTCGGTTTGCATTATATGAGGCTCGTAGTATGTGATAGTATTATGTGACCCTTCTAATACTTTCTATTCAATTTGAATTCTTGACCTACAACCTAAAGTCTGCAGCTGTTTTTATATTTATTTTGAACTGTGCCAATCATTATTTAAAATCAACCTAAAAATAAATTAAATTATAGTAACCCCAATGAACAAACTAAACAAAGCTCAATCACAGGTGATCTCACTCTACAAACACAAATAAAAATTAACGACCACAGAAACAAAGCAATTATTTAAACGTATGGTAAACAGGCGGATGCAATTTACACTCCATTAAAACCGAAGAAAAATAAATATTTCGAAATCAAACAAAAACTTCATCAAATATTTAGAAAAGACTTGAATTCGGCAGGTCATTAAATTCTTCTGTTCCGATGGAGTCGCTTTGCATTTGTTTTGACAAAACAAAGAAACCGTTTGAATAAATGTTTGCAGCCAGTCTTATCGAGTGCGCTCGAAAGGGGTTCATCGATAACTCTGTAGTTCCGTGTTTATTCTTGTTTGCCTTTGAAGGATTAAATCTATCTAGGGGATATGGGTGTATTGGCACAATTCAAATTGCATTTCATCATCTTTGTTAAGGAGCTAGAGTGGAATACTTGATTTACTCGACTTCTAATTTATTAATCTGGTCGGGAAAACAACAAGGGGTAGCTATATTAAATATTAATAGGCAGCTTTATGGTCTATTATTAATTTCTGAAATTATCTCTAATACTTAATAGTTCATTTCATTTATTTATTCATGTAAATACAATTATTTTTATAGGTAGAACCCAAGGTAATAAAAGTACAAGTAAGTAGGTAGTTGTAAGTATATCTATAATTATTTTGTATCGTCGTAGCATCATAACTTTTATTACACAGTCTTTATTTCCTCAGTTACTTCAGAATCAGTATCTTCATACCAAATAACTATATATTATTGTTTTATATTTTCTGGTTCCACAAAAGGATCCTTCATGATAATCTTAACTTATCCAATATGGCTGATGCTCCAAGCTATATCATCTACTTCCACGAATTCTAGCTTACCTGTTAATATTGCTTAAGCTTTAATATTATATAGCTGCCGACTCTGTAATTTGGTCTGAACCTAACTATGGCCTGTAATCAAAGGTTACTCGAACATGTTCATTTATTATTTAGCAAGTTCTTGTACGTCATTGGCTAGTTTGTGATTAGTTATTGTAGCTCACGACTTTTCTTCGTTAATGTTCTTCGTTGTACCTGTAGGTATTGGAACTTTTTTGTATTCACTTAAACTGAAAGATGTGGAAATATTGCTCACTCATACAATTTGTGGTAAAGTATATAATGCAGCTTTTATTCACGTAAGAAATATTGATTTAGGTAAAAATAGTAGTAAGAATTGTGCCTCAGGGAAAAGTATATAGCTCCCAAAGAGAGATTCAATAAAATATGTTTGGCGTGGAATGGAGAATACCAACACTCATCATAAGGTGTAAATGGGTCAGCCCATTTACACCTTATGATGAGTGTAGGTATTCTCCATTCAGAAGAAGATTAAATAAATTATGCTTTATTTTACCGCATAACAAACTATTTTAACTCTTTTTTTTTTTTTTTTTTTTTTATAACCTATAGGCTCGCGCTTGACCACAATCTCACCTGATGGTAAGCGATGATGTGGTCGACGGTGAAACACGCTTGCCTAGAAATAACCTATTCACTCTTGACTTAAAGACCCCTAGATTGTAGCTATCGGGAAACACAGACTCCGGCAGGGAATTCCACTCCTTAGCTGTACGCATAATAAAAGTGTTCCCAAAACGTTTTGTGCGTATGGGTGGGATGTCTACCATGTATCGATGGCGCATCGCCGTACGTCTGGTAGTCCGATGATGGAACGGGCTAGGTGGAATTATATCGTGCAATTCCATCGCACACTCCCCGAAATGTAACCGATAAAAAACCGACAGGCTGGCAACTCGGCGACGATGTTCAAGACTCTGGAGCTTTGACTTGACCAGCGCCTCATCGCCGATGAGCCTCTTGGCTCGCTTTTCGATCGACTCTAGTGCGTCAAGCTGGTATTTGGCTGATCCGTCCCAGAGATGAGAACAGTACTCCATGCATGATCGAACTTGCGCTTGATACAAGTTGAGGAGCTGTTCCGGCGTGAAGTACCGTCTCACCTTTGCAAAGATCCCCAGCTTTTTGGCAGCCAGCTGAGCCTTTGCCTCAATGTAAGGGCCAAAATTGAGAGTAGATGTCAACGTAACGCCAAGAAGCTCAAGATGGTCAGTTATTGGCACGGTCGCATCTCGGAAAGTTGGATCTGGGTAAAATTGGCTCTTTTTAGCGGAAAAAAGACACGCCTGGGTTTTAGCGGCATTAAACCTGACCAGATTCGCATCGCCCCATTCGGAGACTGCCTGCAAGGACAGGTTCAAGCGCTCCACCATGGCCTCCCGGAGAGACCGGATCTGAGGCCCGGTAGCACGAGCGTTGGACAAGTATCTCTCAGCAACAGTGCTGTCGTCTGCATACCCAAAGGTGCCGGGTTTAAGCAGATCGTTAATATGCAGCAAGAATAAAGTTGCTGAGAGTACCGACCCCTGAGGGACCCCGGCATTGATATCCAATTGGTCCGACGAGCAGCCATCGATAACCACTCGAATGGACCGATCTCTCAGGAAGTCTGCAATCCAATCACACAGACCACCGGGCAAACCGAATGAAGGAAGCTTACCAATAAGGCTTTCGTGCCAGACCCTATCAAAAGCCTTCGAGATGTCGAGGGAGACGGCAAGCGCTTCCCCGTGTCTCTCGATGGCCTCACTCCAGATGTGAATGGCATACGCTAGAAGATCCCCAGTAGACCGATTTCGGCGGAAGCCGTATTGGCGGTCACTAAGGAACTCGAGGTAAGGTAGTAAATAGTGAGATGATTTAAAGGTTTATTGATGTCTACTTTTTAGGTTTATTGCCCAACACTATTCATAAATTTTCTTCCAGAAAACTGCTAAAATTGTCTAAAAAACTTCACTTCACACAGTTAAAACCCCTGCTCACATAACATCACAGTCAGAAAGCTACACAAAATTGAACTCCAGCCACTCTCGCGCATAATGTGCACTAACCATACATAATGCCAGGGTTCGCTGCCTGGCCTCACTAATCACGATTATAATGAAACTTGATTGTGGCTCCGAAGGTATTAACAGAGCACATATAATCATTGAGATGATGCCATGCGGTTAAGGCAGGGTCTGAAGAAACTGAGGACCAATGTCATCATTGTGTTTTGTTTTTGTGTGACGAAAAAATGTCATGATTTAAAAATGGAATAGATTGTCATCTGTTGTGTTTTTGTTTTGTTACTTTCTTGATAAACCGACGCGATTCAATTTATGTCGCGCCGATGAGCGATTTTTACTAAGCCAAATTGGAAGTGTTTATAATTACACTTTACAGCAAGATTTAAACCTCTTTCTTTAGAGTAGGTAGAGTATCAAAACTAACTGAGAATAGGTATCTGTAGTAGTAGTAGTTTTGCAAGCTAAATGGTATTTTCTTCTCTATCTGTGCCTACGACATAAAATAGTACAAACAACTTGATATCTATACTTAATATTATAATGAGGTAAATTTTGTGAGTTTGTGAGATTGTAGGAGTAATCGCTAGATCTACAGAACCGATTTAGATGAAATTTGACATTGAGGTAGTTTGAGATCATGGAAAGGACATAGGATAGTTTGTATTCCCTTGGGATGATAAAACACTTTTTACGCGGGCGAAGCCTCAGGCAGAAGCTAGTAATAAATAACTAAGTAGGAAATAATACATACATATCGTTAACCATTAACAACTCTAAATGTTTTTACCTGCAATCATTAATTTTGTTTGTTATTGAACATAAGTCAATTAATATAACTTTTTGTGGTCATCAATCAGACATTTTACATTTAGTTCCTTCTTTCAGATACTTACATGTATTTTTTCTCAGAAGCTTATTTGGCATGTATTTATCAATGATTTTATTACCTACTTGTTCATACAAAAACTAGCAGCCATAAAAGCCATGCGTTAACATAAATTTAAATAGTGGGAATTTAATTATTTCTTACCTAGGTATACCTAATTTTCTCATATAACAACTTCAACTTTTTTATATTGGTAAATACTTTCTAATTGTGTTTTATATGTCAACGTTATCGACTTAACTTGGCCTAAACAACCTGAAAACCTGCAGAAAGCACTGCGGCATGAACAATCTTGGTACTGTTTGTTTTGACTCAAGAGGGAAGATATGTACTGACCCAAGTCTTAGACAAATTATATTATTTTGGTCTACAAGCCCTTTCCATGATAGTTGTAATACAAACGTGTCTACTAGAAAGATAATTATAGGTAGGTGAATCAACCACGCGTTTTCTTAGTAACCATAAGTCAAAATAACTCAACAGCGTACGTAATATAAATCTCTATTAAAACTAATCACGATTATCTATCAAACAGCCGAAGAAATACTTAATTCTCATATCCCAAAGTCAATTTAACAGTTAATTACCTCTGCCTATCCTCGTAATACGGCGCACATGATCAGGTGATTATTCAACGCGCCTCTACCAATTACATCACATTTGTACTCGAACAGCCTCAATAAATCTCAAGAATAATACCCGTACCGATCATCGATACCAACTGATTTCGATAGATTGTAAACATCCGATGAATCGATTCCATGTAACGATCCGTTCTTCGTGAATAGATCGCCGTGAATTATGATATGACGTTCCATTTTTGAATTTTGTTTTTTTCTTCTGTAAATGCATCGTGAATTTGAATTATACTGATGTTCCATTTACGAATTCACCATTTATTTTTAATCGATTCTCTTTTACGATTGTACAACGATTCTTTGGAGGTTTTATGTTTAAATAATTACTCGTTCATGTATTATTAACGTCTATATTTATTGACGGTAATAATTCAACGTTTTTTATGTTAGAGACGGCGTTTATTGCCGCTTAATTAATAGATGTTATTAATACACGTATTCTTGGCAATTTAAATAGACGCTGTGATTGTTCTTAATGATCGTAATTAATAAATAAATTATAGTCTCTGTCCATCCATAACTATTTTATAAGTAAGGAGGTTCTGATACTAACTTCAAGGTACAGAGGTAAAATTAATTAAGTTAAATTGTTTGTTAAATTTGAATTGTTTGAAAGATTTGTATTCTACTAAAATGTTATTGCCTCATTGGTCAAGTGATCGTAAGCGCTACTGTTGAGCAAGAGGTCCTGGGTTCGGTTCCCGGGTCAGGAAATGTGTCATTGGGTTTTCCATCTGGAATTTCTCAAAAGCAGCTCGTAGTCTCGAGATCGAAAAGCGGGCCAAGATGCTCATCAGCAATGAGGCACAGGTTAAATCAAAGCTCCAGAGCCTTAAACATCGTCTACGAGTTGCCAGCTTGTCGGTTTTTATCAGTTACATTTCGGGGAGTGTGCGATGGAATACCACCTAGCCCGTTTCATCATCGGACTAACAGAGACTAGACGTTTGGCGATGCGCCATCGGTACATGGTGGAATTCCATCCATACGCACAAAACGTTTTGGGATCAATTTTATTATGCGTACAGCTAAGGAGTGAAATTCCCTGCCGGAGTCTGTTTCCCGACAACTACAATAAAGGGTTATTTAAGTCAAGAGTGAATAGGTTATTTCTAGGCAAGCGTGTTTTCGTCGACCACATCATCGCTTACCATCAGGTGAGATAGTGGTCAAGCGCGAGCCTATAGCTAGTTGATGATAATAGGCTCATCCCCTGTACATAATTGACTAAATGCGGGCGTACTGTAGGAGCATTTCAGCCTAACCCTTAGTGATTACAGGCGTGATGTTATGTATGTAAAATGGAAGAATAGTATCTTTTGTAAGTCTTGCCGCTATCTATCGTGATAGAGGAAATGATACAACTTACAATTATAATTTTACTTTCTAATAATAACATAATAGGTCAAGAAATACGTTAGTAGTTACCAATTACCAAAGATTTACAGCATTAAAATCGATAAATGATGTAGAAAGCTCGCCAGGACATTAGTCTTCGTTATTAAATAGTTTTGATTTGAAATTAATGTACCAATGAAAGTAAAATATTTTATCGATGATCCAACCCGGAAAAGGAATGAACATATTTTAAGGTGCGTTATCTCGTAGAAATCTGAATTAATAGATAGGAAAAAAAAATATTTAAATCAAAGATTAACCTGAGTTTTAGGATAAAGTGTTCAACATTTCAAGTCCAAAATTTTTGGAATTGACCACGGGCGATTTAGGTTGTGCATTCAATCACAAATATATGAGGACTGCTTGATAGCAATTATCACTGATAAAATCCCTCTTTGCCGAGACCCTCTGGATCTGATAATAATTTTCGCCCATGAGCTGTGGGCACCAAGGTTATTGGAAGTATTTTTGAAAATATAGTAGGTAAGCGTTCTTTCAGCAATTTTTCATAGATTAGAACACAGATTTGTAGCTAAACTATAGAATTAATGATACAGTCACAGATATTTCCTTCAATAGGACACAATTCATTATTATTAATGTGTAAATTATAGAATCCCCATAAATTAACTCCACAGCATTTCAATTGACCTTTCCATCGACGAACCTAAATATTTGTCAAACACAAGGTTCTTCACAACCATAAATAGCTTTACGACGTCTAATAAAAGGCAATTGGCAGAGGCCTCAATTTATCAAAATGAAACATTCACTGTTGTCAGTTTGAAAGAATAATGAATAATTATCGAGCCGCAAGTGGTCTGAGTATATTGAATTATAGTGGACATGAATTAAAACATTTATTAATGTCATTAAATACATGGGTTCCTCCTTTTAAGAAAGAGGTGTGGTGTGATTGGTAGCGGGGATTTGTTTGAAGATGGAAATGTTGGTGGTCCAAAGGTTAAGAAATAGGAAGATCAGCCAAAGAATCTCAATGTGAAAACTTAGGTGAAGTGAGTTTGAAGTGTGTAGAATGGCAGTTCAGTTCAAGCTGTTGCTCCAAGTGCACTTAATTTACAGCCGGATTTTTGAGACCAAATAGAAAACTTCGATAAGTCGTCGTTCTTTAAAATTGCCTATTTTTGTAATTTTGTGTCAAGCCGCACCCAGTAAACGGAAACAAAAGGCCCTGCATCTTATGGCCTTTGTTGAAATTAGAAAGTGGACTTTTGACCACAGGCTTCTTATCTGAAACTTTTGTGCTATATTCTCGATGTTCTCTCACCCCTATCCATCTACTCACTACTCTGCTCGCACTTACTCAGCTATCGGATTCTGAATATGCGTGCTCGGAAATCCTACCACCACTATCCTCTATAGTGGTTAAAAACTAATTGGTATACACATATCAATACACACACACAACATATCATGTGATTATAACCAAAAATAATTTAATATCACAGAAATGAAATGAACAAGATAAAGATAACTAAACTGCAGGTCTAACGATAGGTGGCTCAAGAGGAACTAAAGCAAATAAATCCAAGAATTACAGACATAATCTGCAAACCAGGTGTTTTATTTATCTCCAACCAGCACTAATATTCCTCCCACTTTACTCATTAATTCCCAGATAATTAAAAGCTGAAACAAGAACAATATAAAGTTAAGATTATAAAAACTCTTGTATATTAATGCGTAATAAATTGAGAGCAATCATTTCGCCGCGACAAGTGTGGAGTAATATAAAAACGCCGGCGGCTGGTACTTTGATATCAACTTTAATATACTACGTGGGGACAGGGTTGTCAATTAAGAAAGTCACGTAAGGTGCTGCTACATTGTAAAGGAAGTAATTAATTAATGGTATTTTATCAGTCTATATCGTTGCAACTACTGGAACGCAGAAAGTGTGCAGTGATAAGGTGAAATCAGTCATATCGTTGTTAGTAAAAGGCCAATCTTTGTGTATAACTTTTCTTTCATGGAATAACTGATACTGTTAGGGTATTTCAAGTGTCCTGCAATTTGGAAGACTAGATGTACGTCACTGATGCCGCTATAAACCTGGTCTCTTACTAGGCCTAAATTGTCAAAAAGGGTTAAATCACCATCAACTCGAAAAGAAGACGAAGTGATCCTGTGATGAGTGTGGTTGAAGTCATTGAAAATTATACAATGTGAGAAGCTTAAGCTTAAGTGTGATTTTTTTTACTGCAAATTTCCATCACTATACTCCTGACGTGCTTATCATTCTCGGGGCAGTATATATTTTTTTCTTCCAAACATCTAAATTTATTGTCATCAAGGTTAAGCAATGCTTGACGAGGTCGGTCCGGGGATGGGTGACCATTTCAACATATCGAGTTTTTTAAGTTGTTGGTCCCGGCTGTCATTTGAAGATCTTTGACAGTCATTACGGGTAGTCCGAAGCTTGAGATCTGACACCAGTCTTGCCAAGGGGTACCATGTTACCCAGTTACTGGGTTGTGGAGGTCAGATAGGCAGTCACTTCATGTAAAACACTGGTACTCAGCTAAATCCGGTAAGACTGGTAGCCGACCCCAATATAGTTGGGAAAAGGCTAGGCAGATGATGATGATGATCTTTGTCGTCAGTCGACATAATTATAAATTAAGATACTTCCAATGCACTTATTCCTTGTCTTTGGTCTAACAGCTTTCTTAAAGTTTCATATTACTTTACACTTCTTGAACTATAAATCCTCACGGAAATAAAAATCTAAACTAATAACTTACAAACCTGTTCGTGCAGGCAACCCTACATAAATTAATGGCTGGATACGGGGTAACATATCGCTAGTTATAATTATTAGTTTACGGTATAAAATTAAGGGCACCGAGTTAATTGGTGCACAAACTACTGTTTCACGTTTATCGTGTGTTATATTTGTTAATTAGCCAGCTGGTTACTCACGGGTTTCTTGTTAAGGGCTGAGCTGAATCAGGACTTTTTTCTTTTCTTATTTATGCTTCTTGTTTATCAGCATCTGCTGTAATTAAAGAGATCATATTATACATTTTGTGTTGTTAGACGAAGTAAAAATGTTTTAATTTCCACTACTTTAGTTTCACTAAACTACTTTTGTTAGGGCCTCTATGCTTGGGTACTTATAGTGATCAAGTAAATCTATGTTGTTAATTTCATTGACACTGAGATAAACGTTGCTATCTTCATAAGATTCAACCATAGTGAACTTCTGTGATGTCAATCACCACCTTTGAACATTTACGAGTATCTTCTTTTACATTGTTTATTACCTTCATTCATAAAATTAATTCCAAACATAAACTCAGTACTTTATAATTATTTGAAAATAATAACAAAAGCTTTCACTAAACTAAAGCTGTCAGTCATACAATGACAGAATCATTCACAAATTTATTAAACAAACTTTCACATTAACATACGAACAGGGTTATTGTGTTCTCTGTCATACATGACATAACTGTACAGCGACTCTTGTCACGTCAATCTATTCGTCATAGTTACCAATAAAACAAACAGTTTGTCGTCAAACATACCTAAGTAATTGAATGCGATTGCAAGTGTAGTTATCGTTGGACTTCTACTATAGACCAATTTATTTTCGTTTTGTGTAGATGGCCAGTAGTTATTGTACTTTGCACTAGCATTATAAATATGCTGAGGAGAATAATGTCCGTAAGGATTGAGGAGCCATTTTTTGTATCTTAATTAAATTAATATATTTATTTAGTAGCAAGTTTAAAAATTTTGTAGGTTCGATCCTCCATTTTGTAGTATAATACTTCAAAAGTTATATGGACATATAGGTGGCTCCTCAATCTAAATGTTTGGATTGAGGAACCACGTCAGAACTAGGAACATCATGGATTAATATTTATCATAATTTGGTATGATTTTGTAGTATTTGAGAGAATTCAGTAGACAAAATCTGAGCTCGGTTGCATTAAAATTAAAAAACTTATCATACATTATATGTGGCTCCTCAGACCATACATACGACTCGTCAGTTTTCAAAGAAGCAGTAGTTCAATTACTTCGAAATTTCTTCGTCGTTTAGTAGTAAGTATATTAGATTTGTAGGACAAGAATCAGTAATTAAAAATGAGTGCATTGGGAGATATGTCACATTTTAACTGGCTCCTTAATCCTGACGTTAGTGTACCTACCTGAGATCACAACGTTACTGTACCTTCTTGAGATTACAACGGAATAAAAAACCAGAGACACTAACATTTAGTATGTATGTCTACTTAATACTTAGGTAGAGATCAACATTGTATATATTCGGTATCTGAAAAACAAATTACTTTTCGATATTCCTTTGTGAATTCGCTATTATGGGTGACCATGTTATATGAATGAAACCAGGATGACAAGTTTTTTAAATTAAATTTTTAACAAATCGACCATATAGAAATATAGGTAGGTATGTACAGATATTCTTCATATGTTTTAGGTATTTAAATGAATTTCTACATAAGTTAAAGAATTGATTAATATTGGTTGGTCGAAGCTTTTATGAATTTTACAGTGAGAATCATAGTCGTCGTAACAAAACATCTCATCCTTCATTGGGGAGTGACATTTATAGTGCCCCATGCCAGCTTCGCTAATTCCAGGTATAAATTCTGTAACGCCAACTTCGTAAAAACATTTAGTTAAGATTCATTTCGAGCGTAAACATTATTAAATTTAAAAAAACAATATTACTAAGGATGTTATGATTTTTTTATTGTTTATTTTTACGAGTATATGGTTCATAAACTTATATTTACTTTCTTTTTTACACAACTAACAACGTTATATATGTAGAAAAATTACTTGTTAAAGTTGAAAAATTTAAAGTTATTAATGTCTTTTGTGCAAAATTTTTACTTTTCCAAGTTCATTTTATAAGTTGTTCAACTATTATTAGTAAAGTTGTAAATCCTTCTTTCCTTTTAATTCCATTATATACTCCTGCCATGTTTTTTTTAACATATCAAAAAGCAATCATTTAGCTGGCAGGGGGGGGAAACTTGACTCTAACAAAAATTTGCAATTTAAAGCTTAATTTTACGCAAACAGATCCCTGAATAGAAAAATGGTTTTAACAGAACCTTAATATTTTTAAAGGCCTATTCATCGATATCCCACTTAAGGGAAAGATGAGAAAAAAAAACCTTTTGTAAGAGTGATTAATATGTATATCCATTCCAAATTATAGCTTTTTAGTACTAAAAGTCTCAGAACTAAGCTGCGGACGGACAGACGGACACAGCGAAACTATAAGGGTTCCTTGTTTTCATAATACACATTGAATTGGTGACCGTATTTTTTTTAAATATTTTATATCTAGTGAGAATGGAGACCCTAATTTGTAAATACCAACAACAAACAGTAACAGTAACAGGAAAATAAATAATATTCAATCTGTTGGACCGTCAAGGATTTCAATAATGAATTGAAATAAAATTTAAAAACACCAACAGATTTCTATTTGTATTTTTAAAAGCCAGGAACCGATAAAAAATATGTACTTTATTCATGGACACCCTACAAAAGAATATGATTGGAAATTAAAGGATTGCTAATAACTTCGTAGATATTTACTTTTTTATGGCAGGATTATACGTACATTTAGTATCAATTTATACAGAATAAGATGGTTTTTTTATCAAATTTCGGCACAATAAGAGCATTATTAGAGGATAATCTATTTACCGAAGCATCTCAATTGAGGAGCCAGTTAAAATGTGCCATATCTCCCAATGCACTAATTTTTAATTACTGATTCTTGTCCTACAAATCTAATATACTTACTACTAAACGACGAAGAAATTTCGCATTAATTGAACTACTGCTTCTTTGAAAACTGACGAGTCGTATGTATGGTCTGAGGAGCCACATATAATGTATGATAAGTTTTTTAATTTTAATGCAACCGAGCTCAGATTTTGTCTACTGAATTCTCTCAAATACTACAAAATCATACCAAATTATGATAAATATTAATCCATGATGTTCCTAGTTCTGACGTGGCTCCTCAATCCAAACATTTAGATTGAGGAGCCACCTTTATATCCATATAACTTTTGAAGTATTATACTACAAAATCGAGGATTGAACTGATATTTTTTTTAAACTTACTACTAAATAAGTAAATAAATTTGATTAAGATACAAAAAGTGGCTCCTCAATCCTTACGGACATGGAGAATATCCAAAATTAAATTTTAGTAAATCTAGATAAAGTTTTTCGTTCATTTAGGGTCTTTCTCCTACCGTCAATTTGTATATTATGGATATGAGACTAAACATAGGTCTTACAGTGCATGCTATTAAGAAGCAGGTCTGTAAACCTTTGGATAATGTTTTTGTATATGAAAGAGATTTAATAATAGCAAGCCAATTAATATGCCTCAAGAGACCACCTAATGACTGTCATTTTCCATGCATTTGGCGTTTCGTAATTATCAACTGCTATATTCCTAATATGCAAATCCTATATTTGATAGTCCATCATAACCATGAAGTTGAATATTTGTGTTCTGGGCACTTTGTTCTAATAATCGTGGAACTTTATTAGCATGTCAAAAATCGATCGTGCCAAAATAATATGTGTCGTTAGCATAACAGAAAGGTCTCGAAAGGCGAGGTAATTAGTTTTTTGGCACTTCAAATTATTCAGGCTCGAATAGACAGACGCAACGTGACAATGTGGCAACACGTTTTCATAAAACATATTATATATGTAGAACAACTTCAGTCTATAGTAATATAAAATAAATTATGTGAGTGGTGCATTCTGGATTGTATAATATTGATGGATCCGCTGCTTACAGTATACTCGTATCTGTTACAGATGATTTTCTCTTGAACTAGTTACTTCAGTAAAATAATTAGATAGCTCTAGAGAGGCTAACGATAAATGCATTTAAAGTAATAAAATATTTGGTAGTTGATTGGAAGGCATTGATATATATTAAACTGGATCGACTTTCCTCGTTTGTGAGTGTTAACAGCAACAACTTTATATTAGTGCCTTTTTTGTAAGAGCTCTAAAGTTCAACTATTCAATTGACGAACACGACTTAATAATTAATATGCAACTCACAACTTAGCCTCTTATAATGCGCTATAATGGCTACATTCCGCAATGAATTCTTAATTTCATACTCCCGGTAATTTCCTGCACTTAGCTATGTACTTTAATTTATACGGCCACTCATAGTAATAGGCTTAGCTATCTGTAATTTTGTATACTTAGTAATTATTCGATTATAAGAAGCAGTTGATTTCGGTATATGTAAGGGAATATGAAATACCATTAGTATAAAGTTTAAAATACAGGTATTCATTATCATCTTCCGGCTTTTATTCCATGTTACTTGGGGTCGGCGCAACACGTTTTCTTCTTGCATACCATACAAATATGTATGTATCCACACTGATATTATAAAGAGGACAGATTTGATTGTTTGTAAGTTTTCTTGTAATGGACAAACTCAAACAATCCTTAACCGATTTTAAAAATTCTTTGACCGGTTATTTCGAAGTGTCATAGGCTATTTTTTATCCGGAAAACAAGTCCTTTGGGGCACAGATAATATAATACTAGCATACAGATGCCTCATCCCATACAAAAAAACCGTGCCGACGTAACTAGCGTTTTTCATCTGCTTAATCTTGTTATTTTTGTGAGTACATCAATCGCGTTCGATTCCGTTTCACGGCAATAGATGGTGTTAACAGCGCCTTGCAAGTAAAAGGGTTTACGAGGTTCGTGAATATTTTTTTCTTTAAATACATTGAAGGTTCGTTTTATAGTATTTTTTTTGCACGTTGTTACAGTTTTTTTGCACCAATATGTGTTAAAATGCAAATTTTAACAATCGAAATGCCTCAGAAATTTAAAAATGCGCCATCTATGGCATCAATTTTAAATGATGAAATGTGAATTAAGAGCCCAATATTCCATAATTTTGTACTTAGGAGAGTTAATTAAACAAGAACATACAATGTTTATGTTCAATTCCAGATAATGTTAATTTTACACACATACTATTGAATTGTGTATACATGTCGCGTCATCTAGTGATATTTATTTGAACCAAATATTCTTTCTTAGCAATGAGACCCCGTGTTTGGGGTAAGCCACGGGAGCGAAGCCGCGGGGAAATGCTAGTATTTATAATAAATAAACAAATTATAGGTAAATATTCGTGGTTTTATTTTATTTATATTGAACAATAAGCAAAAGTAGATCAGTGTCCTGTTTAGGAAATAAAGAATTATTGTTCTACCTACCTATAATAAAAATGTAATATTACATTTAAAAAGAAAACTTGTGGTATTTATTCCACATCTACTTACGTTTCAAAACACTTTACATATCATCTTCATATCTTTTGATATTGTATCAATTTTTGTTACTCTTTTATAAGTATTCTTTGATGTTTTTATTACCTGTAAAGTATATTTTTAGTTATCTCTGATTGATTTGTATTCTTCAACTTAATTTATTTTGCTTTTTTGCAAAATTATGTTTTATTTTATATTCTGACATTTTCATCTGACATGATATCTGTCTGTCTATTTTATTTTCTTAAGCTATAGACATACCATAGGTATCATGGACTACCCAGACCTTTCCTTAAGCTAGTTGTACATTATTTTAAGGGCAGCGCAGACTGACCCGCCTTTGTAAAGCCGTTTTTATTCGTTCTGGTCTTATTGAGATTTGAATTTGAAATTTAGAAGGGATGGCAGAACGAGTGGAAAACGGGCGTCAGCTTTTTTTAGTTTGGAATCTGGCTGTGAACGCTGAGACTTGGTTTTTCTACTTGGTACTCGTATTACGAAGTAGACTATTTAATCTAAAAACTCTCTAAACCTTATTATCCAGCTTGTGTACCTGTAAAAAAATCTGAAGTGCACTAAAATATATACTGTGAGTGTCATACTGTGTGTGATTTACTTACGTATCTGGCAACTAGCCGTTTCACTCCTGGCTTCATGCCTTCCTGTCTACGGTATGCCTACATAACTACATACTAAACCGTGTGTCTGCTAGACCATCGTGGTGCCTGCTCGCGTGTCTCTCTCGAGCATACAACGACTTTTTGAAGAGTTCCAGTCCATCCAGCTGCCTGTTTAACGGATTTGCTACCTACCTGCCCGATTGCCTGCTTGGCCGTCGTGGTGTCTGCTCACCTGTCTACCTCGGGCATTCTACGTCCTGCTGCCCGTGCTGCTGCCTGGTTAGTTGCCTAACTCAAGCAAACCACGTCGTGCGAAGCCGGCCCATAGTTTTAATACTTAATAACCTTTTTATTTTCATAGCTTTAATTTAATTTTTATCTTTTTGTCTTAATTTTACTAACGTTGCTTACGTATAGCTCTCCGGAGCTTAACGTAACGTTACAAATTTTAATTTAACTACTCAATCAATAACAAAAATAATAAAAAAACACACTTAACAACCGCAATGCCAACCTGTGATTCAAGAATAAAAAAAAACATAATTATATAAAATTTATTGCGAAAAATAGAACAAAATAATAAACGACTTTAATAAATAACTAGGTAAACTCGCAATAGCTTAGAACAGCATAATAAAACATAATTATAACCGTTATTAAGTGTAATAAAAACGAGTTATTAAATTATTCAAGAATCCTGTCGTAAATTTTGTCTTTATCTAGTCACGAAAAATGTTTGTGCCGTAGTTTTATTGTTAGTGATGTTAGCTTGTGGTTATTGCGAATAAACTATTATAACACAAAAGATTCCATTAAAGCATGAGGAAATTTATATAGTTCTTCACTATCCTATGAGGTTTTATACATATATTATATACTGTCTATATAAGGTAGTATATATAAATACTATATTATAAAGTCACGATGCGATATGGCGCGTAATTTTTAACATAATATCAACATGTTATCTGAAAGAGGTCCACTGAAAGATATAGGCCTTCCCTAAGTGATGGCACATCGGGCAGTCATGTGTGTCTCTCATTTAAAGGATTCCCGCAGCCTTTACTAGGCCATCGGTCCACCTTATGAAGGCCTGCCAGAGCTGTGATTTTTTATCGAAGATTACACAAAAAGGTACAAATATCAGTCGTTGCGCTGAAAAAGTACCAGAGCTAGAAATAGCCTACTTATCTTGATATAATTATCTACAGGTGGTATGTAAACCTCAAGACCTAATTATTTATTTTAAAAATAATTATTCAATTAACTAATTTAAAAAAAACAGTTAAATTTTGAAGATTAATAGCAAATAAATCAGAGTAAATCATTTTCATGATGCAGGCATGACTCAATCACTATTCACTTAAAAGTTTCTCAATATTTGTGATTTGAAGTAAATCATTTTATCGTTCATTTTTGTATAGAGTAATGAAGTCATTCATAAAAAAATAATGTAGACTTGAATAGGCCTTCAATTCATTAACGTTTTCAATCTACTTACCCATAATTACGTTGCATCAATAAAGCCACACAAAAGTAATCTATACACGCATAATTTAACTCTCTCGTAACTTCCATTACTACCAAGACAAATTACATTTATCAAATTTCTTAACAAAACCTTCTAACATTAATCAAGATTCTGTAGAAATTATCACTTTAACTCACAACATTTCAATAAGAAGGTAAACTAGCCAATTAAACTAAACAGTTTTCTGTAAAAACAGCGTATAATTATAAAATTCAACTGTACCATTATAAGGGGAAATTAAGCTATTAGCTGGAGAAACAAGCTGGCGTTAATTTATACAGCTTAGCTTAACAATGCAAGCCCACATTTCGGTATCAAGGTTCAAGACAATTATGAGGGGAAAGTCCGCAGCATACTGAGCGAATGTTACAAGACAGTCGTGACGTATTTGGAGCGTACTTGTTGCATGGAGCAAGATAAATGCTTGTGTTATATTTTTGGAAAATATTCTGCAACGGAAAGCTAGCAATTCAATCGGAGTAAATTGTTATAAAGTACAGAATATAATAAACAACGACATGTAATTAGGGTATAAATTTTATGACACTAAAAAAAGTTAACAAAATTGTCAGATTACACCTTTCTTTTACAAGGACTTTAACGAAGGCATACTTTAACAACTGTAAAACCTCAGTTTACTTAATTGAATCTTACAGCTTGCAATAACAGCAGCAAATAAAATCTTTCATAAGAAAATAATTAATTTAAAAATTATCACAATTTCGCAAATCACACTTTAGTTACGACGTTCAACTAAGACTTACAATCTTTTTTAATTGATAAACTAATTTTGCAGTAGCCGTTATACAATTTGCCGTAACGTAGGCTAAGGATAATTTCGCTAACATTCGTTGTCTGAGCGACTAATTATATTCGTATAATTATATGAATTTACGTCGTTCAAAATTATGAAGAAATCTACGATGGGCGCCTTTTTATGGAGGAAATTAACCGACGGTGACGAGTAGGACAGGGGCCATTATGTTATAAACGACGTATGTTTACGAGGCATACTTTAACTTCATGCTCCTTTTATTTTACGAGGTGGGTTGTCCCTCGTGTTATTGGCGCTATGTGAAGCAAACTTTTACCAGGAACGAGAGGAAAATGTGGTCGTGGAATGAGCCCATGTAAATTACTGATATTCCGCTGCATCCGGTATGACTTAAAGTTGATAGTAGTAGTTAGATAGGGAAAAGTTTAGGTAGATTGATTTTAATGAGCCTATATAATTTTATCCACATACTAAATCTGCTGACAGTAGCAATAAGAATGCTGATATATCAATTCAAATGTATTTAGAAACAACCCAATACACTGTATACAGTCCCAGTGACTGAGAAGTGAATATCAAATATGCAGTTGCTCCATATAAAATTCTGGTAGTCAGCTCTATTTAAACTGAAAGTCAACCACACATTTGGAAAAAGACTGAGTAGATGATGATGACACTTTGTATACAGTTTTAGGATTGTCCATATGCAACAGAATGTATAGTTGTTACAAATGATAATGCACCATGCAGAGCAAGCATGTACCAGCAACAAAAAATCTGCCAGCATCCACCCGTATGGCATTAAAACATAATCCCCTAGGAATACTCGTGATTACCATGCTATGAGCATCAATATAATAGACGGTCATTATCTCATAAACAAGGGCCTTTAGGAGAATATGTAGCCATTATAGTAAATTCAGGGTGAGAAATAATTAGACTTAATTTATGATAAGGCGTTTTATAATATTACTTCAATTCGGTAGCTTATAATGGGCTATTTAAGTATAGAATAAATTATAGTCGTTTAAAAAACTGTCATTGGTGACACTAATTGACAAGTTGATTTATTACTGTAATGACATCAGAGGTAGTCTATCGTAATTGTTTGAGCATGTAACAGCTGGTAGTTAGTTGGAGTAAATTGGAAGTATTATCGTAGTTTTTTCTGAACATCGATCATTTTTGATCCACCCCATAGATACGTTCTTATTGGTATGCAGCTCCCAAGTTGCGCCTTCACGGCCGTTCGTTCTAATGTTCTACTTTAGATCGCATTAACACCTGTCTAAAGAGTCCACAAGTACACGTTATTTCTTTGCTGATTAATGATGTTCCTTAAGAACTCATCTGTTATAACTGCTTTATTTTGTCCTGTGACGCTGTGAATCAAAGATCTCTGATTCATGTAAAGCGCCACCAAAAGGGCAATGGAGATGTAAGTTACATCCTTAGCGTTCCCATGCGTGGTCGAATTAGAAATGAAGAGATACGCAGGAGAGCCAAGGCCACCGACGGAACGCGGTGTTGACTTGAAACGCCCCGCCTCTAAAAAGTTGGACCTAACACCACGTGAAGCCCTCGCGAGGGTCCGTTGGATGCTAGAAGTACAGAGCCGGTCGATATGGAAACGCTGGGTAGTTTTATCTTCAGCAGTAGAATTATTTTGACTAAAATGATGATGAAAACCAAATAATAAATACTCAGAATCTAACGATAATATTAGGTATGCAATTTTACATACAATCATTTTCAAATGATGACTAAACACCACCAAACACAAACTGCATATAAATCAAGACCGTGACCAAACACGTACTTTAAATAAAAAGGCCATTTCCAAAGTGACTCTTTGAATCAAATTTACGACATGCATGACAACATAAAGTATATGCCCGCCAATACTTCAATGTTGTCACCTCTGAATTAGAATGTCGCTAAAATAGGACGTAAAGGTGCAGACGATGTGGTCTCAACCCCAAAGGTATTATGCGACGGTTACGTGACTCTGCATAAATCAGCTGAGGATAAAAAACAATGCAGAAATAAAAACATCGATCGTGAGTCCAGTTTGGAAGTGAAATGTTCCGTATAAGTTAAAAAAAGAGGGAGGTAAGTGTGTTGATACAAATTTACTAGATTTTCTTTATAAGACATAAAAACAAAGTGATGGAAACATGGGCGAGATGAAAACGAAATTGATGATGAGAAAGTAAGTTAAAAGAAAAGAGAGATAAGAAACTAAGGTAGATGATAAATATGCATCACTAACTACGTCATACAAGGAATGGATGAGAGACGTGATGTACATCACAGTATATCATAGTACCATAAACGTAAAACTAGGAATCATAGGAGAAATGAAAATGAGAAAGATGGAAAAAGAATTAATCTCTTACAGAAGATAAAAAGTCAGAGAATTATTATGGATGAAACATCACTATTAGCGAATATGGTTCCTGTTTACTATTTTAAAGGATACATGCATAAAAATATTGATATAAATCCAGGTTCTGAACACACCAAATTGCATCAACAATATTTTTTTATGTTTCAACAAAAACTCCACTAGAAACCATTATACCAAAACGCGAATTTCCTCTCAGAAGCCTATATTTCAAACCACATAAACTAACCTACAGCGTTCACCCTTTTCAATTACGGAACCTTAAAAAAACAATGCAAAATGGCGACGGTCGGTCGTTTGTTTAACTGCAAATGGAGTTCGCGCTTCGCCGTATGCACATATTAATTTTATTGCCAGCTCAGACGAATACTGATTGCGGGGTGCCAGGTTTTTTGATGTCCTTGCTTTTGTAAAAGGTGTGTGTCTTGTTGAAGATTTATGTCGTGATAAACATGCTGATTGGAGTGAAAGTATTCGGGGTAAGGACTGTTGAATAGTTTTTGTCTGCATGGTGGTCGGTGGTTGAGCTTTTGGGGAAAATTCATGCGAATTACCTACATAATGTTGTAGTTTTTGTCGTATCGCCTTACTGTGTAAATTACCTAGTTACCTTCTTATTTTCAACTATCAAAATCATTCAGATTATCCACAAGCTCCATGTAGTCTGTGCCTGCAATAGCCTGCCCAATAAATTGACGATGTAACTCACACTTAATCACCAAGCATCAAAAACTTCCTCATTATGATGTCATAGTATGTCGGTTTCTGTCTATTTCATTGACTCCCAGATTCATTAAATTAAATCAAGACTCGCTACAATAATTCCAGCGCAAATCCGCTTCAGCTCTAAAATTTGTAATAGCGCCATCTATCGCTCGCGGCCGGCAAACGTCACACATATCATGTGCACGCGCACCCATCAATTATACGTACAAAACGAACAACATACACCCACAAGACAGTTTTACAGAAGGTCTAATACTGAAAACAGTACACAAGAACTCACACTCCAAACAAAATAGAGTTCAGTTAGAACAGTATAAAATAAATGCAGTTTCAGATAAAAATCTATATGTTTTTTTTTTGAGGATCTTCTTGTTATTTAATTTCGTCCAGTATTGTGCAAAGTAGGGGCCGCCCGCCATTGCCCCGTAGAAAGAGACCTCAAGCAAGCCCAATTACCAAACCAGACAACCCAAGACAGTACTACTTGATGCGGGAAAGTTAGGAGTCCCAACACCAAATAATGGGATCAGGGAAGGAAGAACAACAAGAAAAAGATTGTGTATAGTGGATCTTCTGCATTATACGGCAAGTTATGTACAAAACGAATACCGTCCGACTGCTGCGGCCGCGTGATTTACTGCGGCCCAAACGACTGCACAACACTGTTGAACTAAATGAAGACTGCACACTTGATGGAAAGGAAATTCTAATTGAAACTTAGTATTTATTTAAAAAATCATAATATATATAGACAAGAGATAGCCAGCGTAACGTAAGAAAGAAACTAAACGTAAATACATAATAACTGTCGTAATGATGGTTTATCTTCCACATAGGCATTAAATCCATTGAATGTTAGTACATTACATACGTACTAGTATTCAGCTGCATTTGGTTTGACTGGCAGCTAAACCCAATATAGCTGGCAAAGAATAGATCATGAGGTGGCAGGATCTCTTCTTCAATGACACTGAAAATGATTTTGTAATTGGTGCAAACTTTTAGTTCTCGGTTTCACTAAAGCTAAGTTACGTCTGAGTTCCCTATCATCAGTAACTCGTCAGATTTCAAAACAAGAGAGAATAGGCAAACTTTTAGGCTCACTCCTTCCATCGTAGACCTCATCCATAGCTTTCATTAAACAACGTTCTTCGTGTTGATTGTTCCATGTTCTTCAGTACTCAGCCACATATCTGTCATTTCGATGATTGATTACAACTTTCAAGACACAGCCCAAAGATCCAATTCAATTACCCACTTGGCTACAACTTATTAGCTCATAGCTCACATCAAATCCGATGAAACCGTCTAGCGAGGAAGCAACAAACATACTCCTATGATTCACGCAGCTGTATGAATGCGTAAATTGGTTAATTATTCGCAAAGTGCCGACTGGAGCGAGCTTAGTGTGATTTGTTGCTGAGTTTCTGAACTGATTTGGTGATATATACCTGTGTATTGTCTTGTTACTTTGAGAGTTTTGGAAGACATGTAATCATCCTTTACTTGGCTTTACGAGTATCTGTATTTGTTGCGGATATGCGGTAAATCTTCTACTTCGAAGAGTTTGAAGATCTACAGACATGTGTCATCATTTCAGCCAAAAGACGTCCACTGCTGAACAAACACCTTCCCCAAGTGGCACTACATTCTACATCAGTCGGTCCTGTGGGTCTCGCATTCAGCGAATTCTCGCAGCTTTAACCGGGCCATCGGTCCACCTAGTGAGACAGATATATATAGATAAAACATTTATTTACTGCGCATAAAAGACACAGCACAGCACACAAAATGATAATTAAATTATTTAAATTTACATATATTTAAAACAAGGTGCCAACATTCAAACAAAAAGGAAGCAAAATTAAATAAATAAAAGTGATACTACTATAACATACTCTAAACAATCAAATACCGAATATACACAGTGCGGTGTGCATCTTAATGTTGCAACAAATGGGAGTCCAGCACAGCACGTGTCATGCAAATATACCTGATGCTGATAAGCATGATGAGAAGCCTTCGAAAGCTGCGTCTTCTGGTACGTGGTCGCCGGCCCAGAATTTTCCGGCCCCGTTGACCATCCCTGCCCACTGGCACTTGTTCGGCAATTCCATCCGAATTGTATTCTGAAACTTTATTTTTAATCGCCACCAGTCATGTTGTTTCAATCTTGTATTTTGTCAAATGCTTGGGGATTTTGGTTTGCTACTGATAATGGTCCTATTTTAAAGAATAATGTTTACGTAATGTTTTTTTAATAATGTTATTTTAAAACTGATCCAAAAAGAAGCATTAGCAGTAGCTGGGCATAAAATTTAAGTGAAGACTAAGGCCAACACATTTAAGAAAATAATACTGAAGCAGCAGCGTTTGTAGTATCATAACTTACAATAATACACATCAACTAAAACGATGTTACTGGTAATAAATTTATCATCATAGTGCATTTGGAGCTAGATGCATTTAAATAACAAATGTCTGGAGTTTGTGAAAACAAACAGAAGTAGCAATCTACTTAAAAACGTATTACAAACAGAACCATTTACGTCAAACCATTCACAAGCTTTATGAAAAAAACATTCCATTTTATTATAATTTATTTTCATTTGGATATACAAATCCGTCATCAGCATCTTAGAATCCGTTCTATGATGGACACTGTCTAATTCTCGTCAATGCATTTCCGTCATAAAAATACCATCCACATTTCAAACACTGCCATAAAACATTCTAAAAAGCTCAACACAGTCTGCCATCTTCTTAACAGTAGGACATTAAAGTTAATAATCACACCACATCAATCGTCGTTTCAAAGAAAACCGTTGCAATTGGCCTTTGAGACTCCGCTCATTAGCGCCGCGCTTGACACATCAAAGAACGTCACGTCACTTGTCACATACGTCGCTTGTCGGGCCCTGTCACCATTCGTCAACTGTCACATCTGACAGCCCCTGTATGATTAATAGACGAACTGATTATTCGGCCGTTTTTTTTTTTTTTTTGTCTTCTTCGCTTTTTGTCAACACAAAAGCTGTCAAGCGCGTTTGTGGCGTGACGTGAATCGATATTGAGATGTATTGAAATGTTAGTACAGAGCTTTTCTTGTAGGTGTTGAATATTGTTTTCAACGTGTTCTGTGTCTGATAGATTTTCAAACGCAGTTTTATTTATTGCATCGTAATTAAATCAATTCTTGCTAGCATAACTTTCATTCCGATTTAAACGTTTTATTTGAAATTCAAGTAAACATAGAATCGAGAACATCGACAAGCTAGCCTGACGTTGTGCATCACTAACAGCGTTCAGACATAAATTACTTCAAAAGTGATTTACTCACGCCATACAAATCGCCGTCGACTAGTCGTTGCGGCCCGTCTCCGCCTGTCTGTGCTGTTCAAAGGCCCTGACTGACAGGTGTGAATGATGGTTGACTAGACGCACGTAGACTGACAATCGCAATCACCAAAGAGCTCCACCGTTTTCTTTGAAGATAATAGTTTTGTTTTTGGTACATTGAAAACCGTTTATTTTTCTTACACCGCTAACAAAACATTAGTAAGTAGTTTCGAGAAATAATGCAATACTTTTTCGATTCAATGCAAATTGATTTTTTTGGTGATTGATTATATCTACGTATGCTGCTTCGTGATTTTAAAATGTTCTTAAAATATTGTGAGGGAAAAAATATCACTTCAAGCGTTTTAAAGCTCTAACGTTGGGCGTCTTTTTTATCGTGGCCTCTTGACGAGCCTGTCAAGAACATAACTCGCAAAATAAAACACGTGCGGAGTGGCAGCCACAAATCACATTTTTTAATCGAACTCACGTCTCTGTGCAGCGACAAACGCAGACCACACATTAAAAAAGCCTTAAACTCTTCGACATAAGGTCTAGAATCCTTTAAATAATACGTGACTTAAAGTTTGCTGCATTTCAGTGTGCAGTCACGTCGCACCGCGCGGAATGCTATCGACATCCGCTAAACTATCGACGTTGGCACAACACTAATTGCTCTTTTTGTGCGCCTCGTTTCTCACAATGATTTACGTAATGCTCCTACAAAGAGCGTAATCGTATCATTAATGCTTTAAAATGACTTTAACGGCCCATTCCAATGATTTAGATTGATTACAGCAGCGAGGAATAAAACCTATTCATAAGTAACATCATATATCAATGAGTCTACTGTTACGTTCACGTCATAGTGAATTGTTATTTGTTCAGAGTAGCGAAATTTATGAAAGATTAGATTTATTTGGTACGTAAATAATGAAAATAAAAATAAATCAGATATTTGATTGTAAAATAAAGGGCTATTGAAGAAGATACATAGCTCTGTTTAGAGCGAGCAATGAGTAGTTTATGATGACCAACCAACGTTTCTACTATTTTGGAAGAAGCTGGCTTTAGCCCTGCTGGAATTATCACCATTCTTGCAGTCTTGTATCTCAGGATCACAGTTATTAAACATGTCATGATGTGTATTTAGTGCGAAAACATTAAACAACACTACTCATGAATAAAGTTACAATAATAAACAATAAAAAACTTATTGTTATTTTGTGTGAGTACTAAAATTTGAAATGTGCACACGTACTATGTTAAAACACAGTAATCGCGTTAACAACGCAAAATGTCAAACAATTCGTGCCTAAAACGAGCGTAGCGTGCTAATGTGAACGGATCTTTGTACTAGTGCCGTTACCCGTCAGTAGCACATCGAAAAACTGTCGATGAAATATCTAAATTTAAAATAGTGGTGGACAAGATGCATTTGTCATGTAATCGGCCAGATAAGGTAGCTCAATTAAAAATTTATCCCTACGGCGGCTTGGTGTAATTAAGATAGTAAGTGAGCATAGATTATAGGAATTACGACGTGCGGTTATCTGTGACAGGGAATGGCGGGAAGCGATTTTCATTTGTAATTAGCGGCGCCGTAGAGATAAGCCTTAACTTGTGTTTTGAGTACGTCAATATCTTTTATCGTTTCGAGTGAAGATGTGACTTGTAATTTAGTTGCCCAGGTAAGGAAGCTGTTTAAGTGTCGTTTCGTGCTTGAGTGTTGATAAGACGAGACATTTAGATTAAATTGTTTTGCAGATACGTTTTAACATACTGTAAGTCAGACCAGGCTTCCTTGATCAGGACATGCATGTGATGGCCGGTTTCTGAATTAGGAATTTGGAGTCCAGTATATGTCAAATTCTACTTTAGCCTAAAAACCTAACAAACTTTGCCATTAAATTAGGATTTGACTTGTTATTTACTCCATATTTTCTATTCAGCAACCTGCCCTAAGACAATGGTGGTAATTGAAAAGCGAATATTAAAAAAATAGTCTTTTTAACGATAGAATCATGTTTGTTAATCTCACCTGATGGTAAGCGATAATGTGGTAGACGGTGAAACACGCTTGCCTAAAAGTAACACATATGCACTCTTGACTTACTTTTTTTTAAAACTTGACTCACTTTTTGGTTTAAAAATTACTCAAAAAATTATTGACAATGTACACCCATCACTAAACTAACCAATTTAAGGTAAACGGCCTAATGACACTTCGGACATGTAATCTCGATTCGCTCAAATAGCAGCAAATTGGCTCGTTGTCGTAATATTGATACTAAATATTGATAAACTAAATTATATTGACACTCCTGTGTATAGTGCACGGTAAATGGCCGCCAAGGTAATTAGTCTAGTCATGTGTGAGGAATAATTATGAACTGGTATAAGAGGGTGCTAATTTATTTTAGTTATGCATGTGTAGTTTGCTGATGAGTGACGGAATGTGTACACAAATTTGACGTGGTAGGTATAGTTGAGTGACATACTCTCACTGATATTATTTTCATTTCTGGATAATGTTGTATCCAGACTACGTATATAGAGAGATGATAATAAAAATGTGATAAGTAAACTATATTCTAAAATCTAAGAGTCAATAAGCCAAAATATAATAATGTTATTAAAGCATAATGTAGACAGTTATGTATGATAAAAACCTAGAGTGAAAAGGTTTAGTGGAAAGGGGTCCTTAATCTAAATAAACAAGACAACTTGGATGGTTTTCTATGAATCCATGATCCGTTTAACAAATACTAAGTAACCCATTTCACCTTCAATATACTGACGATGCAATGAAGCATCGCCCATCTCCCATGTAATTTACAGCAACTGCCAACAGTTCCTACTCCTAAATAAAACACTCTAATAAGACGTCTTCTAAGAAATCTAGACTATTAACTCTAAACCTTGGCACCAAATGACGTCAATTTGCCAGCGGTTATCCAGTCACATATCGGCAGACTTTACAACTGTTACCGAGGAATAAATCGACAACTTTATGTCGACACCCGTTATCCCCCGACTAAGCTTTGCAAACTAAGATAGAGTAAAATTGGATTGAGGACAACTTGATTAGGTGAATAAGACAGAGGTACTGTTGTAATTCTTGCTGTAAAATACTGGATCGTAATCACCGTTGTTGCAGATAAAATCCGTGGTATATCGGTTCAAATATCTGTTGGGAAGGCAATCTACTTAGCTGATGTTATCTAGACAGTTATTGTGTTATCAAATGCTGGTTTTACTTTGTATAATGCCAAAACATCAAATTTAATCTCTTTGTTTGTTGCGATAGAAGCATATTGTTATGGATCTACTCATAAAATGGAATAAGCAAACACGTGGCAAATTGGCAAGACGAGGTGCATAAAATTCAGTAAGGCAAAGAACTCGACTCAGTGATGTTTGACTAGCAAAACAGGCTTTAGTTATTTTAGATATTGCAGCGTTGCAGGTCATAATGAAATTGGCACCCGAATTACATACGTAATTGGATTCAAAAGATGCCTTTCCAACGGAAGTGGAATATTGAAACTGATGACAATCAGTCCGATATTAATATTTAACAATATGCACGTCACAATTTACGGAATTCCCGTTGAAACAAAAACTGACTCATCTCACGCTCCGACCACACAACAATCAGATTCTTCACAACCACCAACAGTAACTTTTAAACAATCTCCTCAACAAAAATTCAATACCTTCAACAAAAGGCAAAAACTTGGAATTGTAACCATTATCACACAATACCTGTTGGTTATTCCATTCCTCGTTAATGTTTTAACAAAACAAACGGTAAAACTCGATAAAATTAATTTAACCATACTATATTATTATAAATGCTAAAGTAACTCTGTATGTCTGTCTGTTACCTTTTCACGCTTAAACTGCTGAACAGATTTAGATGAAATTAGGCGTGGAGATTTATTATTTATTTATAAATAGTAATTCAAAACAATACAAATACCAATTACATTAATTAACATAGAAATAGTAAAAAATAACAATGGTGACAATTTTGTCGCAGATATAATCAATAGTTCACATAACAATACAATTAACATGACACAGTGGAGTGGCAATGTATGTATAATCAATAAATCATAATTCAAAAATAACAATACAATTAAGAGATATTTAAAGACCCTGGGAAGGACATAGGATAGTTTTAATCCAGGAAATCATGTTTAAGTTGGTGGAAAGTGTTGTGGAAGTTTGTATGGTGGACCAATAATTTCGAAGTACTAATGCAACGCAGCGCCAAAGTCACGGGAAAAAGCTAGTATTATCGATAAATTGGTAGCACAACAAACACATCCGGACTTGTCCGACTTAAGGCGACATGTTAAAGATTTATTTGGTGCATTTTTACGTAACAATCCCACTGTAGTGAATGTGGTAATTATGTGAGAAGCGGACATTACAATTAGCGTTATGTTTACCGGTAAAAGTGTCGGTGTTTTTTTGCTAAATCGTGTGACTAAAGTGAGGATAATTATGATGACTCAGCTTTAGCTTGAGAAACAAAGTCTAGAGTGTGAAATCTGATTATTTTCTGAGACAGCTTGAATATTTTAATTAGTTATGGGTTGTGAGATTAACAACGCTACTTGTAATGTTATTGTGAAAACAATAAACTGTTTATTTAGTTCTGTGTACTTAGCTGTGATGAATATTAATTAAAATTCATTCCGTCGGTGTACCTAATTATAAAATTTATTTGACGACTTTTCTATTTGTTTTCAAAGTTTTCTTAGTGAAAAAGAAAAGTTACCCCGGATCCTTATCATCATCATCGTCTGCAGCCGTTGACTTCTCCACTGCTGGACGTAGGTCTGTCTTTTCCCCACGCTTCGCTGCTTAACCAGGTTTTACCCGCGCAGAAATCTACATGCAGTAAATTAAGAATTAAACAATAGGATAGTTGACAAAAATATATATTTAGTCCGTCAGTTAGATAACCTAAAAATATTGGACACGTATTTTTCGTTTTGCCATGTAAACAAAAGATTACGATGATAAGGTGCGTTAAAATATCGTGTGACGTCACGGTGTGCTACACTTTATAAATAATGACAAAGTGACGTCACAAGCCCCCATTCCTGAAGTTTGATGCGCTTTATCTTTGTCAATTTTTATTGATTTGATAAATCAAAAAATATGGGTCCAATATTATTTGATAACCTCACTGACGGACTAAATAGAATTATTCTTTTTCTACCCAGATAACATCCCTATTGTTGACTAGGGTCTGTATCAAAGAGCACAATAATCTACAATAGCTCTGAAAACATGACAATTTGACACAATAAGCCATTTAATATTCAAAGCCTAAAATAAACGCTGAATATTTGATCAGCACTGGACGCATGTCAGTGTCTAGATTATCATGCCTAATTAATTAGCTGAATTATAAAATAGTGAAATCATCATATCTGAAATCATTTTCGTAATTGCTTGTAGCTTGTAGTAGTTTGATTTATGATGGACCTGTCAGATTATAATCTATAGTGGCAAAAACTTCTCGGACAATATCTAATCTAAACTCATTGGCCGTATGGTTGCATTCGCTACTGCTGAAGACATCGAGGCCACTGCAGGATGATGATGATGATGATGAAAACGCCTGCCTGGGTTCAAATCGCGACCTACAGCTTGTAAGTCGCGGCCTTTACCACGGGGCCACCACTGCTCTAATGTAGATACCATAGGCATACTACTGCCTAAACATTCTGTAAATACAAGCGTGATGTTATGTCTAAGACCATTATTTAGGATTTCAATATCTTGCCTGACATTTTGACTCTTTTTTTGTAACTGGAGTAAGTTAGAGATATACTAACTCAAGACTTACGTAAAACAGAACACTTAATTTTAAATACTGTCACGTTTTTCCATTGCCTACATCTTGATCTTAACCATACAAAAAGCCATCCATCACTGTCATACAAATGAACCAATTAAAATGCGTGGCGTGTATGAATCTGAATGGCGTTTACTTCCGTGATTCAATGATAATGAATATTCCAATGATTCAGATCTTGATCGACGGCTTCTAGATACAGTGGACTAATAACATCGTTGGAATTATTTATGACTTGTTGAATTCTAAATAGGTCGACAGTTATTGGTTGGATTTGGCATGAATGAAACAATGCCGGTATGCTTAGGATGACTCCACATTTCTAATTTATTCGAGTCATTTATTTCTGATGAATGGATTGTTTGATGAGTAATATTAATGAAAAGGGAGTCAGTAGCTAAGGGAGGTGACAGTGTTGCAGTTGACCAACACCAAGTAATATGGGACAAGGCCAGGAAAATGATTGAGTCACTTATTTCTTAAATCGAGATCAAGAGCTGAATCATCATGGACATTATATTTTTGCATTACTTACTAGACCTGTTATTGCAGTCTTCTAGCTGCTTGAGTGCAGACATAAACATCCTGAGTGATTGCATCTTGCCACTGTGATACTCCAGTGTTTTGTGACGTGACTAAGCATTTTAGACTGGCAAAGTGAAGATCATATATAAAGTTCAAATTAATAAGCCTTCTAAATGTATTAAGTGGTCAACTCAAACACGGCGATTCCAAAATAATGACTCAAAGTGTTAACATGCTCAAGTCCTTCTCGTAAGCCACAGCGATATGCATGACTTATATCCAACAATAACCCAACATTCCTACATACTGTTAGACGTATAAGCAGTAAAATATTGCCCATAAAACACTATCATTATCTCCCATAACGTGACGTCACGACCTCCCATCATTCACCATCACTTGCTCCGTAATTCCCTATAACACACGCTCGACATGATGAAGACCAAGATATCGAACACATCATCCATCACTACGAAAATGGAGGAAGTTTCTCCGTCTTATTATAAACTGTAAGTGATTTAGTATCGATATAGCAATATTTTATCGATATTTATGAGCATCACTAGGAACACATTTGGGCCGTACATAAAGTAGATGTTTAGTGTTGTACTTTGGTGTAATATTTATATTTTGGGGAGCCGTTTTTTAGATTGTGTTGACAGATAGAAATGTTAGAATTTAAATAACAGTTCTTTTAAACGAAAACATGTTTGTTGAAGTCACTTTTTAAAGTTAAAAGCAGTGGATCTTCACCCAGATAAAATAAAAATTAAAGGCAATTGATTTTTTATTAGAAAAACAATCCAGAGGCTCAAGACAAGTGCCATTTTATCAACGAAAGCAACCATATAGTGGTGCGTAAAATGTCAAAAATGTATGTGATTGCAAAGTGCTGTTTAAATGTTACGTAATCAATCCCATCACGTAAGTCATGTGCTCTTTTTGGCATTTCGAAAATCTCCATCACTGATAAAATGATAGAGATAACTTTCTTTAACTATCAGTGTTCATTTCAGGACTGGTCGAGCCAGTATAAAGATACACAGATATTTGACATCAAAAACCAAATTACTGAGCCAGCAAACCAGATTTCTAGAAATCTCAACAAACGTACTATCACTATTTTACTCATATCCAAAGCCCCAACCACAATTACCATCACAGACCGTTTTCCGCAACTATTTCCTAAATCTTCAACCCACGGACGAGGTAGCAAGCCACTGAATATTTCATTGAATAACTACAGGGATACACTGGCAATTAACAAACCTGGCATACCTGATTATACAGGATCTAACGGAAAGATGCGACCATATTTTAAAAGCTAGACTAGCTCTGCCCATGTATATTAACAACTTCACGAAGAAAGTTAAAAAAATATTGTATCTATCTCCCATACTTTAGTCAGCTGACGACAACCTTGTATGGAAATTCCATCCATCTTTGGGGAAAGTTTTTCATTTACATGAGCAGATGCAGTTATTAAAATATGATCGGACGTTTCTGTTACACCCTGTACTTGAAGTTGGTCTTCAGTAGCAAGAAGCTGAGACTTTTAAGTTTTTTTTTATAGTTTATTAACTAAAGCATTTTTTACAAACAATTATTGAATATATTAGCATACCAACACAAACCATCGCGGGTTTAATAGAAAAAGAAAAGTTCGGTAGCAAGAAGCTGGTGTGTCGGGTCTGCCATCGCGATAAGACAGGTGGAGACCTTTTCTGTGGTAAGATGGCTACCGGATTGCGGATGCGGTTGAAGAAGCATTTTTTTTGGTTTATAATTTAATAATTTGATGAAGACCAGTTTTGTCAAGTATTGATTTGGTACGACCATGATGACCATGGATTCAGTGTTTCAGAAGATTTTTTAGTCTAGTACTTTTTGAACAGTCATCAATTTCCTCGCAATCGTGATGCCTACACATTATAACAGCAGATTTGTCCAGATGCTTGGTCTGTTTGTTTTGGTTTAGTTGATGTCCTCAATCAATATTCTCCACAGCACAAGCATGCTGCTTACTAATAATTTTGTCAAACGTAGTGATTGATTTATTGATTGCACGTACAAACTTTTAACACACAAACGACAAAAGTCACAAATCTAAATAAATTCGGACAAGTCACCAACCAAATAAGACGTCGCCCACCTCACATTACAATTCAATCGCTAAAAAATCAATAAAGAAGTACAAACATCAAACATACCGCATCCACCGGACGCAACACGCCACTCCCGCGCATCGTAAATCAAGATGGAGGCGATAACAAGCGACCACTCATAAAAGCAACTACGGGAACGATTTTACGATTCATAATTGTACTTTATTAAATGACCGCCACTTGCATTTTAATGGAAGAATTTTGAGCAATAAAAGTTTGTTGGGTAACATAGAGTAGGTAATAACAGATCAGACAATACGTTGTCTTCATCAACATTGGTATGTTTTTACCAGCTACTAAGTTGAAGAGGTCAGACAGGCAGTTGCTCCATGTAAAATATTAGTATTACTGGAAGCCGACACGAACATTGGTTGTGTGTTACATCCACAGTGGTTAAACGATACAACAAATAAACGCCACTTTGAAAGAGTAAGCTTAAAGGGAATTGGTTCAGAAATAACATGACAGACACATGAAAGAAAACTTTCGCTGAAGTTAATGAAATTGGAACCTCCAACGAATGGCTCTTAAATTAAGCCTAATGCCAAATATATGTCAAAATTGAAATCACTTCCTTAGTACCTGAACATACCATATGTCTAGCCATCACCATTCAGAATGATGTATTCCTATTTAACCCAGACAATCCTTGATGGGAATACCAACAACCTAATGTCAGAGGTATTGAAGATATGATTTATGAATGAATGGATATATTAGTCATTCTTGCATGAAGTTATAGTGGCGAATGATTTATTACGATGTGCATAACTTATGTGTGCGCTTGTGTCATTTTATATGACTGGATGTAAGTTATGACAGATAATGGCATGTATTATGGCCATAACATAAAGTATGAATATTTTCACCTTCATTATTACCTAAAGATTTCTTGACTTGAACCATCCGTCCATCCACCATCCATCGAATTCTGAAGCTGGGATAACGTGGTTATGATGCTGATTTAATCACTTATTTCTTATTATTTAAGTCTAGAATCCGGATGAAAAGATCAAAACTATACGTGTTAATTACGACGATGACGTCTAGATAAGAACAATATGAAAAACTCAGTGCTCATGTTCATTCTGGAGATCTAATGCGTCATGGTGTTGTACCTTCAGAAACATTGACTAAAATAAGTAATACGAGTATGATCTCTCTACTAATAAGGAAGCTTGAGAGCCAGAAACGCAGAAACCCAATACAATATGTTGCTTAGTTATAAATGCCTAGTAAAATCTATGTTGAGAGGGTGGGAATTAGGATAACTTCATGCACGAGCCGCCATTTTAACTTGAATATGCTAAAACGTCGAGATTCGAAAAAGTACGAGAATTTTCGATATCGGAAAACATTTAATAGTACTTAAATGGAGTATGGCAGAACACACATGGTAGGGCGCAGAGATGACAGGTGGAGTAACTTGTAGCAATTAGAGTCCAGTTACTGGCCCAAGGAATTTTGGTCGACTGGCATCAAGATGGGCAGTAGACATTGTTGCCATCGTGGGAAGAGCCTGGATAAGAATATCACAGGAGCGTGGGGATTGGCACAAGAAAATAGAGTCGTATGCCCAGCAGTGGGTTAAGTCAGGCTGAGGATGATGATGATGATGATATCGTTACTAGTTTTTCTTCACCTTTGGTAAACCAAAAATACCTACGGACTGTATTATTCTGCCTACCGACCCGTCTGGCCAAAGATCAGTTCTCAACAGACAGTTAACCGCCGCCGTCTATTTACAGCGGCTAATTAAATTATAAATCTTTCACGACGCCTTTCACGAGATGCCAGTGAGACGGCATAAACTAAGAGATGATAATACCGCTTTTGAAATGTTGGACTGCTTGACTGCTGAGATGTTGGATGGGAGGATTTTTAATGGAGGATAAGTAGCGTTTAAAGTATGTGTCATTAGGAAGGACGGTAAATTGAACAGCTGAAGCTAGTTTATGATGTGAGCTTTGAAGTTCTTGAGCAAATTTTAAAAGGCTTTGGTAACGTGGTTTGAAGAGTTTTCGTGTATGGTTGTAATAATTTACAGATTTAAGATTGTTGTATTCTTTTTTTCCTATCCCAAACGCAAGGAAATGAAATTGCGGCTGCTTAGAAAGAGATGGCAGGATGAGCAGAGCTTCTCCTCAAAGGGGAACAGTACGTACTCAAAATAATTATCTCACAGCTGAGCATCATCATGATAGTAAAGGTGATGTTTCCAGGTTAAATTGCTTCAGTAAAGCATGAATTCTAGTGCCTTGTTCTTTTCTTGTCCCTTTCTAAAACAAAGCTCGCTGTAGCAGCATCATTCAGCCGTTCAAAGCCGTAAATAACGAACAGTAATTAATTTCTAGACAGCCAAAGATAACTATCGTAAATTCTAGAGTCTAGACAAATCTTCCTGGACTGCCATTTATAATTACAATTATCTAAATTAATAATCACTTCAATTAGCTTTAGGGCCAAGTGTTCATTCTTGATTTATACTCAGGCTGTAAACTATAAATGCAAACATGAAAACATTAACTAATTTTGTTGAAGGGAACTTTTTAATGAATGTATCCGAAACGCTAAATTTAAAAGCAGCCACATAGCTGGCAGAAAGGATGACCTTACCACTACCACTACTGCAGCGTTGAAAGGCTTCCTACGAGATGGACCGATGACCTGAGACTCTTGATAAGTAGACATGTGTCATTCAGTGTCAGCGATGATGATGTACGAAAAGCCAAAATTTAAGGGATTCGTCAGATGTGGCGACACTTGAGGGTAGCCTAGTCAGCAGTGTAGGATTTTCAGCTGAAATAATGTTGATGATAAAGTCTAACTTCTAGAGTTAAACCATCGCATTATTACGAAAAATCTTGTCTAGTAAAATATTTTCTACCAAGACGCCTTATTTGATTTGCTCTGGTAGTGCTACAATAAAGGTTTCGGTATCAGAACCCGCAATATAGAAAGTACAGCTATCCACAACATTTTTGAAGTATGATATATATTATAACACTTTTAGACTCAACAACCCGGTACTAACGAACATTAAGTCTAATGCCAAAACTACGTCTAATAGCAAATATTTCCTCGCTTTATAAGCGTTAAAAAGATAATCTTAATAAAGCAGTAATTTACATTAATTATATTTAACAATAACCATTATTATGGAATTTTAGTTAATTAAAACAGTGTTTATGTAAGTAGGATTGTGTGTTGAAATGTTACTTCCGACAGTTATGCTGTTAAATAACAACTGTACATTTGTATGCAGATTTGGGAGTGGAAGTAAATGAGTAGGTTCTTAAACTATATGACATGTATAACTATTACGGAAATCCTCGTTTAATAATTAGACTTTATAGGAATTATCAGAAAAGTTTTGAAATACTGGAAATTACATGTGTGAGTACTATGTACCAACTGTAAATCTGCCATTTACTGTACCCATATGTCGGTCGATGACTTGTGTGTGCCCTGGCTGTTCAGTGTGTCATGCTGTCTCTAATGACTCTCTGATGGTGGCACATGTGTTGGATCATTCGGCTTCCTTTAAGATGGTTGAGCTGAGTGGTGCTAATCCATGCGTCTTGTTCGTGAACGGGCGCCATCAGTTAGGATTTGTCATAACTTGGCTGCCTCGGCCTGTTTTTATTTACTTATTGTATTTTTGAATTGTTTGTTTTACTCTAGACGCTTTTACGTACACGTGTGTTTACATCATTCTTACATATGTATTTTTCCAACAATAATTATGTAACCAAATACTTGTAATTAAAACTTATGGAAAAAGTGTCCGTGGAGTGTTTTGCACATTCTTCTCCATACTACAGAAGCTTGCGAATGTGTAAAATCTCTCTTTTGTTTGACATTTCAAAAGTGACTTAATATGGTTAGGTTGAAAATAAAGTATTTGAATTTATTGATTGATTAGTAAAACACTTTCACCTTTCGTAGACGTGCTTTCCAAAATTATAAAAAATTAAGAAAATTGCGTTTATTGGCAAAACGTTATTGGACGACACACAAAATTTTCTTATTAGCTTATTAGTCGACACACAAAATTTTCAACGTTTTTCTTTTTATGTTTTTTTTTTTAATAAAAAACGTTGCCCCACACTAGGAATTCCTTCCTGTATCGTGGGTGCGTTTACAAACATATAAACTCACATACACAACACCCAGAGCCGGAACAACTATCTGTAGGTCATACAAACATTTGTTCCGTGCGGGCATCGAACCCGCGACACGCAACTCACAGATGCCAAATGATTGAATGCGCAGTACCAAATTCCTAGCATATTAGACCTTTAATTCAACCTGTACCCAACCTTTTTTATCTAGCCGAACCGTATATAAGGTTCAAATACAAAATGTACTTTTCTACATGGATTCATGAACTGAGCCCTATAAAATTAAAGCTCATAGATTTGCTAGTCCACATAAGTCTTAAGCTGTCTCCACCAGCCCTAACTACTGAAGAGCCAAGAGCACTTCATTAATTAAAATGTTCAAATCGCGTAATTTTTAGATTAGAATAAACTGCTTCTAAAGCAATGCACCCTCTAACATACGCACAATTGAGACATAAAAACTAACTACCAAACAAAATAACTGTACTACTCATAATAACATTAAACTCACGTTATCTGCCGACCCCGTAAAAGTTAACAACCGTGATAATACATAGTTATTTTGTAAGTGAAGGAAGTTAATAATAAATTGTGTATAAATAAATCATAGTTATTTGCTATCTCGCGATCTAGCGCACGCGCACTTTGTAACTGTTATAAATTACGTCACACTATCACGCTGGCAGACCCTGGGGGTAGATAGAGATGTGCAAAGCACTTACAGATTGAGGATGATAAGATTTGTAAGATGAAACATTAGTGTAACTTGTGTCACACGGCCTACAAATATGATGGTAATTCAAGACAGAGTAAAAACATAACAAGCTTGTCAATACGGTTAAAAGTCAAAAATTCTATGTCCTGAAGCTTAGTCCTGAAGTGTAGTAGACTCATCAATTCTTCTTAATTCGAAAAATTTTTATTGTTTTACACCTCACACAGTACTGTAAAATGTATCCAGCCAGATATATTGGAACGGGGACCACCCAAAGCAGTCCCTATGCAGGAGCAAGAAATCAGCGTTTATTGATTGCACTTTTTGTCTTGATACATAAGTTTTCTTTTTCCATACCCTATTGAGGAATGTCTATTTCCAAAAGTGGTTTGAGTTAATTGAAAGTCCTATGAAATTAAATAAGAATGCCACTCTGAAAGTTTATCATAATTCTGCTTTCACTGCTGTCTTTAAAAGCAAATAACCCTCTTTAGTAATCAAATCCAGTGCATAATAACAGCTGTGCCCGCTACCGGTATCTCTACAAAGATAAAATGTTGATGAAACTATAAATAAATTAGCCGATTGGTTTCCATTAATTGGTAAAAATGATTTATCTAACTACTCTTACAAGTGGGATTGGCTTTATTGCTATCTAAATTAACTCGCTATTGCTGCAATTAGGCAATAAATAGCGATGAAATTCCTCCAGTGTTAGTTAAAACTAGTCATTTGCTAGGCTACTATTAAAGCTTTTAATATAGACTTTATTGGAACACTTCGGTGTCTCTTTTTGAGATCTCTAGCTTTGCTGGTAAAACCGATAAGCACCATTGCTTAGCACATCTTACCACATTTATTCATGACTGTCTGGCAGAGAATTCCTAAAGGATTGAGTCCGCCTATGTATCTTTATGCTGCATTAAGTTTTAATAAATTAATAGAGTTTTCTTTATGTTAACCATTCCTTTTTCTTTACAAGTCTCACAATAGCATTGTAGCATTGTTGAATAAATTTTTACCAGCAAGCAAAAGCAATCTTTACATTTTGCAATAGGCAAGCCTAAATAGTATATATTTACATATTAACACTATCTTTACCATTCTTTTAATTTTAGTTTTTTCTGTATGAACATAAATCGTAATATTTTTTCCTAATTTCTCAATCATATTGTTGAGAAAACCGTAAGACCACACATAGGGAGAGAGAGGGACACCATAACCCAACACAAATCCCAATTCACACCAATATATTTACCTTCCACTTATCACTAAATCAGATAGAGAGCCCAAATGAAGTGTAGAGATAGGCCACAGCCTACCAATCCATTACCGGTAAAGAAACCCGACACACAACAAACTGGGCAAGCGAACAAATTGCAAGCACTAGCAATTAGCCAGGGAGGTAGTTCTAACGGCTTGGGTGTAGTTACTTTGGAACAGTAGGATAAGTTAGGATAACTTCCTTTGACATGAAGTAAAATAGACAAAAATTGGATTTAATCATGACTCCTAAGACACGGGGTATCCTAGTTTAGGAGCCAGGGTTTAATAAATTAGTACGCTTTTCACAATTTGTAACACGAGCTAGATATTAAGCAAAAAAATGTAAGGTATTTGTTCAATAAAGATATATTATTATAATCAGTTCTCGAATCGTCCTAAACCATTGATATGCCAGATGTTCTTCTTATAAAGGTTCTGTATTCTGAAAATCTTAGATTTTGAAATAGTTTTTTTAGTTTTCTGGTATTTCTATCCCACTTCTTGGCAAAGGCCTTACTCCTTTTTCTTCATTATTTACGTTTTCATTTAACAGCTTTGGTATCATTCAACATAATCCATCTGTGGTGCTCTTTTCAACTTTAATACGTAACGAATTGTCCATTAACTTCTAAATCCAGAACAATTTGTTTGTAACTCGTTCGACCTTATTCATTTGATATTCATAAACTTAACAGATAAATTGTCAAGTCATTTGGTCGCTGTGGCCTCCTAACCTCTGTCATCGCCATTAAAAGTTATGATGTCAACGCGTAAATCGCAAATTGCGCCATATTGTTTAGTGTTAACGGCCAGTGAGATTTTATAGACTGTTATTTTATAATCTATTGCCTCTATTATTATGGACTAAGTACATAGACAAACTTATTACAACAATATACAAGCGCGTGTAAAAAAATAATAGGGGCAGAAGTCATTGGGCTTCAAAAAAATGTCTGCGCTGTCAACAGGAAAAGTGACTCTTGACGTGACCAAAGGGCTGGCCTTTTTTAGGCCAAAGGATCAGCATTGCCGTTTAACGTGACAATTTTAACTATGTCTCTATTTAAATGAATGCGCACAGTTTTTCCCTGCGGCTAAAATGCAATGATGCATACCTTTGAATAAAGGGTTTCAAACAAATCACTTTCATTAATAATTCATCCACTAAAACCTTTCAAAATAAATAAACAGATTCTCAATCATTTGCATCACAGAATTCCGCAAACTGAATTCAACGTAAATTGAATTTTTGCCCTACTGTTAATCGTATCCTGTGGCGATATCGTGATCAGTGCCCGTTCGTCGCAACATTAGCATATCGGAATTATTCCATTACAGCGTTAATAATTTAAAAATAATACGCCGCCGGCGCACGCGACCTAAAGTTATGGGCCCCTGGAGATGCGGTTGCGAAACGAAATACCAACCAATCAAAAAGAAACTCTATGTCTAAATGTGTAAAGCTTATTTTCAGTTGCGAGTGTGTGAGTAAATTTCAGCGGTGCTAAACATTTTATTATGTTAATAGGCAGACAATATGAGTGAAGATTATTTGTGTTATAATTTATTGTTATGCATTCTGTTGCGTGGTGTACTAAATTCAAATATAATGTTCTGTGAAACCTTTAGATTTCAAAACGATATAATATCTTAAATGGATTTGATGTAATCTTATTTAAGCGAAGCTTACCTTTGCCTTACCTTACTTTACCTTTAGAATTGTAGGGACACATTATATGTACAAGCTAACTCAGCAAATATAATATAGTTGGTGACGCACGGCTGCGCCCGTGAGACAGAGAAGTTTTTAGTCGCAAATAAACTACAGTCCTAATTGGTCGTTTCTATTTAACCTGTTACCTCAACACAAAAAGTGGAGCACATAAAGTTATACGTACATAATTACAACAGACATTAATGCAATAATAAATTAGCATCATAATAGCTAAAGTGGTGACCCCGACGTGATCATTTTATTTTGGGTGAGGTACACGTATAGACTGAAAAATGGACGGAAAAATTAATCCACCGCAAGGAGTTGCGCCGCGGGCGCAAGGTGTGAAGGAGGACATATCCGGAGATGCCAGCGAAAAGGCGCTGGCCAGCATAACTGTCTCTTCGCGCATTCCTGAGTTTTGGACAGACCAAACGCGACTCTGGTTTGTCCAGTTCGAGGCCGCGGTGGAGAATCAAAGGCTGAGTGATGCAGCCAAACAAAATCTGGTGGTTACAAAGCTAAACAAGGTCGCTATACAGCAGGTGAGCGATTTGTTATTGGCTCCGCCTGAGTCTCGGAAATATCAGACGCTGAAGGAAAGGCTGTTGGAAGTGTTCGAGGAGTCGGAGACGAGGAAATTGCAGAAGCTGATCAGCGAAATGGAGTTGGGAGACCAGCGCCCATCCCATTTGCTACGTCGGATGCGTGAGTTGGCCAGGGAGAAGGTGGCGGACGATACCCTGAAGTTGATGTGGCAATCACACCTACCGAAATCAGTGCGTGCTGTGCTGGCAGTGTCCGACTCGAAGAAATTGGACGTGCTCGCAACCATAGCAGACAAGGTGCTGGAAAGCATAGGAGAGGGCTCAGCAATGGTAGCAGAGGTCAAGGCAGGGGAGGTCCAGACCAGGAGTGATGGATCATCAAGCACCAGCCAAATCCTGGGGGAGCTAGCGAAGATCAACCTGCGTCTCACAGGTCTGGAGCGTGGCAGAGGCAGAGAGCGTTGGGACGGCGGCAGCCGAGGTTCGAGATCGGCATCGAGACATGGTGATGCGGGTGGCGAGAGAAAAAGTGCTAATTGGTTGTGTTTTTACCACTATCGTTACAGGGAGAAGGCAACAAAGTGTGTGAAACCCTGTAATTGGAGCAAGGGCCAGGAGAAGTCGGCGGGAAAATAAGACATGGTGCAGCCGACGGCGGGACGTTGCACGGTGTACAACCGCCTAATTGTATGTGATAAGAAGACAGGTATGAGATTTTTAATAGATACGGGAGCTAATGTATCCGTAATACCCGTGAGGAAAAATCGTTCGCGTAGTTATTATGATAGTAATAGGTCTAACTTTACTTTATATGCCGCTAACGGTACAATAATAAAAACTTACGGTATTGAAACATTAACTTTAAGTCTAGGATTAAGACGGCCGTATACTTGGCATTTCATTGTAGCAGATGTGAATCAGCCCATAATAGGCGCAGATTTTTTAACAAGGTATAAATTGCTAGTAGATGTAAGCGGCCGACGACTCATAGATGAAGTAACGAGTTTAAGTGCAGTAGGTTTAATTGTAAAGTGGAAGGGACCATCCTTAACTACGATTGATAACGCTTGCATTTATTCGGATATTCTAGCCGAGTTTCCCGAGATCACTAAACCTGTGTCTTTTAATGAGGAACCCCCGCATGCGGTGTTACATTACATTGAAACACACGGCCCTCCCGTATTCGCTCGAGCTAGACCATTAGCCCCAGAGAAATATGTAAAGGTAAAGGAGGAGTTTAGACGCATGCAGGAAATGGGAATTTGTAGGCCGTCGAAAAGTCCTTGGGCCAGTCCGTTACATGTGGTACCCAAAAAGGACGGGCAGATTCGTCCCTGCGGTGATTATAGAGCCTTAAATGCAATAACAATACCGGATAGGTACCCCATCCCGCGGATAAATGACTTTACATATATTTTAGGGAATAAGTGTATATTCTCGCGTTTAGATTTAAACAGAGCGTATCATAATATTGTGATTGCACCTGAAGACGTAGAAAAAACCGCGATAACCACACCCTTTGGGTTATATGAGTTTACGCGCATGACCTTCGGTTTACGGAACGCCGCGCAAACATTTCAGCGATATATGAATAACGTGGTATTACAAGGCTTAGATGCACAATGCAAAATAGGTGCAGAAGGCCAAACCGAGTCTAATTTCTACTTTTGTTACATAGATGACATCATCGTAGCTAGTGAGACGCCCGAGCTTCATAAGTTACACGTAAAGGCGATATTTGAGCGATTAAGCCGATTCGGCATAACTATCAATATGGCAAAATGTAGTTTTGGAAAAGAGAAACTAGAATTTTTAGGTTACGAGGTCACGTCATCAGGAATCAGTCCATTACCAGATAAAGTTCAGGCAATCATTGATTTCCCAAAGCCCGAAACGGTAGATCAGTTACGGCGTTTTTTGGGAATGATAAATTTTTATAGGTCTAGTTTACCTAGGGCAGCGGAATATCAATCAGTGTTAAATACGTATTTACAGAAGGCTAAGAAAAAAGATAAGTCTATAATTAACTGGTCGCCAGAAGCAAACGTTGCGTTTGCGAAATGTAAAACTAGCCTACAGAATGCGACTATGTTATCGTACCCGGTGCTAAACGCCGAGCTTGCAATATGGGCGGACGCGTCGAACGACTGTATCGGTGCCGTGTTACAAGTTAAGGTTGGCTCACACTGGGGCCCCTTAGGTTATTATTCTAAAAAACTCAGTGACGTGCAGCTTAAATATAGTACGTATGACAGGGAGCTATTAGCTATTTATTCGGCGGTTCAGTATTTTCGTTATATGGTAGAAGGCAGATCTTTTGTAATTTACACGGATCATAAACCATTAACTTATGCATTCACACAAAAACCTAGTGACAAAGAAACAACTAGACGCGTTAGACAACTTATGTTTATCAGTGAATTCACAACAAATATACAGTACATTAACGGTAATGAAAATACGGCAGCGGATGCACTGTCTCGGGTTGAAACTATCACATGTCCAACAACGCTCGATTTCAGCGAATTAGCGTTGGCGCAACGGATGGATGACGAGCTGACGTCGCTTTTATTGAAAGAAAACAAAGTGATGCAATTTAAGCGAATTAATTTACCCGACTGTCAAAGCGAGGTGATGTGTGAACTATCTACTTCGGTTGCAAGGCCATATCTACCAGTAGCTTTTAGGAAAAGGGCATTTCAAGCAGTACACGGTTTGTGCCATCCTGGAGTTCGTACTACTCGGAAATTAGTGACGTCTAAGTATTTTTGGCCAGGTATGAACACAGACGTAGGACAGTGGGCCAAAACCTGCGTTCAATGCCAGAAGTCGAAGGTTATACGTCATACTGTATCCGGACTGGGTCAATACGAAAGTAGTGGCCGCTTTGAACATATACATGTCGATCTAGTAGGACCATTACCTACGTCACCAGAGGAGTATAGATATTGCCTTACGGTGGTTGATAGGGCGACAGGATGGCCAGAAGCTTTTGCAATCAGAAACATGTATGCTAGTACGGTAGCCAAGACGTTGTACGAAGGTTGGATTTCAAGGTACGGTTGTCCGGTAAGGGTTACTACAGACCAGGGCAGACAATTCGAGAGCAGCTTGTTCAATGAATTAATGAAATGTTTAGGGATAGATAAATTAAGAACTACAGCGTACCACCCGCAGGCGAATGGCACTGTAGAAAGGTTTCATCGCGTGTTAAAAGCAGCACTGATGGCCAGGAGGGACAGCGGCGCGTGGGTGGAAGAATTGCCGACAGTTCTGTTTGGGTTACGAGCAACACCGCGGAGCGACACTGGTGTCAGTGCCGCGGAATTAGCATTTGGAAAGACATTACGGTTACCCGGGGATTTTTACGGGGGCAATAGCATAAGCGTTAGCGATTCAAACGAATATGTAAACAAAATTAGAAATATTATCGTAAACCTTAGGCCGAGACCGACTAAACAGAGAGACGCGAGGAATATATTTGTTCATTCTGATTTAAAAACTTGTTCACATGTTTTTGTGAGAGTAGATCTCGTTAAAAGATCCTTACAACCTCCCTATGACGGTCCATATCAGGTTTTAGAGAGAAAAGAGAAGTATTTCATGTTACAAATAGCAGATAAGCGTGTGAAAATATCAATCGATAGGTTAAAACCGGCGTACGTAGTTAATGACGGAACCTTTCCACTAATACAACAAGAAAAAGATTGCGTAGTAACTAAACCTAATAACAAACTGTTTAATGATAAGACTTGTAGTACTAAGCGTATAACTTATACCACCCACAGCGGTAGAACGGTTAAGCAGCCGATAAGGTTTGCAGAATGAAAACTATGTATGTTATACCTTATGGTACAGTAAGCTAGAGCATTACGGGAAATGGGTTCGATTCCCAGTTTAAAAAAAAGTGTACTCTACTATAATTGTATTGTATTCATGTAATTAAGTAAACAAGTTAATAATATAAGTTACAGGTGATATTCAATAAGTAGGTAACATGTAAATTGGTTAATATTGTATCAACGTAGAAGCATTTAGTAATAAACAATGAATGCAACTCTAGCATATTGAAGGATGTTTATTTAGGCCAGCCAATTGCGAAGTATCATAAAGAAGTGCTGACTAAGATTAAATTATAACTAAGACAAAATGTTCTGGTAGTGTAACAAATAGCATTTGTAACATTAAACGTAATTTATCCATTGTTGGAATAAGTCCTTACGAACGTGTTTGTTTTGTTAATAGAATAAAAATCTCTGAAATTAATAATGGGTTGGGGACAAAGTAAACCACAACAGAACAATGTCGCGTTAGCACAGTCGGTGTCTAACGAAACGATGGGGCAAAGAGTGGGTGTATTGGAAATTATGGTGATTGTGTGCGCTGTGCTCATGGGAGTGTTGATTCTGTATTTAATCCGAGGCCAATGTAAAAAACGAGTACGAGGCTGGTTCCAAAAGGAAGCAGTTGCGGCTGGTTGGAGTCTGCCAGTCGTTAAGGTGCAAGCAGTGCCACCGCCGACCATACCCCGTAATCCAGATGTGTATTAATTGTAAGCATAGTGTGGTGTCACATGTGTCGTTTTCTTCTTTATGAAGATAAAGTAGTGTATGGACATTAAAATAAAAAACCATGTAGTTTTAAAAAAAAAAAAAAAAAAAAATTTTATTTGTATTGTTCTTAAAAAGTATACTTAGTGTAAGTTCCATATTTTTTTTTTTCTTTAAGGAGGGGGCTACTGTAGGGACACATTATATGTACAAGCTAACTCAGCAAATATAATATAGTTGGTGACGCACGGCTGCGCCCGTGAGACAGAGAAGTTTTTAGTCGCAAATAAACTACAGTCCTAATTGGTCGTTTCTATTTAACCTGTTACCTCAACACAAAAAGTGGAGCACATAAAGTTATACGTACATAATTACAACAGACATTAATGCAATAATAAATTAGCATCATAATAGCTAAAGAATATTACATCAAAACATGTATGTGTTAACTGGTGAATTATTTACTACTGGCTTTGCCCGCGTGTAATGTGTTTTGTTATCCTAAGGGAACATAATACCATGATGAAAAGTATCCCTTGCTTTAATCTAGCCGGTCTTTTTTGTAAATACCTTACCGTGAAAGATACGATGTAATGAGCTAGAAGTGAATTGTCATTTCACCTTGATCAGATGGTTTGCAAACTCTCTTCATGTTCATTTTAGAACTTTATGAACACTTAATTTTAAACACTTATAGAATAGCTCTACTAGACATAGTCTTCCTTTGTGCCAAGTTTAATATAAAAACCGTTCAGCTGTTAAGACGTGAAACGGTAACATAAAATAGAGTCACTTTCGCATATTTAATATTAGTAGATGTTTTTATTTGTAAGGACCAATGTAATTGTTATTACAGACTCAGCTGTCGTGCTGTTTAATACCAAGAGTTGCTTGATATTAACAGAAATGGAACAACACAACTTGCACTAATAGGAATAACTATGTGAAGTAGAAATAAAACCACAATTAGTCACTTGCACTGATATAACTGTAATTGTTCCAAAAAAATAAACATCGTCGGAACTTATACGCTACGACCGGAGAATCTTAATAGCGCGATTCAGAAAGTAGTACAGCGCCATCTATCGAGGTTTAAAGTAAACCTCGTGTAAACATTATTGGTGTTTGGTTTTACAAAATTTCACTGACATTTAACATGCCGCCCACCAAGGACATTTAGTGAGGAAATGTCCTTCTCAATACATTATTACTTATTACACAAGTATTCATTAGGTAATTGATCTAGATTTTTAATTATATTGTATTCGATAGCTCTTTAAAAACCTTATAGGTTTGTACACAAAAATATGGCTTGAATTTAACAAATAAAAGAAGAAATAGTGTAAAAATAAAAAAATAAACAAGTGTATAAATTTGAACTAACTAAAACTGTAAAAGGTTAAAAAATGTAAAAGTTTAACATGCAATAAAACAAAATAAATAATGCAAGGTTCATTGCTCTAAAACTGGTAAAATACATAATTTCGAGGTTGGTCTTTTCAAAACTGAAGAACCTGTACGCAATGTGACTACACGGGTGATTTTGTCATCACCTGGATGTTTTTGTTCGATACGGCCTAACAGCCAGCGACTCGGTGGTAAATCATCTTCTTTGATTAAAACTATGTCACCGACCTTAGGTTCCGGAACCTGCTTAGACCACTTATATCGATGCATGAGATTTGACATGTACTCTGAAGACCAACGTCTCCAAAAAGATTGCAACATTCGTTGCACGAATTGCCAACGCGTCAAACAATTTACGTTTGAGTTCTCATACGTGTAGTCAGGTACATTTAAAATAGGCTCTCTAATCAAGAAATGTCCTGGAGTTAATGGCATCAGTTCCCCAGGATCAGTTCCACTTATGGTGCTTATCGGCCGCGAATTCAAGCAAGCTTCTACCTGAGCAAGAAGTGTACTCATCTCTTCGTAGGTGAGTGTTGATTCGCCTATTACCCGTTTTAGATGATATTTGGTGGATTTCACGCCGGCCTCCCACAATCCACCAAAATTAGGACCATGCGGTGGAATGAAATGCCACTCAGTACCATTGGATTCAAGATGCTCTGCTATTTTGGGTTGAATGGCGGTTAGTTGTTGCAGCTCTTTGGATGCTCCTACAAAGGTGGTTCCATTGTCGCTCCACAGTTTAGCGCAGTGACCTCTACGAGACACAAATCGCCTGAATGCTGCAAGGAACGCTTGAGTGGTCATGTCACTAACAACTTCTAAGTGCAGGGCGCGAGTACACATGCACACAAATAGACAGATGTATCCCTTGTATGCATGATGTCCCCGACCCTTGGTGGTGCGTATTTGGACAGGGCCAGCGTAGTCAACTCCGCTGTGCAAAAATGGCCTTGCAGGTGTGCAGCGAACTGTTGGAAGCGAACCCATCAGTTGATGCTGAGCGCTGTGCCTATACCTAGCGCATCTTACACACTTTCTAAAATGTTTTTTTACCAAATTTTTGGCTCCTACAATCCAATAGGCCGTTCTCAGATAACCGAGCATTAGTTGCGGACCTCCGTGCAACGTTTTATGGTGTGCGTCTGCCACAATGAGTTCGGTTAGATGATTATCACTAGGCAATACTATTGGATGTTTTGTTTGCTCATCTAATTCTGAGTTCTGGAGTCTGCCCTTAGCTCTTATTATACCTTGATTGTCGAAATAGGGGCACAAAGATTTCAGCTTACTTTTTGACTGTATTTGTTCGTTCTTCTGTAGTTGTAAATGTTCTTCATAAAAGTTTTCTAACTGTACCTTTTTTATACAACTATTCAATGCATCTTCTAGTTCTCGCTTTTGTAAATATGTTTCCTGATTTTTGCCCTTGTTTAAAAATCGTCGACAATATGCTACTACCCTGAGCAATCTTGATAATGAAGAAAACCTTTCTATAATTGAATTGTCTGGAACTACTGCTATGTGCATTTTAACGGATTCTTCTAAATTAATCTTTAGAGCCTTTGGCTTTTCATAATTTATAACTTCGTTCTTCAGAAATGGTGGTCCCGAAAACCATAATTCGTGTTCCGCCAACAGACTAGGTAATAGACCTCGCGAGGCACAGTCTGCGGGGTTGTCCTTGGTAGATATATGAAACCACTGACTAGGTTTTGTAGCTGATAATATCTCTGAGGTACGGTTTGCAACAAATGTTTTCCACCTGCTTGGATGGCTGTTAAGCCAAGCTAGGACTACGGTAGAATCCGTCCAGGCTGCTATCCTTTCCTGTGATATGTTCAGAATTTCAGCAGTTTCCATCAGTAGCTGCGCCATCAGCACTGCTCCACACAACTCCAAGCGAGGGATGCTTATTTGCTTAATGGGAGCCACTCGAGTTTTCGCAACCAGCAAGGAAACATGTACTTGTCCTGTCACGTCGACTCTACGTAGATAAATAACAGCTGCATATGCTACTTTTGAGGCGTCACTGAAACCGTGGAGTTCTAGATCATCGGTGGGCTTGGTCCCAAGCCACCGTGGTACCTGGACTCTGGTAATGAAGGAGAGCTCGGCACGGTACGTACACCACTCTTGTACTAAATCCATGCTTAGTTCCTCGTCCCAGCTGACTCCTGCGAGCCACAATTTTTGAATGAATACTTTGGCTAACACCACGCATGGTGCTAACCAACCAAGCGGATCGAACAGTCTTGAAATTTCCGAAATTATGGCTCTCTTTGTTACAGGTTCTGCCAACGCGGAAGGAATATTCACGGAGTACTGAAACGTGTCTTCTCTGCGATTCCAGGTAAGACCTAAAATTTTTATTGTATCATCCAGTTTTATTTTTACTCTATCTTGCTCTTCAATTTCCTCCTTTGTATGTTCTATTAGATTGTCCTTTTTGTATTTGCTTGTTTCATCTAGTTGCTCCGTCTTCTTATCCATTTCCATTGCTTGAATAACTTCTAACATGTTTTTACAATTGGTATTCCACTTCTGCAGTTCAAAGCCCCCGGTTTTCAATAACGCTGTCATTTGCTTGAATATTTCAGTTCCTTCTTCCACGCTGTCACACCCTGTCATCAGATCGTCCATATAAAAGGCGTTCAAAACTCTATTATAGGCCAGAGGATACTTATGTCCTTCGTCGTAAGCGATCTGATGAAGCGTTCGAACTGCCTGATATGGAGCCGAAGCGGTACCGAAAGTGACGGTCAGTAACTCGTAGTCTTGTAGTTGCATGTCCGGGCTGTCTCGCCATAAAACTCGCTGAAACATGACGTCATTCTCAGCTACCCGTATCTGCCTATACATTTTGATAATGTCAGCTACAAGACCAATGGCATGCCAGCGCCATTTTAGAATAGTGTGTCGTAAATCAGCCTGCAGCGTGGGACCGACCATCAGAGTATCATTTAGTGATATACTCTTGTTGTTCTTTTCAGACGCATTGAACACCACTCGAACTTTCGTGGTAGTTTTGTCCTCTCGTATTACCGCATGGTGGGGTAAATAAACTGCTTCTTGTCTTTTGTTATCATTTTTCTTTACAGCCCTCATGTGTCCTAGTAGCAAGTACTCTTTGATTACCTTTGTATATTCTCCCTTTAATTTTTCATTCTTTCCTAATCTTTTTTCTAGAGATTTGAACCTTGATTCAGCTATGCCGCGTGAGTTCTCACCTTTGCATAGAGGGTTCACATCTCGAAATGGAAGCCTGACCACATATCGACCATTTTCATCTCGTGTTGTAGTTTGTTGATATAGCTCTTCACATTTCTGTTCTTCTGGTGTAAGTATTTTATTTGTTCTAGTTTTTTCTTCTATTTCCCAAAATTTCATAAGACTATCGTCTTCGTTTATCTGGGCGTGCATGACGCTTATATTTCTTGTATTAATTTTCCATTTATTTACAGGATTAACTGTTCCAGACAGGATCCACCCTAAGGCAGTGCTTTGTGCGATCAAAGTGCCATGTGGACTCTTTACGATCCCTTCCTGCATGATACAGCTGTAAACATCGGCGCCCAATAGAATGTCAATTCTATTGGGTGTGTTGAATTGTGGGTCGGCAAGATACAAACCCTTGGTTTTAATCCAGTCGAAATTGCTTGTATCGACGTCTTTCTCTGGCAGGTACGTTGTTATTTTATTCAACACGTAAGCGCTCAAGTGAAGTTGAAAACTTGGGTCGACGCGGGATTGGATCGTAAGATGCACCACATGCTTGGCCACGGTTGACTTGCTATTACCTAAACCCGTTATGATCCCTTGAACCGGAACTCGCTTCAGTCCTAACAGTTGTACTGTAGATTCTGTAATAAAACAAGCCTGGGAGCCTTGATCAAGCAAGGCTCGAACTATCTGTGGATTACCCATCTTTGATTTGGTGTTTATTAGAGCCGTGGCTAATAAAACGGATCGTGGCTTTAGAGCGGTGCCTGTTGAAAGGCAGGACACTATGGGTTCACCACTGGTTGCAGTATCGGACGAATCAACCAATGCATCGGGATTGCTGACGGGATGCAACAAAGAGTGATGACGCCTCTTACAAACTCTACAGGTAGCGGGATTCTTACACTCATACACATTGTGATTGCTGCCTAAGCAATTAAAACAAATATGTTGCTTGGCTACAAAATCACGTCTCACGTCTACTGGTTGCTTAGCAAACTTTTTGCAGAAACAAAGTTTGTGTGACGCCTCTTGACAGTATTCACAGCGCCTAGATGAAGAATTGGTAGCCAACAAGGACTTGTGACTGTGCCCAGTTGAAACCCTATCCTGGTGACCTGAGGACCGATTTGGCTCTACGAACTCTAACGCGCGGTACCTGGTTTCTAAAAACGTATTAAATTGTATCATGGATGGCAATTCATTACCACTGATGTTACCGATGCTCAATTCCCACTGTTTGCGCGTTTCAAAATCCAATTTGTTAGATACTATGTGAATGATGATTACGTCCCATGTAGTCACATCAACGTTCAGGTGTGTAAGTGCTTTTAAACAATCATTGGTTGTGTCGAACAATTCTTTAAGACCCTTGCCAGACTCTGCAGATAAACGCTTCTGGCCAAACAAACGGTTTAAAATACAGTCAGCTAAATGTCTTTTATTATTATAGCGTTTTTCCAAAATTTCCCAACACTGACTATAGTTAGCGTCACTTATTGGAGTGTATCTAATTAACTGTTCGGCTTCTCCAGTAAGATGATCTTTCAAATAATGTAATTTTTGGCAATCACTGAGAGACTCATTATTATGTACCAAAGCTTTAAATAAATCATTAAAAGTAGCCCACTCACTATACTGACCCGAAAATGTAGGGATTGTAATTTTAGGCAATTTAACAAAGGCACTAGTTTTTTTTGTTGATTTATCCGTACCATTTTCTTGTTCTAACCCTTTAACTGACATCTTATTGAGTACTGTTTTCATGTGAGCCTTGTAATTTATATAGTTATCTTCAGTTGATTCATAAATGTTATCTACCTTTTGATCTAACTCTTCAGTACTATAACTTTCATATAACTTACAATGTATACTCTCAAAATTAGACCAGTTCTGCTCTAGTAATTCCTTTCTTGTTTCTATATATTCTATCGTTAGTCTTTCCTTTGGCGTTTTCTTAAAATTAATAAATCCTTTATGGATAGAATTGTGTATTTTTTGTAAGAGATTGATTGAACCCTCCATTGTAAATTCAATAGAAAGCCAAAATAGACTTAGCAATACAATATATAAAGTTTGATTAAACAATTACTGCTCAAAGGAAAACAAAATAATACATGTAAATAATCTGATCCTAATTTCTACCAACTAATTTTCTAAGTTAATTGCTATGTAAGTAAACTCTTAAAATTATTCTAAGTGCCAAATACTTTCGAGTAAATTACAAGTGTTCCCAATTGCAACTTTTACTATCGCTGGAAATCGGGCATAGAGACCACGTTCCCTCGTTTTTTGTAAAACTATTCTAAGTCCTTAATTAAACATGCAACAAATTACACACTATACTATAAGCTACACTAATTAATTTAAGTCCAATAAAACTCCACTTCAAAAGTTCTAAGTAAAAATCTTGATGTGAATAAAGTTCAAAATTGCTGCTGATTGCCTCGAACTATTAAAAGTTAAAATGTACTCACGATTGCACTTCACTCACAAACACGAAGATAAGTTGACCTAGTGGCGCCAGCTGGTGGCGAGTGGCGTCACTGAACTCGACGTCAGACTTCTGTTGTCTCGTAGAAATGGGTGTGACGTCCTTCATATGACGACACGTTGAACTACGCGGATGACGTACAGTCAGTCACCTCACGTTTGCACTGGATGCAAATGGCACCCGTGTGACGTCACTTTGCCGCCGCTGCTGACCCCGTCCACAACGCTGGATGAAGCTGTCGCTGCCGCTGCGCTGCGGGGCACCGCCACCGTGTACTTTAGCCGCAGCGATCCACTGCGAGTATCACGGACGAACTCTCAAAAACCGGAAGTCCGGAACTATATCGGGCTCGATGGACCAATGTTTAATACCAAGAGTTGCTTGATATTAACAGAAATGGAACAACACAACTTGCACTAATAGGAATAACTATGTGAAGTAGAAATAAAACCACAATTAGTCACTTGCACTGATATAACTGTAATTGTTCCAAAAAAATAAACATCGTCGGAACTTATACGCTACGACCGGAGAATCTTAATAGCGCGATTCAGAAAGTAGTACAGCGCCATCTATCGAGGTTTAAAGTAAACCTCGTGTAAACATTATTGGTGTTTGGTTTTACAAAATTTCACTGACATTTAACACGTGCAATTAATTAAACATTCACGTATGATAGCTTGATGTCAATTTGAGTCTATTTTTTTGAGTCGTAAAACTTTCAATTACATTTTAATTCAGTACTAAGAAGCTATAAAGTTGTATTTTACGATCGTACGTGATCGTAAGAAGTGCCGAAACACCTTGCGGTACTTAGGTATTGTAAGGATGCCGCCTATACAATGTCCTGGCACCTGATTGGTTTATAGTGGAATCGTATTAATAAAATAATGGTAAGTTTAGCATTGGTTTGTTTCGCGGCAAGTTTATTGTAAGTTATGTTCAATTGTTATTTGAACGCGAACAAGGATCGAATATGGCACGTATAAAAAAAAACATTGTTATTTCTTTTATAACTGCCGCTTGCCACCGGACATACTGTGGGCCAATGTAGAATGAAGCTTGTGTCCTAAGACAGTGCGACGGGGTCGCGGAAGTCCAAGAAAGAGATAGGGGGACGAACAAGAACTGGTAGCAGGAATGGACTCATTAAAGGTAGAAGGAGGGAAGGTAGCAAAAAATAACAGGGTTTTGATGTTTGTATTTGTTTTTAATGTTAATTTTTAGTTGACTACGTTTCATGCAAAGAATATTTATATCAAATAAATAAACTCAATTCAAATTGATAATTACGCGGTCCAATCAACTTTATGAACTTAAAAATCTCGACCAAAAAATATATTCGACAGTTATGCAAAACAATTTGCGTAACAAAAAGGTTTTCAATTCAGTTACCGTCGCACATCCCTAATATTTACACGTACATACTCACTTGATACGATAGACTGCAACACTCGATTGACGGAATAAAAAAAGTAAAAAAAAAAAAATGAAATTCACACAGCTCATCAAAATTTCATGCGTAACATCTCACAACATTCAGGTGAGCTTTTAGTCTAAGATCCCACCACTTATAATATCATTTACAATATCTATTTTTGGATGGAACTTAACTGATGTTGAACTGAAAATGATGTTTTTCAAGTGAACTCAAGGTCATTTGAAAGAAAGAGACGTAGAGAATAGAAAAAAAATTGCCAACCATCGGTTATCGGCAATCTAGAGGTTGCCAGTTTACCTGTTTGCACCTGGCAACCCATAGGTTGCAGCTAACTGAGAGCTGGCTGATAATTATAAAGCACTCACGATACAGGAGAAAATATAAATATGGGGCAACGTTTAAAAAAAACAAATTTCAGTTAGATTACCAGACATCCCCGAAGTAATGTATTTTGTTGTTAAGTACTAGTGTAATCTTTTACAGCCTATAACCATCTCGAATAATGTGCCTTTCAAACGGTGAAACAATTTCCAAATATCTGTAGTGTTACCAGAGATTATCCTTCACATCTGAACAAACTCACAAAATTCGGACTCTCTTTACAATAAACTATTATTGTAAAGAATAAACTATTATTGTAAAGAATAAACTATTATTGTAAAGAATAAACTATTATTGTAAAGAATAAACTATTATTGTAAAGATAGTTAATTAAAATCATTCATGAAAATGTAGTTTCACAAAAAAATGCCCATACTTGCAAATTTAAGCGGTGGTTTCTCGACCTATTTGCATAGCCTCATAGAGGATGACAGGAGGATGACACAGGGGGACTGCGGATGGGAGGATGACTAGTGGGGGAAACAAACGGTTCAATAAATCAGCCACGTATGCCGCTTGCAGGTGTTACGCTACACGATGAAATATTACCAGCTGAGAATAATATTTTAAATATTACAGATGTGACAGAGCAGAACTGTGGATGTGTGAATGTTCGTTGGCAGTGAATGGGGAAAGTTTTTGTGTTTTACTCTGATGAATTGCAGGTAGCACAACAAGTAAATTCATGATTGAAATGAATCAGAAGATTATAATTTATGAATGCACTTATTTTGTACATTTGCTAGGACCAATTTGAGATTATTTATTTAATGGTAACGGGGAACAGACAGTTTGTAATAACAGCCTGGTTTGTTCCACAAACATTCTACTAACTGCAAAATGTTGTCACAAAGTTAAAGTTAGACAACAACATCGAACTAATAATAATTGTCGAAGCTTATTTTTTGAAACTATTGTACTTTTAATACTCTATCTGCAGCACTCAGAGCCGTTAACGGTTATTTAAGGCGATCCTTAGTATTGATTTTTGGAATAAAATCTATACTACAGAGCGGTTTCGGTTCGGCAGTTCAACTAAAATTCGTAAAGTTAACGCACACTTAAATTCTGTTTTGTTTATGAAATACCTATTGCCCTCATTATTATGTTCTACAAATTGCTATACCTAAATTATTTTACTATTTGTCACCGCAAAACCTTACTATAACCTCCTTTGACATGCAAAGCGTTGATATTGCCACATCTATATAACCACCCCACTTAATCATTGCCAGAAATATTGCCACTGTCAGAGCCAGCCTAATAATTGGGACGCCCGTTTTTACCAGAATTTATAACTTAATCATGTATTGGTGTTACAAGTAGCCGTTTTTTATCCCATTAATCTTATTTTAATTGGACGCCGTATAAATTAACAGATAGATTGTTACTTTTGATGTAATACCGAATAGTATGCTTGATTATTTTTGATAACAGTGATAAAGTGCTTTTAATTATTTTTATACCGGCAGCTAATATAATAAAAGTTACTTTTTTATGACTTTGAGTTGTTACTTACATTGTTAGCACTTCCAATTAAGGTTTATAATTATGACTGTAATAGTATTTCAACATTTTGAGTTATCTGATCTTATTTCATCAACGAAACGGTTCTACAGACAGGCGCGACGCGACAATGCAACATTGATGTGATGACGATTTTTGTTGGTGTTGAGTCTTTACGTCTAGCAATAGATTGCGACGTATTGACCTAACAGACGGGTATAATGACAAAGACTCTTATAATATATTAAAGTTTGTGTCTGAGACGAATGTCATGATGTGTGAAAAGAAAGCATAAGAGCATTTTTATTGATGAAATATATTAATACATAGTGTGCCTAAAGCAGCTAGAAGTAGTCTTACACGTGGAACTTTTTTCCGGATGTAAGACTGTTTAATTAAATAATGCAAATCGATACCTAGTAATTTGTCGTTCAGACTTCCGTCATCTGCTACAGATGTCATAGATTTTTTTATTCTACGACCATACATAACATTCTTACAATCAATCAATAAATTCTATCATAATGATATCAGTCAAATCTAGTTGTTTTATTCAATGCAGAAATAGTACCTATAACGTAAAGGAAAATATGTGATTCTGATTGCAAGTAAAAGTGAAATCACATCGAAAATCCAAATTAACAAAAATTTTATTTTAAGGAGAAGTATGTTGCAGTTTAATTCTTCAAAATCACATCCTCTTGCCAGATATATTAATCAGAGTACCTATAAGACAGCTGCGGTCCTATAAAATTTTTCTACTAAAATGAAGTCTTCATTATCATGTAGGGATCATCATCATAAATAAGTATCTTCCGTTTGACTTCATTATAGATGTTTCCTAAGAAAACGTTCACAGTTTCATCATCATCGTTTTTAATATCCCTGGAAACCTTTCATCAACGCAAAAATATTAACGAACACATAAATAATTTATTAAAAAGAAAACATTTCCTCACTCTGACATTTTTATTGCTATCACAACTTTTTTCTTCTTAATATATTTTTCTATAATAATTTAGCGATCACATTCAAACGTACGACTATAAATCTGAGCAAATTTAGGGTGATAATTTATTTTATGTGTCGAGAGACCAGCTTTTATTTTTATTCTAGTGACTGTGACTCAGGCTGAGCAATAAAAATCATAATTCAGGGTTGTCACGGTGCCAATTCCGTGATATTCCATTATGTTTTGACAAAACACGTTATAAATTTGTGTAGCGGGAGGAAGGAAGCTTTGATAGCTTCCTGCAGTTTGTTTTATTTGTGTTAAAAACTTTTTTGATGATGATTTAATACTGTCGTTTGTTTTTTTAGGTGAAAAGTTCAGATGATGATTTTTTTTTCAAAGAGCCTCTGTTTTTTGCTGTTTTTTTTGAAGTAGTGTGGTTTTACAAAAGACATTATTTATACTCATAGGATAACGCTCAGTCCCTGATACTTACTATACCTAGACTTGAAAATAATGTTAAATGAATAGCACCTATAATTATTTATCGTATAATTCATGTAGTTACACACAGTTCAGAGAATCATCATAATCATTATCAGCCTTTTAATGTTCCCACTGCTGGGACACAGGCCTCCTCTCATAGAGGGAGTGGGCTATAATCCACCACGGGGGCCCAGTGCGTGTTGGTAGATGTCACATGTCTTTGAATTTTTGGTTCTAGGACATGCCGGTTTCCTCACGATGTTTTCCTTCACCGTTTTGAGATCAGTGGTCATTAATTAAATTACACAAAGTAAAGCACTTCGACCTACAACTTGTTACTCGTAACAACTGCCACCACTGCTCTTACCACCACCGCAGTTCAGAGAGTAGGGCTCCATTAATAGAAGAGAAAAACGTTGAGAAAATCCTTAATCACTTTCTTCAATTCAAGCACAAACTACGCTGATGCAATCATGATCGTTCCAAAAGTCTAAAAAGATTTCTCCGAAAACACTATCACTCATCGAATCCTTTCGCTAATCACATTTAAAAAAATCGAAATAACCCATAATTATTGCCAATATGAAATCGATAAAAGAAAATACGACCAGCATAATTTATGTTTTATTATATTTTATAATATACATTCGACATTGATACATATCAAATTTCGAACACTAAATTATACGATTGGTTAATTTGCGTACAAATCCAAAAATGTTGAATCAATTCGGTTTTTGTAGGATCGTAAAAATATATTTTATTTTCTGAGAATAGCTATAAAAGTCAATATTATTAATTAACATTATACGAAACTGTAGATATTTATTACGCGATAAATAAAAAAAAGTTAAAACGTCAATTAGATTGTCTGTGGTTCTCAACAAATTGGCGATGTGATTGATTGGCGCGTTATAAAATTGTTTATTGTTATGGGAACAGCTATGTTGCAATATTACACACCTATATAATTTATTTCGTAACAAATCATTGCGTAATAAAGCATTGTTACAGGTTTAATAAACCTCACTATTTTATTACATCTACAATAAAATATAGTTAGGTAAACTATATCATTCTCAGGCATCATTTCAAGAGTAATTTATTAAAAAGAGAGGTGTCTTATGGCACCCGGTTAGAATGGAGTTAAATTAATTAAATTTACAGTCTATCAGTTGCGATAAATATGACGAAATTGAATACTCAGTTTAAACACACAATAGCATCTGCTAGCGTAGGTACTGTGTGATGTGTCTAGTCAACAAGCGCTCGCAAGTCTTCGGTTTTCTTCGTGCGCCTTCTTCTCGGAGTCACCCTTTTGTGTGGATCTTCGCTTGTACTCTTGCATGCAGCAATCTGTGCCTTGCACAATTTATCATGCAAAAATGATATTAAAAATCTATTGAAACGTAAAAAATATAAATACTTTTACATATTCTCAAAATTGACGGCAAGTAGAACCAATCGAAAAGTTTTTAATTAACTAGGTGATCGGGAAGTGCCTCAAAATTCACTGCAAAAAGGTGTCGGTTTTGGTGTTTTATTTTCATTGTTACACTTTTTTCGGTCAAGCCCGCAAACACACCAGAATATAACGTGCGATAAGGAATCCTTATGAAAAAATATTTTTAGGTTCACGTTTGACCACCATCTCACCTGATACAGTTACGATCGAACTTATACACTCCTGACTTAGTTTCTAACATAATTTTAAGCTGGTTATAACCATCAAACAATATCAATAATTTAAAAACCCTTGCACCATGAAACGATACATATCTGAGTATAATAACAGTCTTTTGTTTCTTGCCTTCTGTAAAAGATTATCAGCCACTGATGCCACGTCTATTCTGACACCTTCTCACACAGATTTAATTAACAACTCTCTGATATTTCTTCATACGTAATTAATTACTATTACACGCCTTCCAACTCATAAAAACATTCACAATAGCTTTTGAAAGAACTAACCATATAAACACATGCAGTTGTCAAAAACTTTATGTTTCTACACATATGGGTCGTTTTGCTTTGTATCAAGTGCGTCGGCAATGTGGCATTCTTAAAAAGAGGTATACGATGGCTATTCATCATTCGTACAACAACCGAACATAAATAACAGATTTTGGGCGGTTTATTCAGCTTAGTTAACTTGAGTTTGTTCCTTTTAAGTAAGATTTTCCATGCAGTTTTGGATTTGGAGATTTTTATCTTGACTAACAAAAGGAGTGTGCAACGGTGAGTTTTATTTTTGGAATTGCAGAATATTAACTTTTATAATAAGCTTTAAATGCCAGTGATCTCATTGCATAATTTAACCACTAAACGGATTAACATTGTTGTTAATCCGTTACTTACAAACGTACTCGATAATTATGAGAATGGTCACACTTGAAAAAGTTTTGCCACAACGATTAAACTGCTCTCTTCACTAAAAAGAAAACTGTAGTAAAACAGCGGCTGCACCCCCTCCCCCACAAAGTGCACCTCACTAATATAAGAGGTCTGCACTCCAATCTCAACTCAGTCCACCTTAACCTAGAGACTGAAAAGCCAGCACTGTTTTCCTTACGGAGACGCAGATAGGAAGTCCGTCAGACGTATCGTACTTATCCTACCCAGGGTTTACCCTGGAGCACGCCTTTAAACCACGCGCGGGTGTATGCATGTATGCCCGAGACGACACTTGCTATCGGCGTCTCCGTAACCTTGAAGACTCCAGGTTCTCAGTGCTGTGGGCTCTGGTGGACACAGGGTTGGATAAGATTATCTACGCCTGTGTCTACCGTTCGCACAGCGGAGATCAGGAGACAACCAGGCTCACAGAGTACCTCAGTGAGGCGGCTGATACGGCACAGCAGCGGTACCCTTCCGCCCAATTAGTGTTACTGAGGGACTTTAATGCCCACCACCAGGAGTGGCTTTTCCCATACCAGTGCACTGATCATGCTGGACGAGAGACGCGCAAGCTTGCGCTAGCACTAAATCTCACCCAGCTGGTCCAGGGGGCGACGAGGGTGCCAGATGTTGATTCGCAAAAAGCCAATTGCTTGGACCTTCTGCTGACAACAGATCCAGACAGATATACTCTGTGTCGATATCTTCACCTTTGGGTAGTTCTGACCACTGTCTGGTGATGTCTGTGTCCGTCTACTCCCCGCCCGATCCCAGCCCAAGAGGCACCCGTTGGGTATGGCGGTGCAGGTCAGCAGATTGGGATGGGATGCGATCTTTCTTCGCATGCTATCCTTGGCAGCCCACTTGCTTCTCTTTGGATGATCCATCATCGTGCAGTGCAGTGTAACCGCGCCGACGCGATTAAACACAAGGCTTATCAGGCATGGGTCGACGCTCGAACACGCAAGGCTAATGACGTGAATCAGAAGAAGAGAGCCTTCAACAGGGCTGCCAAGTCCTGCAAAAAGGTGATGCGAAGAGCACGGTTTAACCACATTAGCAGAATTGGGCACAAACTAGCTTCATACCCAGCGGGTAGCAAAGCGTTTTGGTCCCTGGCTAAGTCGGTCGAATCAAACTTCTGTCGCCCCTCACTACCACCACTGCTGAAACCTGATGGGTCATTGGCCCACTCCGCTGAGGAGAAGGCAAACTTATTTGCCAGCCTTTTTGCGGAATCTTCGCATCTGAATTCTGATGGCGCGCAGCCTCCTCCTTCTCCTGATGGATGTGTGACGGGTATGTCGGATATTCGCATTCTTCAAAAGGACGTGCGTAGGGTGCTGCGTAGCCTTGATGTGAACAAAGCGAGTGGCCCCGACGGGATACCAGCAATTGTGCTTAAAACCTGTGCGCCTGAATTGTCTCCGATCTTGACTCGCCTGTATCGCCTTTCGATAGAGACTGTAAAAGTACCGAAGGCTTGGAAGCAAGCCAACGTACAGCCTGTGCCCAAGAAGGGCAGTCGAGCTGAACCGGCAAACTACAGACCCATCTCTGTAACGTCCATCCTCTGTAAAAGTATGGAACGTGCGCTTAACGGAAAGCTCCTGGCATACCTAGAAGCGAACGACATTCTCAGTGACCGCCAATACGGCTTCCGCCGAAATCGGTCCACTGGGGATCTTCTAGCGTATGCCACTCACATCTGGAGTGAGGCCATCGAGAAACACGGGGAAGCGCAAGCCGTCTCCCTCGACATCTCGAAGGCTTTCGACAGGGTCTGGCACGAAAGCCTCATTGGTAAGCTTCCCACCTTCGGACTGCCTAGTGGTCTGTGTAATTGGATTGCGGACTTCCTGAGGGATCGATCCATCCGAGTGGTTATCGATGGCTGCTCGTCCGGTCAGTTAGATATCAACGCCGGAGTCCCTCAGGGAACAGTGCTCTCGGCAACATTATTCTTGCTGCACATTAATGATCTGCTAAAACCCGGCACCTTTGGGTACGCAGATGACAGCACAGATGAGAGATACGTGTCCGACGCACGAACTACTGGGCCTCAGATTCAGTCTCTCCGGGAGGCCATGGTCGAACGCTTGAATCTGTCCTTGAAGGCGGTCTCCGAATGGGGTGATGCCAATCTGGTCAGTTTCAATGCTACTAAGACCCAGGCGTGTCTTTTTTCCGCTAAGAAGAGCCAATTCCACCCGGCTCCATCTTTCCGTGGTGTAACCGTGCCGTTAACGGACCATCTCGAACTTCTTGGTGTTACGTTGACATCAACCCTTAATTTTGGTCCATTCATAGAGGCGAAAGCTCAGTTGGCTGCAAAAAAGTTGGGGATTCTTGCAAAGGTGAGACGGTACTTCACACCTGAACAGCTGTTTAACTTGTATAAAGCGCAAGTTCGATCGTGCATGGAGTACTGCTCTCACCTCTGGGATGAATCTGCCAAATACCAGCTTGATGCACTTGAATCGATTGACAGACGGGCCAAGAGGCTTATTGGCAATGATGCACTGGTCGCGTCAAAGCTCCAGAGCCTCGAACATCGACGCCGAGTTGCCAGCCTGTCGGTTTTTAATCGGTTACATTTCGGGGAGTGTGCGACGGAACTGCACAATTTGATTCCGCCTAGCCCTTTCCATCATCGGACTACAAGACGTACGGCCATGCGCCATCGGTACATGGTGGACATCCCACCCATACGCACAAAGCGTTTTGCTAATACTTTCATTGTGCGCACAGCTAAGGAGTGGAATTCCCTTCCGGAGTCTTTGTTTCCTGATAGCTACAACCTTGGAGTCTTTAAGTCAAGAGTGAATAGGTTTCTTCTAGGCAAGTGTGCTTCACCGTAGGCCACATCATCGCTTACCATCAGGCGAGGTAGTGGTCAAACGCGAGCCTATCGATAATAAAAAAAAAAAAAAAAATACTGCTCGGCGGCCAAAAATTTAAAAAAAAATACTGTTTTTATGGATCAGAAGCAAAAAACCGAAATCAGGCTTGCCAAGGAATCACCTTTGGCCCTGGCTTGCTGTTACCCAGTTACTGGGTTGTGAGGTCAGAGAAGCTGTCACTCCATTTCGAATATGGTACTCACCTTCATCCGATTAGACTAGTAGCGACCCCAAACAGTTCGGAAAAAAACTAAGTAGAATGATTTATTATCATCATCATATCGTGGTGGCCCAGTGGCTAAGACCTCGCATCTTATGCTTGAGGTCGTGGGTTCAAATTCGGGCAAGTAACAATGTGTTTACTTTCACAAATTCATAATGTGCTTTCTTAGCTTATCTTGGACATCACAGGCAACGGCGAAGGAAAACATCGTGAGGAAACCTGGACTTAAATAGCTCATGGAAGTCTGAAATAGCCAAGTCAGAGGCCTGTGGGGTTCCAAGAGGCAGCTTATTCAACTGTAACACCAGAGGTGGCCACATCCTCACACGAAAAAGAAAGAAGATCTTCATATCAGCTGAAAGACGTCCACTGCTGGACACAGCCTCCACCAAGCGTCGCCACATTGACCGGCCCCTTGAGTCCCGTATCCAGCGGATCCCCCCAGATTGATTGACTGGTCTCAATTATATTTCTTAATTAAAGGACATAAGAAGTAGATACAGCAACCTTCAACAAAACACATATAACACAAAATATACCATATAAATAAAAATCAGTATCGACATGTCAAAACCCACACACTCACTCCCATAAAATAAATCAAGTTAGGCAGGTGCAAAGCGGAGTATACCATTAAGCTAATTCAAACCTTCCACCGATAACAAGATTATATTACACCAATTAACAGCCATTTTACATTTGATTTTATTGTGGCATAATTATGCCGAAGGTTTAGAACCACTGATTTTATGCCATCTAGTTAGAAACGATATAAATGTTATGGTTTAACAAGTCATAATTCTAAGGCAGGTAAAGCTAGAATTAGTTCCAACTGGATTGGATTTTAATAATGTATAGTGTCTGTTTGTGCAAACAGAAGAGATTTAATACAGAGACAAGAAAAATTAAAGACAGGTAGCAGTTAGGAGGAACACATAAAAATGTGATTTAAGATTGAGAAACATGAGGTGACCTACATGCAAACATTAAATCAAAATGTTTCATTGAAGAATGCTAGGTATAAAATTTTGTATGTACCACTTCCTACAGCTTACATTAACCTTGCTCACTGATCATCACAGAAGGGCAAATTTATAAAAACTAGCTTTTCCCCGCGGCTTCGCTCCCGTGGCGCACCCCACAGGACCTGTTTATGGGATATTAATAGCCTTTGTTACTCAGGAATAATTTAGCTTTCTACTGGTGAAAGAATTTTCAAAATCGGTTAAGTAGTTTTTGAGTGTATTCATTAAAACAACCTAACAAACAAATTTTTTGTCTTTATAATATTATAGTATAGACTATATAATAACAAATGCTGCCACAGATAGGCGCGATGCGACAATGCGATAACGATTTTTCTAGAAATTGTTAGGTATATCTTTAGATTAATTTCTACGAAAATGCGTTCTTTCTGTCGCTGCTTTTTTGTTACACGCATGTCTGCTCTCACCTTAATGTTCTTTTCCCAAATACAACACACATTTTTCCAAACTATTAATATTCAACGTGCACCTCCACAAAAATAATTCGGAAAATACGTGTTCAGTAACATTAATTACCGTCCCTGCTTTTAATTTTATAACAATAAAATCTTAACATAAAAATGTGTATGTATGTTTGTGCATGATACCATCACTAATCACCTCAGCACACACTCTGTATAATTCCTTCGGACATTATCGAACGCAAAACAAATCGGATGGCAAAAAACAACAGCCTGTATAATTGATGGTTGCATGCACAACTTGTGTGTTTAATTACTAGGTTCTGCACCGGGTTTTGCTTGGCAAATAATGAAAAAAATGGAGGGAAAAAGTTGAGTCTTGTATACTTTTTTAGTTGGTTAGGATGTCAACATGACATACGTTTGCGCAAGTTACCGGCTATTGAACTGATTAATTCTGTGCATGCATTTTTATCGTCGAATCGTTAAAAGATACAAAAGGCACTGTTGTCACTGATTTTTATTATAAAATTATAATAAAAAATAGAATATAAAAATACTTTATGTTCTTTGTTGTAAAATATGAATGTTACATGCACACAAACAAAGTATCTTGGCATATGACTGAATAAAAAAGACATAAATTACAGCATTTAATTACATCGCTTCATGAATAAATCGAATGCTTGTATCGAGACGAATGCGTTGAATGAAATTATGATATCAATGCATAGAACACGGAAATAGATAGCAGGCAGAATTGCAGATAGATTACCATTAAGTTACTACTACTGCCGTCAATTTTCATTTGCGTGGTTGTCAGGTAAGCTTGCAAATATTCAATGCATTTTATCAATTTAATAATAATTTGCAAACCAAAACACCAAACCAATATTTTATGACTGAACTGTCAATTTACTCTCGTGTTAGCAACTAACTCCGAGTTAAGTTTTTCGGTCTCTACTTCAAGTCCTATGCCATTCAGACTACTTTATGACATCATTTAGAGGTAAAGTAAAAGTCAATCGATACTATGTATTTTTGAAAAAAAAAAATGTAAGACATTAAAAAAGAAAAATAAGGCTTACAAACCTAAAATCTCGAAATGGTTTTGGAATCGGCATGGGTTAATTTTTACTTTACATACCGAATTGTTAATTGACATACGTACCGCTAAACTTTCTCAACAAAAACCTAAACTAATATTTTTCTAATAATTATCATAAGTAGGTGTCAAAACATCGTGACCATAACCATTAGTGAAACTCATAGAAAACATACAATAAACATATTTCATTAATTTACCATTTAATGTCTTCATAAATAATGATCGAGCACGGTTGCGCCCACGCATCCGTTTTATGGCTTAATTTTTAGGGTTCTGTGAGAAAATTACAAAACATCGTTAGAAATTATTAATATATTGTTTTTTAATTTATTTTCAGCCTTTTCTGCCCTACTGCAGGGCTCGCTTGCAAAGTAAGAAGAAGAAAGAAGTAAAATAGAGAAAGAAGAAATCCTATTCTTCCTTCTCTATTTTAGGAAAATTTTGACCAGTTCTCCAGGTGTAGGTGTCAAACTTATCTTGCATGGGTCTGCCACTATATTGCTGGAAATTTTCCGGGACTCACATTGTGGTTGAATTAGCCCATGAACATTCGACACGCGGCAGACTCTAGACTGATACGGCCTTGTCCCATTTTAGTATTGCTGCATTTACCATCCGCAATTGCTTTTTGGAGTCCAGAAATACTGCACTCCACTGCTTATGCAATATACAAACAGCTCATAAAATATAACATGATTTCGATCACCAAATGGAACTTTTTAATTTACATCCTGAATCAAAGCAATCAACAACACAAAAATATAATCACAATGACCCCTACAAATTATAATTACAAGCATTTCATTTAAAAAATAAAAAAGAACTAGCTATACGGAACTCATTACACTGGAGCTCCATAGCCAAAGTATAGCTCTGCCGCATTTTTACGAGTGGTCTGTGGAAAATTAATGTATTTTCACAATTTATTGTGATTCCTACTGCCTGTTTGTTTGTTTCAAATCTTTGTGATGACAGGTGCTGGGGTATTTTTATTGTGTGCCAGTGTGACGGTCGATAGTTTAGAAGAGCTTATTATTTTCTGTAATATATTTATTTGTCTTGTTAACTTTATACCTAATTGTTTAGTTTCCTGTGTTTATTTTTTCAATATGTTTTTTTTATTTTACAGACTGTACTCTCCGAAGAGCAAGACACGGTTTCATCATCATTATCATCATATCAGCCGAAAGACGTCGAGACGCCACTGCTGGACATAGGCCTCCCCCAAGTGTCGCCATATTGACCGGTCCCGTGCGTCCCGCATCCAGCGAATCCCCGCAACCTTCACCAGGTCATCGGTCACAGTTTACTTAATTCTAAATATAATATTTTGGTTCTATGTGCCTTTAGTATACACCTAGTTATTGCTAAAATATATTTGTTTTCCTAATTCACCAACAAAACTGCGAGCTGATTTACTGACACATATTTGAGACCTAAGGAAAAAAAATTAAAATTGAAAATATACTAATATTAATAATACTCTCATCGCCTAAAAATGTGGTGATCTGTATTTATATCACGCTACATGCTTATATTATAGTTTTAAGCCTGGAAAAAGTACCTACAAAGACACGCATTTTATAGGCCTGTGAAAATACCCAAAGACCACACTGAAAAATATCTGCCCAGTCTAAACCACATATTCTTAAAACAAAATCTCCACCGTGATGCAATCGTCCGGCCATATGTAAACTACTGTATTCGTGTCAGAGAGCTAAGTACATACATTTACATATGAATCGTATGTATTAATACATTGGCAATTGACACCCGTCTTAAATCACATGTTATAAGACCCGTTTCTAGGGACAAAGAGTGGTGAGGCAGATGTGATGACTTTAATTTCATACCTATGATGTATTTGCCTTAAGGCGGTTGAAGATAGGTACAAACAGCCTCAGTTGCATGACGTCGATTCAGTTAGATTTTAAGCTAGTGAGATGAAAACATTACAGCACATACTATCATACTGCTATAATTAAGAGAAAATTAAGGTTATTCTGATTGTAGAAAAATATAAATTGGTTATGTAAAAATAAATCTCCTTTCGAAATATATCAGATGAAACGTTGATTTATTTCAGTATAACACAAATTATGAAATATTCTAGGAGGGGTTTTTTTTTTGATTTTGTAATAAAATTTAAATTACACAACGGAAAGTACAGTCTGCAACAATAATCTGTGACAGAAATAAGAAACATAAAATAGCAACACCCGAGGCGGATCATAAATTTAACTGCCGTTTTCTAAAATTAATAACGCATAATTCTAATATAAAACCTTAATGAGTGGCGAATAAAGCGATAAACGGCTAATTTACGACCTGCCCGGCCAATAAAAACTTAGCGATAAGTAATCTTAGAAATGGAAATCAATTACTTTGTTTACGTCCAGTTTGTGGCATCTGATGGGATTTTTTTCTTCGCTTTTTTGTTTAATTTAATCTGTTTTATTGCGGGTTGTATTTTTCTGGGATTAATTCACGCCTGTCTTTTACTGGATGGATTAGAATATTTTATGTTTGATGTAGTTTAAATATTGGTCTTTCAGGATCAAGATTTTTTTTATAGACTTGATTTGATAAAAAAGCGGTCAAGAAGTTTGAATATGGATTGGAATTTAAAGGTATTTTTCTTATTCCGATGCACCTGTTAATCTCACTGTTACTTATACTAGAGCCCAGGTAAATAAAGTTATTAACTGTTTCAACATCAAGTTTGGACGTGCAGTACACCACCATGATCTTCATTTTGGATCGGTTTATGGAAAGTCCTATCTCGCCATTGTATTTTTTCATCATGTTGAAAAGAAAAAAAGAAAGAAGCACATCTCGATTTCGTCTGCTGCAAACAAAATGGTTTCGTCAGCATAGCGCAAATTTACTATAAAATCTTATTTTAATAATGACCAACTATTTTAAATAAAATCTTATTTAAATAATGACCAACAGACAGCAAAATATCAAACTATTTAATTCAACAAAATTACAATAATATGCAATTAAGATTTGTAGGACACGATAAAAATTAACATAATCATATTACTTTACATCAAATTACGAAAATATTTAAATTAAATGTGTAAAATAATTATTATTTTAGTTAATTACTTTTATATTTACTTGGCCATATGGGAATGCAGGAACATAGCTTTATAGTTGCTCCATTAAGACTACCGGTATTTGTTAATGACCTTATAATATTTAAATGACATAAGTAGTCAGTGATACTCACATGAAAGCTCTGTATTTTAATTATGTTACACTGTGTTAAACATAAATGTAAGTTCCAAGCACCATCATAAAATGCTTGTGTATTTTCTATTACCAAGTCCTGTTTTGAAGCCTCTTAAGTGCCTAACTGAAATCACATTCACGAACAAAGTAACCGAACATAACAAATTTATAAACCTGCAACCTCGAGCAGTTTTATATCCAAAAATAACTTATAAAAACTCTACACAGCAGAATTAAATTGTCGGCGTTCAGAAAAATAACGTTAATTTGCACAAAAATACAAGTAACATATTTAACGGCGGTATTTAAAATTTTACGACGATGCAATAAGTGTAAAATTCACATAACATGTTTTTAACACCAGCATCAGATACGTTTCTCGATATAAAATCGGCGATCCCGATTTGGTATCGATTAAATCGAGTGTTTACGATATCTCGATAGATAAGATAATGTCGAGTCGGTGTGCATTATTTTTAATGTACTTTAAGTGCGTCGATAGTGTAATTTGGTAGCTGACTGTACGCGACCTCCAATTTAAAGGACTTTTTATGTTAAGTGCGAATGAAATTGCCGACTGTAAAATCTTAAATAGCAGGTTTTATTTTTAATTTATTTGGCTGTAAATGTATTTTATATACTGCTATAAAACATTTAAAAAAGTAAATGTATTGAATTTCAGCTGTATTTTATTCAACTATTATTACCTACTGCCACAGTACATACTCATGTTGAATTCAATTAAAATCCGTACTGTATTTAAAAGAAAAAATATTACTACAGAAACCGTCCTTGTTGATTAAATCGACACTACAGCCTCCCACGCGTCCATTTCTCTTCACAAGGATTTTCCAAGACATGAGAAGACTAGCTGACTATAATCTCCTTGATGTTTTTATCAAGCTGCAGCTGTCTAGGTTTATGAATTGCGAAAGTTTTGACACACTAAAATGCTGCTCCCATTGTCGTGAACAAAAGAATAACATTTAAAGTATAAAGGCCCTTTGATAAAATAGAAAGAGAGAAGAGATAAAATAGTCAGTTTTTTGCTTGTGATGATCCAACTTCTTGATACTCTCATAAAATGATGGCGACTGCCGCATAGCAATAATATAGTAGCTAAACTTATTTATCAGGTATTATTCCCATCGTGTTCGAAGGAAAAATCTCATTTCGCATTACACAATTATGGTAAGATAACTACTACTGATGATACTATTACTACTGATGGAAACCAGAAGGTTGTCAATTTGTTACGTAGAATCATAAAAACAGTAAGAACATACACATCTGGTGAGAAAAGTAGTAAAATGTTTCAATCTAGAAAAAAATTGACTGACGCTAGAAAATAAGTTGAGTACGATGTAAACGTGTGTCTATGCTGTGGGAAAAAGGCAATTTTTCCGTCGGTAATTTTTATCTTGCTACTGGATCAGTAGTTCTAAGCTGTCGCTAAATTTACGGCATTTTTTAAATTAACTTATACTTGTCAAGCATGCGTTCTGCCATCCCAATCTAGCATTTGAAATTCCATCATGAAAATCATAACATACATCGTCGTCCAGTCTGCCAGTTTGAGTTTAATAAGTAATTAACAAAAAATACCATGCATAATTGAACTAACTAATAAGATAACCAGAAAATTAAACTATTCACATCGGCAATGAAATGTTTTTCGTGAAACTGAATTCTCATCTCGTGTTTTAGCTATGTCTTTATTCTGATATGCTGATCAGCAGTAAGTTCCAGTCTATGATTTATTATATTTAATCAAAGCATTTGTACTTATAGCAATATATATACTTATAGGTATTTATTATAGCAATTTACTTTTGAATATGCTGGTTGTACATATTCAAAACTACATTACTGCATATACATAAGTACAACTCGATACAACATTCACACATTTACAACCTACGTCCGGCATGCAAGCGATGTCGGTACATTCTAGTAGTACTAGTAACTTATGTTTAGTTTATGGCATTACTGTTATTAGTTAGACTAAACCAATATGCTGTCAATGTATTGAAGAAATGGGATGCAGTTTATTTTTTTGGCTGGAGAATTTAGTTGCAGCACAGTTTCACATTTCCATTTGACTTTTATACCATTAAAGATTACTTTGAGGACAAATAGGCTTGGAATTGAGCTGCTCCAATTAATTTTGTCTTTTTTATATTTCGCATCATTAATTGTGTTTCTGTTTTGGTTTTCTTGCAATGACAAGACAATTATATTATTTTATTTTGATTACTGTGAATGTGAAGACTATGTGAATCATTTTTATATTTTGTTTCATCTTTTAATCATGGTCTGGCAGTTTTAGTAGTTTATGCGGCCAACCCAAATGTCCTGTCTTTGATATAGTTCGTAGAATCGCTGAGCTCCTTAAGTTCAGTTGAGCTACACGGTTATTGACAAATGCATGCACTGACTGGACTTGTCCAGTCAATCTGGCTGGTTCTTTCCTCAAAATACCATTTCTGTCATCAGTCTACATGGCCTTCACATCATCTAGCCAAGATTTTGTCTGGAGTTTAAAAGAGACTGTGACCTCTGAGTTTGTTTTGGCTTTTTTCTTAGAGTAGAAGATAGGAAACGCCAACCTCATCTAGTTTTTAAAAATATTATCGACATGTAAAAGTGTTTGTACAAACCAACTTACAAAATACGAGACGTGTTTAATGAGACATGGTCGCTCACAATGGGCCTTATCAGAAAGCTTAAAGTCACCCAAAGGGCAATGAGAGGGCTATGCTCGGAATTCCCTTGCGTGATCACGTCAGAAATGATGATATCCGCTGGAGAACCGAAGTTACCGACATAGCCCGAAGAATTGCCAAACTTAAGTGGCAGTGGGCAGGGCACATTGCTCGCAGAACGGATGGCCGATGGGGCCGAAAAGTTCTGGAATGGCGACCGCGAACTGGAAGACGATACGTTGGAAGGCCTCCCACTAGGTGGACCGATGACCTGGTGAAGGTTGCGGGAAGGCGCTGGATGCGAGACGCACGGGATCGGTCAATGTGGCGACGCCTGGGGGAGGCCTATGTCCAGCAGTGGACGTCTTTCGGCTGAAATGATGATGATGATGATGATGACTTACAAAATAAATCAATTATCACTATCATAACCGTTCGTGTTGCCTTCTAAGTTATGAAAAATGAAATTCAATATGACACCAAGTGCCGCCCGGCTGTCCTAGTAAAAATCAAAGCAATGGTTTTTTTTTCTAAATTGTGTATTATTGCACTATAGGTAGTTTTACCTCGTAAGGAAGATTACCACATATTCGATTTTTTTTACAAAGTTCATTTCCTGAGATTCAATTTCAACAAATAATGTAACTGCAGACAATTTGTCAGAAAATAAATAAAAAACAAAGTAAACAACGTAAACTACACCAACACGAAGTCATTGAATGTAAATTACTTTGTTTTTAAATTTTGAGTGCAATTGCTAGGTTTTTGTATCTTTATGGACAACTTGGCATAACTGCTCAATCCTTTATTTTATTTAAACCATGCCAACCTGGTATTTGCTTGATATGAGTGACATCTATCATTTTAAAACAAAGTAAACTCTGATATTTTGGTATTGAATGGTAATACTAAATTAGTTGTTTTTTTTGCAATTTGACAAACATAAATTTAAATTAAAAATATACTCAGTAAATACTGCTGCATAACAGTTGAACATATTTTTTGTAAATTTTTAAAGACTGATTTCAAATATTACAGAGATAGGTACGGTTTAATTAAGTGTTTTAGTAGTTTCTGCTCCTCCTGAAAAAATACTGTTTGTAACTACTTTGTTAATCGCTAGGGCAGCCGCGCCACTGACGCAGTTAACCATTAACATGAAAAGAAGAATAGTATGTGTCAATTAAATAACTTAGCAGTTACCCTTAGAATATAAGCCACTACCAAGTCTCGTTACAATATCTTCATCTATAATTGAGTGAGACTTGAGAGTGTCTTTTGCAACAGGAGTCCCAAATCTGTGAGTGTAAGTTGCTGAAATTTAATTTAGTCCTGTTCTGGACACTCGTACTCTTTTGTTCTGTTTTTACAATTCAACTTCAGCTGCTGGAGTTGCCTCACCCATAAATCTATCCAATTAGTTATATTCTACTGCTGGACAAATGCCTCCCTCTGTATTTTCCGGACATGTCAGTCTTTTACTTCTGCGGGAGTTTGTCTCTCAATCTTCATTTTGGCTCTTTAATCTTACAACTTATTTTACAAACCAAAAAACCGTTTTCTTCAACACCAAATTCCAAGCAGATCCTGTAAACACAGCAAAACCACTAACAAATTCACATCACTCACTACCTGCACATAGAAGCATCTTAGCATGTGCAGTATCCAGCAGTGTTTGATACTTTTTGCGTCAATTACACATATCGTCGAATGCTCCTCGAAACTCGAGCGTCGCAGGCTTTTGTAGAATTTTTATTGGCGACACTTAACCCATGTATGTATGCCTATGAATTGCGGAATGGAAGATATTAAGTGCATTTTTGTAACGGTGTGCAGTTGTATGGACATACTGTGAGGGTAATGATTCCGTCGTTCTTGATTTTCCTTTACTTATAACACGAGTAGTTCTTTCACGAGAACTTCTTTATGATCCTTCTATTATGTCTATCCTAGCAGAGGTTTAATACCTACCTACCGTTTTTACTTAGTACCATACAATCTTGTAAAAATATTTTTGAACTTTATTAAACATCCATATTTAGAATTGAGACATTTTATTTACTATTCAAGTCACTTATTCGTTCTTGTTTTAATTTTCTGCTGAAACTGAAATGTTGTAAAGTTGCGGACTTTCTGCAAATTCACGAAGCAATGTTCAACTTTTTTTTTTGTCATCGTCTTTTCAGAGAGCAGGGTTGGCCCATTGGTAACGGCCGCGACTTACAAGTTGTGAATCGTGGGTTCGAGCCCAGGCAGCCGCTTTACTTGGTGTAAATTATTTTATCACTACCTACAGCTCTCAAAAAGGTAAACGAAAATATCGTTAGGAAACGGGCATGTCCTATAACCAAAAATTCGAAGATATGTGACATCCACCAAACCGCACTGGGCCTGCGTATTGGTTTACGGCCATTCATGATGATTTTATTTTCAAGACATGGACAACAATTTGATGCTCATCAAAGTAAGCTTTACCCAATCCAACCCAAACACAATATCAAATCAGCCACTCTTTGAGTTGTAAGTTTTAACATGACAACATAAAATTATCATTCTGTCAGTCTATATTTTTCTATACAGCAGTGGTGGCCCAGTACTACGTATGTAGGTCATAAGTTTGAACTCCGGCAGGCGCTTTACTTTGGGCAAATTATTTGCTCACCACTGCTCTTAAAACGGTGAAGGAAAACATCATGAGGAAACCGGCATGATTTAGAACCAAAAATTCGAAGACGTGTGACATTCACCAACCCGCACTGGGCCCACGTGGTGGATTAAGGTCTATTACCTTTCTCACAGAAAGGATGACTGTGCCCCAGCAGTGGGAACATTATAAGGCTGATAATGATGATGATATTTTTCAATCATAAAACTTCACCAACCATAGTCCTCTTTAGGCCTCTTCCGACTAACAAGTTTTTATCACCATAGAAATTACACACCAGTTTAGTTTTATGCCCAGAACAATTCTGAACCAATTGGTTTTTCTATAAAAATGTATGTTTACCAAGCAATTATGTATTCACTTAAAAAGTTAGTTCTTGTATAGAAATGTTTAAGTTAAACCTTATAAGGTGCATCTATAAACATTTCGATACATTCGTAATGTAGAACTAAATAAATTATTGCTTGTTACGCAGTTTAGCGTTTAACTACCATCATAGTTAGTATTATTTGTTCAAACATGCGTACAGTACACTATATACATATATTATTTTTCCTAACTAGCTTCTTCTAGTGGTTTCACCCGTGTGGAAGTCGAAAATTGTCCCAAGAGAACTTTCTGGTAATAACAAGTAAAATTTCAAAATTTTAAAAACCCCCGACACATTTATCTTGTGAAAACACCCCGATTCGATACAGAAAAACGCCCATAACTTTTGAACGGCTGAACCGATTTTATTCAAGAACACTCTCGACAAAATTACCTTTTAAACAAAAAAAACTAAATCGAAATCGGTTCATCCGTTTAGGCGCTATGATGCCACAGACAGACACACAGATACACAGCAACACACGTGAAACTTATAACACCCCTCTTTTTTCGACGGGGCTTAAAAAGAAGGACAAGGTTTACCCATATGCCAAGTTTCATCCAAAGCCGTGTAGCTAAAAGGTAACAGACAGACAAAAATAGTTACTTTTGCATTTATAATATTAGTATGGAGTTGTTTAATTAATTAATGTTTGCACAACTTTCTCATTATAATTATGAAGCTAAAAGTGATTTTTTTTTATCTGGAATTAGCAGTTCCCCGCGGTGGACAATCCCACAGGACCCGCTTTCTATTGGCAAAAGAATTTTCAAAATCAGTCCAGCAAATCCAGAAATTACCCCCTACAAACTCACAAACTTTACCTCTTCATAATAATATTTATTTATTCATATATGCTTTATTGTACACCAGAAAATACAGGAACAACTGAAACTTAATACTAAAAAACAAACAACGGGCGCCCTTATCGCAATATTATTAGTATACACTTTCTAAAGATATACACTTTCTTTTTTATTTCAGTAAACTTTAATATTCGAGTTACCTTTTTTTACCCCACTAGGCACCTACCTAGGCACTTCTATGCACATTTCATCATCATCATCATTATCATTTCAGCCAAAAGATGTCCACTGTTGAACATACGCCTCCCTCAAGTGTTATCATACCTGATCTAATTCAATATACCAAGACAAAAGTATCAATTTGAAATCGTCATAAATTATTTTAAAAACTCTTTAAATTCCTTGTTCTATAATATCATTGTCGCCCCATCAATTACCTGACAAGCATGTGTCAAATAATTCCACTCCACTTATTCGGTAATATGCTCCAATTAATATATCCTTTTAATATTAACCCATATAATTTTATACTGGCAAACCAATTTATTTTTTCATACTGACACAGAAAAAACTTACAGAAGACCCACAGTATAAACTCATAGATTCCTATCTATCACTGTTTTTATTTGCTCTGTGGTATCCTTGATACAACTTGATCGTACAAGCTATTTCAAATCGTTTGTTTCATTTGTTTTCGGCATTCATTTGTTTCTAGTTGTACTGGTCAAGGTTGCGGGAATCCACTGGAATCCACTGAATCTCATGTGACCGGACACTTGGGTTTTTGCCTATGTTCAGCTGTGGACGTCTTTCAGCTGAAATGAAAATGATGATGATTCATGTGTTTTTTTCAGCGGCTTCATCTATCTTCCTCTTTTGTACAGAGTGAAACTTTTGTCTTCGTCTACATCTTGTTGATATCATTTTATAAAAAGTTATGATGGTGACGTCATAATAGCAACAGCTGCTAGACGGCTTAACGAGCGTAATAATTCAAAAGAATAATTATATAGCTAAGTGTATGAGTGCATGTGTGGTTATAAGGAGTTAGTGCAAAGAGTTTTCTAGTGATGATATTGTGAAGTGGCAACGGTAAGTACATTCAGAGTTAAAAAATGCGTGTTCTATTGCAAAGTAGAACACAGCTAAAAACTGTGACTGCTTCTGGCACTTTATAGCTTATCATAGAATCAAACAATCCAGAGTTTATCAACTTAGTGCCTATTTACTTAATGAGGACTCATGGAGTTATATATTAAAATCATTTATATTTTTTTATCAGATTGTTTCATAACTGCAATTTCCTGCTGTTTATTGTTATCTTTTTGTATTCCACGATGTGGATCAGTTGTGAAAAGCTCAGGATCCAGCAGTCTTGGGGTACCGCAATACCAACCAGCTCATACTTTGCAGTGGACACCAGGACTAAAATTATGATGGTGATAAACTTCTCATCGTTTATTCGCATTACGCCAATACATTTCATTGTTATTATACAGCTAGAATCGTCACAGAGCTGCGCACAATAAAATTCACAAGTAATTTTATAATGCACTAGTATTAACATTCAGTCTCACTTCCTTTTTAATATTTGTTATGAATACACAATTTTTATTAATTAAATCGACCATAAAATTAAATAACAAAAGTGCAAGTTTTCATGCTAACTCGATCGCGTTTAAGTAAACGTCAATTTGTCTTGAAACTGGATAAACGTCATCTGGTGACTACACAGTGATACACAATTATTCCATACGATTTGCCATAGAGGATATATACGTAAACGCGATTGAGTGAGTACTAAAACCGGCACTGAACCCTCTGGACTCCTAATAAGACTTAGACAGACAATTTACGGGTGGCCACCTCTTAGGTTCCATCAATATAATCAATGATGGACTCTATAAGCTGCATAGGAACCAAATATTTTTGCAATACATTCTAGTCAGAATAATTCCCAACTGGAGTCTCTGTTTCCAGACAGCTTTATCCTGGGGGTCTTTAAGTCAATAGTGAATAGGTAACTTCCAGGCAAGCGTGTTCCATGGTCGACCACATCATCGTGCGCCATCAGGTAAGATAATGGTCAAACGCGAGCCTATCCATAATAATAATAAAAAATCTTAAAGTTTACCACGAACAGACACTACAAAAATAATTCATCATATTCTTCTTACAATGTAACAAACAGACAGACTTACCTACACACACGCACTCTTGCGCAGGAGGCAGTTTTTTACAGCTACACAACGTTCTTACCACGTTTTTATACTGACAGTCCGTGTGTCAATCATTATACATACATATTACACTTTATTAGGTATGTAATTACATGCTTCTTCTATGTGCGAACATACATAAAAAATATCGGCCAAGTGCGAATCGGACTAGTGCGCAAAGAGTTCAAAACAGATCATAATTTTAAAACATGTTTTTTAAACCATTATACTTTTTTAATTGCTTTTCATGTAATATATTTCTTATGGTCAAACACGAGACTATCAATAATAATTAAAGAAAAATTTTCAGTATTTTTATATAAATATTTTTTTTTTCATTTTTGGATAATCGTTTTGAAAAAAAATAGGATCCAGTAGATTCGGAGCAACTTATCTGTGTGTGACAGACGGACTGACAGACACACAAATGATATCAGAATTCCGTTTTTCATTCGGACGTACAAAACACTAAAAATGTATAGTTTTTACAAACACACAATAATGTATACCCGTCCGTTTATTGATTGTAATTGATTTTGTTACAGTTGTAATAAATGAACCTATGCCGTGTTATGTAATGGTTTTTTAATTGCAGCCTGAGTAATTAAAAGATTAGAAGATAAAACATGAGTTTTGTATTAACTTTGTGAAAGTAATACTTAGGTTTTTTTTGTGTGGGATTAGCGTCATTCATTCTTGGGATTGTCTATTTTACAATGAGCGCGATAATTTATTAATTTATTGTTTTTATGACTTCATTTTGGAAATTGACAGTTTACAGTTTCCTTTTGTATACAGTTTTACCTGACACTTTCTTTTTCGTCTTAAATATATTACGTCTACTAGAATACAAAGTCTCTGATAGTTGATGTTGAAAATATATATTACATTTGTACACCATTGATTCTCTTCTAAAGTAACATAAAAAAATACGTTCACAAGTATTGATTCGGTGACTGTACCATTCTAGATTTCGGTCAAGACAGAGTCGTACCAATTTATTTACCGAATTCAAAACAACCGAGGTATTCAATGTATTGAAACTCCACAATATTCACACATTATACTCTATGTGGGCTTCTAAACACGTGCGCCAAATTTCATAAGTATATGTGCGTTCTTTTGTATATTTGTCCAAGCATTTCTACAAAACAATTTATCCTTTGGTGCCGAAACGATAAAAGCAAGAGTTACCAAAGACACCAAATTCTGAAACGAAAGTTATTTTGTTCTTTTAAGTGTTTTGTTTTTGAAGTCGGTTTTTTTTGTAAAAAGCTTTTTTTAATAATATCAGCTTCGGGGATCTTGGAACTTGGGAAGATAGAAGATACCTACGTTAAGCTTATAGTGTGAGTCTTCTTTACGAACCCGACGCTCTCTAGAAATGCCAAAATGTAGGGGATTGGTCACGAGACATTTCGATAGCGTTTGGCAAGCCCATATATTTTTAGCATTTTTCCAATCGCTATTGCGACGCTTTCAATGGTAGAATGTCTAGAACTTTTTATTTATATAATGCTTCTTTACCCCCGACTAAAAAGGGAGGTGTTATAAGTTTGTAGTGTGTATCTGTGTGTTTGTGTATCTGTCTGTGGCACCATAGCCCCTAAAAGGATGAACCGATTTTGATTTCGTTTGAAAAATGAATATGTCAAGAATGTTCTTAGCTGTTTGATGAAAATCGGTTCAGTGGTTCAAAAGTTATGCGCATTTTACTCTTTGGATCAGTGTATTTTTGCAAGTCATCGTGTTACAATTGCGTATTTCGATGAATTGTCGATCAAAGCTAGTCTACTACTAGATAAATTATGTAGTTTGAAAAGCATGTGCTAATAAGCCTCGGCGTTTTTTTTTTAATTCATTCTTGTCAATAAGGAAGTTCCTTTTCCAATAGTATTCAAACAAACAATGACAAAAGTATTAAACTTTGCTCAACCGAAAATACATGTACTAATATTTGTTCAACAAAAATATTGAAACTCAAACACTCACAGGTAATTGTTAAAATCAACCAAAAGCCAATATGAGACTCAATGAAAAGAACAAATAAGTGGAAATAATATTTTAAACATTTATGTAATGTTGACTATATTATTCACAACAATTCTTCCATTATCAGAGTATCAGATTCTGATAATGAAAACTACATAATAGGAACTAATTTCCATTTTACAATTTGTTACAGGAACGGCCAAAAACCAAGCACATACACTTGACTCTTTAAGGTAAAATATGAAGACTGAGAAAACTGAAAGAAGACTGTTTGATCAGCACTTTAAAACCTTGATGATATTATATTATGTATGAGGTAATAACTGGATGCGAGCTGTCAAAGAACAAATTATCATCATCTGGCACAGCCTTTTTTTTTTTTTTTTTAGCGTGGAGAAATGCTCATGCATACTGCGCTACCACGGGGAGATAGCGCAGTTATGTGGGACTCTAACCCACTAAAACTCCACGGTGTCCTCCTGTGCCGCTTATGGCGGGAACACAGGAACGCGTTAGCATGCATCCGCGAACCCGCCGCGGCTGTCCGTCTCCGGACCCTCCTCTGGGGTTTACCCCCATCACCGGCGCACCAGAACACACAGTACGCCGTGACCACCCTGGGGACCACACCAGCACATGGGTACCAGACAACCCCGTGTATGTCACCCTTGGTCCCCCTGTGACGGGTCAGGACAGTGGCCCCGCCACCTACCACTTTAAAAAATACGTTCACAAGTATTGATTCGGTGACTGTACCATTCTAGATTTCGGTCAAGACAGAGTCGTACCAATTTATTTACCGAATTCAAAACAACCGAGGTATTCAATGTATTGAAACTCCACAATATTCACACATGATACTCTATGTGGGCTTCTAAACACGTGCGCCAAATTTCATAAGTATATGTGCGTTCTTTTGTATATTTGTCCAAGCATTTCTTCTCTGGGGTTTACCCCCATCACCGGCGCACCAGAACACACAGTACGCCGTGACCACCCTGGGGACCACACCAGCACATGGGTACCAGACAACCCCGTGTATGTCACCCTTGGTCCCCCTGTGACGGGTCAGGACAGTGGCCCCGCCACCTACCACTTTTCGGCCGCAGGGGATAGGGAGAGCGGCCAGCGCTATACCAACACTCCTCCTCCCCTGCGGCCCCACCGCGTCCGCCATCAGACGGTGGCGACCCCGTGCAGGCCGCGGAGGGTAGGGCGAGCGGCGCACCGTAATACCGGCACTCCTCTCCCGCCGCGGCCTCCGACCCTCAGCCGCGAGGCTTTTCATACCACATCGCGGCCCGCATCAGTTGCGATGTCGCCTAGGCAACACCGCAACCTACATGTTGGCCGCTACGTCGTCGGCTTATCGGCAAAAGCCCTGACGAGCGGCCCCTCCTCGGGTTCCTCTTGGCTTCACCGTGGTTGTCCAAGCCACGGTTACTGAGCCCCCCCGCCTCGACAATGCGGGAACCCACCGGGGGGGATCTGGCACAGCCTGACTTAACCCACTGCTAAAGTGCTAACAAGCTCTTTCTTTTCTTGTGCCCCACGCTTAAACGCCGCCGGACGCCCAAAACTTCTTGTATCAGCCTTTTGACGCCACTTGGTCACTTTTTTATTCCAACTATCATCGCCATGCCTTGCCAGATTGGGCGCACGGTTGGCGCAGTGGTTGAGCGATTGACTGCTGCGCTGCGTGTCGCGGGTTCGATTCCCGCACGGAACAAATATTTGTATGATTTACAGATAGTTGTTCCGGCTCTGGGTATTGTGTATGTGAGTTTATATGTTTGTAAACGCACCCACGATACAGGAAAAAATTCCTAGTGTAGGGCAAAGTTATAAAAAAAAAAAAAACAAAAGAAAAAGATGTACTCTCAGGAACAAAATAGCTGAGGTGCAATCGGAAAACACATGCAACAGTAGACTGATTTTCTTCTTTTCTTGTGAGGATGCGGCCACACGCGTGTCAGAGTTATTTAATTCGCTTCTGGGGACCCCTAGGCCTCTGACGTGGCTATTTCAGACTTATATTTACTATATAAGTCCAGGTTTCCTCACAATTTTTTCTTTCACCGTTGCCTGTGATGTCCAAGATAAACTTAAAAAGTACATATGAATTTGAAACAGTCACATTGATACTTGCCCGGATTTGAACCCACGACTTCAAGCACGAGAAGTGAAGTCTTAGCCACTAGGCCACCACGACTGATAAAATCATATGATGATGGTACAAAATACGAAGTCATAAATCCGCACCAGAAAAATACGAACAAAGGACCAATGAGCATCAAGTTAGGACCTCCAATATAAGGAAAAGACCAGTCTATTCATAGCAACAAAGTAAATAAACCAGCAACGACTTTGCATATAAAACAGCTGAGCATAGTCTGATCAGTGCACACTGTTCGGTAGTAAATCTCTTTGTAAATACATACATACATCAATGTTGCTAATTGACGTTTACAATCTCGCTCTGAATCAATGTATCTGTATTGAGGTGAGTGGAACAACTGTTGCTTTGGATGTAAGGTGGGCGATGAAGCGAGCTTTAAGGCGAGATTAGACTAATGATACTCAGTTCTAAGCATATTATTATATATGAACACCTATGGTGTTACTATTGTGGCCCAGGGGAAATGGCTACAATATAGGACTTGAAGGATTGAACAAAACCTGACACTTTTATCATCAACATCATCAGCTTACAGCAGTCTACTGTTGGACGAAGAGCTCTCCAATCGCACGCCATTTATTGCGATTCTTGGAAAACTGTCGTCCAGCTGCTATCAGTGACATCGTCCCTTTACCTAGCCTGAGAACTTTACTATGCATACTGTAAATTATCCATCGTAAAGAAAATCATCATAAAGAAATTAGCATACTATTAAACTATAAATTCGAAAACATGATGGCACCCACAACGCAACGTGGGCTCGTGAGGTGGATTAACTCCCTTTCAATATGGAGAAGTGGTTTGTGTCCCAGCGCTGGCAATATTATTACAGGTATGATTGTATAAAGCATTTGTAATTGATTTATTTTTCTTAGCATGTTAACAGTAGTCTAAATAGTGTTAGCTCAGAACAGCATCGATCAGGGCACGCATAAATTATAAGTGGCCCCTTATTTGCAGAGAACCAGCCGGCAAAGAGCAAATTCATTAGGGAGAATAATTTATTTTATATTAACCGCTGCATCCTCTACCTTGCACTACCCACCACAATCGAAATGACACCAGTAAATATTCATAATTCATTTGCAATTAAACGCGTTGCAGGCACAGCGGCCCACAAAATGGCGCAAATGAAGCCGTTTCATTAACTTGATCCCGTCGGTGCGGGACGATATAATTTACTATTCATTTTAATGTCCATCAGCGTTCTGTGGTAATTTGTGAATTAATTGTATTGGTGTTTGAAGGGTTAATTATGATGGTTTGAGAGGCTCACAGTTTAACATTGCTTCTTCTTTTGTTTACGACTAGGTCTTCCCCGTAGCATATCCCATTGGAACCGTGCATTTGCCAGAATACAAAGTAACCTATAACACTCAGTGGTAAGTAATGTAGTATTTTTTTATTTATTACAAACATTGGTTGGTAAAACCAATCGGAACAACTTGCGACCCACGGATGCCCCTCAAGTTAAAGGAGAAAATTCATTAGACCGTGATTAAAATTTACATGTCCTGTCGTACTGAATGGATCAGAATGTTGGGCTGTGAAAAAGATCGATGAAAAGAGATTGCATGTAGCAGAGATGAGAATGTTGAGATGGATGAGCGGAGTGACGAAAATGGATAAAGTGGTACACACACCGTACAACAATTTTCTTAAAGTCCCTCGACAATCTTCGAATTTCCGAATACAAAAGAATGCAAATTTCCAAGTCCATCAATCATTAAATGTATCGTGTACTAGCTTCTGCCAGCGGATTCGCCCGCGTGAATGTCGAAAATTATCCCAATAGAACATATTCCTGGGATGAAATGTGCTATATCAGACTATAATCTATCTCTGTGCCAAATTTCATCCAGATCCGTCCTGCCGCTTGACCGTGAAGAAAAAACAAACACACACACACTCACAAACTTTCGCCTTTACAATATTAGTGTGAAGTGTGATAATAATTTAAATTCAAACTACTAGGTACTTTATTGTTGTATTGTTTTGATGTCCTTATGAACTATATAAATAAAATGAAAAGCCTTTATTTCTTGCAGCTTATAAAACAAGAAGTAGATCAGATTTAGTTAGTTTACTTACATACAATTATTATTTTTGTTAGTAATTAAGTTTGGTTCCTATATTTACTTGTGTTCGTTTTTCTTTAATCTTATACTATTATTCTTCACTCTGTAAGAACTTCTCTGTAGGTGAAGGCCTCCTCCAAAGATAAGCAGTCCTCTCTAGATTGGTCTACTTGAATCCAGTTGGGGCCAGCTGTTTTTTTGATGTCGTCTTCCCAACTAGCTACAGGTCTACCTCTATATAGAGTATATGATATATGAACTATATAGAGCTGTAAAAGTATTTTCCTTTTCAACCGCAGCGGCTTACCTCCCATTTAAAAATAAATTACTTTGAGTTAAAAGAGTATTAAGAACTCTATATACTCCAAGTTGATTGAAAGCGTCCGGTCTTCACCGTGTTCAAAAGGCAACTGATAGAAAGCCGACGACTGATGAAACACGAAGTTTGCCGAGGGACATTAGAAAATATTTGTTCTGTAGGTTGTCCTTTATGATAATCTATTAAACTAATAATCATAATCTATTAAAAACTAAACAGGTTTTTGAAGCTAACCCAAAAAAAAACACATCATTTGACAGTAAAATTAATCGAGCAAATGTTTCATAAGCCATCCCTAATACCCTACAATAAAAATGGCTAATCTGAAAACTCAATTATATCTGCATTTAATCCTCCAACTAATATCATAAATGAACTTACGCAGAAAAACATGGAACCCAGCTAGCCCAGTGGTGTCGGGCTTTAATGCAACGAACATCATTTCATATTGAAAGTTCATATTAAATTTATTGTGTACATACTGGTGGTAAATATAAGTTACAGAAACAATTATGGACCCTGTCGGGCACAGCAACATTCTAGACACAGTCAGTATCTAGTGTCTAGTTCTAAATGATGATATCACCAATTCGAAAAAATCAATTATTCATTTAAGAGCATAACTAAAACAGTATCTCATTTTTATTTCAACCAGTCAAAGACTAAAAACAAACGACAATCCTCCTCTTAACATACTTTCAAAATAATAAATGTGAAGCCTGTATGCCTGTTAATCAATAAGGGTTCAACGGCTCACCATAGGTAAACCAGACCATGGTTTGGATCAGGACATATTGGGATATTTTTTTATCCCAGAAGTACGATTCCATGGGACCATTTTCATCTATCTCGCGAGCGAAGCTGCTGGCAAAACCTAGTCCGACATAATGGCAACGTGTGTTGACACACCTCATCTCTCATTCGTCACGGACGCCGAGATAATCTCTGTGAGCTCCACGTCCGGAGACGGGCGTTAAATCTGCGACGCTGTTGTGACACCTTAATGCTTGCCGGATCTGTGGCCAAAGATGTGGAGAGAAACAGAGGGGTTATGGTTTTGGGCGATTTATACCTAAGGATAAGCCAGCAAGAAGATATTCTACATCAATCTAGCCTTTTTGATATGTTCTTCTTATTCGTTGTCTTGATTACTGAAGGTCGTGCCCGTCTTGGAAAGCTTTCACGGAGTCATAGACGAGCTGCTCCCATGCCACTCTATCTTCAGCTCTTCTCAAGGCAGTGGTCACCGTGAGTCTCGTAATCACCCTGATCTGGTCTGACCCCCGAGTTGGTGAGCGTCCGCGTGGCCTTATCACATCCACTTTTTCTAAAACAACCAGTTGTTCCAGGTTATCTGGCTGTCTCCGGGCGATATGACAAAAGTAATTTAGGATTCTTTGGTAGCAGATCGTGGAGATTCTGGTTTTGATGTTCAATGTTCATTCGAGAATGGACGTAATTGTGTATTTTGCTGTCCATGATAAGTGCATCATTCTCCTCCAGCACCACATCTCTCAAAGCCTCAACCTTTCTTCGATCCACCGAGCGAATTGTCCAAGATTCGGAGCCGTAAAGGAAAATTGAGAATACCAGGGTTCTAACGAGTCTCTTCTTGGTGTTTTTAGAGATGTTTCTATCATGCCATATCTTCGACATCTTGCTCATTATTTTTGATAAAGCTTCCTATATAACCGCATCCAACTAAATACAAGTGTAGAGAGGAAAGACTCCCTTTGTTCCACTTCCCTGTTATCGGGTAACATTGACCTTACCTAGACTGACATTCAGCCTCTGACCATTTGAGATGACTTAATGTCCTTTAACCCCTAGATGGGGCAGAGGGCGTCCACAGATGTCCTCCATCGAGATCGGTCTTGAGCTTCACGCTTCACCTCGCTCCATGTCATTCCGATGCTCGTCGCTTCTGCCAACACTTTGCGACGCCAGGTTTGACGGGGACGGCCACGCTTTCGTTTGCCCCTGGGGATTCCAGTCCAAAGCTTGTTTGGGTATGTGATCGGGACCCCTTCGGAGCGTGTGGCCAATCCATCTCCACTTGCGACGCTTGATCTGGCGGTCGATCGGGCTCTCGTGGCATTTCTCCAACAGCTCTACATTGGAGATGGTCTCGGGCCAGTAAACTCCGAGAATACGACGAAGACAGCGGTTGACGAAGACTTGTATTTGGCGTGAGATGTCCTTTGTGACCTTCTACGTTTCGCACCCGTAGAGCAGCACGGATTTGACATTGGACCCGAAGATTTTGAGTTTAATCCTTCGGGTCAGTTTCCGCGATTGCCAAACAGGTCTCAGCTGCGCGAAGGTTGCTCGGGCTTTGGCGATCCGTGAATCGATGTCCTCTTCACTTCCCCCAGTCTCTGACACGACACTCCCGAGGTATGCAAATTTGTAGACGCGTTCCACTGCCTCTGTGCCAATCAGCAACGGTGAGTGGTTCTTCACACCAGTTCTCATTTCCTGGGTCTTCCGGATGTTTATTTTGAGCCCCGTTTTTGCCGCTTCCTGGCGTAGATCTTTTAGCTTTGCTTGCATATCGGCGTGGGTATGACTCAGCAGGCATAGGTCATCGGCGTAATCCAAGTCTTCCAAGACGTTGGATAATCCCCACTCTATGCCGCGGCGCCTTTTATCGTAGATGCGAAGCATAATTCCATCAAGAACGACCAGGAAGAGGAGCGGTGACAGGAGGCAGCCTTGGCGGACACCCGCGTGCACTGTTACGTCATCCGATATGAGGCCGTTATGAGTAACCTTACAGGAATATTTCTTATAAATACTCTGCAACAGACGGACTATTTTCGGCGGCACTCCAATTTCCAGTAGGCGGGACCAGATACTAGACCACTTCAGCGTATCAAAGGCCTTTTCGAAGTCTACGAAGGTTAGATAAATCTCCCTCTGCTATTCTGATGCCTGTTCCAGTATGATACGGAGAGTGTTGATCTGGTCCGTACAGGAGCGGTTCGAGCGGAAACCAGCCTGCTCCTTGCGTAGAAGAGGATCCACGGCCTTCGACAATCTGTCCAGGATGATCTTGCAAAAAACCTTAGAGGGAATCGAGAGCAACGTTATACTTCTCCAGTTATCGCACTGGCTAAGATCACCTTTCTTAGGAACAGTTATAAGGAGACCTTTGTTCCATTCGTCTGGTAGTTCTTCGGCGATCCAGATCTTTTCAATGAGCGGCGTCAGGACGTCGACTGCGGTGGGTTAGTCGGCTTGAAGCATTTCCGCAGTTATCAGGTCGAGTCCTGGTGCTTTGCCTGTCTTCAAAGAGCAGATTGCCTCCGCAACTTCAGAGGCTGACGGTGGTTCCGTGTTAATGTTGAGAAGCTGGGTGGGTGGAGTACTGACTTGCAGCGCGTCAGGTGCCGATGTAGCTGACAGATGGAAGACCTCTTCAAAGTGTTCACGCAAGTGAAGTAGCTGCCCTTCTGACGTCACAATGAGCTGACCATCTTTGGACTTCAGCGGCTTCTTCCTCGACTTGCTGTTACCTGCCAAGGTTTTGGTAGCATTGTACAACTCTTTCAAGTTGCCGGAGTTTGCAGCTTGTTGAGCACGATCAGCAATAGCATCAGCCCACCGTCTCCTATCTTTGCGGGTACTGCGATAGATTTCCTTGCGTTTCTGACGGTATTGCGTGTTAAGGTCTGCTCGTATGGCGTCGTTATGGGTCTCAAGCAGTCTCAGATGAAGATTCCTTCTATCTTCGATCAGGTTCCACGTGCGTTGTGACATCCAGTCCTCCCGAGAATGAGTCGATTTGTGCCCTAGAACGACGGAGCTGGTCTCTGTATAGGCCACTTTGATGCGGTTCCACTCCTCGTCTAATGAGTCCGTAGCAGCATCAAGTACAGAAAAGCGATTGCGCAATTCCATCTGAAAAGTTTTACGCGTGTCTGAGTCATGCAGTTTGCTCACCTCGAACCTTCTTCCAATCTTGCCAGGTCCTCCAGCCGCACGGGCAACTGCAACCTTGAGCCGGACTTCAGCAACTACCAGATGGTGGTCGCTATCAATATTGGCGCCCCTGCGGTTGCGGACATCGTTCAGTGAAGACCGCCATTTGGAACTAATGGCGAGGTGGTCAATTTGGTTCTTGGTGACCCCATCAGGGGAGTTCCACGTGTACTTATGATGGTCGCCATGAATGAATAATGTTCCTCCGATGGTAAGGTCGTGGTTCTGACAAAACTCGATGAATCGCTCCCCATTCTCGTTGCACAATCCAAGTTCCTGTGGTTAGTGTTAACACTCCCAACCTTAGCATTCAGGTCCCCCATGACGATGACGATATCTTGCTTTTTTATGCTCCTAAGGGTGGCGTTGAGGGCATTGTAGAAGTCGTCCTTGGTATCCTCTGTTGATGCATTGGTTAATGGCGATCTTCCGGGCTCTTGAGTTGAAACGGGCACATATGATCCGGTCTGAGATCGGTTTCCAGTCCAAGAGGCTATTCTTAGCTGCATTAGAAAGGAGGAGCCCCACGCCATACTCGCGCATATCTTCCTCATTTTCTTTACCTGAATACAGCAAAGTCAAGCCCGGACGTTCTCAACTCACCAAAACCGTTTCTCCTCACTTCGCTCAGACCGAGTATCTGAAGATTGTAGCTAAGCATTACTGCTTCTGCTTGGGCTATTCGGCTGTCATCGCTAAGCGTGCGTACGTTCCAATAAGCAATTCGTGACCGTATTTCATGCCAAAAGTCGTCGTTGAAAGATCAGTCCGGTTTCTATCTGTTTCGGTTTCAGGAATCAATTAATTATTGTCGGGCAAGCGGGTGATTAGCCCACTGTGCCTTAATCCGATAGCGGGGCTGCCGCCTTAGAGCCTTCGGATGTGCTCGGTTTTATTTCGGGTATCCTCCCTAGTGAGACGATTCTGTTTTAAGGAGCAGAATATTCGCCCTTCGCCCTGCATCCGTTAGCTCAGCTGCAACTCGGGGTGGCGGACGCGCGTCGGCGCGGTTGCAGCAGGTCCCAGGGAGAACGACGGGGACGGGGATGACTCGGACTGGCTAGGGCTCTGCTTTATACGGTACTCCGCCACGAGTACAGCAGAAGTTATTTTTGGCATTTTATAGGTAATGCTGTTCTCACCAACAGCGATTCCCACCAAAACATACCCTAGCTTCCCTCCCCATTTGAGATGACTGTCAAAGATTTACAAATGACAGGAAGACAATAGTATCGAGGTTGTAAGATAGAATCTGTTGGTAATGAAATATTTATTTGATGCAGTCCTTAGGTAGGTAAGTTTCTTACAGCCATGAAGGTTCATGGCTGTAAGTAGTTGTGATTGTATTAAAGGTTTTGGTTAGACTGATATTAACATAAAGTTATCAATTTTACAACTCAGCAGTGGAAATTCTGCAAATGATTTAAATCAATATACAGGGACGGAACGGAAGTGCGATCATAATCGTCGATCAATGTCGTCAGCTGCCCAAAATTTATATGGAGATAAAATACTCTTTTTGAGAAATGACTATGACTATCTTGGAGAATGTTGTTCATATGCATATTTATGGGCAGACACAGTTTTTAGTAAAATTATTCATTAAAAACTCTTTTTTCGTATTTTCTCAGCAAATCCTTTCATTTGATACCCATATTATGGCAATGAATAAGAAATAACTATTCCGACATCTTGGGCCGGCCGCCATATTGGATTTAGAATGACGTCACTTAGCTAGCCATGCATCGTCATCCAAACTAAACGTGTAGGCAAAATTGCATCTTAATCGGTGGAGGATTACTGATTTATTTCGCAAGATTTGACCCGAACACACTTACATATAATATATTGCAAGTAAAATTAAAGCTTGTAAATAATCTAATACAGTACAATAATAAGAATCTTCCTACATACATTTCTATTCTGAAGCCATAACTTATTGCTAACACCATTCACTTTTCACAACGTTCTCACAACACACTTCACTTAATTCAGAATGCATATAATATGCAAATTATACAGAATTAATGCGATTATACCTAATCAAATCACCGTCTCTTATATACAGTCATAAATTGCCCGATTGTATTAATATTCGGTTCGTTAGTCGAAAGTGTTTGCAACATTATATCATTAATTATAGACACGATACTCATTTAAATGTTAATTATCAAAACAGTTGTAGTCATTAATATATTGATTGATATTTGACGGTAGTTTATATTTTATTTATTTACATAATTTTCACGTCCATTTTCTGTTTTATTGTGGGAATAAATGGGAATGTGGAACGTGTGTGTTTTATTAATGGAAATGTTGGTGACTATAATGTTGTTGACCACTTATTTACTGGCTTTTTAGAATTTACATGAGAATTTTCATCAGGTATGATTATATCTTTCCAGTAGTTGTTTCAAAAAATCAAAATTCATTTATTTGCGTAAATAAGGTACAGAAGGTTGGTAAAATGTACAAAATTGTTCTCTTATTCTGCCTTTAATTTCGGCGTGCAAATATAAAATAGAGTGAAACCTTTAAGTAAAAAAAAAATATTGATCATAATCATGCAGTCACTAAACAGATAAGCCCATTAAAATTTATTATTGAATTAAGTAAATGTCAATATAATATAAAAAAAGATATAAAGATGTGTCAATAATAATAATTTCAATAATAGGAGAGATTCACCACAAAATAATAATAAGCAAACACAAAATAAACTTAGTAAAAAAAAAAAAGATAATAATCACTTTGTGTGTAAGATGTTAATATGGTAAAAGATGGAGAAGTTACTAAGATCGTTCTACACACACACATTCACATTCTTCTTGTATACATACTTGTGACGCCAAATAAATTGGATAAAGCAAGATAATGATACGTTTGTTCCACAAGTCCAGCCAATTTAGGGACTTCAATAAAATTTTGTGCAAAATCTGGAAACATTCCAGGAACTAATTATTTTTAATTTTATTTTACGTATTGTCAAAATAAAAAATCGGTCCATTTAAAAAGACCAACCATTTTGAAAACATTTTTGAGCATTATTGAAAATGTTTACACTTTCGACCATTTAAAAGGACCCACCCATCAAAAACAATTTCGAAATACACACATCTCACTTCAACGATCATGCCTATCGCATCATTTCCAAGATATATCAGACCACAACACAATGACCATTTACAACGACAATCAACGAATAGCTTAAACACTTGATAACAGCATTAACATGTAACTAAGAACATGATGTACTACCAATGTTATCACACGATCTACAAGTATTTACATACAATGTTGATCTGTGGGCAGGAAGGGAGATTGTATCTTACAAATGTGGTATGGACGGCAATTATATTATGGCTGGTGAGACGGAAGAAATTACGTCACTTTATGTAAAAAAATGCTATAATTTAACCCTTTAAATTCAAGGTTAGGCGTAAAACCGTTAGTCCCAGCTCTCCTTTATATATAGATTTTGACAGCGAAATACAGGTAATCAGCTCAAGCGTGCTTCACCGTAGACCACATCATCGCTTATCATCAGGCGAGATAGTGATCAAACGCGAGCCTATAGATTATAAAAAAGCTACATCCGGTTAGATTGCATAGAATTTTGGCTAGGTAGATTAATTTTAGAATATTTTGTTGCAAAGTTGCAGAGTAACTGTGTAGGTTAGATAAGCAAAATCAATATATTAAGTATTCATATTTATCAGAAATGAAGACATCCGCAAGAGAACCAAGAATTACCAAACTTAAGTGGCAGTAGGCAGGGCACATTGCTTGCAGAATGGATGGCCGTTGAGGCTGAACCGTTCTAGAGTGGGACCCCGAACTGGAAGACGTTGCGTTGAAAGGCCTCCCACTAGGTGGGGCGATGACTTGGTAAAGGCTGCGGGAGTCCAATAGATGCGAGACGCACAGGACCGATCAGTGTGACGCTTCCAGTCCAGAGTGTGTCCAGAAGTGGACGTCTTTCGGCTGAAATGATGATGATAATGATTGAACACCCTGAAATAGAAAGTTAAATTGAGTTGGTAGTTACCAAACAACCTGACAAGGTTAGTGGCCAAAATCTTCTATGAGTCAAAGATGACTAATAACCAAAATCTATTAAAAACCAAATAGGTTTTTGTTATTAACCTAAATAAAAAGCCAATAATTTGACTACCGCTTTTAACAATAAAATCGATCGATCAAACATTTCATAATCCGTCCCTAATCCCCCTACAGTAAAAAAGACTAATCTGAATACTCAATAAAAATCTATACTTAATCCTCCTGCAAATATAACCAATATGAAAAAATGGATGTTTGGATGTTTGTTAATCAATCACGCCGCAAAAGCTGAACAGAGATAGACTATTACCTAGGCCTATTGGACTATGAAGTGTCAGTGCATTCATGATTCCGTTGAATGAGAGATGGACCTATACAGGACGCACATATTTTCACAAAGAAACCATGACGACATTAGATGTAGACGTTACTGTCGCACTGCTGGCCAAAGGCCTTTGAGAAGTTCTTCTTGAACCAGCAGAACCAGTCCGCGTGTCAAGGTATGCATCCAAATAATCTACCACCTCTTTCTGGACCTGGATATAGACCATAGTATACTTTAAATCCCAACTGGAGATTGTTTCCGACATTCACACGAACAAAACCACTGGCACAAATTAGTATTAAAATATTAAAAAAACATGTTATATCAAGCGTTAAGCGGGTAATAAATAACGTCGCATTAATATTCAAAAGCCGACATAAAAAGTTGACTGCCAATAAATAATGATTGTTATAAATTTATTGACGCGCTCGTTAAAATATGTTTGGTTTTAATTAGCAATCGATTTCGCCAATGTAATTTATGTTAACATTATGCGGCTTGGAACTGGGACGCAGACGGTGGATTTCGATAGGTGTGTATTTGGTAGTTTTGAAGTAATAATTTATATTTAAAGGCACCTCATCTGCCTAGTCTTTTCCCAACTATGTTTGGGTCAGCCTCCAGTCTAGCCGGATTCAGCTAAGTGAGCGACTGCCTATCTGACCTCTATAACCCAGTAACTGGGTAACAAGATACCTCTTGGCTAGACTGGTGTCAAATCTCAGGCTTCTGGCTACCCGTAACGACTGTCAATGATCTTCAAATGACAGCAGGGACCAACGGCTTAGCGTGCTTTCCTTAATCTTGAAGATCGACCCGTGCGGCTGTTATAATTTAGACACGAGCTGTCACATGCCTTCGAAGTTTTGGTTCTAGGATATGCTGGTTTCCTCACGACGTTTTTGCTTCACCGTTTTGAGAGTAATGGTGATGAAATAATTTACACAAAGTAAAGTGCCTGCCTGGATTCGAACCCACGACCTACAACTTGTAAGTCGCGGCTGTATATTTAAAGGCACCTATGTTGTATTAATGGTAGTTTTTTTAGGGTTCCGTTTTTAGGTACCTAAAGGGTAAAAAAGGCACCCTATTACTAAGACTCCGCGGTCCGTCTGTCTGTCTGTCTGTCTATCTGTCACTAGGCTGTATCTCATGAACCATGATATCCAGCCAGTTGAAATTTTCACAGATGATGTATTTCTGTTGCCACTATAACAAGAAATACTAAAAACAGAATAAAATAAATATTTAAGTGGGGCTTCCATACAACAAAGGTTTGCGTTAACGTTTTTTGCTATAATGGTACGGAAATTCTTATGCTTATTTTCTTAAGAAATGCCGAAAAATAACTCATTTACAGCATAAAATAGTATAATCAGCCTATAATGGGTATGGAGTGGACACAGGTCAGCCATAATCCAAAACACGTCTTGGTGCATGTCACTGGTCTTAGAATTTATATTCGAATAATGAGAAGTTAAAGAGTAGAGTTAAATACTTTTGACACCCAATAGAGTGGTAACGAAACGCAGTGACGCTAGTAAGCGGTCTCTTATTTGTTGTCACCAATCCATCATACGTCTTACTAAAATATACTTCAGCTGTGTCTTCAAAATGCAAGGAAGATAAGGTAAAAGTTGATATCCTATCGATTTATCAAAATACTGTTTCATTTAGTAAATAACCGATAGATGATTTTGAATATTTATTTTTACTTTGATTTAAGTTCGCTTAAATCAAAGTAAAAATAAATATTCAAAATTGTCACCCCCACTCATATGAATCTCCACAAAACCCACTCACCGTAGGAGGCAATGCAAAGTTTGGACATTATCATACACATGTTGAATACTAATAATGTCATTCGACTCGCTTATGTTGATGATATCGTCATTATATCGGCTCTTTTTACGACTGCCTGTGTTTAATCAACGAATAATTAATCGACTTATAAAGTGTTTTTCGATATTAAGGCTGTAAAATTAAATTTATGACGGTATTGGGGAATAATGTGGGTGATTTGTTGGGTAGGTTAGTGACTGAACTGAGAAGGTTTAGGTAGAGAGAAGACGTGCAGGGAGAAAAATAACTATGTCAATCTTACTAATATTTTAAATTCAATCACGCCAGAACGGCTGAACGGATCTGGATGAAATTTGCCGCAGAGATATATTATAGTCTGGAATAGCGAATAGGCTACTATTCATCCCGGTATAATGTTCGGTTGGGATATGAAAAACCTTTCACGCGGGCGAAGCCGCTGGCAGAAGCTAGTATTTTTATAAAGCACTAGCTTCTGCCAGCGGCTACACCCGCTTGAAAGGCGAAAATTATCCCGAGGGAACGTAACATATTCCCGGGATAAATAAGTATCCTATGTGCTATTCCTGACTATAATGTATCTCTGTGCAAAATTTTATCCAAATCCGTCTAGCTGTTTGAGCGTGTAGAAGTAACAAACATATAAACACATACACACTCATTTACTCACCTTTATTATGTTAGTGTGATTTTGAAAAATGTTGGGGAAAAATGTTGTCTCTTATTTTGACATTTCTATATGCATTCATCTGATCACGCATTGTTCCCTGAATAATTAGGCTAAGTTTTATTACAGTCCCATTTCGCCAAATAAGATTAAGATCCATGTAATAAGGGATGACTATTAAGCCGGTGTATAAGATAAAAAGAAAGAAAGAAAGAAAAAGTGTGTGTTGTGTGCATGCTCAACTCAACTCAAACTAAAAATGGACAGGTGTGATTAGTTGGCTTGCTTTTTGACATTAAAGTGCTCAAGTCCAAGATCCTAGACGCCCCAAACGTTACCAAATCCTTTACCACAAAATCAGTGGAATTGAATAGTGTAAGCATGTATTTAAAACGTACTCATACTTGCTAACTTAGACTTTCAAAACCAAAACAAAAATCCAATAACACATTGTCAACCCAGGACTAGAGCTCGCGTACTCTTTATCAACAGTAAAGCTTTCGACCACAAGACCAGCATATCAGTTTTTTAACTTATTTTTTCAAACAAATATTTGGTTGTACAAAAAGAATCAACACAGCGCGCAACGGATTAAAACTGCCAGACAACCTCGGGTTGATTACAATATGTCCTACATGTCTATAAACTGTTTTATTACAGACTAGATTTCTTATTTTGCCATAAAATTGATACCTTGATACTTTTACAACTTCCAGTGCAGCAAGCACCTACACTAAATTATTTTTCCATTCAATTTATAGCGTATTAATTAAAATAAACTGCAGGCCACTATAACGCACCCATTATCGACATAAAAACGTCAAACGTCGAACGTAAAGTGTATCGTACACTCGCGTGCACTCAAAGTCGTGTAAACAAGTTGCGACGCACGATTAATTGCAACGCAGTGTAAAGCACGCACGTTCAATCAACAAGTGATTTGTGTTAAATGTTGTATCAATAAAACTGGTTGGATGTGTAAGTATGTTGTACAGTTGAGGTAAAAAGGTATTGAATTAGATTGTTTTATTTATTTTTGTGTAGTGGAACTAAGTGTTGGTTTCCTTGAAATGGATAAAAAAACTTTTTTGCAAAAAAATACTACCGACTTCCAAATGAAAAACTACAAAGTGAAAAATAACTTAACTTTTGGAAGTCGGTGTCTTTCGTAGGTACCATTTTTTTGCGATATGGACACCGACTTCCAAAAGTTAAGTTATTTTTCACTTTGTAGTTTTTCATTTGGAAGTCGGTAGTATTTTTTTGCAAAAAAGTTTTTTTATTTTTCCCTTTTTAGTTTTACCTACCTAATAGCAAGTTGTTTATTAAGGTCCCAATAACTCCAGAATAGATTAACCGAATAATATGAAACTTGAACATAACCGGTGAAATGAGAGATCTGTGTACCCCTTTAGAGCGTACTGGCGTGATGTTATGTTATGAAATGGTATAAACAACAAACAGACATGCGATTGCAGCAATCCCGAGAGTTTTGCCGTTATTTATTGAAGAGTTCTGTTGTGTATCTCCGAAGTTCTTCATCAGACCTTCACCAAATTAAAATGGGACCAATTTCGAAACAAACTCTTTCAAACAAAAAAAGAATTTTCGAAATCGGTCCACAATTGACAGAGATATCGGTGAACATACACAAAAAAAAAAAAAAAAAAAAAAACAAACATAATGTCGAACATAGAACCTCCTCCTTTTTTTGTAAGTCGGTTAAAAAGGAGGAAAAATGCTGAATCCGTAGACATGAACTCCATTGGTTGGTTTTTATTCACATAAATAAATGCATGTCAAAAACGAATTTGTCGCTAACAAACATAACGACAAGCCTTGATTACTATTTAATCACCATCAAACACAATAAAACTGACATTACTAGATGTCATTTATAATATATCATGGTTAACTTTTTCATATGTCTATTATCATTAGAAGGATGGCTATAGTAATAATCTCTTTCATTACATCTTCCCTGTCTCATCAAGATAATATATCTACATTGCCTTTAATTATACAATTTTATATGTCGACTGTACTTTCAAGATTATAAATCATGATTTCTCTTCAATTGAATTTCAACTTTATGACTGCAACATCAAAGTCTAGAATGTATTGCGTGGTGTTTGTGATTTATGTTAAATGCATTTGGTTGGTTGATTTATATTACTTTTTGACATGCGATGTTTTGTCAACAATGACTCTCATTAGGTCAAATTTGACTTGTCACATGCAACATCGTTGGTAAATGTTTGTTTCTCTGTTTTATTTCTTTACTTTGTTGCATGCGGAACTTGTGTTGAATAGCTAGAAATAATATTTCTGTCATGGAATGGTTCGGTGCATGACAGTTTAATATGTAGTTAACACATTTGACTTATGAGTAAACTTAACTGTCTGGTTGCGCTAGTGCATTTGAGATTTTCTGACCAACGATCGAAGAATTAAACTTGTGTCTCCAGTAGTAGCTCCTTTTTAGGGTTCCGTAGCCAAATGGCAAAAAACGGAACCCTTATAGATTCGTCATGTCTGTCTGTCTGTCTGTCTGTCTGTCCGTCCGTATGTCACAGCCACTTTATTCCGAAACTATAAGAACTACGCTGTTGAAACTTGGTAAGTAAATGTATTCTGTGAACCGCATTAAGATTTTCACACAAAATTAAAAATAAAACAATACATTTTGGGGGTTCCCATACTTGAAACTAAAACTAAAAATAGTTTTTTTCATCAGACCCATACGTGTGGGGTATCTATGGATAGGTCTTCAAAAATGATATTGAGGTTTTTAATATCATTTTTTTCTAAACTGAATAGTTTGCGCGAGAGACTCTGCCAAAGTGGTAAAATGTGTGTCTCCCTGTAACTTCAAAAATAAGAGAGTGATAAAACTAAAAAAAATATATGATGTACTTACTACACCTATGATGTACCTACTACATTACTATGTAAACTACCAGCGAAAATTGGTTTAAAGGAGATCTAGTAAGTAGTTTTTTTTTAATACGTCATAAATAGTAAACCGCAATTTACCAAGTACCAGGAACCCTTCGTGCGCGAGTCCGACTCGCACTTGGCCGGTTTTTTATAATTATTAATAATGGATCTTCTGACCACAGAGGCGAAAGAGATAGGTACTAAGTTTACGGATTTAGAAAACACAAATAAAAGTACTGTTCAAATTCACAAGTACTTTTTTTTCTATCTCACGACGGCGTGTTGGTCTTAGGCGGTTAATACACGCACGCAAGTACGCGCGAAGCTGCAGCGTGATGCGTGGCAGTGTGATAATCGCCTTTAGTCGTGTGTGAGATGCACATGCACATTGTTTCTGTGTGCTCAGGCGACACTGAGCGCTCCCGAGCTTACGCACACTGAAACAGTGTGCATGTGCATCACACACACGACTAAGACCAACGCGCCGTCGTGAGATAGAACATCTATATATAACAATTTGCAAAAAAATACTGAAATCAGTGTTCCGTTTCAGAAATATCTTTGAACACCAATATAAATACAGTAAGCATAGTTTTACCAAACACTAAAAAAAAACAGAATCACCCACGCATTTAAATGCCAACTTTAAAAAACATCTGCGGAAAAACATAACACAATAAGGTAAAAATCCATTGTCCCCACCAGCAAATAATTCATCCCGCGACCCACTGCCTGCTACGCGATATCGTAGGAAACTCGCAACGGCCAACATGGCGTCGATTTATTGATATGTAAATCATTTTAATTGGCGCCTATGGACATTTTTTAGTGTAATTGGCAGCTCGCTCGTTATTCATCTGTTCGATGAGATATTTTGCTGGGGATGCAAGCGAGCGACTATTTTGGCGCATTGGTTCGGTTTCGTATATTTTTGCACAATTTTGTGCAAAAAAAGTTGCACACTGTGCATTAGTTTTGTCAAAGCGATATTAGATATTAAAGTTGTCGTTTTCGCGTCCTCAGTTTAATATAATTATTATACCTACCCTACCTACCTTACATTTCCTACCCTATATACTAACCTTACCTACCCTTTTTCTTTTTTTTTTCTTAATTTTTCTTTCCGTATAAACCTTCTTTAAAGTATGAGAAAATGTTAAAAAATTATGAAATCGGTAAAGCCGTTCTCAATTTATGGCGTGACTAAGGCCAATATTGATTAATTATATTCAGCAGGACAGTGGCCTAACCAAAACGACGCTACAGAAAAAGTTATTTGTTTATTAATGACTTTTTATCAAAATCAGCCCAGGCCCGTGCATCACTGGACATAGGCCTCTCCATCACTCGTCATTCATCTTAATTCTCGGAAAATTTGCGAAGATCGTCCCGTCGATTTGCAGTTTTCACTCAACAGCTCCAAATAACGGTCATAGCCAAGTCCATCGGTCATAGGTCACTTTTAAACCAAATTGTTATTTGATAAATTTATGATCCCATATCCGGTTACCCGCTAATTAGCAGACATAATAGAAATTACCATTGTCTTTCACCAAAATGGGTATTTCGACAGATAAGCGGATAAACAATACAATCCAAAGGCTTAATTAAAAAACGTCATGTCAGTTACATCAATTTGAATTTGCAATTGACTTGCGCGACTATTTAAATTTTGTCGTAAGCCTGCATTCCCACGATCAATATTTCGACGTTTCAAAAGTAGAATTTATTGCGAGTAACGGCATTTACAATAACGCGTAGTAGCTGTGTCGTTTATTGTCGCATGTTGGGCGATTCTTCTTTGAATATGAAATATATCACGTTTTTTTGTCGCTAGTGTACGTTTATTGAAATGTTTGGTAACCTCTGGCGGTGGTTTTGTCGTGTTTTTAAAACCTTCCTGCAAATAAAATTTGATTCAAGTAGATAACCATAGTGGTTTACTAGAATTCATATTTGTTTCGGGATATTTACCATGTATATTTTGATTTTGGTTGAGAGTGCGTGAAAAACGAGTGAGGAAGAGGGTAGACAGATATGTCAGTTCGTAAATAACACTCACCCGCAAAGACTTTAGTTCTCGTGATCATGGCGCTTGTAACGGTGCCGAAATATCGAGCTCTCAACCAAATGCAAAATACACATGGTAAATATCCCGAAACAAATATTAATTCTAATGATTGTGAGTGTGACTATGTCAGCTTAAAAACTTACATAGTGGTTTACCACGCAGGCCGCTCTGTTTCTGGAAATATTTAACCGTCTTAAAATTAATTTGACAAATTGTCATGAATGCTCTGATTAGTTGATTAATTTTGCATAGCCGACTGCATCACATAAATTGCGTTTCATTTTTAACGCGTCAATATTTTCTTTCCAGCAACCGGCTTAAAATAAGCTTTTTATTGTAAGATTAAACCAACGGGATGATAGGAATAATAGTGGAGCTTGAAACTCATCTACTAGCACATGCATTTTAGTAGCCAAAATCAATAAAACACATGACAATCGATAAAAAACGTAAATATCCTGTCTCATAGTTATTGTTGGTGCAACTAAAAATAAAACAATAATTCACTTCCAACCAAGTCACACTCCCCCTAATTTTAGCAACACCACATTAAATAGCCAGCCAGCCCGATATGGTATCAGGCACAATTAATTACTGTATGCCCAGGCGCATCCTTACGGGCGCTTCGCGTGACTATACGCCATAAACCACAAATGCCATCAGTTTATGGGAGAAGCCAGCCCGGGGCTAATTGTCGCTATTATGGCTATTTCTTGAATTATTTACACCATTATTAATGGTTGGCTGTGGTAGTTCTATGGTGGGTATGGTTTATGAGGGATATGGGTGGTGATGGTTTTTCCTTTAATATAGGTTTATTTATTACACAGTTTATTGAACAACATATAATAAGTAAACACAAGAGCAACATTCAATCATATATACAATACAGTCTTATTGGCATCCTTGTTAAAATAAAGTTTGCTAATACAACAATACCTTAATTTGCAAACCAGAGAAAGCAAAACCGGGAGGATTGAAAGGCTATGGCTGGAGCTCAGTGGGACAACGCAGTTTGAGAAAAACTAAATTAATTTTGACATTATTATTAATTCACTAAATTAAACGTTAAAATAATTTTAAATACCTTTGAACACTTTATTCAATCACAATATTTAACCAAAATAAGTCACAAGTTTTAAATCAACATTCATGTCATCTATTTTTAATGTTAACAGTACATCTTTTCTAGAAGCATTGACATACTCTTATGACGTACAACATAATAATAAATATCATCTCCTTTATATAAGTTCGACATCGTAAATCGTGTACAACCGATCAAGTACATAACAATTCATTTCAGTTCAGCCCAGTGCATCCAATGTTATCACTGGTATTATCACCTATTTACAAATTACGAGCCAACCTTGCTGCGGACAAGTTTATCTTAAATATGAGTGTCAACGGCTATTAGTGGCACAAAATAAGAAAAAGAGGGAACAGAATACTCATACCATAACACACTTTAAAGTTTAGTAATAAAAGTGCTTACTTTATTAAAACCAAATTCAATGACATCTTAAGAGAAAATATGGGCAGAGAGCGCCGACTGAATCTCCTTAGTAAAAGTCATAATTCGAGGTCTGGCTCTCGCCTATTTCCTCCGCCAATATCAGACTTATCTAAAAGATATTCCATAAACTGAAAATTTAAGATATATACTATGCCCCTGTTTTTCATTTTTGATGGTAAATTATCTTTAGAAGCACTAGAACCTTCAAAATTTGACAAATATAAATGAAAAAAACCGGCCAAGTGCGAGTCGGACTCGCGCACGAAGGGTTCCGTACCATTATCGCAAAAAACGGCAAAAAAAAACACGTTTTTTGTATGCGAACCCCCTTAAATATTTATTTTATTCGGTTTTTAGTATTTGTTGTTATAGCGGCAACAGAAATACATCATCTGTGAAAATTTCAACTGTCTAGCTATCACGGTTCACGAGATACAGCCTGGTGACAGACAGACAGACAGACAGACAGACAGACAGACAGACAGACAGACAGACAGACGGACCGCGGAGTCTTAGTAATAGGGTTCCGTTTTTACCCTTTGGGTACGGAACCCTAAAAAGGAAAACATAGGGCATCGTATATATCTTAACATTAACATTCGAAACGGGATATTTACCATGTTACTGTTTGTTGCGAGTTTCCGATATTTCGGTGCTGTTGCAAGCACCATGATCACGGATAAGTTTATCCGTGATATTAGTGCTTGCAACAGCAAGTTCTTACGGGTGGGTGTTTATGAGGAGACAAATCGGTCTAACCTCATTCTTGTTCGTTTTTTGCACTCTTTACCGCTACCACTGTCACTCAAAACTCGATTCTGTTCCTAACACACGAACTCACTGTGTCCGCTGGCGAACTTTTTTTTACAGTTTTTCGGGTTTTGACAGCTGAACCACTGGACTGAACCAAGCTTTGTTCAGCAGCAGCAGCAGCAACAGTACCGAAATATCGGAAACTCGGAACAAACATGGCAAATATCCCGTTTCGAGTGTTAATGTTAGTGTTAGTGACCATGACAGTATATATCTTACTTTCCCAGTTTATGGAATATCTTATTGATTGGTCCAATATTGGAGGAAATAGACGAGAGCCAAACCTCGAATTATGACTTTTTACTAAGGAAATTCAGTCAGCGCTCTCTGCCATATTTCCTCTTAAGATCAGACTAGTATACGAAGTCAACAATTGTTCAGGCTACAGCATTTATTTTCTCTCTTTAAAACTTTACTTTAGCAAGCTTTAACAGAGTTAATTAGTACGAATGCTTCATTATAAAATTCATAGTTTAAGTCCATAATTATTGTCAGTAAAGATGATGTTACGTTCAAATCAATCTCAAAATGAAGTCTTCTGCAATGTGGGATACATTTTCATTACATACACAGGTCAGCGTATAATCAGCATTTGTACAAAATGGTATTTCTGTACTATCTTCTATTTCATAAAGTTATTAAATGTATTTAGTATACAAATCGTGATAAATTTTCGTGATAGTTAAGTTCAATTTATTTCTAAATCACAAACTTCGGTCACGTTTTTAGGATAAATCATGTTTGTCAAATAAATCTTTGTGATATTTTGTAACGAACGGGCTAATCTTAATAGTATTGCTTCAAGAAGTTTCTCAGACATTAATTAATTTTAGAGCGTTACACGCGAACTTTATAATTCTATAAACTATTTATAGATAGGCAAGATATATTACATTCAATAGAATAACCATAATATTTTACATAGTATCCTGCAACTTTCTCCCTTTAGTTTCGGGCAATAAAACGCAAAAAACTGAAGCAATGAACGGTAGAACTGCAAAAATTAACGAAGGTATCCAATGTGGATTGATGGTAGCTATAAACGGCGCAACCATTGCTCCTATTTTTGCACCAGCAGAGCTTAAACCGTAGGCCATAGTACGTAGTGGAGTAGGAAACAATTCAGAAACATAGACGCACAAAACGCCAAAAGTAGTGCACGTGGCAGCAAAGCCTATGATACCGAGGATTGTGCACCAAGTGTGGCCTGGTGGTACAAACATGAGGATTGTCATAGTGATGCCAATGATAGTTAGAGTTCCAACCGTTGATGCTTTTCTGCCGAAGGTCTTGTTCAGCATCATTGCTAGAGGAGATGTTGGGATCTGAAAGCATAAAAATCAAAAGTAGGTAATTTTAATGTTTTTAAGAAAATATTTTTTTTTACTAAATTTATTTTATTAATGTAATACTTCAAGATTTATTTGACTAACCTGAATAGATCCTAATAATATCACAGTGATAAAAACATTGTTCCCAATAAAAGTAATATATTGATTTATGCCAAAATAGCAAGCTCCTGCTGAGATCCAAATTATGATTGAAGATATAGTTTTGAACGCTATGCGTTTAGTTCTGAATAGATCCAAGTATGTCGACTTGCGTATCTCTTTGTCATTAACCATCATTTCATCTAAGGCCATCGCTATATTCTCTCGTATGGTTGCTGTGTTTAATTTATTCCTGTAATAAATATATACGTAAGACAACATGTTAACATTCTCCAAATGAAATCAATTATTTTTGAAGTGAAGAGTCTTTTGAATTAATATAATTATATATTACCTTTTCGCAGCTTTAGTCATAACTTCAAGAGCTTTCTCTCCGTTTCCTTTAGCCATCAACCATCTCGGTGATTCAGGCAAACAAACAATAAATGCATAAATAAAAGCTGATGCCACAGCATATTCCAAAAGATACATTCTCCAATCCACAGAGAAATAGGCAAATACTGATAACAGTGCTTGGGCTAATCCATCTGGAAGTATTGCTAGACTACCTGCCGCTTCCCTATGCTGTGGTCCTACAATTTCTATAATAAATACTAAGGCGATTATCATAGTGCCGCCTGAGGCCATGCCAATAAAGAATCTTAAGCCGTTAAATATCCAGTAGCTTGGAGAAAATGGTGCAGCTAACATGAATATGATGTTCAGTGCTGATGATATTATTAATCCAATGCGTCGACCGAATCTGAAAAAAGTAAGCAATGTTTTATCTTCAGCGTAGATAAAATCTAAGGAACAGAATAAAATGGTACATTACCTATCTGAGATCCAACCGAACAATGAAACTCCAACCAGAAATCCAAACATTAACATTGATTGCGTAAAACTAGCCTTCCAAGCATTTTCACAAATCAGTCCAAATTCTGAGATCAGAGTCTTTTCGAACACATCTTCAAAATACTTATACTCTACACAATTATTGTAACAGGTAGAATTTTCTGCTTTGACTGCAGCATTATCTTCGAATTCAACGCAAACGAACACTGTTGTAGGAGTCAGGAAGATTATTGATAGCATGTTCCATATTGCTGCTGCTCTGACTAAAGCTGCTATAGTACAAGCTGTAGCTTGCCACAAACCAAATGCACCAATGGATTTGACCACGTAGTCATCTTCAAAGTCACTGTCTACCAAGTTATCAGAACTGCTACTTCTTCTTCCGCTATCCATTGTTAGTTTTATTGAGTGTGCGATGAACTCAGAAGCCTTCACATGATTTTTTAGAATATTAGGATTAAGTCTCAGAGACATAAATTTAGTTTGGTTTAAAATTTTATTTACGGCATAATTTTTAAAACACTGATATCGGTATTATTTGCTTTACTTTATAAACACATCGTTATTGAAAGTAAGATCAATACTAAATGATGAATTGATCAAAATAATTATATATTTTTTATCTGTTAGCTTTGTTATGACTTATAATAAATTTATCAGCTGTTGATGTAATTCTGGATCAATGAACTCGTTATTTTTGTAGGTCATGGGTAAAGGTCCCTGCAGTTATGTTTGTTTTGATGACACAATTATATATTAATAAATCATGTATTGATTACGTTTAGAATTGTTGAATCTAATTTATGAGAAGCTAATATTAATATGGATATGAATAATTTCATAACATAACATCGCCTATATTCTCCGAAGGGTCAGGCTGAGGTTCACATACAGGACACCCACATTTTGCTACGTATGTTTCAGTCACATGAAAAATAGGGGGCGAGCCTATTGCCATCAGACAAATTCACAATCCAGACTCCGGGCTACTGATGAGAAATTCTAGGTGCAAAAACTCAATAACTCTTTTCCCGACCCTAGAACCGAGTCTAGGACCTCATACTCAGCGGTAGTGCTTGTGACCACAAGACCAAAGAGGTTTTTTAATTTATGAGTAACTCTTTTTATAAATAAAGACATGAATATCTATGTATATGTAATCTAGATAACTCCATAAAAGAGACTTAAAATTGGAAAAAGACTTAAATTTCTCCCTAATAAGTAGTCGACATTACCAAATTTATACAGCTTAAATGAGAGTCTTCGTCTTGTTAAACGCGTTTCCATAAATAAACCTCCCAGAACCGCCTTTGTTCGTATCGTTATTTCGGCGGACGGAACCACACGGGTTGCTTGTCCTCGCATTTTTTATCCGACGCCCAGCCCAATTAATCTTCCTTATCGTTCCATCGCCGCCAGTTAAATAATCGCGGCACAGACGAGTTTAACATAAATTAAGTTTTCCACGACACCTGAGATACCCCCCTTGTGTTAAGAGCCTCAGCTACGTTTCATTTATCAGCGAGCTGGGTGATTTTGAACTTTATGTTGAGTGTGCAAGAATTGAAGGGACTGTTCCAGTAAGTTTGCTGGTCAGTAATAATGAGGCTTCGTCGAGAGATGTATATCGCAAGCCAGAAAGAAAGGTTAAGTGTGAACATTTGTTTGTTAATGCCCTTGTATAATGGATTCGTGGTTCTTTTTCGGTTGGAATGATAAGTTGTTTTACTTTAATTGATCGATCGCTTGATTTCTTTCGGGTTTTGTAAACGGTGAACGAATTTCTCTTACATGTGGACAGCTCGGATAAGTGAAACGGTAAGGGTTGATTGATGACAGTATTTAGATTTAGTACGTCTGCTGCGACTGTATCGTTAGTATTTTTTTTATAAATCGAGAATTTTTTTCGACGTCGATGTTGAAAAATCGTCTTTATTTTCATGACAAACCACATTTTGAAAAGGACATTTTGTAAAATAGAAAAACAAAAAGAATAGCGGTACGCTAGGTTGAACTAGAATTTAATACGTTCTCAAATACTAAACTATACAAATCTATTTAAACTTACATTAATATCGTGCCCAGGACCTAAATAATTGTTTCTTGTCTAACTAGTTTGGTGTAAAATAAAGTATAATTATTCTATTATATAGCTAAAGATTGTAACTTTATTACCAATTTAAGAGATATTGCATGAATATGTCATTCAAACCAACTTCGGTGAACTTAAAAAATCACCCAACCTAACATAAATGCTACAAGACGGTGTTAATCTGGGCTGTATTGTTGTATAATCAAACTATTAGGTGTTTACCTTTTTACAAAAAGTTATGGTCTTGTACTCTTTAGTCTCTTCTTGTCATATATCTATATTTTTCTTACTAAGAAAACTGTACTGTTATTTTGATTCTATTAAATAAAATTAAATACCAGCTACATCTAGTCTCTTCTAGTTCATTCCTTCAACATGTATAAAGCATAATTATTGGCTAAGTTCAGCCAGGGTCAACAAGAGAGCGCCCTTGGACTGATAATCTCAACTAACGTCAAGTTAAAAGCCACGTAAATCTTACTAAGAACAGAGGCGGGGTGGAAACGAGTAATTCAAATAGATTGTCTCCCTGAAACTCTTTGTAACGTTTTACTTGTTACTTAGGATATTAGATACGTATTTTATAATGGTTAGTGTTACTTTATCATCAGATTTTTATTACAAGGGCTATCGCTAAGCGTGAGGTCATGGGTTTAGGTTTTGGTTCGTGCAAAGTGTTATTGGGATTTTACAACTAGAATTTCTCGGTAGCAGCCCGGAGACTGAGTTTTAAATTGTTGGCAATAGTCTCGCTCATATAATAGGACAGCAAGTTGTGGGTGTACTATTACTTAAACCTCTACCTAATATATCAAGAACTACGGGCATGATGTGCGTAATGTTATATTTATAATATCAAATTCATCAATAAAAACTTCATGTGCATCTGATTGCCTCATTTCGTCTTCATGTTTGTCTTCACAAGCTTTCCTTTCTTTAATTTAATTAATACCATTCCCATCATTCCTTTCTACATTGCCTTCACTACCACAAACAGAGCTCCTCAAATCACTAAGTATGTCAACAACCGCTACATTCTGCCTTCTGTTTACTCAAATAAAACATACGTTTCAAAAATTGGCCAAATCAATTATCGTTTATTACTCAGATATTTCTACTCGTGCCCTCTCTGTTTGATGTTCCATACCAGCAATAGTTATATCAATTTGGTCCTTATTAACATGCGTATGTTATTTACAAAAGTAGTTGAGAGCTTTTGAAATTTTGATTTCACTTGTGTGGTCGGAGTGTCGGTTGATAATGTGTGAAGCATTGGCTGTAACAAAGTAATGGAAGCAAATTAATCGTAATTGAGTATAGGTTTTGAGATCTTAGGGTTGTCAACTGTCAGGTGTTTATATAACATACGCGAGTCCCAGCATTATGCTAAGCGATGACCGTTTTGCGTAGTTGTGATGCATACTCTTCTTGTTTCTTGTATTTAAGTTTTTCCTTTGGTTATAATTTAGTCATCTGATGTTTAAAGAGATTTATTTCTTTACAAGATGTGGTCTTTCATGAATTTGTCTTTTCCTTCTGAAACCCATTAATAGCGCTTTGCGCCTTGGCTTCTTTTATTGTAAAGACCAACAAACTCTTCAAAAGGATTGATGTTGCGCTGAGTTAATATAATATTCGCATCATCTAGACTTACATAAAAATATGTTTTCTTTTTAGCAAGACTCCTTTAGTTACATTGATGGATGACAAAAACGTTAACAGTGGATGTGTTTTTCCTTAAAGACGCATGTTTTTCTTTGAACTATTTGACTTAAAATTAGCTCCAACCTCGTTCGTCGTCTCGTTCCAATAATTCACCATCAATATACTCAAACCGAGCCTCCAACCTCGTTAATCAAACTGCTAAAACGCAGTTACATTCATAATTAGCATCTCAAGTCGGACAGACGTCACTTATCATGTTTGATGGTCTGTTTGTCTGTTTGTTAACATGTTTCTAGGTGACTGCTGTAACTGGATGCTACGCATCCTCAAGCGAAATGCCACTATCTGACAAAACCGGAGTTTCAGTTATAGACCAAAATCTGCGAAATATTTAGTAAATAATTTAAAATCTTATGCGCTTTTCGGTGTCAAAAGATAGATTACTAATAAAGATTAAACTAGACTAATTATTGCGCTTTTGAACAGGCATATTGCTAGTTTATATTTGTCAATGACGTGATCTTATAAAAATAAAATATATTTGTAAAACAATTAGTAAAAACATGGGTTCTATTAATAGTAGAAGAATACTGCTTAGACAGATCAATAGATTTTTTTGTTGTTTATGATGGCATCATAAAACTAAAATCAGCCACATGTCAGATACTGGCATTTTATTTTAAAGACAACAGTATTTGTAATATGTGCGTGATTGATTAGTTTATTTTGTTGATTCAAACTCTTGCTAAAATGTACTTAATTTTTATCGTGATTTAAGGTAGTTGGCATATACGAAATGTAAAGTTTGGTAGTCTAATTTGTTAGCATGTCGTGTGACTTACATACTTACTGGGTTTATTTCATAACTGTGACGTTTTATTCGTCATTATTGACTCTTATGTGGCCTACCATATAAATATAGACTTGCTTAGTATATTTGCTCATCATCAACATCATCATTTCTACAGCTGAAAGACATCCACTACTGAATAAAGGCATCCCTCAAGTGTTGAATATTGCTTAATATTCATCAACTATAATTCATCGTCTGCAATATTTAATCAGAATAGATAGACGAGTGTAACAATTTTAACACACACATATAACTTTCAGAAGCACACAAAAATATCAGTGTGTTTGCTCAATCAAATTACACAGCAATTTAACAGAAAACCTCAATAAACTAGCCAAAAATCACCATCACTGAAATGCACAGTGGGCACTCAGCAAAAACCAGGTGGGTTAAGAAATAAAAAGCGGGATCGAGTCGTTACGTCGGACGCGAGACGTCGTTACAAACGAGTGGAGATCTGCGATAGCCAGCTGAGCTGATCTTGTGGGCGGGAGCTGCACAGTGGTTAAACTATGTGGAAAAAATAAAGTAGTGTTTTTTTACCTTTCACACATTAAACAAACTCTTGATATTTATTTCAATTAGACCAATTCTTAGAATCTCAAAATTCTCAAAATCAAGGCAATTTTGAATGACAAGATTTACTTACAGTTAAAAAATGGGATCCATCGGGATTTGTTCATTCGCAAGGGTTGATCTTGATTCTTATGGAACGGACAAAACAAATCATGTAGATTGGTCTATGATTTTGATATTGTCTGAGATGTTTTTCTTGAGTGAGATTTCGGATATAAAATATCTTCACACGATTAGAAATGCATAGGCACAAAACATGCTTATTTGGAAGCCCAAGAGAATCTGAAAGGTTTTTTATAAATAAAAAAAAAATAAAAAAAAAAGCCTTTTATTTCATGCATTCAATAAAGTTTACATCTCATAAGTTTAGTTCAGTTTAATAAACTAATAAAAACAATCAAATTAAATCAAACCAAATAAAATAAATTAAAATACAATAGAATCAATTAAAATAAAATCATTCAAAATAAAATGTCAAAATCGATTCAAATAAAATAAATTAAAACAAATGAAACCAAATAAAATAAGTTAATATAAATAGAATCAATTAAAACAAAATCATCCAAAATAAAATGTCAAAATCAATTCAAATAAAATAAATTAAAACAAAATCAATAAAATCAATTGCGTATTTAAAAAAGTTAACATGACATGCATGAACCTCTCAAGTGGTGAGAGTGAAGGCCTCCTCCAGGGATGACCAGTGATCGCGGTCGCTGGCTTCTGACATCCAATTCTTTCCTGCTACTCGTGTGATGTCGTCTGCCCATCTAGTGATCGGTCTTCCTCGTTTTCTATTGCCTGTAGGGCCAGGCCATGACGTCATCCGAATAGTCCAACGGTCGTCACTCATTCTCGCTACGTGTCCTGCCCATCTCCATTTAAGCGTTAGAGCATAGGTGACAGCATCTGTTACTTTAGTCTTTTGTCTGATAAGACAGTGCCGAATTTTTGTCTTTTTTTTATTTTTGTCATACTTCTCTCCATACTTCGCTGGCAGGACGTAATTTTATGCTGTACTCGATGTGTGAACTTCCATGTTTGACACGCGTATGTAAGTGAAGGTAGCAAACATGAGTTCATGACTTTACTCTTGATTTTCATCGGTATTTGGCTTTTCATTATTTCCTTTACACTCCAAAATGTTTTCCACGTCGTTATAATTCTTCTATCTACTTCTGCGTCGTTATTATTTTTATCAGGTTTTTTATATCATACGAAAATTATCTCAAACATGAATTTCATCTAAAACGCATGAATTGACGCAAAGTGACAATTACTAAATAAGTTTCAATATTAATTGGCTTTTTTATCATCTGCACACATTAAATTAGTTTTTCTAATATAAGAAAATACACATAGTACTTTATAGTTATAAATAAAACGTAGTTAATTTAAATAAAACGAACGGACGGTCGAAAACTATTTTGACCTGCACAATATCACCTTGCCTCACAGTGCACACAGAGTAAAGAGACAATCAGAGGCGGCGAGCGTTAACGTTCCTCTGTAACGATGGCCGGATAATCCCCGCGATCGAGTCGACGATGCCGATCCAATTTACCCGTAACCCGGGTACCCGATACCCGGTCCGGTTCACATCGTGTTATTTGAGACAAGTATCCCGATTTATTTTGTGACCGCTTTCGCTGTTATTTTTCAAAGGGAGATTGGGGTTGATAAAATTCAGCCCACTATATGAACGTAGAGTTGTTTGCTTTATAGACTATAGATACATGGAAATATCCGTGGCTGACGAAAAAAAGAGAAATGCCATGAAATTGAAAACAATGTTTTTCGTACTCGTTTCAGTTTTCATTTTATTTGTGCTTCGTAGCAATATGTCGAACACAACAATAAATTGTTTCTTTATCCGATATGTCTGCTTGATTTATTGATGTTGAGAGATCTAACTGCCAAGTGCAATAGTACAGACTAGCTATAAAATAATAATAATTGGTATTTCATCAACGGTTTTCATGAATTTCGGAACCTCGATATAGCTCTAACTAACAAACGGTAAATGAGTCGTGGCTTTAAAACGGGTGACATCTTTCAAACCTCGACTTTATTTATTACTAGCTTCTGCCAGCGGCTTCGCCTGCGTAAACGTTGAAAATTATCCCGAGGAAACATATACCCGGAATAAAAAGTATCCTATGTACTATTCCAGACTATAATCTATCTCTGTCCCTAATTTCATCCAGATCCGTTCTCCCGTTCAGACGTGATTGAGTTACAATCATACATCCATCCTTCCATCCAGACTTGCGCATTAATAATATAACTAAGATAGTGTGATGTGATGTGATTTTCTTTGCATTTTCAATTGCTTAAAGTGTTAGTCTTATCTAGATAACACTGAAACTTAGCGTGTCCAAAAACAAATTGTTTTGTTTGTGAGCTCGACAAAACTAACATAAAAGAACAGATAACAAGTTAGTGCACTATTTCACTACTCCCGGATTACCATGAAAATCAGTTTAGTTTAATCTTTATTTGTTTAGACAATATGTCTAGAGAATTACGTGGGCTACAACCGGAGGATCAAAAAAAAAAGCAAAGGTTATTTAATAGAATTTAATTATACTAAAAGTTACAAGTTAATTATTTCTAAAAGATTGACAATGATCGAAGTGTGAATCAAAAGTGAATCTGGGTCCGCGTTTCCGATATTGCGAAACCTCTGTTGTCGTCGTCGCGCGGCACGCTCCTGCTGATGCTGCACTGCGTGGTCGAGCCGTGTGCAGTGTTGATTTGGGTCGATGCTGTCTCGGCGATCCTCATAGATTAGCACCGCGTAACACCTCCCCTCGAAGAGCAGCCACCACCGATGATTTTCGTAGTAAATTGAGGTGGGGGTTGGTTGCAGCTTATCCTCTCTTTAGGTTCTGGAAGAGCGTAAATTCTTTCTGGACGCCTTGGGTGACATTGTGGTTCCTCGTCTGGAGTCTTCTTGGCTTTTGACCAGTACCGTCGGTAGATAAAGTAACCCATGAGTGCACATGCACCGGTTAGTGCTATGTACATTGGAATCGTAGTGTGGTAGATTCCGTAGTCGTTCGTCGCTGGAATATGTGGCTGTTGTTGCATTATCTTCATATTGGCTGCATGTAGGTGGTCCAAGTTTATTGAGTTCAGTTTTAGTGTCGGGACTGGAGGCTGATTGTCTACGTCTTCTACAGGTAGGTCCATAATCTTCAATACGTGACCCTTCAGACGATTTTTCTTATTGGCGACAGTGATCTGTGGTGTCTCTATGTAACAGTCCTGCGGTATGGTGAGTAAGTAACTTCCTTGAACTTCTTTGTACAGGTCTTGTCCACAAGAGAGATGAACCTTCGTGGGAACCGGGAAGCTGATGGTGTAGTGTCTGTCGTCAAGTTCCTCGTACGCTGGCTGGTCCAAGGTGATAGCGACAGGTTTGCATTTAGAACTTTTCTTTTGCGTGTTGATGAGTTCGTGTATGCAATCTTGTGAGAAATGGCTCTGTAGACTTCGTTTCTCCTCGCATATGAACCACTTGTTGGTCTTCGGGCATTCAGCCTCTATGTTCTTAGAATCTTTCTGGAAGGTGGCTAGGAAAGGAGAGGATGGAATGAGGACTTCGTGATATTTGTTAGGTATTATTGATAACTTATATAGATCGTATGTTTGCGGTAGAAATATTGGAAACTTATATACTATAACTATATTATTTCTCGTATAATATGAACCTAACTTAATTATATTATAATATTCTCTTATATCTATGTCTACTATTTCCTCCCTGCTATATAAACTTGTTAATTTATTTAGTATAGCGCGTATTTCGTCTATGCTGAGAATAGAATGATGCATTGTAGAGGTCTTTATAAATGCTAGAACATTCTGTAGCCGGTTTAGTTCCTGTGAAATTGCATCTACGTTGTCGCTGAGGATAATAAGTATTTGGGCTAAATGTGCGTACTTTATCAAATCATTATCTTTATCTGCGTTGCTTTCGTTAATTCTATTTCGTAGGGCTGCCATTTTTCCCTGGTTATCTGCAATATCGTCGATCATTTTAGAGTATTGAGCGGACATCTCTTTTGTTAGACTAACATGCTGGTTGAATTCAGTAACTAATTTGTGTTCATCGTTTTCGAGAGATTTTATAGCTTGATTATAATGTAATGCGTCAGTATAATCTAAATTTCCTGTAATGCTTTTCACAACACTACCGAGGCCATCTATGAGCCCTCTTTTTATACGAGTTATCTCGAAGGACTTTAATTGTTCGGATACGCTATTGAGTTTGGATCTTAGATAGTCTATATGAGGCTGGAATAATGATTTGGTTTGGTTATTAAGATTAGGGCTGCTGGTTAGTAGTTGGCTATCAATAGAGTTTATTTTATCTTGTAAAGTGTCTAAATTAACGTATTGTATGAAGGAATGGTGGTGTGATAAGATCTTAGCTGGGCCTAATTTAAAGGGTACAATCCCGGGTCCATCGTCCAGGCTCTCAAGTCTTATTTCTTGAGACAGAGATGTTCGCAGAAACAGGTGCAGGATCAGGAGCTTCCTGCAACAATCGGGCGGTTTTAGGAACCCTTTTTAGCCTGGACTTCGCAACAGGACCGCGTTTCTTCCTTGTATAGATGTGGATAGGGAGGTCCGCCATAACAACGTCATGAGTGTATCGAGGAGCTAATTTTTGCCTGGAAGCAAATGGATTCTTTACAAAAATCTGTTGTTCAGGTGGGTAGTCGACTTCTGGTTCGCGTTGAAGGTTACGACTATCAGTAGACTCCTTGCGGGTTTCGATACATAGCTCGTGAATTGCATTATATGCAGTAGTCATTTTCTCTTTATGACTAGTCATATACTGCTGTAGCAAATGAGCGGATAAATCTAAGTCGAAGGAATCGCGGGGGATCAAAATGTCCGGTAATAACTTCGATAGGTTTACATTTTGTGAAACTATGGATACTGCTATTGTAAGCTAGGAGGGCGTAGGGCATGAGGTTAGTCACGGATTCACCTTTTTGACTAAATTTAAGGATGCGAAGGTGCTCTAATATGGTAGCGTGGAATCTCTCAACTATACCATTTTCATTCGGGGTATGTGGTGCTACCTTATGGTGTTGAATCTTGTGTAACCTTGTGAATTCTGCAATTAGTTGGTTAGTAAACTCTGTCCCGTTATCAGTAACGATGGTAGATGGTATTCCATGGTGAGTGCAGAAGCTAAGAAATGCTTGTACTACACTTATAGCTGTTCCATCTCTTAAGTAATAAGCCTGAGCATACTTTGAAAATGAGTCTACTAACGTTAGGAACTTTTCGCTTTGAATAGTTAATAGATCGAGGTGTACTATTTCAAATGGTTTACTTGCTGGTGGAACTACTTTAAATTGTTGTTTGGTTGGATTGCGGTCGTACTTTGCCTGGCCGCAAATAGTACATTCATTAATAAATTTCGTTATATGTTCGCGCATTTTCGGCCAGTAGTACTTGTGAGATAGAGCTAAGTAAGTTTCGTTAATACCCCTGTGGTTAGTTTTCCCATCATGATGCTTGTTAATAATTTCCTGTTGCCTCAAGTACTCTCTAACGTTATCCAATTCCTTTTTGGTTAACGTTAAGTTCATTGATGAATTTTTAAAGTTCTTTTGAATAATGGGAATTATTGAGTACATGCCTAAAGTTGGATTTATTAATAGCCCTGTTTTAATTTTAGGATGGACGTATTCTTTTATCGCATTAACTACTTCCTCCTCTAGATTTGATTCTGACACCTGAATGTTAATTCGTGTGTGGGTGTCAAAGGGTTTAGTTACAATTGTTCGACCCTTTAAATCTCCTACTATATTAAAAATAATCTGTTTCGTAAACTTGTTTAATGGATCGTCAGAAATGGGAACCTCTAGGATGGGGTTCTCATTATCCGTGTGGACTGTAGCGGTACCCGAGTCATCCGCGGGTTCCGTAGCCGTAATGGTTCTAGAGTCATCAAGGGCAGGATTATTTTCTGTAGGGTTAGCTACAATAGACATTAGTTCTTCATTATTAATTTCAAGCCGTGATAAAGCATCCGCATTAGTATTGCATTTACCCTGTTTGTATTCTATTGAAAAATCAAATTCACTCAGTTTTAGCCGCCATCTTGTGAGTCTCGAATTGGGTTCCTTCAAGTTCATGATCCATTGAAGGGGCTTATGGTCGGTAATTATTTTGAATCTTCTACCGAATAAGTATGGCCTAAAATATTTGGTGGCCCAAACGATTGCTAACAATTCCTTTTCAATGGTACTGTAATTTAACTCGCTAGAGTTTAAAGTACGTGAAGCGTACGCTATGGGTTTATCTGAGCCTATTACTCCCTGGGATAGGACGGCGCCGATCGCAACGTTAGATGCGTCGGTTGTTAGAATGAACTCTTTATTGAAATCTGGATTTTGCAGAATAGGGTCGTTAGTAAGGAGTTTTTTACAGTGCTCAAAGCAATTAATGTATTTTTGATCCAAAGTTATTTTGCTACCCTTTTTTAAACATTGAGTTAGTGGTTTAGTTAATTTAGCAAAATCCGGGATGAATTTCCTATAATAGCCGATCAGGCCGAGAAAACGTTTGATGTCTGTTGCTGTTTTAGGAAGAGGGTAGTTTTCTATGGCTTTAATTTTGTCTGGATTTGGCTTGACACCTTCGTTGCAAATGATGTGGCCTAGAAAGCTAGTTTCTAACTTTAAAAATTCGGACTTATCCATTTGAATTTTAAAGTTAGATTCTCGCAATCTTTTAAATACTTTTTCCAGGTTATTAATATGCTCCTGCAGGGATGTACTGAAAACTACCATGTCATCCAAATATACCAGACAGATGTGGTTTAGGTCTCTAAGGATATTATCCATAACCCTTTGAAATGTAGATGGAGAATTTTTAAGCCCCATCGGCATTCTAAGGAATTCATAATGGCCATTTTCCACATTGAACGCCGTTTTGTGTATATCTTCAGGGTTCATTTCGACTTGATAGAACCCGCTGGCCAAATCCAGGGTACTAAAATATTGGCATTTACCTAATTTGTCTAATACGTCTCTAATGTTAGGTATGGGATACTTGTCATCAATCGTTTTCTCGTTGACTTTTCGGAAATCCACGACAAGTCGCCATTTAACCTTGCCAGAAGCATCCGCCTTTTTGGGTACGATCCAAATAGGGGAACTCCAGGCCGAATCTGATGGTCGTATTATATTTTGATCAAGCATTTTACCTATTTGATCTCTGACTTCTTGTCTGTGGACATAGGGATATCTATAAGTTTTAGTGTGTACTGGAATTTCATCAGTTGTTCGGATGCTATGTTTTACTTTATTTGTGAATGTCAATGATTCGCCTTCGAGATAAAAGACGTCGGCATAGTTCGCACAGAGGTTTTTTAAGTTAGCAAGTTCCTCTGGGTTTAAATGTTCCGTTCTTAGACGAGAAAGTACGGCATTAACACGATCTGATGGAATTGCAGTATCTTCAACTTCAATGTTAAATAACTGGGCTTCTACGGGGCGGTCCATTGAAAAGATGATGTCGTTACACGTTGGGTTAGTGATCTCCACCCAGCCACGGTTATTTTTTACACTAGTTATGCAGTTTGAAATTAAGCAACTAGAGATGACCTGATCCTCGATCATTACTTCACCGTCCAACGTATTAATAGGTACTCTAACTAACTTGGATGAATTAGCTGATATTATATCCTCGTACAAATTGGCATTGCGTGAATCATACATCTGTATAGGTAGTTGTGCATTCTGGGTTATTAGTAATTTACGGTTAAGATCGATTTTACTTCCCCAATTTTCAAGCAAATCAAAGCCTAGGAGTCCGTCGAAGTAATCATGAAATTTGTAAACGAATAATGTAACATCTGAATGTTCGTTTAATTCTGAAAAGCATGGCAAAGTAATGGAATAGTCATTCTTAGACGTCCCGTGAACATTTGTTACTTCGAATGGCTCATAGTTTAGTGGCATATGGTTAAAATATTTGCTTACGGCTTCTGGGCTTATAAACGATTGATTAGCTCCCGTATCAATTAGTAACTTAAGTGGTGGATCCTGGATCTGAATAAACCCGAGTTGCCTCTGTATATGAAAGTTGAGCTCTATTTTGGTTTTTCTAATTTGGATACCTTCTGAAAATTTTCAGTAGGTTGGGTATCTTGGTCTACCTCTTTTACCGAAGGAGTGTCGTGGTAGGGATGTGAATCCTCATAATATCCAGGTTCGGGGTACTGTTCGTTGGTATAATAGCAATCTTGTTCGTAATCGGCATAGTACCAATTACTATAATCATAGTCGTAGTCTAAGTCGTTGAAATTAATCTCGCGTGTCCTGAAATGGTTGTTCGGAGGTGGATTACCATACTGTCTCCAATCGTGACCTGAGGGTGGCAAGGTTTTGGGCACAAAAGGACTGACGCCGCTCATTGGCTTAGGCGCGTTATTATAACTTGATTGTGGTTGTGTCTGAGGTCTAGGAGGCATTTTAAAAACTTTACTTTGCGGGTGATAATTTGGCAAGGGGGCGCGCATCATTTGTTGTGTACGAGTTAAGCCACGGGGTTGCTGTTGCGTAGGCATGCTAGGTCTCCATCCTTGAACATAAGGCTGCATTGACTGCTGTCGCTGCGGGCCAGGCGTATTGAACGCAAATTGTCTCGATGGTCCAGGCATGACAGGAACGTTAAAAGGGTTTACTTTGGGGGTGAAATTGTTCAAGGGTAAATGATGATTTGGGTGCGGTTGAACCCAGTCCTTTCTACTGGGTCCTCCCTCATTGCGGTGTTGCAGGTAAAGCGTGTTTAGTTCATCTTGCACGTATTCCAATGCCTTTTCCATGGACTCTGGGCGCATGCAACGTATTCTAGAGCCTAGGGGGTCTTTTAGACCCCTCAGATAAGCTTGAAGGGTTAACTTTTTATATAGCAATCGTTTAGCCTCAATAGTGGTGTTAACTGTCTCGTGAAGCGAGATATAAGTCATTATGGTGCTAAATAAATTTTGACACCTTTCATAGAATTCTTGAGGGCTACTGGAACCCTGGGTTTGCAAGGATAAGTCGCTGTATAAAGCGGTCTCATCTCGATGGTCAGCAAAGTTATTGATCAGAGCGGATCGAATACCCTGCCAGGTATCCGGGATACCATTGGAATTAATATGCCTAGCAGCGGGTCCCGTAATCTTATTCAAAATTCCGTTAAGGAGGGCTAAATTCGTTAGTTCATAACCTTGTGCGGTTTTAAAATAAGTAACTACCAACTGGTCGCATATGCTAATGAAACGGGTTAGTACGTGCGGGTTTCCGTCGAACTCCGGCACTAATCTTAGGGATTTATAAATCGTGTCTACGTCGTCGCTCGACATCGCGCCTAAATTCCTGTTCTCGTCTGTAGCCGCGAGCCTACTCCTACTTCGGTCACTATTTTCTAACCTATCAGATCGATATTCCATAGGATGGAAAATCTTGAACGCTAAAACTTACACACACGCAAAAATTATAAGAAAAAAAAATAATATCATGAACATAGATTGGACAGGATATAAGAATATAGTAAGGATTAACTTAGGGCTTGAGATATTCAAGGAGACTTAAGAGTTAGGTAGGCAAGGACTTGAAAGATTCAAGGACTTACAGCATTGCTTCTTCTTGACGAATCGAGAGTCGGATTCTCCTCTGGACTGCAGCTCCCGTAGGTTCGGATACCCGTAGACTAATCGTTCGATACGACACTGACTCTACTTTACTGGTATCCTACCGACTGCGCCAATTACGTGGGCTACAACCGGAGGATCAAAAAAAAAAGCAAAGGTTATTTAATAGAATTTAATTATACTAAAAGTTACAAGTTAATTATTTCTAAAAGATTGACAATGATCGAAGTGTGAATCAAAAGTGAATCTGGGTCCGCGTTTCCGATATTGCGAAACCTCTGTTGTCGTCGTCGCGCGGCACGCTCCTGCTGATGCTGCACTGCGTGGTCGAGCCGTGTGCAGTGTTGATTTGGGTCGATGCTGTCTCGGCGATCCTCATAGATTAGCACCGCGTAACAAGAGAATAAATATAACTGACGAAAAACATTTTACTAAGAATCCATTTGAAAAACACCGCGTATTTACTCAATAAATTATCGAACTGTCTCATATAAGAAACACCAATATGTACAAATAGTAAAAATATATTGATTTAGTACAAATGTCACGGAACCGAAATACGAGGTTTTTATGTCGTCGGTATCTTTGTCGTCCTATACGCATTAGCGAGCTAATACTAAATCGACCAATCCCTTTGCTCCTTTTGCTTCGTGACGTCCTAAACGAGCCGACCGACCCCGAACGGTTTGTCCAAGCAATTTGAAATTCGATTTTTAGAACGCCGTATTGACAGATAGTCCTTCTGGGAAAGTGTGTGAAATGAAGGCAAACGCAATTTTAACGTGTCCACGCTAAATCGACGTCGGATGACGTCGACAAAGATAAATAAATATTTATTTATTTATGCTGCAGCTCTAATCACTTTTGTAATTCTATGGAAGGGTTTAAATTTTTCATGTTTGCTGCTACCATTTTTGTTCCTATTGTCCGAAGTTTGATGGTAAATATAGAAATTCTTGTGAAGTTTTGTGGACTGCCTTCTGTATTTTTAGGACTTTAGCAAACAAAGCTTTGTGACGTTTCTAGAACTTTATGACGCATCTTACTATTTATATCCAGTTGGATTACAATATACGAGATATGCTGCAGTTAATTAATATCCAAATTGATGAGGGCAATAACGCAAAAACCAGGCTGTCAGCTGCTTGTCACTCTGTAATATTTAAAAGAGTTATCTGATCGAGTTGAGTCATTAAAAAGATCCATAATTTATAATGGTCTTGAAACCTGTTGATCAATACTCACACACGTACCTGCAATTGTGGCATCTCAGAAATTAAGCTCTCCAACATATACATCGATAATAATGCAGATATTTTGTATCTTCAGAATAGTGCAACCTGCATTAGTCGTAGAGGATAATTTACAAACCAAATCGGCATTGTAGGCGTGTCACTAGTCACAGAGCATAAACTATTTACATGCTGCGACCTTTTGTAACATTAGACAGGTACAGGTGGATAAAGTGATCACAAATAGATAAAATTGAAGCGTCTTAAAAATAACAGCCTTATTCTTTCGTGTATTTTCGTATAGTTTGAGAGGTTATTAGAAGGATCATCATAAGAAAACTTAACTAACTGGAAAGGTTACATTCCATATACTTAGATTACTTTATTATTTTATGACTGATTCTATAGTACCAGCACTGATATTATTACCTTGAAATAGTATTAGAGAACTATATTGCTCAGTTACCAAGACCAAAATCAAGAAAACCATCCCTATAAATAACCTAATCAATACATACTGCGTAAATAATTCTAAGCAAATACACACTCATAATGTTTGCCAACAACTTAACGCAGAGTTTCTTTTTTGATTAACATAAGTACACTAAAATGTGTGAGCAAACAAACGCACCGCCCGATAATTTATTAATACGCCTAAACGTGTTGTTTGCACTTCAATTTAATGGCTCAGTACTGACGAATTTCTAAATATTCTTACTCATCATTACAATTCTGAACCCTATAAGTTAAACGTTAAAGATCAATTTAGAAGGGAGTGCCAACAATTAATGAATCTGCAATATGTGCATATGTAAAAGATATTTGATTCGCAAATAGATGTGAATTGAAATATTATTTTTGGTTTACACTTTACAATTTCAACACTTTATTGAGAAGTTGACGCTTCTGAAATTATGTGATATCAACCAAACATGTTGTACTCATTCTTTGGTCTAATTTATTTGGTGTGGGCGCAACATATCTTTTTCTTCATACTTCACTAATAATCGTTATCTCAGTAGTATCGCTCTCCCTTTCTTATAATAATTCATCTTTCATATCATCTACATATTGTTTGTTAGATTTTCATCCTCGTCTAGTCTTACATAATCAAAACCCACCCGAATCATTTTGAACTGTCCATGAAAATAAAATATTTGGTAAAAGACAAAAACATTGCAAAAAACCGTGTCATTTTAAAACAAAACATATTTCCAAACAATCATAAAACGATTACATACAAGCTCTTACAAGAATTTCATTTTATTCCCAAGTAAACGATAACAATAAAAGCAATAAAACTGAGGACCTTAAAAGAGGGAATGAAACTAAAGAAATAACATATAAGAGTTCCAAAATCGATTAAACTTATCCAGTTTCGGAGACAGTCATTTACAGAGATCATAAAATTGAAGATGTCGATGTCACTTGTGAGACTGTGACCTTACTTGACGGGTTTCAATTCTGTTCAACCTCAGCTGGTGAGATCAAAAGTCATGTCGAGTATATATCGGCACTTAAAATGACATGTAAGAAAGGTCTTCAATTGAAATCGTACAATATTTTATTGGCTGTTAACGCAATGATTATTCTGCTTTCTTGTTATGATTTATGTTTGGGATCCTTTGATGGCAGTTTTATATTTGAAACCTTATGTTTCTGGAAAAGAGTCATCAATCATTTATGTAATTTCAGTCGAAAGACATCCATTGCTCGCAGGCGCAGGTGCATCAATTCGACCGGTCCATTGTTTTTCGCATCCCGTAGATTCACTCGGTCTAAGTCATCGGTTCGCCTTGCAAAAAAAGCTTTCCATTGTTATGCTTTTGCTAAGCCGTCACTACTCCAAAACCGTTAAGACTTTAAAAAGAGTACAATCAACTATAATATTACTGTCCAAAGAACTATCCAAGTAATGACAAGAATAAGTAACCTTCCTTGACAAGCAATACTAATAATGATAACACTACAAGAAAGTAATTCAAACTGCAGACATCCTTGAACAAATTCAGACTCTAAAAGAAACTATATCAAAACTACATAAATGTGCAAACTTGAAGCCCCTAGACATCCTAAAAAGCCTGACATTCTACCGAAAGTACTTCAACGCGTGTTCGACGTGACTAGTAGAGACACGTAAAAAGAGTGATCGTGTAGAGGGCAGCACATTCGAACGACATATAACTGGCCACCGGGGAGCCACTGCATTGACCATTCCGAATAAAATACGTTTTTACGACTCCATAGCCGTTTAGGGGTGGGCAAAGTTTAGGTGAGAATTTTTGTTTGTTTTAGTTGTTTATTTTGTTGTTACCATAAATAGACTACCGTAATTCAGAAGTAATAAATAATTCATAGAGACGATTTATCTTGCTATCAAGAAGCAAATATTGTTTTTTTAATTATTGATAGGCTTGCACTTGATAAAACGGTAAACAATGTAGTGTTTTTTCCTTAATGTTAAGTTCATATAGTTTTTTTTATTGATTAAAAAGAGTTACCATTCTGGCAAATGCATTTAAGGTAATTTCTTCCAGTGTGACATCATCTTAAGTGCCTCAATTTATACTTTTGCTTATTTATATTTCAATTCATAAAGTTTTCATAGAAGATACAGCACATAAACTAAAAAAACGTACCAAGATACAAAGTAAAGACTTACCTAAACAAACTACTTTTTCCGAAAAACTTGCGACTACGTGCCACCCCTAACTCAGGAAGAACTCAGTTATAGTTTCAACGATATTTACGCGAACGATGTTGCTGAAAATATTGTCTGCAATTTATTGTTCAGATTTCGTGTGTTTTCGATTTATCGCTCTCGGAGTTGTGTGGCGACGGGAGAGGTGGGTTCAGTTTATAGTGAAGATAAAGAAATGCGTGGCAAGGGTACTGTTTCTTTACTTTTGTTGGACTGTTTTTTTGTAAACTGCTGGGCGTTTTATGTCTTCTTAAGCTCTACACAAGTGTTTTTTTTTAATTTTAGCGATTACCAAAATGTTAATGTCAACTCCAGACGTTTTTGTAGCGTATGTCAGAGTATGTACTGTAAATCTCATGAATTTTTTGACTAATCATAATTGCTAATCGGCATTTACTTTTTCTAGACGCTTTTATGAGATTTGTTTGTTAGTTGCTAAGGAATCGAATTCCCTGCCTTACCACCAGGAGAGATAGTGCTCAAGCGCGAGACTATAATAAAACAAAGTTGCACATTTAGGTAACTTGGAATCATCATAATCACCATACGATCTTTTCCACCCAACTGCCGAGTAGAGTCTCCTCTTTTTTGTGCCGTACTTAGAAGATCCAGTCATTATCTGATAATCTTATTAATAAATCGGACCTTATCTTCAAATTGAGCCTTAAAATATTTAGTACGGTAAAATCGAAGAAGGCCCTAGAATGTAACGAAAGGTCCCTTTTTACAGTAGAGCAATCTTGTTGCACAGAAATGCACGATGCCAAAGCTTGCACAACAAGCTTTGGCATCGGTGTTGATATGATTATACGATTGAGGTTGAAACCGATTCTCTTGCAGAGAGGAAATAAATAGGACATGTAAAAATATAGCAATTATAGTTAGGTAAGCATATAATTATACGGAATGATGCTGTTTATCCAATTATTCTGCCTTTACAACAAATAATACTACTACATTGTTGTAAATTTTGGTAACCAAAAGTGATTTGATAACAAAAAAGAAATAATGCTAATCAATAAAATCAAGAGCAATATATTATAAACAGAAAAATACTGTACCTAAATACAATCAAAGTTTTTGGAAATTTCGGGTATCTTTACTGCAAACAATAAAATGACCATTGATTTTTATCGCACAAAACTGTAATAAATATTAAGATATTCCTATCGACATCAACTGTAACACAACACTATCCCAGTCAGCTTACCCGGTGTGCATGTAACAAGACGTTGGATTTGTACCGAAGTGATACGTTTCACCGAGGAACAACTCTACACTGATTCTTTATCTCCTACATAAAGGTGTAAAGTTTAAAGCAAAAATATGTTGCTGATATTTTCACTCAAAACTCTAGATATTAAATGAAGTTATTGCGTCGGTATTTTTAGCAATAGGCCAGTGTAAAAAGGTTACTGTGTAACCATTGATTTCGCATGTGACAATGAATGGATTTTTTTTTTTAAATAAACGCACTAATTTGTAAAAATTTCGATCCTGTTTAGCAACTACTTAGCAAATGTTAAACTTCAACTCATACATAATTTAAATTTAAATTTAAGTCAACATTTTTTTAAATAAGGCCCTAATTTTTAACTAAGTAAACTACTAATTTACCACCTTCGATGTTAGTTACCCTATTTTAATCAAAGTATCATAAATAAATTCAAAATTTAAAATACTGCAATAACAAACAAACAAAATCCAATCTCAGCCCCCAGTTTAACCCACAATTTAATCCAACGCGACGACAAACTACCGAGAACATTAAAAAAGCACTTGTCATAACCAACCGTTAGCAAAAAGAGGAAAAATTCGAAAAACAAAAACCAGTGGATAGCCTAAGGTGTCAGTTTTTAATAAAGGCCCAATCAGTCGGCCGCCGGAAGCGACGTCGGCGGCGCTCTTCCGCGCCGGAAATGGAGCTCGTGTTTGCCAGCGCCCTCTGTCGGCTTCCCCCGGAAACGACGGTGTCGCCCCCGGGCTTGGGGTGCAAGAACCCGACGAAATGAACCTTGCGATACGTTCTCTCATCAGGTAGGGTGGGTGTCATTGGATTGTAATATTTTGGGATTTCTAACTTTGAATAATGTGCAATGAACGCCTTTTCATCACTGACAATAAAGAAGTCGAGATTACCCAATAAGAGTAAAAGACTATACGGGCGCATACGCATTGCACGTCCGTGTCCGTGTCCGTGATTTGAGTTCCGAGTTCAAAATGTTTTGAATTATGACGGATATAGTGCAGATGTAGTGCGTTAGCTTCCCTACAAGAGGTATTACGGCTACTTCTGTACCGAAATTTTACGGACACTGATCGGATGTAGCGCGTAACCGCCCTAAGTGTGATATCATACGAACAATCAGTTTAGAGTTACAAAATTACTGAAGCTGTCGTTCTATTACTGGTGCTTGTAGTTGCTGTATTACTACTATTACCGGTGCTGTTTTATATTTTAACGACAATGAGAGTATATTTATTTATTTAAACTTCATGTACAATGGTGATACATAGGCGGACTTAATGCAGCAAGGCATTCTCTACCAGTCAACCTTTGGGTTAAAAAGAACACAACAGTGGTAGGAGTCCAAAATAAAAATTAAAAATGAACAGTAATTAAAATTGTATTTAAAGTATACGAGGTATTTCAGCTTAGTTTCTCATAACAATGAATCTGAGATGCCTTAAATAAAGTTTCCATGCCTGTCATTGTCATCAAATAGCATAGAATTATCTAAATATTTCATAGGATAACAAATAGGCCATATAATGGTTTTGTTAGTAAGTCCACTCTCACTGCACTTGATTTATTTAAAACACCCCATTCCTACTTTCTATCAGCTGCTGTTGTTCTGAAATACTTAGCAATAAAAAATGTCCACAAAGCCTTCTTTTCTCAATTTGTACATGTATTTTCTTCAATTCATCCCTATTGTCACAACACAGTTCATCCATCGTTTAACAAAGAATTTTATGAATTTCAGGACTGTCCCACAATTCTCCTATACCTATCCCCCCTGCACTCAAGCCGCAATAAACGCGTGCCGTATTAAAACGTTTGAAGCTTGTTTTTTGGTTAGCCCGTTTGTTCGGCTGCACCCTTTGATGACGCTAGGACGCCTATCTGAAGCCCTGCTGCGGTGCTACAATGAATGTTGGGGTGAAATTGTGAAAGGAGTTTATATTGCATTTTAATCGTGGTGTTTGTTGGTAAAATGTTTTGATGTAGACGTGTATGGTGTTGGTTGATTAATTTGTTTTGTCACAAAAAATAAAGCCTTTTTATAAAACAACCCAAATTAGTAAGAAATAATTTTGGAGTAGCATTCTAAAACCTGATTAGTTTGTTAAGGTTCTTATAATGATCATTATTAAAGATAACGATACCGAAGAAAAAAGACTTCCATTTTGTAACTCTTTTATTGATTTTAACAACATTTTGCTGAAAAGCTAAGTATTTTAGCAAGCAAGAGTCGACCAATAACGTTACTTAAAAACAGCGCAGCATCCAACGTGTAAACGTGTTATCAATCCCCACCCTCCTTCTTCCACCCATAAAACATAAACACCCACTAGTCCTACAGATCTTAGGTTAGGTAAGTAAAAAGGACGTTGGTAAAAAGTTTCAGTAGTTAAAAAATGACTGACTGCTTAAATATTTACATTTGCCTATACAAAGAGAAAAATCCATAGTGCATCAAACGATTAGATTCCATAGTTGTCAATGTGAGCAGTACCCAAAGAGGCTTGCATCATTGCCAATTTGCCACATTGAATGGTAATTTCTTCTTCAACGGTCATGTCAATGGTAAAACTAAACTTTGTTTGCCATTACATTGGTTCTTTCACATCATCGTCAGTGACAGTGCATAGGACGCATGGAAATACAAAATTAAGTTAAGAAAAATCTGCCCACTATTTAGAACGTTCTAGACCTGCGACAATACCGCGCTAACACGTAGCGTGGCGTGACAAATGCGCGTGTCACGCTGGCTGCTGCCGCGATCGCTCTCCGCCAACTAGACGAATGCCCGCGTATTTGTCACGCTAGAGTCGCGAGTGACGTGACGAAAAACGGCGCGGAATTTCAGCTTTTTAGTAGCTGCAGGTGTCATTATTCTCTTTTGAGGTGAAGTTATTGCTATTTTAATGGTTTCTAGATTCAGTGGTCCAGAGATTCTAGAACTAGATAGACAGCCTAGTTCTATCAGAGTTGGTGCTCGCCGAAATGCCAAAATGTAAGGTATTGATGACGTTACATTTTGACAGCGCTTGATAATTCCATACATTTTTGACATTTATTTTAGCCAATCGCTTTTGTGACGCTTTCTTTCCTAGAATGTCATTTAATCCTCTGTTTTCTTTCTTTTCGTATCAACGGTTCATTGAATTATATTGTACTAGCTTCTGCCAGCGGCTTCGCCCGCGTGAAAGTGGAAAATTATGCTAAGGGAACATATTCCCGGGATAAAAAAGTTTCCTATGTGATATATCTATCTATCCTGACTATATCTAAGTGAAAATCACGCTCACAAACTTTTGCCTGTACGTATATAATATTAGTGTGATAGTAGGATAGGTTATCGGTTACATTTCGGGGAGAGTGCGATGGAATTGCATGATCTAATTCCGCCCAGCCCGTTTCATCATCGGACTACCAGACGTACGGCGAAGCGCCATCGGTACATGGTAGACATCCCACCCATACGCACTAAACGTTTTGCGAATACTTTTATTATGCGTACAGCTAAGGAGTCTAATCTAGGGTTCTTTAAGTCAAGAGTGAATAGGTTACTTCTAGGCAAGCGTGCTCCACCGTCGACCACATCATCACTTACCATCAGGTGAGATAGTGGTCAAGCGCGAGCATAAAATGAAGAAAAAAAAAATTAAAAAAAAGTGGTCAAGTTTCGTGTAATGCGTTCTAGGCGTTTTTAAAGTCATTTTGGGTGCTGGCTAATGGACATTGTGCTCCAGTTGAAACTCAACTAACAAGTGCCACAGTTTCGTTTTTTAGTTTCGTCTATACCATCTTATTCTTATCTTATTCTATACCATTTTATTCGTTTATTCGAATCGAAAACTAACTTTCTAACGCACAGTCTAGCTTATCCTTTCACCAGAATAGTAATTGCTGGAAACCCATAAATATTTAATTGAAAACGGAAAATCAATCATACCTCATGAAAAGGCAATGAGTTTATGGATAGTTAAATAGAAACTGTCAGTCGTAATAGTTTATTTGATGGTCATTATGCTGAACGTGAGTAGGTATATATTACAAAATATACTTGTTTTAAGTACACCACTCCCACAAACATTGATCATTAAAAATAACAAAAGCAAAAATACATAAAAACTTTACAATTCATAATACAACATAATACTTAGTAAAACAGTAATGACTTACTAAGTCCCTGAAATTAGTCTATTACGCATAATTTACACCCACTTTGGCTTTTACTCATAAAAACTTTATACCAATGCCATGTTTTCCACAACAAATTCGACAAACATATAGAATTTGACATTGAAATTTTATTAAAAATCATAAATTCCACCATTATTATAGTTACAGCTTACCCTATACAGCTAATCCCAAATCAATAAATTCAAAAATAAAATTATAAGCTTACTTTTAATAACATAAAATCTATATTTAAACTTCGCCGCTTCGTTTAGTGCTGACCGAGTGGTATATCGATAAAATATCAATTTGAGAGTCGATACCACCTTAGCACGACATGCTCATAAAATTTTACAATCAATAAAATGCAAATAGATACCGCATCTGATGATGACACAACGATAATCGGCAATCGTTATACATTCATTAGCATCGAGGATCGCGTTTCCACGGTACGGACCGTCGCGGATGTCATTTTAATTGCGTAATAAACTGTTTGTGTGTAGGTGCTGTTAAATAGAATTATATGCCAGCTTGATGGTATGGGTGTGGGGATAATTATAGAGCCAGTGTAAAGTTTGCTATCGAGTATGACATGAGGATTTTATATCAAAAAACGTATTAAACTTGCATATCTCCATAACTAAGCCAAACTAAGCCAGGCAGACTTTTTAAAGAGTAATTGAGGAGTTACTTGTCCGTTTTCTCCATTACAACTATCGTTGCGAATGGAGAGTAGAATCAATTATTATTATTTTCTAACTTTGAATTTTTACATTCTAAAGTGCCATTCAATGTACTTATTGAAATAAATTATTTGACTTTGTCTTTTGGCTTTTTTTAATATTATTCCAAATAAATCTTGAGTATTTTTCAGATTTTATCCGTGAAGTATCCATATCCAAGCACTAGGGGATACTCGTAAAAATAGAAGACATGCCCTCTAAATATCTATTTTTATTACACCTGTGTAATCTGAACTCTTAATAATCCTACTAATAATTTAGTTTACGTGCGACCTTTAAACCGAACATATCAAGCTTTTAACGGTGGCAAGCGCTGTCAAATAAATATCTGATGCAAGATAGAGATAAGAATTAGATTAGCATTTAAATAAACAGATAAATGAGAAATTTATGTATCAACTAATAAACATAGCTATCACAACTGTGAAAAAGATAAGCACTGACATCTTATCTGGAAAGAATCTATGGGAGATCATTTAAATCCAATATGGTCTTAGAACTCTCTAAAATTACGCAAAACTATTAGGTCCTAGGACTTTCACATTTATTGGATTCTGCCTTAGAAATCGGACATCGAAGTACAAGACGTATGGCGATGCGCCATCGGTACATGGTGAACATCCCACCCATACGCACTAAACGTTTTGGAAATACTTTCATTATGCGTACAGGTAGCTGTACAGCTAAGGAGTGGAATTCAAAGTGAAAAGGTTACTTGTAGGCAAGTTTGCTACACCATAGGCCACATCATCACGTACCATCAAGCGCGAGCCTATCAATAATAATAAAAACTAGTCAAGTGCAAGTCGGACTCGCGCACCGAGGGTTCCGTTCAAGATTAAAATTACGGTAATTTTTTACTGTTACTTACAAGTTTTGAGAAAATCGATGGTGACACACGGGCAGACGGACAGACGGACAAGAGAGTGATCATATAAGGGTTCCTTTTTTTCATTTTGAGGTACGGAACCCTAAAAAAAGAAATACCTTCTACAATTCAATCACTGGCTTAGGCCTTCCACTGGTTTACCTGGTTACTTACAAAGAAGGACTTAATAGTCACGACAAGTGCTCTACACCTTTTTGAGAATCCAATCCGAAAACAATAAAAAATGACAATTAACATCAGCTGTAATTATTGCACGCAAAAGTTAAAAGGGTAATTAAAAACTTAAAGGGTAATTGGTTCGCCTGTCAACAAATTGACCAATCAATAAGTCAAAACCCTTGTTGCTATAACGACCTTTTAAATACGCCACTTAGGGTGCTGCCACTCTTACTAAAAACAAAAAGATCTGAATTAATTTGAAAGGCTCCTTAAAATAAAAACAGCGAGAATTTGTGAGTATTATATATATAACCCTATTTTTTATGAGCCATAAATAAAATTATCGAAAAAAAATCGTGTGGGGAATTAATTGTATCGATAAATAATGGCGTGTCATTATGTTTTTTATAAAATTTATCATCTCCCGTCCCCTTAATTGCATTTTAAATTATAATGTTAACCTTTAACATTAATATAGTGCCGTAAAAAAATGTCACGTAAATTGCTTTTTTGTATATTTATTGGTTTTAATTTAGTGTGTGTATAAGTATTATTTGATTACAACATGAGATTAGCAAATGTTTTAGTGAAGTGAATGATATTTATTGTTGTTAGAGTTAAATTATGAGACACTAAAAAAGACGATGAATTTATACAATCAGCTTGATATTGCTTAGCAATATTGCCTTCATAGATAGTATTAAATAGCTGCTCTGCGAAAGAGAGATCGGTCAGAAGTGAATCAGAATTAGAAATAAGTATGCAAATGCTGCTCAACATTGGTTTCTCCCATTGATCTTTGAATGATAATGTTTACTTTATAATCCTAGTTAGGGAAGTGAAAGGTTTAAAAATGACGTAAAAGATAGTGTTTAACGTCATCGTCGGGGAGTGACTGTCCGACTGACAAATCGTACAAAAAACAAGACGTATATAAAGTTTCCAATAGATAGGCACGATAATTTTGGGAGATCGATGCGACCACCAACCTTTCAAGAAATTATTCTACAAGAAAAATGCCGAAAAAGTGTCGATGCATCGGTGTCGCATTATCACGTCGCACCTTGCTTTAAAGGTATTAATCATTTTGTAACCACTACTTTTCAATTGCATCAGAAAATCACTTCCTCAGCTCATAAACACAGACATAACGAAACAAAACAACTAAATGAAATGTTAGACATTTATCTAAAAGCGACTTGCCGTACGTTTACCTAGTTGCACAACGTCGACAAACAAGCGATCAAACAGACAGACACGTCACGTAAATCGACACGTTTCGTAATGTTAATATACACACCGAATTACACGCTGACATTATTTACAAGACAAGTGTTGGGACAGAGGCAGATGTGGAGACATCCTTGAAGTTTTAGTTTTTTTTGTAGTTAAACAGATTTCGAAGGTCTATGGTATAAATATCAACATAATTACTTTGTGAGTATAAAACTATATTAATTTCTTATTGCAATAAATATTTTCAATATCGGTACCTCTTAATACATTATTTGTAGAATGAAAAGAACACCTTCTTTAAAGATAATCATTTAAATATTTTATGTCATGCAATTTTCAGAATAAGAATTAAATTTTAATAATTGGTATTAAAATTTAATTCTTGGGTGCAATATTTTGCTACACCGTCTTGTGGAATTTTTTTTTTGGTGTCAATAATAGTGTGCGATAACAATGTTTGGTGTTTAAATATCGACGCCACAGTTCGCTTTATTCCCACAACACCTACCGGCGACAGCACGAATATATTAATATCAATATTTAAATCACCAACCGGTTGTCCCATTAAAACACTATTACAATATTAGCATATTTGATAAACAATCGATAATCGAATGACAGGGCACAGCACTATTCATTTAGAATGTATATTAGCGCTACACTATTCATATAGAATGTAATTAGCGACCTTTTACACTTGGTAATTAATTTCTTGTCAACTGCAATTAAGGTGATATGTTGAGACTCGAATGGAGATTTCGTTGGTTATATAAGGTCCAAAAAGTTGTAGGATTTATGTAATCTAGTGTCATTTGATTGCAAAATTATAATTCAATAATTATTATACTACCCAGACTAGCCAGAGATAGATGTATGGAAGAAGAAGTAGAAAAAAGGAATGCTGCACCGTACAACCGCAAATAAATTGGGATAAGAAGATGATGACTGACTAGCACAAAACTATAGAGACATCAAACAGAAATTACCTATCTTATAGATGAGAATGTATTAGGTCTTTACATATGAAATTGGCGTTTTGTCGAACTGGCCACTTTGATCTCAAATATCTCCTCTTTGGTTGGTTTGGAATTCCAATTTTAAATTTATACAGCTATTTACTCATGCTTTTGTGTTTGGAAAACCGTAATTCATTTGTTTTTTTCTCTTTTGGTTTTTTATTAGCGCCAGTCAGTTTACAAAATGGAAAACTTGAAATATCGCGTTATTTAAGAGTACGAGTTCCATCGTGGCACCAGTGCTGCAGAAACGGCTTGAAGGATTAATGATGTGTATGGCAACGGTGTCGCAAAAGAAAACACAGTGCGTTTTTGGTTCCAACGTTTTCGTTCTGGAAATTTCGACCTGCAGAACAAGCCCCGTGGACAGCCGGAAACCAAAGTTGATAATGAAGAATTGAAGGCTATTGTGGAAGCGGATCCATATTTATCCATCGCAAACCACGTCCGAGTTAGCTACAGGCTGCGGTGTTAGTGATAAAAATGTTTTAATCCACTTAAAGAAAATTGGGAAGGTGAAAAAGCTTGAAAGCTTGAAAGGTGGGTACCTCATGAATTGAGTGCAGCAAACCGACAAAAGCGCGTCGACTACTGCGTCGTTACATTACTCAACCGGCACAATAATGAAGGGATTTTAAATCGTATCATTACCTGCGATGAAAAGTGGATCTTGTACAATAATCAAAACGCTCATCGCAATGGCTGAACCCTGGCGAACCAGACAAATCCTGCCCCAAACGAAAATGGACTCAAAAAAAATTACTTGTGAGCGTTTGGTGGACTAGTGCCGGTGTCGTTCACTACAGCTTTCGTAAATCTGGCCAGACGATTACGGCGGATGTTTATTGTAAGCAACTGCAAACCATGATGGAAAAGATAGCTGCTAAACAGCCGAGACTGGTCAATCTCTAGGCCACTGCTGCTTCAGGACAACGCTAGACCACACACTGCACAACAGACGGCTACCAAATTAGAGGAGCTTAAATTGGAATGTCTAAGACATCCACCGTACTCCCCAACCTTGCTCCAACAGATTACCAGTTTTTTCAAAATTTGGATAACTTCTTGCAAGGGAAAAAAATCAACTCCGATGGGGCAGTCCAAAGCGCCTTCAAAGATTTTATTGTTTTCCGTCCGAATATTTTTTTAAAATACATGGTACATAGATAGCAATGGTACATACTTTGATTAAATAAATATATTATACATATTTAAAAAAAACGACTTTATGTTCCTCCCTTACAAAACGCCAATTTCATGTGTAATGACATAATATAAAGACCAAGACGAAGTGGGAAAAGAAAGCGTGGCCGTCCCCGTCAAACCTGGACTCGCACCGTGTTTGCAGAAGCGGTGAGCATTGGAATGACGTGGAGTGAGGTGAAGCGTAAAGCTCAAGACCGATCGCGATGGAGAACATATGTGACCGCACTCTATTCCATATAAGGGATATAGGATAAGACGAAATGACATTCTATCAACAAAAGCGAGATCTAACAATAAAAAATAAATAAAACTGAAAGTTCAAAATGAATGGGATTGACATGCGTTACCGAATGTAAAAGACTAGGTAAAGTATTTTCTATCTTTTTGGCTTCTGAATCTTGCAAATACGTTTTTATTTTTATTTGCTCAATCTTGTCGTTTCAGTAATATATATAGAGCAAAGTAAAACCTATGTGCAGATAGATAACTCACGATAGAGAGTAGGGAATAATCTGTTGAAAACAAACTAGGTAAAACATATTGATAGAATTAATCAATACTAATAATTGCTAGTACAATATTAATTCTATGCATTATAAAATCATATTTAGGCTTACAAATTTACGTCAGTTGACTTGGCAATACATTTACATCATGGCCGTTTGCCACCATTTTCGAATGTATTTGGGCCGTCAAATTATTGTCAATATAATCTTTATGAATGAGGGTAATATAAACTTTAATTATAGCCCGTTAGTTTCAGATTAAAAGTTAATCTGGTAATTAATATTTTATGTCCTGCTAGCTGTGGGCACGCCAGTATATTTTGAACGTGCTTTTTTGCGTGAATTTTTGCTTATCTTAAAAGTTTCTGATTTTGGCTACCTACTGGATTTATAACTGATTCAACATCACTATCATTTTGCTGAAAGACATCAACTAGTTAGACTTTCCCTATATTCCAAGTCATATTTAAAACTCGACTCAAATCGTCAAATAGACATGTCGTTTTTTATTTGTGAAATTGTTTGTTATTTATTTATATTATTCACGGGTTTAATGCCGTGGTCATAGCGACGGAATCAAGTGGAAGTTCTTCAAACTGACTTTAAATATGGACATTAGGCCTTTTACAAAAAGCAATGTTCGTCTTTTTGCATCCAGCGTATTGCCACGACCATAGCCTTTTCCATTTCTCCAGGCCATACAGATTCATAAGCTGTTAAAAATAATAATTTCGTTACGATCGCAAAATAAAGGAAAGAAATGCCTTACAAACTATGAAGCTCAAGCACAACGGTATGTTCTTTCCCACAGTCTGCAATACCAACAGCTGATATTATTTCCCTCCCCAGATGACGGAAAGCAATCATGCTGTAAAGTCAATGCAATAAATTACATATTTATCGCCAACAGCTCATGGCTAAGCGTATTTACTTATACAAGCTGTTTGTAACTTGCCGTAACAAGGAGAGTCGTAATTCCATCAAGTTTTGAACTCAATGTCCAACAAGTCAGAAGGCCAAATTCAACCAATGCTTAGAAACAATAGTACGATATTGATGCTCATTTGAAACAAATCTGATGAAAGCATTATGGCCTGCACTGGTTTTGTGTCATATTGTCAAACGTGAAGAATTATTGGAGTAGTTTAATGCGTAAAATAATTAAGTCATAAAAATACGGATATAAATCTAAGTCTTTTTTTAACTGTTCACATTTTTTTATCTTGTTTACCTTACCTATGATAATGGTTACACAGTATTTTAATGTTTTTATCTACGACTTAATCATGTTTTTATTAGGGTTCCGTACCCAAAGGGTAAAAAAGGGACCGTATTACTAAGACTCTACGATCCGTCTGTCTGTCTGTCTGTCCGTCTGTCACCAGGCTGTATCTCATGAACCGTGATAGCTAGGCAATTGAAATGTTCACAGATGATGTATTTCTGTTGCCGCTATAAACACAAATACTAAAAACAGAATAAAATAAATATTTAAGTGGGCCTCCCATACAACAAACATGATTTTTTTGCCGTTTTTTGCGATAATGGTACGGAACCCTTCGTGCGCTAGTCTGACTAGCACTTGGCCAGTTTTATTTTAATTTCAAATGAAGCGTTTTTATTTCAGCATTCATGAACACATTTTGGAAGTAAACCTTCTGACTGCCTTTGACATTATCATAAACGTCTCATAACCTCATTACATATTCAAAGCGTAAACCATTTCAATACAAAACAAATTACCATTTACGACTGTCGATAACAAATAAAAATATTTATTAAATAAGCACGAAACGACAATAAAACGCGAAAATTAAGCTTCAATAACGTTTTAAAGTCGTATAATAATCGTAAATTAAACTTTTACGAGCGTACGATCATTATGTGACTTTAGACGTTCACATTACCTAGATATTTAATGGACAACTGGGAACTAAGGGGGCAGGCTTATGTCCCGTATATCACAATTGTCGTAAGTGTCTATTAAAGTTCTTTAAGCAGACGTCTCTTATTATCGTCTGTTGTCTTGTCTGTGTAGTTTTATATTTTCTCATCATGCGAATGATTGTCAAGTGGCTCTAGACAAGTGACATTCTGACAACGATAGCGTCGGGATAGCGATTGGGAAAATGTCAAAAAATTATAGGAATGCCAAGCGCTATCGAATTGTCATGCGATTAATACCTTACTTTTTGCCTTTTGACCTTCGACCTTTTTGGTCTGTTTCAAAACATTTGATTGTCTAAGTGATGGTTTCTCAACAGCTTAACAGCGTCCTCTCTTTTCTTTGATATGTGAAATTTGGTTTTCCAGTACTTATTCATCCAAAATATCCATCCTTATATTCGTCGTCTGAATTCTTCGTCTCGTTTGTCAAATGTAAAAGTAGTTAATCTGTAAAATTAAACCCGTTGTTAGCTTTTTGAAATTCATAGCCCCAGTTGAAACTGTAGCTTCAAAAAACTAGATTCTGCCAGCGGCTTTGCCCACGTATAAAAGGTAAGAAGTATTCTGTGTCCTAATCCAGGATATAGTCTACTCATGTGCCAAGTTTCATCCGAATTCGTTGTACCATTAAGTCGTGGAAAAACAGACAGATAGACAGGGTTACTTTTGCGTTTATAATATTAGTGTTTATAAAATAAATGGTATCCATGACAATTGAGGACTTGTTTTAAATTAAACCGTTTATCCGCTAACCATCTTAATTATCCATCTCCAATATAACAAGCTAATTCAAAATATCAACTACTGAACCCAAACGTGATAGATACCATCACATATTCACATTATATCTACCATCTGGCACTCCGAAGAAACCCCGCGGCGTTGCTTGCCATTATTAGGACGTCGATTAACTAATATTCTGTATAAGTTTTCAACTATTCATATTCTTGCCTCATTAGTTTTGATGTCTTCCGCGAGGTTTTTAAACTGTTTTTGCAGTTTGAAAGTTGGTGATATTTGTATAGGAATTGCTCAGTGTAGAATATGACTCTGCGGGAGGTATATATGCGTTGGCAGGATCTTAAAAAATTGGTGATTATGAGTCTATGTTATTGAATGGGTTTTTCCGAGCATATATATTCATATTTATACTTTCAGAAAATAACTTTTCTAATAAGATGCTTCTTACAAGACACATTCACAAAAGAACATTCATGGGTCTACCAGAATAAGGTAATTCCAATGCACTAGTTTTGAAGCGGTTACAAGCTAGATCTCTTTTCCAGATTAATAATGTCTTTTATGATGGTAAAATCAGCTTTATCCGTATTTTTCTGGACTTATTTATACTTCGTTTGTAATTCAAAAATGTTGTCAATTCCAATTGGTTGATACTTTATCACTGAGGGTTCAAGATTATTGTATTTTGCAAAAGCTCCGAAGTATGCTTTTAGTCAGTAGCAAATATTTACAATCTAAACCACCAAAGTCATATCTCTCTTTAATCCAGCTATAAAGAAAACGGACCCCAATTAATCTGAAAATTGATACTTTAGCCAACTGACGACAACTCAGCTCAATACATAACAGAAAGGCTATCAGCTCCTTGCTCATATTACTGCAAACACTATCTTAGATCGGCTATGTCAGGCTAGTTTAGTACCCGATTAAGATAAAAGTACAAGTTTAAAGATACTTGGTAATATGCTAGAATTATAGTCATATTGGTCATAAAGTTGTGGTTACATGTAAGTGGCGAAGTGACCATGGGACCTAATGAGGCTAGCTTTTCTATATAACATTTAATTAAATGTTCATTCAAACTTGTAAAACTGAAAGGTTTAGATAAAGTTGAAGTTCTTGTTATATTCTATATAATTTTGGATTGGGACGACTGGGTTGTTACTGAAGATATCTGCATTATGTGTGACACTTCTGAGGATCTAGACAAGGGAAATTGTATCAACCAATGCGTCGCTGAAAAATATCAAAATATATGGTTTGGCCTAGCGCTTTCTCTCTTAAAGTTTTGACATCATGATACCTCCATTGTCTAGAGCTTTTGATCGTTAACAGATTCGCCATCAAGGAAGTCGTGAAAAGTAAAGACCACAACAATTCAGAAACTTACAAGTTAGCTCCCCGAAACTGTATGAAATCCTACACTATTTCAAAAGCATAGCTGCACAGGTGTGAGTGCTTAGGCTCACACACTTAATCCAATTAGAAATGCAGATTTAGAGATAGCAGGTAAATCGAGAATGCGTCTACACTCTCAAACGCAAGTTGAGTAAACTGACATCCGATAAAAAGATAATCCGATTAATATTCGCTCACCTTGCAAATAATACACATAAGTGCAAATATATTAACCAACATATTTTATCGGTTATCGGCACAAGCCGCTTTGCTAAGCCGATTGAGATAAGAATACAAGGCTTAAAGTACTTTAAGAAGTACAAATGGAGTCACAACTGTACTCGGTTTATGACGATGGTTATTTTATGCGGCCACTTTTTATAGCACGCCAGTGACGTGAGGTGAAGTTCAAGTTGTTGGGACACTATATTGGGCTTTTTTTATGGGTTCTGCAGTTGTATGGCATTTTGATATCTATTTTGCTGATAAGTTTTCTTGTAATGTTTTTATTTCGCTGGTTTTATGTCATAGCAGGTCGTACATGTCAAACTTTATTGCTTGTCATATGCTGGTACAATGGGAATGGTTGAAGGAGATATTGCTTTGATCATGATTGATGACACTAACGACTGATGAGCGTCGTATAGTTCATGTTAATGCCAGATAGGCTGATCTAGCTATCTTCCCTGGATATGGAAATGAGAGCCTTAAGGTACTATGAGAATGCTATCTCCTTGTAGCTGTGTACTTTTTATGTTGTCATGATTAAAAAAAAACAAAAAAGAAAAACAAAATCCCTCTACATTTCTTATATTTTTAAAATCATTAAACTGTAGAGTCTGCGTCTAGTTTAGAAACAAGAAACCTAGATCCAATAAAAAATCCGCTTTGGACATTATACCGTCAACAAAAAAGTCAGACACATGAAAAATTAATGTCAGCACTTGACAAATGGTCCAGACGCTGCACTCCTTAACGTCACTGTCATGTATAATGCAGACACTGAGTGCCAGACAGATTATTTTTAGGGTTCCTTAATCAAAAAAATAGTAATCGGATCTCTGTTACCGGGCCTAATTCATCTGCCTGGCAAGCATGCAGTCTGACTCAGTTCCAGCGTGATTGATGTGGTGGGATGATTTCTGTATCATATATATTGTCACAGAATACGTCCTACTGTAATCAGTCTATATTGACAATAAAACGAGGGTAACTTCTAACAAAAGAAGTTATAAGATGTGTTTGACAGTGACAATGGATGGATAGATTGTGTGAGGAACGATATGAACTAATAAAGGTGTAGAAACTATAACGGTTGAAAAGGCAAAATAGAAGACGAAAACAACCCCAACTATCATAGGACAAGGGCAAGAAGATGCTGAACTTCTACCAAAACTATTTGAATTTTGTTGGTACAGAACCTCATGATGCGCGAGATCGACTAGCACTTTTTACCCACATGCTACCCAATACCGCAGAAACTTATGGAAATTTTATTGAAAATGTGTAAAAAATTGTTAAATCTATTTATTCGGTGCTAAGATTAATGGCTTTGACGGTCTTGTTATATTCATGAGACTGATGCAGTTTCTATTTGATATGCTTAAATACATGGCAACAAGTTAGATACATAATAAAAGTAACGTCATATTACTCATACATTACTGATGCTGGATGGTAGTGAATGTATGAATGGAATTTAAATTGGATGTGGTGAATTTGTAAATGATTTTATACTTAGGCAGTTATTGAGAGTGTCACTATCGACTCTCTGGACATGGACACGCATAAGTTATGTAAGTACTTAAGTAGTTATAAGAGATGATGGTGAAAAATTAGCCATGGAATAATTTTCTCTTTAAATTGACACTCATAATAACTCTCAGTTTTGAAAAAGTTTTAAATTCTCTAAGGCTATTTTTAATGTTGATAGCAGGGTCAGTTTTTGCACTGCCAACATTGACTCCTTCGATTTATTTATTTATTCGTATATCCTCGCACTGGTACGCCTTGCAGCAATTACACCAATGGCGCAAAATATTATAAAAAGTCACTATAAGTCCAGGTTTCCCCACGATGTTTTCATTCACCATTGTCAGCGATGTCCAAGATATACTTAGAAAGTACATATGAATTGAAAAATCACATTGGTACTTGCCCGGATTCGAACCCACGACCTTAAGTACGGGAGGCGAGGTCTTAGCCACTAGGCCACTACAACGTAATCGATGACCGGTGACGATTGCCCATATATGTAATTATATGCAGACGTCTTCTAAGAATATGCTTTCTTTTATATAAAGGTAAGACTAGCCCAAGCAGGAAGGCACCAAAAACAAATTAATTAAGATATTTAGAAAGCTCACAAGCTCTCCTATTTTGTATATCTGATGCCTCCCTTAGGTCCAGACTAGCCCACTTATCCCATTAATTTTGCAAATATACATTTTTAACATAGTTTTTGTTTTAGTATTTTTTTTAATATAAGCACTATTGACCCGAATAACCAAACTAAGCCAGCATTACTATTTATATGTCACCAGGAAAATAAACCAAGGTCCCCAAAAAAAAGGCTAAAAAAGGAGCAGCAAAATTGAAGCGACAAGAGCAAAACCTTGGGGTATATTAATGATAATATTATACTCTGGACAGACAGCAGCATCGGTGAAGCATGTTTAATTCATACGACACCAGAATAGATGTCTCCTGGACAGATGCATGATAAATGGCAACAGTACTGTATCAAATGCAGTTGTCTCCAGCTTGAGCTGCTTGAGTTAAATAAACATAATTTGGTAATTTAAGAGTCCAGGTCACAGTGCATAATAAGTATTTGTCTGCATGGTAACCTTCAGATTGTTTTGTTATTTTTATGGTATGCGTCGTGCCTGGCGCAAATATACAATGTTTCTTTCTTTCTTTCTTTTTTCTTCTTTCTTCATTGATGAACGATTTTTGGAGGTACAATTTGGTTTTGATATTTTACAGGAACAAAAATCATTGGTAGCGACAAAGATTTGAATTTGAAAAATATGATACCTGCTATTATATACATGTTTGTCGGCTTTACTTTAAAAAAAAAGGAAATTACACTAGTTGATACGGAAATAATAATTTTGATGACGATTAAACTAACAAATAAAAACTTTTTTAAAGAAATAATAAAATATAAGCAGCCAGCTACTTCACATAAACATTAACAGGTCCTCTACAGGTTTTTCTAATTTTAAAATTCATATAGAAATTAACAAAAATATTTACAACTTAATTATTCTTTTTGGAAGGAAACCCCATTGCGACAATGATGCCATCAAATTAAATATTGTTTTCTTTGTGTCATCATTGAATAAAACTTTGTATTTTATTACGTTGATCTTCCTACGACCTGAACTTGTCCAGAATGTTTACAAAGTATTATAAATTCTAATAAACAAAAATTTTTATTTATTATTATTACTAAAATTATATTATTTGAAGTAGAAGTATTATGTATCTCATGTTTCTTGGCTGGCTGGCTAACTTTTTTATATCGTTGTAGATTAGCTTAAGTTTTTTCCAATGTTTAATTTCACTTCATTCATTCATTCATTTTCACTTTTAAGCTACCATTAATTTGTGCTGTGATAGTGTGAATTACTGTGATTAGATGTTTTCCTGAGGTCTTAATACTTTTTCTTTCTTCTTCTTTCCTACGTTACAGTTCAGTCTAACTTTGGCACGTTTCTTATGTTTTTGCTATCAACTACATTTTCCTCAACAAATACTCAACCTTCAATAGAAAGCAAAACTTTTTGCACCATATTTTTTCTGTCAACGACTTTAGCCACGTGATCATCACGGATTCAACGGCTGTTCATGATGGATGGTCCAGACAGCGTTCTGCAGTTTTTGTTCTGCATAATGTTATCGCCGAGACATCGGGTCACCGCTGCATAATACACGAACAGAATCGATTTTGTATTTTATTTTCATGAATTGAAGTGCTCGTATGGGGACGGTAATTTTATAACTGTGAGCTGTCTGGATTGACATTTTAGAAATCAATTTAAGTAATTACAAATGTTTTTTGGAACCCATGTTTAGCATTAGATTTTTGTCCTATTTAGATAGTAATGATTTTATCCTAATGCGCTTTACTACCTATGCGTTTAAGTACCTGTTACTAAGATATATACCTGTTCTTTAAAGTACCTATTACCACAAAATAGTAAGTATACAGAAGGGCCACTCCCGCCGTTTAGAAAATTGACAGCTAAACTTGACAGATTCACTAGGGTTGCTACTATATTGATTCCGAATTATAAAAAAGAGTAGGTTTCCCAAGTTACAAATATAAATACATAGATTCGTCTAAACATACATCATATCATGCTTACATGCCTTAGAGCGTAGACAGGGCATCAAATATCCATTTAATATTACGCCACATACGATGAATATTGGAGAGTAAAAAGACGTAGTAATAGTGTAATAATGATCCCACTTAAAAAATTAAATTGTAAAAAGCTCCAAGCTCGACAAAAATATAAATGTGAAAAACAGGTACCTAATAAAATCAAAAAACCAAAGATGATCTTAAACAAGAAGAAAATTATGCTGTGCAGTCGGAGGAAACATATTTGTAAGCTGTATGACTTGAACCTTATTATTATGACAAGTTCCCAATTTCATCTATGGGCTTAAAATAATTTATTATAATCCTAGATAAAGAATTTCTAATTTTTCATCTTGAAAGATTAATGACCTTTATAACTTAAAAATAATTGAAAGAAAGAATTAAAAACAAAAAAGTAAATTCTGTCTGTAACAAACAATAAAGGTAACCCATCCAATGCAACCAACCTCGTTACAGTACTTAATGTATGAATGACAAACGCCTGCACAAAGCAATCATGACAGCCGCGACTGAGCTCGGTCCAATATTGTCCAATATTCCCTGTAAAACCGAAATGTCAAAGTGAGAGTGGCCCCTCTGTCTGCGGCGCGCCGCCGCTTACGTACTTTGTGCTATTACTGAGACGCATAAGTAGATGAAATATTAAAATCACAATATATTTTTGTAGTTAGAAGGCTTTCTAAAATATTTTCTATTATCAGTCGCTTTTATTACTGTAGATATTCTCGCGTAGTAACAAAATCCAATTTAAACTCCTTTTTACCCTTGGCCAAACTTCAAACATTGTTCTTCAACTAATCGATACCTACAATTATTTCCACCTCATTACTCCAATACTTCACGAGCCAAACCACCCAAAATCCGACATACCTATCACTGTCTGTACCAAAAACTGGCCTTTCTTAATGATCTACTGAGGTGCCCCAGATTTTTTTTACCAATTTGATGGATGGCCTCAAGGTGTCCGTTAATTAGTCCGACAATTAGGTTTCCTTCCTTTGTTTGATGAACACCGTGACAGAATTCGGGTTCGTTCTCGTACAAAAACTTTTTTCTTTGTCAACTTTAATGAATAAAGACAGTTATAGGTATTTTAAGTGAACGAAAAATTAATGGTTTGGAAAAAAAGGAATTTTAATGAAAAGGCAGTTGCTTTTGATTAAAATGAAAGGTATATTTTTATAAATTCGTCTTTTTTGTTTTCAGGAAGACAGCTGCAGCTACAAATTCACACGATGTAAAGATTTCTGTATAAATTTCAGCAGTAAAGTAACAAGATACATGTCATAATTACCTGAGATTTTCAACTTATAAGACACAACTTCTTATTTTGGTTCTTCATTGTAAAGTTCGTGCCCGTCCTGGAAAGTGTTGACAGATTTACTGACAATCTGCTTGCAAGCCCCTCTGTCTTCGGATCTTCTCAGAGCAAACAAAGGTCATGAATGCCATGGCCCTCCTGAAAACAGAATACGTAGTCAAGTAGGCCACTGTTATAGGTATAACCTAGTCAGAAAGTGGTACTCCGATCAGCGATAATGCAACTATGGAACCTCACCACACATGGTGCTTCATATCCTGTCCTGCTCCTTGTCCACAGACATTTGCACTATGATAGACCTTTGCGAGACCAGTGCTAAGGTGGTTGATGTTGCTGAGTTCTGGTCGAAGCACAATATATGAATTGGAATAATCGACACTAAGAGAAAGAAGGGCAGTGGTAAGGGTGAATCACACACAAGCCTCTAATATAAAGAAGAATCGAATATTGCTCTTGACAAGATATCTAAAACCACAATCGTCGCAGACTTGACATCTGTACTAATCCCGTTATAGATCACAAGCTTCAAACTAACATACATAGTCTCACACATGCCACTCACACAGTAATTAGCGATAAACACAGGTTGTCATCAGACAGCTCGTGTTGTGTAGACACAGGTAATAATGGGGTTAGTCTCAACTACGGAAAATGTGTTGCCGTGATGACTAGGTGTCAGAGCATGTCAGGATTGTAATAGCACGTTGTGAGATGGAAGATGAACATGGCATCCCAGTCTAACAGCAAAATAATTTTTAAAAAGATATTAAAAAAAAAAATAGAGTTATGAAATAGACTTTCAACAAAGGATTAATATTATTATTAAGCAACTAGTTGCTTAATAATAATATGCTCTGAATGCATGGAAATAGTACTTTCTCCAATATCTTTAACAGTTATAGCTTATGTGTTATTTGGATGTATAAGCTACGTTACTGTAAAGTTGCATCAAAATCCATTTAGTATTTTTTTCGTCAAATGGTAATTATAATATGTAATACTCACAAACTTTCGTGTTTACAATAGTATAATAATCTCGCTATACATAATAACCCAGCTTTTCTTTTTTTTATTCGTCCATAGGCTCGCGTTGGACCACTATCTCGCCTGATGGTAAGCGATGATATGGTCGACGGTAAAGCACGCTTGCCTAGAAGTAACCTATTTACTCTTTACTTAAAGACCCCAAGGTTGTAGCTATTAGGAAACAAAGACTCCGGCAGGGAATTCCACTCTTTAGCTATGCGCACAATGAAACTATTCGCAAAACGCTTTTTACGTATGTGTGGGATGTCCACCGTATACCGGTAGCGCATTGCCGTACTTCTTACAGTATGACATGTTGTCTGATGATGGAAAGGGCTGGGCGGAATCAAATTCTGCAGTTCCATCGCACACTCCCTGAAATGTACCCGATCAAAAAATATTTAAAAAATTACAAAAACCCGACTGCTTCAAGAGCGAACTAAAAAGACGTCTTTTTAGTTTGCTCTTGAAGCAGTCGGGTTTTTGTTATTTTTACAAAAGAAAAATATTCACAACTTTTCAGTTATTTTTTTTTAAAGAACTAGGTACATTTAAACATATAAGTATAATATATTTTTGTAATCACCTCTTAAAACCCTTCATTTTGATACCCCACACGATGGGTTTGGAAGCTCTCTCTTCTATTTTCCAATTTTAATGTTGCCAATGTCACTTGCAGGGTTAAGACGAATCGATTGACGTAAGAATCATCAAAATCGTCCAACGCGTTTGGTCTCTAGAACGCCACATAGGAACAAACATACATATATACATACATAGACTGATCAACACATTACTCTCCTTCGGCAGTCGAGTAAAAACAGACAGGCTGGCAACTCGGCGTCGATCGTTGCCGATAAGCTTCTTAGCCCGTTTATCAATCGACTCAAGTGCATCTAGTTGGTATTTGGCAGATCCGTCCCAGAGGTGAGAGCAGTACTCCATGCATGTCCAAACTTGCGCTTTATACAAGTTGAGCAGCTGCTCAGGCGTGAAGTACCGTCTCTTACAGAGGATAGACGTTACCGAGATGAGTCTGTCCATCTACTCTCTAACATTTCACAAAGAAGAACTACGAGATCATAATTATCTTCATCCTCCTGTACTTTTTATAAGTTATTATGGGTTGACGCATCATGTCTTGTTTACTCTTCCAACATCACTATTGCCCGTCATCTCAATTTTTACTTTACAAAACTGCCAGAGAGTCTATTTTAAATTAATATCACCATAGGTACTTTTCAATCATGTCACATAATTATGCATAAAAATATATACTTTGGTTACGATTGCCTAAGTGATTGAAAAGTACCTATGGTGATCTGTGTTTTTCAACAGATATTCAGCGTTGTCCGTAGATCCTGTCGAGTTTCCCGATAAAGTTTACTCTACAAACTAGTTCAACCAAACAAAATCAACTCCTTAACAGAAGCAAATATTTGCTCCTTGAGCGTGCAAATTGCTGCTACATTACATAGCCCCTGATAGCGCTAACACGTAGCTGTCTGTCAGTGGAGACGTCTTGATTACTCGCCACTTATACACTGCAACAAATATATAATTTAAAAATAACCACATAGGTTGTTAACTTGTTTTTTTGTCGAGAAGTTGTAAGATACAATGTATCTTGATACGTATAACAAGTAAAATTTCACAATTTAAAAAACCCCCGACGCATTTATCTTGCGAAAACACCCCGATTCAAACAGTAAAATGCCCATAACTTTTGAACGGCTGAACTGATTTTATTCAAACATAGTTAAGAACACTTTCGACAAAATAACCTTTCAAACAAAAAAAACTAAATCGAAATCGGTTCATCCGTTTAGGCGCTATGATGCCACAGACAGACACACAGACACACAGATACACAGATACACAGCAACACACGTGAAACTTATAAGACCCCTTTTTTTCCGGCGGGGGTTAAAAATAAAGTAAAACCTAAGGGCAACCTCAAAGAACTTATGGTCAGGGCGGAGCAGATTCCAAAATCAAGCTTCTTAACTAGCCTCAACTCTTCGAACAATGCTATCAACGAATCATCCAAGAATCCCAAGGTTTACATAAATTATTCCAGACACGACTTTGAAGACCACCGTGCCGAAATAACACCAAATTGCCACCTCAAAATCCCATAACACACAAATAACCATGTAAATTCACTCATGTACGACAGCAAAACAAATAATCAAACAACTATGTATTCGAAAATACACCATAACCATTTGATACTACTAAGAATCGGCGCACAAACTGCGTTTCGTCATACTAAAATGTCGTGTGAAAATCGCGGCTAAAATACTCCACAATGCATAGTAAATCGTTGCAAGACATCGCAACAAGCGATCGGATGAATAATGCAGGTACACGCTCTGAGACGCGGCGATAAATAACGATTATAATTTTATCGTGATCTGCAATAAATCTGCGATTGAATGCTAGTGTGCGCGCCGCCTTACCGTCAACAGAATGGTACGTAATTTTCGTTTTTAGTGTCGGGTTGATACGGGTTGGTGTTTTGTCCAACATAGATCTTTTTAAGATTCAGGTTCTATTTGATACTTTTATAAAATTGCTTTCACAAGAACTATTTTATATCACATTCTCTCAAAAAAATTACCATATCGGCAGCGGCAGTATAAGATCACAATATTCACCTTCAGCAATAATACCAGCGTTTTGGGTTTTTTACTGACTTTGACCTCCTCTAGAATGATTATCATTGCTTTTTCCCTATAAAACCTGTGTCGATAAAAGTCTGGATTATACTATATTAATATATTATTTTAATTTATTTATTTGATTACACTGATTTGAGACTTTGGTTAAGAGCTCCGAAAAGGATTGCTAACTTTTAGCTTATGCCATAATAACAGTAGCAAGGACTTAACAGACCCAACATATCCACCAACAAGCTCAACAAACTGTTCTCTTCATGGAACCAGCGCACATCGTTTTTGCGCAATTGAGGTTCAAGATTTACAACGTGACGCGTTTGATTTACGAGTGACAAAGCTAGTACAATGCGCTTGATAGCTGATCGTAGACTTGTGATGGGAGAATTAGTGCATAATGATTTGATGGTGGATGGCAATGATAAAAGAGATAAATAAAAAGATCAGAAGAGAGACCATATATTTCTAGATCGTAAAGATTATGTTGTGTGTTCAGCTGGTTCAGTTCCTAATTTTTACGTATGGAAACTCATGTGGTTTTCCAATAGGGGTTTGCAGAAACTACATACAAAACACTGCCTGCAAAATCAATAGATACACATTTTACTTTTTTTTTAATTCATATTTTAATAAATTGTTAACCTTTGGGAAATTTGCACTATGAACAACATATTAAATTCTTAACAGCAGGTCGTTTCACTTAAAATTAGTATAAATATTGTAAATATATTTATTTATTTTTTTGTAACCTATATGCTCGCACTTGACCACTATCTCACCTGATGGTAAGCGATGATGTGGTCGACGGTGAAACACGCTTGCCTAGAAATAACCTATTCACTCTTGTGTGTTCAAAAATACAAATAAACATTCAAATAAGTGGTTGTAAATTCTGCAAACATAAATTTTACTAGCTCACCTTTATGCAGTTCATTGTTAGCAGATTTGTATTAAATTGCCTGTAAGGTCTATGAAATTAAAATAAGAAAGCGCTTTCAACATACATATATTAAAACGTTAGCTTCCACGCTTATTTAATGACAATAGTCTCGCTAGATTTATAGCCTGTCTCAATAAATTTATGACTGACATGTAAGATGTCATTACGTCATTGGATATACCTTATTGCTGACACGGAAGCATGTTAACTTACTGTCATGTTGATAGGTTAATTATAATAAATCTCATGTCTATTGGCTAGTGGCCCTTATCCTACGCAACATTCTTAATGCTGGAATAATATTGGCATTACAAAGCTCGAATATAAGTCTTTGCTCAAGTATATGACTTAATCTCAAATCTTAGAGTTTTAAATATTGCAATACTACAGACTAAACCCTGAGAAACAAATGAATAACAAATATTACAAAAAAGAAACTTTAATAATTATATTTTTTTATAAAAACATTAATTGTCTTTAATATAGTATTTTTTTTAATTTATACATATAATTACAATTCTAACAGTTCAAAGTGACCCGTTTCAATGTAAGTAAGGACCTACTTAATATTTTCATTAATTTCGTGCTATCAGATGAGAAATAGTACCCACGAGCTTATTATTCAAAATCAGACTTTGTAATCTACATTATATTTGCATTAAAACTTCTCGGTACTGGCTGATATTTGTTCAAAATTCTCTATAACCAAACCAACACTTAATCTTACTAAAGAATAAGGTAACAACGGTCAGTCTCTATTATAAAATTAAACCACAAATCAAACTGCAACACCCGACCAAACTACTTGCAATACTCGAAACAAGTCTTCATAAATTACAAAGTTCTGTTCAAACGAAGCCGCGTGAAACGCTAGTATGTTTAAAACCAACAGGCAATTACTTAGGCGTGTCAAACCGTCGATTATAATAATTATCATTACCATACCTTGACAGCACAGTATTTCTCTCTTCAATGTCGGTTACTTGCTGAGCAAATTTCCTGAGTACAGAATGTGGAAGCTCATTTTAATTGAGTATTGTGGTGTGCTGAAATGCAAGGTATTGGCGATTATTGTTAATGTTAATGTGGATGGTGCAGGAAAGAATGTTGTCATCTGATTATTTGGATATAAAAACATTAATAGGTTCCTGTCTCCGTAGGAATTCGTTTTCCTGGATATCACTACTTCCTGCCTAGTCACATATCAAGTTTTATAAAAAGTTATTTTCTGTTTTTCACACTTAATTTCAAGATGCTGTATATCTAACTGTCTACTCTTTGAAGAAGACAGTAGAATTAGGATTCGTAGATGATGATAATGTATCTGGACGTGGAAAATAAAAGCTTTTCGCTCTCAAGTTATACGATTAGTCCATCAGCGAGGTTGATAGTAGAGTTACCTGCACCCAGTGCTACAGAATTTTGTATTAAGTGATAACTTTTTCTAATGAATATATACGCGTTAGAAGAACCCAATTAACATAGGCGTCCGTACCAATTTATAGTCCATTATTTCCAGTTAAACTCACACGCGAAACATATTCTTAACAACATGTTCTGTGCTAATTAGCACTCAAAGAGTTGTCACAACAACTGCAAATAAACAGGATAAAGTTCTTTTAGTATGAAGAACACTAATGATTGCGTGTGATGTATATTATGGCTTAATAAATATATAATTAATTTATTAAAACAGCCATATGCTGCTGGTTCTATGAATCGTATAAAAAACGATCTCTTAACGGTTAATATACTGTGTGCGATAAAAAGAAAACAATGTGTTGTTGTTGCGGTGATGATAGTTCATTAGTGTATTCAAGAAATAACTAGAAGGTTTAGGTAATAATGTTTAGGTTGGAAGTAAGAAGATAAGGGTATCTAAGGTATGGAAGAAAGCAGTTGTGAAACTGTTACTAAAACTATCAGTTCAGCTCAAAATAAAGACGCTATACTGAGCGCTATATGTCGATGGGGCTCAAAATTTCTGGAGTGGTGATCTCGAACCGCAAGCCGATGCGAAATGCCTCCCACTAGGTGTACCGATGACCTGGTTAAGGTTGTGGGACTCCACTGGATGCGAGAGGCATGGGATCGGTCAAGGTGGCGACGCCTGGGGATGGCTTATGTTCAGCAGTGGCCGTCTTTCGGCTGAAATGATGATGATGATTGAGCACTAACAACTGAGATAATTTCGATTCGTATTTTTATATGACATGTTGATGACAGAATCAATGCTGTGAAAACTAGATATGTATCATTTCTAAAAACCATAATTTTACAGACAGCATATCAAAATTATCCAAAAATATGAATATTTATTCTTAGTTGCATCACGCAGGTTCACCTTCATTAATGTATACGCAGTAACAAAATTCATGCCTAATTAAATGATCTATATTTTTCCTCGTCAAAGAAAATTCATATACACGATATATTACTCATATACCGCAACACGATATATTCATTAGCACCATCTGTAAGACTAAGGAAATTCCACGTGTCTCGTTATTTAGAACTCATTAATGGCCTATTCACACATGCCAGAGAAGATTGTTGGAACATTTTTTACAACAACAACACATCACCCATCCGCATACCCATCTTTACCTCGATGACGTCGGTATGTTCTCATAGTTTACGTGTATGTATGCTTCAATGATGATTTCTAAGTTTCCGTGAAAGGAATGTTAGTAATTTTGCTGTTTTTTTGCTTTCGATTTTTATTTGATGAGTTCTTTGAAGCAGCTCATAAGTTGCATAACGTTACGCGCATAACCTTTTCTTTCATAAAAAAATGCGTCGTTGCATATGCCTCACATTATATTCTTTTCACAAAATAATAATGTGGCAACAATCTTAGCAGTGAGAAATGGATACATTAATGCTTCAAGAGATTATTTCAGAAAAGTTTCCCGGGTTAAGCTTTTTTATTCTGCCAGGTCAACATAATTTTAATCCGTATGAAGTATGTATTAGTATTTAAATTAGTATGAAGAATTTAGTCCGTGTTATATAACTCTATAATTCAAACGTTTGCTAATATTCTTTCTAAAGAAAAACACCAAGAAAAGGCGTCGTTCAGGGACCTATCTTGAGCCCGATAGCGATGAAACTATAAAGTGAAAACTACATACATTTTAAGTCAAGCAATGATCATGTACAAGGTCCTTAACAACATCCTCACACAACTCACACAAGTCTTTCCATATAATACAACTTTAATTAGTTGACAACTACCCGTTAAAGGCAAGCGTTGAAAAATATTCACTCGTGAATAATTAAAGGCTCATAATACTACGAACAAATACCAACACGTATTTATCTTAATTTGGTTACAAAAAAACTACAGCTGTTTTCTTATCAGTGAAGTAGAATATGGAGAACTAGTTAATTTAACCCAAGAAGTCTATAGTTATGTAGTAATTGTTGTTGGAAAAAATGCACGGTAGGGTGTAAACATTGCAATTTGTAGGGTTGATAAAAAGAGACAAAGTAAAGCTTGTTAATAAAAGAATACTAATTTCGTGAGGTTACTTGGGGAAGTTTCATTATAAATAATACATGTAACTGGTCATTTTTGACTTTTACATGTAGCTTACAGGCTTTATACAGGCTACGTATATATTTGTCATTTACGTTATGTTAATGTTTTCACCAAAAAAGGTTTTTTTCAAAATTGTAATTTATTAAGTGTATTTTTAGCGTTTTTTTTGTTCTCTATGTTTTATGTACAATAAATAATATGAATATATATGAATTCTAGCTGCCACTTACAGCTCCGCCTGCGTAGTGTTAGTACATTCTGATGTATAAGCTATGTATCAAAATCCGCTCAATAGTTTTTTGCGTGAAAGAGTAACAAACACCCATCCATTCATCCATCCATCCTCTCAAACTTTCACGTTCATAATAGTAGTAGGATGAATTTATTTATTGTTTTCAGCCTTAATTGCTGCACTGGAAAGCAAAGGCATCCCTTCTTTCTATCGTTCCATTTCTAAAGTTTTGATTGTTTTTAATGCTATTTTTAAAAAATGTCTTCTTCAGTATATAACGATTTTTTTTGCGAGATATTCTTATGTTCAATTATTTGACTTCTGACTCTGCTCTCTTTCCAAATTTCAAACTTTCAAATTTACTGCCTTACCATAAACGTTGTAATTCCTTAAGTAATTTTTTGGTTCAGTTCAACAACTCACTTTACATACAGAAATGAATTGTGTTCTGATTACAGCTGCCAACAAAAAACCTGATCACTCCACATCGAACTTGGAAGCTCTCAGAAACTCCTTCCAGCAAAAAGCTGAATTACTGACGGAGATAAATATTACTTGACAGATAGTAATTTGTCTGTCTGTACACCCATTAAGTTGACAAACTGTAATCATTTCAATAATATTGATGAAAATTGTTAACCCATATGTTTAAACTTTTTTCTACAAGCTTGTTTACTTCAACTCCTTTTCTATAATATGTTGATTATTCAGTAGCTTCTAAAAACGGCCAGTGCTAATTTGTAAACACTAAAAAGCTAGTGTTTATTCATAGACGCTTAATAATGGCATCAATTTGTACTTTGTTAGTATCTGCGTGAATACAATTCATTATAGCTTTTGTATAGTTATTATTAGTAAAAGGTGTTTTAACACATTTATTTAATTTTTAAATTTTTACTAAATATGACATTCTATTAAGTATTTTGATTTGTATTCTTTATTAATATTTGCATGCCATTTTCCAAGGTAAACTGACGTTCTATCCTTCTGTATCCTAACACCTCTTCATGCTGACAATTTGTTATGTATGTATGATACTCATGTTTGAGCAAATAAAAATGATTTGATTTGATTTGATTTATACATCTGGTTTTACCGCTTTAGTAGCTATTTTTGACTCAATTTCTGATTAATCACTTATTATTCGTTGGTCGTAATATTTGTTAACTCTTCCCATTTTTTTTTTCTAATATGAAGTAATTTAAGTATCGTCAGAAGATACTTAATTAATTTTGCCTGCTAATGGCCTTTATTATGCCCGACCTCATTTATTGACATAGCATCAATAAATATCCTGAACATAAAAAAGAAAACAGTGAAAACCCAGTAAATTTGAATTCACTTGAGGCCGTGTCGGCAACTTATAACAAAGATGTCTGAAGCAACCCAGCCCTATCCCTATAAAATTTAATGAATCCATTATATCCTATTATACCCATCGGCTGATCGCTTATCATACGCGTCTGTCTATCAATATTAATAATATTTACTTCGTAGCCTAATTTTTATATTCTTTGTGTTTAAGCCCTTAGGGCACAATGTGTGTTGAATATGAAATTTCATTGATGAATAAATGATGGTCCTTAATCCCTTACCTATAAGTGTGAGTTGGCTACTGTTTGAAATGTTCTGCAATAACAGGAGCTTGTTGAAGAGGCATCAGTTAAGCAACTTTTTCATAGACAATCATTTTGATAAAATGCTACTTTGTCTAGAGCCCGAAGGTGACATTTTCTGATTAAAGTATAGCAGAAGTAATTGTGAATAAAAATGAAGACTGAGAAGAAGCAATTGTAATAACTAGCGATAAAGACGGAAGTAGAAGTATGCTCAATAGGCATAGTAATTGACTGGCTGAGGGATTCGCCGATCATGAATTCGTGAAAGTAACCTTAGTCCATGACTCGTATCTCCTAGTGGTGTTTTAATGTGATAGTTAGGCATACCAACACACACTAGCATATGCTAGATGATCCAGAGCGCAGCAAAAAAATAAATTTACAGCAATGAACTACTAAAATAATGGAACCAGAAAAAGTATCACACAAAATATTAGCAATTCATATTTCATACTTACCATAATTCATATCATACATGTATAATATAGAAACTTGTCTCTGTTATTAAGACGTTGCACACCGTATGACAATGTAATTGTTTTTATGTTTATAGACAAGAACTTATTCATGAGTACCTGCCCTTTGCTAGTTTTTTGTTGCAAACTATGGTTTACACATGAAACGGACGTTAACTTATGTGAATAGTATTTTTTATGGATTATGAAATGTAATTACCTCTTTTATAAACTTAACAATTCGACAACGGCATTTATTTCGATATCTGTAAGGTTTAAATTGTTTTAGAAAAGAGTGAACTTAAAAAAAAATATTAATTTATTTTCACTGTTAAATTATTTAGTAGTTCGATACATTTGTATCAAATTAAACAAACTACAGTAGTTTGAAAGCGATGGCTTACTATCAAATAAATAAGTTGGTTATACATACTTATAATTATGTAGTTTAATTAATTTAAGTATTGAATAAATAAAAATATTAAGTATTTAATCAATTTTATTGTGTACTTATTTCACGTAACTGCCATTAAAATATTTTGTTTATTAATTTGTTATCAGCTATTATATAATGCAGAGATCAGTGAATATTAGTGTGCATATTATTTTCTTTTTTTTATGTTATAGTTTTTTAGTCCAAGTTTTATTTTTATGTTGTGTGCTATGGCTTGTGTCAAATAAATGTGTTTCTTTCTTTCTTTCAGTGGTGAAGAGAGCAGTGGTGGTCCAGTGAGATCGAACCCAGACAGGTGCTTTACTTGTGTAAAATATTTAATTACCGCTGCTCTCAAAACGGTGAAGGAAAACGTCGTGAGGAAACTGGCATGTCCTAGAACCAAAAAATCGAAGACATGACGTGACATCCACAAATCGGCACTGGGCCCCCGTGGTGGATTACGGCCCAATCCCTCTCACAGGGAGGAGGCATGTGTCCCAGCAGTGGGAACATTAAAAGGCTAAAATTAGTTAACAAACTGAATATTTTCAAGATATAATTATTTCGTTATAGCATGCAATAGCGATCATTAATTAGCCCTTCCCAAATATCTATTCCGAACCCAAACAACAATAAAAAAAAAAAATGATTTTAGTAAATATTTAGTACAGACATATCAACATATTTATAATAATAAAATAGATAGATTTTGATTTAAAATTTTGTTTGTTTCCAATATTGCAATTAAAAATGTAAAAATATTTCGATGAGTCTGCTACTACCAAGCTAAAACCCAAAGTCTATACATTTATGCAGGGAGTAATTCTCTTTTTATTGATTGATATCCTTTAAGAAAATACTCCTGACACATTATGCTAACATTAAGCACATAAAAATTATCCTCCATTAAAAATTACCATGTAACATTTACCAATGCCTATTAAAGGTAAGCAAAAACGATGACATCTACAAAAGTGGCATATATGTGGCAATATGCTGTCAATAATATTTACACGGCAAAAAAGTTATGACATCTTCATAACCTAAGGACGTCTGTTTGGACATTAAAATGGTAATCATTTTAGTATGCTCTTACAAAGTGCGGGAAAAATACTTTTGTTAAGGGTGAGTTGGTCCGTCCGTAGGGGGAGATCAATTATACCTTCACTTTGGATACTATCAGGATACTGTAACGTAAGAGTAAGAGTATGTAAGAGTATGTAATGTAGGACATAGTTTAGTTTCTGAAAGTTTGTTCAAATTTGAATTTTATATCACATGGTATTTTGTTTGTTTCATGTTGTTCTTATTCGGTTGACTAAGAACAACAAAATAATGAATATGGTTTACTAATACTAGTATAATCATAATATAGGTACCTACTCATCTCTGATTGTAACAACATTGGAAGTGACTAACGTCTAAGATACAGGCTTGGCCTAGTTTAGACGTTAGGGTTCATCATGATCTTTATAAAGTAATGTGCCTACTTGTGATAATATTATGATAAGTGTGAAATGTGTTTGCTCTTTTTTCAATAAAGATATTATAATACATATTATGATAGCTGACTGACATTGCAATTTGTCATTGAATTTCTTGTTAAACTTGATTATAAGCTTGAATCAGCAGTAAATTAAAACTAGTGATAAGTGTGATAATATAACCTTAATAGGTTCACTGTCCACATTGCAAAAACAATAGTTAAAACGATCACAAATACTATATATGCGTCATGGAACTTTGAACCTGTTAACAGTTCCTTTATGAACTGCTAAAATACCATGGTATCCTTATTATAATTTCCTGTATTGTTTATTTATTTGATCAACCGGCCACTTCCATTTAATACCAAGTCGGGATGCAATAACCAGAAGCCATAACAATAAACTGTTTGCTGTTAAAGTTTATAATTACTATGACATCAAATATTTGTTACAGGACGTTGTAGGATTAACACTAATGATCGGTGGGTGGTAACTATCTATATAAGGAATAAGTTGTTTGTCAATTTGTAACGATCCGCCAAGAGTTTTCCCAAGTATGTTGGGGTCCAGTCTGACTGGAAGCTGAGTATCAGTATTTTACATGTAGCAACTGCCTTTCTGATCTCCCAATAACTGGGTAACACAGTACCCTTAGGCAAGGCTGGTGTCAGCTTTTCCGGTTTCTGATTCTCTGTCTATTAATCGTCTATTTGTAACACAGCGTAAATGTTATGACAAGGTTCTAAATTTGTTCAGCAACTATAGGTAGTCTTCGAAAGGTTTCATGAATCCTTCTAAGAAGTGGTTTTAAAGTCAGTGCCACAAAATATGTTTTTTTTTTGGGACATTCCCACCGCACCATTCTCAAACATCTCCAACTCCTGAAAGCCAGAATCAAAAGCCATAAGAAAAGCGCTGAGGCAATGAAGCTCGACGAAGTTGCGGAGAATGAATTTAACTGCTTGGAATCTTACATCTTATAATTGAAGGTAAACAAGAGCCTCAGGGTGGTCCCTAGACCACACAGAGCTATCCAAACATAAATAAAAACAAACGACCCACGAGCAAACCCAGGTATTCCTCAAGTATCACTCAAAATGGCAACGTGAAAATAACAGTCATATAAATTAATAATTAAAAAGGAGTGTCGCGAAAAACATGGCGTAATAGCCCCACATTCTTCGCAATCAATTTCTTGCCATACCTGCGAGGAATGGCAAAACGGTAGCCATGACTGGCAGGTATCGAGAACTTGCCAATTAAAATGGCATTGTATGCAATTCATTTTTGACTGCTACCTCATAACACTACTAAAAACAATGGCAATTTAAAATAAACTCTAAAACAATGTCTACACAGTTCAACTTTAATTGCATTTTACATGGTAAGCCAATAAAAAATATGTAGCGTACAATTTATAAATATTTGTAACATTAATTTGTACGGTACCGTGTTTTAAGTTATTGCGATATTTTTATTTAATGCGTTCTTTTAATTGAATTAAAGGTGAAGACGGTTTTAACTGTAATTGTTGTTCTGAAACTTTATTTTTATGAGGCGGTGATTTAAGTTTCAGTTATTATCAACTTGTATAGCAATGCAATATTTATACTTAGTTGCTATTGATATTATTTATTATTCATGTTATAAATTAGTTCCTGTAAATGATTTGATTGTTTTGTAAATAAAAACAAACAGTCAAATCATAAAAAAAACTACATACTACGTTTGATCACATCAATAATTATTCTATTTACTGAACGTAGTTACCTTAGTAATAATTGAATCTCCAATGTAATGCAGTGTAAAATATTATGTAAAAAGTAGCGTAGTCTACTCAAAAGTAAACCACAGCCAATTTACGGAGTGGCTTAGAAAAGTCCACTTAACATAGAGTAAAATATAACCCAAATGCATCAAAATATGTCATAATAATTTTATTAGACTCTTAACATTTTTTTAACCCTCCATCGTCGATCGTAAGTACATGTAATAATGCGTGTCCTGTCTGGAGTGTTGCAGACGCCCCAACAATATACGTGGACATTGTTTTAAAATTTATGCATTTTTATACTGTTTTATTTATACTTATATTATATGGAGAATAAACTTAAAAACTACATGACCGATTTCATAAATTCTTTGACCGTTGGAAAGCTACACTATCCACGGGTGACATAGGCTACTTTTTATCCCTGTATTCCCACGAAAACGGGCACTACGCGGGTGAAACCGTGAGGCTTCCGCTAGTTAATAATAATCTTGATTGGTATTTAGATCATTTTGTAATATAACCACGCAAATCTTAATTAGCATGCGGATTTATAAAGTTCTTAAGACGACGACTAACGCCAACGACCTTGAGGGAACAAAACGCGCCCTCGTTTCTCACCCGCGCGACCAGAAATTTAGTAGTTTTTTGAACTTTTCTTATTATTCAATGACTTTAAAAAAAAAGCTTCAGATCAAAATGTAGATAATTTAATTGTCTTTGATATGGTGTCAATTTCATTAAAATACGCCCAGCATTCATTAAAATACACTATGTTATACGAATAAAACTCAAAATTTGCTCAGATGATATTATTAAAAAAATGGTCTAATATAACATATATTTTTTCCAATAAATTACGACTAGCCGTTTAGACGTGATTCTCATTTTAAAATCAGCTACTCAAGGGAATCGGTGCCTTAAAGTAATCGATAAATCAAGCTAGGATCTTTCTAGTGCCTATGAAACCTAGTATTTATTTAAAAAACACAGTATACACTGCATTGAAATGCATAGTTTACACCGGACAAAGATCTTTGGGATCTTTTTTTCAAGGTTGATTTTGCTGTAGATAACTTACGTCGAGAAGCCGTCGATTTCTGTCCTATAACATAATAACTTAAATATAACTGCTTTTACTGTCTCATAAAATCTTCACCTAAACAACTCACAATATTCTAAGCTACATCAAAAATGCAGTCTACAACAACGCCAGATAAAAAGGCCAAGAGAGACGAGCAATTAAAATTCTCATCGTGGCTACCAAGCGGTTGCATTGTGACGGGTAATCGCCCGGCGTTTTTCAATTAGGCGCGTTTCACGGCGGGCGTAGTTAGCGCCACGCTTTGTCCACGCCGACAGGGTTGACGCTGTAAAATTAATTTGGGAGGCCCGGAATTATTAATTATGGGCGCATGTTTCGGCGGATATAAGATTTAATTAGTAGGCAGGTATGGAGATTCTGGTGGTTATTGGCGGTGTTTCAAACGGTTCAGGCTTTAAGATTTTGTCTATTTTGCCTCTTGGTTATAGTACCATGTGTGTGTGTGTGTGTTATTTCCAGTAATGAAATTGAGCTTACTGAAATTTAATTAACTTTCCAAACATTTTAGGTTTTGGCCACAATTGTTTGTTATAGCTGTTTTAAATAAAGAACCGATTTACTTACCTTTATATTCACAATAAAAAATCATCATAAACAATGTTTTTTTTGTAAAGGTTTCTCCAGTACATAGCACAATATCGTTCTAATTGTCAACAATTATTTTTCAAACATAAGATGTTTCTTTAAACATCTAATTCCAATTAAAAATCAAAGCCCTATCTAAAAAACGTCAACAAGCTCGGTAGATCGTATCTGTCAGCCCTACCGTCGCGGGTGGCTGACGCGTGTTCTTACCACTAAAAGGGTTTGACACGTTACGTCGGACCAAAGAAATTAGTAGTAACGCGGTAACGCCGCCACCCGCCACTTTGAAGGCGTATCGTGTTGCAACCTAATTGTACACAACTTTGATCTCCGCGGTATTACCGGGTATTTTTGTGAGTACACTGTTTGGGTACCGTGAGCGTTTGAGGGTTAGCGGTTCGATATTTGAAAATTTTAAATTTGTTTTTTTTTTTCAGAATATCTTTCTGCTTTTCCAGCCTGTGAATTGTGTACCCAAGTACAGACCAGAAAAAGAATGCTCCCTATTTTTTTTATCTTGGCCCCACTCTAGGATTTTTTTTCTGTATCGTGGATACATTTACAAACATTTAAACTCTCATACACAAGACACCCCGATCCAGAACTATTATCTGTAGGCCATGAAATATTTGTTTCTTGCGAGAATCGAACCCGCGACATGCAGCGCAGCAGCTGATCGCTCAATAACTCGTCAACCGTGTCTTCAAATAACGTATTATTTAATTTTGTAAAGTCTAATATGACTCTTTCTATTATTCTACGTTTCATAGGAGTATTAGGAGTCTGTGTGCTGCGATATTAACGAATATCACTGAAAATTGCAGAAATTCACTGAAAACCAACGCGGTGGCTATGTCTCGCACAGAAGCCCCAGTATTTTTATTAAGTTTTTATTTTCGTTCCGTTTTTATGGTTCCGTACCCAAAGGATAAAAACTGGGTAACTCCGCGATCCGTCTGTCTGTCTGTTTGTCACCAGGCTGTATCTCATGAACCGTGACATCTAGACAGTTGAAATTTTCACAGATGATGTATTTCTGGTGCCAGTATAACAACAAATACTAAAAACAGAATAAAATAAACATTTAAGTGGGGCTCCCATACAAAAAACGTGATTTTTCTGCCATTTTTGCGATAATAGTACGAAGCACTTCGTGCGTGAGTCCGACTCGCACTTGGCCGGTTTTTTATGGTTCATAAACTATTTTAAATTCAAAATTAAATAGCATGTAATAATGTAAACGAGTTAGAATTAAATGACCTCTACCAATTTCTATAAAATGCAACACTAAAATATCAGTCTCTACAGAACCCCAACAAAATCTTTTACGCTCACTCTAAACATCTGAAGGTTGACGCTATCCAGTGTTCGTGTAATGTCTCTGTCAGCTGGAGGTGACAGTGGATGCGCCGTCTCTCCGCATCAGGCAATTACATCGTGATGGGGCCAAGTGGACCACGTGGGGTAATGTAGGTTAATAAAGGGTTCTAAAAGTATATTTATTTACATAGATACAAGTATATACAGTGTATAAAATACTTAATTAACTAAGACTACAAACAAAGAGAATGAATAGATGATGAATGAATGATTGTTAATAAATAGATTGTGACTTAGTATATTGTAATTTACTCTACGTTGAGAACTGTTATTTTATGGTTTAAAAAGTCCACTGACGGCACGACCCAGATCGAGGTGGTGAACAGAGTTGGAGGCGTGTTAAGACTGCTGGTTTAAGTTGACCTGAAAATTTTGTTGAAAATACTTGGAAAGGCCTTTGCCCATGAATGGGACAATAATATTTAATAAAAATGTACTCTGTAATAAGCAAAGTTCTGTCACGGGAGCAAGAAGAAGAAGTGAAGAAGAAGAAAAGAAAGAAGAAGAGAAGATAGAAAGAGAGAACATTAGTTTAGCAAGTCATTTTATGTTTATACTAAATCACTGAAAAAGACACAATAGCTGAAAGATTGGACGATTTGGACTGGATTGGATTTTCTGCCCAACCAAGAATCCAACTCCTTCCTAACTTTAAATATCTGAAGATAGAAAAGAACTTTTGTACCTTCAGATAAAATATGACACTACATTATGACCTAGTATTTTATGATGTAAGAAGTACCTTCACTGTCTATACGATCCAGATACAGGTGGCGAGATGAGCTGGAGTCATACCATGGCTGCTTGAGTAGGCGGAAAACATACAGATAGATGGACTTAGTGAGACCAGTTGGATAGCTAGCTATTAAAAAAGTACTCTGCAATAAGCATACAAGGTTTGTTGGGCGGTTGTTGTGTTAAAAGAGGGTATGACTACAGTTTTTTTTAAGTGGGTTTGCTCTTGACTCATGTCTAGGTGACAGAGACAGAGTGAACGATGGAGTAAGCCTACCCAGAAGAAGCCTGTTCAATCTAACTTTGAAGAGATACGGGTTGAATGCGTTTTTAATTTTTTCATAAGATTTTCTCTCCATGCATTTAAAAAGAAAATCATTCCGACGGATTACAAGACAGTCAGTAGATATTGGAAATAGTATTTCATTAAAATATACAATTCACAAATTACTACAACTTTCTAAAAGAGAGAAAGGACACAGACAAAGCTAATCCTACCACTGTGATGGCTCTTTGCCAGTCTCATCGAAATAATTGCTAGTTAATAACTCATAACAATCCTCATTATTTCCAACCGCCAACACATGTAATAACGAACCAATACCTCATAATTAATTGAACGCAGTTAACTAACACAATAGCATTTCAGCAGCACATTAATCAAACGTATCAAGGGCATGTGTTCAACATCACTGTACACGAACGCAAAGTTATGTGATTAGAACACGCTAGAATTTTCGGACGTTGCAATGCATTAGTTATGTTATTTGTGTAATTACAAGTTTAAGGTGCCGATACCCCTCAGTAGCTTATTTTAAAATGAGAATCACTTCTAACCAGCTAGTCGTAATAATGTTAAGGTAGACCATTTTCTTAATATGAAAATTTTAATTTTATTCGAAAAAAAATTAATTAAGTACACTATACTTAATTTGAAGAGTTATGTCTAACACGGGCGAAAAAACGACAATCGCACCGAAACAAACAAACAAAACATCTCAAAGACAATTTAATTATCTACATTTTGATCCGAGGATTTTTTTTTAATTCATAGAATAATAAGGCAAGTACAAAAAACTCCTAAATTTTAGGTCGCGCGGGTGTAAAACGAGTGCGCGTTTTGTTCCCTCAATGTCGTTGGCGACTGTCGTTTATACGTAACTGCCCCTTTGGTTTAGTGATCACAAGTGCTACTGCGTCGCATGGGGTCCTGGCTTCCATTCCCAGGTCGGCGAAATTGTTATTGCTTTTGCCGTCTGGAATTGCTTAGTAGCAGCTGTGATAAAACGCAGATCTACTGGAATGTTTTAGATTTTACCTATTACTAGAGTTAATAAAAAACTGAGTTTGAACTTATGGCTGGATGATAGTAAAACGAAATAGACTCTAAAACCTTTAAACATTATTTTTACTTATTACTTAAGTTATGTGATTATACTGTGATTTTTTATTTCGTAGACTAAACTTAAATTTGCATGGCGTGAGCCTGATTATGGCGAAATATATATTTTTAATTTTTATCACCTGTATACCTACCCATATTCTGCAAATAAAAGATTTGAATTTGAACTGACAGCTGCCAATGACCTTATTTTTTTACCCGACTGCCGAAGGAGGGTAATGTGTTTATCAGTCTATGTATGTATGTATGTAAGTATGTATGTATGTTTGTTCCTATATGGCGTTCCAGAGACCAAATGCGTTGGCCGATTTTGATGATTCATACGTCAATCTATGCGTCTTAACCCTGCGAGTGTCATAGGCTACATTAAAATTGGATAATAGAAAAATGGCGGTTTTGGTTGCCATATTGTGGGGGCCCAAATTTTTTTTTTCTTCCAAGCCCTTCGTGTGGTATCAAAATAAAGGGTTTTAAGAGGTGATTTCAAAAATATATAACACTTATATGTTTAAATGTATCTAATTCGAAAATAACTAACTAAAAAGTTATAAATAAAAAAACTTAATTAAAAAAATCAAAAAACCCGACTGCTTCAAAAGCGAACTAAAAAGTCGTAAACAAGGAACAAATCATGCTGTGCAGGCGGAGGATACACCAGATTTTGGTCAGCCAGCCCGCGAATATGTATCCTCCGACTGCACAGCATGATTTTTCCTTGTTTACGACTTTTTAGTTGAGTTGGGTTTTTGATTTTTTTAATTAAATTTTTAAATGTTGCATGCGCGGAGCACGGTGTTGTAGATAAGGCTCAATCATCAGGGATTCATCGAATCGATTTGACATGACTCCTTAATTTAATTTAACTAATTGGTTTAAATAAATGTTTTATGAATATAAACGTAATATATTTAAATATATATAGTACATAAACTTTTATTGTGTTAAATATAAAACCAACAATAAAATAACTGCGATCGAAAAATTAACTCTGACATAAATCAGTAGGAACTAACTAAGGGCTGCTAGTTTCTTATTAATTTTTTTTTTTGCCGATCAACTTTCGATCACTTATTCAGGGTACGACACCATTTTTATGTAACGATTAAGTGTCAACCCCCAAATGTCAGTTTAATATACGAAATTAAATATCAGAGTACACGCTACAGTTATTTAACCGACATCAAAAAAAGGAGGAGGTTCTCAATTCGTCGGAGTCTTTATTTATATTTTTTTGTGTAATAATAAGTTTAATACATAACTTTACATTACATACCCAATTGCCTCGTTGAATTAGTGGTCGCAAGAGCTACTGCTGAACATAAAGTCTTGGGTTCGATTCCTGCGTCGGGAAAAGTTTTATTGGGTTTTTCCATCTGAAATTTCTCAGTAGCAGCCCCCCTAGCCAAGTAACAAACGTTTCGTATCGAATGTCTTTCTACAATCGTTAACGCCTTCTATTTGTATGGTCTGACCATGTGACTCCTCAACGTTCAGATGTGTCATTCCCATACATTGATTCGTTTACAACTAGCGTTATCGATTGTAGATTGTCAAATTGGCTACAGGCGCCTGGTCGATGGACGAGGAGAGACGCTACAACTACCACTAAGTTGGGCGTGTTGTATGTCTCTGTGCGATTGCATGGGACCGCTAGGTGCGATCAAAGTTTATGCGGGATAAGGCAACCATCCCCTATATAGGATAGCTGTCCCAAAAATCGCCAATACTATGACAATACCAAAGATAATGTTGATTACTTTTATAATTTTGAAGATAATAAACCAAATTACCTACCCGTTTTACGAATAAAGATTCTTGATTTTTGTACTGAAAGACATAAACTGATTTCAAAAGGTGTGGCGACTATCCGCGTTTTACGCCTAATTGGCAAAATGTGGGTGCACTAATAGGTATGGACATATAATAGAATACCTTCTTCAGTAAACCACTGTCTAACACTTCGGTGAATTCTAGACGTGATTGAATAATCACGTCTAGAATCCATTCGCGTAACTTTTTCCATTACAGCAAACATATCATAGACCTTAAGCATCGCAAATGACCTATTTCAATTGCTAAGCTTCGCATTTATATTCGTCTCATCAACTATTCAAGGATTAGCTCACTGTTGAGAAGGTCATGACACGATTTGCTAAAGGTTGCGAATTTGATTCCTGTTAATGTTAGTGTCGGTGGTTTGATTAGCGCACCTAGAAAATGTTAAGTATTTCGTTATCGCTGCATAAGAATACAAAGACCAAGACGTTTTTATATTCCTAAGCTTATAGTTAACCTTTAACTTAACTGATACTTTTCTTTAGTCACTTGTCCCGAGGCTTGTCGCGACGAGGAAGAGATTAGCTATCATCTATTTAGTCGCTGAAGAAAGGGACAAAAGATATAGAGCCCGTGTCAATAAAACATACACATAAATTAATAGTTGATCGCTGGCTGTTCACACTACCTGCATGCCGGTGAGAACTCACCTCTCTCACCACCAGTTTGTCGCAGTGACAAGAGCTATCAAATATGAAACTCGCTTAGCGATACTCGCTCAGCGATGCACGCTCGATCAGAACTCACGCCGAGAGATTAACCAGTAGCGCGTGCAGGTTTGCGCAGAACTTACTGCCCCGAGCGGAGCGGTGTTGCGAGTAATCGGCCGTCGCACAAGAACACTCGCTTATAGCGGAGCGACAAAATTATCTGAACTACTCACCCGCTCATTGCCAACTCGTATCTAGTTTCTAGCTCTACTCGTTTCTCGCTAATCGTCGGCGGTGGGACAAGTGCCTTAGGGTTATAGCTTAAAAAGCATTTTGTTAGCTTTCGTATACAGATTATAAAACTATCAAAACATACCAGATCAAGGTTATTTTTTACGACCCAAAATCATTTCGAAATTGTGTAAAATTAAATAATTTTGCAACCATAATCTAAAATCGATGGTCATAAAAACCGACCGTTTTTCATTAGAAAACACTAAAACACCGGAAATGGCCATTTGAACCACTTAAAACGGACCGTAAAATGGTGTAAAATTAAATATAAATTATGAATATGAGTTATAGTGATGGATGCTGGTCGATAAAATTATCGATATCGTTAGAACTTGATATTTATTGAGGATAGTTAAATCTTGTTTTTTACTTCTTCACGCCATCACGGCTGAACGGATCTGGATGAAATTTGACACAGAGATACATAAGAGTCAGAAATAGCACACACGCACACTTTTTATCCCGGGCATATGTTCCCTTGGGATAATTTTCGACATTCACGCGGGCGAAGTCACTGACAGAAGCTAGTATATATATTATAAAGGCGAAAGCTTGTGTGTATGTGTGTTTGTATATTTGTTACTCTTTCACACAAAAACGACTGAACGGATCTGGATGAAATTTGGCGCAGAGATAGATTATAGAATGTAATAGCACATAGAATACTTTTTATCCCGGGAATATGTTCCCTTGGGATATTTTTCGACATTCATACGGGCGAAACCGCTGGCAGAAGCTAATAGATATTAATTTTTAGACCAGTATTGTAGCAAGGCTGCACTGACACTAAAACCAAACCAAACCCAGACTAATACTCAAAATAATAATCCTCACCCAAAAATCAGATCATTATCGATAGAAATCCCCTCCCTACTGCACCTAGACCATATCATTAGGAACATTAAGCCGTAGCATTTAGCTGACCGCATCAAAAGGACCATACATTCATCCCGTACCTTTGAGGTACCGCTAGGCGCCATATAATTGATAGTTTTAGGCGTCTTATTATAATAATAACAGGCCTCCGGCGTTGAATAAATATTGTATTACTGGCAAATTGACGGAAGAAGCCGTAAAAAAAATTTTGAGCCCCCTCTGTCTGGAAATAGGACGGCCGGAGAAAGGTGCTGTCGAATCGAAAGGCCGTTTTCGAAAATAAGATATGGTTTTCGATAGTGGAAAAGTTGTAGAAGTATGTCGTTATTATTAACATTAGGAATATTTTTGACTTAAATGTGGATAGTTTTAGGTAGGTATGATGATACAAGAATACAAAATAGATTTTGTAAATGCTATTTAGAAAACATCTACAAAAAAATAGATGGATTTTTCGCATTAAGTGTTCGATGTTTTTATAAATATGGTTTAAACTAGTGTAAACTTTAACAAAATAAATAGTCAAAGATTTATTAGAACTTGGCAAACAAACTAACCAATCGCAAAAATCAACTTCGCCGAAATTCGACACTGTCGAAAAACGGTTCGTCGAAAAAAATCCAGCACCCGTTAACCCTGCGCGGCTCTTTTGATGTAGCAGTGTGTTTACACTAACCTAACTGAGAAACAAGTCATTTCGTCGGGCGTCTGAACGAGCCGCCGGCTTTGATCTCGCCGCCACAGTTTTTGCCCCTCTGACTTATTGCCGACATGTTTGATGCGTCTCAAACTGCCGGGTTACGCTAACTTTTTGGTAAACTGTCTGTAACTGTGAGTCGTATTTTTGAACTTTAATGAGTTAGTGATTTGTAGATTGTGGTGTGACGTGACTGGAATGCATTTTTGGAAGGCATCTGCTTAGCTTTAAAAATAAACTCATAATGGAACAATTGAAGTTGAGTTTTTCTATTACTCTGGAGAGGAATAATGAATTTTATCAAGCTATAACTTCATAAATATAATTATTTTACCAAAAACAGATTATTTTTATTGTTTAACAATGCTCCAAGCGTTTAACAGATTGTTAAATAAATCATTTCAGTGGTTTGATTTTGCAATCTTTAAAAAAAAAAAAATTGATTTTTATGAAAACAAGGTGTAAAAAGCTCTTAAAAAGATTTTGCAAAACCTTAAAAACTACATTACTAAGCAATTATTTTTTCTAATCCTGAAAATCCAAATAATTATCAATTTCATCAGACAATCAAGCCCAAAATTACTAAAAACCTTTAAAATTCAAAACTTTTACGAAAAAAAGCGCTTTAAATTATCGTTTGAAATCGTTATAAAAACGCTGGCAAGGCGGGCGCCGTAGGCGTGGCCACCGTCGCCCCGCCCTCTGACGTCACGCGACAAGATGGCCGCTCTGCTTGCACTTTGCAACTGCACGTTTGCGTGAGTGAACTTGCTTTGTTTGTGGGTAGGTAGGCAGAATAAGTGCGTGAGAGCTTTTTAATTATTTTTGTCTTAATGATTTTAGGATGGCTGGAGTGTAATGATGGATGATTGATGTTGGCGAGCTTTAGCGCTGTTTGTTGTTTAGGAATAATGCTTTGGTCTACTTGATAAGAATATAGAAGTATTACCTTATAGGTAGCCTATTAACTTAACAACCTACCAACGTTTAAAAATATAATTATATTTTATGCTCGTAAACTTCTCTCAGGAAAAGAATTTATGGAAGGATTTAAGAGAGGGCTTTACCCAGCCCGGCGAGCATGGCCTACTGTGAGTGTGACATCTAGCACGGCGGCGTGAGATATTTTCTTGACTTGTGGCATAACTTCTTGACGTTTATTTTTTTCTTTTTCGGAAATTTTCCAATTTTATTGCAGTTTCGGTTTAACTTTGGCCATAAAAACCATTTATGTTCTGAGAAGCATAGCCCTACGACGCACTGTTGCCGAATTATGGGCCTCCGTATCTTATTTTATTTTGCATATTTCCAAAATGATATCTCGAAAACGGTATGTCCTAGGTCAAAAATAACCAAAATTTAGCCCGCCCCTTTGCTAACCCCATGTTAGCAGCATCCCAACATGAATTATAAGTTTTTTTTTTTTTTACATTGCTTGGTTTTCGACTCGATGATAAAATATGTCATGTCTTACAATTTGTCTTAAATGCTAGCACGGGACAACCATGTGACATAATTTACAGGCGCGACTTGCTTTTCTTTTTGTTGACTTCATAGTGCGACATAATTTGAATAGACGACCAAATAAAATAATACGTAAAAAAGTATACCGTTCATACAGCTAAACAACTTTTTAATTTTGTTGGGAATAAATTAATATTTGACCCACGACCATAGACTTATGCACACTTTATTTTTCTTTGTTTGTTTGATAACATATTAAGTGTTTGTTAGAAAGATATAATTATTGTGAAAACTTTAATAATTACTAAAAAATATAATAGCTTGGACCAATACCGGTGGGCCCCTATTTTTTATATTTTAAATGTTTTTTGGGGATTTTATTTAAGAAACATTTAAAAATGTAGAAAGCTAGAAGAATATGGTATAAAAGAAAATAATTATAAAAAAAAAAAAAAAAAAAAAAAAACAACAATAAAAAAAAATACAATTATGAAAAAGTAATAATATAAAATTAATTAATAATCATGTAACATTTCAATTAATTAATAAGCATTGATCACCAATTCACCATACACACAAAATGAATTTATTGCCATTTGGTGCAGTAATTAGAAGGCAAATATATTTTTTTCAACTATAAAATTTTATCACCACCTCCGAACGAAAGTGATACATTTTTCTAAATCATCTGTCAAAATGTGACATTTGTGACAAAATGGGTGCGCCCGTATTAGCAATTATGACCCGATGAGTCCCAAACAAACGTCAGGAAATTTTCTCACGCCGCCGGTGCTATTATTTAGGACAAAATGGCGATATCGCCCAAACTGCGATGAAATGTGTGACTCAAGCCATGTCACAGTAGGCCGTGCTCGCCGGGCAGCAACAAGAAAGGCATGTTGCGCCTTTAAAATATGTCACATGTTTGACCCGTGCTAGCATTTAAGACAAATTGTAAGACATGACATAATTTATCATGTCATGTCACAAATGTCTTGGGTACGCCCATGCTCGCTAGGCAGCAGTGGGGTAGTATAGGCTAATTATAAAAACATAACTTTTCTTGCTAAGGTCAGTCCGTGGATGGGTGACCATCTACTACATACCAAGCCACCTTCGTGCTTCAAAATTGTACTCGTCTTTAATTTGTAGAACTTTGGTGTCTGAAAATTTGTCAGCAGTCTTGCCAAGGTTTATCGTTTTATTCAGTTACTGGTTTGTGCAGGCCAAATAAGCAGTCGATCTATGTAATATAAGTATTTACTTAGTTTATAAGGAGCTGCATCCGGCTAGACTGAAACCTGCTTAACTTGTATCAAATGCAAATTCGATCATGCATGGAGTACAGCTCTAATCTCTAGGACAAATCTGCCAAATACCAACTTGATGCTCTTGAGTCGATAGTAAACGGGTCAATAGGCTCATAGGCAATGAGAAACTGGTCAAGTCAAGGCTCTGGCCGAGTTGCCACCCTGTCGGATTTTTATCGGTTACATTTCGGGGAGTGTGCGATGGAACTGCACCATTTGATTCCGCCTAGCCCTGGCCCGTTCCATCATTGAACTACAAGACAAACGGCGATGCGTCATCGGTAGGTGTATGGTGGACATCCCACCCGTACAGGTGCCAGTGCGCACAAAGCGTTTTGGGAATTCTTTTATTGTGCGTACAGCTACAGAGTGGAATTCCCTGCCGGAGTCTGTATGTCCTGATAGCAACAACCTAGGAGTCTTTAAGTCAAGGGTGAATAAGTTTGTTCTAGGCAAGCGTGCCCCATCGTCGACCACATCATCGCTTACCATCAGTTGAGATAGTGGACAAACGCGAGCCTATCTATACCAGAAATAAAGATAAGTTAGATCATCCTTCTTACAGACTAGCTAAAGTACAATCATCTTTCATGTGTTAAATTCTATAACAAAATACCTTGTGATATATTAAAACTAAATGAAAGTAAATTTAAAACTTTAGTTAAAAGCACTCTTTGTAAACAAGCATATTACAAATTAGATGATTAAATTCAAGATAAGAATGCTTGGAAACATGCTGGTCTGCTCCATAGGGCAATCTTTGGTGTAGACAAAATCAAATTTGTTAATTTATATTCCTATTCATAGTTATTGTGTTCATTGATTTTCTTTTTTTTTAAGAAATTGACTCACACACTATTCCGTTGTTGTTGAATTAGGTATTTTACCTATGTTTGCAATATTTGTAAGTATGTGAGAACCATGTTCCTACTTATCAAATTAATTAATTTTCCTGTTAATGCTTTTTAATACTTTATCCGTCTTACTAATAAACACGGAATAAAGTTATACCAGGTATAAGAAAGGTATAACCATACATTTTCATAGGTTTATACTTGGTATAACTTTATTCCGCTTTTATTAGTAAGAGGGTATATCTGTACGTAGTAAAGTGTGTAGAGCTATTCTGGGTGCATCGTCCTCACATATATTAATGTATGAATGTATGTACTTATGTAAATATTGTAAAACACCTATTTTTTTTTTAAAAGAGTAAGTATGGAGTTTTTTGTGCGTTCCTCTCCATAACAATCTACTTTCCGAATGCACGGTAGAATCATTTTTTATTACTTGTAAATTTTAATTTTAATTTATTTGACGTTCAAAAGTGCCGTTTATTGGCCTAGTTGAATAAATATATTTGACTTTGACTTTATCAATAATAATATTAAAAAAACTGACTTCAACATAGTTGAGCAAAAGGGTGGGCAGTTTGATTGATTGTTTAGGTTTGCTATCCTGTAGCAGCGAATTGTGAGAACACCGCTGCACTGCAGGATGTCATAAAGTTTCTGGACTGGAGAGGACTAAGCATCAACGTCTATGGCGAGTACATCAGTCACCTTCGATTTGCCAACGATAAAATGGTGATGGCTGAGACCATGGAGGGCTTCAGTACAATGCTCGCTGACAGTTCAGTACAGTGGAGCCTCCAAAAGGGTGGGTCTTAAAATGAACGTGGAAAAAACCAAGGTGATGTTGAATACACATGTAGCACCCATTCCAATCAAGGCTGCAGACTCTACACTCAAAGTTGTGAACGATTATGTCTGCCTGGGACAAATGGTCCAGTTAGATAAGTCCAACTTCGAGAATCAGGTCAACCGTCAAATCAGACTCGTCTTCTCGTCCAACTTACCGCATTGTCACAAGACGAAAGTCCAGTGCATGTTGCCAGTGAAACAAACAGGACCGAAACGTGGTCGCTCACAATGGGCCATCAGAAAGCTTAAAGTCACCAAAAAGGCAATGGAGAGAGCTATGCTCAGAGTTTCTTTGCGTGATCGAATCAAAAATAAAGACATCTGCAAGAGAACCAAGGTTACCGACATAGCCCGAAGAATTACCAAACTGAAGTGGCAGTGGGTAGGGCACATTGTTATAAGAAAGGATGGCCGTTGCAGCCGAAAATTTCTGGAATTGCCATCGCGAACCGGAAGACCTTGCGTTGGAAGGCTTCCTACTAGGTGGAGCGACGACCTGGTCAAGGCAGCGGGATTCCGGTGGATGCGAGACGCACAAGACTGATCAGTGTGGTGAAGCTTGGGGGAGGCCTATATCCAGCACTGGACGTCTTTTGGCTGAAATGATGACGATGACTTGATTAGAATTAGTTTCAAATTAAGATTATATTTTCACCACGTACTACCACCACTATACCACCTTGGTATAAATAATACCGATAGAAAATAATTGCCATGATTGGCATAAGTGACTGCAATAATTTAAATACTACTTGTAGGTACTAATAAATGAAAGAATAAAGCCTGCCAACATTTTGTTATATAAATAATAAACACATTTTTTTTGTGACCAATGTGGTCAAACTATTTAAATATAGCTGAGTCTATTTTAAAGCAAAAACGTGTAATTTAGGAATACTTTAAAAGCCAAAGTTTCCTACAATCAAATCCATAAAAGACAAGAAAAATAAAAATCAAATACAATCCAGCGGCATAACTCTTTAGCTATGAGTTTTCTTCTAATACCTGTAATAGCAGAACACCGGCCACTACTTACCTAACATGTGGTTAGCAGTAACTGTGGTTTGCGTCAATAACCACCTTAGCCAGGGTCATTACGGGTACAGTAAAAATACTCTAGCTAACCGAGTGCTTGGGCTTAATCATGTAATTCCTTATCATTATTGTAGATGATTGAAAACAGGTTGGTATTTAGAGGGGACTTCATCTTTATGACTAATCTTTATAATATTAATAGCACCACGTTACTTTCCAAGTGCAGGGCAAAGGCTTCTTCTCATATAGAGAAGGCACGAACATTAATCACTACTTGGTCAATGCACGTTGGCGATTTAAAACTTACATTAAAGACAAGTCCAGATGCCCTGGACTTTTGCCGCGGATAAATTTGAAAGAGAGTTACCGCGGCCCTGGCTCAAGCAACTGAAGGAACACGGGTGAGTTTTAGTCAGTAAAAGTCAGACACGCCCTCACGCTTCACCCAGAGCGGGAGAAGTCATTGTATAATTTCCAAACGCAAAAAAGAAAAATGAAAAAGAGGACCTAGACAAGAGACATTCTGTCATCGAAAACGTGGCGATAGCCATTGGAAAAATGACAAAAATGTGTGGCAATGGCAAGTGCTATTGAAATCGATCGATCTCTTACATTTTGGTATTTCAACCATTACCATCGCTGACATCGAACGGCACTAGTCTAGAACCTCAGGTTTTATCTAGATATTTTCATTCACTGTGGTCGGCAGTATCCAAAAAAACTTCGACAAATCTTTAAAATCTTGAAATGATAACAACACTATTCACCTAGGAGAAAATAAGGTCTTTAGCAACTTTTCGGTTTAGTTTGCCCTAATTTTACGCTAACATAAAACTAAGGACGCCTTAGTTCGTGCTTTTACATTAATAATGTCTCTCTTCACCTCATTTGGGTAGATTAAATTTATGTGTTTTTATTTTCCTTAGGAAGATATTCATCCAAGACGTTCCTTAATAAAAAGGGGCTTATATATGCTAGTGACCTCGGGCTAAAGACCGGACATCGTAATTCGTATATCAACTTGGATCATTTTAAAGCTCCTCTTTAAATCTATCGTGACAACTCTACAATCATTTGTCGATTAAAAATTATTTAGTGCGACCACATAGCGCAGATCAAAGGAACGTTTGCCAATTTTGGTACATAATTACAAGGAAATAACATTAACTCTGTCATTTATTTCACCGCTGAGGGCAGACATAATTCCAATAATAAATCTTCTCGAAATCCGGTCCTGTCCACCACTCATGATTCGACAGACCCTCAATAATATAATGACAGTCGTCCAACGAGGCGCCAACATTCGGCTTTCGGCTTTCGCCCCGGACCAAATAACATGTAATTTAACCAAACCACAGACAGACAATCACGCTGCCATTTCACGTTACCAATTAGAAAAGCTAATTCTTTGCGGCGATCTCCAAATTACAGATGTTGCACGAAAATCGGTCGCTTAATCAGTACTCGCGTGATGTTGGCCCAACCCATTCATCAGCAGTTATTAAGGCGAGAATTTGCCAAATTTTTGTGTCAAACATTTGACGGATGGTCTCGTGAACAATTTGGGCGTTTAACGTTTTGTGGGTATTGGCGCCAGGTTGGTGTTGGGGCCGGAACAAGGTAATAATTGTACCTGAGTTCTTTGTGTATTTAAAAAGTAATTTCGGTAACTTCTTGGGTGGTAAGGATTTATGAATGAAAGTTGTATTTATGAGTCTTTGTCTCGTTTTTTGGGGTAGCTAATTATGAGTGTAGGCGTCACTAAAACGATAAAACAATTGTATTAACTAAGTACGGTTCTTTGACTAGTTTATGATGATGCCTTTTGTATTGAGCCTATGCAAGTAAACTTTTTGTCGTTTTAAATGAAGAATCTTATTCTTGTTTATCTGTTACTACCTTTCTAGTAATCTGTTAAGCCATTTAGGCATTCGCTAAAAAACGAAAGTATTTTTCTTCCTCTGTGGCGAACAAAAGTATTTATGCCATAATACAAAGCCAAAAGTATCTACAAAAATCGAAAATGTGACAAAATAAAAGCTGCTTATCAGTTTAGCCTCAAGCTCAAGCCGCAGTTATTTGTGAATTTCAAGTTGATACTATTGTAGTTAAAGTAATCCGGTATCTCACGATATATTTTGTAATTCTCTCTTACCGTCCTTCATTTTAATCCTTTTTTAGTCCTTTTCATAATTTATGGCTCATCTACTGTCTGTGGCATAATCCTACAACAAAGCACTCCTTAACATCGGACGCGTATAATAATTAATTAAAGCTCAATAGGGATGCGACTTGTCGCTATCGTCCTCTTATTGAACTTTCAAACGCACGCTCGACTTCTATTCAGCCGATCTCACCCGACAACGCCCGAACGTCTTCCAACCATTTGAATTTCAAACGAAACGACTCTAAAATCAAAAGCACCGCGCGCTCGTGACTCGCGGTTACCAATCAGTGATTCCAGCGCTTTTTACGGTGACAAGTGTCCAATTATCGTTGATTGAAATAATAATAGAGGTCTCGGGATCGAAGCGCTTGCAGCATTCGAAATTAGGCGTCGAGCGCTGAAGCGGACTTAGGTATGCTTGATTTTTTGCGGTTCTCCACCCATGAAGAGTTTGGAACGCGAAGTTGACATTTTCGGACGTGGCGGCAAGCCTGTCGACGTTATCGGCGAATATTTCCGACGTGTTTTGTCCTATTATTTATTTGGGCGGCACTTCTTTTACCGCTAAATCGATTCTTGAGAATTTCGGTGGCCATAGATGGAGGAATTCACGAATTTCTCTAGCAGAAACGGTTTCTTTTGTCAATCTTAATCATCCACTGTCGGGCAAGTTGAGAGATTTATGTGATGCACAATTCTATTGTCTAATTCTGGGTTTAAAATATAAGATTGTTTTATAAATAAAGTTTATTCTGCAGCTGGTCGCGTCTCTTCAATAGAATTTTAAAATAAAATGTCGACCTGAATAAAGTGTCCTCTGAATGTTTATTACTTTTCCTTAATGTGGATTTGTCTAAACAAAACCTGCACGAATGTGAGAAATTGTCACTAAACGGATTTGTTCATGGTAACACAATCTATATAAGGGAAAGAAAGCTTTGGACAAGCAACATTTAATCGAATTTGGATTTCATTCTGCCATATAAAACACTTTTTATATACCAGATTTTTTCTTCATCTTTTCGTGTCGAAGTTCATTTACATTACATACTAGGTACTATTTGGGCCAAACCTAATGCAGCTTCGGTGGCGCAGGATAAAACCGACTAGTACGTGAGGAATAGTCATCACTATCACACATTCTTCATTTCAGCCAAAAGACATTGCCGAACATAGACCTCCCCCAAGTATCATCACATCAACCGATCAACATCGCATAATTTACTCATGCAGAATCACACACACTCCATAGATACCCAAACTGCATCTAATTCTAATCCTATCAATTTCATACCCAAAAATAGTACCCGAACGTCATCAAAATATTCAAATCATCAGCTCCACGTTCGCTCCCGTATTGATTGATGCGAATCGTCTCGGTTTATCCACGCTGATGCAAATCAACGCATGCATATTTCATAGCGTCCCTGTAGTAAATGGAACTCTAATTAGACCGCCCGCATTGTAGGGTTATAATTCTATTGTAAGAATACAGGGGAATGTTTTTTTTGAAAGATGATGCACGACCTTCTTATTTTGTTTTAAATTGTGGATTTAATTGTGTGGAACTGATTACAAGACTGAGCTGTTATAATAAATAGGGAGCTTTCGAAAACTGTGCATCTTAGTTTTCTTTATTAAATTGCTTTGTTGCCAATGCGAATATCTGTATTAACTAAAATCTACACAAAATCAATCTTACGATCTCGGTTTGCAGTATGGTGTACCTTTGGTGTAGATTTGTATAAGACATCTCCACTTGCCCTCTGTCTACAAAATTATAACTTTTTGCAATAAAATCGGTGTTCCTGTTTTTGTTTCTTTGTTTTTTGACACCGACTTCCGAAATTGAAGTTGTTTCTTTGTTTTTTTTTTTTTGGAATTCGGTTGTTTTATTCTGTAAAAACTTTTTTATTTTTCTCTTTAGTTGTGGTACTACATAATGAGCAAGTTCTATAGTAAGGACTCTTACCTATTTATATCGCACAAAGTTATGCCAGAATAGATTATTACACAAAATTTGTGTTCAGGTAGGTTTTATTGTATTTAATACAATAAAACCGGTGAAATGAGAATGACATCTGCGTTCCCGTTTGAAGCGTACCGGCGTGATGTTATGATATAATATGGCATAAAAAATAAACGGGCATGCGATTGCAGCAATCCCGAGAGATTTGTGTTGTTTATTGAAGAGTTCTGTTGTTTATCTCCCAAGTTCATCACCAGATCTTCACCAAGTTTTAATGGCAAAACATGAGAAGCTCCAAATTTTAAATAAAAAGAATCATCAAAATCGGTTTACCTAGTAAAAAGTTCTGAGATAACATACATAAAAAAATACAGCCGAATTGATAACCTCCTCTTTTTTTAAGTCGGTTAAGAAAACGCAATTTGCCTTGAAAGTCATTATGGAATTGAAAACTAGTGGGTAAATTCATAACCCCTAATATTCTAATTTATTTGCTCCACTCGACTTAATCAAATTGACAATTATAAAAGGCAGGTTATATAATGACATGCGGTTATCATGGCAACTGATACTAAAGGTGAACGCGCACCTAGACGCACCGCACTCGCCGCACGCGCCGCAGTCATCGCATTTTATAAATCTTTATATGAAATCGTATGCAGCCTAGCGCACCTATCCGCGCCGCACGAGCCGCATTTCAGCAAAATGCTGTAGGTATACGGATTCCACCAGCGCGTGCGGATGACGTCATCAGACTCGGCGGGCGATGCGGGCGGCGCGGAAACATGATCCGTATCCGTATGAAAATATAGTTCAAGATGTACAAAAGTGGATACAATGCGTGCGGCGCGTTCGGCGCGATAGCGCGGGGCCAAGAGAAAATGCGATGACTGCGGCGCGTGCGGCGAGTGCGGTGCGTCTAGGTGCGCGTTCACCTTAATGGAGAAGAAGAAATTTGCTTCAAATGGTCTTGAAACATAGGTGAAGTTACCCATTTAAGGAGTATGTTAGGATCGTAGCAGGTGTCTGTAGTTTCTGCCTACCCACATAGGCAAAAGGTGTTAAGTTCGTGTGCATGTATCACATTATTATACTTCCCGGACTTTTTCATAACTTCAGCTATATTAAAACCAATAATCAATGCTAAATGCTATTTAAAGCTCACCACTTTGACCACACCACAGTTCCAACTGCCCACGATTCCCGAGTGTGAGCGACATCAAACGCTTGACGTATGTAGGTGCCGAATGATTGGCAGCATTTGCAGCGCTTCACACATTTCTTTCAGCGCTGCTTGACGGCGTGTCAACGTGCCGCAGCGGATGCAAATGGCGCGGGCGATTTTTTGTGTCAGTATAAGTACGCGGTGTTAATGTTTAGAGTTTTAGAGAGTGTAATTTTTTAACGAGTGTGCATTTGGATATAAAATATATATTTTGAAGTAAGAGTTATATTGTCCTGATTCAGAGTTTATTTCAGTAGTAATTTAGAACCTCAACATAAACAGCAAAAACTGTAGTTTAAAGATATTATTTTTTTCTTACATTTCTCAATATCGAAATGTATCTGATATGTTTCTTGGTGAAAACTTTAAATTAAAACCACTTGACTGTTTTTACATTATAGAGTCAAAGACATTGGCCTCTTCTTAGGTATAATATCATCATCATTGCCGCTGACGGACGTCCACTGCTGGCAATAGGCGAACCCCAAGCGTCGCAAAACTGATCGGTCCTGTGCGTTCCACAGGCTTCACTTTAGGTGGAGCGCCAATCTGGTCAAGGCTGCGAGAGTCCGGTGGATGCGAAACGCACGATGCACATATACAACATAGGATAATATTATTAGATAATGTTTTGCTGATATCGGACAGTCTTTTTCTTCTTTTCGTTTCGACGATACATTTCGCCAAACTGTTTGGGCCCAGTAGGTTGCCACATTTATTGCAGCTTCAGAGGCGTTGTTAAAGTCATATAGGGTACAAGTGTATGAACAGTCATATAGGGTACAGTTTCTCATATTTGATCTGAATTTCAACCGCAAACGTCATTGCCGGCATCAATTACTACCAACACACAATGAAAGATTCACCACAGATCCCCACATCTCTTTCACAAGTCTCAAGACGTTTCTAAACGCGCGTCAAACGTTTTTGTCGTCTGACGTCGTGTCATCGCGCCGCTCGACGTGTCCGGCGCGACTCGCGGGCGTTTTTTTGCGCGACTACGCGCTTCGCATTTATTTGAAAATGGAGACCACTGAAGTATTCGTGGTGAACGCGCGTGGAATTATGATGCAGTTTTGAAAAGAGGAATTTGATTTAAAATGCAGCTAGATAAAAAAAAACAAGGTTTATTGACACTGAGTTTTTTTTTATATTATGCCGAGATTTTGAATTATGTTTACTACTCTAAAACTTTAGAGCATAAACTAAGCCATCTGAATAAAAATACTGATCCCGTTGCAACGGCTTCGCAAGATAAACACATGAAGCATGAAGGTTCTAATCAAACAAACTAACATCATTAAAGAATCATAATTGTATCCAATTACATTGTTTTCTCTTACGCCAATCTAAATGATCAATACAATATTAGCAGTAGACTCCAATTCATCAATACCGCAAAAAACGTTCCAACATGCGTTTCATTGTGTGCTAAGTGCGCGGCAACGACCCCTTAAACAACTCCTTATACACTTAAAAGCCTACCCTTGGCCTTACGAGACAAGATTCATTTTTTATTGTTCTTGATCAGAATTGTAAGTCATTTAATGGGCAATGGAATTTCGTCTTTGATTTGACAATAGTAGGGTTGAAAGTTAGTTGTCACTGTAGAGAGTGTTAAGGCGTACTCAACATTTTCGCACAAAATGTGAATAGTGAAAAAGTGATATCAATCATATGAGACGATGATAGACAGCTTGTAGCGAGAGGACGGTTACGCATAGAAGTTAATATGCTCAACTTTTTATAATAAAGACCGTGGGTTCGATGTTTATCGATGAACTACAGGAAACTGTTTGATTTATAGCCTTTTAAGGGAGATTTTTATAGAGAAACTAGCTGTTGCCCGCGACTTCGTCTGCGAAGCATTAGTACTTCTCTCAAAACTAAGAATTTCAATTTGTTTACTTAGGTTGGTATATATGTCAAGTTTAAAGTTAATTAACTCAAGAAGTAAGAATCATCAAAAAAAAATTCTTTGGGGATAGTTTTGAAAACTAATAATAACAACTTTTATTGCTTAAGTTTCAAGTTTATTAACCCAAGTAATATGATTATTCAAAAAAACTTTAACACCCCCTAAATCTGTTTTTGGGGGTAGTTTCGAAAAACTAATAATAACAACCTTATAATTTATTTAAGTTAGTATTTGTGCAATGTTTCAAGTTTAGTAACCCATGAAATTAAATTAAAAAACAAACTTTAATACCACCTTAATCGACTTGTGAGGGTAGTTTCAAAAAACTAATAATGTCAACCTTTTATCATTTACTTAGATTACTATTTATGCAAAGTTTCAAGAATATTAGCTAAAGGAATTAGAGTTTAGGAATATTTTTCAAGAATATTAGGGGAAGCATTTCGGCTAATCCTTTCTTATCGGATGCCTACGTCATACAAAAACATACTCTCCAAGTTCCAGGTCTCTACGATCAGCGGTTTAGGCTGAGCGTTGATCCGTCAGTCAGTCATTCAGGACAAAGCATTTTATATGTATAGAAGAAGCTATTTTTTTTATATGTATAGAAGGAGCAGAAAATTGGTCGGGTTTTTACAACACAAAAACCTAATACAGCGTAAATTACGCAACACTAAAACGTCACTCACAACTATGTTTACCTGAGACAAACGGTCCAGTTCGGTAGTTCCCCGTATTAGTGCCATTTCATTCTTTAAAGAAACTTTAACACCCCTAAATCGTCTTCTGGGGATAATTCCGAAAAACTAATGATGCCAACCTTTATTATTTTGCCAAAGGAATAAAATTTTTATACAAATAAATGTCTTCCTTTAGCCCCTTCAAAAGTTGAATTTCCAAAAATCCCTCCGAAGTGCTCCCCTATACTTAAAAAGAAGCTATGTGCAGTAAAAGTAATCAAAAATCTTTACCACCCCGAAATCGTATTTTAAGGGTAGTTTCGAAAAACTAATAATGAAAACCTTTGTTGTTTATTTAGGTTGGTATTTCAGCAAAGTTTCATATTTATTGACCGAAGAAATTAGATTCTTCAAAAAATTTAACATCCCCTAAATCGTCTTTTGGGGGTAGTTTCAAAAAATTATAATAGCAACCTTAAGGTTAGTATTTGTGGCAAGTTTCAAGTTTATTGACCCTCAATATCAGATTTTTCAAAAACACTGTAGTACCTCCTAAATCGTCTTATGGGGGTAGTTGCAAAAAACTAATAATGACAACCTTTATTGTTTATTTAGGATGGTATTAATGTCAAGTTTCATGTTTATTCACCCAAGAAATCAGATTCTTCAAAAAATTTAACATATCCTAAATCATCTTTTGGGGTAGTTTCGAAAAACTAACAATGAAAGCCTTTATTGTCTATTTAGATAATTAGATTCTTCAAAAAAATATTAACACCCCTAAATCGTCTTTTGGGTGTAGTTTAAAAAAAAAAATAGTAACCTTATTTTTTATTTAGGTTAGTATTTGTGGCAAGTTTCAAGTTTATTGACCCAAGAAATCAGATTTTTCCAAAACACTGTAATACCTCCAAAATCGTCTTTTGGGGGTAGTTGCAAGAAAATAATAATGACAACCTTTATTGTTTATTTAGGATGGTATTTATGTCAAGTTTCATGTTTATTCACCCAAGAAATCAGATTCTTCAAAAAAAATTACATCCCCTAAATCATCTTTTGGGGGTAGTTTCGAAAAACCAACAATGAAAGCCTTTATTGTTTATTTAGATTGGTATTTATGTTAAGTTTCAAGTTTATTAACTGAAGTAATAAGATTCTTCAAAAAAAAATTAACACCCCTAAATCGTCTTTTGGGGGTAGTTTCAAAAAATAATAGTAGCAAACTTTATTATTCATTTAGATAAGTATTTGTGGCAAGTTTCAAGTTTATTGATCAAAGAAATCTGATTTTCCATACAAAATTCAACACCCCTTAAATCATCATTTGGGGGTAGTTTCGAAAAACTAATAATGTCAATCTTTATCATTTACTTAGAATACTAATTTCTGCTAAGTTTCAAGAATTTTGGTCGAAGGAATTAGATTTTTCATACAAACTTTCAACCCCCTTTTTACCCCCTTAGGGGTAGAATTTCCAAAAATCCTTTCTTAGTGCACACTTACGTCACTTGAAGATCCTTTCTGCCAAATTTCATGCTTCTAGGCTTAGCAGTTTTGGCTGTGCGTTGATTGATCAGTCAGTCAGTCAGTCAGTCAGTCAGTCAGTCACCTTTCGCTTTTATAGATATAGATTAACCAGGTGGAAAGTTTCTAGATTAACTTGCGTATGTAATAGAGTTTTTATTAAAACGTTACAATGTAAAGAAGAACCCGTTATTTGTGCAAATAACAGACCTTAGACACTCAACTCGATATACATTGTAACCCTTGGTCTTTTTATAAAGGTGGTTTGTATAATTGAAATAGATAAGAAGTGAGGCAAGGTCCTTGACGTTTTAATACGTGGCATTTCAGTCTAAACAACTTTTTTAATAAAAAACTGGCCAAGTGCAAGTCGGACTCGCACACTGAGGGTTCCGTACAAACAGCTACATTCACCAAAATAATTAAATAACATTAGTGAAGTTCATAAACTATGAGCGCACCGAACATTGCTCTAACGATAAATGAACAGAATTGAGGAACAAAATTAAGTTTGTCGTTGGAAAACTGTAGTCCCCATACATCGACATAAGTTGTGGTCTGTTTACCAACTGCAAATAAGTATTTTTTATGTACTTACAAATTTACGTTTTTCGGCTTTTTTCCTTTACTCGTGCTATAAAACATTGCTTCTTGCCAAATTTTATGATTCTAGGTCAACGGAAAGTAACCTGCAGATTGTGATTCCCTTGCGAGTGTAAAATATATGTCATTAACGGCTGTCTGTATCTCTTGATAGCGTTGATCTAGAAGTTTCATTTTTTCATAGCTGCAAGTGGTTGCAAATTTGAGAATACGATATTAATTTCAACTCGATACCTCCACGCGTTCCCGAGATAAAGGGTCTTGACAGACAGACGGACAACAAAGTGATCCTATAAGAATTCCGTTTTTTCCTTTTGAGGTTCCCTAAAATAAGCTTTTGTATTAAAAAGTTTAATTTCAGGAGAAATAAACTTGTGTGCACAGCTTAATCAAACACCGAAACGTGGGTCAAATTTAACTGCAAGTTGATAACTCACGGTCACCAGGCCAGTTGAAACTAAATACGAGTAAAATCTTTAAAAAGTTTTTAATTTAACCTAAACAATGTAAATCAAATTTCAAAGACTGTATTACATAATATCCAAAAACCTTTAAAAAACAGCACACTGTGTTAAAATTCACCTATTAGTTTGTCTGTCAGTCACACCTTTTAACATTAATTCGATCAGCATCATCACACCTGCTACACCTGTAGCTCTGCTCACCCATGTTCGAATTAAAGCGTGAAGACACATCAGCTGTTCACTGCCTCCGGTGGCTGTCGGAGTCGGGGAAAGGAATTAAGTGAGTTAAGACTTGTAGGGTCAGTATAAAAATGACTTTCAGAAGGTGAAGTTTTAAGAAAGCCCCAAATTCCCGAAACTAGGCATGAACCTCCGATGACTTCATTGGACAGTCATAATGAAACTTTATTTGCTGAAACGGAACATTATTATGTACAGATAAACTGGCATTTCCTAATCGACGGCCACTGCTCTGAAGCGGCCATTGAAATTATAACAAAGTTCAAAACCATTTTCTGTCCTTTATATTTTGCCACTTACCTGCAAGTCCTATAAAGTATTTAAGAACAACTGAAGAGTTAAGCAACTGCTTATCTATCGCTTTGGTGGTCAATGTTTCGCTTTTCAAAATTAGCTACGTTTAATCTCAAGGAGAATTGTTTTTCTTCCCTGAAAATGTCACGTGTCTAGCAACCTTACCCATTCCCCCAGCAATTCTCTTTAAACGTTTACCGTATGAAGAATTGTCTTAAGTTCACCTTCTATACCTGTCTTTTATTGCGGCATAACTTAGTCACTCCGCTGAAGGATACAGCATGTTAAATGATTACTATATGCAATAGGTTCGCAATTACCCGGCCTGTATAAGTTACACGTTGTTGTTATTGACGTTAAGCGGTTTTCTCTGTGCTTTATTTGTAGCTTAGAGCACGAATGTAACCCCCCCAAAAAACATAATTAACTAAAATGGAAAAGTGTTTATTCACAGAAAAACATTTGTTACAAGTTAAATATTAGGTACTTCTGCCAAACAGCAAAGCAGTATGTTGATAGACGTAGCTCTTTTTAAGGGTTCCGTAGCCAAATGGCAAAAAACGGAACCCGTATAGATTCGTCATGTCTGTCTGTCTGTCTGTCCGTCCGTATGTCAAAGCCACTTTTTTCCGAAACTATAAGAACTATGCTGTTGAAACTTAGTAAGTAGATGTATTCTGTGAACCGCATTAAGATTTTCACTCAAAAATAGAAAAAAAACAATAATTTTTGGGGGTCCCCATACTTGAAACGGAAACAAAAATTTTTTTTTCCATCAAACCCACACGTGTGGGGTATCTATGGATAGGTCTTCAATTCAAAAATGATATTGAGGTTTCTAATATCATTTTTTTCTAAACTGAATAGTTTGCGCGAGAGACACTTCCAAAGTGGTAAAATGTGTCCCCCCCCCCCTGTAACTTCTAAAATAAGAGATTGATAAAACTAAAAAAAATATATGATGTACATTACCATGTAAACTACCACCAAAAATTGGTTTGAACGAGATCTAGTAAGTAGTTTTTTTTTAATACGTCATAAATCGTAAACCGCAATTTACCAAGTACGGAACCCTTCGTGCGCGAGTCCGACTCGCACTGGTCGGTTTTTTGTATATAATATTAACATATATTTATTTCAATGAGATTTTGACAAATTGTGTATTTTATTTTCAAAAGGATGCTTTTGTGATACAACTGTTTATATCTAAAGGAAGGTCATTAAAAATAGTTGGGACTACAAACAATCTACACATTCTTTCAAAATGATTATTATAAGATAGCACTTATTCATTATTAAATGGTAGTATGCTTACTCCTGTTTTACCATCCAACACATCAACTCTAGATAAAGTAATACTCTATCACGATTGTCAATAATCCAACGTTTTTGGGCAACATGGCATTAATTTTGGAAGAAAGGAACGTTACCTACATGTACTACCTAGTACATATCTCTGTTAGAATTTCACTTTGTTAATGCTTTGCCCTCTATACGAGTAGTAGAAGGATATAAGACTTATATTCACAAAGAAAATCGCCTCCATTCTCAAATTTGATAAAAAACTTTTTTGCAAAAAAATACTACCGACTTCCAAATGAAAAACTACAAAGTGAAAAATAACTCGATTTTTTAAGTCGGTGTCTTTCGTAGGTACCATTTTTTTGGGATATGGACACCGACTTAAAAAAATAAGTTATTTTTCACTTTGTAGTTTTTCATTTGGAAAAAGTAGTATTTTTTTGCAAAAAAGTTTTTTATTTTCCCTTTTTAGTTTAATAATATTAGTTTATATTATATATTATAATAAATAGGCAAGTTGTTTAGTAAGGTCCCTATAACACCGAATAGATTACCCGAATAACATGAAACTTGATCATAACCGGTGAAATGAGAGATCTTATGATGAATGGCGTGATGTTATGTTATGAAATGGTATAAACAATAAACAGACATGCGATTGCAAGAATCCAGAGAGTTTTGCCGTTATTTATTGAAGAGTTCTGTTTTATATCTCCGAAGTTCTTCATCAGACCTTCACCAAATAAAAATGGGACCAATTTCGAAACATACTCTTTCAAACCAAAAAAGAATTTTTTAAATTGGTTTACAATTGACGGAGATATCGGTGAACATACACAAAAAAAAAACATAAAGTCGAACATAGAACCTCCTCCTTTTTGGAAATTCGGTTAAAAATACCTTCTGCAAATGGTTTGAATATTTTTAGATGCCTGTTTTCTCTTGCTTTGACGGGTTAAAATGTATAGGTTTACACATTTAGGTCTAAACATTATAATATCTGTGTTGTGTGTCCCTACAGAAAACACAGATGTTGGCAGAGTTCAACACTTTGGTAAGCATACCTAGAATAACTTCCTGCCTACCTATGTCTTTATTTTTACCAGGAACCAGCTGATCACTGAAAGGGTTCATTTTCTGATTGAGTATTGCTAATAAAGGTTTACGATTTCTTGATTCAGTCAGCAGCCGAGTGGTTAAAAGCACATAATTAAGAAAAAAAAGGCGGAATAAAAATTTAATTACTCTTCAAAAATCGATTTTACTACCGCAGTTCCAAAAGTACCTGCAAATAAACACTTAAAAATCCGTTACGCGCATAAGAACCCAACGCCAGTAGTTAATTCCCAAAATAATGTGGTCGACATAATTTTTTATCGATAAAAAGTCTTATCGGTATCGACAAAGTGCCGCCGTTGAAGCATGTGTCGACATATCGATAAAACTGTTCCTTGAATTTAGAAATTTTAAGATAACGGCCGGCATTATTTGAGAACTTTTTTAATTATGAGACTCGAACTTATCTTTTGAAAGCTCTTTTGTAAGTGTTATCTTTGAGAATTTTTGGGATTTTTAATTGATCTCACTTAGTAAGGCGCATTCGTTGGGGTGACAATGATGCTTAATTAATTTGGAATAAGGACTTTTTTATCTTCATTAATTTATTTTGTTGTTCTCACGTCTTATAATAATTGGTTTATGCTAATTAAGTCAGTGAATATAAAAAAAGAGATTTGGCTAATACATTATTATTTTTAAGTATATGGAGGCTTAATGCGAATTTTGTCTCAAGTTGGATCACGTTAACGTAAACGTCAATTTGTATTGAAACTGGATAAGTGCCGTCTGGTGACCGTAAGGAGAAACCGCTTTTTTATAAAAATTGACATAAAAGATCGTTTACGTTATCACGCTAGTACGTTAAAAACTCGAAATAGGCACACAGGAGTTTTGACAACCGTTTGCCCCTATTAAACCTACTCGAACCACGTGCAAACAATTTTTTATGAAACTATAATAAAAAAATTACTATTTAAATTAGTTAATAACATTTGATGAGTAAATTATTCTTCAACATAAGGGTAAGAATGGCGCGACCTTTATGTCATTAAGTCATTAGCGTTACAGTAAACTACTGAATTAAATATATTCTTCGTGGTAGCCATGTTTTAACGAAGATAGACACGCACAATCGTTTAACAAAATATTTGACAGAATTTGTTCAAACTTTTAAAGCCAAATAACTAAAAAATATGCACAAGACAGTAATAAGTTTTTTTAACAAGCTTCTGGAATTGAGGTACTTAATGTAATATCACTTATCAATACACATCTAATGAACCCAAACACGATGGTGCTATTTTGACTGGTTAAGAGTTACTATGGCCATCATCAGAGACCAGCTCCATGATACCATATTGTTTCAATGTTTTCAAATATACATAGGTGTGCCAATTTTAAGCTAAATCGGATGCCAGGAAGTGCTTGAAAAATGAATTAAATACTAGTTACCGGACACACATTACCAAACCCAGCTTATATTCACTTAAAAACACAATAACCCGACTGCTTATGAAGCGAACTTAATAGATGTGAGGTTTGCAACACTCCAAGAAATTCCTGGGTTCCACGTTCAAAGTACTCCCGTGCTTTGAACGTAGAACCATTTCTCATATTCCAGCAGAGGGCAAATCCGCTACCTGCTTGGGGCCTTTACTTGGCACTTTGGAACCAACGACATGTTCAAGAAGATGGGTCTAACCGCGACACCCATGTGCAGGTTGTGTGGGGAACATACGGAACATTTACGGAACGCATGGAGCACCTTCTGTGCCCATGCGATGCACTAGCTGGTAAGCGAATGAGTCTTCTTGTGGTTGGATATCCAAAACCAGAAGACTATAGGCTCATATCTCCTAGTCTCGTTGTAAAACTCCTGAAAAGAGTTTTCAACGAGTTTGGGGAGGAGTAGGTTATCTAGGGGACCACAATAGATTCCAGTGGGTTGAAGTGTCCGAGTTATTTCTTGTACCCTACACAATATAAGGTAAGATAAATAGATGTGAACAAGAACAAAATCATTTTGGAGGATACATATTTGCGAGCTTGCTGACCGAAACCATAATATGTATCTCCGACTGTAAAGCAAGATTTTCTTCTAGCTGACATCTTTTTAGTTCACTTCTTAAGTAGTCGGGTTTTTTGTGTTTTTAAATAAACTTTTTTTTAATTTACAACTTTTAGTTATCTTTTCTTTTTGAATTACTTTACACATATAAGTGGTATAGCTATTTGTAATCATCTTTAAAAACCTAAATAGTTTTTAATAAAAAGACAAAGTACAAATGCGGCCTTAATAGCCCTTGATAATGTAACCATATTAGCAAGATAATGCTTCCAATAAAATACACATCCAAGTAGCATAAAGGCAAGCTAGTCACCTACCAATTACACTATTTACCAGTTACATTAAGAACCAGCGCCACATTTTTTGTTAATATTTCCTTCGACCTTCATCCTTTTTGGTACGACCATTCATAACCTCTCATGCATATTAAACATAATAAATAATTCTTGACAGTTAACAAGCAAAATAGTGAACTTTGTTGAACATACAATTACGTATAATTATAGAGGTTTCTTATTATTTCCTGCATATTAATCATGTCACACGTCAAACAAGTTGTTATACCTCTTTTTAACCGACTGCGCAATGTTCGACATGTCTTGGTTATTCATGCCTCGATAAATTAATAATATTTAAAAATGCATATTTTTTATTTGCATATCGGGTTTTTACGTAAGTATGTTTTGGGAAGTAATAATTATAATAATTTACTTGTATATTTAAATCATTATTACCTACAATCGTGCAAAGGTGTCAAAGCAATTACCAAAAGGTGAAAGGATATTACTGTAATTATATTAACGTAAATAACAGGACAGCCTTGTAAAGTAATTATAGCCGGAAAAAGTTAATAGGTTAAATAAATTGAATTTTTCTCGATTAAAAATCCAATATCATGAATCATTGATACTTACACGGTATATGTTTTAGTAAAAAAAAAACTTCGATGTGTACTCAATTTTTTTTTCTCAAGGAACATTTCAATAAGCTTTAATTTGAATCAACAATAAAATAATTACACTAATTTAAAAGCAACTTATCTACATCAGAGGCCATAAAACAATTTTATCATCGTCATCAGCTAGTGTGATAAATGGGACAGTTTCTAAAAGCGTCGTGTAATTAGTCACCCTACCAACAATCCATGTTTTAATACCAAACGGATGTTTTAGGATTATTTTTCGAGCCGTAATTAAGTCTTTTAACGTTAAAACACATTTTAAAACGCTGTAAATAAACGTAATTTACGACAAGTAGCATTTAATACTACCCTCGGTGTCTGCAAAACATTTGTTTACCGTTTAACTTGAAAGCATTCTGTGGTTTCTTAATTATACTTACAAGACTCAATATTATTTCTTAGTATTTACAAAAGTTATTGTTTCACCAAATAAGCCCACGCGTGAGTTAAGAGGTCTTTGTTCTAACAAAATCTTTCAAATGAGATGCAGCCATATTTAAACAGCATAGAACTCAAATTAAATTGACAGTCTAAAATAAATACGTTTAATTTTGAAGGAGCGTTCAAATCATAGGTAAAAAGCAAACAGTAGCTGGCCACCCGCGGATTTTTAAAATGTCAATATCGAGTGTTGAGTGTGTAAACACGATTAACTGGACGCGAGTCTCGTTCCGATCATCGATCATACAAAACTATGCTCACCATAGAGTGTTTGTGTTCGTTGTGGCTTAGAAATGGGGTGTTCGATTTAGAATGTTGGTTTTATCGAGAATATCGTTTATAATTGTGACAATCTAAGAAGCCCGATGACGTTTCATTTTACACGCTGCGATAACTTTGTCCGTAAGCAATTGAAAAATCAAATTCATAATCATAATTAATTACTAAGTTACCCATATCTATAACTCTATACCAATATTATAAAGAGGAAAGATTTTTTTGTTTGTTTCTTTGTTTGTACCGAATAGGCTCCGAAACTACTGGACCGATTTTAAAAATTATTTCACCTATGGAAAGCTACATTATTCCCGAGTAACATAGGTTATAATTTTGACGGGAGCAAAGCCGCGGGGGTCAGCTAGTACACTATAAGAATGAGTTTCATTCGTAAGTATCAAGTTTAATTAATATTAAGTATTTTTATAGCTGTCAAATCGGACTTCGTAGATTGTCACGACTATAGTTTTATAGTTATTTTTCATGCAGAGTGAAGAATATTCGGTTTAGAAGAAAATATTAAAGTGTAATTTGCTGCATGAAGGATATCAGTGAGCTTTATCGTTACGGGCTTAATGCTTTTTACGAAGAACGTCTTTACTGTTAAAGCGTCTCTGTTAGTCTGATTTACCATTGCAATGAAAATTAAAATAAGTTTAGTTTCTTACTGCAATTTCTACAATCTTATAGAACCACTTTTACTCGTCTCTTTAAACCACAAAGCACACGCTACAAAATTGGTGTGAATAATCATCCTCAAAACAAAATAAAATATCGAGTTTACCAACATCCTGTCTAAGACATCCCGTCTCTAATCTACCCCAACAATAGCGCACAATTATTCACTTGCTCTCAACATGACTGTTGGCACAGCACAGTAAACAAAACACTCGCTACCGTCGAGCGGCCGAGTTGACTCGTTCAAGTGACTGCCGCAGTGTCAACACTCCACGGGATGTTTGACAGTTGAAATTCTGTCGATGTAATAATCTTCTGGAGTTCTAATATGGCGCTTTGATGGTTTATTTTATCAAGATAGGTTTAATAATATTTTTTTCACGATAACACCAATATTGATTTCCTTTATAGTAAAGAAAAAGATCGATAACTATCGGGTAGAGTATGCTCTCATCACCAGGTGGAACAGTTTCATATTGTTTTTTTCAAAATTATCGTATTATTCTATTGCAGAGAGTCTCGAGTCTAGACAAAGAGACTTTATGTCAAAGATAGCTTGTTCGTTGCGATAGCAAAATGTAAGAAATTGTAATGCGCCTCCGAAATGTGACGTGGTCAATCCCTTGCATTTTGGCGGCATTGCGACGATCGTTATTGTTTCTAGAATTTCACCTGTGACTCTGTTGGCCTATGTACCACTATTGTACATGAACTTTAAATAAATGAATTAGCGTTGCAGTAAACTACTGAATTAAATATGATTACCATTCTTCGTGGTAGCCATGTTTTAACGATGATAGACATGCACAATCGTTTTACAAAATATTTGACAGAATTAGTTCAATCTTTTAAAGCTGAATAACATAAAAATATGCACAAGACAGTAATAATTTTTAACAAGCTTTTTGAATTGATGTACTAAATGTAATTTCACTTGTCAACACACATCCAGTGAGCCCAAACACGATGGTTCATTATTTTTTTTCTAAATTATCGTATTGTTCTATTGCAGAGAGTCTAGAGTCTAGACAAAGTGACTTTATGTCAAAGATAGCTTGTTGTAGCGATAGCTAACAAATTCAAAATGTATGAAATTGTAATGCGCCTCCGAAATGTGACGTGGTCAATCCCTTGCATTTTGGCGACATTGCAACGATCGTTATCGCTTTTAGAATTTCACCTGTGACTCTTGATAAGTAACATTTAAAAAACGAAAGAATGAACATAGCGACGGTTTTTTTTTCAAATGTATTCTAAAATAATAGAAATGAGAATGTTGAGATGGATGTGCGGAGTGACGAGTATGTATAAAGTGAGAAATAAGTATATTACAGGCAGTTTGAAAGTGGCGCCAGTAACAGAAAAGTTGAAAGAAAACCGTTTGTCCTGGTACGGTCATGTGATGAGGAGGGATAAAAAGCATGTAAATAAAAGAGTTATGACTATAAATGTGGATGGATGGAGAGGGAGGGGACGGCCAAAGAAAAGATGAATGGACTGTGTGAGAAGTGATATGAAAGAAAAGGGAGTCAGTGACGGCGTGGGATAGGACGGTATGGGATAACATGGGACAAGAGCAGGAAGATGATGATGATGAGCAAGTTAAGTGCTATCCAAAAGTCACGTGATATAAATTCCTTACATTTTAGCATTTTGACCTTTGCTGTCGCTGATAGAATGGTACTTTATCCAGAGCCCACGGTGTAGAGCCACAAACATCCCATAAAACTCTTCGCCTTTTATCTAACTGCCATTCAATCAGTTTCCGTGCCCAATGTGGAATACCTCAAATCATATAGTAGTTATATTAATAAAGACATTGTTGATTAGCTTGTGTCTCATTTCATATCAATAACAATATTTAACCTTTAATACTTATGTACTTGAGTGTACATTATCTTAACGGTATTGCATAAAACATAATGTATGTGCCTACTACATAATTTTGGAGTGGTAGATTCGCACACCAATAAATTAACTTCATGCGAATCGCCACCCAAAAAAATATATTAGTAAGTGTCGATTTGCACATTTCGGCCAAATTAAATCCGTGCGAATCGTTCAATAATCCGAAATTTCATTCAGATCCGTTCAGCTGTTTTGGCGTGATTGAGTAACACACACACCGATCCAAACTTTTACATTTATGATATTAGTATGATTAGTAAGATTATTGAAAGAACTAAACATAAACAAAAGTATTATCTTTGTTCAAGGGAATTTTTCTATTCCTAGAAATAACCTACTACATCATCTTTGCACTCCCTCAACAAAGTACCAATATCTCACTGCCTCCTCATTGACAGCTCAGCTATCGAGTTTCAGAAGAAAATAGAACGCATTAGACATACAATAGCCCTTTGATACAAAGCCTAGATCCTTCTGTGTCCTGATTTGAGGGGGCGAGTGAATAGGTGTCGTGTTATAAATATATTTTGTGCTAGGAACTAGGGCGCTTAAGTTGATACATAAATAGCCTTTATCCTTGGTGACATAATTAATTTTTAAGTTTGATAAATTAGGCGTGTTTTTAAGAAATGTACAAAGTAATGCTAACACAAAAATTTAAAGCTGTTACGAGAGTAGTCATAAAACGAAAGAAACTTTGATCTGTCAACCTTTATTCTTCAGCTTTATTTAATAAGTCAATGAGGAACCTTGACTTTAGCGTCTCGTTTGTTTCAGTCAACAACAAACTTAAATAATTATTTATAATTAATAATAGTTATAAATTATTATTTTTATAAAGATAAACTCAACTTATCTGGTTAGCCTAATTGTGTTGAAGTCAGTTTCCAATGTAACAGCCACTCCACAACAAAGTTATAGGATACTTAACGCAATAAGTCTATGACGGGCATCTGAAGTTCTGAATTCACGTCTCGAAAATTTAAATTGACAGCCCGGGCATGCTTTGCAAAGCACGGAGGAGTTTCAAATGTAATGGATCCATTCGCCGACCGACCACGACCGTTATTGCTTAACCTTGAAGATAGAACCACCCTTCTAGAAAATATCAACAACCTATAATTACTTAAAACCAACACCGAGTTCTCGAACCATTGCCTCATAAACTTACCATACCAACCTACCTATCTACGTAGTACATACATGTAACACTGTTCAAACAAAGACATTCATCTGACGGTGGCCTCTCATTACTCCGGCGGCTAGGAGGTAGTAATCAATCATCTTTACAATGATGGTGAGCCGAATCATCAGTAATTTTAACAGAATTGACGCAAAAACGTCGAAGAAAAAATTAATCATATAGCGAAGTAGCATGGTTGGTAAGGATGGGTTTACATGGAGTATTTATTCAACTGACTGCTCTGCCTGCTTAGCTACAAATAAAGGTTAGTTTTTAGTTCGAACAAAAATAACTGAACTCTTCGATAAAGTTATTGGAATAACAATGACCCAACACAAGACGATCAAGCAACCCGATCATGACTACTTGTGACTTAAACGGAATCTGACAAAATAAATAATCTCTGGTTAAACTAATTTTATCTCTTGTAAAACTTTCTATTCTTTCTCAGACATGTAGAACAATGGTGTATGTCTTTTTTCAAAATAACAATAGAGATATCTGAAAAAGTAATTTTCAGTTAAGGGTGAAATTCTAATGGTTAAGGGTGAACAAAGCTATATAACGTTGTAGCGTTGTAACTTATTTGCTCTTGACTTAAAGACCATTAGGTTTTCCGATGGTCTTTAAGTCAAGAGCAAATAAGTTACTTATTGTTACTTTATACGCAAAATACGCGCCTGGTCGTGGAGTTGCGGATACCAGCCCGTTTTAACCTAACCTATGTTACTTTTATTCAAGTGAGTTATATAGTGGACCATCATTTATTATGAGGTGAGATAGCGGTCAAGCGCAAGCCAATATCAGTATACTATACCACTAATAATTACAGCCGAGGCAATACTTATTCATGATTCTGGTCACCTGGTATTTTTTGAGTCTTTACCGCTCATGAATCCAGCGAAAATATCTAGTCTGAAACGGACTTAAAAAATGGGCTCTTGGCTCAGAACCCACAGACATATAAACCAACCTTTACCAATTACAATGGCGAGGCGGAACAAAGAGCAGCCACTTACAAGCCGTTTTTTGATTACCCATTAACCCGACAAACGTTGTAATGGCCACCAAATTGATGCCCTTGCATTATCCTTTAGCCGCAGGGGAGTCGGCAGAATCGGCCGCTAATTGCACGGTAGGTTATGTCTCGTGACGCCGTTTGGGATAATCATGTCTAAGAACTAATTTAGGTTAGTATGTTTTGTTTCGGTAGGATTTGAGATGTGGGTTTTTTTAAAAACCTTCTGAATCAGGTAAGGATCTTTATCTGAATAGTGCTTCTTGCAAGAAATTAAGTAGCTGCATCGCCAACCATTATCGCTTACCATCAAATGAGATTTAGTTGTGGTTGTTGTACAATTCCTGTCAACTATTTTTTCACAGCTTTTACAAGAAAAGCCTCTGCCCCAGCAGTGCAAGAAGGATCGAGTTCATGACCTCTATATCTACGCTTTTGCAGTTGTGCTATTGGCGCATCACTTGAAAGTTTAACATAACACAACCAGCCAATAATATTCTCACTGGAATATTAGCCTTCTCTCTGGAAGAGGACCTAGGCCGTATTCCACCACGCTGGTCCCGTGCAGGTTGGTGAATATCACAAATTTCTTAGTTCTAGACCATGGCGATTTCCTCACGATGTTGAACGTTTATTTCAGCCAAGATTCCGGCGGTCTCCTATCTCTCCATGATACAATACAGAATCAATGACGTCATTTTTTGCCCCACTTAACCCTCAAGTGGCTCTGAAAGGCGCCTTGTATCACTGATAGACGATTGCACGTTTCCTGCGCGCGCAGTCTTTGATCTTCAAGTGTTTCGCTTTACGTATAAGACAAGATGTTTGGATATTCGTTAATGTTCGTGTTTATTGTTTTGTAAGAGTTATAGTGGGCTTAAAATAATGAAGCTTTTTAGTTCTTCGTTCGATGGCTAGCTTAATTTATTACCTCTTTAGAACGCCGCGTCATGGCACGAACATATTGAGATCAGAGATAAAATAATGAAAAATATATTAGCGCCGATTTTGGATGGCTGGCCAACAGGTAAGGAAAATGGAATTTCCAATAAAGTCAAATTCCTCCTATCCTAAAGTCATCCTGAGAATAAGGATGCAAGTTTTCAGTCCAAACTCCTCCTTAAGAAACTTTGCATACTTTTGTGAAAGAACAACTAGAATCAAATATATTTTTTGAACTGTTTTTGAAATTCTAAAGTGCTTTTTATGGTCGGTGGTATGCCTGGAACGTTCGTCTACAAAGGAAACTAATCAATCTGCCTAGCCGTTTCACGACTATATTGGGGTCATCATCCAGTCTAACCGTATGCAGTTGGATACGAGTTTATCTGTGCTGTAAGACGTTGCTTCGTACCAAATTTCAAGAGTCTGAGTTCACGGGAAGTACCCTGTAGGTTTTGAATCCTTTATTTGGAGCGACTGCCTGTCTGATCTCCAAAACTCAGTAACTGGGTAACACGGTACCCCTAGACAAGACTGGTGTCAGATTTATAACTGACTCCTGCCTATCCGTAACGACTATCAACTGACAGTTGGGGTCACTAGGCACGAAGCAACTTTGTTATTTAAAGAAGGTCACCAATCCACAGATATAAATCTAACTAGATGACGCGATTGTATGTAATTCGCGTGTCAAAAAACTGAAGTAAAAGTACGATCAATGATCGTAATTTGAGCTTTTCATTTAGCATTATCGGCACTGGAAATACAACTAAATCTAGAAAAATGCCTTTTTGAGCTGTAAAAACTGTATGGAAAAAGTTGGCTGAGGCATTGGAATTGATTTATTATTAAATTGTGTGTGAAAACTGGCATGCTTGGTTTTCATACAGATGGAAGGGACTTGCGTTCCCTAGTTAGATTTGTCTGTGGACCAATCCATGGACCGATTTCGCCAAACGTTAACCTTCTAGATCATCCCGTGCGGGTGTTTTTACAAAGTATCGCAAAATAAAGTTAAAATCTTTTTATTTGAATGGTACATTTCGAGCTCTACTTATAATCGTTGTCGGGCACGTGCGTTCGTTAGCGCGCTATAAATCGAGGTAATCCGACGTCACATAAATCGCGTCTTTGATCCGACGCGCACTGCGCAGGAGTTGAACCGATGCGACGTCCTGTTTGTGCTAATATTGGTACAGTTGCACAACGCGCTTCAGATTAAGAATTAGTGTGCTTTTCAAACATTTTAGAGCTCGGATTTTCCGGAACTTTTGAAGTTATCGTAGATTGCCCCTAGGGAAGGGAACTAGACTGTTAGAGTTATTATGTTGTTTTCTGTTGGTAGCCCACGGATCATGACACCCTGATAGCCCTGATAGTCTTCGTAGGATTGCTAGTATATTCTAGGTGTGTCCCAAATGTCGAGATTTTAGATGTATTTATGCAGCAGTGAACTGTTATGTCGGTTGAAGAATAATAAATACTTCAACAAGCAATAAAATGTTGTCAAATAATAAAAATAAACACAGATGTGAAGTAGAAAGTCATTTATTTAATTTACCAGTGAAAACTGCACTTTTCATTAAAAAAAAAATGTATTTAATTAATTACTAGCCTCTGCCAGCAGCTTCGCCCGCGTGAATGTCGAAAATTATCCCGAGGGACCATATGCCCGGGATAAAAAAGTATCATATGTGCTATTTCTGACTATAATCTATCTCTGTGGCAAATTTCATCCAGATCCGTCCAGCCGTTTGAGCGTGAAGAAGTAGTAAACATACAAACATAGACACATTCATAACTTTTGCTTTTATAAGCTATGATTCTAATATTTTATACATGTCAATTCTTTTGTGAGATGTGGCAAATTGTTACGGTGCTTGCAAAGTCTCAAACAATTTAATAAATTTATTAATTATTCAGTGGAACTAGAAAAACTTCTTGTAAGCTTCTCTATTTTTTTTGTTGTCTTCTCCGCCTTACTTTATTTGATCGAAGATACTGTCTTAGAATTTATCTATGTGAATTTCTTTTCCCTTTTCATTTTCAGCCTTCTCTTCTTCCAAATCCTTCTTTAATGTGCAGCATAATCTGAAATGAGGAATAGCAGCGTATAACAATCCAGTCTGTTTATGGCGTTGTCCTAATACAACGTGAATAAGCGTAATCGCAAGTTCGCGCGAATTTTGGCCGTGGAATTCGCGATCAAACATACTAATGTCGAATAGGTAACTATAGGTCCTAATTGGCATTTGCGCGACTAAAATATTTGATAGTCTATTCGCGCCAACTAAGTTAGTACGAACGTGCGATCAAACATATTAATGTCGAATAGGTGTCCTAATTGAATTCGCGCGATAATCACGTCGCTTCGTCTAGGGGATTTTTTGTAGTTCGTAACCAGGCCGTTGTAATCGTCTCTGATTATGTTGCAAATAATAATAATTGTCAAATGATTCTTGTGACATAGACATATATAGGTAATCATAAAATGCAGACCAATCTCCTCATAAGTCAAAATATTAATTGTGAAATTCGCGACTTACGAGTAATACGTTTCATTTTCGACAAAGCACTTTGCTTCCTGCCCACATCTTTTATTTTCATTGCTATTGATACCCGCAAAATAGGTCTTCCACACTTTCCCGAAAGTAGAAACTGAGTGGTTGTGTTCGTCCTGCGTATCTGGATCCTCGGTCACTTGCGTCGTTAAATCGCGCGATGGTCGCGTATTCACGTTCTATTAGGATACCCAGATTTTGTGATTGCGCGACCACGCGATTTTCGCATAGCTCATTCGCGCGATAATCGCATATTTGCGTTGTATTAGGACAACGCCTAATACTACAACCTCTTAAGTCAAGAGTGAATGGATAAGTGGGCTTCACCGTCGACCACATCATCGCTTACCATCAGGTGAAATAGTGATTAAGCGAGAGCCTATCAATAAAAAAAATTAAAATAATACTATGGCCTGAACTGAATAGCCCGCTTTCTTCTCATGGTGTAATGAAAAAGAGATCGGATGCCTTTATAGTAAACTTTTTTTTTGCTTCCCTGTTCTGTCCTACATCTGGGCAAAGAATTTGAATTCAGATTCTGCTTAGCAGAATTTAAACTTAAATTATGGTTAAAAACTTATAATAAATTAGTGTGTTCAGTTTGAAGAGTATTTTAAACTGCTGAAAACTTTTCAAAGAGACTAACTACTTCAGCCATCACCACGACCGGTCCATGTGGCGACACATGGGCCTTTGTTCAACAGTGGACGTCTTTCGACTAAAATGATAATACGACCGCAAACCGGAAGACGATGCGTTTGAAGGCCTCCCGCTAGGTGGACCTTGACCTGGTTAAGGTTGCGGGAATACGCTGGATGCAAGATGGTTTGGGATCGGGTAATGTGACGACGCCTGGAGGAGGCCTATATCCAGCAGTGGACGTCTTTCGGCTGAAATGATGACGATGATGACCATCGCCATCACTGTTATCGAATTAATTCAAATGCTACTTGTTTAAAACCTCAGGTTGTATTCAAAGAAGGCTGATATCAATTACCTTAAAGAGAGGAAGTAGAAGATCTCGACGAGGCTCAAGAACGAGAACCCCAGGAACAAGCCCAGCAGACCACCGCAAGCGGCCAGGAAGTCGATGACACCGTACAGCTCTGAACGACGCATTGATAAGAACCTCGGCTTCTTGAAGTACATGTCTAGCTTGGAGAAGTTCAACCTGGATAGTTGAAGAAAATATTAATATTATGTTTGCTCGATAATAAAAGAGAATAGAACATTAAAATTATCATCATCATCAGTCTTTTCGTGATCACACTGCACACACATTTTCCTGAGCACACAGGCCTCCTCTCTGTCAGAGAGCATGGGCCGTAATCCACCACGACGGTCCAGTACGGGTTGGTGGAGTGCAAAAAAAAACAGTTTTTTTTATCCTCTCAGCAAACCCTTTTATTTCATACCCATATCATGGAGTCGCATAAAAAGTAACTGGTCGGCCATGTTGAATTTGCTCTGATATTCCTTAAAAATCTGCTGACTAAAACTAGACATAATGCCTTACTCCTTTTCTGGATATCGCTGCACATGCTGAGATAGGAGCCTTTTTGGTCTCGCACGGGTTTTTTATTTTATTATTGTTTAATTGTATGCTTATTTCTGGTGTCTCCTGTGTGGGTCACAAATAAATATTTGTCTCTCTTTCTTTCTTTATAATGATTAACATTCTTTTGTACTAGTAAGTAAGTACTTACTTCAGGGTGATTTGTCTCGTTTAAATGGGTAGTTCTGCTAAAACACTAAGCTTCATTAATTCTTACCCATTAAACCAGTCAACATTTTTGTTTGAAGCTTTAAAGTAGGTCTCCATTAACTGCTTCAGCTTAAAATCGGTCTTCAGTATTTCAGCTTCATAGTCTATACTGTTACAAGCGGGTAGGCAATGACATCTACTGGTACTATCTTTAATTCGCTCCTGGCTTCGCATTTTTTCTGGAATATTATATAAAACAATATTCCTTCAGTTGCTGAACAATGAAATATTAAGAAATTTTTCGGAAACTTACGTCTTGCGAACTTCGTACAATTCTCATGTTCCAGGGTGCGGGTGCAAATTTTTTCACTGCTTACATCTAAAAACAAAAAGAAGGATAGGTATAGCAAAAATTACGAACTTGTAAAACATTGGAAATATTGAAGGAATTTAGTATTCTGTTCTCGAAGCAAAAAAGTAAAAAAAAACCGCTCAAATGCAAGTCGGACTGGCGCACTGAGGGTTCCGTACAAACAGCTACATTCACTAGCATAATTAGATAAATAGGTCAACGGGAACTACTATATAGGTCTTCGACCCAAAACCTATAGGGTACTTCCGGTTAACCTAGAATTGACAATTTTGGTTAAAAGCAAGGTCCTACAGCACAAGTAAACGGAAAATTCTGAAATATAAAAAAAAGTTGAAAACTAAGGTAAATTTTCGTACTTACAAGTTTTCGTGAAAATCTAAATTTGCCCATATCTTTTTGTCGTTTTGACTCAGACCTTGATTTTATACACCTAATAGGGACTATAGACTCGTTCAACTTGCTAGGTCCACCCGTTCCTGAGAAAATCAGTGGTGACACACGGACAGACGGACAAGAGAGTGATCTTATAAGTGTTCCTTTTTTACCTTTTGAGGTGCGGAATTCTAAAAATGCGGTTTTGAAGAATATAATAAGATAAATCTCGGCCCGCATTATCCTTTTCGCAGCCTATTGCACCCTATCACTTGTGCTACAAGCACAGATTAGTTTAAAGATAGAAATAAAAATTACTTACATGGCATGTGGAACTCAACACATCCACATATTTCATAAGTTATATTCGAGAGGCATTCAATCATACAGTTACTCGCTGAATAAAGGCTAAAATATCTCAGGTATCGCTCGTCAGGGAAATAACATTGACGTCTGAAACCAAACCAAATAATAATAAAATTAAAACTTGCTGTTCGTTAGAAAACCCATTTAATTTGAATTCATTGGATCACGAGGGTGCTTAACAGTAAATTGATCCGCCATCTTAGGGAGTTCGCGATATTGGATTTAGAATGCTGTTACTTAGCTACTGCATTGTCATCCAAACTAAACGTGTACCCAAAATTTAAGCTGAATTGGTACTGAATTAATTACTGTTGCAAGGTTTCGCTCATACATATAGGTACTAACTATCTAACAAGGCAGTTTAAATAAAAGCTTATAAAATGGGAAAAATTCAATGACATGGAACTGGTTATCAAAAACTTACACTTCTGGGTCATAACCCCTCAAACTCTCTGATGTGTTGAGTACGTTGAAACTGAGAGCCATTGAGGAAACCTGATTGTTTAACACAGCATAGTAGTACAGTGAAGACTGGGGCAGATCGATTGGATGGTGAATGTATATCTGAAATTGATGATAACACTTTTAATGCCACTTTTTATTATTTGCAGATATCTTGAGTTTGACACGTCATGACGACACAAACTTAGATTTTCTAAACTCTTATTTTCATGTAACTACAGCTGATCGTGGAAGGAAAAAATCCTTTACAGAGTACGCAGTTTTGTCCGATACACAGATCAATTTCAAACGGAAGACGAGATCATAGATCTTCATCATTTCAGACTATAGACGTAAGCCACCTCCAAGTGTCACCATACCGATCGGTTCTGTGCGTCTCGCATCCAGCGATGCGGATGGCCGATGGGGCCAAAAAGTACTGGAGTGGCGACCGCGAACTGGCAGACGCAGCGTTGGAAGGCGTTCTTCTAGGTGGACTGATGACCCGATGAAGGCTGCTTGATCATGGATGATATAATTATAAGATAAGCTACTGTCTTGTCAAGAATTAGATCGACCATATTGCCATCAGCTCCAAATGGCGTTCTTCATTGCTTGATGTCCGTAACCGTAGGGGCGCCGATATAGATAGTGACCATCATTTGGTAGTTGCTGAAGTTCGGCTCAAGGTAGCGGTAACCCGTGCAACTGGAGAACCCGGCAAGGTAGGGCGAAGGTACGGTGTGAGCAAACTTTTTAACTTGGACACCCGTAAGGCGTTTCGCCTTGATCTACGCAATCGGTTCTCTGGACTGGAGGATGCTACAGACTCAGTGGACGAGGAGTGGAGCCGCATTAGAAATGCCTATACAGAGACCAGTTCCGTGGTCCTTGGACACAAATCAACACATGCGCGCGAGGACTGGATGTCACTTCACACGTGGGGCCTCATTGAGGATAGAAAGAAATTATACCTCAAACTGCTTGAGACCCGTGATGATGCCGAACGAGCCGACCTTAACGCTCAATACCGCCAGAAGCGCAAAGCGATTTATCGCAGTACGCGTGCAGACAGAAGGCGGTGGGCTGACGATATTGCTGATCGTGCTCAACATGCTGCGAACACCGGCATGAAGGAGCTGTATAAAGCCACGAAGACCTTGGAGGAAACAGAGGGCTTAAGAAGAAGCCGCTTAAATCCAAGGAGGGGCAGCTTATTGCGACGTCGGAAGGGCGGCTGCAACGCTGGCGCCAGCACTTTGAGGAGGTCTTCGGATCGTTGACATCTTTGACACCTGACGCGCTGCGGATAGGTTCTGTGCCTACGGAACGCCTGATACGGAACCACCGTCAGCCTCTGAAGTGACTGAAGCGATCCTCTCTTTGAAGGCTGGCAAAGCACCTGGACTCGACCTGATTACGGCGGAAATGTTACAAGCCGACTTAGCCTCCGCTGTCGACGAGCTGACGCCTTTAATTGAAAGGATATGGACCGCTGAAGAACTCCCGGACGACTGGAACAAGGGACTTTTAATTACCGTGCCCAAGAAATGTGATCTCAGTAGTTGCGATAACTGGAGGGTCATTACGTTGCTGTCGACTCCCTCTAAGGTCTTCTGTAAAATAATCCTTGATAGGCTGTCGAGGGCTGTTGAGCCTCTTCTGTGCGGGGAGCAGGCGGGTTTCCGTTCGAGCCGCTCATGCTCAGACCAGATCAACACTATTCGTATCATTCTTGAGCAGGCATCAGAATGGCAAAGGGAAATTTATCTTACTTTTGTCGACTTCGAAAAGGCCTTTGATACGTTGAAGTGGTCCAGCATCTGGTCCCGCCTTTTGGACATTAGAGTGCCGTCAAAAATAGTCCGCCTATTGGAGAGCATTTATAGAAAATATTCCTGCAAGGTGACTCACGAAGGCCTCATTTCGGAGGACATCGCAGTGCACGCTGGTGTCCGTCAGGGCTGTCTTCTTTCGCCCCTCCTTTTTATAATCGTTCTCGACGGAATCATGTTGCGCTGCTCTACGGGTGCGAGACGTGGAAGATAACAAAGGACATCTCGCGCCAAATCCAGGTCTTCGTCAACCGATGTCTTCGTTGCATCCTCGGAATTTACTGGCCCGAGATCATCTCTAATGTAGAGCTGTTGGAGAGATGCAACGAGACCCCGATAGACCGCCAGATCAAGCGGCGTAAATGGAGTTGGATTGGTCACATGCTCCGGAGGGATTCCGATCACATTCCTAAACAGGCCTTAGATTGGAATCCTCAAGGAAAAAGGAAGCGAGGCCGTCCCCGTCAATCTTGGCGACGTACCGTATTAGCTGAGCATTGGAATGGCGTGGAGCGAGGTGAAGCGCGAAGCTCAAGACCGGTCTCGATGGAGGACTACTGTGGAAGCCCTCTGCCCCAGCTAGGGGACATAGGATCTTAAGTCAAGTACTGTCTTGCTGTTTCAAAAAGTAAATGATTGGCGCGAGTTTTTTTTATGTCTATTTTTTATGTAGGTAATAAGGAATTTACTTTGAAACCAGAGCTGAGACCGTTACAGATGTGGTCACGTTCGTCAAGTTCATCTTGCAAAATTACCTCAATGTCAGGACTTTTGCCATTTTCCTGAAACAATCCAGATGTTAAAATGTATTCACAGATTTACCATCAACATAAACGTACTTTAACAAATTTCTCGTGGTCTGGCTCCCGTAGTAGACTGCAATCTTATAGCATAGCATCCATAGGAAAACTGCCATTTTAAGGCATAAAAAAGAAGTCTAAGATAATCAGCAAAATGTGAAACTTCATTTCAGTTAAAGTAATCGGATTAACCGGTTCGCTACCACCTATATATAGAAGTTCAACAGCGAGGCCAAATATGTTTTTTTTTTTATGAACTTCTAAAGTGATCAGTTAAGATCATTATTATTCAATTTAAAAAATCTTGAAATAGTGAAAGAATTTAATCAAACGGTTTCTATTTAAAAAATTACATTTTAACAGTACACACTTTTTGAACCAGTAGAATTCATGTGTACTTTCTTAATTTATTTTAGAGATCGGTGAAAGAAATCATCATGAGAAAACCTGGACTTATACAGGGGTAGTTTTTCAAGTGTGCCAAAGTCGAAACTATAAGAAGTAGCGAAAAGGACTCAAAGGATTCACGGAACCGATTTTGATGAAAAACTAAAATGTAGTCTTTAAGTTTGCCGTAAGTATGACATTACTGCCCAGAATTTGATCCTTATTTTTTTTCCAAAATCAACGGGTTCGACGATTCCTGGCAAGGAATATTGATTTTTTTTAAATCCAATTATGCAGTTTTTGTTTTAATCAAAATCTTTGAATGCTTTGCGCTATTCCTCATGGTTTCTGATTTGGCTATCCACGCCCACTTGGAAATCTCATCCTGTATACAGTTAAAACAAGTTTGACATGGCCATCCCACCTTGAGCAAGCGTGGTGATTAAAGCTCGTGCATTTTCTGTATTAAAGAGGCCTTTGCCCTGCATTGGTACTGTAATAGGCTGATATCTGTTCTCAATTGTAAAACTTACACGTCCTGGAGCTGGATAAACATCGGGATTTTCTAAAGATTCGTTAAATCCCCCATCCACAGACCAACCTTTTATAGGTCTTGTTGTGTACAAGTATTCGTAGTCTTTCTGTAACCTGTGAAATTAACGAATGTGAAATTAATACTATAAATGCGAAAGTAACTCTGTCTGTCTGTTACCTTTTCACGCTTAAACCATTGAACTGATTCAGATGGAAGATTCTTTGAGACTTTGGAAAGGACATCTGATAGTTTTTATCCCGAAAATCAACCTTAAGGCGCTTAGATTCCCCAATGTTAACGCAATAGGCCGTGCCCCGCTCGGAGCCAGAATATCAATATGAACCACCTTTTGGGTTGTTTTGTTTGCAAAAATATTCGTTGATTTACATATGCTATTTCATTTATGGAGAAATTCTAGCCATCAATTATTCTGTTTAAAAATATTTTTAAACATCCAAGTCGTTTTGGAGGAGTATCCAAAACTACGAAAAAATAATAAATTGTTATTTTTTTTTAGCATTACTATTATTATTTCGTTTATTCAATTTTGTGCACATTTCATTTTAAATTTTTAAATATTTCTTTATAAAAACAAATCATAAAAAAAAACATTTAAAAATATAAAAAATAATGGTTTTGCGCCGGTGTCTGGAGCAGGGTCCAAGCTACCGGTGGTTAGGGCTCCAGAGACAGGAACCTCCTCACGATGCGAGCCGTATCGAGGAGTACTGCCTTCTGTATCAGGCCCTTGATCCAACCGCGCAATGACAGCCTCGACAGATGGTCGTCGAGACTCTTGGCCATCAGGCCGTTGGCCGTAACGACAATCGGCACAATGATCGCCGAGTCCACATTCCACATGTCGACAACCTCGTGTGGCAAGTCGAGATACTTGATTTGTTTCTCTTTCTCAGCTTTCACTTGGTTCTCGTCATGTGGGATGGTGACATCGATTATCATTGTGCGGCGCGCTAATCGGTCTATCACCACTATATCCGGCTTATTGGCAACAATAGTCCTATCAGTGATGATAGACCGATCCCAGTACAACGTGACATGGTCATTTTCGAGAACTGGGTCGGGCACATACTTGTAATACGGTACCTCAGAATCCACTAGATTGTACTTCAAAGCAAGTTGCTGGTGAATAATCCTGGCCACTTGGTTATGCCTGTGTAAGTACTCGCCGTTAGCCAGACGAGAACAACCAGAGATAATAATTATGTCTGATGGATTCACCCGGACGGTGGCATGCCCTACACACGTCAACCGTCAACCTTTTCACCCGTCTATTATTATTATTATTATATACTTTATTGTACACCACAAAAAAAACATACAGTAGTGTACTATTAGTTACACGAAAAAACCACTTTTCTCAAATAATGTACATGTTTCAATAATAAATAGTTAAATATTTTTTTCAAACCTTATAACCTAGCCGTTACTAAGGAGTATGCCTTAGAAAGTGTCCGTTTTACGGCACTAAAGTGGTGGTAGGCCCTTAAGGGGGTAGAACTTGTATGGTAAACCAATAATTTCTCAAGTTGAGTTGAGATTAATGAAAGCTCGGCGTAAAGAAAATTGTTTCTAAGTCAGAATTATGGATGCCCCCAATTTATTAGTCAGATTTGCCTAATTATTTCATTTTGCGTCAAATCGCATCCGATTAACGGCGATTTGTGACGCAATTGTGCATAAAATTCGAAACATTTTACTTAAGTAGTGCGGAGTTTTTAGAATGATTTCGGAATAAATTCAGATATTGTAAAAATCACTGTAAATCTGTTATTGTGTGCTCTTACAGAGATCATTTTATTATTTGACCCAAAGAAGGGATTTTGGTCCTGGTTTGGTTGACGACCATTTGGGATAAACATCGTAGCGAAAGGTAAAGTCAGCTAGAAAAATTACTGTGAAATTTGAATATAAAAATTCCATTACTTGTTCAATCTAAATATGTCTTCAGCTGCAAGGGAATTCATGCTGTAACATAATCCTTCGCTGGTTAAAACCCTGTCAAACAAGTTTTTACATGGTGAACCTACGCCACCAACAAAACACTGTCCAAACACGTCATTGTAATCTGGAGCCACCTGTAAGTAAAACGAAAACTAATTTATTCGAAGATACAGTACGTTTGTAATAGCGATTTTAGAGAAGAGGCTGGCACCTGCAGCTCCACCCACACTGATTTTCTTTATAAATTATGGCATCTGTGTTATTCTGATATTATACTTTACTAGAACAATCGCTATAAGAAATGTAAAACAACTTACGGTGAAGGCGTTGATACATAACAAGCTATTAACTATCAATTTAATTGAAGAAGCCTGAGTCGAGTGGAAGAAATGCAATATTTACCTTCAAAATATTTTTGACGACAGAAGAATCAATAGTGTCATTTGGATATATTTTATCCACGTCAAAGAAAAGAGGGGTATTGCAAACACTTGAAATACCGGCAAACATGGCAACTCTTTCTTTCATTCTGCAAAAAAAATATGTATGAGTTAGTCTCAAAGATCGAAAACGCACATTGGGCGAAAAAAATAGCTCATAACGCTTTTTGGCTTCTTCAAACGGCCACAAGGCGTATTTCGGATTGTGCCAGTTTTAAAACTGGCCACAAAAAAATGCCAGAAGGCGTTCTGAGCTTTGACTAATGCAACCACAACGCGAATTCGTGACTACCAAAGGGGTGCCAACGAGAATTTGTATATTTTTTGTCTCAAAGATCGAAAACGCTCATTGAGCGAATAAATAGCCCAGAACGCGTTTTGGCTTCTTCAAACGGCCACAGCTCTAATTTTGGATTGTGGCAGTTTTAAAACCCGCCACAAAGCGTTGTGGCAGAACGCGTTCTGAGCCTTGACTAATGCAACCACAACGCGAAACCATAAATATGACAAAAAATATTAATATTCCCTTCGGCGCCCTTTAGTCCGTTGCAAATTGTTGTTGTTCTGGCATTTCTTCACTGCCATAACCCAAAATTCGTGTTGTGTGTTCTGAGGTTGTTTTTGCTCAATGAGCGTTTTTTAACTTTGAGCTTTATAATTGAATTAGAATACATGATCGGCTAACCATAAAAATGGAACAAACTATCGTGATACTCATAGACTAGAAATTTCATAGAATATTAATATTAAAAAAATGTGACATTTACCACAGAATAAATTGAATTGCAACTAGAACAATAACAGTCAGATAAGTTTTACATATATTTTTTCAACATCTTGGCTTTTCTCGGTACCCAGGAGTCCCGTACCTGTAGAAGGCGTACGAGAGGCCGGTGATAGAAATTAACTCGTAGAGGCTCCGTTAGACGCTTTAAATGTTATGTTATTATATAATATAAAATAAAAACCAATAAAACATGTTGCAAAGTCAAACAATCCTAATACACACTGACAAGTCACAGGTCTTGAAAGCAAAACTGACGTTTAAAATAAAACTTACGTATCGTTAATGTCGGCGTTTTGATTCTCTTTCATGAATGCATTTAATATGGATTGTTCTTTAGTAAAGTTGTAAATAGATATTTTACATTTTGACTGTGGACAAATTGTGACTGAAGGAAATGGTACCTGAGAAATAAGTTTTAAAATTAGAATTTTTCTTTTACTATAATCAACCCTGTCTCACATAAGATTTGTAGATGACCTTATGCTTTTCGCTGAAAACTTCGATAACCTCTAATATATGCTTCAAGTCCGTTACGGTGCTTCTTTTATCGTAGGACTTAGGATAAATATGGCCAAGACAAAGATTATGGTAAACTACTTCAGGGATTCAAAGCCTCCTGTTAACCGGTATGTCTATCTTGGCCATATTCTCTCCTATGTAAAAGAGCACCAACAAATGGAGATATCGAGAAAAATGCTCAGGTGGGCCGCATTTGGCAAATTAGACGAGATTTTATAATCAGCCTGAATTCCACAATGTCTGAAGACCCGCCTTTATAACCAGTGTGTTTTGCCCACCATGTCATACGGTGTCAAGACTTCGATTCTCACGCAAGAGGCTGTGCACAAGCTGAGAGTTGCACAGAGAGCCATGGAGCGTTCCATGCTTGGCATTCGTTGTTTTTTTTTTTTATATAATTTATTCCGAATTAGACCGAATTCCGAACGTTGAAATTCGAAGACATACTAAGCTCTTTGATATCGGTAAACGGGTAATAGAGTTGGGTGGGACACATGGCAAGGCGAGGTGATGACAAGTGGAGTAGGGGAGTGACCGAGTGGCGTCCATAGACTGGCAGAATAAATGTTGGTCGTCCAGCGGCGAGATGGGTAGACGACATTGCTACTATAATGGGGCAAACCTGAATGAGATTGAGAGAACCAGGAGCATGGGGAAAAGCACAAGAAAAGAGAGGCCTATGCTCAGCAGTGGGCCAAGTCGGGCTGTGGATGATAATTTTACTCACAGTTGGATGTAGGCAACATACTGTTGTACAGTCGTATTGTTGCCCCCGAAGGGTTATGCAAATATGCAGCTATATTGTAGTACTCCTACATTTCGCAAGTTATTATGTAAAAGGGGGGAAGCTGTTGCCATCAACCGGGTACAAGTCCAAACTCAGGTCTGATTGAAGTACCAGATGGCTGTAAAACTTCGCCTGACCCTTGGGTCAGGCGAAGTTTTTTTTTTAGTTCAAGTCTTGGGTTTGATTCTTGAATCAAACCCAAGACTTCCTGCTTAGCATTAGCACTTGCAACCAATGAACCAATGAAAATTGTATAAATCCATTTTAAAATATGGTTGGATGGTTTTATTGATTCGCAATGTATTGATATATTTCGAAGTGCTTTGTTTCTATTGTTTATAAAATATATATTTTTCTCTCTTATTTAAATAATCTGTTGAAGGTCACAGGAATCGGCTAGAATTAGTGACAAATGATCAGTTTCTTTTAAGCAATTTTAGAAGAATTTCTATGAATCTTTCAAAGAATATAAATATGTATTGATGAAGTTGTACCTCATAGACCGGAACTAGCTGCTCACTGACGGTTACAATGACTGGACTGGCCCGCCATTTGGTCCATGACTTACTGATTAAGAACAGACACAAGGACACGCTGATTATGAACGTTATGAACCAGAAGATTCTGAAAAATAAATACAAATAGAATCGAAGAGGTGTCACTGCATGTGTTGCATAAAGTTTTAATAAAACAATGTTTATAAAAATAAACAATTAAAAAAACTTTTTTGCAAAAAAATACTTCCAAATGAAAAAACTACAAAGTGAAAAATAACTTAACTTTTGGAAGTCGGTGTCTTTCGTAGGTACCATTTTTTTGCGATATGGACACCGACTTCCAAAAGTTAAGTTATTTTTCACTTTGTAGTTTTTCATTTGGAAGTCGGTAGTATTTTTTTGCAAAAAAGTTTTTTTTACTTTTCCCTTTTTAGTTTTACCTACTTAATAGCAAGTTGTTTATTAAGGTCCCTATAACTCCAGAATAGATTAACCGAATATTAAGAAACCTGAACATAACCGGTGAAATGAGAGATCTGTGTACCCCTTTAGAGCGTACTGGCGTGATGTTATGTTATGAAATGGTATAAACAACAAACAGACATGCGATTGCAGCAATCCCGAGAGTGTTGCCGTTATTTATTGAAGAGTTATGTTGTGTATCGCCGAAGTTCTTCATCAAACCTTTACCAAATTAAAATGGGACCAATTTCGAAACATGCTCTTTCAAACTAAAAAAGAATTTTCGAAATCGGTCCACAATTGACAGAGATATCGGTGAACATACACATAAAAAAAAAAAAAAACAAACATAAAGTCGAACATAGAACCTCCTCCTTTTTTTGTAAGTCGGATAAAAAAATAAAACTAAATACTCAATACCTTGGATTAATATAACAAAGCTGTATTATCATTAAAAAGAAAAAGAAACGAACTGAAGACGTTATAAGAACAAAAATTGTTTATAGTACAGTTCATATTTAGTATAGTTATAAAATTACAAAAACATCGAGCAAGGTGAATGTTTCAATTACATATTAAAAGAGTTCAGCAACATTAATGTATCAACTCATTACTTTGTGTAATTTATTACCTCACCATTGCCCCGAAAACTATAAAAATACGATATATTGGCTCATTCTAGAACCAATAATTCGACATCCACCAACTGCACTTGGCTCCGTGTCACAGAGTGCTCTGTGTCCTGAAGTAGAAACATTAACTAAAGGCTTGTCACTACTTACTTTTCGATGAAAGTAAGTCCACTCCTGGTCACATACGGAAGACCATGCAGCGTTGTATTATTGGCGTAGTCATACATCAGTTCCTTCACCAAGAGTCTCTGTCGTTTTCGTCTAGCTTTACGAATACAAATATCTCCGTATACATTGGTAACGATAACTACTTCGTTTTGGTCCCTACAAAAATACATGTGTTTTAATTTTCCATGTAGTAATTACATTTATTCAATTTTAATAGATAATTCATTCATTCATTTATAATTTGGCAAAATGGGCGATTATTGGTCCATTGCACGCCGGGTGCGATTGCAGTGCTCCTGTACAGACTGTACCCCATTTGGTGTAATGTCCCGACTGTCCATTCACTTCCACCTTGGATGACCTGTATAATGCATCTGACGCTGCAATAAACGTGGCCACCTACTGGGCTCAAATACTTCGATCAAATGTACCATCGAAACGAAAAAGAAGAAGAGTAGATAATTTAATTAAAATAGTAGTCTCAATATCCTTTAATTGTGTTAGTAAGTACTAATAGTAGAAAACATTCAGGAGATTTTTTAGTAGTTGGGCAATAATCTCAATTTTTGGAGTACATTATCATAGAGGCTCTAAAACGTGTTTTATTGTTGGTGTTACTATGAAATTAACTAAAACATTAGAGAATAGAACCCTATTGAGTTAGTTGAGAAGGCTTTTGTCCTTTATAAATGTTGTTTATTTTTAACAATGGTTAAAAATAATAAATAAGTATACTTTTAAATGGTTTAATTGAAATAATTTGAGTTTGAGCTTATCTGAATAAAGGTTATTTGTTATAAAATTTAATAAACTTGAATTACTATTATAAATATCATCCTCGTGCAATTTTTTTTTGTCAACTCAATATTGTCTTCTTCTTGCATACATCTATTTATTCAATATTCACTGCCCTTCTAGCCATTTCAACGAGTATAATAAAAATTTAGAGTATTCTCTATCCTTACCCGGATTAAGTATTTGTTAAACTTTGCTTTATATTTGAGAACAGATCTATGAGTCATATTTATATGATAATGTAATATAAACATATGAAACCTTTTGTCTTTGATAAAAGATTTTTGACATTAAATTTGTTGTTAGGTAGGATCATAGAAACAGGTCTTGACATATTGATGTTAATTTCCTGATAAAAATCCGTCCATATTCTAAATTGTTAGGTAATAAATTATTGTGATGGTTTTATATAAGTGGCATTATAAAATTGTTGTTGGCAACGCTGCTGTACTGAGTAAAATAAGACAAGTGGCTGCAATACTGCTGGATGGCAAGGAGTTCATTGCAACTAAATATGACAAAAACAGGATCCAAGAACTATGATAATGTAATACACAGATATGATTCTAGAGTTAATATATTGAGGATATGAGATAGTATCCTATGTATTATCCTAGATAAATGATAGTGTTATATGCCCCTTTAGCCTGAAAACCTGTCAAGCTACCTGTAGCATTAAAGTAAGGTTTGTCACGATCGTAATCCATACTCAATTAAGAAACCGACCCCTAAAAGAGACTTCTTCAAGCATAAGAATTAAATAACATGTACTTACTCCATTTTCGCCAATTCCCACTTTCCCCGCGTCCTTTCACCAATACACTGTTTTTGCAACTAAATAAAAATTCGTGTGTGAGACAATTACTATTTAATTAGGTTAATGGTTGTCCGCCACATAGAACCTGAGGGAGTCTTCAATTCTATATCAGTTTATTAGATCAAATGTAATTAGACCCATACTTTATAGTGATGTTTTTTGCTACATGAATCTTATATTTATAGTATTATTTACTAAATAAAAAGTCCAGCTCTTTGGTAATTTCATCCCACTCGAACTCCTCTACCACATATACCTATAGATAATCTAGGGATTGTGCTTTACTTATATTTATCACAATAATATATTGGTTAAGCATGCTAAAATGAAATTAGGCTAGAGTATATCTATCTCATGTCAGACATCTAATGAGCCAAACTCACGACCCAATGGATCCCTCTTAATACCAAAACGTTTAGTTCGTATGGGTGGAATGTCCACCATGTACCGATGGCGCATCACCGTAGGCTTTATAGTCTTATAATGAATTAGGTCATGCAATTCTATCGCACACTCGCACTGAGATGTAACCGATAAAAACCGACAATCTGGCAACTCGGCGTCGATGTTTAAGGCTTTGGAGCTTTGACTCGACCAGTGCCTCATTGCTGATGACCCTCTTGGCCCATTTTTTGATTGACTCTGGTGCATCAAGCTGGTATTTGGCAGATCCGTCTCAGAGATGAGAACAGTACTCCAAGTTGCCGAGGACTTTACATTAACTGAACCAAAAGTGCAAGTTTTTGATAATTACATGTATTCATGTAAAATTGAGCTTGCAGGCAGCTGTTTATTTTTATTTTATTTCCCGCAGCGCAACCCTAGCCATCTGTGTCACACTTTTCAATTAACTAATATTTTAGTTAATTAGATAATATATATAACAATATTGACCTTGATGTTTCATTACCAGTTCATCACTTCCTATAATTATGCTTTAGTAGCTGATGCACGCAGCTTCGCCCGCACGGAGTTATTACTTCTCCAAGTAACTTTACATTATCTACTAGATTTTCGTCGTGGCTTTGATTTCGTTTAGAATATTCTCCAAAGATTGTTTGAGTTAGTTATTTAGTTTCCTGAGCACCACGATCTCCGAGGCCCCCGTCCCAGAGAACCCCGAATACGATAAATGTGATTACATTTCTTTTTTCTATTGTTTTCAAGTTATTCGGCCGACATAAAAAGTGCTTAAACAAACTTTTTTTTTTGTACACATACATACATACATAAACTCACGCCTTTTTCCCATGGGGGTAGGCAGAAACTACAGAACGCCAACTGCTACGATCCTTACATACTTCTTTTGCTTCACACACATCACATACATCTAGTCATACACACACGTCGGTTATGGGTACTGCGCACTTGGCCTTTCTGAAGAACATCACCTATAAGGTCTATGTATGTCTTTCTAGGGCGTCCCCTCCCGGCGTTTCCATTCACGTCTGCCTTGTAAATACCTTTCGTTAGTCGACTTTCATTCATCCTCTCAACATGGCCAAACCATCTTAACATACCCTTTTCAATTTTAGTCACTATATCTTCTTTTAAACCACAACGTTGTTTTTTTTTTGTAATGTTTGAAATATATAAGAAGAAAGTAGTTTATTTGAAATGTTGTACTATGTCGAATCATACGAGTTGTTTTAATAGAGGTAATTACAGTTTGAATAAAATTTATCCAAAATATTGAAATGTTACACTATTTTCAAATCATACTTAAATATATTTTACAATTTATGACAACAATAATTATTTTAAATTCGAAGTACAGCCGGGCGAGAAAGGTTGTAAAAATTTTACTTTTAACTGACTACCTGTAACTGATTACTATGCTGTTTTATAAAATATAAATGCCTGATAGTGAGACTGTTTTTTCGTATTTTTTTAATTATGTTAATATTCCATTTATAGGAGGTATTTTGATTTTTTGTATTGACATAGGAACTATTGTGCTGCAGCTACGAAACAAATAATTAATGCAAAGTAATCTTTATTATTAACCCAAATAGATTCGATTGGGTTATGTTTCTTAGGATAAATATATGTTGGTTATATACTTATATGTAGGACACAGCTGTGTTTTAATTTGACAGCTTATGATATGTTAAGTTTTAAATGATTGTTCGGAACACGATTGTAAGGTTAAATTACTATGAAGCTTGCTGTGGTAAAGTAGTGATTAAGTTTTATCTAAGGCATTTCCTGTGTAAAAAAGACTACGATATAAGATTGTGAGTTAAAAAAGCCGTAATTTTAGCTTTTTATACATTTCAAATGTTGTCAAAATTACCATGTTTGGCATTTAAACTAGTGAACGATACTTTTCTAGTAGTTAGCGGAAAAGTGGTCACTAGAGCATCTTAGTACTATTTACATTCACTGCTGAATGACAACTCATAATATCCCCAAAAAAATAAAATATTCTAAAACAGTTTCAGATCATGTCAATTTTCTGTGGTCACATCAAGACCATATCAATCCTAACAATAGCTTTCTTAAGAAAAGCTGTTACATCGCTCTTTTCAAAAACAAATGTCCTTTCCTCATTTCTTTTCCACAGTATGCGAACGCTAACAGGACTTTATTCTATCCCTTTGACCAACTAAGAAATCTCCAACTGCAATGGTTATATTCTCAACGGTAAATTCATTGGTTTCTACATCATTATCTTCCTTTCTTTTAGTTCTACAGCCAACTTCAAACCTTTTCTGAATCCACCTAGCCTTCTCCATACAAATCTAAATCTAACTTCGTCTAGCCAGTTTCATTAGTGACAATATATTAGTTAATCAATACAAATCAATACATTAGTTGGGCAAGGGACTTAAAACAAGACGCTAAGATTAGAAATCTTAGCGTCTTGTTTTTAGTCCCTTGCCCAACGTACAAGAAATTCCCCACTGCACTAAATTGCTCCAAAGCAACGAATTCATAGCATTCTTCGTGCACTCTTTCTGTTCTACAGCCAATTCAAACCCCCTCCATACAAATCTAAATTTAAGTTTATCTAGCCAGTTTCGATAGCTTACTGACCTTTCTTCATTGCTCTTGCAACTGCAAATGCAATGGTCTTCTTCACAACATCAATTTCAAAGCTTTCTACATTATTATCTTCCTCTCAGTTTTTTAGCTGATTCCAAATCATTTCTATGCAGCAATAAGCCTTCTCCATACAAAACTAAATCTAACTTCATCAAGCCACTTTCTTACGTGATTATACATTATTTTTTCTAACCTAACCATACTTCCTTCAATGACTTGCACAACGACTAAGAAATTCTCTACTGCACTGAACTTTGAGTTTCAATAGATTAAATATATACCCTTTTTCAGTTACTTTGATCAACTGGAAAATCCCCAACTGCACCGGATATTACTAAATTCTTAGCAATCTTCATCACTTTCATAGAGTAACCATTCAAATCATATACCTGGATGCCTTCTCCATACAAATCTAAATCTAACTTCATCTAGCCAGTTTCATTAGTGACAATACATTAGTTTTTATCAGCTCGCATTGTGAGCGGATTGCCGCTGTCACTGTTATCACGGCTGTATCTGAGCTGTCAAAAGTATATCATTTGGACAGTCGGTGACCGGTTGCGGCCGACGTCGATCCGCTGATATACTTGGGTACGGTTGGCAGAAAAGTTGTATCGTTATTTTGAAATAAAATAATGAGAGTTTTTTAACATTGTTGCATGTTTGCAATTAGGCTTTTGAGTAGGTTAGACTAGGGTAGGGTAGACTTTCCAAATGTTATTTTGGTTACTGCATTTGGTTAGAAAAGAAACCGATACCAATGTTGGAAAAATCAGGCAGTTGATGATGTATTTCATCATATCCTAGATATTATAATATGAATCATGAAAATATCAATGCTGATTTGATTTTTGTAATGTTTACAGATTGTTAAAGATTCGGTTTCATTAATATATTCGGTATTTTACAAAAACTTACAGGGGTCAGGAGTAACCGAAATTTACAAAAAAATAACCGTTTAAAATCATTATCCATTTCAATATCTGAAAACTTTATTTTCCAGGTTTTTTATAGTATTTGTGATATACAAGATAGACTGATGCCATTTAAGTAATTGCCCTCAGAACCAAGCCTACTAGTATGTAGTGCCTTCACGCGTAACGGACGCTGTCACTCACCTGGAACATACCAGACCTAAGGCAACCATAAATGGGTAAACAATTATAATTTTTATGGAACAAGCAATCGTTAAACGATTACTCCCGACTGCTAACATTCAATCAACCAATTTTGTCTAACGTAAGACTGAACTTAAGCACACTTATTATGTTTTTCTAATGACACCTTAGACGAAGAGTTATGAGCTCCTCGCCTAACATGGCATGTTGTAATCCGTCTGCACATAATGTATTGAAGTAATTACAGTGTAATTAACCTGTACTTTTATTACTACGTAATAATCTGATGACTTGTAAGGCGAAATATGAGCGAACAAATTGCAACAGCACTTGGATTGGCGCTGTATAGTTTATGGCCTAATAAACTGGGCAGTAACAGCAAGGAATGATGGAGAACACTGGTTTAAAAACCAGCTTATCTTAATTAACTAAGATGTGATTAAGAATAATATAATTCTGGTCATTGCATGTACTTTTATCAAAAATAGCAGTTTCAGGCTATAACCGGATTCTGCAAAACTCCTCAGTACTGTCTTCATCGTCTTCTGACTTTTCAATAGTTTAATTTTTCCTTTTGATGATCAAAATATCATCAAAAATTACTTTTATTCAGAATTTCTTATCGTCAGATTCTTCATCTCTCCAACTTATCGATGCAGTTATTTAAAGTTATCTTATCTTACTAATATTAAAATACAAGGATGTATGGAGGTATGTTTGTTACTCAATCACGCCGGAACGGCTTGACGGATCTGGATGCAATTTGGCACAGAGATAGATTATAATAGATATAAAAGATAGTTGTGATCTGTACGACATTATGTAATTTGATTTATATAAAATTATTTTTATTCTTATTGTTTTAATTTAGTTGATTTTTAATTGTTAACTCACGATTCATATTTTCTATTTATAATTTGTGAAGTGGACTGTACTGGTTGTTTGGTTGGAGACTCGTTGAGGAAATGAAAATACTATCGTGATTCGTATCTTCAATTTATTCCCTACTTTTTACTTCTTGTAGAGTGGAAGACCGACTGTGTCTCTGCCTACAAGCGGGCCGGCTTTTATACAAAAACCGCTCGGCGGGAACAATGGCGCCCCTACTTTGCAACTGTATTCAAGCATGGCACCACAGAAATGCCAATTTTATAAAACTTATCTTACTTAAATTTACACAAGTTATAAATTTCCTTAATCTACATACTTAATTCTACATAGGAAAAATATAAAAGGTGTACAAAGGTCAACACAAAAGTCTTAATCTAGATTCCTACTTACTCCAAGTATTTAACTATGACAATATACATAATCTTATCTAATTAGCTACCTTTTCTCTAAATCTTATGTATATTACAAGTTTTATTATACTCCGACTCTAAAATTCACATGGCACATACATGTGACATTTTACGCACGTGGTCATACACGTGGTCATTTCGTGAACATAACGTGGTCATTTATTTCTGTAACAAAGAAGAAAACTGCGAGACAATCCCAACTAACTATCTACCTTTTCTCTAGTTCTTAAATCATTACAAGTGTAGATAGTTTTGCTCACATGGCACCTACGTCAATCCTACTTTAAATATGCACATGTTAATTTCTTAGTTACAAGAAAGCTAAGAGACAATGCTTACGGTACATTGTGTCCGGCCCTACCAGGTAGCTACATTACAAGGGACGGAGTTCGTCTTATTTTCTCACGCCGTTTCGCGTCATGTGGCCACCCATTTTAATTAGGGTCGAGCCGAGCCCGAAACATTAAGCATTGTTTCTATATTGCCGCCATTCATAGACCCGCTAAGAACCCAAGAAATGCTGCAGATATAAAAACAGCCATTAAGGAATTTAGCGTGGGAAGTGTCCATTTCTTAAAATTACCACGTGAGCTGTTGTCGTTTACAGTTCCCCCGGCGCAGCTCGCGTAGCCTCCTTCGTTGACACGACGACGAGCTTGCTCACGGGGCGTCGAAAGGTGCCGGTCCTGGTGCGCACCTCGACGACTCTGATGCCGCCATCCGGTCCGCGATGCGTGCGCTCGACGATTCCCATCGGCCATGTGTTCCGTGGCTCGCCGCAAGGTACCCGTGTGGGCAGATAATTGCGTAGCCACCGTCGCCAGCTTGCATGGCTCGCACGTCCTCATACTTCGAGAAGCGGGCTGAGTTCGGTAGCCAGCTGTCTCGCTCCGTTTCTTTCCTTGTGCTCCTCGTTCTCTGGTTCCTCCGTCGACGGCGTGGGCCACTGTTCTTCTGGCAGGAGCAAGAAGTCCGGCCCCCGAAACCATCTATCCGTGGCGCAGATGGGCGTGTCGACGAGTCGAGTGGCGTCGTCCGCTACGTTGCACGCAGTAGGCAGCCAACGCCACTCTTCTTTCTGGGTCAACTCTGCGATCTCTCCCAGCCGATGCGCGACGAATGGCGTGTAGCGTCGTACGTCGTTATGGATCCAGTGCACCACGGTAGATGAATCGGTCCAGTAGGTCGTCTGGCCGATATCGACGCGGTGCTCCCTCCTTATCGTCTCGGCGAGTCTTGCCCCGATCACTGCGGCTTGTAGCTCCAGGCGTGGTATAGTTTGCGCCCGACGAGGCGCCACCTTAGCTTTGGCAGCCACCAACACGACGTTCAGGCTCCCATCGACGTTTCTTAATCGCCAATAGGGCACGGCTGCGTAGGCTTGCTCGCTGGCGTCGCAAAGTACGTGTAAGTCGACGCGTTCATACTTTTGCGTCACGTTACAGCGCGGTATTTGCAGCTGAGCGAGTTCTGTCAGGCGAGCGAGCCAGGAGGCGAAGAGCTCGTTCTCTTCCTCGGGGATTTGCTCGTCCCACGTCGTCTGAAGGCGCCACAAGCTCTGCAGTATGATCTTCGATCGTATTGTGTAGTGGCTCAGCAACCCAAGCGGGTCGTAAATGACATCACGGCGCTGAGGGCTTCATGCTTAGTCGGGGCGCGCGTTTTCGTTCTTACTTCAGCCGGGACTCGGTTCATGGATGTGTTGAACCCCAGCTCATCGCGCTCTGCGTCCCAATGCAGCCCCAGGATCTTGCTCTCCGGCTGCTCACCTCCCAATTGTGTAGGAGAGGTGGCGTGTAGCTCGGTGGGCACGTCGCATAGCACCGTCTCGTCGCTGGAGCTCCAACCTCGCAGCGTGAACCCGTGCGTGCGCGTGCACTGCCCTCGTTTTCTTGACTGCTCTCCGTGCTTCTTCGGCGTCTTCATAGCTGGCCACCAAATCGTCCATATAGTGACTTCCTTTGATGGCCTCCAGCACCCGCGGGTACTCCTGCCCATGTACGTCTGCGTTGTAGTTGCGTACGTAATAGGCCATGTACGGGGAGCTCGCGGCGCCGAATATCATACTGGTCATCTTGTATTTCCTCGGAGGCTCTTGTCGGTCGTCACCTCTCCACAGGAACTGTTGCGCTGGTTGGTCCTCCAGCCTTATCCTGATCCTCAGGAACATCTCCTGCACGTCTGCTGTAATCGCTACCGCCTTTTTTCGGAACCTTAACAGGATTTCTGGTAGCGACAGCATTGGGTCGGGTCCCTCCAACAGTTCGTCGTTTAGGCAGACGCCGTTGCTCTTCGCTGCTGCGTCGAACACTAGCCTATGTTTACCGGGCTTGTTCGGGTTCTGCACGGCGAAATGTGGCAGATACCAACAGATGGCACTCGCTCGCTCCGACCCATCGCATGGCATCGCGTACCCCTTGTCCAATAGGTTGTTAACCTGCTTGGAGTACTCGGCCGCGAACTGTGGGTCAGCGTCCATCTTCTGCTCGATTTTCTTCAGCCGGCGGAACGCTTGATTGTAGCTAGGCGGCATAGTGACCTCGTCTCGTCGCCATGGCAGCCCAACCTCGTACCCGGTGTCAATCTTCTTGATTGTCCTCCCAACTATGTCGATGGCCCGTTGATCGCTCGCCTTGACTCTCGGCTTGCCTTGTATGCCGAGTGCGTCGATCCTGAAGTGGGCTTCGACTAAGTCGTGGAGTTCCTGGCTGCATGCACCCTTTGTTCGGTCGGGCTCGTACACATGCAGCACGTTCCCTTCTTTAACGATGGTCTTGCGTGGTGCGGTTCCGTGCACCACCCATCCTAGTTGCGTTCTTGATGCTGCCGGTTGGTTAGGGCCGCCGATTCGGAGCTCGCGGGACACTATGCACTCCCAGTGGTCTGTACCCACTAGAAGCCCGGGGCGCGCCAGTTCGTAGCACACCTCTTCTGGTGTCAGGTCCCTCAAGTGCTCGTAGTCCAGCAGCGTGTCGGGAATAGACTGCTGGTGCAGCCGGAGATCCTTCATGGTCCTCGCTCTGACCTTGTAGCTCTCGTCACTCTTCAGTCCCTTCACGTTGATGTTTACGGTTTGGCTGCCCATATCTCGCAGTGACATGTTGACCCCGCTCAGGTGGAGCGGCCGTGATGGCCCTTCTGCCCCGACGCTCGCCGCCAGTTCTTCGTCCACTAGCGTGATGGTGGCCCCTTCGTCTAGGAGCGCGTAGGTCTTGACCTCCCCCCGTGGTCCGGACACGATGACAGGGCACATCTTGAGTAAGACAGCCCGTGGCCCAGTAGCGGGTCGGGTAGCCACGGACAGGACCGCTTCCTCCTTCGGTGGTTCAGCCTTCCCCGTTTCTTCGGTCTGCGCTTCGCGTACCGCTTGATGGAGCGTCGCATGATGCGGGCGGCGACATTGATCCACGCCGCACAGCTGCGCCTTGCAGCTTATGCGCCTGTGTTGCATTTCTGGGTTGTATGACCTACAGATAGTTGTTCCGGCTCTGGGTGTTGTGTATGTGAGTTTATATGTTTGTAAACGCACCCACGATACAGGAAGAAATTCCTAGTGTGGGGCAACGTTTTTTAAGATAAAAAAAGAAGCAAATCCTATTGGATTTCAGGAAGCTCCATCGTTTTTCTACCGTAAGTGCCTTGTACCGCGGACACCGCGTCAACACGTGGGCTTGCTCGCACTTGGGGCACTTGTCCTTTTCTTCTTCTTTCCTTCCCTCGGTTGTAGTGAACACGCTCGCCTTCTTCTTGAGTGTCACGATGGGTCGAGTTTCCTTTCTCGGTGCGGCGGCGCTTGTAGACGGAGTGTACGTATATCGTAACGCTCGGTCCGCCTCTCGCATTAGAAACCGTGACATCACGACGATTTCCGGATCCGCTGTCCCTTCTTGATCGTAGGCGTAGTCACACCAGCGGGATCGGAGATGCGGGGTGAGCTTGTCCAGTACTTCCCGGGTCATAAAAGGGTTGAACAAGTAACCTCTTCGATCGATTGTTTGCAGCACACAAATGATGTTTTGTAGCTTGACAGCGAAACTGTTGAGTTCTGTGGCCGATGTACTAGGTTTCGGAAGCTTCTTGAGGTCCTCCAGTGCCCGGTCGATGATGACTTCCGGTCGTCCGAAGCACTGCTCAAGGGTCTTCATAATGACGCCTGGATCAGTGGCCGTATGTAGAAGGGCGGCCACGGCGTCTCTTGCTTCTCCTTTGAGGCAGCTTCTTAGCCTTTGTACGTTCTCGGCTGCTGTAACCTGGTACATGTCTGTCGAATCTCGTACAGCCGCCTTGAATGGCAGCCACTCGTTGGCCGCTCCGGAGAATGTAGGTAGCTCCGTATGCCTAGGCCTAGGTCGGGCCATCTTCTCTAGCGTTGCTGCCAAGTGCTCGATGCTGTCCTTCGCTCTTGTGGGGGTCGGCGATCTCGTTTTAGATGCGAAGCGTAGCTTTTTGGATTCACTTGGTCCCTCAGCCCCCCGTGAGTTGAGGGGATTCGTCCTTAGCCATTCATCCACCATTCGATGAGGCTCTTCGCGTGGACGAGAGGGCTCTTGTTCCTCGTGTACGCTTTCTTCATCGTTGATCGGTGACACCTCCACTGCTAGCCTCTTCTTGACTAGCTCTTCTTCCAGTGCCAGTTGCTGGGTCCGGATGGCTGCTAGCTTCTCTGCAGCCTCCAGTTCCGCCATCAGTAGCCTTGTTGTGACGCTTGTCGTTGACCGTTGTGACCTCATTGTCCTGGTCGGTGACGTCATTCGCTGTCGGATCGTGGTGTTTGTCGTCTGTGCACTGGAAGGCCCCGCTGCGCTGTTGTGTGCTGTTCTCGAAACTGGTGATGCTGGTGGGTCTGGTGAGAGTCTTCTTCTTCGCTCCCGTTCGATCAGCTCCGCTTCCTGGCGGCGCGCCTCCTGTTCTTGGACGCGTCGCGCTTCCTGTTCTTGGACGCGTAGCTGTTCTTCCATCTCGGTTGCGTCTCCCTGGCTCCTTGTGAACACCATCTTGAGTCGTTCAGCACGTTCGGTTTAGCACGACGGGTTGGTACCTCTTCGGGTCGGTACTATGGGTGAAACCGGTCGGCTCGGTTTGGTGAGCCGGTCGGGTTCGGTTGGGATTTAAGCTTGTCAGGTCCAAGACCGGTTAGGTTCGAAACCGGTCCTGTTCCGTACAGCTTTGTTCTTACCGCAGACCTTCTTACTTCGTCTGCAGCTCGGTGACAGCCGGGTTCCTTTCTTCGCTCTTGCTGCAGATCTTCGTACTTGGTCTGCAGCTCGGTTGTTCTGGTTGCAGCGGGTTCGTTCTTGTATCCGCTGCTTGATGTACCAGACTGTATTGGGCCTGGATGCCACGGGTTCTTCGATCTTGAATCCGTAGCTCGCTGGACCAGGCTGAAGTGGACTGGTTGCCGCGGATTCTTGGTTCTTGTATCCGTTGCTCGTAGAACCAGACTGAAGTGGACTGGTTGCCGCGGATTCTTCGATCTTGTATCCGGCTATCGAAGGACCAGACTGAAGTGGACTGTATTGGTTGTTCGGTTGGAGACTCGTTGAGGAAATGAAAATACTATCGTGATTCGTATCTTCAATTTATTCCTTACTTGTTACTCCTTGTAGAGTGGAAGACCGACTGTGTCTCTGCCTACAAGCGGGCCGGCTTTTATACAAAAACCGCTCGGCGAGAACACATACACTTTGCAACTGTATTCAAGCATGTCACCACAGAAATGCCGATTTTATAAAACTTATCTTACTTAAATTTACACAAGTTATACATTTCCTTAATCTACATACTTAATTCTACATAGGAAAAATATAAAAGGTGTACAAAGGTCAACACAAAAGTCTTAATCTAGATTACTCCTTACTCCAAGTATTAAACTATGACAATATACATAATCTTATCTAATTAGCTACCTTTTCTCTAAATCTTATGTATATTACAAGTTTTATTATACTCCGACTCTAAAATTCACATGGCACATACATGTGACATTTTACGCACGTGGTCATACACGTGGTCATTTCGTGAACATAACGTGGTCATTTATTTCTGTAACAAAGAAGAAAACTGCGAGACAATCCCAACTAACTATCTACCTTTTCTCTAGTTCTTAAATCATTACAAGTGTAGATAGCTTTACTCACATGGCACCTACGTCAATCCTACTTTAAATATGCACATGTTAATTTCTTAGTTTCAAGAAAGCTAAGAGACAATGCTTACGGTACATTGTGTCCGACCCTACCAGGTAGCTACATTACAAGGGACGGAGTTCGTCTTATTTTCTCACGCCGTTTCGCGTCATGTGGCCACCCATTTTAATTAGGGTCGAGCCGAGCCCGAAACATTAAGCATTGATTTTAAATTACATTTTATAACATTGAAAAAGGCCGACAGAAGATCTATATTGCCGCCATTCATAGACCCGCTAAGAACCCAAGAAATGTGCATTATAAAAACAGCCATAAAGGAATTTAGCGTGGGAAGTGTCCATTTCTTAAAATTACCACGTGAGCTGTTGTCGTTTACAATTTGTATTGTAATTGTGCTTATTTTTATATTTTTTTTTCTTTGGTAAATTAGATTTTTGATATATGATTTTATTTATGAAAGTGCTGTGCACATCTGTAATTTACTTATACACTAGAACAAGACCCTAGAAAATGTATTATGTCCATGTTTGTGATGTTGATGTGCCTTGAATAAATAAATAAATAGTCAGAAATAGCAATTTTTATCTCGGTAATATGTTTCTCGAAATAATTTTCGACTTTCACGTAAGCAATTCTGCTAGCAGAAGTAAGTTAACTTTAATACTAAAACGCTATGAGCTTCCGATGTCTGAACATTATCATTTTCCTGCCTTGGTTTTGTGTTTGATTTTAGCGATCCATTGACGGTTGATAGGAATCAACCGTCACGCTATCACTGAAAGGATTCTCTTTTCATTCATATTATTCCTCACACAATCCATCTATACTTTGGCCTTCCACTCCATCCATTAATACTCATAACTAGGAATATTTTAATCACTGATGTCTAAAAAAAAAGATTATTCTTATATATTACTAGTTTACTTTAAGGCAGACGTGAATGGAAACGCCGGGAGGGGACGCCCTAGAAAGACATACATAGACCTTATAGGTGATGTTCTTCAGAAAGGCCAAGTGCGCAGTACCCATAACCGGCGTGTGTGTATGACTAAATGTATGAATGTGTGTGAAGCAAAAGAAGTATGTAAGGATCGTAGCAGGTGGCGTTCTGTAGTTTCTGCCTACCCCCATGGGAAAAAGGCGTGAGTTTATGTATGTATGTATGTATGTATTTATTACTAGTTTCTGAAAAGTGTTTTATCATCCCAAGGGAATATTATACCGAGAATAAAATTAGCCTGTGTACTATTCCAGACAATAATCTATATATGTCCCAAATTTCATTCAGATCCGTTTAGCCATTCTGTCATGATTGAGTTACAAACATACATGCATCCATCTATCCAAATTTTCGCATTTATAATATTAGAAAGATAATAATATTTTGTCTGCCAACGCTACTTAAAACCCAATCGGCTACCGGATAAAATTTTACGAATCACCCGCCATCATTTTAATGCTATCGTAATGAATGTTATATACGAGCGCGGTTTATCGAGCTTCAGCTTCTGTCTTACCTCTTTTTACTCCGGCGCGTTGGCTGTAATTGATTTAGGATCGATATTACTGTAATTTGAACTGGAAGAGTAATGATGGTCTTAAAATATTGTGTTATTTTACTCGCTATATTATTATAAAATAAGGGAATTGGGTTTAACAGTTAAATATTTTACTGAATGCATAGCTGCAAATGCAAGTTTCGTTTTGGCTATCTAAACATTATATATTATGTGATAAGCTTTAAGTTAGTCCTGTAAGTATTATGCATAATTTAATATGAACTGTTTAAATATATAAGTTTCTCATGGACGTGGTGTTAATAAGCCAGTGTAATTCTTATGAGAAATTAATATTCATAACCGTAAATATGTTACTCGTAGTCTCGTACCAATGGTCATATTATTTGATCCCAGTATTTCCTTAAAAAAATATGCTGCTTCTACTTCAGAAATGTCACAGTATTTTCATACTTCAAGAGCATCTACCAGACTTTTTCTTTATAAAACTGTTGCTTGCTGCACTTACACTTATTCAGTTGTTATTGTTCGTAAAAATTCTTCAAGGTGTACCTCAAGGTATTCTATAGGCCCTCAGAAAATAATGTCTTGAACATTTCCGGTAACACTTGCAACATGTCTTCACATATTTTTAACATTTCTTATTGCAACATCACTGTGAAAATATGACCTGTCAAATTTTGGATTGACATTGTAGTCACCGCCATTCTGTAAGAGAACAATCGTAAAATTAAATTCACGAAATAACGCAGAAAAAGCCGCTGAAAAATGTATCGTGACGAACGAAGGCATTGTTGTCTCACATGCCATTTCACATTTCACGCAGCTCTCCAACAACCATAACTCCAGAACATTTATTACACCGTATGATAGTCGTATCCAGAATTAATATCACCATTGTCTACAAATGTTTCTCTTTTATTTGCCTCGCTATCTGACCGGTAGCCGCATATCCAAAGCTTGAGTTATCTTGATCTGCCGCCCGCCAATCAATCTACATCACGTCACTACTTTAAAAACCAACATATATTTACACTCAATCAACTCTATTATTATCCTTGAGATTAAGAACATAAGGTTGAAAAAAAGACGTTAGCTTTAAAAGTAAAGTTGTGTCCGCTTCGATCGGTCGTAACAATCGATTTTGATTGACAGATAAAAGAAATCGATGCATCGCTTTGTTCGTGGATCGATTATTGTGTCTACGTAATTGGATAACGGTATGTGATGGTGACAGTGCTTGGTGATTTGGAGATGCTTTTAAATTCTAATGGGGTTTGGATAAAAAATAAATTGCTTTAGCCAAATAACAAGCAGTATGCCGAAATGCACGGTGACTCAGGTATATCTGTGAGGTAATTGCACAATTCACACAACAATGCCTTTAATTTTGAAAATTACACATACACATTAGTTATTTATGTTGTCAAATAGACGGTTTCTTTAAAAATTGGTATGGTTTAATTTATATATATATAAAGTGTTCTACTCAATTCAGGTGCAGGTATATCACATAGTTATGTATTTGGCTACTCTCTGCTTCATCTTTGCTATCCATGCCAAAAATTGGGCCGCACCAATGATGTTTTATTTATACTTAGTTAGATACATTTTACTGACGTCTGCGCGGCAATACAAACACAAGCTGATCAGCTTGATTGAATTCAGTCCATCCTGCGTTGTGATCTGTTAATCTACTGAGTGATATAAATAAAGTTCCAAGTTCCATAGGTCCTATGTAGATAGCTAAAGTAAAATATCGCAATGTTTTTATTTCTTTATAATGAGTATGACTTCTCTATTGGTCAAATCTCACTGGGCAGCACTGATTCCAGAAACCACAAATTCATCGCGTACTTTTGCCAATAAAATCATGTGCAGTTGGAATTCGCGATTAGTTTCTCTTTATACCTCTTTTACACCACCACAGTCGGCAAAATTTGATTCATATCCTCGATTATCTTGAACACACACACCGACAGACCAATTTTCCGTAATAATAACCTTATTATAATCACAAAGTTCCCTTCGTAATACCCTCTGTGGTTTTCATATTAAATTATATGTTACTGTTGCCGCAAGGTACGTCTGTCCGTTCGTCCGTCCTTTTTTATTAGTACCTACTTAACTGAGTTTTTTTTTTTGTAATAAATGGTAATGAGCTTTAGTGGCATTGTTCTTGTTCAGTCTCTTTTGTTGCTGGTTTTGAATTTATAAGGTAATTGGTTCGTTTGCATATTTTTTTTTAAAGTCAATTAAAAGTTAAGATTTAAGAGTACACATTTCTGCTCCTTCTTCTGTACCCTTTGCCACTTCTTGTTACTCGGGGCACAGGGTCCCAGATCTAGTAAATTAAATTTGAGCCCAGTATTCCATAACTTTGTTTTATGGAATACTGGGCTATTTGAACGGATCATTTAAAATTTATTCTAATAGAGGGCGCGGTTTTAAATTGCTGAGGCATTGATTTTGGTTTGTACGAAACTGTAAAAACGTGCAAAAAATACTATAAAACAAATCGTCACTGTGTTTAAAGAAAAACATTAGTCACGAACCAATAAAACCCTTTTACTTGCAATTCGCTGCTAACACCATCTATAGCCGTGGAACAGAACCGAACGCGATCAAGAATAATATCAAAATAATCAGCTTAATCAGACGAAAAACTCTAGTTACGTCGGTTTCTTTGTATGGAATGAGGCATCTGTATGCTAATATTATATTATCTGAGAGCGAGTACAGATAACAATCAACTTGCCTAGTTCTAAGGCGCCACTTGTGCCGCTAGTAAGAAGATAGACTCTCTTTCATAGTTGTAAGTACGGCGGCGAAATGTGCAGGCGACATTATTGCCATCGCGGGTAGAACCTGAGGCTGTGGAAAAATTACATTTTATCAACGAAACCGTCGCCAAAGCCATTGGAAACAAATGTATGAAAATACCAAGCACTATATTGAAATGTCATGTGATAAATTGCTAACATTTTGGCATTTGGACCATCGCTATCGCTGGTAGAATGATACGTTGTTTGGAGCCTCAGGGTGAGGTTCGCAGAGGAACGTGGAGAGTACTACAAGGAAAGAGAGAGCTAGGCTTAGCAGTGGGCGATTTCGGGCTATGGTCGATTATAGGGCTTCTTTATTATCATCCATAGCCATCTTCTCGTCCAATTTACCGCAGTGTCTCAAGACAAAAGTCTATGACCAGTGTGTGTTGCCAGTGATCACCTATGGGACCGAGACGTGGTCGCTCACAATGGGCCTTATCAGAAAGCTTAAAGTCACCCAAAGGGCAATTGAGAGGGCTATGCTCGGAATTTCCTTGCGTGATCACGTCAGAAATGATGATATCCGCAGGAGCACCAAAGTTACCGACATTGCCCGAAGAATTGCCCAACTTAAGTGGCAGTGGGCAGGGCACATTGCTCGCAGAACGGATGGCCGATGGGGCCGAAAAGTTCTGGAATGGCGACCGCGAACCGGAAGACGATACGTTGGAAGGCCTCCCACTAGGTGGACCCATGACCTGGTTAAGGTTGCGGGAAGGCGCTGGATGCGAGACGCACGGGATCGGTCAATGTGGCGACGCCTGGGGGAGGCCTATGTCCAGCAGTGGACGTCTTTCGGCTGAAATGATGATGATGATGATGATAGCCTATGGACGATAATGAAGAAGCTATTATAAGTCTTCGTATTTAAATCTGTAGTGGAAAATATTCGTCAAGTCAATATAACTTTATGACTTACCATTCAAAATCAAAATCATTTTTTTTATTTCATATAGGCCTACATGGGCACTTATAAAACGTCGACAATGTGCACGGTTCGGGTTGGTCGTTTCCTATGGAGAAGAACCGGCAAGAAACTCCATGGTTACTCTTTTAAAAAAATGGTTTGGTTTTACAATATTTCCTTGTTACAGCATTAGTACTTAGATATGTGGGGACAACGTAGGCCCGACAATAAGTCGTAAGAAAACAAAAAAAAAAGATTACATATTATTTAAACAAAAGAAAATAAAACGAGTTAAAAAGTTAACAAGCATCTAGAAGGCCTACAATGTTCACACATTTACAAAAAAACGGTAAAGGAATCTATACAAAAGTAAAATAAAAAAAAGACTAAATCTAACATGTGGCACAAATATTGTCATCAGTGCTGTAACTATTCTTAGCAAAGGGCTATGAAGATGATTGAAAACCATTGTAAAAAGAATAATCAAAAGAAAGAAAAAAAACAAAGAATTAATGAGATTGAGAATAGTTAGATACAACCACATATTTGTGCCGTTTATGAGTTACCAGGGAAGCCGCATGCGCAGAAGGAGCTAAAGCCAAAATTTTTATCTTCAACGTAGTCCTTGATTTTATAATATGCTTTTTTAACAAGGACACGTTTGATGTAGTTTTTGAACTTTCCATCGGTCAGTTCTATAACTGACTTTGGCAACTTGTTATAAAAGCGTATACTGTTTATATAAAAAGACTTGCTAGTTTTTGTTAATCTGAATTTGGGTATTACAATTTCGTGCTTACTGCGTGTATTTAAATTATGTAAGTCGCTTCTAGTTTTGAAAAGCCCTCGATTTTTGCGGACGTACAAAATACATTCCAAAATATAGAGTGATGGTAGAGTCAGTATATCAATTTCTTTAAATTTTTCTCTAAGGGACTCGCGAGGACCCATTTTATAGATCGCGCGGATTGCCCTCTTTTGTAAGATGAAAATTGAGTCAACATCTGCTGCTGATCCCCACAGCAGAATGCCATAAGACATAATACTGTGGAAATAAGCATAATATACTAACCTAGCTGTGGCTACATCGGTTAACTGCCTTATTTTCCTTACTGCATATGCAGCTGAACTTAACCTACCCGAAAGAGTTCTAATGTGCGCGCCCCACTGCAGTTTTGAATCGATAGTAATCCCTAAGAATACAGTTTCAGCTATAACTTCAAGACTTTTGCCGTCAAGATTCAAATTCAGGTCTCTTTGTGGTACATTTGGTAAAGAGAACTTAAGACATTTAGTTTTTGTCGCATTCAGTAAAAGATTATTAGCTGCGAACCATTTTGTGAGAATAATAAGACTTTCGTTGACATGTAAGACATCCGTATCTTTCCTATCTATTTTAAAAATTAGCGAAGTATCATCAGCAAATAGAATTATATCCGATAATTTGGCCATCATAAAACGGAGATCATTAATGTAAACAAGAAAAAGGAAAGGGCCGAGAATTGAACCTTGGGGCACGCCCATCTTGACTAGAGACCCGGAGGACGTCACCCCATTAACATTCACTTTTTGCTGTCTGTTTGATAAATATGAAAGCACAAGATCAGCAGCTTGTCCTCGAATTCCGTAGTGGTATAATTTACAGATCAGTGTGTTGTGGTCGACGCAGTCGAACGCTTTTGAGAGATCACAGAAAATGCCAATGGCATCCTGGGACTTCTCCCAAGATTCCAAAATGTGACTGATGAGTTTTACTCTCGCGTCCGTAGTCGACCTACCTTTCGTGAAACCAAACTGCTGACTATGCAGGATCCCATTTGAATTCGTTCCGTTAACATCTGATCCAGCATGATTTTTTCATAGATTTTACTCAATGCTGGAAGCACGGATATAGGTCTATAATTAGAGGGATCACTTAAGTTCTGACCTAAGACTCCTAATACTACAACTCCATGTTTCAAGAACAAAGTTACAAATCATTACTTTAGTCACTTAAAAAGTAACGAGCATCAATTAAGTTCCCACATCAACATCAACTTGCTATCAGTTAAAACCTCGATCATTACTTGGCTATTAACTCTAAGCTAGGTAAGCGAGGATCGCGTTTAACTAAAATAGATGTTAATAAGTGCCTACGATACTCGGGTAACGTTGTACGTAAATTGTAAGCAACCCAGTTAAGACTGACAGAGGTGAGCTACGGTGGTGCAAGGGATGAACGAAACGCGACGAAGTTTTTGCTATCAGCGCGCATAAATGTGTAATCTATACCAATATTATAAAAAGGAAAGATTGTTTTGTTTGTTTGTCCCGAATAGGCTTCGAAACTACTGGACCGATTTTCAAAATTCTTTCACCTATGCAAAGCTACATTATTCGCGAGTAACAACAGCTATAAGTTAGATAGGAGCAAAGCCGCAGGGGCCAGCTAGTTCTTTATAAGGGACTGAAGCTTATCTAAACATGGTCTTGATACCAACACAGTTAACTCTGATAAGGTTAAGGATGGCGCTGGCCCACAACACAATATGGTAGCCACTGATATCTAGTCTTACATTGACTTAGGACCGGTGTCTGTATTAAATATATGGGGTTAAGAACGTGTCATGTAATGCCAAAATTGTACTGATTTTTCAGCTAAAGTAGATTTTGACAAACCTCATTTTAAATTATTCATTCAGAAATCGGGGATTGGAGAGTAAGTTTGCCAATAAAATCTACAATTGATTGATAGTCAAAAATAATGGCGTCAAGGATTAAAAATTTTGATTCTGAGGATGGTTTTTGCAGACTTTCTCTTATCAATAACCGAAAGTAAATAATATCCCTCGCTTAAATCTTATCTTCAGAACCACCCCATCGCATACATCACGCGAAACTCCGACGTAAGCGAGCGTAAGTAAGCGCTAACTAACGCAGGGAAGACTTAGACGCGAAATATTTGCACCATGCAGCACTTAGCGCTCTTATCGCTCGAATAAATCGCTTCAAGCACTTATTTGTTGAAACACCCGGGCACTGTGATTTCGTATGCTTAAAGCGTTGATTGAGATATGTTTGCTAAGTTTCTGAAATGGGGGTTTAAGCGGAATAATTTGAGGGTTGGAGGTTGGTTTATATTAGACAAAATAATAGTAAGTCAGATGAGACGATGATGTGATGTCTTCTGTCAATAAGTCCAGTTTTAAGAATATTATTATGATTAACTCATTCAAAATACGTCGGCTATTAGATATAAGAAGGGGATGATCAAGCAAAGCTCGTGAAGGAAATGAATAACAGTATTTTGCAATAATGGTTAAATGCCATTGACATAATTAACACTAATTATTGAGAACTCTTTGTTCAAACTCTTCTGCTGAAGTAGGGTTACGATTTTAACCGATATGTATTTTATTTATGAGCTTTTAAGAGGGTTTACTTGCTTAATCAGACGAAAAACTCTAGTTACGTCGGTTTCTTTGTATGGAATGAGGCATCTGTATGCTAATATTATATTATCTGAGAGCGAGTACAGATAACAATCAACTTGCCTAGTTCTAAGGCGCCACTTGTGCCGCTAGTAAGAAGATAGACTCTCTTTCATAGTTGTAAGTACGGCGGCGAAATGTGCAGGCGACATTATTGCCATCGCGGGTAGAACCTGAGGCTGTGGAAAAATTACATTTTATCAACGAAACCGTCGCCAAAGCCATTGGAAACAAATGTATGAAAATACCAAGCACTATATTGAAATGTCATGTGATAAATTGCTAACATTTTGGCATTTGGACCATCGCTATCGCTGGTAGAATGATACGTTGTTTGGAGCCTCAGGGTGAGGTTCGCAGAGGAACGTGGAGAGTACTACAAGGAAAGAGAGAGCTAGGCTTAGCAGTGGGCGATTTCGGGCTATGGTCGATTATAGGGCTTCTTTATTATCATCCATAGCCATCTTCTCGTCCAATTTACCGCAGTGTCTCAAGACAAAAGTCTATGACCAGTGTGTGTTGCCAGTGATCACCTATGGGACCGAGACGTGGTCGCTCACAATGGGCCTTATCAGAAAGCTTAAAGTCACCCAAAGGGCAATTGAGAGGGCTATGCTCGGAATTTCCTTGCGTGATCACGTCAGAAATGATGATATCCGCAGGAGCACCAAAGTTACCGACATTGCCCGAAGAATTGCCCAACTTAAGTGGCAGTGGGCAGGGCACATTGCTCGCAGAACGGATGGCCGATGGGGCCGAAAAGTTCTGGAATGGCGACCGCGAACCGGAAGACGATACGTTGGAAGGCCTCCCACTAGGTGGACCCATGACCTGGTTAAGGTTGCGGGAAGGCGCTGGATGCGAGACGCACGGGATCGGTCAATGTGGCGACGCCTGGGGGAGGCCTATGTCCAGCAGTGGACGTCTTTCGGCTGAAATGATGATGATGATGATGATAGCCTATGGACGATAATGAAGAAGCTATTATAAGTCTTCGTATTTAAATCTGTAGTGGAAAATATTCGTCAAGTCAATATAACTTTATGACTTACCATTCAAAATCAAAATCATTTTTTTTATTTCATATAGGCCTACATGGGCACTTATAAAACGTCGACAATGTGCACGGTTCGGGTTGGTCGTTTCCTATGGAGAAGAACCGGCAAGAAACTCCATGGTTACTCTTTTAAAAAAATGGTTTGGTTTTACAATATTTCCTTGTTACAGCATTAGTACTTAGATATGTGGGGACAACGTAGGCCCGACAATAAGTCGTAAGAAAACAAAAAAAAAAGATTACATATTATTTAAACAAAAGAAAATAAAACGAGTTAAAAAGTTAACAAGCATCTAGAAGGCCTACAATGTTCACACATTTACAAAAAAACGGTAAAGGAATCTATACAAAAGTAAAATAAAAAAAAGACTAAATCTAACATGTGGCACAAATATTGTCATCAGTGCTGTAACTATTCTTAGCAAAGGGCTATGAAGATGATTGAAAACCATTGTAAAAAGAATAATCAAAAGAAAGAAAAAAAACAAAGAATTAATGAGATTGAGAATAGTTAGATACAACCACATATTTGTGCCGTTTATGAGTTACCAGGGAAGCCGCATGCGCAGAAGGAGCTAAAGCCAAAATTTTTATCTTCAACGTAGTCCTTGATTTTATAATATGCTTTTTTAACAAGGACACGTTTGATGTAGTTTTTGAACTTTCCATCGGTCAGTTCTATAACTGACTTTGGCAACTTGTTATAAAAGCGTATACTGTTTATATAAAAAGACTTGCTAGTTTTTGTTAATCTGAATTTGGGTATTACAATTTCGTGCTTACTGCGTGTATTTAAATTATGTAAGTCGCTTCTAGTTTTGAAAAGCCCTCGATTTTTGCGGACGTACAAAATACATTCCAAAATATAGAGTGATGGTAGAGTCAGTATATCAATTTCTTTAAATTTTTCTCTAAGGGACTCGCGAGGACCCATTTTATAGATCGCGCGGATTGCCCTCTTTTGTAAGATGAAAATTGAGTCAACATCTGCTGCTGATCCCCACAGCAGAATGCCATAAGACATAATACTGTGGAAATAAGCATAATATACTAACCTAGCTGTGGCTACATCGGTTAACTGCCTTATTTTCCTTACTGCATATGCAGCTGAACTTAACCTACCCGAAAGAGTTCTAATGTGCGCGCCCCACTGCAGTTTTGAATCGATAGTAATCCCTAAGAATACAGTTTCAGCTATAACTTCAAGACTTTTGCCGTCAAGATTCAAATTCAGGTCTCTTTGTGGTACATTTGGTAAAGAGAACTTAAGACATTTAGTTTTTGTCGCATTCAGTAAAAGATTATTAGCTGCGAACCATTTTGTGAGAATAATAAGACTTTCGTTGACATGTAAGACATCCGTATCTTTCCTATCTATTTTAAAAATTAGCGAAGTATCATCAGCAAATAGAATTATATCCGATAATTTGGCCATCATAAAACGGAGATCATTAATGTAAACAAGAAAAAGGAAAGGGCCGAGAATTGAACCTTGGGGCACGCCCATCTTGACTAGAGACCCGGAGGACGTCACCCCATTAACATTCACTTTTTGCTGTCTGTTTGATAAATATGAAAGCACAAGATCAGCAGCTTGTCCTCGAATTCCGTAGTGGTATAATTTACAGATCAGTGTGTTGTGGTCGACGCAGTCGAACGCTTTTGAGAGATCACAGAAAATGCCAATGGCATCCTGGGACTTCTCCCAAGATTCCAAAATGTGACTGATGAGTTTTACTCTCGCGTCCGTAGTCGACCTACCTTTCGTGAAACCAAACTGCTGACTATGCAGGATCCCATTTGAATTCGTTCCGTTAACATCTGATCCAGCATGATTTTTTCATAGATTTTACTCAATGCTGGAAGCACGGATATAGGTCTATAATTAGAGGGATCACTTAAGTTCTGACCTAAGACTCCTAATACTACAACTCCATGTTTCAAGAACAAAGTTACAAATCATTACTTTAGTCACTTAAAAAGTAACGAGCATCAATTAAGTTCCCACATCAACATCAACTTGCTATCAGTTAAAACCTCGATCATTACTTGGCTATTAACTCTAAGCTAGGTAAGCGAGGATCGCGTTTAACTAAAATAGATGTTAATAAGTGCCTACGATACTCGGGTAACGTTGTACGTAAATTGTAAGCAACCCAGTTAAGACTGACAGAGGTGAGCTACGGTGGTGCAAGGGATGAACGAAACGCGACGAAGTTTTTGCTATCAGCGCGCATAAATGTGTAATCTATACCAATATTATAAAAAGGAAAGATTGTTTTGTTTGTTTGTCCCGAATAGGCTTCGAAACTACTGGACCGATTTTCAAAATTCTTTCACCTATGCAAAGCTACATTATTCGCGAGTAACAACAGCTATAAGTTAGATAGGAGCAAAGCCGCAGGGGCCAGCTAGTTCTTTATAAGGGACTGAAGCTTATCTAAACATGGTCTTGATACCAACACAGTTAACTCTGATAAGGTTAAGGATGGCGCTGGCCCACAACACAATATGGTAGCCACTGATATCTAGTCTTACATTGACTTAGGACCGGTGTCTGTATTAAATATATGGGGTTAAGAACGTGTCATGTAATGCCAAAATTGTACTGATTTTTCAGCTAAAGTAGATTTTGACAAACCTCATTTTAAATTATTCATTCAGAAATCGGGGATTGGAGAGTAAGTTTGCCAATAAAATCTACAATTGATTGATAGTCAAAAATAATGGCGTCAAGGATTAAAAATTTTGATTCTGAGGATGGTTTTTGCAGACTTTCTCTTATCAATAACCGAAAGTAAATAATATCCCTCGCTTAAATCTTATCTTCAGAACCACCCCATCGCATACATCACGCGAAACTCCGACGTAAGCGAGCGTAAGTAAGCGCTAACTAACGCAGGGAAGACTTAGACGCGAAATATTTGCACCATGCAGCACTTAGCGCTCTTATCGCTCGAATAAATCGCTTCAAGCACTTATTTGTTGAAACACCCGGGCACTGTGATTTCGTATGCTTAAAGCGTTGATTGAGATATGTTTGCTAAGTTTCTGAAATGGGGGTTTAAGCGGAATAATTTGAGGGTTGGAGGTTGGTTTATATTAGACAAAATAATAGTAAGTCAGATGAGACGATGATGTGATGTCTTCTGTCAATAAGTCCAGTTTTAAGAATATTATTATGATTAACTCATTCAAAATACGTCGGCTATTAGATATAAGAAGGGGATGATCAAGCAAAGCTCGTGAAGGAAATGAATAACAGTATTTTGCAATAATGGTTAAATGCCATTGACATAATTAACACTAATTATTGAGAACTCTTTGTTCAAACTCTTCTGCTGAAGTAGGGTTACGATTTTAACCGATATGTATTTTATTTATGAGCTTTTAAGAGGGTTTACTTGCTTAATCAGACGAAAAACTCTAGTTACGTCGGTTTCTTTGTATGGAATGAGGCATCTGTATGCTAATATTATATTATCTGAGAGCGAGTACAGATAACAATCAACTTGCCTAGTTCTAAGGCGCCACTTGTGCCGCTAGTAAGAAGATAGACTCTCTTTCATAGTTGTAAGTACGGCGGCGAAATGTGCAGGCGACATTATTGCCATCGCGGGTAGAACCTGAGGCTGTGGAAAAATTACATTTTATCAACGAAACCGTCGCCAAAGCCATTGGAAACAAATGTATGAAAATACCAAGCACTATATTGAAATGTCATGTGATAAATTGCTAACATTTTGGCATTTGGACCATCGCTATCGCTGGTAGAATGATACGTTGTTTGGAGCCTCAGGGTGAGGTTCGCAGAGGAACGTGGAGAGTACTACAAGGAAAGAGAGAGCTAGGCTTAGCAGTGGGCGATTTCGGGCTATGGTCGATTATAGGGCTTCTTTATTATCATCCATAGCCATCTTCTCGTCCAATTTACCGCAGTGTCTCAAGACAAAAGTCTATGACCAGTGTGTGTTGCCAGTGATCACCTATGGGACCGAGACGTGGTCGCTCACAATGGGCCTTATCAGAAAGCTTAAAGTCACCCAAAGGGCAATTGAGAGGGCTATGCTCGGAATTTCCTTGCGTGATCACGTCAGAAATGATGATATCCGCAGGAGCACCAAAGTTACCGACATTGCCCGAAGAATTGCCCAACTTAAGTGGCAGTGGGCAGGGCACATTGCTCGCAGAACGGATGGCCGATGGGGCCGAAAAGTTCTGGAATGGCGACCGCGAACCGGAAGACGATACGTTGGAAGGCCTCCCACTAGGTGGACCCATGACCTGGTTAAGGTTGCGGGAAGGCGCTGGATGCGAGACGCACGGGATCGGTCAATGTGGCGACGCCTGGGGGAGGCCTATGTCCAGCAGTGGACGTCTTTCGGCTGAAATGATGATGATGATGATGATAGCCTATGGACGATAATGAAGAAGCTATTATAAGTCTTCGTATTTAAATCTGTAGTGGAAAATATTCGTCAAGTCAATATAACTTTATGACTTACCATTCAAAATCAAAATCATTTTTTTTATTTCATATAGGCCTACATGGGCACTTATAAAACGTCGACAATGTGCACGGTTCGGGTTGGTCGTTTCCTATGGAGAAGAACCGGCAAGAAACTCCATGGTTACTCTTTTAAAAAAATGGTTTGGTTTTACAATATTTCCTTGTTACAGCATTAGTACTTAGATATGTGGGGACAACGTAGGCCCGACAATAAGTCGTAAGAAAACAAAAAAAAAAGATTACATATTATTTAAACAAAAGAAAATAAAACGAGTTAAAAAGTTAACAAGCATCTAGAAGGCCTACAATGTTCACACATTTACAAAAAAATCGGTAAAGGAATCTATACAAAAGTAAAATAAAAAAAAGACTAAATCTAACATGTGGCACAAATATTGTCATCAGTGCTGTAACTATTCTTAGCAAAGGGCTATGAAAGACCAGTTTTAAGAATATTATTATGATTAACTCATTCAAAATACGTCGGCTATTAGATATAAGAAGGGGATGATCAAGCAAAGCTCGTGAAGGAAATGAATAACAGTATTTTGCAATAATGGTTAAATGCCATTGACATAATTAACACTAATTATTGAGAACTCTTTGTTCAAACTCTTCTGCTGAAGTAGGGTTACGATTTTAACCGATATGTATTTTATTTATGAGCTTTTAAGAGGGTTTACTTTTCTCTTTCCAAAAAACTCATAACTGTAGCCACAAACGAAAATGGATTAGCGTACTCGCCTACAGGAACTCGCTTCGCTCCCGTCCACTAGGCCATAAAGCAAAGTATGGCCTCAACGGATTATGAGGTAGTTACAGCTTACGAAAACTTATGCCCAATTTATGGATTGTTGCTCGGTGAAAAAGTTATTGGCCTTGGACTGGATATGTCGTTATTTTTTCGTTATAGCAGAAGTAACTTTGTTTATTAAAATGATGATCTTGTTCATAGGGTAGTTCAGGGCATAAAACAAGCCTTCTTGTTTCTTCTTAATGACATAGTCAAGACATCCAATCAAATTATTGTTCTGTGTGTCTGTGTCTGGGCATACCATTCAATTGTTTTCTGTGTCTGTATCTAGACATATCATACGATTGTTTACTGTGCCTGTGTCTAGACATATAATACGATTGTTTTCTGTCTGTGTCAAGACATAGCATACGATTGTTTTCTATGCCTATGTCTAGACATATCATACGATTGTTTACTGTGCCTGTGTCTAGACATATAATACAATTGTTTTCTGTGTCTGTGTCAAGACATATCATACGATTGTTTTCTTTGCCTGAGTCTAGACATATAATACGATTGTTTTCTGTGTCTGTGTCAAGACATATCATACGATTGTTTTCTATGCCTATGTCTAGACATATGATACGATTGTTTTCTGTGTCTGTGTCAAGACATATCATACGATTGTTTTCTATGCCTATGTCTAGACATATCATACGATTGTTTTCTGTACTTGTGTCTAGACATAGCATACGATTGATTTCTATGCCTATGTCTAGACATATCATACGATTGTTTTCTTTGCCTGAGTCTAGACATATCATACTTTTAGTTTCTATGCCTATGTCTAGACATAGCATACGATTGTTTTCTATACCTATATCTAGACATATCATACGATTGTTTACTGTGCCTGTGTTTAGAGATATAATACGATTGTTTTCTGTGTCTGTGTCAAGACATATCATACGATTGTTTTCTTTGCCTGAGTCTAGACATATAATACGACTGTTTTCTGTGTCTGTGTCAAGACATATCATACGATTGTTTTCTATACCTATGTCTAGACATATCATACGATTGTTTACAGTGCCTGTGTATAGACATATAATACGATTGTTTACTGTGCCTGTGTCTAGACATATCATGCGGTTGTTATCTGTGCCTGTGTCTAGAAATATCATATGATTGTTTTCTGTGCCTGTGTCTAGACATATCATATGATTGTTTTCTGTGCCTGTGTCAAGACATATTATACGATTGTTTTCTATGCCTGTATCTAGACATATCATACGATTGTTTTCTATACCTATGTCTAGACATATCATACGATTGTTTACTGTGCCTGTGTCTAGACATATAATACGATTGTTTACTGTGCCTGTGTCTAGACATATCATGCGGTTGTTATCTGTGCCTGTGTCTAGAAATATCATATGATTGTTTTCTGTGCCTGTGTCAAGACATATTATACGATTGTTTTCTATGCCTGTGTCTAGACAAATCATGCGATTGTTTACTGTGCCTGTGTCTAGACATATCATGCGGTTGTTATCTGTGCCTGTGTCTAGAAATATCATATGATTGTTTTCTGTGCCTGTGTCTAGACATATCATACGATTGTCATCGGTGCCTGTGTCTAGACATATCATGCGGTTGTTATATGTGCCTGTGTCTAGAAATATCATATGATTGTTTTCTGTGCCTGTGTCAAGACATATTATACGATTGTTTTCTATGCCTGTGTCTAGACAAATCATGCGATTGTTTACTGTGCCTGTTTCTAGACATATCATGCGGTTGTTTTCTGTGTCTGTGTCAAGACATATCATACGATTGTTTACTGTGCCTGTGTTTAGAGATATAATACGATTGTTTTCTGTGTCTGTGTCAAGACATACCATACGATTGTTTTCTTTGCCTGAGTCTAGACATATAATACGACTGTTTTCTGTGTCTGTGTCTAGACATATCATACGATTGTTTTCTATACCTATGTCTAGACATATCATACGATTGTTTACAGTGCCTGTGTATAGACATATAATACGATTGTTTACTGTGCCTGTGTCTAGACATATCATGCGGTTGTTATCTGTGCCTGTGTCTAGAAATATCATATGATTGTTTTCTGTGCCTGTGTCAAGACATATTATACGATTGTTTTCTATGCCTGTGTCTAGACAAATCATGCGATTGTTTACTGTGCCTGTGTCTAGACATATCATGCGGTTGTTATCTGTGCCTGTGTCTAGAAATATCATATGATTGTTTACTGTGCTTGTGTCTAGACATATCATACGATTGTTATCGGTGCCTGTGTCTAGACATATAATACGATTTTTTTATTTGTCTTTGTCTAGACATATTATACGATGGTTTTTTAAGTCTCAGTCTGGACATTTCATAATTACTATTGTTTTCTGTGTTTGTGTCTAGGCATATCATACAATTGTTTTCTGTGTCTGTATCTAGACATACCATGCAATGGTTTTCTATGTATGTATCTGGACATATCATTATTACGATTGGTATCTGTGTCTGTGTCTAGACATAACATAGTCATAAAAAAAACTGTGTCTGTAGCCTAAACAATACTTTAATCATCTATATTTTAAGAAAGCTTAGTGATTCTTTGATTTTATTCTGTAGAAACAGTCTTCATAAAGTTTTTTTTAAAGAATATCATCTTAACATTCTATCAAGCTCATCCATTCTAATGTCAACACATAAAACTGTCCGGGAGAACCCCAAAATGACCCTATAAAACACATTTCCCATTAACAGAAATAAAACAGAGACTGGCCGAGTAATGCAGTCGGTGCATCCGCAATATATTCCCGGGTAGCCAGTACCCGGGTACCGGGTAGTCTTCGGGTAACGAGTAGCACGGGTATTATTTACGAGCACCTGCGCAATTACATGGGTAATGTGGTACGCTGAAAGTGGTGGGAAGTGAAAAATAGCAGAAACTGTTCGCGACAGGTGTAATTAGATTTAGTTTTGTTTGGATTTTTATATAGGAATGTGAATCGGGTTATGTAATTTTTGACAGTTAATATTCTTCTTCATATCAGAGTTAAGGTGGTTATAGTCAGAGTCAGTTAAGTGATATTAAAGTTGGTAGTACCAGAGGCCCTAGAAACAAGAACATTTTTCCAAGTTTTCATTGAAATAATGACACATTATTTCAATGAAAACTTGGAAAAATGTCAAAAAATATGGGAATGTCAAACGCTATGCAAATTGTCTTGTGAACAATCCCTTAAATTTTGGTATTTTGACCATCACTGACATCGTCACTCATCAATTTACTGTTAAACTTACTGTGACTGTAGTATCTATGTTGCGTACTTGCGTCTGCTCATAAAAATGAATAAGTACCACATCGATGAGTCTTCTCCCATTCCACAACCAACAGCCGTAAAAATAAAATTCGCAACCCCGAAACAGAAATAGACGAACAAATGGATAGTTAAACAGAGAAAAAATAATAAAAAACGCAGAACCCACATAAATAACGTTTTATTGGCGCTATCAATAATATTTTATAGCAACATTCAATAACATGTAGAACTCGAGTTACTCAGGCGTATAAAGCAATAATTACTGAGCACGGGACGTTAACAAGATTTACGTCTAAACACGTAGCCGACTCCCCTCTCACTATAAAATTTGCTACACACGTTTATCTCCAGCTTTCTCAATAAACAAACCGGAGAAACGTACGGATAAAGCCGAAAGACTAACATATATCTCGCGGGCAATAAAATAAATCCGGCTTCCCTCCATAATAACATTCAGAGTGGTGAATTATTTTCTAATCCGAACGTCGGGAGGCTAATAGTTCGCACGTGTGGGTCTTTATACTGAGTTACTGGTGAAAACATCCCAAGAAAAACATGAATTTCCACCAGAAGCGAGCCGGTAATGCTCCTTTAATGCGGACACCTTAATAATTGTCAAATAAATTCGGGAGTAAAGCCGCGCTGGAAAAAGCTGCAGCGTTGAACGTGGCTAATGACGTCATAACTTGTGTGATCGCGATCCGACAGCGCTTCAAGCCGCTTTTTATTTTGGGATTCTTGTTATGTATTAGCTTTGGAAGCTGTTCGAGCCAAACGCTTTAAGCGATGCGTGAGATATGGGTGTCTGTTACAATAATGTTCGGATGTTTTGTCAGAGTTTTCGGGTGGTTTTATTAGACTGACAGCAAATGAATCTTTTAAGGATTTGTCTACTTTATCAGACCTGCCCTAACATGGTGTCTTGTCTAGGGTACTCTGGAAATACTTTATTTTTCACTGGAAAGGCCTGACCGTCACGTCGCATTTATTTAGTTTTGGACTTTAGGTGCAATCTCAATAGGATAAGACGCACAGGACCTATCGATGTGGTGACACATAGGGGAAGCCTATGTTCAGCAGTGGACGTCTTACGGCTGAAATGATGATGACGATGAGAGACCCTATTAGTGCTCAACCCACCAAACAAGTCATAATACGTATACCTTAGTAAATTTCCTAATAACAAAAGTCGATAAACATTACTTTCCTGAAACAATAACTCCACTTCCCCAACCACACAGAAAACAGATATTAAAAACAAACAGCAAAGCGAATCAGTCACTACAAAACGGAGCATGTACTCAGGACATAAATAACGAGTCATATTTTCACGCCATTTCAGCTATGCCCCACAAAGAAGCTCGTCTGTTTGAATTAATGTACCTTCATACATTTATACGTGGCTCTCGCGTTCAACAAGCCTGAAGTTTATGAAATACCACCTTTATACATCATCACCTCCATTGAAATCCCAACCCTAGCTTAAAAACTACAGAGTTTAATTTCGGATGGTGTGGTAGCGTATCTTGCATCGTTTAAACCCAGTCACCGTGATGAATATCCCGCAAACTTCCTCCGGTGTCTATCCAAGCACTTTGAGAGATAAAAATGTGGAGGACTAAGAACATAGATCTGGTGTAGTGGCGTTTGTAGACAGCCGACAAAAAGGTGCTCTCGCTTTAGTGTTTAGGGTGGAGGTACACTGGAGACCAACAGACATCTTTGATTTCTAAAGTGATATGATTAAAAGTTTCAAACACAAATTCGGCTTGTCTTAATGGATACATTTCAAAGTTATCACTGTTGCCTGTTACTAAAAATGACACTGATAATGAACGATCTTGTTCTCGAGTTATTGACCTGACCTGCTAAAGGACGACAAAAGGCAGAAAATAATAATTTATAAAAATCCTTTTTAACAAAAAAAAATACCCGACGAAATAACAAACTAATAACATCATAATAATAGCATCGCTTACCATCAGGTGAGATAGTGGTCAAGCGAGAGCCTATAATAATAAAAAATAAAAAAACGGAAAAATAAATTCTGAAAATTTTGTGTAGCATTTTGAGTTGGCGCCAAACAAATAAACTTGCAAATTAATTACGCGAAGAACAATTGTATTTAGATCTTCGTTGATAGTTTATTAAGCGCCGCTAGACTTTAGAAGTTTCTTTTTAATTTTTTGCTTTTCAGTTCGTTTTTCCTCAGTTAATTTTTTTTGTAAAAAAAGGATATTTTTTTCGCATTTTAGTTTACAAAATTTCAACAGAATCTGTTCACAATAACAACAAAGAAATTTCTGTGGCAAAATGATCAATAAATCCTTTTTCCGTATTATTGGGTTCCGTACCCAAAGGGTAAAAACGGGACCCTATTACTAAGATTCCACGGTCCACCTGTCTGGCTGTCTGTCACCAGGCTGTATCTCATCAACCGTGACCGCTAGGCAGTTAAAATTATCCTATCCTAAAGCCATCTTGAGAATAATGATGCAGTTTTTCAGTCCAACCTTCTCCTTATGAAACTATGTATACTTTTGTGAAAGAACAACTAGAATCAAAAATAATATTTTCTTTAAACTATTTTTGATATTCAAAAGTGCTTTTTAGAGTTCCGTACACAAAGGGTAAAAGCGGGACCCTATTACTAAGACTCCGCGGTCTGTCTGTCTGTCTGTCTGTCCGTCTGTTACCAGGCTGTATCTCGTGAACCATGATAGCTAGACAGTTGAAATTTTCACTGATGATGTATTTCTGTTGCCCCTATAACAACAAATACTAAAAACCAAATAAAATAAATATTTAAGTGGGGCTCCCATACAACAAACGTCATTTTTTGCCGTTTTTTGCGATAACTCTTCGTGCGCGAGTCTGACTCGCACTAGGCTGATTTTTTTCTACCTGTAGTTATGGAAAATATATTTCAATTTAAATGGAACCAACTTTGAGATATACTCTTTTCAAAAAAAAAATATTTTTGTTTTCGGACCACTCTATAAAAAGTTATGGATGGTCTTACATAAAAATATACATGTCGAATTGAGGATTCCTTTTTGATCGTTGGTTAAAAATAAATGAGTGTACAAAGAGGAAAATATAACGAATTTAATAAATGGTTTTCTACCGTTTTGCTTCTCGAAACAAGCATTGTTGTCTTGCAAAACCCACAAATTAGGCGAGATTTATCCAATAGAGAATTGTGCGTGCTGGCACTCTATTCGTTTACTATTCTGTACAAGCAACGCAATAAAAATCCACTGAGTCCAATAAAGCTTACATCCCTAACGGATACAATCACAAAGAACATTCCTGCAATTAATTGAAAAAAAAAAACTAAAAAAATAGTAGTTTTAAAACCCTTCTACGGACATGTACCACTCAATCGATACTTTATTCGATTCTAACGATTTCAATTTTATCTCGATGCGAGCCTATTCGATACCTGATTCCGAATGGCCGCGTTGATAGTAACGCTCGTTGAATGCAAATCGAATAACAGCGTTGAGTGTCGCATAGTTCCAATTTGCGACTATAGTTAGCGTGATACAACCTTATCAGGGTGAGGACATTCCATTTTTAAAGGGTCAGAGGAGTGTAGACTTAAAGTGGAAAGGGTAAAGTTGAGATTGGAGTAAATAAAGATAGTTGTAAGACTGAGATCGTGAGGTGTTGAGTGGAAATATATGGGTAGATTCTCTGAGCGCGTGTGTCTACTGTCCAAACAAAAACCCTGTGGCAAAATTTGAATGCCAAGAACACCGATCACTCAATCTGCTTGCCTTTTTCCCAACGATATCGGGGTCGGCTTCTAGTCTAACCGGATATGACTAAGAACCAACATTTTACATAGATTGACTGCCTATCAAACCTCCACAACCCAAAAAATAGGTCCACTAGGGCCACTTGGCAAGACAAGTATGTATTTTCTAGCTTCTGAGTATCTATAACGACTGCCGAAGATGTTCAAACGACAGCCAGGACCAAAGGCTTAACGTGCTTTCCAAATCACGGAGGAATCTCGATATATAATGGATGGTCACCCCCATCCACTGCTTAACCTCGAAGATCGAACCATGTGGCTATAATTATTATTATTTAGCCACAAGCTCCTCCTACAAATTACTCAAATCCTTATCCTAATTAGCAACTAAGAAAACAATATCTAAACGGTCCCTTCCATTTTAACCAACCGTATATTCCAAACCAAAGACGACAGTGTTAGAGCAATCGCCATTATCGATAAAGATAAAGCCGTGAAGGTGGTTATTAGAACGAATAAGGCTCTATTAAGTTGTTTCAGCGCCGTGGAAGTCCATGGCAGTCCATGGATGGCAGTGAATGTCCGACACTATCAGTTTTATGTTTATTGTTGGGCAGGCACGTTTTTATAATGCATGGGAGGCTGTGTTTGGACTTGGTTGTGCACTTGGTGTAGATGAAGTGATTTCCGTCTTATCTTGTGATTTTGTAGAAAATCACAGATATGCTTTATGTCCAAATAGAAAAGAAAACGATAAAAACATTGATAGAAAAGAAAACTAATAAATTTAAATAGATAAGTTGCCGTTACAGTATACAGATGGAAATTGGCGTCAGCCGTATGAACTTGACAGCCTGCCAGGTGAGATTATTCACATAAGAGTTACAGGAAGATAGATAGTGGCGTTAAGGTCAGGCCAAAAAGAAGTGGCGAGATGACTTGGACTCGTACCACGAAGATTAGAGGTGAAGCAGCAGAAGAGTACCTGAAATTCCTGGAAACATTTGAGAGAAGGCTTAACCCAAAAAGTACGACAAAAAAAACACAAATAATATGTCAGACTTGAACTAAAATGGTTACCATTGGAGTTTTGTAAACCAATGTAAATGCATTATTGCCGTAGCATCAGAAACACAACTTAGGTACCTATTTTGTCAAAATAAAGATAACAGTATAAAGTCCTGACCTAACACAGCAACGTAACCTTGTACAGAAAGATAAGCGATCAAATGCGACGGCTACAACAAAATATGTATCAGAGCAGACATTAACGGAGTTGCCAAACTATCAGATACACTGCGAATCTGCTCACCGATCTAGTGTGTAGGGTTGACAAAACAAAAAAAAACTCCCTGATATAGAGTCTACGCAAAGAGTTTATGAATAGGGAAGGTACTATCAAGGTCAGACCGCGTACCATGTGGGCTGGTTCGAAATGGCGTGAGAAACGAGTAATTATTTATCTGGAAAAAAATTGGGAAAGCCCTTGTCACCCGGTAAGAAAAAGTATTGCCAGAAGACTAGAACTCACATTTTTGCCTTTACAGTTAGATTAATGATGCTGCAATACATTAAGAACAATATTCATGTCCTTATACAGATTACAGATACGTAATCTTGTCGAGAAAGATAAGGCATCTAACGCCACTGCTACAACAAAATATGTATCAGAACAAACATTAACGGAGGTTCCAAACTATCAGATACACTGTGAAGCTGCTCACTGATCTAGTGTGAAGGGTTGACATGAAGAAATAAAAACTGTCTGATGTAGAGTCTGCGCAAAGAATTTATGAAGAGGGAAGGTGCAATCAAGGCAATAAATATGTGGCTACATGACTAAGACGCGTACTAAAGGACTGATTCGAGCTGATGCGGGAAAAGAGTACCTACCTGGAGGGACTACGAAGAAGGATTTTGCCAAAATGTAGGATAGAAAAAAAACAAAAATAATGTCTGACGACTATATAAAAAAACAAAGAATACTGTCCGACAACTTGAACTCTTACCATTATAGTTTTTAAACCAATGTCAATGCTACTGAGCTGTAACACTTCATAAACAATCTTTATTACCAGGGCATCAGAAACACAACTTAGGTCAACTGCTATCTTTATGATATCTATGATAGAATTATCACAGTAAAGATAGCTGACGAGACGCACGGTACCTGTCAATGAGACGGAGGCTGATATGATGATGATGATGATGAAAGATAGATAGACAGCAGTATAAAGTCCTAAAACAGCTACGTAAACTTGTAGAAAAAGATAAGGGAGCAGCCATTAACGGAGTTGCCAAAATATCAGATACACTAAGAATCTGCTCAACGATCTAGAACATAGGGTTTACATTACTTATAAAACTGTCTAATATATAATCAAACTATACCAAAAGGGCAGGCCTTGTTTGTTCTGTCTCCTACTTGGTATGGGGAGAAGTGGCAATTTGTATTTTTGCCTACTCCTCCGTTATTCTTTTCTGATTAATTTCGTTGACCAAGACAGTTGAATTCATTCTCCACGACTTTGTAGAGCTTCATTGCCTCGGCACTTTTCTGGTGGTTGCAACTGTTGATTCTGGCTTTCAGGAGTTGCAGTGGTTTGGGAATAGTACAGTGAGATTGTTCCAATAAAAAATAAAAATAAACAAACTATGGTAGTTTAGATGCACTCAATCAATAATTAACACCCCGACAATTAATGCAGTTGGCATCAAAATATAAAAAATAAAAAGCATTTTGATTTAGTTCTTAAGCAACTAAATTGGATTATAAAGAAAACTTAAGTTTAGTCTCTTTGTCTGTAATGGTTCATGGGAGAAGGTTCTTCCCATGACAGGCTGACAGTAATCAGTAACTAACGTTTTGACGTCTAAGTCAAAAATTATATAATCAAGCTATTTTTTACGTAAATCCAAGTGTTTTGTTAATTCTTTTGACCCTGGAAACTGACACCGGTTTTATCAGAGCTAGTAAACAGTATTTAAGTATTAAACTATTCCCCATCAAAAATTAAAATAGAGGTCAGCTATGCAACTAGTTTGCCCTATTGGCTTTATAATTAATGACCAATAAATAATAATACATACGATTATATGGTTAGCTAAACAGTTTTCACTAACATCACAATTTAAATTCAGCCCAACCATGCATGAGAACGTACTGTAGCCAGTACCACACCACCCAGAAATAATGGCCAAAAACCCATCAGAGTTTTAGTTAACACACTTTATTAACTTAGTAGCAGCCCTAATCCGGTTTAAACCAGATACAAGCTCGGGAACGGGGGAAAACGTAGGATTAAACGGACGCCCCCAATAACATTTACATAGAAATGGACCTTTACTGGTACACATTTTTACTGACCTTATTCATTCCGGAGTAAATTTTTCACTGTTAAACTACTGCTCTTTATGTGGGACTCCGAATTTTATGGAGCGGTATTTACTTTTAGGTAATGGAATAGACTTTTTTTTGGACAGTTTAATTTTTTTGGTGATCGTATTTTGGGGTTACATTAGAATTATCGGTACCATTTTTATTTTCTATTTATAGGCTCACGTTTGACCACCATCTCGGATAATATTAAGCGATGATGTGGTCTACGGTGAAGCACGCTTGCCTAGAAGAAACCTATTCACTCTTAACTTAGAGACCCCAAGTTTGTAGCTATCAGGGAACAAAGACGCCGGAAGGGAGTTCCTCTCCTTAGATGTGCCCACAATGTAAGTATTAGCAAAACGCTTATGGGAGGGATGTCCACCATGTACCGATAGCGCATGGCCGTACATCTTGAAATCCGATGATAGAAAGGGAATCAAATTGTCCATTTCCGACGCACACTCCCCGAAATGTAACCGATAAAAAACCGACAGGCTGGCAACTCGGCGCGTCGGCATCTACAGTACCTTCTATTTGTTAATTTCAACTAACAACTTGAATTTAGGATTGCCTTACATATACTGATTACTTTGCTCATGATTTAAGAGTACCTACACACAAAGTGAGACATAATAAAATCTTCAAATTATTTTAACACAATAAGTTGTTAGGTAACTGTATCGTCATCCAAAACGTGCATGCTAAATTTCAGCTTAGTCGGTTGAGGATAACTTTTTGAATTCCCATGCAGGATTTGACTCACACATACGTACTAACAAGGCAAGTTACATACAAGCTAGTAAAAAGACTCCAGTTCAAGAAGACTGCGTAAGAATTAAAGGTAGTCATCTAACTAAATACTTATAAAACAGAGAAGCCAACTTGAAGCTCGACTACTATTCACAATCCAAACATTTAAATTAAGACTCTCAAAACAGTAAATAAAACACATCCACACTTACTAATCCCTATTCAACAGCCACATTTCTCACCGTAAACAAACGTACATAATCTCCAAATCCCTTCACCATAGAGTGCCATAAACTTTACTCCAACTCCGTTAAAAACCTCTAATTTGTATGCTAATCATATCATATTAGATAGTTGGTTTAATCCTCCATGTTTGGTAAGCTACACTGCCGTCTTATAGCTAGAGTGCCGCTAACTGACAAAATCATAATTTTGAGTTTTCTTTTATTTTTGTTTACCTCAATTGTCCCACTCCCATGCTGTGCTTCATCTCATCAAGGCATCTCGCCATCTTGGCCTCGGTGTGCCGTGACCCCGTCTAGCTGTACCAGGGCTCCAGTCTTGCGATATACGGGCCCACAGCTTAGTCCGCATCCGACAGACATGGCCTGCTCAGTCCTACTTCAATTTAGCAGCTCTTGAGTGATAGAAAAAAACAAAACAACATGAAATACTAAAAATCGATGCTGTTTTCCAACTACAAATCATCTGCGAGAGTCAAAATCTTAAATAGCGCACTTTCAAATATACACTTGGCTAGCTTAAATCAATGACTTAATCTTATTAAAAATAGGATTCTGAACATTTTAATTTGGAGCGTTTTTATTTTTGTCTCGGGATCTATAAATAGTAGAAATATGTTACTTAGACAGAAAAATAGTGTTTTTTTTTCGGATAACGGTGGCTATTAATAACTTTTAATAGCCAAAAATTTGCCAAATCTCAGACAGTGGCACTTTAGCTATAGGACGTCAACACAGATTACACGGCTGTAGTAAAATTGCTTCATAATTATGTTACGGTGAAATGTTTTGATAGGAAATTACGTATGCTGCCGGATTTAGTTTGGAATTGATTGGTTTTTAGAATTTACCGGGATTTTGTAGTGTTATGTGATGGGTTGGGAAGCATCCGGTTAGAAACGAAGCTTGATCTTTAAGGTCAGTTGAGATAGGTTTTCCAGATATCCAAGTCAGCTTCTGTGGTGAATAGAATTATCATTTAGCAGACCAGAAAGGTCAGCAACAGAATGCTTGGGAAACATTGGTGATGATAAACGTTACTCTTTGGATTTGCAATAATCTGTTTTTTTTTTAACAATTTTTATAGGAATATTTCATGCATGCATGGTTTGAGTGACAAAACAAATGTTGTGTCCAATTGTTCTGAAACAGTTCACTGTCCCCTGCATTTAAATGCCCAAATAACAATAAACAATCAAAACTAATGACATCCTTAATAGCCGCCCAGGTGACTACTAAATTCGACCCAGATTCAAAATCCCGGAATCCTGTGAAATCCCAGCCTTGGCCGCACGACCAACACTAACTCACCCGCTTCAATCCCGCGCAAATCTCCGGACTAATGCAGCCGGGTAACGTCTGTGATTCCACACATTGTCCTAACTTTGGGGAGCGGAGCTAAGCGAGAAATGAACAAGCTTTGTGCTGGGTGAAGAATTGAAAATTCTGTAAAGGCATTTTGAAGAGGTCTCTCTTTTAGATTCGCAGGTGTGACAGTGATGGGCGTGTGGTCAAAAGCAGAGAGAATTTGTGTTAGTATTTGCGTCACTCTTCAACTGTGTTGGCGTAAATTTTTAGCAGAAGTATGGTAAGCCGATACCTGTGGGTATAATTCCTAAATAGTCTCTAAAGTTAAATATAACGTCTTTTAAAAATGCTTAAGCTGCCCAACAATTGATGTAGTTAGGACTTCACGCCATTTCCATTTTTATCTGCAACTAGGTGTTGCTCACGATTTGATCCACGGTAAATTATAGCATATATGTCATTATTATGTATAAGCTATATTACAGTAAAATTTTATCAAAATCCGTTCAGCAGTTTTTGCGTGAAAGAGTAACAAACATTCGTATTCTCAAAACTAGCACATTTACAATATTAGTACGATGTTGTGTTACCATTTTATCCTATAAATAAATCAGCCTGTTTCTTCAAATAACAAGAAGCAACCCAGAACTTTTTAAACAAATAGGTATCCTAAACCTTTGTACACTAAATTATCCATCCCAAAGACCTAAACCGCCCCACAACGATTCAAGATAATTTAAAACCCGTTAAGGGTCCCTAGATCCCTTTAATGCAGTGAGAGTCCAGATAAATGGCGCCGGTATATTGGCCTACTATTAAAACTATAAATCTCGTGGTCAGCTCTATGAGGTAAGGGGAAATTAAAGGGATTCGGTGAGCCAGTTTGTTCTGGTTGATTTGCTGGTTTTCGGGTAAAGCGGGAGTGAATTCTGTGGTTAGGGGTCGCGGACAGAGTTTTGATGGTGAATTTTGGTTTATATATAAGTGAATATATACTTGATTGCTTTCTTTTTAAGTTTACGATTAACCGTTTCATTGATAGAATCCTGACTCTTTCGTATGTCGATAAGGAAACGCTTTTGATGGCAGAATATCACTTGTCTAGATCGTATATATAGACGTATTGAAGTTTTTAAATGCCTGACTAAGGAAAAACACTGTGAAAGACTTACTCCAGAAATACGCTTGGAAAATACTAGACATAACAAGAAAAACAATTGATTTTAAAAAAGGACTAATCCTCGGCTTCTGAATTGAGAATTTGAAGTTGTCAATTTTTTTTTTTTTTTTTTATATATTATAGGCTCGCGCTTGACCACTATCTCACCTGATGGTAAGCGATGATGTGGTTGACGGTGAAGCACGCTTGCCTAGAAGTAACCTATTCACTCTTGACTTAAAGACTCCTAGATTGTAGCTATCGGGAAACACAGACTCCGGCAGGGAATTCCACTCCTTAGCTGTACGCATAATGAAAGTATTTCCAAAACGTTTAGTGCGTATGGGTGGATTGTCTACCATGTAGCGATAGCGCATCGCCGTACGTCTTGTAGTCCGATGATGAAACGGGCTTGCTGGAATTAGATCATGCAATTCCATCGCACACTTCCCGAAATGCAACCGATAAAAGACCGACAAGCTGGCAACTCGGCGACGATGTTCAAGGCTCTGGAGCTTAGACTTAACCAGTGCCTCATCGCCGATGAGCCTTTTGGCCCGCTTTTCGATCGACTCTAGTGCATCAAGCTGGTATTTGGCGGATCCGTCCCAGAGATGAGAACAGTACTCCATGCATGATCGAACTTGCGCTTGATACAAGCTGAGCAGCTGTTCTGGCGTGAAGTACCTTCTAACCTTTGCAAGGATCCCCAGCTTTTTGGCAGCCAGCTGAGCCTTTGCCTCAATGTATGGGCCAAAATTGAGAGTCGATGTCAACGTAATGCCAAGAAGCTCAAGATGGTCAGTTCAAATTACAGTTTTACTTCTTAAAGTTTATATTATATTTTTCCCTATATTTGTTCAGGACGTTGGACGTAAGGCCTATGTTGTGAGGTTAAATCAGCCATAAACTTTTTCATTCAAATGCCTTTTTCCCTTTTTTCCTTCAACAAAGAAAATTAACAAAAATCAACAACGTATACCAAGTTCTTAATTCCCCGCATCATAAAGTAAGCAGACAATATTAGGAGGTAACACAGAGGTCTCAAATTAACATGGCGGCCCACAACTGTTACACACAGAATTTAATACGGGCCACATTAACGGCGACCGCATCGTCTTCCGCACGGTAGGTCCTCCAGACAATCGGTGGGACAGAATGTGACTTTAGTTTACAAAAGTGAGTAAAATATGTAATATTAGGTTTAATACTTCGATTCAGAAGTTTTAATTGGTATATTTTTTAAATAAGTACGGATACAAATTTAGGTTCAGCAGATGCAGCTGTGATCGTCACAGACACACAGAATACCATCATTGAGAGTTCCTTTATTTACCATTTTGGTATGAACCGTTAAAAATATTGTCAGTTGTTTGAAAAGGCTTGAAGTCATATCAATATCAAAGTGATCTATTGTTCTCTTTGAAAAACAATAAAATAGATACAAATAACTGAATCTTACTTCATATATCGGTCTATCATCCTTTCAAACCATATGAAAGGATTCATCATCATGATCATCATCAGCCTATTAATGTTCACACTGCTGGGACACAGGCCTTCTCTCTGTGAGAGGGAATGGGCCCTAATCCACCACGTGGGCCCAGTGCGGGTTGGTGGATGTCACATGTCTTCAAATTTTTGGTTCTAAGACATGCCAGTCTCCTCACGATGTTTTCCTTCATCGTTTTGAGAGCAGTGATGTTGAAATAATTTACACAAAGAAAAGCGCCTGCCTGGGTTCGAACCCACGACCCACAACTTGTAAGTCGCGGCCGTTACCACTGGGCCACCACTACCCTTCAAAGGATTAACTAATACAATTATTATTAAATACAATTTCTGAAATAGCTTAATTCACCAACTAAAAATATCAACTATCAAAAACAGAAACAACGCTCAAACTACCCTCAAATCCGCCAAAACCCAAAATCCGTCATCAATTCCCCGGCAGCCCAAACAAGACTTATCCGGACTCACCCCAACCGATTCTCACCCCGACCACGACAAATGTACTAATCCTACAAGTTTATCCTTGTGGCCCACTGAAATCTCCGAAACAATGGCGAGCATGTTAACTGCCTCGGGTGACCGCAAGGCTCTGTGCAGATTACTGGAGGACAGAGCGGGAGATATGACCCAAGCTGCTGTTAGAAAGAGATGCCGTGCGGTTGCGTGTTAATTAAATTAAACGGGGTCTAGCTATGGGTTAATGGCCAGTAATCGCGGTGCAACGCTTGTCTTGTAGACCCACTGTGCTGTGTGTTGTACATGCGGTGTGGTAATTGTTTGGCAGTTCTCATGTGGACGGATGTTTTGATGGCTGTCAGTTTGTTAGATTGTGGTGTTTGTGGATTGATTCTATAAAATATAGTGGTCTTTTGGAATAGGTGATTGAGCATGGTAATCCTTAATCAGCAAAATTTATTTTAGGTGTCATACAATTAGTCCAGTTATTTGGTAGTTTTACCTGGCAAGTTCTCCGGGAGTTTAAAAAATTGGTGATTTCGACATGCTTTTTCCGAATTCCAACTTTGCACTTCGTATTTTCCCCGCTAGCAGCGCCGTATTGTAAAAATGACGTCTAAAAACAGTTTATTGATAACTCAGATTAAAGCTGTTCTTTAATCTGAGTTTTACAATATCTCCTTTTCTAGTCATTTTACGATAAAAATAGTAATATTTTTATCTAGTTTGTTTGACACAAACTTTATGTCATATCTTTTTTTTGTTACATAAATAGTTTTAGTTCTTCAGAAAGGCCAGTCCACAGGAGGTACTTACTCATAACTGGCGTGCGTGTATGACTAGAAGTAACAACTTTAGTGAAGCAATAGAAGTATGTAAGGATCGCAGCAGGTGGCGTTCTGTAGTTTCTGCCTACCCTCATGGAAAAAAGGCGTGCGTCTATGTATGTATGTATGAATAGTTTTAGAGTACAAGCGCTGCAAAGTCGAGTCATCACGCGTTTTGGCCAAAAACTCATTTCATCCCAGTCTTTTTGTTTAGGTCTTCTGGCTTGATTTTGAATTGATCTATTACAGTCTTCCACTCTTAAGCTTCTCTGAATTAACATCGAAACCTGCATATCTATGTTCAGAAGATATTTTCGAGTACACTACATTTCTAAACACAGAAACCCGCTTGAAGCTTAACTATTTAGCATACAAACAATTGGCCCTGATGTTATAAAAAAGGAAACCCTATTGCCCACCTCCCCTACGCATAAAAGAAACATGAAACAAGCTTAAAGCAACTTTATTATGCCAACATAAAACACCAAATGTTAGCTGACACGTCAAAAGCAGTATTATTATTAAAACATTACCCTAAAAACAAGGTTCCATGCAAAATTATATTAAAATTTAATCATATTCACCACTTTTTACTAGCCCTAGCACTATAAATATCGGGGCGCATAAATATTCTACGTCTACCCTCGAGATATGAATTAATCACCGACCTGTCAACAAAGTGAAGTGTCATCGAGCCCGAAAGAGGGCGCTGAGATGTGTTCAAACTTGAGTATTCAAATTGTAGGTGTCATAGATGAAAAAAATCAGTTGGACCATGGAAATTTATGGTTTTTTGGTGCGTTAAAAACAGTTGCTGAGCCTTTATATACATATTTTTTTTTGTTTTTTTTCTCTTTTTATTTGTTTTTTTTTCCTGGGATGTTGTATGGCAAGAAAATCTATCTATTAATATTGCTAATACTAACTGCAATAAAATGAAATCTCAATTGTTTTTAACAGACACGCCTTTTCTTTAAGGACAGTATATAAAACAAACATTAAAGATTTCAGCTCTCAGACACATATTTTTAAGTTGCTAAAGCTTAATATAGTTATTGATCGAGTTTATTCCAAACAAAAGAGACAATTGCTAACCCTTAAAAAACATGTTTACTCTTTGCAAGATCTTGTTCCACTGTGACCCCCAAAACTTTTCCTAAAAGTTTTGTTCGACTGTAACTTCCTACTCTGTGTCTAAGTCTCACAATCTGAACATCCCAAGAAGGGAACTCGCGGGGTAATTACCAGCATACATAATAAACGCGATGAGTACAATTTTAAGCCAATAAATAACACGTAATACACCCGAAAATATGGTAGCACATTCATTATAGCCACGACTTAATGGGTTAGTGTCGTACGGAGTTGATATTACCTGACACATAATTAGGTAGGATGGAAGGTTTCTTTGGTATGAGTCATATTAAAAGAGAAAGAATTAGCTGGATAGCTTTGTGCCGTACGCATGCTTAAAAAAAATAAGGGTGCTGTACTACAGTCATGTCACGCAAAAACCATGAAGGATAATCAATAAAATTATCGCTTACCATCGGATGCGAAAGTGGTCAAACGCGAGACTGTCAATAGAAAAAAAAAATTTTCGTGGACAAAGAAAACTGCTTTGAATTTGTATACTGGATTGGTTTGATTTGGTTTACTGGATTGTTTGGAATTAATTACTAAGTTTGATTTAAATTAATCATTACATTTAAGGCAACTCTTAAAAATATGGACCCAAAAAATCAGCTGAACTCTGTTTAACTCACCATAAAAAATTAGGTTGAGTGTTCATAGAAGTAAAGTGTCATTACACCTAGGTTTTCAGGGTGACTGATTTACAGAATAGCAATACGCATAGCAGGTTGTTTGTAGTAGTATGTAATTCACTACTGCATTGACCAAGTTTACATACTTCGTAAATCAAGTGTAAAACACTTCCTAAATCAACGCAATTAAGATATTCCACGTAATTTACCTCGATATTCAAACCAAAAACTTTCTGTATAACAAACAAAGTACAAACAGCTCTATACAAATCCTTAGCCCCCTTTCCTAAAATATGATCGCCCCCACCCCAGCCTTGTTTGGGAAATAATGGATTCATTCTATATTCATTTACATGGCTAATAAGATTGGCCTGACACTGCCTGTGTCGCTGAATTACCCTGTCAAATATAATAATCTTATTGCCCGTGTAGGGTGGGTTCTGATGGAAAGTCGAAGTATTGAATTAATGAGTTTAAATCTTGTCGATTTCAGTGTGGTGTTTGAGTATCGGTGATGAGATTTGGGAGAAAATAATGATCCTAACAAGCGTAAAAAAAACTTTTATGCTGGATGTAGAATATAAATGATAGTAATTGTATATTTCGAAAGCTTTTTTGTTCTTCTTCTTGTCGAGTCGCGGTACATTCTATAATTATACTGCATGTGTTCAGTTGGTGGCTAAAGCCCGATCACTAAATTGAGTAAACGTCTCAAACTCTACTTTAATTGCAAAGTTTGTCAGGTTTCAGGCTGAATCAGAGTTGAAGAATTGGGCGTTGAGAGACCAATACACTACATCAAATTTTTATATGAAATCGGGGGTGCAATTCAGCGTCCGTGGCATCGTTCAGGTATTCTAGACTGCAGGTCAACGGACAATTTGGGCACTCCAGCAAAGAGGGCATTGTCTGAACAGGAGCACCGCACTCGCAGTTTTTCTGTGAACTTTTTAACTCTATTTGATTCAGTATAACATTGTATAATTTTCAGATTTAAAACATATTCTTTTGATTGAAACACACTTGATAATAAAAGTGAGTTTTTCCAGACATGTCTGGCTGAAAATCTTAAAACGAATTTTTGGATATCTTTATTTTTCACTCGTCCTTTTCTCGTTAACCATTTACAAATGAACTCGACCCAGCTGCAGAATCTGTTCAAAAATTTCCCTCACGCCATAATTTAAAAAGGCCAAGCGATAAAAAAGCCTAATTCCAGTTAAACAATAATTTAACTTTCATGAGGCAAACGTGTTAATGACCATCCTTTCGCCAGCGCCAAGATTTCGCCAAAAAAGTCGCAGCTGTATGCTGAACCCGGCTTTAGTCATTAATTCTGGGGGAAAGAGACGGTTATATTGCCAGTGTTACGTCTTGTAGTAAGTGACGTGATCCAATTTGAATTTTCTCCTTTCAGATTTTGTTATGTCAAACAGTCGTTTGAATTAGCTTTTTGTCGGGCCGTTTGATGCGAACGAATTGGATACGAAAATAAGGGGTTCCTAATGTTGTTACATTTGACAGACGGCGGGCAATGAGGTTATTGACTGTACTGTACATTGATTTTTAAGATTTAGGTTGCGAGTGAGAGGCAAATGAATTGGTGTTTTTTGTAGCTGATGATTGATGCAGATTATTTTTGTTTTTCAATTTACTTCATTCGTTGATCGTTGCCTTGCTTTTAATTTGCAGAATTGTGTTATTGGATATTCTATGTTTCTTAACATACCTTATGATGCTCAGTATCTTTCGCTTAAATGAAGGATTTTTTTTATTATTTCGTGATGAGCTTCTGACCTCGATCGCGCCTCATGGAAAGTGAGGATGAGGTAAAACTCATCATTGGCAGCTTCTGGGCTCACTCTATTGTCTACAATAGAACGAAGCAAAGCTGCCTGTACTAGCAGAAAGTTACTTGGGCTGAAAAAATTCTGCACGCTGTATCTGAAAAAAAATTAAAGAAGAAACTGTACAAGCTTTAAAGCTCTTAACTCCGTCTCTATTCACCTTAATAATTATAAGAAATCTAAACCTGTGTTCTATTTCCAAACTACTCACATACACGTACAAATAAAAACATTACCATAAATCGTAATACCCACACCCTTCAGTCACGACAGATGCGCTTTCACATTTTATAATCGATTCAAAACTCGATAAAATTAATCGAGCATCATTTAACACAAAGCGCCGACAAACATCGATATATAAATTAACATTAACCCGGGGCGTATCGATAAAATTGTCGAAAGCTTAACAGAATTGTATGAATTATGTATTCGATTGTAAAGTATTGTTCGATTCAATCGGTTTGTAGTTCGGCTCTATGAGCTGTGTATATTAAGTTTATGTAGGAAGCTGTTGTATTGAAATTGATGTTTTTGTAAGTTTTGGTGTTTTCTTGTTAAGATCATGTTTCGTGTTTCCGGTTAGTTCTATCTTTGGTTCTTCTTAATATCTTGTACAGTCAGCAAAAAAAAAAGCTTAATTTGACTAATTTCTCAGTTTCTTAAATGTTTGCATGAGTCATAAGTCTCGTCTTCTTCTTGTTCGTAGTTCTCTCACTGCGATCACATACGATATGATTCCAAGTTATAAAGTCTTCTGAAAGATGGACCTCTTGTTAGATACAGCCTCCCACAGCCAACACTAGACCATCCCGATGGTACTTTGCCTTGGGTGCTATGTTTCTCGAACAGTAGGACCTGCAAAACTAATTCAAAGCTATATATTTATAATTTTTATTCTGAAACAAACAGCAAGTGATATTAGGATTGTTTTTTGTAATATTTAATATTTGAAAAATTCTTATTTTGGCAGTTTGTTGGCTCTTTCCAAAAATCTACTATAATGATTCCAGTCCAAACTATCACTAAGTACTCTGAATATTTTGGGATATCGCTGTCCCCTATCAAACTGAGGACTTATGCTCCACAAAGCGTGGCAATAAATACGTCCCTAGTAGCCATAACTCAAATTGTGCTCACCACTATATGTTTGAATGGTGGTATAAATGGGCATTATACATAAAAGCAATTTTTATTGCCAAAATTGACAGTAGCCCTTCTTATAACAAGTTATAAGCGCAAGCGGGGTTAAAACCAGCGAGTCACTTATAACTTTAAATTGTTCATACCTAATTATGAGTTCCTTAATTTTCATGTAAATTTAAGCAGTTGCATATTTGAAGGTTTATATAACTTGATTCTTAATTATTGAGTCCAGCTATATGAAGTATTTGGACCAGACTGACTACTTTCTAGTCGTTAAAGGTATGAAATGAATTTCGGAGTTCTAGACGAAGTGAAATTTTATCCATAATCCAAAATGTTTGCGTTGCACCACGTTATATATCGGTACCATATAGGTAAAAGTCCAAAAGTTATGGGTTTGATTCCTATACTTTTTAGACTCTTTGACAATCGTCATCGCTAAAACATTGTAATTTTTTTACTTTACCTGAACTGCCTCTGGACCCACTGAAACAGCGCTGTTATTGCCCCGATCAGGCAGTAGTGGGTTTGCAAGTGAGCTCACTAAATTGCAGAATAACGATTAAAAAAACTACTGATTACTTAAAAATACTGATTATGCGTCAACGCTGTAATCTTTACTCTTGCGCCCCACCTAATATAAGAGGCGTAAAATGCGCCAGCACGTAAAAATATCGTGGACCCCTCGTTATGGGGGCACTTTGTCATTTCACGCTTTATGGGGCCCATGGTCATCGCTATCTGGACTACCATGCAAAATATACGACTAGTTTTAATAGTACTACAATATTTATGGGGTTTGCAAATCGTGCGTTAAGTTTTAACGGTGTCTCGTGAAGGGAGATTATTTAAATTGAATTAAGTTTTATGCGACTGGTTTGGAATTTATTTATGTAGGTTTGTAGTTTCAGTTATTTAATTTAATGGAGTACATTCTTGTTGAATTTAGTATTAGTGATTTAATTTTGCTGATTTTCTAATAGCCTGTCTATCAGAAATATCAAATTAAAATCTATTTAGTACTTATAAACTTTTCAGTGATCTTGTGGGCTGTTGCTTTTACTTTTAAAATACATACCTAGTGGATATTTTGGAACTCAGAATATTTTAACTTTCCTGAAAACGAGGCAAATGCTAATGCTATTGACGTGGCTGAATTCTAGTCATAACACATTTATTTAGGAATCAACGATATGACAAAGAAAAAGAACTTCCCTTTATCTCTTCCGTTATATTTGGAACTGATTTTGAATCTACCACACGCTAAAAAAGCTTATCACTGTCTCAAAATAGGACATCTGCGTCCACTTAAATATTCTTCAACCCATCATTAACCACCCTTTCCCCTCTGTCACTACTTCCAAAAACACTTCAAACACGGCCATTTGTAACTCGATTCGTTTCACGAAATAGTGTGACCATACATCACGGCTCCACCGGACATGTCCCGACACGGTTGCACAATCATTTTTCATTACGCACGATTCATTAACATGTAGGGGACGGCCAATTATGTCCGCGCCATCCATCACGACACCCTACCATTTGATATTTTTATGTTGCAGTAAAATTTTATTGATGGGCATTTGAATAAATGTCTGGTCGTTACACGTGGGTTTGGAGGGAACTGGATATGTCATTTGTTTTAACTTGATACTGCTTGTGTTAGCGATAATGTTAATCCATATTTTTTGGGTCATACGGTCATATGTTTTCAGTTTCGACACCAGTCAATGAAAGAGCATCCTAAATAACAATAACAAAATTATCTAAATTGGTCATCAGATATGGGTTGCAAAATCCACCTGAACGTAACAATGAAATACTAATCAATTGGCATTCTATGGAACTTTATGAATGCTATCGTAATTTTTGAGTTTCGACACCTTGGTCCAAACGGGCCACATAAATAACAATAAAGAAACTATCTAAAGTGGACATCAGATATGGGTTGAAACATCTAACTGAACTCAGCAATGAAATACTAATCAATTGGCAGTCTATGGAACTTTATTAAACTACTAACACATATTTTATACGGAGATCGACACGATAAGAAGATGTGGAACTATTTCAAAAGAAAAACAGTCATAAATTCAAACACATCCAATATTCATGAGCGTCATTAATGGCAATAATTGCTGATGCAGTGACACTTGGAATAATGACGTCAACCAACTTGAGAGCAAGCAAGGTCTGGTTCAGTTCTAAGGTCAAACGATTTATGTTTTCTGAGGTCGACGCGTAATTACGTCAATTACTTTCTTGTTTTGCTGACAGTTCAGATCGTTGAAATGGAGATTGATTGATTTATTATTGTTTGTTGTACCGACAATGTCGTTTACTGTTGCCCTGTTATCGGGTTTGTAATCTATGTTTTGCATTATGATTGTTACGGGGTGAATTATTTCAATTGCGAGTGTCATTTGTTTTGATTTGTAGTGTTTCGTGTTTTCTTGTAACTGTAACTGGCTTGACGTGCAACATGCGATTGTTATGAATGTTTACTGTTGTGAACTTCTTCTCTTCTGTGAATTTTGTGAAACCAATGTACCTATGTCTTACAGGAGATATAATCTACTTATTATGGATTTAACACACCAATACCTACCTACTAATAAGGTAACCAAAATGTATATAGAAACTAAGTCAAGCTAAACATTTATTATTAAATTTGTACATCGTCATCATAACAGCCGAAAGACGTTCACCGCTGGACAGAGGTCTCTCACAATCGTCGCCACATTCACCGGTCCCGTGCGTCTATGAGTACATTATCAGATTGTACGGTGACACCAAACTAGACATTTTCCTATATCTTGGGCGACAGTGTTGCATCATTTTTGTAGGTTTTTATATAGGTAAGTACCTACAAAAATGTGTGTTGTTAAATAAAGTACAAATGTACACAGTAATTACAAAAAGGAAAGCATAGGTAATCAAAATGAGTTTTGTTTAATTTTGACGTAATGTAACAACAAGTGCCAGTCGGACTCGCGCACGAAGGGTTCCGTACCATTATCGCAAAAAAATAACGTTTGTTGTATGGGAGCCCCACTTAATTATTTTATTCTATGTTTAGTATTTGTTGTTATAGCGGCAATAGAAATACATCATCTGTGAAAATTTCAATTGTCTAGCTATCACGGTTCATGAGATACAGCCTGGTGACAGACGGGCAGACAGACAGACAGACGGACCGCGGAGTCTTAGTAATAGGGTCCCGTTTTTACCCTTTGGGTACGGATCCCTAAAAAAGTAATATGGTAGATCATAACAAAACAAACCTAGTTAAAAAGTAACTTTTAAAAAAATACTAGAACTTAAAAAAAAAAACTCCAGCCTCTACAAATCACGGCAACATCTAAAACGTTTTCCATTGCGTTACAAATGCATGTTATTTTATTATTTCATCTGCTATTATCATTATTTATATCGCTCTCGGATTGTGCGACTAATAAATCGCTGCGACTATAAATCGTTGCGATTTACTTGCGTTTGCACATGTCCCTACCGTAACGGCCCTGTTGCGATTTGTATGAATTAAATTTGATTTGTGCCTTAGATTTACGTTATAGCCGATAGCTAGTTAAGAGATTTATTCGATTTGAAAAATGCTATTTTTGTAGGCATGTGTAACTTCTACCTAGGGAAATAGATAAGTAGTGTATCCTATAAACGTAGGTACTTCTTACTCCTATATCTAATTCAGGATATTATCAGGAAAATATCTTACTAATATTATACAAGAGTCTGGTTATGTGTTAATCAATCACACATACCTCAATGGGTAAACAGATTTGAATGGAACATTTCCGTACACATATCATACTACTTTTTATTCCAGTTTTACGTTGCCTTGGTATACCGAAATTCACGTGGCTAAAACCACTGGCAGAAGCTAGCTACAGATGCACGTGTTGAGATAGGAGCCTTTATGATCTCGCACAGGGTTTTTATTTTATTATTGTTTAATTGTATGGTTATTTCTCGTGTCTCCTGTGTGGGTCACAAATAAATATTTTTCTTTCTTTCTTTCTTTATAGATCATTCTATATTTTGAACAACTTACTAAATTTACAAAAACGACATTTTAAACTTCTTTCTTTTTAATTTCTTCCAAATTTTCTGATTGTAACGATACGTACGACCTCTAGTCACGCACAACTAAAATGGAACTGATACAATATCCACTATCGGCAAATAATTATTGAACTACCAAAGAAAAAAGAAATCGCCAATTCTGCAGTCGAATATATTCTTTCGAACTGCCACAAGCCAGCCCGCATCAACGCAAAACTTTTAAGTTCATGCATTACAGCAGTGTCCCAATGAAAAATCACTCTCGTCCCCTCGTAGTTGCCACTAGATGAATGGCCACCATTACACTGGCACGCCACACATATCACTGTGTCTCGACGCCTGGAGTCCGCATCATTCCAATTTATTTACGTATCGGTGCAACTTTGAGGGCGTCGTTATAAATGTAAGAGAGGATATTATTTTTAATTCTGCTGGCTGCTTTTACACCAGAGATGTGCTATGCAGCTATGCTACAAGGACGTGAAAGATAGGCTACGAAACTATGTGACCGTTTCCACTAATGTTAAGCTGTGTACCGGAGCGAGTAAGATATGTTATGAAGATGCGCCGCCGACAGGTAGCTGCGCGAAGAATGACGAAGAGCTCGAGTTTTGCGATACATCTTCACTAGGGAAGGCACTGCAACGCGCATCCATAGCTCCCATCGATAGCACGCATCAATAGCACACAACCTTCCATATAAAAACATAGCTAGTGCCTAAGGTAGTGGTGATAAGGCTGTCGGGGTTAGTTTGTGGGGTTATGTGGATGTTGGTGTTTGCGACTGTGGTGTTGCTACTGGACTAGCAGATGGTCATCTCATTAATTGATTATTTAAAGATGCGTCTTATTTTACCGGTTCCATAATTATTATTATTATTTCCTTCTATAACTACAGTTTTCGCCACATTGACCGATCCCATGCGTGTCACTTCCAGCTTATGCCTGCAATCTTAACCAATACCAAGATTTTCTGTGTAACTTGAAAACTTAAAAGTCCAATTAAAATAATAATGTCGCACACTGATTCCATAACGGGTTTTATTATAATACAAAACATTAGTTCTGAATATCGCAATACATACATAATAGTAAAAAGCTTCATATGTAGCTGAAACTACCCTCATAAAAATACTAAAAGAATAGCCAAGTTTTATTCACGAAAGAACTCTCTTCTATATTTATCTGCCCCAATACAATAAAAGCTATTACCGTAATACTAAATTTTCACTACATTTTAAAACGTACGAACTCTTTTCACCGACTATCGCAATAACAGTATTTTTCTTTGCTCTAGTGTTGGGCAGATTTTTCTTTTATCGATATTCGATTTTTAAAACCACATCATAATTAAGCAATATGTTGATTTTGTTTTCATATGAAGGACTTTCATCTTCTTCTTTTATTCATTCCTTACTACGTATTTCAAACCAGAAAAATACGTTTTATGTTCTGTGTACAAGTATAAATATATAGCTTCTGTTCAAACCAAATTAATCGGAATACTTCAAAAGCCTTCTTAAATTAACCTTATAAAACAGTGTCCCAAAAATTAAAGTTTGACGACTAACATTAAAAATGATATATTTCGATGAAACCATTACAAGTATGATTAATGAACGCACTCGTAATATTATGATTAATGTACTTATGTACAGCAATTACGACACGATTAATGTTCTCGTTTAATCTGAAAAAAATATTTTGACGCAATGGTGATTATAATAAAATTGTGTATGAAGATCATTTGTCATATTTTTTTAACGCAATTATAAGATACAACATATTGTTTTTTGAAGGACCGGTACCTACATAACACAATACTTTATGAAAAGAATAACCAAGTATATAGCGTTTTAACATCAAACAAAATAATAATATGATTTAACATTAGTTTTGTTACTAATATAGTTATAGTATGTTTTAAATTCTCAGTAATAAAAAAGGAAGATTTAAACGTTTAAAAACGAACTTCAGATCGTTAGAAGATAAGTATGGAACACGTCTTATTCAAAACATGATTTGATAATTTGATGCAACCTGTTCTCTCACTACTTTATCACTCATGAAAAAAGTGCGGTGATTTAACTTAGCTAGAAACAGCAGTATCTATAGACAATCGATCATCACTTACCACAACACTAGCAGTATTTGAATTTGTCGAAGTTTTACGAGCGGCCGCGAACATAATGCGGATGCGAGCGAGACGTATTGAACAACAAAGATCATGCCTTCGAGGATAGAACCTTTAAATCCACTACATGGATAGGTGCAGAAGATTCAGAACATACAGTGATAAGCACAGTATGACTGAATATCATTATATCCATGCCGCTACTGATTACTGTTAGCATCATCCTAATGCTAAGCAAATGCCTCCTGAGGTACTAATTTTGACCACTGATCGTTTGTTTTATCCGTCATGTAAAAGGGTCAGCTGCGACGTTTCCTGGTTATGTCAGGGCTATTTTGGCCCATGGGTAGCTATTTGAGCAAACTCACGCTTATTTTTGGAGCTTAAATTGAATTTGGTGGTTAAAATTACATATGGCCGATTTCTGAATTAAGTTTTCGACGCTAAGTACGTGCTGATCTCGATTTAAGCATCTGTCACCCTTGATCATCTGCCACTTTAAGTTTTCTGCGATGCTGAGCAAGGTTTGAGTATACGTAGTCAAGACATGCCAAAGTATACCTTATGTCATACAAAAAACCTTCATTGACGATCAATTGGGTTTCACAACTGAGAAAAACACATTTGATCATTCTCGAATTCTCAAACCATTGTCAACGTTACATCATCAGTGTAGCCAGATTGGGCGCCTTTTTGCCATTTAGGCTACTTAGAAGGGTGCCGGGGCGACCAATTTTTACGAGCGGCGCCAATTAGGTTACCTCCAAAAAAAATAAGGCGATTTTAGGCGATTTCGGAATGAGACCCTCTAATACAACATTATCTGAGGAATGATGTAAATAACTGGAAAATAAAATGCTTTTTTCACTATTTTTCATTTTGCTTCAGTCGCAACAACACAAGGAAATAAAGAAATGCAGAAAAATGTTTTATGTGGCTATTGTGGCTAATGCATTTAAGTTTCGAAGAATGTTTCGGGGTTTTAGTGAATAATGGTCATCTTGAGTTTTTTATAAATGGAAAAACTAAATTTTCGGCGACTTGGGGTTCGTCGAATCTGGCTACACTGCTCACATTTGACAGTTGATAGTTGACAAGCCTGTGCTTAAACGGTGATCAAGTGAAATAAATACAAAATAATATATAAACTTATAAAACGAGTGACGAAGAAGACCTTGTCTTCCTTGGAGATACCTCCACGAAGACCGATGCGTGGAAGAAGATTGTTCGCCCTGAATTATCGAAAACATTAGATTGGATGCAAATATTTCATGCCTGATAGATCTCAGATGCTCGAAGAACGGATGGTAATGGGGCTGTTAAGCTCTGGAGTGGCGACCGCGTGGCAGAATACGCAGCTCTTTAAGGCCTCCCTCTGTAGACCCATGACCTAGTTAAGATCACGGGCATCCGATGTAAGAAAGACGCACAAGACCGGTTGATGTGGTGACGCTGGGGAAGTCCTGTACCCAGCAGTCTTTCGGTAGAAAAGTTGACGATGATGAGTGAGATCTTCAAGACATTTTTTTTAAAAAAATGCCAGTTTTTGTGTTTGTGGTCGCCAGTAGCTTTTCCTACGAGAAAACCGAGAGTTATCCAACAGGAACTATGTGAAAAGTGGAGATGGACCGGTCATATAATGCGTGATAGCCAAGGGATATGGAGAAATGTGACAAACTGGTACATAAGAGATGGGCAAAGAAGCCGTGGAAGACAGTGTCAGAGATGGGATATGGGAAAGACCGCTGGTCCAAGATGTACGCAAAAAGTGTAAGCGATGGTGCACTGTGGTGTTGGCGAGTAGCTCAGGACAGACCCCAGTGTAAACTGTTAGTGGAGGCCTACGCCAAGAGGCACACTGAGATTAGGGGCATTTAATAATCTTTAAAGATGTATTGTATAGACTACAGTTTTATATCTCTGATTTCAGAATAAAATGCTTTGTAATTCAGTTTGTTTATTATTATATCTATTTTATTATATTTTTATTAAATATTGTATCCTAGGTTCTATGTCTAGGTCAGTGTGTAATTGTATTGCAAATACGTTCAACCATTGAGGTGTGATTAACAAATATCCAAACATACAGACTTTCATACCTATAAAGAATATTAGTAGAATCCACAAGACAAGAAGTTACAACGATGAAAATGGGTACAGAATTTGGCTTTCGTATGATACGATTTTGGTATCAGAACAATAAAAGGTGATAAAAACAACATGACAAGTCCCATTTATTTATTATTTTACAATTTAAGTAGGCAGATATTATATTACTTGTTAACACATTAAAACACAGTCCTCCTTCGTAATATCCGACACATATACCGACCCGGCTAATATTAATTTTTCTTCGGAGGCTCTTCGATGGCTAGCAAAGCCTTCGGTTTTGAAAACCCAGGTCACTCGTTAAAAATTGCATCACAATAGTCCACATTTGTTGGTAAATCACAATTGCAATCAGATTCCAATGCAGATGCACAAGTGCCCACTTGAGTGATCTTGCGAAACTCTGAGTAAAATATTCTGTAGTTCTATGAGGTATCACAAGAACCAGCAACTGCTTGCTCTGAACACATTCACTTCTAGTAATTATAAGGTTCAATTCTTGATTTTGGCAATAATAAATTATATTAGATATTATTTTCTTTCCATAAGACATCTTTGACAAAATAAATACGGTTGCCACATTGAGGTAATAATGTACTTGGGTTGCCATGACAATCTCGAAGTAATTGACTAGTACCTACGATCCATTTCATAGTTTCGTAATAAGGTTGTATACATTTCAAATAGGTATCTATTAAATTGCTTAAATATGAAAAATCAAGTTATTAATGATTATAATATTTTAATAACTTGAGTTTTTTGTAATATTAAATGATGTAATGTAATACTAACGTACTTTTTATAGCTGTATAAAATTTATATTAGTTAATTTTATGCAATCTTGTGATGACTCTTTTTCGTTCGTAAAATGGAACGTAAGGTAGAAAGAGAAAGTGAATGAAACTGTGACCTACTAGGTACTTACTTAACTGATCTAGGTAGATTCTCAATTGTGAAACGTAAAATACTCAAACGCTTCCTAAATTATTTGACAATACTCAACTGATTATTGCTGCTTTACTTAAATCAGAAACCGGCCAATAGTAGTCGTTGCTAGGCTCACTAATCAGCATTTCAGCAGTCTTAAGTATTTTGATCTGACGACGACGGATATTTAATTCATAATTATTTATTTTCTAATATAGGTTATTACATGAAGTTGATAAAAATATAGCACAGTCCAACCATATTATACCTTAAGGCATGCAAATCACAAGCTATAGTACACACATTTACTTGCAAAAAATAATTTATAATTAACAACACTTATTTCATATCACCTACCACCAATATTTATCTTTTTTACTAGGAAAGAGAGTTTATGTGTGCATGTTGTTGGAATGATACTTCTGTTCTTCTCTGTAAAGTCGTTCTTAGAACAGTTTGAACATAGGGGTGGTGGATTATGGGATTCTTAGTTTAAAGTTTATTACTGTTTTTATGTTTATTTGTTTAAGCTTTCGTATAGGCATTTCGCTCGTTCCCTTTATTGCGTATTATACTTTTGTAGACATCTTTACGTCTATTTTACCGTTGGGAGAAATACGTGCATCTTGGCAAACAAAATAAGAGGAACTGTGTTGGAACGCGAAGAAGGTAATATTAAATGCAATATTAGGGGAAGGCGATATTTTTGTTCGCTAAAGTAGCTTATTTTGTAAGTCTATGAGCACAGAACTTTGGCCCATGGATTTAGCAGACCGTGTTGGATAATAAAATATTTTAATCCCGTAGATAATAATCAGGAATACACCTTTTACTAAATAGTAGTATCTAAATGATCTCGAAATACATCAGCCATTTGAGACGAAGGTCGTCCACTGCTGGACATAGGTTCCTCTAAGCGTCGCCTCATCGCTAGTTCTTTGTTTCTCGCATTCAGCGGGTGCAGATGGCCTTCGCCTTACCAGTAGACGCCACTGGTCAAAGAAGTTGAAGTCAAATTGAAGTGAGCCGTCAATCTTTCTTTAGCTTTGTGGTGAAATGATAGTTCACTTCATGGTCACTTCACCAAAAATTGTATATATAATAGGTTGTAGCAAATTTCCAACTTAACAACTGATTGACCATTCCAATGCAAGGCCACAGATGATATAATACTAGCATACAGATGCCTCATCCCATACTACATATACTACATATACATATATTTTTTAACACGGAGTGACCGTGAGAAAATCTCTAGATTATTTAAACCACCTATTGACGTCTGGGAGGAACTTTTATCCGAATGGCAATGTAGGTGGGATAATTCCATCAAGGGCCGACACCTCCACCAATTCTTTCCATCCGTTCGCGTGCGGCTGGCCAGCACGTGGCTGGAAGTGGATCACTGTGTTGCCCAATTTCTCACGGGACATGGTAACTTTAAAAGTAAATTATTTTCTTTTAAGCTCGTTGCCTCGCCTTTATGTCAGTGTTCTACATCTGACTGCGAATATGTACAATCTGCACATCATATCTTATGAGAGTGTATTCTTTGGCAGAATGAACGTAATATTATGTTGAATAATGTACAGGCTGCATCAGGAGTTGTTTACTATACGGACCTTGTGGAAACTAGAACAAATTGCCGTGCGTTCAAGCGTTTTTGCCATACCTATTATTGGAACCAAATATAATATAAATATAACAGCTCACAATGTTAGGACCCATTAATATGTATTAATGCTATTTTTTTTTATCCGTGGTGCTAGGCAACTGGGCTTATCCCAGTTGTATATGACCCTTTGTGCCTATTGGCCTTGTTTGTTTTGTCTCCTGCTTGATATGGAGGGAAGTGGAAATTTACATTTTTCCTACTCCTCCGTTATTCTTTTCTGATTAATTTCGTTGCGGGATCCAAGACAGGTAAATTCATTCTCCGGGACTTCGTCGAGCTTCATTGCCTCGGCGCTTTTCTGGTGGTCGCCACTGTTGATTCTGGCTTTCAGGAGTTGCAGTGGTTTGGGAATAGTGCGGAGGGATTGTCTCAAAAAAAAAAAAAAACCCATACAAAGAAACTGTCCTGACGTACTGTACTGATTATACCGATTATTTTTTTTAAATCGATTACTTTCGGATCCGTTCCACGGCGATAGATAGATCACCATCTATATCCGTAACGTCGGCACGGTTTCTTTGTATGCGATGAGGCATCTGTATGCTAGTATTATATCATCTGTGGCCTTGCATTGGATTGGTCAATCAGTTGTTAAGTTGGCAATTTTTGGTGAAGTGACCATGAAGTGAACATTTCACATCAAAGCTATAGATAGATTGACAGCTCACTTCAATTTGACTTCACGTCAGTTTTCACGGTGAGTGGAATGAATGACACTTCAGGTCCAAATGTGACTATACACAGCCCAGAAGCAGGTAAATTTAAAATTGGAAAATAAGTATTCCTCTTAAAAAAAACAAATCAAATAATTTCAAAGCTGTAACCGTCGATCAAACAAAGGAGGGTGAAAGCAATAAAAAAGAGAAATAAATAACAAAAAATATATCGCTACGCAGCATTACACGCGAATTGAGAGAGTACATTAGTTATTATAACACGACAAAATATGTGTAATAAAAAGTAATTTATCGCGCAAATAAAATATAACAGTGGTTAGGGCGGCAGATGGGGTGAGGTGGGTAGGGGTCACAGTGATAGCGGAAAGCGGATTGACTTTGTTCTCATGGCCACACATCTGAAACCCAACTAAGAAGTTTTTTGCATTTAGTTTAAAGCTTATCTCTATATCTGGATAGGGAATATAACTTTTGTTGTTGATATGTAAGAATACGTATTTATAGGAAAGTTTTTTGTTGTCTTACAAAAGATTTCTGAACTGACTATTTGAAATTGTTCTTTGAAGAATTCGACTAACTCTAGCATGAGAACTTGTTAAGCTTTAGAATTAAAGTACCTGAAGTTTGACCAGTTTTTAACCTCAAGTTCTTTATTCAAAAACCGAATGACAATGATTTTATCCGACTTCGCAACTGCCAAGACTGGGTTGTGTTGATAACAATGTATAACAAGATGTTCCTCAATACATAAAATAAGTGTTGGACGACTGATGTCTTCCGCAATTTAATTATGGTCCATTTAATTCTTCTGTCTTGTCATTGTGCTCAACTCTGTCCAACACACAAATGATAAAAATCCCGAAATAAAGCACTTTTGTCATTCATAATGAGCGACTATAACATTTATCAAGTTGACAAAGATACATTCTGACGACAGCACATATCGTCCACCATTTGCCAAATAATCATTCAAGAGTCAACTCTTCATAAATAACGATCATTATTCACAATTTATTAAGCGAAACTGAAATGTTGCAACAAAAATAAATTATTGTTTTGACTGTTTGAAAATTGCAAGGATATAAGAATGAGTGTTGGCGCATAGAGCTGTAGTATTATTCTGTAAAAATCTCACTGTGAGAATGAAACAAGCTGTCAAACACATGCTGGCATGACAGCTCGCTTCAAGTTTCACCAATATTTTAACGGTGAGATTTTTACAGCATAATTCATGTATTTGAAGTATTTGTCTTTTCTCCAGCCTGAAAAACTGTCAAAGTTTGGCATTCAAGTAGTATATTTACATACATACATTAATTCATATACGTGAGGACCATGCAACCAGCATAGCACTACATACTATAACTACGTGTAGGTATAAAGTATTAAAAGCATTAACTGGTAAATTGATTCATTTGATAAATAGGAACATGGTTCTCACATACTTACAAATATTTCAAACATAGGTAAAACTACCTAATTCAATCATCGTGTTAAATACAGTTTTAAATATAACCGTATAAAAAAACAAAATATCCATACTCTTATTTTAGTTAAAATGCCAAAAACCCAACATCAGTGCAAAAACCCAAACACTATACTAAGTGACATTACACTGTCCTACTTTTCATAGGGTGAAAACGCCACTTATCGTCCGCCCGTAACTCGACTCCACCTCACGGGGATATATTGACAGAGTCCTCCGCCACGGCTGCTGGGGAAAAATGGCGGTCATTTGTTGGCGTCACCGTTTTGTACTGTTGCCTTCGAGAGGCGAGATAATGGCTGATTTATATGTGCGATTACACTGACGTGACGAGCAGTCGGCCGCTTATTGCTCGTGATATTGGACGCTGAATATCCTCACGTGGCGTGGGGATGGCGTATTGGAAGATTATGTCGTGGTGTTTCGGAAGTAGCGTGGTGAGAGTGGGTTAAATTAAATGTTTATGGTGTTGTGGAATTAGGGCTTTTTGTTAATAATAGGGATTTTGGTGTATTTTAAATTGTTTGAAGGTTGGGTCAACTAAACTGTGGCTTGGTATAGTTAAATGTTTAGCAAAAAGATTAACTTAAAGAGAAATTGGGTAATTAATAAAACACTTAGTGCAGCTTTCAAGGTTATTTTACGAAAAAAAATAAAAACCAACCGAGTAAACAATATGTGAAATCTTACTTTTTTCTCTTACACATTCATCTCTTCAAAATATCTTAACGCAACAGAAATTATGACCACCATTAAATAAATAATTTAGAGCTCTCAGAAGACATTAACATGAGAAATGTGTGCCGCGACACAAAAGGTAAAAACATCACTCACGCCACCTCGACGGCACTTTGAGCAACAAAGCCGATCTTTCTGCTCTTTACAAAATGGCTTATGACATATCGCATAACAGGCGTTTATACCCTATACTCCGACACAGTCTAACAAAATCCCTTACACCTGAAATCTAAAACTTGCAGTACAACAAAAGATTGATAGATAAATATTTTAGTCTGTGACAAGGTGAGTGTCCCAGTTGTCGGTACATGTATAGGGGAATTCACAGCTGTTATAATAATGAGTATTAATAGGTTCGCCACATAAATAACGCGGTACAAAGAGCTTAGGGCCGCGGGACACAAAGCCGATACTTCAAAACCATTAGCAAGAACGTGAGTGCTTTGTACGGGGTGAAATGTGGGGATGTAGGCAAGCGTGGAGAAATCAGCGGATAGGGTAGATGACTGTTTATATTAGATAGTTTATGCTCTGTCATATCGCAAATCAAAGTAATTGGTGTGGGTAAATTTTAGGGGCATTCTTTGAGTACAAGTTTGTCTATCTTTTTAAGAACTTCAAGTGAGAGTTTGTTGTGTCGTGGGATTATCAGGAGAGCTGCACCTATAATACACCAAAATAAATAATTCTTATATAATAAATACATTTGTCATCCTGAGAATTTTAGATAGATAGGGTGAGTTTTACAAGTGGGCGTTGATGACCAAATCTTAAACTATGAGGATTAGCGAAAAACACTCAAACGAGTCAAGGGGCCGACTTTGATGAAAACTACAGTTTCATAGGATTTTTGAAAAATCTATATTCCTAGCCAGGAACGGAACACGTTGCTTTTGGATAAAAAACACACACTTTTTTATTACACCATCCGATAGTGTCGCTTATAAAGATCGGATTCTGGGAAGTAATGATATACGGTAAACTAAAGAAAAGACCTCATTTACAAACATATAAAAGCAGGATTTAATTTTATTTATAACAAGTAACAAAGCAATTCCCAATCCATTTATAATCCACTTAAACAATTTTATACAACTCATCAACATGTCTCAAATAGCTTAGAATCCAATTGGCCCTGTTAAGGTAAAATACCGTGAACGCTCACATATATGAATAATAAAACAGTTAATGTCTCACTAACACCTTGTAATATTCCTATTTATGCATTCTTCTTAGAAAAATTGTTTAACTTCACGCATCAGGAATTTGAGAAATACTAGCTTCTACCTGTGACTTTGCCCGTGTGTAGAGTGTTTTATTAGTCTAGTCTATTATAGTCTATAGTCTATTTTTTAATAGTCTCCTATGTTCTAAAGACATAGAAAACAACTACCTACTTATCTATCTTACTCATATTAAAGCCGTGATGGTCTGTATTTACTTAGTACACGGGTCGACAATGATCTGGATTAGTAACCTAAGATCATTGTCTATCCGTGCATCAAGTTTCATCAAAATCCCTTCAGCCGTTGAAGTGTGGTTGATCAACAAACATCCAAACACACAGATCTTATAGTATTAGTATGATAGAAACATGTATATAATTATATAAGTGGATAATTCTAAGTACATTATCACAACTTATCATACGCTTTTCAAATTGCTTCACTTATTTAGAACAGGAAAACAAGGCACTAATTGTGGATAAAATGGGCAGATAATAAGCCACGTAAGTGACAATAAATACGATATCAGGTTTACAGCGTGAAAAGAATAATGTAAAGCAAAGTTTTATTCATAAAACCGAAAATCTTGACAAGTGGCATTCTATCAACGCTGGTATCGTAACAGCGATTGGTTAAATTATATAAAACTAGCTGACCCCCGCGGCTTCGCTACCGTCAACTGGCTACCTACCTACCCTACCCTGTCCTACCTACCTACCAACCTATCCTACCCTACCTACCAATTTGTCAAACTTTTTATTTGAATAAGAATTAATACTGCAAGACCAACCTTGTAACCAACTTTTTTTCTTCCGGCGATCTAATTCAATTTTAGAACACAAAAGCTGCTATTGTGACTTAAGTATGATAGTGAGATATGTTCTTTCGCAGACTTTTTATTAAGTAATAATGAGTACTTTAATCATGAAGTACATAACTTTTATGAATCACCAATAGGCGACTTTGGGTAACATTATTGCAATTTACATAAGGATCATTTTTTTTTTTTTTATAAATAATATCCTATGTTACTTACTTACTTATGGGGAGTAAGGGGAAGAGCGGACATAAAATCATTCCGGCCCCAAGTGTCATCCTCACCTGCACGCGCTGCAAGGCGGCGGCTGTCTTCTGACAGCCGTGGTGCTCCCTGCTAGATAACGAACGAGGCTGTGGAGACCGAGCAATAGCGGTATAACTATACACCCACCCGGGCAACTGGTTTGGAAGAGGCTGCAGCAACCTTAGGGTCTAAATAACCCTTAAAACGTCTGGTGCAGAAGGCAACGGGTAACCACTGCACTAGTTCCCACGAGAGTCACAATGGATTTAAGGAATAGCGATGTAGATCTGTTGAGCGATCCGGCTGACGCCGGCGCCACCAAACCAGGGATGGTGGTGTGAAATGTGCTACCGTCCGTTTGAAGAACTTTTAGTCACCATAATCCGACTTCGATTGAGAAAACTCCACAAGCAAGAACGCAAACTGAACATGCGCCATGTTGACCTACAAGCCTTCAGTCAAGTAATTAAACATAAAGTACCTGAATGTTCTTTAAACGACGCTACTGACCCTGACATCACTTGGAAGGCTTTACAGAAGATTGTTGTGCAAACTGCAAAAAGGGAACATGCTCCCCAAAACTACCATGAAGCCTTTTATATCTGCGGAAACGGCTGACTTTATTCTTCGTTGACGTGAGTTGAAGGTAAAAGGTCTAACCCTACAAGAGAACAAGAGGTTATAGGATCAACTCAGCACAGAGGTTCAGAAAAGATGTCGCAGGGACTATAACCAACACATCAACAACATCCGTGCTGATCTCGAACAGAATTCTGCGAGGAACGAAACTAGAGATCTTTTCCGCAAGGTCAAAGAGCTTCCTACTAAATCTCGTATATCTATCCCAATACATATTATAAAGAGGAAAGATTTTTTTGTTTATTTGTACCGAATAGGCTCCGAAACTAATTTACCGATTTAAAAAATTCTTTAACCTCTGGAAAGCTACATTATTCCGAAGTAACATTCTTCTTCTTCTTTAGTCGGTCCCTCATTACTGAGGATCGTGATCATTGGACCCCTTTAAGCGGACAATCCCACCGCACTATTCCCAAACCACTGCAACACCTGAAAGCCAGAATCAACAGTGGCGACCACCAGAAAAGCGCCGAGGCAATGAAGCTCGACGAAGTCCCGGAGAATGAATTTACCTGTCTTGGATCCCGCAACGAAATTAATCAGAAAAGAATAACGGAGGAGTAGGAAAAATGTAAATTTCCACTTCCCTCCACATCAAGCAGGAGAAGCTGCAGCAGCAGCAGCAGATTGTCCGCTTTAAGCGGACAATCTGCCTCCATTGATTTCGGTCCAAAGTTGCCATCACCACCTGCTGAAATTTGCTTGAGGACGTAGCTTCTTTCACTTGGTCAGACCACCGTGTTGGCGACCGGCCTCGTGCTCTTTTCCCTTCGTTATTGCCAACAATGACCAGTTTTCAAAAGCAATAATCATTATTACAAGAATTAATTTAGCGCAAAAATGCTGTAAATTCTTACATTCACATCGAATAGACATCTTTATAAAACAATTGGGTATCAAGTATAAAGCAATTAAATTCAAGTTAATTGACCGTAAAGGTACCAGCATGAAAATAATTAGGATTAGTAAATCCACTTGAAACAAAGTAAAAAAAAAGTTAAAAGAAATAATGAAAAGGATGGTTGAAATGTTCGAATCGCGTGGAGAACTTTGATTGCACAATGTAGGATTTGTGTGTCGTGAGCTCTTTTCCAAAGTTCGTATGTGGCGGTGTAGATCCGCTAAAGATCAGGGAAGCATGATAAAGGGAGGAAATCTACATTTGGCAGTGGATGTCACAGTAGTGGCTGCCTATGATGATAACCAAGCTTAGTTAAGACCTTACACGCTTCTAGCAGTAGACGACTTTCTACTGAAATGAGCTAAAATTATTAAAATCATAAAAATTACATTTTGCTACAAGTTTCTGTCAGCGACTTCTCCCATGAGCAAAATTTTCTCAACGGGACGTACTCCTTGGGTAAAAAGTTTATCCTAAGCATAGTCTACTCGTGTGATAAGTTTTATCCAAAGCCGTTCAGCCGTTATCACATGAATAGGTAACAAATCCACATACAGGCTAAGTTACTTTCGCATTTAAAATACATATTAGTATGGATAGACTTTTAACATAGACTGAGCCTTCTGTTGGCTCTTCATGCCATGGTTCTCGTGAATTCAGTTTAGCAATTCAAATTGAAGCAATGAGCAGGTGGTACTTAACGATTTACGAGAATTTAAAAACAATGTTGTGTAAAAAATATCTTTGTGCTGTTAAACGCGAAGTATGCTCTTGGAGATGTTTAGTAAGAATATTTTACTGTTGTGTGGATACCGCCCTGTTTTTAATACGTACTTATTAACTAAATTGAATTTTACTGGTTCATCATCTATGATAATGGCATTATATTTATGATAACTTTGTCGTTCCCTGCAGTCATAAGAGTGTCATCTCTGCTTGGCGAAAGTTGGCTGCAAAATAGTTCAAATTAGAGTGCTTAACAGAGGTTTTATACACTTGCCTTACGATCATCTACTCCATATTCTTCAGTAGGAGATTTGGTATTATTATCTTTACCTCTCATATACACGATAGACGACACGGTATCCATCACAGTCATCGAAATACAAATATTTGTATAAGCAAACAGGATCTAACAAAACCCAACTAACAGATTAATTGAATTTCACATCTGTGATTTATTAATCCCAAACATAAGAGAACGCCTACAGCGACTATTTAGTTAATAAATCAATATTAGCTACCGTCAATTTAACCTCAATGACATAACTATTTGTCAGCCCAACTGAGTCAACAGTCAACGTATCAAACTAAATCAAGCGCACGCGAAAATCAACCTTATTCCCATTAACAAAAACCATATTAAACAGCAGTGAATTATTTGTACCGCTGTCGGAAATTTCAAAGACTCGGAGATTTGCAAACAGTTTAAGCTTTTACCAATCTGTTGTGCAGTCTGATCAAAGAAAATTAAACTTTGATAACCAAACATTAAAGCTTTTGCAAATTTGATGATAATTTGGTGTTTGGAAGCCGTATGGGTGAGGATTAGTAGCAACAAAAAGATACGGCAGCAACAATATAATGACAAAAGAGTATTGTGAGCTCGCGACACGCGAATTCTTGAATTAGGCAACTAAAATGTTAAGAGTGTTTCGTTGACACATAGAGGATTCCGTAGGCGGGCTTACTTCAAAATAAGCAATAGTTCCGATTATAAAAATAGTTGTTAAAGATATTGTTATTATTTCGTTGAATATAAAACAATCATGTAGCTGAAGATGTTCTACACGAAGTATACAGCCGTAAGTTTGCCGAATAAAATAAAATTAGAAATTAATAAAATATTGTAATATTATAAATTAAATTTCTCAGGCTCAGTTTTCGATCAGAGACAAAGCTTTCAAAGCTTACTCAGAGCATAATTAGAAATATGTATAAAATAACTCATTTCATGATAAACTTATCAGAACAATAAAATAACATACATTAAGAAACCCCCGACACAGTTTTATTTCATGCTACATAATTTATCTTGTAGTAGATACGCTTCGATCAACAATCAATCAAAAAGCACACGTAATTATGACACGATATCTTGCTAAAACACCCTGATTCTAACAGTAAAACGCCTATAACTTTAGAACAGCTGTACCGATTTGAATCAAATATAGCTAATAACACTCTCGACTAAGTCACCTTTCAAACAAAATCGGTTTATCCGTTTAGGAGCTATGATGCCACAGACAGCTACACACGTCAAACTTATAAACTCCCCTCTTTTCCCGTCAAGGGGTTAAAAACAAAGCAATGTCTGAGAATAGCCCCCAAACTTGGCAACAATACATTCATTCGCACCAAACATTAAACAAACACTGACATGTAATTAGCTGCTTGTAAAATCTAAGGTAAAGATACTGATATGATGATTAAAGACAAAAACTTGGAACAAAGAACGATACTGAAATTGATTCAGTTGATAGATAGAAGACATAAGAGACTGGCCAGAAAATTATTAATGCTTCTAGATATAGTAAAGAAGTATATAGGTATGCTTATGCATGGAAGATTATTTTGAGAAGGTAACGAAAACGAACATAAAAAAACAGAAATCTAAATTGCCAGTAACCAAAAAATTTACTTGAACAATTAAAAATACAAATTACACAAATGGTTTTTCAAAATGAATTAATTTTATTTTTCACCAGACCCTTCTACCATTGAACCCTAGAAGTACAATTGGTTTACTCATTAAACATATAAATTGTGTGCAAATCCGTAAATTTACGACACTAACAACACTGTATCGGTGCCAAATATCGTTATTTATGTGGATTTATGATGCAATATGTTTGTATTGAATTGGTACGAGGATTCCAAAGTTTTTTTTGGCTTAGACGCAGAATTATTTGATGCAAAGTAATGGAAACTTGTGTCGAAAGGTTAAATTTAAGATGGATGCCAAATTGCTGGTTTAGTTTTATTTATGTGGGTTTGCAGCCAAATGTCCACATAATTTGGAATTGGAAAGATAATTTGTAATAAGAAAGTTGGAAAGAAACTAAGAGGTCAAAATAAATAAATGCCATATAATCTTGTTTATGTAGATGTGTAAACTGGTTACTGTTGTAAGTCTATTGGTGTTTATTAGTTTCATTTTTATCCTCATATTTTCACAAATAAAGTAGGGATAACATACCTGTACCATAATATTTTGTACTTCTTTTGCTCCTTTTATCCACAACATCAGAAGCCTTTCAGAATTCTGGTGCATTTTTTCTTACAATCTCTAGATCAATTTTAAATCAGAACGTAAAAAAAATGAAATTAAAATTTGAGAACAATCTGTCGACACGCAAATCCTTGTTCAATTTATGTGGCTGTAAAGTTAATATATTATTCCTTAAACGTTAATATAGGGCTGTGACTCACCGAACGCTATATCTTTATCACGGCAGCTAATATCACTCACGTTGTTAATGTTGATGCTTTTGCCAGATCCCGTTTTGAGTTAATAGTGACAGAAGATTAAACTGTGAGAGGATGAAATAGTTGTGAGCGATATTTTGCTATGTTTTATGTGAGGTGGTAAAGTTTGCTGTGTTAATAAACATTTAGCATAAACTTCATGTAGTTATTTAATAGCACACTTGTGCTTTTTCTTGTTTTGTCACAAACTATTTCGATAAATTTTTCTTTCTCTGAGTACTTACTCGACTTTATGTAAGTTCGAGCCTACTCCAGGTATTTTAGGTAATTATTCTTATTTAATTTACTTACCTATTCTCGTGAAATTAGACAATAACTTAAAGAAGGTGTTGAGTCGATAAACTTAATTAGTCACTTCAAGTAAAGTACTGGTAGTAAACTGCATACGGCTAGACTGGAAGCCAACCCTAAGAGAAATGCAAAAAAACTAGGCAGATAGATGGTTTAAAATCAAAAGTTAAGTACCTACAATAAAACAGTGTTATCATGGCAAAGGGAAATTTGATTAATACTACCAGTGTACACTACAAAACATCTATTCAACCAATAAACCTAGTTGGTGCAATGCCAGTAGTCCACACAAATCCATACCAAGACATCGACGTGTAGACTAGATGCGAGTGACAATAAAGTTTGAGAGACGACATTAATCTTTCCACGTCTTCTGAAAGACTGATGAGAGCAGCTATTAATGCATGGATTGAAAGAAATGATTGTGTCGCAGTCATCTTGGTAGTCTATTGTTGAAGATAGATGTTTGAATAAGGAGAATAATAAGTCTGCAGATCATACTGACGATAATAAATAAAGTATAGAAATTCAGAATAAACCTTCAAGGAGGAAAAGTACTAAACAGTATGATAATTTTGTTATAAAAACAGTCAATCCATATTAATATTATAAGAGGGAAAGTAACTCTATCTTTTTGTTACATTTTCATGTCTTAACAGTTGAACGGATTTAGATGAGATTTGGCACACGTGGAGACCATGTACTAGATTAGTACGGAGGATACTTTTATTCCGGGATATTTCTATAAACGCTTTCGAAGCCACTAGTGGAAGCTATGATAAAACAGTTTTGTTTTCATATTCTTTTATTGATTGCTCATGTTCTGCATTTCGTTTAATTACTAATAACAGACCGTTCTAACGATTCACGTTCCACGGATTCATTCAAGAAATCATATACTTGGTCCCTAAATAAAATAAAACTAGGATCAAATACCTAAACACTATCTCACAAAAACTTATTTCCATGATAATCAACAAAGACAACACAGAGTCAGCTACAGTTTTTAGCACAAACAACGAGAGCTGAGAAGCTATCATCTGCTTATCTGCTTGAGCGAGTCGTTAGAAGTAGGTACCTGTACAGTGTGCCGGGAAAATGGGTCAGCTTTGTACACTTAACTTAAAAGGGTTACGATTACTGCATTATTTGCTTGGATTTTGTGTTTGGTGTTGGTTTTGTGCAACTTTTGTGTTTAGGGATGTAAGGACAATAATTTTGAAATAACAGTAAATAATGTTTAAACTTAAATAAATGAGATGATAGAAAGAACGTGCCGTTTAAAGAAGGACAAACAATAATTTTAAATAAAGAGTTAACGAGAACGTTAAGAGTTTTAAATCAATAAAATGAGTGAACTGCCAAAAGAGGATGTAACTTCAATTTTTTAGGAAATTCCCAGTGTACGCAGATAAAAATCTTAGAAGATTTCTGTTCAGACAACTGTCACTTTACAGATTTGATCACATCATTTTTGCCGTGATAAATCAATACACGACTATTTTGGCAGATATTTAGATCTTTAATTAAGACCTAGATACATAACAATATCCACAACCTAGTCCAAACAATATCACCTACATCAACTAACATGACAACTCTCAATCACCCCTCATTAAGCTTAATCAAACGCAACACGACACCGACAAGATTTCTTTATCACAAACATTAATAGACTCTCAAATCTTAACGACTTCGCGAATAATCGTAAATAACAGATCATCGGATCCCCCGCCTACACTGTCAACTGCCATCAACATACAATAATTTAACGTCATAAAACAACGTTGAATGTTCATAAATCGTACACCCACGAAAATGTCTAGTTAAAATACATTATAAAAGAATAATTGTGCGCGCCTTCAAGGTCAGCTCGATCAATCTTTCACACGTCATTAGGGACGTCGCGTTATGCTCGGGAGTTTGCGTGGAAAGGAACGTATAAAGGTCTTTTTACATTTTGTTCGTGTTAATGGTCAGTTTGAGCGTGTAAGTTTGAATGGTGACACGTGTTCAGATGGTTTCTGCTATATTATTTGATAGACGTTATTGAGACCATTCACTTTTTTTTTCGTTTCGATGAAAAGAGACAGATGGTATTTGTGGCCTTTGCAAATAGTAGACAATTGGCAACAGGTTACACTATCGTCAACAGAATCCATTAGTCTCACTATATCTCGGACTATAAATCACAACTTGTATGGCGCGATGTAATCTACAATTTAATCACTTTTACGATTCAAAGCTTACAGAAGTGCGACTGAAATTGTTGTTTTAATTTCCTATTCATCAAACAAACTGTCATATTTATTAGAATGATTGTTATTTATGTAATCGAGCACATTTTTCACCATTTAAAGCGTACCTGCCGCCATTTTGTGCTCGGTAAAAACATATTCAGCTTACAAAGCTTCGAGGACAATATTTCATAAAAGATGGCCGAAAAATACACGGTGGTATAATAAATTAAAAACATTTTCAACAACCACCACTTTGTATGACCTCCCCGACCTCCCTCTACTGTTCTGTGAAACGGAACGTAAAGGGAATGTTGAAAGGGTGAGCTGGGGTCAAAAGTACTGGTCGCCTCATTACTGTGCTTAGTGAAAACTCGAGAAGAACCATTTTATAATTTTCGCTTTGCCCAACTTAAAGTTTCGAAGTTAACGTAAACTAGCCTTTACGGACTGAGAATATTATTTATATCTTAAATGAAAGTTGCTGTGTTAGGGTACTTTATACAAATTATATTCGTAATAATTTTTCATTTTAGTGACATTTTGTTGAATAACGTGAAGCGTGCCGACTGTTTATCATATTGTGAAGGTTTTTGAAAGTAATTGGGTTAAACATTGACTTTAATGACAACCATTAATAAAATAAATTTACAACTAGCTTTCATGTAAGAAATTGCGTCCTTTTTCACAATCGTACTAAATGAGGTTATGTTATTTTTCGTGGGCAAGCTACAAACTATAGGTAAGACTTGACATAGCTTTTAAAAGCAAGAAAAGATATTCCAAATTCAAAAATAAAGAAACAAATTAAATAGGAATCCAAAATAATAATAGAAATATTAAGTATATTTAAAATTTTGTTGTGCACTTGTACTGTCCTCATATGCAAATTTCTTAATGCAAGAATTTCTGTAAGAGATCGCCTTTGTTACATAATTTGTCCTATTTAATTTGTGTCTTTATGTTTTTATGGACAATAAAGATTATGAATCGGCCCATAATTGACGGAGAAATCAGTGGACACACACTAACAAAATCATACATACAGTTGAACATAGTACCTACTCCTTTTTTTAAGTATGTTAAAGTAAGTTTTAAGAAGTGGAATAAAGTAGAATAGTACGAAATCATAAAAAAACAGTATTCTTATCATTACCATTTGAAACCCATAACTCCCACACACACCCTAACATTAAATCTAACACCAGTTGAAGCACGATCAAAACTTACAACGATAAATCTGGAACGAGCCTTATCGGGGCATTCAATAATCATTTCGGTGGCAATCACGTACAACCGAGCACAAAAGCTCCTACGAAATACGCCACTACGCCAGTGTCGACTGTAAAGCCCGAATCTTACGAGCAATTACTACGCGAGATAAAACCCATGAAACGCTGCCGTCTGATACGCGAGTTAATCTCGTACTCTATTGGCTGGGAGCAAATTTTTCTCGACACAGACAATTTGGGGTGCCGGAGTAAAATATTGTGTTTTAACATTGGTTAGAGTTTTCTTTTTTTGGTCATAATTTTTCTTGGGGCACTGAGTATGTTGTTTTTGGAATAAACCATTTAATTTTATTTTGTTAGTCGCTCCGAGCGAAGGGGTAGATTTTTCGATATATAGTTAATATACATTTTATATCGAGTTGGTAACCTTAACCTAGATCAAACATATTTACTTAATATGTCAATAAAAAAAAAAGTAATTCTGATGGAGGTCGCAGATCCACAATATTACTAAGTAGACATATTGGACAGACTAACAATATTCTTGGAATTCCATTATTAAAACTTCTAGGCGTATCGTCTTTGTTTCACAGAATACTACGAAGAACAAAGAAGTTTCAGATACCACTGAGATATTGATAGTTAAGAAACTAGGAGACAAAGCGTATTAGCGTTTGATACCGAATTATTATTTCAGTTTACCATTATTTTAATTTGCCTGGTTTCTGTTAGCTACAATCTAGGGGTCTTTAACTCAAGAGTGAGTTGGTTACTTTTAAGCAAGCGTGCTTCACCGTCGACCACATCATCGCTTACCATCAAGTGATAGTGGTCAAATGCGAGACTATCGTTAACAATAAAAACACGTGATTTGGCACCGACTTTTTTTTTTATTTAAGTAAAAACACGTACAAAAATAAACACAGCTGCTCTACCAATACGTGCCGTCAATACCAGGAGATCAATAAATCATATAAATGACGCTAGTTCAAGTGGTAACGACTGAACCCGAAAAACGTATCAGTGTGCCATCCAAGTGCACTCTCCTCTCTCACGGCTCGTAACCTTACAATTTTACGATCACTTTTATTACTAGACGCTTTCGTGCGCGATTACCCTCCAGAGTGGGTTCTGCTGTTAGGCGCCCTGCAATGTGAACATTCACCCTACACGGTATACAACCACATCGATGTAGTACAACACCATTGCTCCGTGAGAGACAGTAACTCTACCCAAGATGTTGACGAAAGTAGCAATGTATGTGAAATGTTGGGGCTGTACCGATTGGGGTAGCACGGTTGTCAGCAATTACATTTTAATGCGTGTTTTATTATCACGGGCGTCTAATGTACTAGTGCATTAATTTATCACCTCCCCTGTTTACGAGTTACGGCTTGACAATTGAAATGATGGTGTAGTCTGTATTCAAAGGAGGCTGACGTTTGACCGACTTACGTTGAGCTCCCGCGCTGGTAGTAACCCTTTAGTTGTGGGTAGTCGAGGGGTGCGTGGTAATGAAACGAGGTTTCTAACTAGTTTGGACATGTCGCACAATCGTTTGGACAGACAAGCGATGGACGTATCAAAGGACTGCCAACTGGAAATGCAGTTGCAGTTTCGATTGAATCGAGAGACGTCTGCGGCATGCCTCTGTGAAGTAAAGGTTGATTGGATCGTGTCTGTAAGGCTGATACGCTCGCAATGTTTGGTTTTGGCGAATGGCAGTGAACGTCAGGCTCCCTTAGTTAAAATGTATTGTTTCTTACCGATACTCGCTTTGTTTGTGCAGTTTATTTGTTCAAATAGAACATTGTTCGTGCTGATGGTAAAACCAGATAGGTCGAGAGTCGGCTCTAATGCCTCCGCAAATTGTGAAAATAACTTCAAAGACATAATGGGCTTTTATAAGTGGCTAGCGTTTCATTATTCATAGTCGAATAAGCAAGCGGTTTCACTGCATATTATAAAATTTTGTGTAGATTACAGGCCGTCGGTTCTTGAAAAGTGTCATTACCGTCAGCCATTCGTCATTCCCATTTCGTAATAATCACGTTGATACATTTCAATTATGACGTTTAACGTCAGCGCAGAGTATCGCCAGTATCATTATTGTGGGCGTTGTGACATCGCCCAGTGACACAATAATGATCGGCTCATGACGCGAGGTGACATGCACGCGATGTCAAACGAACAAAATTTATGTTTTCGAACAAATAATTGATATTTATACGATTGGTAATTTCAATAAATTGCGATGGTATATTTATGGAATTCGGGATTATAGTGTTAGGTTGTAAGGAAGGCATAAAGTGTGTCGCTTGTTTCCCGCGTGGCAGCGTGGGTGATATGAGAATGAAATAAAAATTACGTTGGCTGTCAACTCGTTGACTACGAGGAAGTTGTGTCATAGCTACTAATTGTCTGGAATGAGGTTACATTTTATACAGTTTTACTACATTTTATGACAATGTTTGTATTAAAATACAAAATACTGAGAATTTTAGTAAAACAGTTCTTAGTTGGGGTTTAACAGCAATGTTTAAAGAATATTTTAAGCATTGTCTACCTTAAACCAACAAAAGGGTGGAGCTTCTATTCAGACTATGTACCATTTGCTGGAGTGCCCCAAATATCCGTTTTCCTGCACCCGAGATGACCTGAAAAACACCTCAAACGCTGCAATTAACGTGGCCACTCAATGGTCCAATAAGCCCAATAATAATAAAATAATAATTATTCTGTACCGCGACACGAAAAGAAAAAGAAGAAGGTCAATAAGATACTTAATTCTACGTAGAAGATTGGCAATACCCAAAAAAAGGTTGAAAACAAAGCCCCATCAACTTTTAAACATGACGTACGTAAGCACAGAAATACGATAAGACACAATTGAAGAAGCAATTCCCAAGATTAGTAATTCAATATCGACCATTGTACCTTGCCATAAATTATCATTTAAACGACTATCGTTAAGCTATTAAAGCAGATATTGCATTAAGTATAAACTTATTGGTCGTAAAGCATCGTAATGAACTTATGCACACAATAGTAATGATCCTTGTCTGCCCTTTATAGATGGAACAAAAGAATGATATACTATTATTAGTAGTTGTACTGTAATAACTCTATTAACTGATGTACCTTTGAGTGTTGTTCATTGCAGAGCTAAGCAAGAAGAATAGGCTGGATAAGATATTCTTATTCAATCCATCCACAATCCCGAACCTAATACTGAACCTCAAAAGATGCTATATATGCACTTCTACAATTAGCGACATTTTTGCCCGTCCAGAATCCCCTGAGAACTCAGGCAAAGTTTATCAGCGATAATAAGTGTCGAAAATACCAAAATTAATGGTATTGACATGCGATGCCGAAATGTCTCTGACAGCCGTTTTCGCTGATTGAATGTTACTTTCTTCAGGCCTACTTATCAGCTACAATAATAGTTTCAATAGAATCAAGACAAGATGAAGATGCAAAATTTCAGTCACTAAATTCAAATCACCAGGAAGAATAGGAAAGAGTACAAAATAATTCGAACTAGCAACAAGTAAAACCATGTTCCAAGCTAGTTTATCTAATAAAACAGAACAAACACTTTTATGATACGCCAAGCGTGCCCACATAACATAAATCATCGTGTGCTCTAATGGATAACCAGATATAAATCTATTTATGCAAAGTTTTCAATGCACATTTCGCATGCTAGATGACTATTTGCGTCATATACGGGGTTATACTTTACATCAACTGTTGGCTCGTTATATGTTCGTTAATTTGATTGAATGAGCATAATATAGAATTATATTTTTCTGTTTTTACAAGGATGGATGATAAGCCTTGTTTACTATTCATGATATACTGCTACAGTGATCTGTCTACGGAGTGTACAAGTAGACGTTGAAATAGTAATATATATTAAAAATACATTTTTTTTTCTATTTATGTATATTTTATTGTCAAGTAGGTTATAGTGACTAAGACGAAGATCATCATCAGCCTATTAATGTTCCCACTGCCGGGACACAGGCACAGGCATCCTCTCTGTGAGAGAGGGAATGGGCCTTAATCCACCACGCGGGCCTAGTACGATTGGTGGATGTCACATGTCTTAAAATTTTTGGTTCTAGGATAAGCCGGTTTAATCACGATGTTTTTCTTCTTTGAATTAAGAGCAGTGGTGATGAAATAATTTACACGAATGAAACCTGCCTGGATTTGAATCCACCATTAGTCACTCTTCTTTAATTACTTTCTTTGTTCCATAGAGGTTCCAGCCTAATTTCGATTGAAGTTAGTCCTAACTTTAACTCTTTATCGATATTACCGTGTATATCAAACGTAATTTCAATTTCTATTTTAATAAACCCATTACAAACTTCCACAGAATTAACAAAGGCAAAGTCAAAACCAACAAATTATTCACCGAAATGATCGTGTTTCAAACTACCAATAGCTGGCGGTAACATTGTATCATTGCAGTACCCAATGATTACCGTCCCTACGATTCAATGGAAATTATCGTCTGTAACTCTGTACCCTGTAATTTAAATTTTATAAAATAATTTTTCCTACCTTGCGGTGTCCTATCATTGAAACTAATTGAGATTTTATGGAAATGCTCTTTTTTATGCTCTTTTAGACTTCTAGTTGGAATCGTATTAGGTTTTTCTGTTGTGTTCTAGATTGTGTGGTTTTGTATTCAGATGTTGGTTGATTGAATGTTTCTCTTTGATATTAGCATAGTTTTCTTATTTATCTTCTTTTTACTCGGTTTTATGTGTACTAGCTATGTCTAAAAGACTTGTGTGATCAGACTTGCTTTATATAGTACTAGCGGACGCCTCGCGGTTTCACCCGCGTAGTTCCCTTTTCCATGGGAATACAGGGATAAAAAGCTTTTGTGACCCGGGGATAGTGTAGCTTCCAAACGGCGACAGAATTTTTAAAATCGGTCCAGTGGTTTTTAAGTTTATTCGTTACATACAAAAATCCAAAAATACAAATCTTTCCTCTTTATAATATTAGTATAGATATATTGATTTCCTTAGACTTGAGGCAGAGGGGCTATATGTTTATGAAAATGCTCGCCGCATCATTTAAAAAATGATTTTTACAAAAAAATAAGTACAACTGACTTAATTTTTTGGAAGTCGGTTGTTTTTTTTTTTACTTTTTGTTGTAGTACGTAATGGGCAAGTTCTAAAGTACCTGTAATGCCCAAAGTGATGACAGAATATATTACCCGAATAATATGAAACTTGAACATAAACGGTGGAATGAGCGTGTTCCAGGGTGAACTGTATACGTCTGCTTTCCCCTTTTTGAGCGTAACGCCGTGATGTTTTGTTATTTAATTATTATTTTTTGCCGTCATTATTAAAGAGTTCTGTTCTATGTCTCCGAAGTTCTTCATCAGATCTTCACCAAATTTAATAGATTGAATAAAAAATAATAATAAATTTGATACATACTCTTCCAAATAAAAAATAATTTTCAAAATCGTTCCACAATTGACAAATAAATCAGTAAACAGACACAAAAAAAACACAGTCAAAGATAGAATCCCTCTCCTCCTTTTTGGAAAGTCGGTTTTTACTTAATACCATGTCAGTTGAAAGAGTTGTAAAATATGGGTCAATATATTTACTGCCATAAACCGCAAGGTTATATTGTTATAACTTTATATTATTTAAAGACAAGAGCTAAGCAAGTTAATTAGTAGACCCCTTTTAATTATAGCGGCAGGCGCCAAAGATGTTAATAGTTCTAATTAAGGTAATCTAGCAATTAATCGTAATAAATTACTGTAATTACTACTTACTTATCTTATAAGTGCGAAAGAGGATGAGTCTGAAATACAGAGTAATCTATCTCCATCTGGAAAAGAAGTGATGCTATCTGGAAATTCTAGTGGAGCTGTTTTAGAAGTTTAATCACTGATCATTTATTTTCTTCTACTATATAATACTAATACTATATAATATGCAAATGATACATTGACTTCCAGGCAAGCGTGCTACACCTTCGACCACATCATCACTTACCATCAAGTGAGATAGTGGTCTCGCGCGGGAATAGTCGTCGAGTCTGTTATATAATATAATGAAAAATATTCCTACCGTGTCTTGATAAAATCATACTTTAGTGCCACATTCTAAAAAAAAATGTTAAAGAAAAACCGGCCAAGTGCGAGTCAGACACGCGCATGAAGGGTTCCGTACCATTATCGCAAAAAAGGCAAAAAAAAACACGTTTGTTGTATTTTTAGTATTTTTTGTTATAGCGGCAACAGAAATACATCATCAGTGAAAATTTAAACTGTCTAGCTATCACGGTTCATGAGATACAGCCTGGTGACAGACAGACAGATGGACCACGGAGTCTTAGTGATAGGGTCCCGTTTTTACCCTCTGGGTACGGAACCCTAAAAAGCAGTGGATATTCGACAAAAGGAAAATAACAGGGCAGAATGCAAAAAAACTACAGATGAGATTGATATTTTGGCCTTCGTCACAATCGGGTAAAAACGCCTTATCCAAACGGTATGAAATACCTACCTATCCAACTAATTACAAGAAAATCAGCCACAAGAAACTAATCCACGACCTAACTAACAAAGGAAGAAATGATTGAGTGACAAATACGACAGTTCCCTTCTACCCCGCTGCCCACAATACCCACAGTACCCCATTATTCAGTCAGTCAACTTTTCCTTTATCCCTCAAATCACCCATTTCAAGTGAAATGATCCCAGTCACTGGACCGTCCTCAACAGTTCCACTGAGTTACCTATAGTGTGAGATCCCACTGCAAAATCTGTAGGTAATTTATTTTTTTATAATATAATAGATAAGATAGTTTTATATATAAGTAATATATAATAATTATTGATGGTAGAATAGATTACTACAGGCACAGATAATATAATACTAGCATACAGATACAAAGAAACCGTGCCAAAGTAACTAGCGTTTTTCGTCTGATTAAGATGATTATTCTTTAAATACAGTGATGATTTGTTTTATGGTTTTTTTTTTGCACGTTTTTACTGTTTCATTGAACCAAAATGTATTTCAATACAAATTTAAAAAATCGAGTGGTATGCCTCAGAAATGTGAAACCGCGCCATCTATAGGAATCAATTTTAAATTATCCGTTCGAATAATCTTTGAAGTGTGAAGAGAGTTGAAAAAAAGAACATACAATTTTTATGATCAATTCTAGAAAATGTTAATTTTACACTCAATTCAATAACAAATCGATTCATCGCGCCGTGTAGTGACATTTATTTGAACCAAATTTCCTATGTTAGCTCCGGGACCCCGTGCTACAGGGTTGCCTGGCCGCATCTGCAAACAGATTTTTGATTTTTACTTTGCTTTACGCTACGAACTACTCCAGTGTTGTGAGTGCGTATGCAGCATCATCTAGCTCTCAGTTAGCCTCTAGTGTGTTAATGTTTAGCAAGTAAACTAGCAACCCAAACATTGCGGCTAACTAAGAGCTTGCAACCTTATTTTTTAACTATCAAACATAACTTTCAATTTATTTAATTAAGGTAATTGCGGTTAGACATTTCCAGGCAACCCTGCAGTAATCTAAACTATTATCAAGTATTATTCATTAAAATTAAGTTTAATCAAATACAAAATATGTCATAATATGAGTACGCCTCATGGCAAATCAAAGAGACCTATGGCCGGTTTCCGATTTAAGTATTTGAGGATAAGAGCGAGTTGAGTATTTGTCAAACTAAAGTTTAGACTGTAAACCTGTCAAAAATTGGCACTAAAATAGTGTTTGACACGTTCTTAAGAGGAAATATGGGCAGAAAGCGCCGACTGAATTACCTAAGTAATAAAAAAAGTTAATTAAAAAAAACAAAAACCCGACTGCTTATAAAGCGAACTTAAAAGACGTAAACAAGATGAAATCATGTTGTGCAGTCGGAGGCTGACCAAAACCAGATGTATCCTCCGACTGCACAACATGATTTCATGTTTTTTTTTTTTTTTTCGAATTTGGTACATTTAAACATATAAATGTCATATAATATTATTGAAATCACCTCTTAAAACCCTTTATTTTGATACCCCAAACGATGGGTTTGGAAAAAAATGTTTTTCTCCGACAAAATCGCGCCCAAAATCCGCAATTTTTTCTTTTCCAATTTTAATGCAGCCAGTGACACTCGCAGGGTTAAGACGAATCGATTGATCGACAAATCGGCCGACGCGTTTGGTCTCTAGAACGCCACATAGGAATAACCATACATACATAGACTGATCAACACATTGCCCTCCTTCGGCAGTCACGTAAAAAGTCATAATTCGAGGTTTGGCTCTCGTCTATTTTCTGCTCCAATATTGGACCAATTTAAAAGATATTCCATAAACTGGAAATGAAATATATATACTATGTCCATATCTTCCTTTTTGATGATACACTATCTTTAGAATCACTAGAACCCTAAAAAAATGCTCAAAATCGCGCTTTTAACCGAGGCTTAGAGTACAAATTTGACCAATATAAATGAAAAAAGAAATCTCGTATTATGACTTTTTACTTAGGAAATCAGTCGGCGCTCTCTGCCCAAATTTTCTCTTAACCTCAAATACTTCTATCAGAAACCAGCCGATGATGTTGTAAAATTGTCAAAAAAAGTTCTGATTCTGAAAATTACCTGCAGATTTTTGCAATGGGATCTTAGACTAATACCTACAGTCCACTGAGTTACCGTAGCTTGTGAGTTATTCGACTAAATATGTCATCGCGCTTTGATACAGTTGCATTAATAAGGGGCACGCTGAGTTATGGCATGTGGAAATAGTGGCTAGGGATGTGCCGTGGTTTGAAAGTATCGATAATACACAAATATAATATCTGATTGAATATTATGTTGCGATTGACCATTACTTACCTACTCAGACGGTTAGAAGAAAAGGTAAAATAGAGTGAATAATGAATGAATGCTGCATTTCATTTTTAACCGACTTCCCAAGAAGGAGGAGGTTCTCAATTCGGATGTTTATATATATATTTTTTATGTATGTTCGGGCATAACTCCGTCAAATATTTTTATTTGAAAGAAATTTATTCCGAAACTGTCCCATTTAAATTTGGTAAAGATCTGATGAAGAACTTCGGAGATACACAACAGAACTCTTCAATAAATGACGGCAAATCTCTCGGCATTGCTGCATTGCTGTTTATTGTTTTTTACACTATTTAATAACATACCATCACGCCAGTTTGCTCTAAACGGGTACGCAGATGTGTACAGTTCACCCTGGTCCACTCTCATTCCAACGGTTATGTTCAAGAACTTGTCCATTATGTAAGTCAATCTAAAGAGTGAAAAATAAATAACTTTTTAACAAAAAAATAAAATGACTTCTAAAGCAAAACACTACAAATAGATCGATCTATGGATCGGGGTTTTTGCTACCTACTATTTTTCGTTTTTTTTTTATTAGACGTATTTCGTAAAAAAAGTAATTTTTAGTTTTTTTTTGTAGCGTTATGCTTTAGAAGTCCGTTTTATGTTTTTGTCAAAAGGTTTTTATTCTAACTGGAATAGATTTGTATTATTAATCATTATTTCAACCGAAAGACACAAACACAACATAATAGTTGTGTTAAGCGTTGTCACATTGACTGATCCCGTGCGTCTTGCATCCAGCGGATGTCCGCAACCTTAACCATGTCAGCTTAATGGGAGGCCTTCCAACGCAGCGGCTTGTGGTATAATTTACTAATTAAGGGCATTTCGAAAGCACTACAAATTACGTCACTACAACTAATTGAATATGTCACTTCAAAATAAATCTAAATCTATCGACAATTTTTCCAACAGACACGTCCCCATCCCTGGCCCGCACCTGTCGCTCATAAACCATCAGTATATAAATACAAAACAAATCTGCTGCCCCTTTTATCTCTAAGCGCAACGATAAATTACGGCTGAGCCCTTATGCAGCAGTTTAAAGCTTGAGATAGGCCCGCTAACAAGTTTCACAGTATTTATGGCAAGACTCAACTTTAATTGAGTCGGATGTAATGTATGGATTTTATTGGCTAGGCATGAAATAAGTTTTCTCAAGTAAAATGTGGCTGTAAAGGAGTACTTTTTAACCCCCGCCGGAAAAAGAGGGGTGTTATAAGTTTCACGTGTGTTGCTGTGTATCTGTGTGTCTGTCTGTGGCATCATAGCGCCTAAACGGATGAACCGATTTCAATTTAGTTGTTTATGGTTGAAAGGTAATTTTGTCGAGAGTGTTCTTAGCTATGTTTGAATAAAATCGGTTCAGCCGTTCAAAAGTTATGGGCGTTTTACTGTTTGAATCGGGGTGTATTCGCAAGATAAATGTGTCGAGGGTTTTTAAATTTTGAAATTTTACTTGTGATTAGCTAATGCTAGAAGTTATGATGTTTAAAGACTGAAAGAAAAACCTTTAGAAATATGGCAAAATAAAGAACCAGGATACAAACGTAGTAGGAACTGGTATCAGTTTAAAAAAAATTAAGCAAATCACTCCTGCGTAGGATTGAGAAAAATGTGCCAAAGAAGAACTAGGCAGTAGTATACAGTTTCTTATTTATTGTATCATGGTTTTCAAACACGATTTACCAGTAGTTTCTTTACTATGCATATAAGTTGATGCACTAGTCAAGAATCAGAATCTTTAATAATAGGTTTCTAAATCTGCCAGAAGAACATTTTTGTCATTTAAGCCTACTTTCCACTGTAAAAGGATTTACAAAGATTATTCCACAACAACAAAATTATCGAATACAAATCTAAGTCCCTCTATATTTAGGCAGTAGTCCGCTGAAGCAATGTGACCGCTTGACTAACCATCTACAAAACGATTTGTATCCGCGCGATCGCTCCCACAAAGCTTTGATCACAACCCAGCCGCTTCATACTAATTAAACCAACTGAGCCGAACAAACGTTACTCGTAATTAAATAACGGTAATAATGAGCTATTATGAAAAGTTAAACCATTCGGAAATAATCACTGAGCACAACACTAGCCAATAACCAGCCAAGTCGGTGTATACCAGTCAGCAGACAAACGTCTCGTAAATACACGTTAACACGAAAAGCAATTCTCAGTCAACGATAGCTTTAACACTAAAATATCATTTTTAAATCCGACGTCGTAATACCCACCGTGGGTCCGACGGACCACCTTGTCAGCTAGCGCGTAAATTAACATGAAAACGTCATACAAAGAGTAACCCTTCGCCGCCGCATAATAAACTACTCCGGTCTCGTGGACCCCGCGGCGCGCCCGCGGTGCCGCCTATTCAAACGGCCGGACATTATCGTAAATATTGTGTTATTTATTCAGATTTCGGGCACAAACAATTCAATTCACGCACCGGCTGCTAATTGGGCATAAATCGTCGTAAAAATATTCAATAAGCTTCTCGCATCGATTAATATTTTAAACACTGAATGCCTTCATTTGAATTCGTATTAAGCGGCGCGTAGATAATGCTGTTCGTCGATTTGTCGACGGGCGACCTATTGGAAGGGTTTTATTTTGTTCTGTTTTCATTCGACAAAAAACATAAGCACGAACATTGCTTCGCGGCGTGGTACGAATTAATTGACGATTATTCTTGATTAATTTGTTTGGCCCGTCTTAATGCTCGAATATCGTTAAACTCACTCGCACGGAATGAATTATACGTAGTTATTTCAACTATACGAGTTGGTATAATAGAAAAGTAGGCACGTTATGAATTTCATGCAAAACAGCGATCATTATTCAAGCTAGCGAGATAGCGAAACTGGACTTTAATGGCGGGCCGTTAACATATAAACGAAAAGCATTTACAGTGAAAAAAAGTTAACACGCCAGACGGCTACACGAAAAACGTCAAGTTGAACACTTTATAATAGAAATAATAACGCAACAGCCGCCATGAATTATTGCCCACATTTCATGTTAAATTGTATGTAAATGGCCGACCTGTGCGACACGGCTCCCACAATAACATAATAATGGTGGATTTGTGACTCACGTCAGGTTGTTAGTGTGTACTTAACCCCTTATCGGGACACGCACGCGGGACGTGAGATCATTACTCGGGTCGCGGCGACCGCTCACAATGGGAATGTACGCGTTAGACCCCGCGTCTTACGAGGGTTAACGTTGAATTTCGTGAACAAGTTACATGTATGTTTTTCGTCTCGATACCGGTTCCCGATAACACTCATTTGGGTTACAATAGATATATTTTTTATTCAAATTGGACGTGTACGAACACAATGGTAGTTTAAACGCTACTGAAGCGATTAAATGTAGGATTTATGAATGTGTTACTCAAATAAACAAGCATTGGACTGGTTTTTTAATTGAACTGGTTCAGTTGTTCCATAGGTATGTTTGTTGTTGTTCGAAGATAAATGACGTAAATAAATTGAGGACTTAATGACTTTCTAGTTAACGCGCTGGTTGTTACCAAGGTAGTGTGGGAATTGAAAATAATTGAAATAAATTCAAACCTTTGTCTGAAAAATTAAAAAACGAATCTATTTTAAGATAATCCTTTTTAAAAAAATAGACTGAATATTTATCAATTAAGTTATTGTTGTAAAAAAGCATTTGCATGTCCATTTTCCAATTCCAAGTTTAAACTTTGAACGAAATAAGATTTTGACGTCCATTTGTCAATTCCAAGAATGTTATTGGACGTCTGGACTTGGTGACATGAACTTTCCAACACGCAGAGAACACGGTAGTGAACAATACTTTCTCGTTTTCTATCTTTTAACAAGCCTAAACCAACCAGAAAATATACATACTAATTTTAAATTTATACCAAGCTACTCTTTAGGCACCCGACAGAATTGCCCGAACCTGAAAATCAACATTTTCATCTCCAGACAAGTCAACACAGACACCTACACACCTACTCACATAGATACCATAAATCCAAGTCAATGCAATAAACCTACGTCGCTACATCAGTGATTTTGTTACAATCGCACGGGGCTCGGCATTTATCGTGATCAAGGTAATCGCCGTGATCAAGGTAATGATCAAAACTCTCTCTATTTCCTTTCTTTTCCTATATTTATCTATAAGAAACCTAACCCTGGCAGTATCAAAATTTCAGGCTGTTTTACTCCTGAAAATAGCTGTCCTACTGAAAATATGTCTCAAAAATCTCCACTGGAATCATTCCTAAAATAAAATCATCAGACCAGACAAGTCTACACAGACAAATATAACCTTACATGCCTACCACACATACATCCAAGTCAATGCAATAACCTGAAATCGCATTACGAACGATCAAAGAGCCTCAGACGATCCTCCTAGTCGTTACATCAGTGATTTTGTAACAATCGCCCGGGGCTCGGAAATTGCTTCCTGATCCCCGAAACCGCCCCTAGCCTCCTAACTCTGCATGGGTTAGAGAGATGGAGGATAAATAATTAAGTTTTATTTCATGTAGAGGTTTTTTTTATTTTAATTGTGTGTATATTTTTGGAAATTGGTATCAGCCGCGACTTACATTCGAACACAGGCAGGCGCTTTACTTAGTGTTAATTATTTCATCATCACTGCTCTCAAAACGGTGAAGGAAAACATCGTGAGGAAATGTTCTAGAACCAAAAATTCTGTAATTAATAAAAATATGTGATTGATTAATATGATAATGTACTACTTCACGTTCTGCCAGGTCGTTAAAATATTTTACAATGCATGTCCTCGAAAAGAGCGGTTTTCCAAGCAGCCAAACTGTGCGGAAAGTGTCACTTTTTTCACTAGTGCTTTTTACTTTCCTGTACTTTTTTATTTTTAACTCCAACTTCAGCCCTACGCATAGAGTTTTTATTATTTGAGAAAAGTTTATTAGTTATGTACAGATATAAAAGGTAGAGTAAAACTAATACTTCATTTTAGGCGTTTTTAATTACTCTAGATTTAGATTTTGATCAATAAATTAATTTTTCATCCCACCATCTCGAAAAGAGTATTTTTAATCTTCAATATCTGAGTGGAAAAGCCGTTTTTATTCACTAGAGGATAAAGTAAATTGAATTTAGAACATCGTGTGCACTAAGTTTGTGAATTAAAAAAAACATTAAACCTATTTACTGCTACCTCTATGGTGCCGAATATATCATACAACATTTTTTTAATTTGTTAAAAACTCAGACTCGGAACCTTCTTGGTGTTCTTTTTTCAATTTGCTTTGTACGCGGTTCTAACCATCTCCCTCTCTCTCCAACATTCACGCCAAGGGAATCCGATGAATCGGTACAACTATTAAGATATGACAGATAGTTTACCGAAAAACAGTACACAAGTGACTAACACCAATATTACAGTACCAAACAAAAATATTACACTCAATTTAAATAACTGTAGCAACGTTACTTTAAAATTTTCTTAATTATACCTTAGTATTATTTTGTTATAATTTAAAGATTATTCTGTAATACTTACCTGTCATAATGTAGTAATTAATACCTAAACTGAAATAAAAGTGTACCTATCTTGTGATTGTAAACGTTTTTTTTTTGCATTTAGTCATTTCCTCGCTGAGATGGAATGAAAAGTTACGTGTTGCACTCGAGTGCAAAGATTTTTCACCTCGTGCTCTTTTGATTCCCTCGCTAACGCTCAGGATTCTAATTTTGAATCACTCGCTGCGCTCGTGATTCAATTTTAGAATCCTTCGCTTGCTCGGTCATCAAAATTGAACACGCGGTTAAAAAGCAACTTTGCACTCTTGTATAACAAATATTAATTAAATATGTTTGGCAGAACGTATATTTTGCTCGTGCCTTATTGCGTTACGATGTGACAGCTATTTGCACATGAACTATTAGTTAATTTGTGGATATGCTGAACGCGCTTGAATAAGCCCGCCATTTTATTAATTTCATTTAATTAATTAATTTTTTTCCTCGCACAATGCATAGTAAAATGTTGTATGATACACGTACGTAAGATGATTTCCGACTCGTGTCGATTTATCCACTCATCGGAAATCACCAACCTTTCGCACTTGTAGCATAAATAACTATTGTAATTAAATATTTGAGGCAAATCTATTTTAATTTTTTCAGTGCTATTACATAAAAAACTTTAAAGGATAAAGGGACTTTTAACCCCAACATTTTATTTTATTCTTTGTGACTTTGTATATAATTATTCTAATTGGATAACTATCCAAAACATTAAAGAATTACAATTTATTAGCAAGCAATGGGATATTTCCTTAGCAAACTAACAAACAGTTGAAGGTCGCTCGGAGGAAATTACTTTCACAAGCAACGCTTGGTCCCACGGCATTCAATTAACTTCATATAAACCTCACTAAATCACTCATTCATTATGGGAGGAAAAACCAGCTGCTTTGCATATTGAACGATTGCAATAATCAATAGGAAATATCTCGGTTGGATGTGAAGTTTTTCTCAATTGCCTTGGAAATGGTGCCTTTGTTGTGTTTCAAGTGACAAGACGGTAAATTATCTTGACAGGGTATAATAAAAAGGTAGAAATTTATGTGGTAGAAAAACTGCAGTTCATTTGTACACTGAAAATATCATCATCATCTTCTGGCCCTTGTTCCATGTTAGTTGGTGTCGCTGAATTGCAACTCGTTTTCTTACTCCATTCTGACCTGTCAACCATCAGGCTATCATTGACTCCCTTTTTCTTTCATGTTAATATTATTCCCGACAGAATACTAGTTATATTTGGCTTTTCTCTCAGATGATGTAACATACCGTCGACACTTCTAAGATTGGAAAAAAATAATTATACATTGTTCTAAATATTGTTTTTAATTTTCTACCAGACTAAAAGCATTTTTTTTGTAAAAATACTGCATCAACAGTTTTATCACTAAAACTATTTATTATCACCGGCCATCCGATCGTAATCTTGATCCCCACAGGCTCCAGTAAACTGACACCTGACCAGTCAAGCAGTCACGTCTCATTTTGATAGCCTCCGCAATGATACCACCAATAAAACGTGCCATTTTCATTGGTCACATGATGGCTTTTAAAAATATACACGTCTTAGGTGGGCAGTTAATTTAAGCTATTAAAACTTACGAGGTACAAAAAAGCAAAGAGAGACAGACAGACAGCAAGTTTTTATCATTGTTATAAGAGAAAATGCTAAAATGAATATGGAATATAACGTCTTAACGAAAGTCCATCTTCGTTGAACAACATTTCATTGAATCCAGAGGGGCCTAGACAAGCAACATTATACAGTGGTAACGCTTGCCACTTTGTTTAAAGCCCTAGAACATTATGAATGTGATGATTAATGCTTTTAAAACATTCTGTAAATATGATTCATGTATCAAAGTAGTTTCTTAGTTAACTCAGATCCTATCTTAATATTTTGGCAATATATCCCATATTATCATCATCATCTGCCTAACCTTTTCTTACTTACTGTGTTGAGGTCTGCTTCCACTTTAATCGGACGCAGCTGAATATCTGCAGTAGTCTCAGTACTCGTACTTTCACCATGAAAAATTATTTTAAACAAAGTTAGTTTAGTTTCCGTCACCTCATATCATTCTTTGATTGCGACCATCCTTGCTGCCATACCTTTTCTTAAAACTTTTTCAATCTTCACTTAGCTATTGGCTTTTTTCTTCCTTCTTTTTAAAACTCTTTGTTTCAAGAACCACCTTCATTACACTTACCACTCTATCCGTGCCTCTGATCAGACGCGGAGGATTAGCGCTATCATACGTTGGCACAAGTAAGGTAGGGGCACGAGTATAATGTGTGTTTGTTTTACTGTTTAATTCTTTGTTACGATACCTAACACCGCTAAGATGTTGAGATATTTAATGTTTGGGGTGTCTGGGAGTATAGTGTGTCGTATTTCTGCGTTTATTGGATGTAATTTAAGCATCAAAAAGCATAATATAAGCATCAAAATCATCTTAACAAAATCTTCAAAAAGGCAACGGATTGTTGGGCTATAAGCCTTTATTTCGAAACTTGAACTTGTTCTATTCGTTAAACATTTGTAACATTTCTAAAAATCTGACAAAATATCTATTTGCTGTTATGTTTATAATAATAGCTTATAAATTCACTCAAAATACCTAACTTGTGAAGTAACTTAACAGTGGTTATTTATGTGTCACACTTTATGTAGGTGTGTGCAGCAATAGCTCTTATACTAGGAAGTTGCTTTATCATTATTTTGAAATAAATTTTATTAGAAATACTGCTAATCGAATCAACAGATAAAGAATCGTTACACGTTATATAGCAAGATTAGATCTTTTAACCCGAATCTCGTCAAACCGTCAGATGTCAAAAACGCTCTGACAGTAATTGTAACTGCAATCAACGATCATACCCCTGAATTAACATAAGCATACAAAAAACCTTTATCAGAATTCACACATGCATATAATCATTGTTCTGTCATCGTTAACCCGATCGATCACACGCTCGTCGCTAAATTCAGTTTAACACAATAGCACTTAATAACTTCACGCTTCGGTGGGCTTTCATGAATCACGCTGTGCTATTCTTATACAAATTAGTTGAAGAAAACATTGAAATGAACACGCAAATATCGTCCTTATCTTCAGATAGGTAAAGCTTAGGATCAACGTTAAGGGACAGTACTGTTTTTAAAGCAAAAAAACTGGATCATTTCCTTTTGACAATTGACGCGTTGAAGGGATCCCATCCATCTATGTCGTTGACTACTCGAGGAAGCCCGTCAGCGTCACGGCGTTGGTAATTGAGTGATTTAATTCATGTTTTATTTATGAGACAGTGTGATTTCTGAATTTTAATTCGGTTTAAATTGATAAACGTTTTCTTGAACCTGGAGTATATAGTTGTGTTTCTGACATCTGTCATATTGGGTAAGCGGTGAATTGTGTCCTAGTTCCGACGCTTGAGGGTGTTTTGTGAGAAAAATATAAGAACGTCTGTAGGAGATGTCTTTATTCTATGTAAAAGGTTCTATTGTTTTTGTCTAGTTGATTATTTCTTTACCAGTAGTGCCTTTGGCTTGGGTTTGGTTTTGATAGCATTAAGTATGAGAAAATATTTTTTGGTAGACATAGTTAGCAAAAAACGCACTAGCGAAAGACAGACTTGTGTGGAAACCATAGCTCAGCACTAGATGAACTTAGGCTTGCTAGATAGATCGTTACCAAAGTATTGTTTAACTCAAGTTTATGTAAAAATGATTGCATCTAGTGTATATTTGCTGAATATACATTATTTCTCATCTTCATCAACTCCTGCATTAATTAATATATTTCTTACCTCACCAAAAATAATTTTAATTCGTCAACCATGACTCCCCATCTGCTTTAACAACTAAACAGGACAGGGCAGGACTCATATCATTAACATAGTAATCATGTAGCCACCGAGCCATGAAATTCTATGTTTGCGTAAAACATATTACGCGCATTCAATTCTTCTGATGGATTATACCTCGGTATTTGTAAAGAAACAAATGTGTCAGTTTGTGTGTTCAAATAGGTGAATTACTGTGACAAAACTGACATTTTATACTAACTATACGTGGCTTTATACTTGAGTAACATTATAACCTAGAAGTGCAAACAAATCTGAACAAAGAAATTAGCATTATCCACTTAGGCACTACAATAGATCTATTACATTCAGGGTTAAAAATATTTATAATTATACACATAGATCTGGCTACGAACAATAAAAAATGACCTGATAGCGAGCAACACACAAAAGAGGCAACAACCGTACGGTGTGGTGCAGAAGTTCTAGGAGAGCTGACCCCAAATAAGCTGGGATAATAACTAGGAGAAAGAAGAATACATAATCTATCTGACGATAATTCATCATCATTTCGCCTGAGTGTTGCCACCTCGATCGGTCTTGTGCGTCTCGCATCCAGCGGATTCCCGATTCCCAATTCTGACGATAATTATTATTTATAACCAAAATTTTGCTACCTTTAACACATACTTTTCTAAACCTAACACGACCCTAATTTTGTCCATAATTATGCCCAAAAACACATTCAAGAACTTTCAAAACGAACACTCAAACAGACACTTGAAAATTACTCTCACCGAAAAAGAACCCCGCGGGCATCGCCGGGCGTATTCATACCATTGCGAAACTCACCAAAAGGGGTCATTTCACGTCAAGTCATGAAGCAAAGGTATTAATTTACGGTATTTCATTGAACGCAGCATGTTTTCTTCCTTTGTTGTGACTGACAGTGTAATAACGTATTATGTACCCTTTTAAATTCATTGTTGTTAAGTTTTGTATCGTATTATTGGTTGCTACTGTATAAATTCTCGACCGTCATTCCCTTTTCTTTGGATTGAATGAGTTTGATGGTTGGCTGGTTTGTTTTCAACGGAAAGTAATGCGGTTTGGGTGGTTTTCTATTGTGCAACAATGTTTCTAACCGTTTGGTTGTCGATGTATATTCTCAATGCTTCTTTTCCTGTGGGTGTTGGTGTTCTAATTGACTACATACTAAATTACTTTAAATGAAGTGACAACCGCGTACCGGAAAACGCAGCGTTAGAAACCATCTCTCTAGCTAGGTGGACCGATGGTATCCGCTAGATGCAAGACGCACAAGACCGCTCGATATGACGGCACTTGGGGAGGCATAAGTTCAGCAGTGGACGTCTCTTGGTTAAAATGATGATGTTGAAGTTCGTCAACATTTGCCTGTAGGTATGCACAATCATAATTTCTTAGCTTCTTTTAAACACAATATATCTTTGACCATAAAGTTCGGCTTTCACAGCTGCAAAAAAAAAAATGTTCAATTTAAAATTCAGAATAATTTATTAATCCAGTCTTGTCATCTTTGCAAAAAATATAACTTTGTAACCTGAGACAAATAGCGAGTAAGTCCTCGGTGTCCTTTACAAAACAAATTATTTACAGAGTATAAGTTATAATAACATTGTGCTACAAATGAGACAATATGACAAACATGGTTATTTGCTACAGAATACGGCTTTCATTTCTTTCGCTCATATCTCCCGATGTTAGATAGAATATCGTGGGCTAACATTCTGCCCACTTGCTTGGGTACCATTACGTGTGTCAGAGTCTATTGCCTTATCTGTGTTAAGATTTGATTTCACTGCTGTTGTTTATGGCATTGATTTACGGTTTAACTTTCAAAACCTCAACCTGGACAAAATGTTAAATAATTTAGAGTTAAAATAACACTATTGCTTTGTTTATTAAACAAAGCTGACATAGGGTTTTTGTCGCTACATATATGTTGTTTAAAACCTAGGCGTTTTTCTGTTCTGTATTCTTACCTTTCAGTAGCATTGTTTTAACCGTCTTCATCATCATCACAAGTAGACGAAACGCCCCCCCCCCTCCCCAATTGTGTGTTAGCACATAGACCGATGTTTCTCGCATGCAGTGGACTTCCACGACCCTTGCCAGGTCCAAATTGTGGGAGTTTCCAACGCTGCTGTTTTAATAGTATACAATACAACGCTAGGTCATCATCATCATCATATCAGCCGAAAGACGTCCACTGCTGGACATAGGCCTCCCCCAAGCGTCGCCACACTGACCAGTCCCGTGCGTCCCGCATCCAGCGAATCCCCGCAACCTTCACCAGGTCATCGGTCCACCTGGTGGGAGGCCTTCCAACGCATCGTCTTCCGGTTCGCGGTCGCCACTCCAGAACTTTTCTGCCCCATCGGCCATCCGTTCTGCGAGCAATGTGCCCTGCCCACTGCCACTTAAGCTTGGCAATTCTTCGGGCTATGTCGGTAACCCTGGTTCTCTTGCGGATCTCTACATTTCTGATTCGATCACGCAAGGATACTCCGAGCATAGCCCTCTCCATTGCCCTTTGCGTGACTGTAAGCTTTCTGATGAGGCCCATTGTGAGCGACCACGTCTCAGAGCCATAGGTCATCACTGGCAACACACACTGGTCATAGACCTTCGTCTTGAGACACTGTGGTAAGTTGGACGAGAAGACACCGCGCAATTTCCCGAACGCTGCCCAGCCGAGTCGGATTCGACGGTTGACCTCTTTCTCGAAGTTGGCCCTACCCAACTGGATCGTTTGTCCCAGGTAGACATAATCTTCCACAACTTCGAGTGTAGAGTCTCCAACCTTGATAGAAGTGGGTGTTACATGGGCATTCAACATAACCTTGGTTTTGTCCATGTTCATTTTAAGACCCACTCTTTTGGAAAATCTACTGAGGTCATCGAGCATTATACTGAGGTCCTCCATGGTCTCAGCCATGACCACTATATCGTCGGCAAACCGAAGGTGAGTGATGTACTCGCCATTGACGTTGATGCCTAGCCCTCTCCAGTCCAGAACCTTGAAGACATCCTCCAGTGCAGCGGTGAACAGTTTCGGAGATATGACGTCTCCCTGTCTCACACCTCGCTGCAGAAAGATAGGTTCCGAGGCCTGATCCTGAAGTCGGACTGACATGGTGGCGTTTTTGTACAAGCACTTCAACACCTCGATGTACCGGTAGTCGATTTGGCACCGTTGGAGAGACTGCAGTACAGCCCAAGTCTCGATTGAATCGAAGGCTTTCTCGTAGTCCACAAACGCTAAACAGAGAGGCAGGTTATACTCTTCGGTCTTCTGTATAACCTGCCGCAGCGTATGTATGTGGTCTACGGTGCTAAAGCCTTTTCGGAATCCGGCTTGTTCGGGTGGCTGGAAATCGTCAAACCTGCGCGCGAGACGATTCGTGATGACTCTTGAAAACAGCTTGTAGACATGGCTAAGAAGTGAGATGGGCCTATAGTTCTTCAACAGGGCATTGTCACCCTTCTTGAAAAAGAGTACCACCACACCCATGCACCATGCCTGTGGCGTTTTCCCCTCGAGTATGACGGCACCAACGCTAGGTCATCTTAAAGCTTTATTATTTTCTTGTCTAAAACCTGCCACAACGATATAACTGAAGATGAACACTTACACAATCTGATAATTTAAGTCCCACTCTTTTACAAAAAAAACCTCTTTTATCGTCTATTTGTACATCTAATAAGATCCAAACACGGCAATTTGACACACGCGTTAGTCGCAAGATCCACAATTTCTGCGCAAATGTAACGCTATTGTTTCTTTCATTACAAAGTGGGGTCGCGTTTAATATCGCATGTCGGCCGTGTGTGGCCGGTCTAATTGCTCGTTACGTGTTCCGACGTGTTAATACGGATTGAGATTGTCTTATTAATATGTTTTGGGCTTAAAGTGAACGTATAAAATGGGTATTAGGGAAAATGGATTCGTAAAATATCAGCCTGCTTAGCATTGAGTTAACCTGCACTGGCAGTTTTATTTTTGTTTATATTTTGTCTTGTCATTTAATCAAGATAAGAAAAAGAGAAAAATATCAAGAGAAAAAAAAATAGAAGATATAATAATATGATTGCATTTTGGTTTAGAGAAATGATTAAGTAAAAATTTTATTTTTATATAAAACTGTTTTGAACTGCAAGGTACTAAATGCAATATCACTTATCAATACAAATCCAATGAACCCAAACACGACGGTGTTATATTCTCTGGTTGAGGAGTTGCTATGGCCATCTTCCGGCTCCATCACGAGACCACTTCCCTAGTACCACAGTATTTCAATGTTGCTCAAGTTACATAAATACGGCAAGTTTCAGCTAAATCAGATGTCAGGAAGGACTTCAAAAAAAGATTACTAGTTGCCAGACACACATAAGAAAACGAGGTAATATAAAGCTTGTAAAAATATACTTTTTTGGAGTTTGTTTTATTGTTTATCTTGAGTTTTATTTTTATATTTAGGGGTTAAAACTGGTTCGTTCGTATTATATGTATAACACACGGCTGCTGCCTCCTTTTTCTTGGCTCAACATTGACGCGTCCGCGTGTCTAGATTTTCTAGGGCAAAGTAGCCGGCCCTGATAAGTAAGGATACAGTAAACTGTAGATATCTGTACTTTTTGTAATATAGCTTGTCTTAAGATTGACGGCGAATTCTCCGTAGATGGAAACGTCTATAGTTAAAAGAGTTACAGGTTGCGAAATCTAACCAAAGAATAATTATAGTAAGACGCTCCAGCCTCCTAGCCTAGAGTAGTTGAAATACCTCGGTTGTAGTTTAAGCCAGCAAACCTGACACCTTTTTTGCATAGTGCCAGAAGCCATAGGCAAAAAAGTACAGATATGATGATATGAGTGCAGACATGAACTTTCAAAAAAAATGTGGCTGACTTTCCTGAGTAATCCAGTAAAACTGCCAAATCGACACATATCCAAGGAGGTTTCAAAGATCGTCACACAAAGGCCAGTGTCTCAGTCACCAAAAAAAAACCAAAGAAAGCCTCCAACACCCTTCGTCGCCAATTTACCGCTGACATCACAAACTTACATCACGTCACTTACGCAAGCAGGGGCGGCAGACGTCGGTGTCGGCAATGACGGGCGATCGGCAGCCATAGCGGCCGCCGGTAATTCTTTATGATTGATTATCTCCTGGCTAATGAGCTTCGCCAGTCTTGGGGATTTGGTGCAAAGAAAGAGAAATAAGCGATATGGAGAAATGTAATTTCAGCCAAAAGACCCTGCTGAACATAAGCCACCCATGTGTCGTTATAATCTCATGCTAATAATAAAGAAAGAAAAATAGAAGTAAATCAGGAAGAAGAGATAATAACTGTGTCCGTATGATAGTATGCGTCTGCCTTTATCGAAAATTATTCCAGAATCACTACGTTAGTTGCCAACAGGCAACTGCAGAACGGGATGTAAAAAAAAAACGTTTCCCGCAGAAATAATAAATGTAATCATGAGGGAAATACAATGACAAAACATGACGAATAATAATGATGATGATAAGAAAACAATGTGAGACTGATTGAACACATTTTACACACATTATCATAGCACACCAGATCCCCAACTGGCTGCCTGAATATACACGGACACCCACAATACGAGACTGATAAACCATATAAAAACCAAAACAAATAAAAAGGTAAGACTCACAAAATAAATTGAAAAGTTCGGCAGCAAACGAAATCTGAAACTAGCGTTGAAATGAGAGAAAATTTCAAGAAAGACTGATTCATAAATCCTCTGAGATCGCGGTAACTTGTCATTTGCGTCTGTCCCATTATGAATTATGATCGCTTTCCTCCACAATAAGTGCATAAATAGGGGCCGGCTGATGGCCTGATATAAATCACGCCCATCCATCATCCATGCCGTGCCAATGTAAATATTGTACATACATCTCTCTGTGTCGGCTTGGCAGAAGTCTCACTGGAACGAAAGCTCTGTTGCTAGGTGTTTAGGAAAATACTATCTTGTAAAGTTAGAAGAGAAATTCATATACACTTTTATTAGCGTCTTTCATTCAACCCATCACATTTCCCCATATTTACTTCTCTGCGTGCTATGTTTGAGTTCCAGTCTTTAAATGGGTATCGTTTTACGCAGTAACTTGGTTAAGACTAACGCCAACGACCTTGAGGGAACAAAACGCGCACTCGTTTCACACCCGCGCGACCCAAAATAGCTTTTTGTACTTTCCTTATTAACTTATGACTTTAAAAAAAAAAGCTTCAGATGAAAATGTAGGTAATTAAATTGTCTTTGAGATGGTGTCAATTTCATTAAAATACGCCCAGAGGTTTTGGTGCGATTGTCGTGTTTTTGTCCGTGTTAGACATAACTTTACAAATTAATTACACTATGTTGTAAGCATAAAACTCAAAATTTGCTTAAATGAAATTATTAAGAAAATGGTCTAATATAACATATATTTTTTCCAATAAATTACAACTAGCCGTTTAGACGTGATTCTCATTTTAAAATCAGCTACTCAAGGGAATCGGCGCCTAGGTCAGTTAGGCAGTCGCTCCATATAAAATATTTAGCTGCATCCATCGTTAGAATGGAAGCTAGTTAGTTTTAAAGTTATAGATAGGCTAGCGCTTGACCACTATCTCACCTGATGGTAAGCGAAGATGTGGTCGACAGTGTAGCACTCTCACCTAGAAGTAACTATTCATTCTTGACTTAAAGACGCCGAGGTTGTAGCTATCGAGAAACACAGTCAACGGCACGGAATTCCACTCCTTAGCTGTACGCGTAATGAAAGTATTTCCAAAACGTTTAGTGCATATGGGTGGGATGTCCACCATGTACCGATGACGCATCGCCGTACATCTTGTAGTCCGATGGTGAAACGGGCTATTTGGAATTAGATTTTGCAATTCTATCGCACACTTTCCTACTTGCAACCGATAAAAATCATAACTGTTTTAGTTTAATAATACTATTGTGACACTACTAGTCTTGAGTCTTACTAATATTATAAATGTGAAAGTTTGGATGGATAGATGTATGTTTGTTACTCAATCACACCAGAACGGCTTAACAGCTCTGGATGTTATTTTTTTATTTGTTATTTGGCACGGAAATAGATTATTTATTTTTTTACTTTATTGTACACCACTTAAATAACTACAGGACAATACTAGGGATTATACTTTAGAATAGCACATCGGCAAATTTTTATACCGGTACAATGTTCCAAAGGGATGATAAAACACTTTTCACGCGGGCGAAGCTGCTGACAGAAGCTAATTGCGTTATAAAAACCATATTAGTAGATTTGATACAAGATAACAAATGTGTATTTTTTTATTAATTAATACTTCTCTTATAAAATCTAAGTTTCTTTTGCGACCACGCAATTCCAGTTAATTTAAAGGCGGTAAATTTTAAGGTAATTTAATTATTTCAGGAGTTATAATTGTAATCCCACATATCACTTACAACTTGCTTACAAAAGCTAACACTCTTTACGACATCTTTTAAAACCGAAATCTTCTCCATAGATATATTACATACCTACAAGACTTCAACAAATAAATACAACTTACACCTACCTACATACAAACATACACACGTACTGGTGGATAGTATAAAGCCGAACATCTTGTTCGTGCGATGCACTTGCGTCGACGGAAGTTACACGGTCGCTTTCAGATCTGTTACTGAAATAGACGACAGAATTGGACAGAATTGGCGAAAACAATTTGTCATTGTTTACTCTGTACAGTTATTTTTATTTTGCAGTCTTGTGATCGTGTTTCATGTCTAGACCGAGATATCTTAGTGGCAAAAATTTGCAGTAATTTTAGCCTTTGACCCAACCTCAATGCCCTTCCTATAATTTTTATTTCGATTTACTAAGGCCAGAAATTCAGCTTTAAAACGGAAATTCAGAAGCTGTATTTTCGAAAAGTGTTTTCATTTTATTTCACTGTTGTTTCACATTGTTATTCAATAAAGTATTATTGCACCTTCTTGAGAAACACGGGTAAAAAAGTAATTAGCGTAACTTACAGTATATTCCAAATTAAATCGCCCAGTCTATATAAAGATAGAATCAAAAACAAAGCTGTATATTCAAGTAGGTCCTAGTAGGTAGGCAGGACCTACACAAACAAAATTCAACCAACAAAGCTTAACCATTTAAACACAAATAAAACTATTCCTAATTTGAATCGGTCTTCTCTCGACCCTCGCAAGTCTACCTTCCAGCGCTTCAAGCAACTCGGCCACTAAGTGCTTGTCGGACGCCGCGACATATACAGCGCTGTATTTGCTTGACGATCAGATACTACGTGTTCAGATATTTGTTAGTTTGAAATCTGTCAGCGACTTTCGTTTGTTTATTGGACTTCAATTGTTCGATGGTGTTTATATGACAGGTTATTAGTTGACAAGTTGTCAATTTATAGTGGTGTTAGTTGGGGAATTGAGTCTGTTGTAGGTTTTAGTGAGATAGTTCTTAGTAAGGAAGAAATGCAACATGGAAATATTGGCTCTCTCTTGAAATGCTGGCTATTACAGCACAGTGGATTAGCCTTCAGATACTGTAAGCATTGCACTTGCTACTGCAAACAAGCTAGGCTAGTAAAAGCAATTGGCTTATTTTTTCATCTTTCAAAATTCTGAATTTATCTTAAGGGTCTAGGGAGATAACAAGTTCTATAAAACAAAAATCACGATTGGTTCAGTGCTAAGGCATGAAAATTGAAAACATAACAGACAGAAAAACATATTTACTTTCGTATTTAATATTGTAAAGATGTTATCATATTTCTAAAACCCATAGAAAATTCCATGACAATAGAAATATTTTCTAATAACACGTTCATGCTAGACCGAAATTGGAAGTACCCCATAAATTCAATTTAATACTATTAAAATCTCACATACCAGCATGCTATTAACATGGTAGTTTTGGTCATAAAGGGGTGGACAAAGTCATTGGTCTCGGATTGAAATTAAATGTCTCTTTTATTGGGAATAGAAGTTTGAAGAGAGAAAAGTAAATTTCAATATGGTTTGTACAAATATTGAGCTAAGAAAAGATGAATGGGTAATGTAAAGAGTGGTATGAAATAATAGGGAATCAATGAAAAAAATAATAATGATAGTGTGACGGTTGACAGGACGGTATGGAAGAAGAAAACGTGCTCTGCCAACACGAAGTAACATGGGACAAGGGCAGGAAGATGATAATGATTTGTACAAATATTTACTAAAGTAAAATAAGAAATAAATTGGTTTAATTATTATTTCCTTAATTCATTAACTTTCTTATTCACTATATTTATTAATATTTTTATAAAACATATAAAAGACATTTAAAATATAAAACATAGCGGTCCCCAGGTTTTGGGAACAGGGTCTAAGCTACTGGTGGTCAGGGCTCCAGAGAGAGGAACCTCCGAACAATAATAGCCGTGTCTATATAATACGAATCGTAAACTAAGAGATTCCAGTTCTAGGAGAATTTCCGAACATCATTGATTAATACAATCATGTCCAATTAAGCTTGAATGAATGCTCTGGCAATCTGAAAGTGAAGGGCTTCAGTGCTTGGAACGGATCCACTTTCACAATCGAAACCGCTTTCAAGCCTTATATCTGAGGTTCTAGATAAAAATAATGACAATATGTCACAGATAACAATTCTCAAAACTCCGAAATGCACGCTACTGACAACATGACATTTTAGTAGCACATGTCATTCTGGACTTTTGACAATCGTTATATATTGTAGTTTATTAATAACAGCTGCACATATCCATCGTCAAGTATAAGCAACGCTTGACAAGGTCAGCATGTGGATGGATGACCATCTAAATATACCGAGTTTCTTCCGCGCGTCGGCAACATGCTAAAATGTTGGTCCCGGCGGTCACTTTTAGATCTTTGATTAGCCGTTCAGAAGCTAGATATCTGACACCATAATTTCTATTGTGTTGCCTACTGGTACTTCTACTATTGCAACCTCGGTCAGCGTACAATACCAGCTGCAGCTGCTGGTAGCTTTGATAGCATCTCCACACGTCCGAAGGGAAGTAGCGAGTGCAGTTGAGAAAAAGAAACAAGAGCGTGACACCAGACACCCACTATTCGGTGCACAACTACCGACGCAACGGCTGAAAAGCAGACACAGCTTCCTGAAATCGGTCGCGTCAGGAGACTCGGCCGATGCCCGATGAAAACTGTGGCAGGACAGTTTTCCTCCACCCACTTACTATTTAGCACTAAAAGGAAGCATCTCCCAGCAGTGTCTAACATTCCGTGTCTATCTGGAAGTCTCTGAACCGCCTCAGAACCCAAGTAGGTAGATGTAACGCCAACCTCGCAAAATGGAGCTACTTCAAAGGAACAGCGACAGAGTGTACATGTGTTCCCTGTGCCCCAAAATATGCAACCAGAATAATAGGTATATGCGCTGCCACCAACGACGCCGTGAAAGTGGCTATGTTTTGGGTCAAACAAGTTTTAACGACTGTCGTACCAGCGATAGTACGAAGAAGAACAGAACAAAAAAGAATCCACAAATTTTCCACACTCAAAATCCAACTGCTCTACATACCAAAACCCTGAAACCTCGTTAAAACAAACGTATGCAAATTCTAGTTATGTTGCCGTTCTTATCTGGCCCGAGTCTTGGGGATTAGCTGGCTCTGTGAGGCTGGCTCAAGTCTGCTCAGACGCAGCGATGCCAAAACTAATCTCCAGCCGAGATTAACGTGCAGATTGTGTAATGCATTCAAAGTGTTATGTTAACGTTTTAATGCCAGCGGTTTGATGTTTCTGGGTTCTGCAAGGCTGCAACTCTGTGAGTGCAAGTAGGTATGGCTCTTGGGGTAAAAGGTAGACTTCCGAGCCCTTAAGGTTGAGGGAACCTGGATGCGAGACGCACAGGACCGATCGATTTGGCAACACTTGGGGGTAGACTATGTCTGCAGTGGGCTTGTTTCAGCTGAAATTTCAGCTCATGTTAAGTGGAAGAGCGGAGTCACCTATCACAAGCATCTTCTTGCTTAAAAGGTGATCTCCATATCAAGTATGTTAATGCTTTATGTAATTGAAATAAACATTTTTATTTTTTATTATTTATAAATGATGATGATGATGATGAGAATGCCGAACAAAACGGCTTGTAGCGACCGGAAAAAAAAACGTCGGAAAGAATGTCCTAAGCGTAATACGTTCGAGTCAAACCACTTCGATAGCAGCGACGCTGTTGCCGCAACAGTACATCTCGCTCCGATTTAAATTGCCGCATATATTTCCAGAATGTTTTTATTTTCTTTCTTTCCATTGTCGCTGCGTCAGTCAGCCGGAGCCGCTATGCTCGGCAGTCTACCTTAAGACACAACGAATCTTAGACTAATTTTCTGAAATGTTTCTTAGTTGGTAATCCTTCTGTCTTGTAGCGAATTTCGAGTTTAGCTAAATGCACCTGCTTTTGCTGTCTAGACTTCGAAATGGAATATGGCTTTTGTAAGCCAGCACCCTAATTGCGAAACTATTGGAAGATCAAAACACGCGCGTACGAGCGATAATGACATTCATTGCTTTGTATTAAATGTGAAAAATCTCTCTACTCGACAGCGTAAAATACGCAACGAAAACTGACAAAATGAAAGTATGCGCACATGCTTTAAACTATCAAAAAAGTAATGCAGTTAGGGTGAAGATTAGAGTTAGGAAATTTTGGAAAATTAAAAAAAAATACATGAATTAAAACAGCCGAAAATTCCGCCAAAGAAAGGAATGCTACTGATAAGTTCTGTTGAAAAGATAAATCCAGGTGCAATTTTACTCAACGTCAGATCACACTGAATAAATATTGTCGGTTTAAACACAGTATTCCCTGATTAAAAAGAATTAACCCTGATAATGAAAAAGAAAAATGAGATGATATGAAACTTAGAGTGGGTTACATCACCTTTTTTGCCGCTTCAACATTATACGTAGCAAAATACTTCTCAAACATGCTAAATTACTGTACAAGCCCGTTACTATCATAAAGAAGGGCTTCTCATAATCATAATCAAACTTTAGCTTTTTCAAGATAGATTTCCACTGTTTCCTCAAGATGTTTTCCTTCACCGATGTCAGCGATATCCAAGATAAATAATATGAATTGAAAAACGTATTGATATTTGCCGAATTTTACTCATAGCTACAGGGCCACCACGCATATAACTACAAAAAATTAAAGGCACAATTTTTTACATAAACCAATTACACCAAAGTACCATCTTGTATTTTGATGCTACCCACAGTACAAGCATGAATTAGACCCAAAAATTTCTGGTGTATCTAATAAGAGTCATTAGGTAGCTCAATCGTGACACATCAAGTCATGACATAAAATGGTCCGTCACGGTTCGGGCCCACTCGGGCACTGTCGGGCTCTGTCGTTTGTCGGCGCGATTGATCCTGTCACGGCCGTCGTGACATGAAACATACGGTGATGACATGGTGTTTCGGATGGGAGGGCTGATTTACTTGTGGTTTGGTTATTGTGACAGATTTAGTTACAGAGTAAATCAAGTTTTGAGGTTCAATGCTCATGGAAATGTAACTTCTATTTTACTTTGGATTTTTCAGAATAGTCGACATCGGCTTTGCTTGCTATATAAAAATATAGAATAGACCTGTAAAGTTTTTAACGATTTCTCATGATTTGGTTTTGAATTTTATAATTTGTCAGCATTCGATAAAAACATGCAGGCATAAGGTTTTTTTTTTTTTTTTTAATGTTAGTAATAAAGACACAAAACTGTCATAAAGATGATTTTTTTTTATCTAAAAATTGAACAATTCTTCTATTGTTATTTTATTACAAAGTTTTATTTCTACATACAAATTAATATAATGATGCTAATTTGTACACACAGTCAAACATTTATTAGTTCATAAACTCTTATAACCACATTACATTTCTGACAAAGAATATAACAATAATAAGTGAAACTTCTAACTATTTGCATACTTTTACTCCACAGATTACCTCCCAGGGAGGTAATCTGTGCTTTTACTCATTCATTCCTAATCGTCAACTTCGCAACAGCAAACCTCTTTAAAAAAAAAGTCACAAAGAGTACTTAAAACATAAAACTTTGGCTCATAATATAAAAGATAAGCAGTTACATTAACATTAACACGCCATTGTCAGAAACTAACTAAAGTATCATTTTAGTACCCACAGTAAAACTACAAAAGATTGGGAAAGATTAGAGAAATTGCGATGACTAAGCCATTTGCTTATGAAAACTAAACAATGAGAATGCGTTTTCACAATCGTAAAACCAGTGGGTGGTCGGACCCATAAAAGTTTGGGGTTAAAAAGTAAACTCACGCTTTACCTGAGTTTATGCAACGGCCTTAGAGTTTTAATATATCTCCAACAGAGCCATAAAATAACCATGATGAGGATGTTTCTACAAAAGAAAGTGATGACAAAGGCCACGAATCTTTTAAAACACACATAAATTCACAGACATAATATAAAACGACGAATAATAATACAAAAACAGTCCATAAAACAGTCATAATACAAAGCGAATAACAAAACGCAGCAACAAATCGTTCAGAAAAATCTCTTGACCCACATTAAGCTACAAAGGTCCGCCCACGTCGAGACGACACTAAAACTAAATTATTACTAAGCCGCCGTTTACCAGCTCCGCAGCTATTCAATTTCCCATGCCATGCATCTCAGTCGTCGCATCCACTCCTTTGACGTCGCGATGCATATTTTATATAATCCTTTCATCAAAACGTCGAGTTCGCGGAAAGCGCTTTTAGTAATTCTCGCGAGTGAGCGAGAAGGAAGCCGCTGACAAACGGGGTGTCAAACAGCGGTGGGGATAAGACGCCAAAGCTCCCGCAGAGCACACAGAATGCAAAAATGGCGAGGCGACTAGTGAGTCTAGTGACAAGGTGTCAGGAGGGGGGCACGTCACACCGCGAACCTCAGTTCTGAGCCGACCTTCGTGGCAGCCGCACGTTTCGATTCGCTCCGTACACACGCGCGACTAGTGACTTGTGTATCATGTGCTGACAACAAGCCTTGGATTTTGTGAAGTGATATTGTTCTGTGTTGTGGATTGATTATAATTTTTTAAACTGGAAAAGGATATCGGACTGTGGAGCAACATGCTCACGTCAAGCAATCAGTATTTGCGACCGGATTACCTGTCGCCGCTTCCGACAACGGTAAGTTTGATTGATGATGACAAACTCGTGTTTTCTTATCCTTGCGCTTGCGTTAGGTATAATTTACTTTACATTAGCTTTGCTGGAAAGTTTATGGCAGACTGCAAAGGGCATTTATGTTGGATGTATTATCTCTTTTGAAACACGGATAGTATGCGACAGATATGGTATGAATTGCTTTTTAAGGACTACAGAAGTTAGAATTCTTCGCAACAATGCAAATGATCTATACAATTTATTTATTTTTACTTATATATTCGAACAATTAGAATTTCTTAAGCAGTTATGTTACACACACTTGCTAAAGAAAACATATAGGTATCACACATTATAAAACAACAAAACAAAACGATAACAAAAGGAAAATCTAAAACTTCTTAGAAAGAAAACTTTAGAGAGATAATAATGGATGAAAAACAAGCTTTATAATTGAATTTATAAAATCTACTCTTCCGTCGTTCAACCGAAACAAATATAATTTCATCGTTCCGAATCTTAAAACAACGACAGACTCATTTTCTGTGTAAAGTACCTACGCAAATGAAAGAAGAAATTTGCTCTGTTGAAAGGCTGCATCAGTATTTCAACAAGTATGCAGAAAGTAAGCGACATTAAAAGATAACGAAAGAAAGAAAAATATATATTTGTGAGTCGCTTATCAGATACAGCCACGAGAAAAGATGGTTTATTTGTAAAAAATGAGCATGAAGTACAAATTGTAGTTCGTACAGGAGGCGTTGTGGTTGAAAAAGATAAAAGACTTGTTGAAATCCTCATGACAATGAACAAAACAATATTCCTGAAACAAATGTATTAGGTAACAAAGTTGACAGTTAAGGATCGTAAAACAAAATTTGAGGCAGTGGAAATCCATCTGCCTAGCTTTTTCCATAGTCAAATCGAAGCATCAGAAGTTAAATAATATAAATAATCAAAAAACGTTGATGAAGTAGTAAGAAAGAGTAACTTTAAATATATAAAAGTAAAACCATAACAGTTAAATTGAGAAAATAGTTAGATGGCAAAACAGAACAAAAAAAAAAGTTTTGTGATGGAAAGAATATTATACCTATTAAATTGTCATCAAAATTAAAAATCTCTTTCAAAATTCGTAATTGTTTGATTACAATGGCGGTCTTACAAATTATGCATACAAATCTTGAATTCATTTCAGATTAAAGAACTTAAATATTTAACTAACTACACTAATCTATACTCATTGTACTTAATCATGAATAAAATGAAATCGAAATACCATACCACGATTAAATTATGTACACTCATAATCCTCTATGTATAACTAATGATATATAAATATTAATATAGCAGCCAAATTAAATTTCATCAAAGTTTGATAATAGTAAAGTTCCGGAAAGCGAACGTAATTTTGCGAAGTTGTTTAAATTAATTCGGCAAAGTGGTATGAGATAAATATTTTTCAGTTATATTTCTGTCGCATTCTAGTAAATACTTTCAAATAATTTTACGTACTTTACAAATAGCGAAATCTTTAAGCTTTACTTTCATGACAGACGAAAGCCATTAGCTTTCATTGTATTTAAAATTACTTGTAACATTATATATTTTAACTACCGCCCATCCATTTTGAAAGACGTCTCGTAATTACTACATTAAAACAACAATCGTCGACCGAGCGCTAACAAACAAGCAATTAGTATTTCGAACTAGACTCTAATAAGATTCGTATCGTCGCTAAAATAAACTTTGAAAACAACATGAGTAAAACAGAAAACATATTCCCGACACATAGCGACGCTTGAGCGGCGGCAATAGACGTGACAACACGCCACAAGTTCAGGCGTGCCGCAAATTCAGCGGCACAAATTGCCCTTTTCACTGCGAGATTACATCATGCGGGAGCCGAGTGAAATGTCAAGCGAAGCCGACGGCTGCCAGACGCGCGGATAATGGCGCGTCGGCCGCGTGATTGGACGCCCGCCTCCCCACCCCGTACCCCCGCGGTCCCTTTGTACGCCCGTCACTCGCAACCACGACCCAACGTTTCATTTCATAAACTGCCTCTCTTTGTTGCAGCTCGACGCGAAAAAGAGCCCGCTGGCGCTTCTGGCGCAGACCTGCAGCGCTATCGGCGCGGACTCTCCTAACCCCAAGCTGATCTCCGCCGCTGAGAAAGCGAGCAAGAAGTACGATGAGAAAACTCATGTACCCGACAACAAGCCCAGCTTTAAGCCTTACGAATCGTGCCTAACAGCGAGAGAAAAGACTAGAACGCCGGATGACAGAGGATCTGTTAACGCTTCGTCAAAGACCCCTCTCTCTTCAAAAGGCAGCGCCTCTACCACACCGGTACAAGCGCGCTGCGCCAGCAACCAGAGCTCCTCATCCCAAAGGACTCCTCCACCAGCTCACAGGAAAACACCTTCAGAGAAGTCAGACGAGAGGTCCAGCCCCCTGCACGGCTCCCCTGTGCCATCCAAATCTAACTCAGACTCGATCAGTATCTCGTCTGCATCCAAGTTACCGTTCACGCCCACCTCTCTATCATCCAGCGCAGACACCAAAGAACATTCGAGCTTCAAGCCCAGCGTACCTGTATCATCTGCCGCCTTCTTCGGTGGATTGCATCATAGCGGATTTCCTTTACAGATGGACTTAATGACCAGTAGCTTGATGGCTGCACAGCACCATGCTTTAAAGAATGGATTAAATCCGTACCTCGCGTATGCTAGAATGAAGGCGCCTGGAAGTGATCTAGGTATTTGTAGAGATCCTTACTGCACGGGATGCTCACTTAGCTCACATTTGCTCAAATCTGCCGTGTGTCCGGCAGGGTGTGCTCAGTGCGATCATGCCAAGACTCCGTTCCCGTTACCTACTAACCACCCAGCGGCTGCGGCGTATGCTCACGCACAGTTGGCTGCTTTAGCGGCCGCTTCACAGCTGCCTTACGTATGCAGTTGGATGGCAGGAGACTCTGCGTATTGTGGCAAACGTTTTGCCTCATCAGACGAGCTGCTGCAGCACCTGCGGTCGCACACGGCGAGTGGCGAGTCGAGCCCCAGCCTGTCCATGCTGAGCGCAACACACCCACTGCTGCAGCGTACGTACCCAACGCCACCGCTGTCACCGCTAACACCACGTTTTCACCCGTACTCCAAGCCGTCGCACCTGGTGTCTTCGCCGCCGCTGCCGTTCCCGATGCCGCCACATCCCTCGCTGGCTGCATATTTCCCGCCGTATCCGCTGTTCGGACCACGGCCTCTGCACCCTTGAGGACCGTCGGCGCTCCACGGACACAAGAAGGGGGGCGCCGACCGCTAACGCCCATGCCAAAAGGACATTCGGAACCGGAGTCAGTGTACATATAAGCTAGTGTACTCCGGGTTTCTAGTCGGCTCATATCATCGACGGAAGTGTTTGCCCCCGCTGGGGGTCGCGACAGCTGTGATCTCTAACTCGTAATCATTATTATTAGTGCACTGAGCGCTTCGTCGTAACCGCGTGCGCGGATTTTAATTTTCTAGTTAGACTAACGAAATTTTTATGTACCAAATCTATAGATTGTAATTTAAATTGATTTTTGTAATTTAGGTTGTTGCAATTAATTAGTGAGGGTTGTTAATTGTGTTTGTATTTTTTTAAGTGGATGTTTAATTATTTGGCGAATATTAATCTATCACATATCTTTGTAATGATGTGCGTTGTGACTGAACGTTTCTCGTAGACGCATGATAGTCCCACTAAATGAATAAATGTTACAGTTAAAATGTTACCGCTACTATTCCTCATTTTATATTTATATAATTGCTACTTTCAGTTTTCAAATTGATAAGATCTTAGATGAATCTCACGAATACACTTTAATTTAAAATTTACATTCTAATGCTTGCAAAACTGGCACGTTATATTTTTATGTGTAACTATAAATTAATGTTTAAATAGTACACTGTCAGAATGTTAAGTAATGACACAAATTATAATAGTGTGGAAGCGGAATGCGTGTACAACATTCATAATAAAGTAATGGACACTGTAATACTTGCAACTGATAACTGTTGAAATAAAAATTTGTTGTTATAAAGGGCATAAAGCGAAAAAAAAATATACGTAAATATTTAATTTGAAACTGCAGACTTTGATTTCTTAAACCCAAAACAAAAGGTCAAGCATACTGATCGAATATTAAAAGCGCCATTGTTCGTTTGCATAATACATCAAAGTAAAAATTTATAAATATTTAATTCTTCAGTAGTATACATTTAACTATTTCCTGATTAACAATAAATTAAACAATTAAACTTGCTGTATTTTAATGTTTTATCAATGCTCATGGAAATACAAGTACAACCCACAAATTCTTGCCAAAACAAGTCTTTCGTTAAATTCCTAAATAATCCTTCATAACGGTCTACATTTCTTTACTTATTCACTGCGCTTTTAAATAACTAATTATTATTCACAAAGTCGCAAACAGAAAGAACTTATGAATATTTAAACACTGCTGTGTGAGAAAAACTTGTAAGTTTATTTTAATTTTCGCAACTTTAATTTATCGCCTCGTTGGTAGCCAGTAAACTCGAGAACTTAAATCTAGATTCAGATTATTAGGTCAGACAAAAGTCCTGTTGGATTTTTTGATAAAGTTTTAAATTACAACCTAGAATCGTCAAAAGTCGATAAGTTTTAAGTATATTGGGCATACTTATCCGTAATAAAGATTAGCTAGTCAATCTTAACTACAATAAGGATAGAAAAAAAATGTTACACCAAATAAGACTATAGATTTAAGAAAACAGTCTTCATAGCGTGACTTTAGTGACATAAGATTTTTTTCAAACTCACGAAACAAAATCGTGGTTTAGATCTAAAATAAACACCATTTTTTATAAAAATCTTGATATTTTTAAGCAATTGCTTAGCACATTCTATATTCAAGTTTTCTGTGGAGAATTTGAATAAAGAATCTGCAAAACAGTTGACAAACTGTTCAGAGATTTTGTAAATAAGGCCCAAAATGAATAATTAACTAAGACTAGACTAGCATCACCAAGCAAAGAAGATTAACATCAAAACGGCGAAGAAAAAGAAGACCAACAACTACCCACACACATGATGCAACAGACACAGAACGAAGAAACGATATATATTTTTCAGAAGGCATGACTCAAACGTCGTTCGTAATTAGGACTGCTGCGGCTTCCACTATAATAAATTATAAGCAATTTATCTGTCTGTCTGTCGCCATACATCACGAACTGTGCAGCATTTACTAGCGTTGAAATATTATGACCAATGTGCGCGGTGGACGCACCATTTGTTAGCCGAGCGGGACAAGCATTATCTTTAAATGCTATATTATCAACGTGTGAAATGAATTTTTAGATTGCAATTTAGTATGTGGGTTTTTTAGAGTTTTATAATAATTTTTATTGAGTACAAATATAACATCAATATATATATATATGCTCCGAAGGGTTAAGCAGAAAGGCACTTATAGTACATCCACGTTTCGCTAAGTTCCATGTAAAAGACGGCGGGTCTGTTGCCATGAGGATAAACACAAAAAAAATATTGCTCGACCCAGGAATTGAATCTAGTTCAGCATTAGCTCTCGCCACCACTATACTTAACAAAGCAGCAAAAATAACTTGTTGACTTTAACTTAGTTAAATTTTCAATCATTAAAAAAACAGTGACATAGTTTTTAGACATCATTGGCTAGGCCAAACATAACTGTATGTTTGACCAGCTTAATTAAAATAATTAAAGAAGTTTCTAACACTAAATCAAATTAAAATCCTATTTAGCAACTCAAAATTAAATTATAAATTTTAATAATATGGTGGACGCCGTCTACGTTACAGACGCTAAACATAATAAACATAAAATAAATTAAATAAAAATTATAATAACGCCATTAATTCTATTATAACTAATGGCAGTTACAAAACAATGTTAGTATGTATTTATGTATACTTATGTATAATAAAACTTTATAGTTTCCTGCTGATTTCGAAATATATATGCCAAGAAGCGTATTGAAATTACAAAACATATATTTAAAGTATAATTCTCGCATTATTATATTCATTAATGTCGTAAACGAGTATAATATGTCTTTGTTTCATTTATTTTATTGTGTTTAACAGTCACTTTAAGATTGTTCTTGAAGAAAACCTCTGTTCTTAATAGTTAAAAAAGCAGGTCATGACTTTGTGTATTCGTGAAAACAATTTGGTTTTCTGTGAGCAATTTATTCAGTGTCAGCTTTAATAGTTTATTCTTTTCTACGTATTTCAACGCTATTAATTCAATGGCTTCCAATTTGTCGATCGTGGAACTCAGAATTCTTTTCTTTTTAGACACTACTCTGAAACTCATTTTTCCACGTAACTTACTGTGTTAAAATGTTTTATTGGAGAGAAAGAATTAATGAATAAATTCTTTATGTAAAGCAATTTTTTCGGATAAAATCTTTTCACAGTATTATCTTTAATCATCACAATTTTTAAACAATCTGTCTACAGTTAGGTACCATTCTACTTCTTCTTTTCGTTTCAACGGAACACATTTATTGCAGCGTCAAAAGCGTTGTATAGGCCATCTAGAGTGGAAGTCAATGGACAGTTAGACCACTCCAGCAAGTGGATCAGTATGAACAGGGGCACCACGCCCGCACCGGGTTGCGTATTACCATTGTGTATATCAGTACAGACACCCATAGTCTGTACTAGATCACTTTGTGCTCTTAAAAATAACAAATATTCTAAAGCAAACTACGTATGACTACAGACCTGTCTGTATAAGTATACGGTTTGTTCGCATATGTCTAAAGCAAAATGTGACCGTGTTATGGTCAACGAATCAGCACAAGAGCGAGCGAAGCGAGCTCGGGAACCTAGGGCACCCCGACACGGACAGGTTAGGTTCGAACGAGATGACGGGAGCTGAAGTGAGCGAGCAAAGCGAGCGAACGCAGCTCCCGTCATCTCGTTCGTGTTAGGTTACTTTTGACCCTGCAGACAGAAATAGGAGCCCCGCGCAGCGGGGCTACGTCGACTTTGTTGCTTTAACTCTAATCGTACTTGCACCTATTCTATGTTAAAACCAATGTCAACATTAAAATTGTGTATACACATAACACACATACTACGGCAGCCAAATTGTCTGTACTCGTATGTGTTTTGCTCTCACGAATTAGAGCAAAGTGTATTTTATTTCAGTCTGTCTCTGTACTGATATGCAGTATGCTCTCTAGTTACAAGAGCATATTGCGTGCGATTACAGAGCAACCCCTGTCTGTGCTAGTATACATTATGGCAATACGCCACCGGGTTTTCAATGGATTAATAATCCATTGAACACCAAATTTAATTTGCCAAATTAAATTTGGTGCCATTGAAAATTTCTGAGAAGACAGCTATCGCTTTGATGCTTAATAAAAAAACTGGTAATCATACCACAAGTATTACATACACCACGCCAAATAAAACCCACATTAATACTAATACATAAATCTGTATTATAACTTCCGGCCGACAATCGCATCATTCACCCTGGTTTACGAGGCAGGCTCTTGATGCATCTCGCCAGATATTGAATTAATAAGATGTTGAAAGACTGCGTGCACTGAAGTTCTTATTTATGTTATCATGCAACATTGTAGCTGCAGTGTGTTTTGGAGCGTTCCTTTTACCAAGCTTTATATTACCTTGATTTCGTATGTGTGTCCGGCAACTAGTAATAAATTTTCAAGCATCCGATTAAGCTAAAACTTGCTATACTTACTTAAATTTACTATATAGCTGTTTTCATAATGAAGCCGAAAGGAGGCCATACCAACTCCTCAACTTGACATCAATTTCAATCCCACCATCGTGTTTGAGCTCGTTAGATAAGTATTGACATTCGAAATTACATTTCGTACTTTTTAGTCCATTAAAATTAATTTAAAAGGATTTTATGTTTAATTATTATTTTAAAAGGAAATAATTATGGATACAATATGCATTAATTTTCTATTTTGTCATATCGATGATTCCAAATTAAATGTATTTTGAACAGAATTCAGTCACGTCGACAGCGTTAGCATTTGCCTTGTACAGTGGCCTTAGTGCGAGTTTTTACTCACGCGTGACTCACGCTCACTCGTGTTACGTAAACGATCTCTTATGTCAAATTGTATACAAAAAAAGAGGTTTCTCCTTACCGTCCCCAGACGGCGCTTATCCAGTTTCCATACAAATTGACGTTTACGTTAACGCGATTGACCGTGAGTAAAAACTCGCACTAAGGCCTCAGATATATCAGGGTGCAGGTATTGCTACACAGAGACGAGGACATGAGGATTTGTTTGAGACGTAACTACACAATCACATAATGGGTTGGTGGAACGCCCATCTGAGTCAACGCACATTAAAACTTATCTATAGAGGTCATCCCACCCATACGCACTAAACGTTTTGGAAACATTTTCATTATGCGTACAGCTAAGAAGTGGAATTCCCTGCCGGAACCTGTTCAGTCATGTCAGTTTTCCGATAGCTATACAACCTCGAGGTCTTTATGTCAAGAGTGAATAGGTTACTTCTAGGCAAGCGTGCTACACCGTCGACCACATCATAACACAATATTTTTATTATAGATAGGTTCGCGCTTGACCATAATAAAATAATAATAATAAAATATTAAAAACAAAAAGGTCTAAGAGACAGGATTATTAGTTTAAGTGAATCCAGTATTCTTTTCCCGGAAGAATATTTTCTAGTGTCTTCATTCTCTGAAATAAATTATACCGGGGTCTAGACAAGTACCATTCGATGTCAGCGAGGGTGTTGGTTGAAATACTAGAATGTAAGGAATTGATCACGGAACATTTTGATAGCGTTTGGAATGCCCATACATTTTGCCAATCGCTATCGAAACGCTTTCGTTGAATTAATATAAATAGCCAGGTTAGATGCGTCGCAGGCAACAAAAACAATAATGACATAAATAAAATAGGATGGAACCGCGGCGCTACGCGGCGAAGTATCGGTTGCCAGTTACATGCTTGAGAAGATTTTCAGGTGATTGTATTTTCAGTACTTAACTCATTACCCGACTGCCGAAGGAGGGTAATGTGTTTATCAGTCTATGTATGTATGTTTGTTCCTATATGGCGTTCCAGAGACCAAACGCGTTGGCCGATTTTGATGATTCATACGTCAATCGATTCGTCTTAATACTGCGAGTGTCATAGGCTACATTCAAATTGGACAATAGAAAAATGGCGGCTTTTGGGCGCCATATTGTGGGGGCCCAAATTTTGTTTTTCTTCCAAACCCATCGTGTGGGGTATCAAAATAAAGGGTTTTAAGAGGTGATTTCAAAAATATACATCACTTATATTCTTAAATGTATCTTATTAGAAAAAAACTTAACTAAAAACGAATAAATAAAAAAAGTTAAATCAAAAAATCAAAAAACCCGACTGCTTCAAAAGCGAACTAAAAAGTCGTAAACAAGGAAAAAATCATGCTATGCAGGAGGAGGATACATCTGGTTTTGGTCAGCCAGCTCGCGCGTATGTATCCTCCGACTGCACAGCATGATTTTTTCCTTGTTTACGACTTTTTAGTTCGCTTTTGAAGCAGTCGGGTTTTTTGATTTAACTTTTTTATTTAACAACTTGATTAATTTATCTTCTTTCAGTTTGTCAGCCAGTAGGAAAACATGGCATTTTCATCTGAACGGTCTAACTCATGGCAAACCTGACTTTGTTATGAATATTTTCGAGAATTTTAAGAAAAAATGCGAAATCAAAATCAATCAAATCTCATGAAAATATAGAAAATCTTTCTGGAAATAAAACGTATTATCTTTTTAAACATAAATTGTTAAGAGGAAATATGAGCAGAGAGCACCGACTGAATTTCCTTAGTAAAACGTCATAATTCAAGGTTTGGGTTGCGCCTATTTCCTCCTCTAATATTGGACCAATATATAAGATATTACATAAACTAGAAAAGAAAGATAATATATAGGAATAATATGTTTACTTTATTCATTTATAGTTGTCAAATTTGTACACTCGGCCACTGTTGACAGCGCAATTTTTAGCATTTTTCGAGGGTTCTAGTGCTTCTAAAGATAATCTATCTTCAAACGGGAGGATGATTAACATGTAAAAGTGTTTGTACAAACCAACTTACAGAAATAAAATCATTGGAAGTCGGTATATTTTTAAATATCACCAAAATCTAGAATTCTGCTAACCCGTTCAACATAAAATCCTCTTCGCAATAAAAATAAACCTATTGAATATACAACTCTTATATAATAAATAAACCACATAATAGTCCAACAAATTAACATCCTATCAACCTACTAAACTATTCAGTTCTTACAACTACTAACAAATAATCCCATGATATCAAAATCCGATTATACGCTTGCAAATCAAAAGCTATAAAACCAAACGGAAACCCACATACATTAGCAGAGCCATCAATTTGTCATACAATTTAATATTAAAGCGAATATACATGTTTATTTTAATAAATTAATTAGGTTTCTAATGACGCTTTGGCTCGACAACGGATGTCTTTGGTCGTTTATTGTGAATAATTTCACAGCTGTATGTCGTGGTGACCAAGTGGCTAAGATCTCGCCTCTTGTGCTGGAGATCGTGTTTTCAAATCTGGGTAAGTACTAATGTGATATTTTCATTTCTTAAGATGTTATTTCTAAGTATATCTTAGACATCGCTGCCAACGACGAAGGAAAACATCGTGAGCAAGCGTGGTGATCAATGCGCTTGCCTTCTCTGTATGAGAAGAGGCCTTTGCCCTGCAGTGGGACAGTTACAAGCTGGTATTATTAATTATTATCATCCATTTTAATAAATTAATCAGGTTTCTCGCGACGCTTTGGCTAGACAACTATTATATATTTTAACTATATTATTATTACATCACTGACAATATAAAAATCTTTACAGATGTGGTTAACCGTACTTAAGAAATGGCATGAAATCAGCAGCCCCCCTAGCCAATTTACAAACGTTTCGTATCGAATCTCTTTTTACAATTGATAACGCTAGTAGAAAACGAATCAATGCAAGGGAATGACAGACCATACAAATAGAAGGCGTTAACGATTGTAGAAAGAGATTGGCAGCAGGTGCAGCCCACAGTGAGCAAGCGAGGTTATTATTGCTCGGCCCTTGCGGATATGAGACGGAAAATATTCCTCAAGTTCCCATGCAGGCCTAACGATGAATACACATAATCCTTTGGTTTTTTTTAGCCATTAGGTACAGAGATAAAACGACACAGAAGTTCATCAGCGTGTTGAGTCAGTCATCTGTTCTAGACGATGTCAAAACTGCTACTTTGATTTGGCGACTAATATATTGCTACAATTGGCAGCGTAGGCCATTATTATTAGACATTACTCTTAAGTATTATATTGTAACAGTTTCGTTCCCGATTGTACCTGACGTGTCGGGTTGTCGTAATGTCACTAATGTCTTATTTGATTGTTCCTGCCTGGCAGCCGGCTGCTTTGTGGTGTTTGTACATTGCTTCATTACAAAATAAATGCATACTTTGTAATTCTTCACACAAGGTGGAAATGGAGGTTTATAAAAGAAATACGTGGTAATGTGGTGTGTTAGTGATTGGTAATACTTCGGCGAAGATTACTTATACCAAGTAATGAAGATTGTTTCTTTAAAAGCCTTTTTAATTTATTCAATTAACCATATAGCAGGATGAGTCTAGACAGCCAACTTGCGTTCATAGAAAAGAAGCGATGTCTAGAATTGTTGTCGTCTGGTAAACTTTTAAACAACTTCTGGGGTGACATCTTTTCTGAAAATAAGATGACTCCTCCGGTAGAAAAATATATTATAATTTAGTCCGTCAGTGAGATTATCAAATAATATTGAACACGTTTTTTTTGCTTTACCGAATAAATAAAAATTGACAAAGATAAAGCGCTTCAAAGTTCAGGAGTGGGGGCTAGTGATGTTACTATGTCAGTATAAAATTTACTAACGGCGTGACGTCACACGATATTCCAGCGCATTATATCGTCGTCACTTTATGTCGCGTCAAAAGAAAAAATACGTGTCCAATATTTTTTATTAATCTACTTGACGGACAAAAAAAATATTTTAGTTAACATCCCTATTATCTATAGTTTATGCCTACCTCCATGAGAAAAAGGCATGAGAGTCACGAGATCAATCCCTTGCATTTCGGTATTTATTCAATCGCCTACGCTGATAGGATGCCATTTTGTTTAGGCTTAAACCCTCAGCCGGGCGAGCACGGCCTCTATGATAGGTTTAAGTCACGTATTTTATCACGGTTTTTGCTCCCAAACTGTGATAAAATTATGTGACTCAAGCCTATCACAGAGGCCGTGCTCGCCCGGTAGAAGGAACAAATTATACGTGTGGATTGTTTTGAAATTATGTATTCTATTCTATTATGCTATTCCTGTTAATTTATGAAATTAATATTAATTAAAATCTTAATAATATATTGCTATAAAAAGTCCATTATAATCAAATTAATTCCGTTCTAGAAAATATTAACGAGTATTAGAGTACTTTTCCAGTTTTTATCTCAATTCGTTAAGATATTAACCTTCTTTTAATATTGATATATAATTTGAGAATTCATTTGCGTCAATGATTCTACAGGGTGTTTATACCGCAATAAAACAAATAGTAAAGACATTAACACAAATGGACTTATAAATTATAACTTAATTGTTATTTAATTATAATTAAAAGAAAATAATTAGTTCTTATACACCTTATCGAACGTTTAATATGTCAACTTCTTTATGAGTTACCGAGGTGATAAGGAAATGTTCTAATGTACAAGATATCGAACCCGGAACTTTGGGAAGCAGGTGTAACATGCAGTCAATGGGGTCAACCTATCCTATAGACTTATTTACATAATACATTTATAATTTAAACTACGCCCCGCCAGGTTTGATAGATCGCAGGCAGGGAAGGAGGGACAGCAAATAAATTTTCTTAATTAATTTGCTTGATGTATTTTTTGCTGACGGTACTGGTAAGGTGTGAAATTTAAATGCAATTTTTAGTGCTGTTATTTAAAGTATTGTTTTTTTTTTAGTTTCAGTATAAATTCTGGTTGGAAGTGTAACTTTCTGGTATGGTACTGGTGGGACAGTGTTGACTAACTAAAAAACCGGCCAAGTGCGAGTTGGACTTGCGCACGAAGGTTTCCGTACCATGATCGCAAAAAACGGTAAAAAAAATCACGGTTGTTGTATTAGAGCCACCCTTTAATATTAATTTTAGTCTGTTTTTACCCGACTGCCGAAGGAGGGTAATGTGTTTATCAGTCTATGTATGTATTTATGTATGTATGTATGTATGTATGTATGTATATATGTATGTATGTATGTTTGTTCCTATGTGGCGTTCCAGAGACCAAACGCGTTGGCCGATTTTGATGATTCATACGTCAATCGATTCGTCTTAACCCTGCGAGTGTCATAGGCTACGTTAAAATTGAACAATAGAAAAATGGCGGATTTTGGGCGCCATATAGTGGGGTCCCAAATTTTTTTTTTCTTCCAAACCCAGTGTGTGGAGTATCAAAATAAAGGGTTTTAAGAGGCGATTTCAAAAATATATATAACACTTATATGTTTATATGTATCTAATTCGAAAAAAACTTAACTAAAAACTTATAAATAAAAAAAGTTAAATCAAAAAATCAAAAAACCCGACTGCTTCAAAAGCGAACTAAAAAGACGTAAACAAGGAAAAAATCATGCTGTGCAGGCGGAGGATACACCAGATTTTGGTCAGCCAGCCCGCGAATATGTATCCTCCGACTGCACAGCATGATTTTTTCCTTGTTTACGTCTTTTTAGTTCGCTTTTGAAGCAGTCGGGTTTTTTGTTTTTTTTTAGTATTTGTTGTTATAGCGGCAAGAAAAATACATAATCTGTGAAAATTTCAACTATCTAGCTATCACGGTTCATGAGATACAGCCTGGTGATAGACAGACAGACCGCGGAGTCTTAGTAATAGAGTCCCGTTTTTACCCTTTGGGTACGGAACCCTAAAAAGGATAAAACTATTTCTTGGTTTACAAAACCAATAGTAAAATACACTAGGTAGACATTACCTATTTACGAATATTTTATAAGCTTTTATTTAACTTGCAATGTACATGTATGTATGTGTGTTCGGGTTAAATCTTGCAACTGAATTTTATAGCAGTTATCTTCAACCGTCTAAGATGAAATTTTGCACACACGTTTGGTTTGGATGACAATGCACGGTAAGCTAAAAATATTGTTTTTTTTTTGTCGTTTAAATATTTTAAATTTTATCCGGCATCTCAAGCTTGCCTTACAAATCGCAAAAATTAAATACCAAATCTCTTGAAATGTTCCAAATGATCTAATTTAACAGCCATGTAAATACGTCTCATTTATTGTACCCACTGCTAATAGCGAGTAATTTGTATAAAAAAATGGCGTCGTACAAACGCTCAGCTAATTTCCGTTGCAGACCGTACCACTCATTCCTCTACGTGTCGTTTACGGCACGGCAGTGTTGATACACGCGGTGGTTCAAAGGCGCCGACCGCTTTGATCTCGCCGCTCACCCGACGCCATGACACTTTGTACACTCGAGGAAAAAAGTGCAAAAACTTTTTTAAATGTTAATTTATATTGACGTTAAAATTATTGGCAATAATGTCAGAGTAATTAGCGTTTGCGTAGTTGGTGACGGTAATTAAGTCAGTTGATGACGAAATGTTTAAATGTCGAGTTTTACGTTGAAAATAATTAATTGACGGTAGTTTTGAAAATTAATGTGGAGCAATATTTTATCGAGTGCCGCGGAGCAGCCTAATTGAAATAAAAAATAAAGTGTCCGCATTTGAAAAATGGTCTCCTTTCACAAATACTTTTTAAAGATAGAATAGGTGAGTGAAGAAGTTGCTTCTAGGCAAGCGTGCTTCACCTTCGACCACATCATAACTTACCATCAGGTGAGATAGTGGTCCAGCGCTAAAGAAAAACTTTCTTAATTATATTTTTATTACTGCCTACTTAAAAGCTTAATTTTAAATAAAAAATATAGTTACTTAACTAGGATTAAATTACTTATACCTTAATTACGTTTCCTTTTCTGTATGAAATAAAATAAAAAAGTAACAGCTCCATATATTCCGTGTGCGTATATGGACAACTGTCAGTTACTTGTCCTGTCAATCATATGACGCAAGAGACAAAGTAAAGGACACTGCTTTACATTTGGAGAAACCGGATAGTAGCCCTTTACTCGAAATTAGTCTTCATTCAAAGTGCAAAACCGATACTGTTTGGATTCACTACACAAAGAAAATAATTGGTAGGACTAGAGGAGATTTTCCTTATAAATTAATGACGTAAATGAAGTATATTGTATTTGGACCTTACAAATGAACTGAGTTGGCAAGTCGTCCACTGCTGAACATATAATCATCAACCTTTTAATGTTTCGACTGCTGGTACATAGACCTGCTCTCTATGAAGATGGAATGGGCCCTTAATCTAACATATGCCTCCCACAAATTTAATGTCACCACATCGCCCGGTGCTGTGCGTCTCGCATCTGGAGGCCATCTTTCCTACGGGAGGTTCCCAAGCTCTGGAGTGGAGTTTCTGCAGCGTTGGAATGCCTCCTACTAAGTGGGCCGATAACCTGGTTAAGCTGGCTTTGCCTTTTGCAAGTTACGATAAGATAGAACTACCTTTGTGACAAGTAAAATTTCAAAATTTTAGAAACCCCCGACACATTTATCTTGCGAAAACACCCCGATTCAAACAGTAAAATGCGCATAACTTTTGACCGGATGAACCGATTTTATTCAAACATAGCTAAGAACACTCTCGACAAAATCACCTTTCAAGTAAAAAAAACTATATCAATATCGGTTCATCCGTTTAGGCGCTATGATGCCACAGACAGACACACAGATACACAGTCATACATATACACAGCAACACACGTGAAACTTATAACACCCCTCTTTTTCCGGCGGGGGTTAAACAATGACATTTTGCGTCACATAAATTTTCTTTTCTGTTACAAAAACTCTAAAGTCGAAATCTTAATTGTAGATTTTTTTAACCAAACAAAGACCTTCCGTTCTAGTCTTAATCTAGCCCATACTTACCTTTCCAAAGCATTAGCTAGTCTAACCAATAAAATAAAATACCTAGTAACTCTACAACAAAACGCAGGACAGGAGCGGTCATCGCACTTCAGCGTCACTGATTACGTCCGTAGCCCCTTCGAGATCAAGCTACACATTACCAATATAAACTGACCTGGTATTGTATAGCTTGTCAGTATAATGACAGGTCAGCTTATACTGAAAATTTATCTTAAGTCGAGACGAAGTAACCACGAAGACTTAACATCAAGAAATATCAATTTAAGCTGACCTAGCATTGTATACGCCTTTGGTATAATGACAGGTTAATTTACACTGGAAATGCAGCTTGAGTCAGTGAATTTTCCAGTATAAGTTGACCACCCATTATTTAAGTCCCCCGTACAATGAGAAGTCAGCTTACAATGGACATATGGTTGAATCAGTGATGGCAAGTTGAGACAATCTAGCTCATGCTCCACTGGTTTTAAGGTAAAAAAACTAACGACCTGTGGGCTTAGGTGTTAATGATTTTGATGAATTGTGAAGTCTGTGCCTATTTGCGATTCAGTAAGTTTTTTTTTTTTTTTGTCGTCAATAGGCTTGCGCTTGACCACTAATGTTATATTATATAATTATGGTGACTGTTTTGAGAAGAAAGTTTCACGTCAATGTGTTTAGGTTTGAAAGCTTTGCACAAGCTTAATACCTACTTATAAGCTTTAATTATTGTCTATATATGCCAGGAAAAGATTCTAGCTACACCCAGTGAAAGGTAGTTGCTGAGGTCCTGCTATCTTCATCATCATCATCATTTCAGCCGAAAGACGTTCACTACTAGACCTTCCCCAAGTGTTCCCTCATCAGCCTGTGCGTCCCACATCCATCGGATGTCCGCAGCCATCACCAGGTAATCGGCTCATCTTGTGGGAGACCTTCCATATGTCATATCCCTCAAAGTGTCAATTTCCAGACACAATAGAAATTACCATTGTTTTAATCCGATTCGGAAATATGGACAGTTGAGCTGATACTGTATGATACCTTAATAAATGATGGATGAGGTGAAACTGGAGACAGATTGTCTAGTCTACAGCCGAATAAATACTTCTTGGCAAGAGACTAGAATTATAACGCAATTCTTATATCAAGTACCAAGTTTCTAAGAAAACTAAATATATCATCGGTGACATTAATGTTAGAACTTCTCCATCAATAACTTAAAGCACTAGAGCTAAGGTCTACCCATAATTTCTAAAAATAACACCGCTCTACTCGATAGTACACCCGATTTACATTACATAAAGATATCCATATTTTTTCCATGAAACGTGAGTAGTATGGTGGACTGGTGGTACAGTCAAAGTCAATAATCTGAAGTGGTAAAGCAATGGGCAGATAAGCATCGTACAGTCGAGTGGAAGAGTGATTAACGTAGCCCCGCGCCACTTTGAAGCCGCTGCGCGTTGTCAGCTCAGATTAACGTCGCTACTGAACTCGCGTCTAGTTTTTTTATTATTTATTTAGGGTTCCGTTCCTAAAAAGGTGAAAAACTTAACCCAGAGTTCGTTGCTAACACGAGCTTAAGTTAATAAATGCCATACAAAAATGTCATAAGTAAAACGGGTTTAGCAGACCACCCAAGGTGGCGCAAGCTGGCCATAAAGGATCACTTCGTTGTCTGTCCGTATATCAAGACCTTTTTCTCAGGAACCCCTGGAGGTATCAATTTGAAATCAATTTCATATATAGTCTGCAGTCTCCTAGGTCTGTGAAAAATCAAACTTCTAAATCAACGCTATTAAACGATACTGCCAGACGCATATTTGACACTCGCAAGGGAATTAAAATTTATAGGGTTCTTCCCGTTGACCTAGAATAATGAAACTTGGCAAGAAGCAATGTCTTATAGAAAAAGTAAAGGAAACATCAAATCAATTGTAAGGTGCTTTCATTATTTAATTTTACGAACTTCAGTAAACTTACCAGGCCCCTCAGAAAGTATTGCGAAAAAAAGTTTTTATATATGGGAGACTGGCCAGTTATAATGTTTTTCGAAAATATGATTATTTATAAGTAAAAATAAGTAAGTTCCAATTTCAAAATTTCCCTCCACATTTTTTGCGAGTTAATTCAAAGTATTGTGTCTCACTGAAATATGGATCTGCGCCGGGAACATTTTAGAGCTATGATTTTATACGATTTCAAGTGTCGCCTGAAACCGGATGAATCGTACGATAGACTTCAAATGGCATTCATGGATGAAGGCCCTTCCAAGGCAACCGTGTATCGTTGGTATAACGAATTCAAGCGCGGTCGACCAACTTTGGGGGATGACGAAAGAAGCGGTCGCCCTTTGACGGCTGTTACCGAAGAAAACGTGCTAGCAGTGAAAAATTTAATCCAAGACAATAGGCGAATTACATATCAGGAGATTCAACACATATTGAAGATTGGATCGGGAAGCGTTCACGAGATTCTACACAGCCATCTTCGCGTGAGGAGGATAGTATCACGCTGGGTGCCGCACAACCTCACCGATGCTCAGAAGCAGGCCCGGGTGGAATGGTGCCGTGATATGCTTAACAAATTTGAAGCAGGCTCGTCTCGGCGTGTTTACGACATCGTTACAGGTGATGAGTCCTGGATTTATCAATACGACCCAGAAACCAAGCGCCAGTCGACTGTTTGGGTGTTTCAAAATGAGCCAACGCCTACCAAAGTGAAGCGATCTAGAAGCGGGGGTAAGATTTTGATCGCTAGCTTTTTTAATTTGACTGGCCACTTGGTATCAATTCCCTTACGGGATCAAAGAAGCATTAATGCCGAATGGTATACTACCAAATGTTTGCCAGAAGTTTTCTCTGTTATAAGCAACAAGCGACCAAACACAGGGCTCCGCGGGCTACTGCTCCACCACGACAATGCACCTGCGCACACCGCACTCAAAACGAGGGACTTCCTGGACAGCACGCCAGTCAAACTCCTGGGTCACCCTCCTTACAGCCCTGATCTAGCACCGTGTGACTTCTTTTTATTCCCAAAAATAAAAAATCAGCTTAAAGGGATACAATTTTCGTCGCCGGAAGATGCGCTGGCTGCGTTCGAGCAGGCTGTAAACGAGGTGTCTGCGGCGGACTGGAAAAAGTGTTTTGAAAACTGGTTTAGGCGCATGAATCTTTGTATAGAGGCTGGTGGAAAGTACTTTGAAAAGATTTAATAAAAATATATGTACGTATAGAACAATTTTTTTTAGTTTCGCAAAACTTTCTGAGTGTCCCACGTATTTTGGTAAGTATAGTTGTTTGTACGAACCCGTCGCGCGTCAGTGCGCGAGTCCGACTCGCACTTGGTCGGGGTTTTTTTTGTTTAACCTTTTTGTGTGCGATGTTACTCCGGTGTTCGATGGAACAAATTGTTATTTACTTAGTTTCTCTTTGTTCTTGTTTTCGGAAGCGATCGGAGATGAAAAATGTTCGTGGAATGAATCTGTGCGATTTCTTATTGTGTTGGCAGTTAAGTTGGCGATTGGTTTGTGTGGAACAGGTGGTAAGTATTAGTTTGCCAGCGAAAGTAATTGGACAACTACAAATTATTGTTCTTTATTTTAATTACAAAGTTCTAGTTTAAGTATATCAAGTGGTAGTTGAATAGTAGCAGTAACTATTTATTTCACAGTATATTAGATCAGAATCCTAATTGCGCAATGAATTCGACAAGGCAAAGGGCAAAGAGTATGAAAAATCTACCAATCACAAGCGAGATGAAAGAGGCGATGTGGATTTCCGTCTATGTGATTGGTCGATTGATGGCAGTCAAACCCTTAACCTTACCGAACTCACTTGCGCAATCAGGCTGCTAATCTTCTTAAAAACTCAGTAATAAGAAAATCCTAAGGCAGTTAAAAAATATATCATTTAGTGATGCGTTACTGATTCAATTTCTTTCAACAATTGACTATATTTACGAAAAAAAATAACCGATTTAACACATTCATATTTTATAATATTTCGTATATTTTAATAAACATACCCAGGCGTTTAAATAACTTTGTTTTATGTACTTATTAAAATGAACTGTAACATTTGTATACCTATTTTTTGTCTATCAAAATGTATATGTTATATGTATATGACTTTTTTCAGTATTCAGTATTTAACCTTACTTACTTAGGCATCTTATTGATAGTTAGACTATTATGTTTTATGATAATAAAATGAAAATATCTTTATTTACTGATAAATAATACAATTCATTTGTTAATTTTAATTCATCGGCATCATCATCAAAATACTAAAGTAAAGAGAGGAAAAAGAACACGAACATTTTATAAAAACTTTTATTAACATATATACAATTGAAAATTCTAAAAACAAAAACAAACCTATATACAAATACAAAAGGGAGACGGAAAAGAGGCAGCATTGCCACGTTGGATGGCAATGCTGATTCTCTGGCCGAAGAAAAGGCCATTTAATTTTATTGTTTATTAATAATCGTGGAAGTCCTTAAGCGTGCGTATGTCAAATCTAAAATTAATGGCTGCATGGACAAAACATAGGCAGTTCAATAAGATTTAAAATTCATTCTAATTGTACCTACCTACAGATTTGTCCCAAAATAAATGGAATAGTATGTAATATCTTGTCTACAGTTCAATATAAATACACCCCACACATTGCCAGAATTATATTTCCGTACAAACCATCACTTAAAATACTCATCACAAGTACCTAACCAAAAAATAATAAAAACAGGAACCCTTCGCGGCACTCTGTTTTCCCACCAAAAATAAACATATCAATTTTATACCGAGGAAAGTCAAACAGTTTTAATTTAATGTGTTAGAGAAAAAATAATGTTCTTGAGAGTTTGATGTGTAAACATTTTGGACGTTAAAATCCATTAGATGAAGTTTGGCTTTAATGTTCTGAGACAGATTGACAAACAAGTGCTGGCAATGGAGAGAGGGGAACACGGCACGCTTTTTAAGTTTCGTAAGGAAAATGCGAATAAATAATGACTGGCTGGAATGAATGGCGGCTTTGGAACCTGGAAAAGTTTGGAACTAGTTATTTTTACCCGACTGCCGAAGGAGAGTAATGTGTTTACCAGTGCATGTATGTTTGTTCCTATGTGGCGTTCTAGAGACCAAACGCGTTGGTCGATTTTGGGCGTCATATTGTGGAGGCCCATTTTTTTTTCCTCCCTAACCCCTCGTGTGGGGTATCAAAATAAAGGGTTTTAAGAGGTGATTTCACAAATATATAACACTTATCTGTTTAAATGTAATTCGAAAAAAAGGTTGACTAAAAAGTTATAAATAAAAAAAGTTAATTAAAAAAATCAAAAAAACCCAACTGCTTAACTACCTGCTGAATTATTATTTTTCAATTAGTTTTATTACGTATGTTGTTGTTTGAATGTTGGGGCATTAATCTGCTCTCAAAACGGTGAAGGAAAACATCGTAAGGAAACCGGCGTGTCCTACTAGAACTAAAAATTCGAAGACACGTAGGTGTAAAGCCGCCCCTTGCCCACGTGATAGATTATGGCCCTCTGGAGGAGAAGGCCTGTGTCCCAGCAGTAGGAACATCATAGGCTGATTAAGATTATGTAGTTGTGGCCTTCATCTGTGGGAACTATTTTAAAGAAATGTCTACTGAATAGAAAGCTAAAAAAACATATAGATAAGCTAAGAAAACGTTCTTGGAACAAGCCTGCCACTCTGTTTCCAATGACTGCAACTCATGAAAGCCAGAATGAACTATTACGAACATCACAACGTCACGAACATTACAACATCAGAACTATTACAACAAAATGGACCGAGGTGGTAATGAAGCTCCATGAGTCCCGCAAAAACGATTCAATGAGGGCTTACGTTTTTGTGCTCACCAGTTGGCGCCACTGGCGATTAAGATCCTTAAATATTAGCAGTTAAACATTGTTATTACGCGCACGGAAGCAAAGTTTGCATTAAAATCATTTCTAATGCCGTAGAAGTGCGATTTAATATATAATCGAGTATGCCGCTGTTTTGCGCAGACCCTATTTTTCGAAAAAAGTACTATAACATTTTTCAGCATAAAACTCTATTAAAACAGTGATTGGTAAATCCCGTACCCACCTTATTCTGACATATTTGGGAAAAAAACAAAACAATATATATTTTATAATAAACTCGCGCTAAAAGCCAAAAAACTATGAAATTTGACATTTTGATGACCTGACTACACCAGCGCCCCTAGCGGTAAATTCAAACGCGGTAGCCCTCATTGTATTGGATCCTTCAACAAATTCCTGAAAAAAAAATTAAAGTGGAGGAGTGAGAAAAAGACGAAAAAAAAACTTGCCTAAAATAACATTGGTGCCAAGCAAGTACTCTATATACCTATTTGGAACACTATATTTTGGGAAGTCATTCCCGAAAAAAATTGTAAGTGTGTGAATATATATATTTTTATTCGGCACAGGCGTCAAACAGCTTCTCAATTCTCTTAAAATTTATATTCCGATAAAGAATACTAAAACTCGTTGTCACAATGAACCGCGTCTCTCACTCTATATTTATCAGCGGCACATTAAAGGACGGCTACTGATTGACATTGACAGCCAGTCTCTTTGACAGCCAGGCCTTTGACAACTAAGCTCTCTGACAGCCGAGTCTTTATTGTCACTGTCGTTAATTGTTTATTCAAGTGTTTTGACTTAATGTGTTGCGTGGTGCAAACCATTTTAGAGCACTTTTTTTATTTTAATATTTTACGGTCTACCAGTTAATTAAGCCAAATTCCATTAACTACTCATGGACAAACCTTTCTCGGTAGCATCAGTAGGTGTGAATGTGAGTATACCTTAAGGGTATCCTGTTCAATCCGGACTGAACCAAATTCTATTGAAGGATTATATTTTAGTAACATCGATATATTACACGGTGACTTTATGCTTTTATGATACAATATTTAATAGGTAGGAAGATACGATTGCTTAAGTGTGTCAAAGCACGCACAACACCTCGTAGTCGATCGACAGTTGATCCTCAGAGAATCCTCTGTAGCTCAGAAAGTACTTGACCTTTCGTGTGCTTACCACGTGGATCCACGCGATTTCCTATAGTTTCGGTAATTACGGGCACTAGTCTCGCAGCCTACTAGCGCAAGTTAATTCGGCAAGGTAAACGGTTTGACTGCCATCAATCGACCAATCAGTTGAGTTATCATTGATAGATCTTTAACGATCGTTGCAGATCCCGAGTCGGAAACCCGAAATTCTGACATAGTCTTACCAAGGAATACCGGTAGTGAAATGGAGCCTCCTTATGACATAGGGGAAAAGTCGGACAGATGCCACACTTTTTCAAATCAATATAATTCTTAGTACAAAAAGCAAATACTATATTTGTAATACTGGCCGTTACATTGGTTTTTTATCTACAAAGGAGATGTTTGATTTTAGGCCATCACTATGTATATAAAAAATAGGGGAATGCCATAAAAATACTTACAAATTAATTTGAAAAAGGGTACAGGCGTACAAAAATTATAATTTGAAAGGTTTTTTAATAAGATAACCCTATTTTTAGGGCAGCCATGACAGTTGTGTTTGACATGACGTTTGACGACAATGACAGTTTTAAGAAGTAACGACTTTGAGTCTTTCTTTGCTTTGACATTGCATTGGATATCTTTCGGAGTTTATAGTGAAATTTTAGTTTTGTAGCTCAGTTTACTACTACGGACATTGATTGATTGCTTCTCTGTTGCAATTGAATTCGTGTTGTTTTTTTAACGCAGATATTACGATGACACGTCCATCAAATGTCATTGTCAAATTGAATTTTTTCAAATAATGCTGATCTGATCCACCATGTTTATTTTTATATTGTGTTGCTCTACTTGACAAAGTTAATTTGAGTTTACATTGAAACGAAGTAAAACTAAAGAACATTAACAATAAAATAATATTAACAATATTGCGCACGGTTGGCGCAGTGGTTGAGCGATTGACTGCTGCGCTGCGTGTCGCGGGTTCGATTCCCGCACGGAACAAATATTTGTATGACCTAAAGGGTAGTTGTTCCGGCTCTGAGTGTTTGTGTATGTGAGTTTATTTTTGTAAACGCACCCACGATACAGGAAGAAATTCCTAGTGCGGGGCAACGTTTTAAAAAAATAAAAAATAAACGGTTACTATATTTTAAAGCGATTTTCACATATAGTGTACATAGTGCTGGCCCAGGCTCCATGCATTTCTGGAACATCCCCTTTATGAAAAGTAATAAAAATAAATATATTATCTTTAATATTGCCAGAGTATTAGCAATTTTTGCGGACCTCTATATTTTGGGACATCTATCCCACAAAGGGGATAGCTGTCTAATTTATGTAACTAACGCTTAGTATAGATATCCCGCCGAGAAACAAAAGCTATCTATCCCACAAAAACTTTGATCGCATTTTGCTTTCCCATGCAATCGAACAGAGACATGAGAGACGGTCAACTTAGTGAGCAGAATCCTTCGATAGATTAATAAAATAGCATGCGATTTCACCGCGTAACTAGAGTAATTACAATCGGGGCAACTATACCCGTGGAGCAACTATCCTGGTCCAACCCTACAAGTATTCAGCGGCAACCAGTTATTGCAGACTGAAAGCTGCTTTCATTATTAAAAAAAAAATTGTATATATATATATTTTATTAATTATTATACGGGCATTGGCATACTATCAGCCCAACAATCAAACAGTACATTCAATTTACATTTAGGTAGCTTTATGTAATAATATATCAATATAGATGGGTTTTAACATTCTTTTGTTTGCATTAGACTGCGGATGTAACAGATTGTAATGTTTTTTGGAGTATTTGGCAGCAAATAGTATCGAGTCAACCTTCCCAGTAAGTTTTGCGGAGGTAGTCCATACTTCAATAAATTTCTCCGCTCGACTATTCTGAGATCGCTTCTGTCAATGATTTCACATATTGTCCAGTTGAGTAGATAGTTAAGACACAAAACTACACCAATTTTTATCACAATATCCACTAGGAATCAATTTGTAAAATTATTATTAGCAGCCGCTGAACTTCACTCGAAAAAAGCCCGCCAAAAACTCAAAAACATTATAATGGAAAAGGCTAGAGTAGTCAATTTTATGTCTCAACGAGACTCTTTTCATTGTCCCAAAACCATTTTTTCAAGTCTCGACATTTTCTTTCGGCTTTTTTTATTCAAGACCACCAACAAATTCTTTACACAGATAACTAGTAACTACACTATTACTTTCACAAAAAAGCCGAGTGACGTCACCGGAAGTCGGCGCCGCCATAAACATCCCCTGTTTACGAGTTCACCCCTTCTGATAACGGCATTGTGTCTGATAGTCTATGGCAAGATCGTGACGTGTTTCCGTTGTAGTCGGAAGAGGTAATATGTCAAGGTAGACAGAGTGCTGAGGAAAGGAGTTTGTTTTTTTTCTATTAAGAGGGTTAATATTTTCAATCGGATACGAAAGTTGAAGATATTGTTAATAGATTTTTCATCCATACCTAATAAATATAGATTTTTCATCCATCTTACTATATCACAATTTTACATATCTATACCAATATTATAAAGAGCAAAGATTTTTTTGTTTGTTTGTACCGAATAGGCTCCGAAACTACTGGACCGATTTGAAAAATTCTTTCACCATTAGATAGCTACATTATTCCTGAGTGACATTTTAATCCCGAAAACGGGTTCCGCGGGGTGGTCCACGGGAGCGAAGCCGCGGGCAACAGCTAGTATTATTATAAAGACGAAAGTTAGTGAGTGTGTATTAATATGTTTGCTACTTCTTCACGCTCAAGCGGCTGGACGGATCTGAATGAAATTTGGCACAGACATAGATTATAATCTGGAATATCACATATGCTACTTATCTTCTCTAAGTAGATTTTTATACCGGTATAATGTTCCCTTGGGATAATAAACATTTTTCACGCGGGCGAAGTCACTGGCGGAAGCTAGTACCTATAATAATAAATGAGATAGTCTCTGCCTGTTTGTTTGTTACGTTTTCAAGCCTAGTCCTTGGGGAAATAGAATGCTTGGACGAAGCAAGCTCGCTTAAGTTAACAATAAGGGCTTATTTTGACCACTGTATCACCTTATAACAGATTAATATGTATAAGTTTTTAAGCTGACATGGTCACAATCATTAGAATTAATATTTGTTTCGGGTTCTCGTGATCATGGCGCTTGTAACAGTGCCGAAATATCGAGCTCTCAACCAAATGCAAAATATACATGGTAGATTAGTATGTGGTCAAAAATGGTCCACGCTTACAACCCATTCACTCTTGTGAACTAAAAACTCTTAGGTTAAATTAGGAAAATATAGTCTTCGGTAAATTCTCATTGAAAAGATAGCAGTGAGCTTTCAAATTTTTAAACTTGCTACACAAATCACAAGTACTCGTATCATTTATTAAATTAATAGCCGTAATTGAATCGTAACGTTTTTTTAAGGTTTTTTATAACTTTGCATATCATAAATTATATTGTCGTTGCGAAAATCTGTTAAATATTTTTTTACAATTACATAATTGTCATAATGTAATCGTTTTTACTTAAGGGTGGTGATATTGATGTAAAATAAAAAGTAAACAAACACGGTTGGCGCGAAGCTTCGACTTTGTTTATAAAAAAACTTTATTAGATACCACTAAATTTATTATACATCACCCTGTAGACCCTTCATTTCTATTAATTTATTCATGAAATCCTTAATAATTTTGGTAATTTACATTACTTACATATCCCTTATTAATATTATACACTAATATTTATATTATATATTTACAAAGGCAAATACTAAAAAACTTTATAGAACTAAAACGTGAAAATTTAAACTCGGCACATTCAGTAAATATCTCTTAAATGCGTCGACCGATTTTCACAATTCAAACAGAAATGTTAGTTTTACGCATATATCTGTCATTCACGACTAAAATAATTAAAATATCTCCATAAACAAAAAAAAATTTTTGCTAATTACGTATACGTAATTATACAACAATGTCAACTTTGCTCGAAAGTTCCCTTACAAGTTTACTTTTATTAGTCTTTAATGATCAAATTAAGAAACTAATACGAGTCTAATACTAAATTAGAACAAGATAACAACATAATTAATACATTCTAGTTGGAATCGAGTTAGACATTTCTCAAAACTTTGGTACAGATTGGTACTTGGCTATTGTGCGACTCACATTTATTGGGGAGTTTTTTTAGTAGTATTCGTACACAATGTTACGAAGCAAGTACTATAACGTTTCACATCATCATCAGCCTATTAATATTCCCACTGCTGGGACACAGGCCTCCTCTCTGTGAGAGGGAATGGGCCGTAATCCACCACGCGGGCAAAGTGCGGGTTGGTGAATGTCACATGTCTTCGAATTTTTGGTTCTAGGACAAGCCGGTTTCCTCACGATGTTTTTCTTCACCGTTTTGAGAGCAGTAGTGAAGAAATAGTTTACACAAAGTAAAGCGCCTGCCTGGGCTCGAACCCACGACTTGTAAGTCGCGGCCGATACCACTCGGCCACCACTGCTATAACGTTTAACGTTCGATATTTTTTATATACCTATTCATCAATATATTGACGATAATAACAAGATTGAATCGGTTAAAAGTCAAAATTTTGTATAGGCTGTGTAGAAATGAACATCATGACGTCACACGGGCTCGGGTTTGTTCGAGAATTATCGGCATGTTTTTGGTACTGTATTAAAAAAAATATTTTCATATTTTACTTTATAATTACAGCGAAAAAAAAACAAAAAATAGTTTTTTTAATAAAACATATATGATTTTTCCATTTAATGCAAAAAAAAAGTTTTTTTAACAACCCAAACATAAATGTATAGGCACCAAGGAAATCAATTCACTCCGATTTTCTACGACGAGTAAATCGAAAATCGAATCAAATTAAAGTAATTGCACTCCATTACATCTATTTTCACCTGGAACACTCACATGGTTAAATCTTTTTACGTTTTAGATTTAACCATCCAGTAACCATCCGTATACGCTTTTTAACCAGAATAATAAATTAAAAGTTAAGATCATATAGGTAGTAAATCCTCAATAAATTACTAAAGATTATTACCCAAAAATATGTACAGACAAGATAATCTGGTTCTAAGTTTCAAATACAAATAATTAACGCCTTCGAAATTTAAAACAGATGCGTTCTTTGTTAAATCTGTTAAATATAGAAGTCACAGAGTATCTAAGAAAACAAACACTACGTGGGTTAACTGTTATTTTGAAGCATAAATTCGTCTAGTAGTTAATAAGCTAGGCTCTTAATTGGTGTCGTAAATATTGTATGTAAAACAAACACGTTGTCTGTCTGTGGATCATTGGCGGAGATAATGTGCGAAGAAAATGTGTAGAAGTGCCACATTTTTATGCCAACACAGATGTTATAAACAAATAAAACAGGTGCAATTTATGTATTTTATTGTACAGGAATGCAAGTTAGTATTTCTTTTATGTTGCTGTTGGTACTCTAGGAAAGTGTAAAGATGTTGGAAATTAGTAAATATTGCAGTTTATGTAAATACAACATCAAAGATGTGGGATGAGTGGGTTGCCAGGGCGCCTCGGTTAGTGCTTAATCTTTAATTGCAAATATTTTAGGATGCCTTCAAATCAATATTATTAAGTCAAACCAACATGTGAACTGTTACCGTTCCATAACCTGATAATAAATAATGTTTGATATTCATCCATCCAGTTCAAATTGTTTCAGAAGAAATTCAGGGATTATTGACAGCTTCTTTTAAAACGAACTTTTTCTTCTATGAAGCATATCTCACTCATTAACCTTAGATATGTAACGCTTAACTTTCAGTATCAATCTGAATCTGGTCTCTATCTGAGATCTCCACAATTATCTTCTCTATTTCTTCTGCCATCGTCTTCGTCGTTGGGGTTGTTTTGATGAAAATGCGATCTCCTTTACCGGTAATCCTGGCAATACAAAAGTAATGGCATTTGTGTTATGGTATTTTTGACATAATTAATGAACTTTTTCTAATTTTATCTCTTTTTTGATTTTTTTATTGACTTGTATTTTTTTCGGATTATCTATATATCTTATCTAATCTTATTTTATCTCTGACATTTTAATTTTACTGTTAAATTATACGAATTATTGTTATTGAAAGTTATTAAAATTTAATTTAAAAAAAATCGATTGTAATGTATTAGTGGGGTTTATACATTTTTATTTTATTATACATTTTTACTTATTACAAATTTCGACACAATGTATATATTGTTATCAAATAATTATTTATGACTTAACTTTTAACTATCCATCCAGTCCAAATGGTTTCAAAATAAATTCAAGGATTATTGACAGCTACTATTGAAACGAACTTTTTCTTCTATGAAGCTATCTCACTCGTTAAGGTTCTCATAGTCATCGGCACGAACTATTTTATGCGCGGGGTTAAAATGCATGCTGTCTCATCCGACAACACGTGCGAAAGAGATAGATGCTGTGATGAGCAAAAATAAGCTAGTTCTCGTACGAAATAAGCACTTTTGAAAATTTGTATTGAAATGTACGATAATTTAGGACGAAAACGAGCGCGCAAAATTTTATGAACAGGCCTTTAGGAGTCTAGATATCATGAAAAAATTACTAAATGTATATTTACAAAATAAAATTATTTGCATTTTTGAGTTACTATTCTATCCTTTTATGGAGGCCGTTTTACAATTTGCCTTCTTCTTATGGTATTTATTTCCGCCCAAAGATGCGTTAAAATTAGTGTTGAAATATGGAACTTTCGACGCTCATAACTTTCAAATATTGTATTTTTTTACTTTTCCGTTTCCATAGATAATGATGAGACAATTTAATATATTTTTTTATTTTAAACGTGCATTGTCAAACAGTGGAGTAATCGCCAGACTACGTTAGTATGGAAGAATTTTCGACTAGTGTAACCTTAAGATTAGATATGTAACCCTTAACTTTTCCCATCCCAATAAAGCAATATGTCAAACTATGTTTGGATCAGTTTCCAAACAACTAGTAACCAGATGCAGCGGAGTGCCAGTAGTTTACATGGAGTCACTGCCTGTCTGACCTTCACAACCCAATAACTGGGTAACACGATAGGTTTCCAGATAATGCCATGAGCTAACACAGCATAACAAAGCACGAGTACCAAATACTCGACGTCAGAATCTGCTTTCACAGCTGTATAATTTACTGAACTTGAAACAGAATTGTGAGAATCAATAAATTATTATTCTTATCATTATTACTTGGAAATCTTGGCGCCACCTTTCAAAGTCTAAAACTTGTCATAACACAAATTAATTGATCCAAAATAATATTTTTATAAATTAATTTGATTGGCAGATGCTGCTTCTCAAAGATATGTCAAATTGACAGACATAAAAATATACATTACAGAAGTAATCTAATGGAATTTTCATAGAAGAAACTTTGTTTAAAATGAAATCAGTTACGTTCATAAAATATAAACATAGTAAATTACTTTCAATGTCAAATTATGCAATGTGTTGATGTTTCTTAAAATGCTAGACGTTGGGGTTCTTTAGGAAAATCTTAACATTATCGGCTTGCGTTTTGCTATTAATAATAATTATCTCTGAAGATCAGTTAAGGTGAACTGATGACCTGGTGAAGACTACGGCTATCCACTGGATGCGAGACGCACAGAGCTGGTCGATGTGGAAGAGGCACTATCATCAACAGTGAACATATTTCGGTTAAAACGATGAAAAGACCAAAGTACGGTATGATCTTACTTTGGGTATATTCAACTTCTAAAAAACAAAACTTCTGCAGTTTACAAAACCTTTTATCTGTCGTCATTGAAAAAAGCTGGTAAAATGTTTTCATAGCCAACTAAAGTTGTAAAATTATTTCGAAACGTGTCTCAAAAAATACCAATGGCGAATAAAAGTATGTAGGTATCTAACATATCAATTTAAAAACAATGCCTTCTAGACTTAGGTGCATAGCCAAGCTTCACAAAACAGTAACATGACGTTTTCAAACAAATTCCTCAACAGAACCCTTTGCACAGACCGCAACCCACCTACAACGCTTACACACAAACATAAATTATTATAAAGAAACCGTAAACCATTATTTTTACTCCCGTTTACATTTCCGCCGAAACATATTTCGTTATAACACGACTATAAAACTAATATTTTACGAGAGCCAGTAACTCACCGCCGATGGTTTATTACAATTTACTATGTTACCATTGACTCCTCTATATATCTAGTGGCTATTCATAAATCTGAGAGAGAATTGTGTTTACACCCATCAGCTGATCGTATATCAAATGTCTATTTTCATTCGGCTATCAACATACGGATTTTTCAACTGCTTATTGTGCCAAAGATTAAGGTTAGGTACACAGATGCGTCGTTAACGTTTCATTAGTTTCGTCGGTTTATAAATTGGTGAGGAGTTTAGCGCGTTTATAAATTAGCGAGGTTTTAGTGTTTTCTGTTTTGGCTGCTCGTTTTCCCACACATAATTAAACTGGGATTTATTAGATTGGTGTTTCTTTGGGTTTTTTGATGCGCGATTTATATAATGCTTTGTTCTTTATTATACAAACTGTGTAAAGTATAGACGGTGGGTATATTCTTAATTCTGTTAATACATTGGGTTCATAGTAGACTTCCTGATTTGCTTTTCACTAGGCGAGGTCGAGATCAACAACAGCATTACCACAAAATAAAGAATTGATTGGGTAGCGTATTATTATCTAAAACATCCTTGTAGCCTCCAGCCTCTGATGTTTCATAAACGTAGTAAATGGACCCTTAGACCAAAATTTCTGTATACATCTACCTATAGACTTCATGATAAAATCTACTAAAAAGGAAAATCGATTGAAAATGCCTTCCTCCAATGCAGGACGTAAGTGTAAAAAATCGAACAAAACACTTCATCAAAAAAAAAACAAACTTCATCAAACTCCATGCTTTCCATTTCGACAAGGACCGTCGTATCTCCATCATCGTGCTCTAATCACAGAAAACGTCTCAAGTAGCCGTGGCGTACGTATAAATCGTGCGACTATCTCGATCACAGCTCGTACGTAAAGCGGACGGTAGCCGCGCGTTATCGCACCATCGCGACGATATTTACACTCACAACCGACGATTACTATCGACACTATTTGTTGTGTGTCGTCTTGGGGGACACACTGAGAGAATTTTTTTACTGTTGAGTTATATTTTTTTGGAAATTTTATAAGATTGTCTTACAAAATTTGTGTAAGTAGATAGTAAGGTATAAGTCAAATGTGCCAGATCGACAGTCAAAAGAAGTCGAGTAACACTGTGTACTTTTCGTCAATTAAAGTCTAATATGTTTGATATCCATAGGAGGAGGAGGACATCGATTAAGATTTTCACATGTAAAGAGATATCAATTATTTTCTGCATTGGAACTACGAGTATATTTTTTTTTTAAAGATTTCACTTTTTTATGAGTTATTTCCCAGATGTTCAGAAACTTAGATAAATGTATCAAAGAAAACGATTTGATGACCTCAAATTTATATCTTGCTGTATTTCTAGTATTCTTCTAAAACCATGAAGAACTAAAAAACATTCTCAATTCGCACTGCCTATCCGAGTCTCCTTTAACATAGAAATACTTACTCTATTGAACTAATTAATAAGTCCACATCCGCTCAAACAGAAGCAACAGTAAACGCACGAACAAGTGATGGATTACAGTCATCAGACAATAATTTATTAGCCGCAGTAAAGCCACTGGCAGCCTGGAATGACAATCAGTCCATTAATCTTATCTTATGCATCATCAAGATTAGCATTGAACCAGCACAGAATTCAACCTCGGTTTTCCTTGACTTACATTTTATAGAAATAAGGCGGATTGTTTCAATTACATGGGACTTGTAAATTAGATTTTATCACTAGATGTAAAATGCAATCTTGTGTGCTGATAGTATCTTTAAAATAAAACAAATATCTATCTCATTAATATTAAAAAATAAATTAACGCAAGAAAAACTATTGTTTCTAAATATGCAGACTTTAACCACAGCAATTAGTGTGCAAAGAACGAATAACCTGTATTTTTTTTTCTGTTGACCCGACCACAAAAAAAACGCGGTCTGAAAAATGTATACTTTAGTTTTTAGTGTTATTTTTTATGTCGATACTAATTAAGAAGCAAAGAAAGTTACCTAGAATTTAAATCGTATATCTAGGAAAAACAACGCTACGCATATTTTTTTAAACACGTAATGGGAAGGTGTCCCAGTGTGTCCCCAACCTTTCTGAAACCACCTGAGGTGTCGAGTTACACGACAGAACTTGTATAGTTTTCGAGGTTTTAATGGTGAGAGAATGATCCCGATACGATCTCATACATCGAATATTTTGATCGATAAACGAAGGAAGCCGCGTTGACACACTCATTTTCACTGTGAATAAGTATAAAATTTAAATAAGTATTTTTATTACAAATAAAATGTGTTATCTTTGAATATCCTGAGCGTAATAAATTGTTCGTTTCGCAATAAAATTTTGATCAGATACGAAAGCGTGTGAAGGTGTGTGAATTGGTGCTGTAACCTACGTATGGCAGTTGATTAAATGTGATACGGAATTATTTAAAGCAAATGAATACTTAAATAAGAACTGATGTAAATACTAAAGGATGTCTTATGATGATGATAGGGCTTGTTAAAATCAATCGAGAACTGGAAAAAAAACAATTGTTGTATTTTACATAAAATAATAAAACCTTCTGTGGGTATTCCAGCGGGCATAGCGATGTAAATAAAAATGCTTGGAAAGGGTTTACTCACCCAGGTGTATTGTCATATCAAATACCTACACAGTTACACAAAATACAGTTTATAGAAAATAGTATATAGAACATACCTAGATTATAGAATAACAGCCCTTACCATCTAATACTTATTTATTATCTCACACATAAAACTAGACTAGACTAGCTCTGATGGCATGACCTAAGCTATTTATAACGCTAAAATGGCGGGAAATGACAGTAGGCCACCGGCATTACCCGCGCTTTAAAAACATCAAAACAATTATTGCCAACACAGAAAAGTCACTCAGTGTGCTCAATTAAACATAAAAATCGCTTACACAATTAAGAGAAACATGAAAATATTTAATTATTTCTTAGATTTCAGAATCTTAAGTTACACAATCAATTGTAGCTGAGAAATTTTCGAAGTACCCACATACTTAAGATTTGAATGTGTACCACGAAAGCAATGTGCATTCTTCACACGTCGAATCTATATATGCCTATCGCTATAAAATGTCTCCAAATTACAACAAACGCAGCACGATACATTTTTTATTTCAACTAACTACTATAGAAATAAATTGACGCTCAACGAGAACTTAATCGTTCCCCACCATAATATCAAACAAATTCATAAAAATAAAAATGTCAACGCTCACTGTACAAAAACTGGCTTCAAATCAAATGGAAATTATATAGACCGTCATCTATGTGCACAGTATCGCGCTTTTTATGAGCAAAACATCGACTACGCTACTTATCATTACGACAAAGTAATGTCTAATAAAATTACCTTTTAAACAATTTTCGACTCTAACACTATACACTAAGTTTCCATTGTTGGGTATTCATCAAGCAACCTATTTTAGTTTTTCTGTATATTTCAACGAATTTATTTTTTCATATAAAAAAATAAAAGTCATTGTATAACTAGCCTTATAAGTCGGGTCATAAAGTCTACCGTTGTCAACGCAGAGTGTAAACGTATAATGGCGTACATATAAAGGGGATCTGACACGATCATATAAAACGGTGGATATGAGCGTATAAAAATTCTTGAAGCGACGGTCTATCGTCATTACATTTGTCAAGTGTCGGGCGGTAGCGCGGTGGGCACAATTTAAATGATAATTATAACGTGACGGGCGCAGGCGGCCGCATTCTGGAGGCGTGGTCCCACCGTCAGCGAGGAGCGGGTTAAATACAGTGTTGGAGAAAAGTAAAATAATTTAATTGGCTGTAAATGACAAGGGGTTGTCACACGGAAGTCGTAATGGAGGATAATTTGGTAAGTATCGGTGATGCTACCTTGTATTTATGACCCCTTAATTGTTGCTTAATTAAAAACTAAATGTCTTTTCATTGTTTTAAAGTACATGGCTAAGGCTGACTTCAGATGAGTGGTCTTATAATTTATTTGAAATTTAAGTAACGCAGTTACAGTTAAAGTTAATTGCCATTAGCATCGATGTTTGATAAATAAATAAGGAGTAAATCAATCACGTAAACAGAAACTCTTAAGAGGAAATGTGGGCAGAGAGCGCCGACTGAATTTCCTAAGTAAAAATCATAATTCGAGGTTTGGCTCTCGTCTATTTCCTCCGCCAATATTGGACCAATTTAAAAGACATTCCATAAACTGAAAAAATAAGATACTATGCTCCTATGTTTTCTTTTTTTCATTTATATTTGTCAAATTTGTACACTAAAGTATTTTTCATGGGTTTTTCTAGTGCTTCTAAAGTTAATGTATCATCAAAAAGGAAAAGAACGGAACCTCATCGAACAGTTACTTGTCCTTCAATTACTTTTGGCACTAGCCTACAGTCACCATCACCAAGGCCAATACATTTTAATTTTTTGACAATCATCATCATCGCTAATCGCCGTCAGTTAGACCACACCCGACTGACGGATAAGGACATATTTATGAGCAGCATATTTTTTTCAAAAATATTTATGTATGTTCGTGTATAGACCTCTGTGCGTGTCATGACATACATACATACACAAAGACATTCAGTTTTTTATATCAAACGCATGTTATGTCAGTGTAATACTGCATTTTTCATGGTGCGTTGCTCAAATTGTTTAACTGTGTTTGCAACTTCGCACTCTTGTATAAGAAGTATTTTATTGAATTCATAAATATTATTGAGCTAAGGTTATCAGATATTGTTTTGAAATAAAATTGCTTTGAGTTTAATTTATGTTTCCTTTAGATCAAGGTAATACAATATCTACATATATGCAGCTTTGCGTAAAATCTAACTTTTGGTCAATGCGACAATTAAGTCGTATACTCGCATTTCAGCTGCTATAATCTATGGGGTCTCATATTATATGCCCTTTCATATGAGGCCGTATGTCGAATATTTCACTACCTAATTCATCATGTTAATGATAAGCCGATGTTAGAGTCGGCGCAATATTATTTTTCTATCATTCCTCCCTACTAACTTCTAATAATACATACCCACCAGTACAGTTAGAAATACTTCATACGGTTTAATGATACAAAAGTCATTGGAATGAGTCTAAGGTTCCAAGAACACGATGCATACAATACTGCTACTGAATACCACTGCTTGCTTTTCAAAATAATTAACGAGACTCGAAATAAACTTGAACTCAAAGGCACAAAATATTCTCACTCGAAAATAGAAAGTTATGCCCACCATTTCAAAATCAGAATCTTTCCGAATCCATTTTTCATTGCAGAGATGCAAGTATAACTGGATCAAGTGCATCATGCACCTTTCAATTCGACGTCAGCCGGTGACAGGCCAGAATGGATGGCAGGAAAAAGACTGACGATCCAAATTGAATACAGATAGTCCCAAATGTCGTTAGCTGGTATGTGCAGCGTACGGAGCAATTTCTCTCATGGTTTCGAAATCTTTTGAACCGTTAGAAAGGGTATAGCTTACTGTTGGATAATGTGGTTCTTGTATTTTATTGTTTTTTTTTGGTTTCGTAGCAAAAATCTGTCTTCTTCGTACACTTTTATTGCGAAATTAACATTTAATTTATAAGGAACGTTGTTGTCTCTAATAGTAGTATATTTGTGAATATTAACACTCCAAATTAAGCAGAAAATCTCTTCTCTCTCCAATTTAATGAATAGTAGTAAATAGTTGTTCTTTAAAGAAAGAACCCTCTGTGTTTATTGCAGATCTTCTGATAATTCTTCTATGGTGTTGAACAACTTCGATACCACTTGAATTTAGTCTATGACACCGACATTGGTAATCACTGGTTTAATATCTTACTCATTAAATGATATAGGTATTATGATTAACAACTTGCAAAGTTGTATTCTATCAGCCATAGCGAATGCCTAAATACTAAAATTTATGGAATTGGCATGGCATTTCGCTAGCGCTTAACAATATTGTTTTTTTAACATTTTTGTTTTTTTTGTCAATCGCTGTTTCCACACTTTTGCTTATAATATGACACTTGTTTAGAGCCATTTTATTTTATAAAATGTATAAAGATTATTTCAGTCAACTATGTCATGAATCCTCATCATTCCATCGCTTCAAGATCAAATACGGTATGTTTTCCTTCATTTAAATCCAGCTTACCTGGTCAGCAATCCTGTGGAGATCACAAGTCACAGTAAATCATAGCACACACATATCTTCAAGGCACAGCCCTACGTGTAATTGGTATTGGCTGCGAACAGGCGGAGACATATCAATTAAAATAGCGCGGCGCTCAAACATGTCGGCCACCGCATGTCGAGGTAGGCTGCCAAGAAGACTTGGATGCAGCACTTTTCTACGAGAGAACTGAAAAATCAAAACAAAGCATTCAGATTAGTTGAGTTTAGGACTTTGAGGTCCTGGGCTCGATGCCGGGATCGGGCAGGTGTTATTGAGGTTTTTTCATGTGGGATTGTTCAGAAGCAACCCGAGCTCCCCAGCGGGGTCATCCCTTTAAGATGGATGAAAGTTAGATTACTGAAAATTATAGGCATTCTTTTTAATTTTTTTCTGTTATTTTTCTTTTATTTCTTATTTTTTTTTTGTTATATTGTGTTTTCTTTTAAATTAGTTATTTTTTGTAGATATTTAATTTTGCACAATTCTTTTTTTCTCATTGTAACGCCATAGGTGTGACCTGTAAAGTTAAACATGTATCCTTAAATAAATAAATGGGACTTAAATGTATCTGTATAAACGTGGACTGCAAGACACACTTCTGCTTCATCCTACGGGGAAATACAGGTGTGATATTAAGAGCTGCAAAATGATTTTTAGTTACAATTTGATAACAATTTTTTTTTTATAAATTTTCGTTTTGGGTTGGCCATCGCAGTTTATTCTTAAAGTGCACGGGCGTCCCTCTAGACGGAGTGACGACCTAGTCAGGGCTGCGGGAGTCCGGTGGATACGAGACGTACAGGACTGATCATTGTGGCGACGCTTGGGGGAGGTCTAGGACCAACAGTGGATGTATTTTGGCTGAAATGATGGTGATGATGATAACTACACAAAGATGAGGATAGACAGATACCAGAGGCCTTAGTGCGAGTTTATTAACGTCACCCCTGATCGCCTTAGCGTACTTAGGTACGTGTGGAGAGTTTTTTGTACACTATTCTCATCTTCCTGAGTTAACCACAATTTATTTGAGGTCGGCGCAACAAGCTTTCTTCTTACATAAATTTTATATCTGTGGGCTTTATTCTCTCTCTTAGTTACTTATATATGCTTATGTACACCAGGTTAAAACAAAGAAAATTAAACTTAAAACTTAAACAACGGGCGGCCTTACTACATACTGCGAGCTCTTCCAGGCAACCTGGAATGGACAGTGATTGCCTGGTTTAACAAATAACACTAATAATATTTACTATATAGACACAATAATATTATTATAGATACACAAATACATACATATGCTATATATACTGCCTATATTACCTTTTTCACCACCTTTTTTTTCTTTCCTCAAAAATGTTACCACATCCAAAAACCTCTACCAACCTACATCTTAGCCCCAACACCGCGATATATGAGCGCCATTCTCCATTTAAGGAAGGTTTTACATTTATACATATTCTGGCAATAAAGCCTTTCGGGTCTAATGGCATGTTCAGACTGTTTATATGATAATTTCACCGACTCCTCACGACTGGGTATGTGGACAGTTACGTAAGACCTATTTTATTAAGTGTTTTTTTTTTTGAGGTATTAATTATTTCTCGGTCAGAGAAGAAAATGAAGAAGACCAACAGCATTCAGTGTAAGGTCGAGATAGATGGGCAGGAAATACAATTTGTCGATTAGTAGGTATATCTACTGGACCAGTTAGTCCCTGTCGAAAAAAGGCAGGAGAAGGAAATCGATCGCCGAAGCTACTGGATCATGCAGATGCTAATGAAGGGTGATCTGCTGATCTCCCTAAAGCGAAAACTCATCGACGTGTGTATCCTGCCCGACCTAACATATAGTGTTCAGACCTAGTCACTAACCAAAAAGTTCCGCCTTGGTTTATCAAAGAGCTGCAATCTGGGCTGAAAGGAGCTGACAGGATAAGAAACGCCACGCTGCGCTCATTGACGTAGGAGTAAAGGCTGCCAGGCTAAAATAGAATTGGGCGGGTCACGTTAGCCGCAAGAACAGAGACCGCTGGGTAATAGTATCCACAAATAGGGTACCTGATGAAGAACGGCACTGCCGAGGTCGGCCCAAAAAGAGAAAGCAAAGCGTCCTGGACGCCCACTGCAGAGGCTGGTCTAAAGTGGCTCAGCAAAAGAATATTTGGAGGCCTTTGAACAGCAGTGGGACAGTATATGCTGTTAAAAAAAACTTGATTGGTGTAAGAGAGTTTAAAAACGTATTGATAGTCTTGTGCCTAGTTTCTGAAACCAGACAATCACAGCTATTTTCGCGCGCTTGATAATTTTTAACAGTAGGCTCACTTGCGCCAAATATTTAACTAAGAGTAGTTGCTAACACAAGGTCAAATAACAAATATTTCATACATAATAGGCCCGAGATAGCTACTAACTCGGAGTTAAAAACAACTTGTATACGAAAATGTATATACTTACATATAATAATACACATATACAAATAAAATAGACTAATATATACCAATAAAAAATAAATAAATGAGAAACCTATTGCCGAATTGCAGTGGTATTTCCTGAAGCTGAGATCTGGCGCCGTGGCTGGGATATTCAGTTTGGTGGTTTTTTATCTACCTTGTGTATTGAGCAATATCATTACTTCACGTTCCACCAATAACTTTCTTTCGGTCCTTCGATTTTTATTTATTTTACCAAGCGCCCTTATTCAGACTCCACAACTGTGAAACATCTATTAATGACAACATGGCCCCAACATGCTTTCAGAGTAGGGGAATTGGCTAATACTTTGAAAGCAGTATATTGAATTCTACTATGAAGTTAGGTTGTGTTTGTCCACTCGCCATCACAACGGAAAAAACCTAACCTAAGTTAGCGCAAGTGGGCCTTAGCGTTGTATTACTACAACGCAAAGGCCCACTTACGCTTTACTCCCAAGTTACTAGAACGCTAAGGAAGTCCTGAAATGGAAGGAAAGTTATTGTTTAAATGCCCAACATAGGTATTCTCTGAAAAATAAATAGTTTTTAAACTCAGTTACGCAGAACCATTCAAAGGCCGTTGTAGAAACCACCTGGCCAAATGGAGTATCATAGACCCATCCAAAACACAGTGCCTATGTGGGGCCCTTTCGCAAGATATAGCCCACCTCTTTGTCTGCCCTGCATGCCCGACCACCTGCACCCTACGGGATTTGAACGTAGCAAAGGACGCTGTCCGAGTAGCTACTTACTGGTCGGACAAAATATGAATGGTTTGAGTTAATTGACATGAAAGAAGAAGAAGATTCAAATGCACAATGAATGTGTAGTGCTATTCTATAAAAATCTCACAGTGGGTGCTCGAAGTGAGCTGAATCCCTAGCATCGGCTGTTCAGTTAGTGTTTTGCGAAATCTGATAGGTCAAGTATTTATAATTTATGGGATATACAACCATTAAAGCGATATCAAACCTATTACAACCAACCGTTTATCTATAAGTCACCCTTTGCAAATGCTATCAGAAGTGGAAATTATCTCTAAGATACCTTCAAGAATGTTTTAACTAGCCCAGCACTATTCAATAAAAACATACTTTTATAACACAATTAAGTAAATAGTTGTGTAATTAAATATACAGATAAAACTTAGTTAAGTACATATATACACACAGCGATCGTTAAATAACTCAGCAATACATGTTTGGCATAATTCTTGTAACTATTTATAGTTAATACCTAATTGTTAACAACTATTTGTTACTGAGAAATAATTAATTTTTTGTTATATTGCTTGCGCAATTTTTTAATTGGTCATGGCGTGGCCGGCGTAGTGTTATGTTGTAGATTATACAGAAGCTTCGGTTATACACTTTTTTTTTTGAGAAATGGGAAGAATAATATTGATGAAGGTGTGGTAGCCACCACGTTGCCAAATAATAACAGCTGCACGGGTGATCTTCAAGGTTAAGCAATTCATAGCAAGGTTAGTGTTTGGTGGGTGACCATCTATTAAAAGACGTGAATCCGTTGGTGTTGACTGTCATTTCTAGGAATTTGTCAGTAGTTATTTAGAAGCTAGAAAATCAGTCTTGCTATGGGGTATCGTATTAGGCAGTTACTGGGTTGTGGAGGGCGAAAAGGCAGTCGCTCCTGGTAAAATATAGTGGTAATCATCTGCATCCGGATAGACTAGAGGTTGACCTAAATACAGTTGGGAAACAGCTAGGCAGAATCCTTACTGCGAGTTTTCACTCACGCTCAATCACGTTAACGTTAACGTCAATTTGTATTGAAATTGGATAAGCGCCGTCTGGGGACGGTAAGCAGAAACCTCTTTTTTTGTATACATTTTGATATTACAGATCGTTTACGTTATCACGAGTTCGTTAAAAAACCCGGAATAAGCACACAGATTGTTTGATTAGGTCTCGCAAATTAATCAAACAATCTGCCCAGATATTTTGGATATGAACGTGCAAAGTCATTAAGTCTAAAACGAATCAGGGACATTACAGTACAACTATTTTCGGGAATCTTCTTGTTCATAACTACTTTTTTAATGTATCTCGACAAACTTCGTGTTTCGTCAGTCGTGGGATTTCTATCATTGCCCTTTGCACTTGGTGGAGACCCGACACTCTCAATCAACTTGGAACTCTGATAGAAATTCTATGACTGACGAAACACGACGTTTGCCGAGGGACATTAAGAAAAGAGTTGTACCTACTTATAGGAACAAGAGGAAAACTGGACTCCATGATTTTAAATGAGTATGAGCACAGGTATGACAGTGAGTGTGATTTTCATTACTTTCATCTTGATCTTCACTTTTGTTTAAATATTTTGTACCTAGTGAACCGCGAAACTGATAAAACCTACAAATCTGCGGTTATAGCTTGATTGTATGTTTTCCGTCTCTGTTATCGTAACATTCTCAACAATTACATCCACATAAATCAATAAGTAAAACTCTGTAACAACACATACCAATCAATAACAAAACATCGGACATTTCGTAATAAAACCGTGTCATTGAAAATAGGTTTATTAGCTCAACATTTTTATGACAACAGTTAGCGTTGAATATTTTTATGGACTCGTAACAATTGAACTTTATTATCGTCGTGAATTAATGGGTTATTACGCTCGTTATATAGTACTGTAATATTTTGTTTTGTTTGTTGTAACTCTGGCTTTCCACCAATAAATGCGTATATGAGTGTCATTGGCGTCATCTTTGATCATTTTCGATCCCTATATGCATACCGAGTTTCCTCCGTGCCTCGGCAAGCACGTTAAGCCGTTGGTCCCGGCTGTCATTTGCAGATCTATCACAGTCGTTACGGGTAGTCAGAAGCCTGAGATCTGACACCAGTCTTGCCAAGAGGTATCTTGTTACCCAGTTGCTGGGTTGTGGAGGTCAGATAGGCAGTCGCTCCATGTAAAACACTGGTGCTCAGCTGAATCTGGTAAGACTGGAAGCCGATCCCAAAAATAATTGGAAAAAAGGCTAGGCAGATGATGATATGCCCAGAGAGTCTATAATGACCCAAACGTACTTTCGCAGCCCTTATTTGCTGTACTGTCTTTGGAGGCTTGCAGAACAGGGTTGAAAGTCCCAAAAACCTTGTGGTATTTTTTCCACATCTTTTGTCTACCTACGTTTCATAACACTATACAAACCATATTTTCATATATTTTGATAATGTATCAACTCTTGTAATTCATTTTTATGTATTCTTTGATATTGTTATCACATAAAAAGCATATTTTTGGTTATCTCTGATTGATTTGTATTCTTCAACTTAATTTATATTGCATAATTGTAAAAATGTATATATTAAGATGTGCCAGTCTGGCACGAGGAGTGTGAATTGCGACAGACAGGACCTCAGCGGCGCGGAGGTATGCGCGCTGAGGCCACGCGCGCCCTCCAGCAGCACGCGCTGGGTATGCACGCTGATTACGAGGGCCCACATGCCACGGTAGCGCGCCACCAGCCATCACATCACACCGTGCCATACCGCCCTGGTCTGTGGTTGCCCATTCACTACTTGAAAGAGTTCCTGACCGTCCTGCTGCCTGCCTATCTGACGACCTCATAAAACGGCACGTCGTATGAAACCGACCTTTAGTACCTTTATTATTAACGTGGCTTACGTTTAGCTCGACTGTGCTAAACGTAACGTTACAACCTTAGTTCGAAATGGAGGATCCTCCGACCAGAAGGGTTTGTGTCTGGTGGGCAACAGCCCAACGGTTATTGTTGGACTGTTGTATGTGTTCAAATCGCACTGAAAACTTTGCTTTCGCGATTCAGGATTTATGTGACGTCACGTCATTAGTGCCGCTACATGTCAATGAATAACATTATGTTAAAATAATTCAAATCGGTGTTAAAATAGTTCTGGGCATATACATATGGATTAAAAATGGGATGCCTTTAAACCTCTGAAGAGACGTGCATCATTCATATCTTGTTTTATTCCCTAGAAGTCTCAACAAGTACTCTGAAGCTCTGAAATGTCAGGTGCTATACATACTGCCTATCGTACAGTACCCTCAAGCAGCTACAAAAATCAAACGAAGTTAAATGTTTGGAGAAAACAATCTTTCAGCTGACCTTGAATAAACATTATAGCAGCTTGAGGTGCTCTTTCTATCTCTTGAGAACTGTTGCTGAAAAAACCCCCGATTCAAAAACCTCTAAATATTAAAAAATAATCATCGTACTCGCGTCGGGGGACCTCCAAAGTTAAGTATTTATTATTCTAGTTTTTTTATTTTCTTAGAAATTTAATTAAAAAAAATAATTTAATTCAAAATTTGCATCGTACACGTACGCGAGTACGAGGCAAATTTTTATTTTTTAGAGGTTTTTAATTTTTTTAATAAAAATATGTTTCTCGCTTTTTAAACATTAATTATATAATTTTCTATTAGAAGACACGCTTCGATCAACAATATATCGAAACACGTAATTATGGCACGATATCCCGTGGAAAACCACGATTCAAAGAGTAAAATGTGTATAACTTATGAACTTTATAATGGCTGAACTGATTTTCACGAAACAAGCTGAGAACACTCTCGATAGTGTCACTTTACAAACAAAAAAAAACTAAATCAAAATTAGTTCATCCGTTTAGGAGCTATGATGCCACAGACAGACATACAGATAAACAGCAACACACGTCATACTTATAAACCGCTCTTTTTCGGTCGTGGGTTAAAAACGTGTGTGTTAGAGAAAGAGAGAGTCGGTACAGATCTTAAAAACTCAGGTTTTATATCTTGCTGTTTTTACAGGTTTAAGAAGAAACTCACATAAAATAATCGTAGACAATATTTTTTTTCAACCAGTTACTTTCTTAATTTGAATCCCGCATCCCACCGATGAAGCAATGGAATTGAATATTTACGATGTCCTTTGATGTGGTCGTAAAAATTGCTAGCGATGTGTTACTTCAGAGGGTAGGCAGTAAGCCAAGTGCCGCTGCTACGCAACCTTTAGATTCCCTAATTAATGACGCTCGTCAATTAACACGTCATTTAATCATTAAGATCTGTCAACAAGCGTGATTCGGTTTAATTGTGGCATGACAGTTCTATGAAGTGTTATTTGTTGCGACCGATATGAAAATAATTTTAATGTTATATTAATGTATGTATATGTATTAAAAAACTATGGTTGGTAGGAACTGTGGAAAATAACACGACATTTTCCTATTTCTATTGCATCAAAGAAAGGGGATATAATATAATATTGAAACTTTAAAATAAAAATAAGTATTACTTTAGTTTAAGTTTTACTACAGTACTTATAGGCAAGCAGGTCTGTCGTTTAGATTCTGAAGAATGGATAATAATCACTGCTACTCTGTACTAATATAGAAAGAGTCACTGGTTTTATATCGCCAAGGCTTCAAATTGTATTACCTATTTTTTTTTCCTTTAGGAAAACCCTGCCACACTATTCCCAACCACTGCCACTCCTGCAAGCTAAAATAAACAGTGGCAACTATTAGAAAAGTGCCAAGTCAATAAAGCGCACCGACTCCTGGAGAAACGGAGAAAATAATACTTTGCAAAATGGCTTTTTTTATTTATTTTTTATTTAAGGAACTTTTAACAAAATGTTACACCAGTTACATCGTAACCTTACCCAAATACATCACAATTACCTACAAATTAACTAATGAATTAACTAATATAGCTTCTAGCGACATTGTTTTTTTTTTAATAATTTTAAATATACCTAAATTAAGCTTACTTATATAAAATTCTATAATTAACGTACTTCTTTCAGACTCTTTCCTGACACACTCCAACAAAAGGTGATGGACATCTTCTACTTTATTATCACAAACTAAGCAATTTGGAGAGCCCAACATTTTCATTAGAATTGCAAAGGCTCTTATTGGCATATGTCCGGAACGAATCCTGAAAGAAGTTACTAACATCTTCAGACTAACTTTAAACTGACACATATTGGACTACACAGGGAAACGAGGAGGTTCATAGATTGGATAAGATAGCAGTATCGTCAGGTTTCTAGTTTATTCGGCAAGGAGATATTCGATTTTGGGCCATCACTATTTACTACATAGATGGGTAGGAAAAAAATTGGGTAATCCCTCAAAAATACTAACAAATTAATTTGAAAAAGGGTAGCGTACAAAAATAATCATTTGAAAAGTTTTGTACAAAGCTGACCTTAGTTTTAGGGCAGTCATGACAGTTGTTTTTGACATGACGTTTGACGAGTTTCACAGTTTTAAGAAGGTCACTTCATCTTTGAGACTTTCTTTGCTTTGACATTGAATTGGATATGTTTCGGAGTTTTTAGTGATTGTTTTAGTTTTGTAGCCCAGTTTACTACTACGGACATTGATTGATTGCTTCTCTGTTGCAATTGAATTCGCGTTGTTTATTTTTAACGCAGATATTACGATGGCACGTCAACCAAATGTCATTGTCAAAATGACATCTTTGCATGAGCAGTATGTTTAATTTTATGTTGTGTTTCTCTACTTGAAAAAGTTAATTTGAGTGTACATTGAAACGAAGTGCAATTAAAGGAAATTAACAATGAAAATCGGTTACTATATAGTGTTTTTTACATATAGTGTACATAGTGCTGGCCTAGGCTCCATTCATTTCTGGAACATCTCCTTTATCACAATTCAGAAGAGTTATGAAGAGTGGAAAGAATATTTCAGTAAAAATCTAATATATAAGGGCTATAGTATAAACAAGCCTCATAAAAGTTGTAACTTGAGATCGAAACATTGCCAGTGTATGTCCACTTTGTAAGGCCTGCTGCCTCATATAATACTAGTACCACATACACAAGCGCTAATCCTTTTAATCCGTCAAACAAGTCATTCATCCTTCCTCTAACGTAAGTCATAAAAACTCGTAAAACGCATCGCAGGCACATTCACAATAAATCAACGGTTGTAAATTTGAATTTTATTCGACAATTAAACAGGCGGGCTTTCTCGCCGGCAGTAAATACGCATAAATACGCGTAAATACTCGTAAATACGCATTATCGTTAAAACGTCACTGTTGCTGTAAATCTAACTGAATGGCAGCGCTGTCTTGGCATAGAGTATGGGAATGGGGATACATTTGTGCCTATACGAACGGTATATCAGGGAGGAGGTCTTACTAGTAAATACTCATACAAATGTTTTTGTTTATCGAAGACAATTCAAAAAAGAAAAGTAGAACGGATTTTTCCTTATCATTATTTCTTGATAATATATGCGGTCTCCCCGTAACTTCTTGTTTCTGAAAACATGTTAGATTTTTTTGATTGAAGGCATTTTTCCTGTTTTTAAATATTTCTTTGCATTGTTCAGTACTTTTACTTTTGAAGTTTTAGTATTTGTAAAAGTACCCATGTTTTTTCGTTTGTTGGTGACATTGGGCAAACAAAAAAAATCCAGGAACTCAAAAATATCAACATGTTTTCTCTGTTAATTGCTCAGTTAAATACTCGTATACCTATCAACAATTTTACGTCTTTTTAACTAACTCCATAATATTTCGAATAGTTTATGAAAAGAAAAACACATAACTTTTTAGCCATTCTGGAAATTCGATAAAAACTGTAAAATATATGAGCTGCTACCGCGCTTGTTGTAAAACTACCGACGACTGATAGTAAAGACTTGACAGATAAGGAAAAGGTTACTGTTTACTTACTGAAGAACTACGTAATAATAGGGATGTTTCCTGGGTAGAAAAATATAATTCTATTTAGTCCGTCAGCGAGATTATTAAATAATATTGGACACGTATTTTATGTTTTATTTAAATAAATAAAACATTACAAAGATAAAGCGCATCAAAGTTCAGGAGGGGGGCTAGTGAAGTCACTTGTCAGTATAAAATGTAGCAAGTCGTGACGTCACACGATATTTCAACGCTCTGTATCGTCGTAATTTTTTGTTTACGTGGCAAAGAAAAATACCTGTCCAATATTTAACTTACGAATAACTGACAGACTAAATAGAGTTATTATGTCATCATCCCTATTGTAAATTACATAGACAAAGTCAAAATAGTTATCTATTATGACTTTGTCTATGTAATTTACATAGATATCTATTATGAAGCAAAAACGTGCAAGCAATAATTTTCGTTGGTGCTCCGTAGACCAATTCAAATTTGACCAATTGGTCTATGGGGAAAACTGCTTTAGCTACATGGTTAATGAAATGAAAAGCCATAAGTTGATGTAAAACTTAGATAAACGCAACTTCAGTAAGAGCTGACCGAAAAAAGGTTTATATATTTGCTTCCATTAATGGCGTCATCAGATCTGCAAACATATTCACAACGATTCGATAACGAATCGATTGTTTCAGGATCACCTAATATTCCATTCAACCTTCTCTGTTTTCTAAAAATAACTTGTGACATACAATTTAGAGAAACAGCTATAAGACTGAAAATATATCTGATTTCTATGCTGAAAAAAGGAAAGGAAATCTTTTCCTTTTTATAGTTTTTGATAAAAAAACATAAAAATTATACTGCTTGAGAATTTTGCCTAAAAAGATTTTTAGAAATCGCGTACACGCTATAAATTTTCTATTCTTTATCAAAATCTATAAACATCCAAAAATATCATTCCCGACACCACTAATCTATGGTTCCGCAGTAGCAATACAATTCATAATGGCAAGATAGCATAAATTGCTCTATCGGGCACTATACACCAATAAGTTACCGACAAATCCTAACTTATAATTAAAAATGCGAGTGACTTTGTTTGTTTGTTTGTTACGCCATGATGCCTAAATCGCTGAACCAATGTAGTTGAATTTTGGTACGGACCCTGGAATCGGCTCTAAAGCCGATTCCAGGGTCCGGCAACTTCTTTTTGTATAAAACTGGAAGGGAGAGAAATGGGAGGGGGAGGGTTCGTTGAAAACTTCTTATTAGAATTATGAAGTAATAAGTATGGGGTTGGAATTATGAGTGGTAAAGATTCTCAAACTAACAGGAGACCAGATTCATGTCTGATAAAGAAAGTCTCACAAACTACCTGAAGAGAACAATCTTTTTATTTTTATCGATAACCAGAGTTAATTGACAAAATCTATATTAACGCAATCGAAGCCGGGGGCAAAAACTAATATCAAATACTTCAGACATTGCATTCATTTCGAACGCCAGAACAGATAGTATTCTGATATCGATATTATTCGAGTTTAGAATCGAATAAATTGTGGCGGAATGAGAACGATATCGAAACTCGAGGCGTATCAATTTCAGTGTTATTATTTTCGAGGCTTGTAAGTAGGATTTGTACTTGTGGTTAGATAAATTTTGTCACAGATATTTCCTCCTATAAGTCACTACTGAAATACCGGCAGTAAATAAAAAAACTAGATATCGATGCAATCCGTTTTCTTCTTTCATTCTATACCGTGATCCATCACGCTATCATTAACTCATTTTCTTTTTTAATCCTTCCCTATCCAGTAAAAATGTTTCAAATATTACACCAAATGTAGTCTAATAGAGATAGATAACTCGCATAATGCAACAATTTTCTGCGTGTAAGTGAGCTGTGTAAATGTATATGGTAATGCATACTGTATACAGCTTCCAACCACATGAAAAGATATCAAAAAGCTCTCAATCTCATCATAATTTTATTCTTTGCGACATCCAAGCATACATTGACTTTCATGACTGCGTAGCACAGAATAGTAGCTCTAACTTTTTGTCTTTCAACAAGAATCGAGTTACAATGTTTTTCACATAAATTATAGATGTGCACGCGCATAAAATCGGCTATCTAATGGTCAGACTCATGCTCAGAACTACGGTAAACCCGTTCCCTGTTATTTATTGGAAATAACTTGACATACTGATTTATATCCCAAGTTTAATTTGTGATATTATTTTGTGTCGTGAATGCGATATTATAACGTCTCGTAAATGTTGTGTTTTACATTCTGTTCGCTGATTTACATTGTAATATTATAATTTGTAAGGTAAATGGGTTAGTTTCGCGTCTTGGGAAAGGACATAAAGTTTAATGTTAGCATCTGAAGTAATGTGCATTATAATGTACGACATAAAATGTGTCGGCGCCTTGACACCTTGTAAATGTTACTAGAAGCCTGAGAGAGTTGTTTATACCTAGTATTTTATAATAAATTATCTTTGCTGTGGTATAAGTTTAAGCTTCAGCCTTATAAAAAGTATTACCCATTATTATTTCGTCTTCAACCGTCTATTATTTTGGTTTTCCTTCAAATCCTTTTGGTCGTGACGTATAGCTAGAAGTTCGAATGTAAGACCTATAGTTTTACCAATTGGAATCGTGTTTTCCAGAGAATTGGTTGTGATGTTCAGGTAGGCAATCGCTTTGCGTAAAATAAGTACTAGATAAAAGTATAGGCACCATGATTATGATAAATCTTTTGCACAACTGAACAACTGTGAATCGTGGAAGTAGTGAGGTAAGCCTACCCAGTGGTACAGAGTAGGACAGAAAAGCCGATAATGAAAAAGAAATCCAAGCTATAAAGAAGAAACAAAAAACCAGCCAAGTGCGAGTTGGATTCGCGCACCGAGGGTTCCGTACAAACACCAATATAATTACAAAAAAGTGAAAATACTGAAGTTCATAAACAATGAAAGCACCGAACATTGTTCTAACGAAAATATATTTTTTACTTTTCCAAGTACATTTTAGAAGTTGGTGACTATTATTCGTAAAATTGTAAAGCCTACTTAGATGTGATAGTTTTCCTTCTAATTTCGTTATATATACTACTGCCGAATATTAATGTGATTATTTTCACATATCCAAAAGCAACCATTTACCTGGCAGGCGGGCACTAGACTAACAATAAATTGTAATTTAAAGCTTAATTTTACGCAAGCGGATTCCTGAATCGAAAAATGGTTTTCACAGACCCATAATATTTTTGAATTGCCTATCCAACGATATCACACCATTATATTGACGAAAGAGAAAAATATCTCACTTTACATGTACAGAATGTATTTTTTACTTCTCATGCTCTGAAATTGCTTATTTGTGCACAAAATCAATTTTTGTGCACAAGTGCATAAACGTATCTACTTATAAATTTATCTATATTAAGGCAAAGGAAATAAGCCATACAGCCAAACACAATAAAAAGTTCACAGATAGAATTTGTTATTTTATAATATTTACTTTAATTTATTTGCCTTTATGTGTTTTTTAAGACACAAAAGATATTAAAATTTAAATTAAAATACGGTGGGTTATTTAATTAATTAAAAAAATATATATATTACAAAATTAATTTAATAGTAGGCTGGTTGGTCTGCAGCCCAAGCCTAATATCAATGTCGTGAGATTTAAAAAAAAGCGCGGCAAACAGGTCTTGTTTTTTCGTGCGTTTATTAATTTCTTCAAATTTGCTAAAATAACTACTGTTTTATTTCCTCGCAATCCAAATGAAAAGCAGAGTTTATAACTCTTCCACAAAACCATTTTATCCTCGCCATTACTATCAGTCTCGGATAAAAATGGTTCGTTTTGTGCACTCGTTGTAAAATCTACTATTTTTCATTATTTTATTTTACCACTTTGTCGTCGCCGTGATTAATATGTATATGTCAGCCAAATTATACCTTTCTAGTACTATGAGTCTCTGAGCTAAGCTGTGAACAGACGAACATGGCGAAACTATGAGGGTTCCTTGTTGACTATGGAACCCTAAAAAGCGTAGTCACTAACAAGACTCGATTAACTCCACAACCAAAAACAGTTGTAAAGATAAGAATTTAAACAAATGACAAGAAACACATTTACCATATAATATATGTTTCCTAAAGCCATCGCTCGTTTGTCGTATCTCCAACGTTTTATTGTAAGTTAAAGTACGGGAAATGAGCGATTACTTAGTAACATTAACTTACAATGTCTCAATTAAATGTACATTTTTGCAGGATAATGTTAACAAGTGACAACGCTGAGAAATAAAAGAGAAACAACTGTATACGAGTACATAGTGAGAAAATGTTAAGAATGTTGCTTAAATTTAGTGCTGAAGAGAAAAAAAAGCTTAACTATGAATTGAAAACAAAAGCATATACAAACAATATGATAATTTAACAGGTTCACTTTACAATTAGTAAAACAATTGTTTAAACCAATAGAATTAATCATATATGATTCATTGAACAAGGAAATGATCCCATGTAATAGGGATGAGCCTTTATTGCCATTGTAGCGGCACCGACGCCGCCACTTACGAACTAATGATATGACGTCACACAAATCCTGCATCGCGCAAGTAAAGTTTTCGGCGCGATTAGAACACATACAACAGTCCGACAACAACCGTTGGGCAGTTGCCCGGACCAGACACAACACCCGTCTGGTCGGAGGTTCCTCCCTTTTCTATGGAGGTTTGTGGGACTTTGCACCCTGTTCCACATGCCCCAAACTGGCACAAATCTAGACTTCAGGCTGCTTAAACCACAATATAATTTTACCCGACCTAAGAATTATTGTACTCTTTGTACTCTGAACAACATGCTCAGCAGAAGCGTTTGCAACCACTGGACCAACAAAGCAGATAATGCGTCACGTGTATACCTGTTAAAAACTAAAATTATTTAGCACCTGTACCATCATCATCAGCCTTTTAATAATCCCACTGCTGGGACACAGCGCCTCCTCTCTGTTAGAGGGAATGGGCCGTAATCCACCACGCAGGCCCAGGGCGGGTTGGTGGATGTCACATATCTTCGAATTTTTGATTCTACGACATGCCGGTTTCCTCACGATGTTTCCTTTACCGTTTTGAGAGCAGTGCTGATGAAATAATTTGCAACTTGTAAGTCGCGGCCGTTACCACTGGGCCATCACTACTCTCTCATAGAAAGAAAGAAAGAAAAAAAGAAAGAAAGAAAAATATTTATTTGTGACCCGCACAGGCGACACGAGAAAATAAGCATACACTTAAACATAAACAATAATAAAATAAAAAACCCTGTGCGAGACCAAAAAGGCTAGCTCCTGTATCTTGTTATATTTTATTAAGTCTGAATGTATGTCATGGCTCTGAAATTTTAAGAAGTCGTGGTAAGTTACCACAGCTCCTGTGGTTTGGGATAGGTGTCAGAAATGTAATACCTATCGATGTAATATTAATTAAGATTTTGTAAGTATGAATCTGAGAAAATTAATAGGTAAGATTTCATTTTAAAACTAGTTTCTGCCAGTGTGTACGCCTGCGTAAAACATTTCCCTAAGGGTTTTTATTCCGAATAAAAACTTTTTTACAAAAAAATACAACCGACTTCCAAAAAAATATATTTTAAGTTATTTTTCATCATGTAGTTTTTTTTTTGGAAGTTGGTTGTATTTTTTTGTAAAATGTTTAAAATTTTGACGTTTTAAAAGAAAAGAAAGAAAGTATAAGTGTTTAATTGTCACAAAACGACATACAATATAAGTTCATGCTGCTAAACCGTTAACAATAGTATTAGTAATACTTAAATTAAGTTAATAAAGACGAGAAAAAAATAATAACATATCTACTCTACTTACATTTTTTGTTTGTTTTTGTTTTTGCATTTTGTCTTTTTTTGTGATTTGTTTTGATGTTTTTTTAGTTGTGGTTCAATGAGCAAGTAGAGTAAGGTACCTTACATGTTATATAATGCACAAAGTTATGCTAGAATAGATTACATGAATAACATAAAACTTGAACATAACCGGTAAAATGAGAGTGTACCAGGGTTAACTGTACACATCTGCGACCCCTTTAGAGCATACTGGCGTGATGTTATGTTATGAAATGGCGTAAACAATAAACAGACATGCGATTGCAGCAATACCAAGGGATTTGCCGTTGTTAATTGAATAGTTCTGTAGTCTATCGCCGAAGTTCATCATCAGATCTTCACCAAATTTAAACGGGACCACAAAGCACCAGCTTTCAAATAAAAAAAGAATCATCAAAATCGGTTCACCTAGTAAAAACTTCTGAGGTGACACACAAAAAAAATACAGTCGAATTGACAACCTCTTCCTTTTTGAAGTCGGTAAAAAGAATAATCCTTTGTCGTAATCCAGAACATTGTCTTTATAGTATTTAAAATATTATTAATAAATAAGTATTGATGCAGATGATCATCATCATGATATCAGCCGAGAGACATCCACTACTGGACATAGGGCTCGCCACATTGATCGGTCCCGTGCGTCCTGCATCCAGCGCGTCACACGCCCTGTACGTCACTAGTCTCCGATTTTGTTGAAACTTTTTGAGGATATTGTTCTCAAATTGTTCTATTCAGTACCTTCAATGAAAAAAAGTGTACCTCTCGGGTTTCGCTAAAAAATGGAAAACAAAAAATGACGTACAGGGCGTATACGCCCCGTACGTCATTTTTTTTTCTATAACACTTAGAGATGCACAGTATACATCAAATAAATTTTCCCGAATATAAACCTACGAATACTGAATGTTGACTCTACAGCGCCCACCAAACCGCCACAATATTAAATTGAAAATCGTAAAAATATAACCTAAAAATTTTGGACCCAGAAAAAAGGCATTTTGTTGAGATTTTCTTACCTGAAATAAATGTTCTCATTTAGCGCTCCACAAATATGTAGTTATATCACAGATAAATGCGAAACTTTCAAAGTTATTAACAAATCAAAATTTAACTAACATCACCAACACAGATCTAAAGATTTTTGCAGTACCTAGATGTGGCAATTAAATTTCAAATTGGAGCGTATAGATAGAAGTATGTTATCTAGAGATTGTTTATAACTGGTTCTGCCTCGACTGTATAATACCTGCATCAAATTGATTTGGATATTATTATTTTTTACACCTCATAATTTTCGAGAAAAATATTGCTTAATTTTGAATAATTTCTAAGCTAATTAGTTAATTTAATTTAAAATTGTCATAATTTGCCACTGTTAATGTAAAATAAGTGACAAATCGATTTTAATTTTTATTAATCATATTTCAGGTTTCCATGTATTCATGGATATTTTAGTTTTGAACTTTGCAGGTGATAGGTTGATTTCAAATAAAGTATCATTAACGAAACATCTTCTCGAAATCGAATCGAAAATTAGATTTCAATTCGATTTTGAGAAGATGCTGTAAATGATATCTACAGTTATTTTTTTTGTTTTTTTTTATTACAACCTATTAACCTTTGTTTTAACCTTAATGATCGGTTCCGTCTATCGCAATTGGCTATCCCAATCAGTTGGAATACATGGAATATTTTTCCACTCTTCCCAGCATGCGAAATTGTTTCGTTTTTATGCTGAACATGTGATTATAATATTTATATTTTTTAATTTAATGTTAGTAAGTTTGACGTTTTGTTTGTTAAAAAAGTTAGATTAATGAATTTTTCACTTTTCCGCAAAACTTCCTTTGAAAAAATTGGCATGGGCAGAAGAAGTTTTTAAAATATGACGTCACACCCTGCAGAAAATGGGGCTGATATTATTGGCGTCTTAAACACTACAATCGTGTTCAGAATTTGAAGCTTGTGTATCAAAAAGAAGTACCTTAGAATATTGATGATGGGTGATGATTTCAAGGACAAAATTAAGGAAATTTGAGAACATACTAGTTATATTATGCCTTCTTAGTCACTGAAAATGACTGTAGTCACTGATGATGATAATAGCATGATAGCTACTATCGCCCTAGGCCCTCGCTCTCATGTTATTATGTCTTCTTTAAGTAAAGAGTACTCAACGGTGAATAGGTTACTTCTAGACAAGCGTGCTTCATCTTCGACTACATTATCGCTTACCGTCTTGAGATAGTGGTCAAACGTGAGACTACAGTTAATAAAAAAGTAATAATAATAATATCATCTGGTATCATATTTCTTGACACATGCCTAACGGGGCCTCTACGAGTTGGTTTTTAGCCCGTGAATTGCCGATAATAATAACAATAATCTGGCTTCTAGCTTTAGACACTCTGCCTTCCGCCGACAATCAGTGAGAAGCGAGTAGAGCTAGACACTAGAAACGAGTTGGCGAGCAGCGCAAAGCGAGTGTGTAATTTCGATGGTTTTGTCGCTTGGCTATTATAAGCGAGTTCTTGTGCGGTTGGCGATTACTCTCACTACTCGCTCGGGACATTCGGTTGTGGTTGGTCTTTCATCGTGAGCTCCGATTGCCAAGCGAGCATCGCTGAGCGATTATTATCTTTGATAGCTATTGTCGCTGTGACACAATAGTGGTGAGAGGGTTCTCGTCGACAGTGTGAACATCCATCGATCAACTATTAATACGTATATATCTTTTGTCCGTTTCTTCAGCGAGAAAATATTCAATAGCTACCTCATCACTTCCTCGTCGGCGGTGAGACAAGTGCCTTATCCACAACCACAACCACAACGAAGTAACGTGAGGGTACATAATGTCCTGAATGGCTTCGAAAAATAAATGTGTGTGGTAGTGATGTGTTGTTTGTTTGTTTTTGCTTAACTGCCGTGCTCCCAGATTGCAATTACATTTCTAGATTCTGAGAAATACGTGGACAAATAAATGTAAAAACAAACAAAGTAAGAAATAAAGAAAACATATTTATTTGCCACAATTCGACCTACAAATTCATAAATTTTGCATAATCTGAACATTTCAGTGTTTTCGATGATAGTACAATGTACATACATGCGCTTATAGTCAAATCAAGCTGATACAGAATCGAAGCGAAGAGACGCGTTAAATTCTCTCAGATGAAACGTGCTATCTATGTATAATATAGTATAAATTAAATAAAACGAACAATGAAAAAAATATATATACTGAAAAATACCTACATTTTTAAATGAACGAGATTTTCATCCATAATCAGTCAAACATTTTTTTTTCAAAACACACCGGCCACATGTAATAGCTGCACTTCTAATAGCGACCAAACACGTAACAATAAGTATGTTGGCCATTGATTAATGATAATAGCTGAACCTTCGCCAGACGGCACCGAACGTCTCGTTACGTGACGATTTCTACCAGGCAACTATTTCCGCCAGCAGCATTCAGGAATTGCGTAAAAAAATACCGTCGATTTTTTTACGTTCGCATATCACTACGACTGATATTATTATTAAAAAAACCTTAGTCAATATAGTATCAACGATAGTTTGTACCTACTTGAAATTTGATTGCCACATCTAGGCACTGCAAAAATCTATAGGTCTGTGTTGGTGATGTTGAGTTTAATTTTGATTTGCTATTATCTATGAAAGTATCGCATGTTTCTGTGATATAATTACATATTTGTGGAGCGCTTAATGAGAACATTTATTTCAGGTAAGAAAATCTCAACAAAATGCCTTTTTTCTGGGTCCAAAATTTTTAGGTTATATTTTTACGATTTTCAATTTAATATTGTGGCGGTTTGGTGGGCACTGTAGAGTCAATATTCAGTATTCGTAGGTTTATATTCGGGAACATTTATTTGATGTATACTGTGCATCTCTAAGTGTTATAGAAAAAAAAATGACGTACGGGGCGTATACGCCCTGTACGTCATTTTTTGTTTTCCATTTTTTAGCGAAACCCGATAGGTACACTTTTTTTCATTGAAGGTACTGAATTTTGAGAACAATATCCTCAAAAAGTTTCAACAAAATCGGAGACTAGTGACGTACAGGGCGTGTGACGCCATCCAGCGGATGCTCGCTACCTTCACCAGGTCATCGTTCCACCTAGTGGCAGGCCTACCAACGCAACGTGCATACGTCCACGTATTAACACAATGTCCGTATAGGTAAATATGTACTTACCTTTATTACAACCACATTGGCACAGTAATGTTTTTCGTTTCTACAATATAATTATATAAATAAGGAAATTACTCTGAATTGGTATGTGGTATCTGCACGATGAGTTAACTGTAATTTTTCAGGAGGTGGTAAAACAGTTATTTAAAAAAAAAACTATTAAAAGCAGCTTTAATAATACATGGAGTCCCTACTCACCCTATTCAAAATGAATGTATTAAGACACTCTGTGATCAAGTTATTGCCACTAGAAACATAGTCTAGATAAGAAGGTCGTAAATTGCGAGGTACTCGGTTCAATTACAGGTCTATTTAAAATGGCTTGGTGATAACATTGTTAGGTACCTGGTTCAATAATTATGTTAGCAGACAAATGTTAAATGCTAGTTATATATGCTAACTAGCATTTAACACTATTCTTTCTCAACAATTCTAAATTATTTAAGTCCTGGGTTTCTAGCTATAATAATTATATTTATATCCTTATAAGGCGATGATAGTCACCAACGACCAAGGCAACAAAACGTGTATTATTTTCAAAACCGCGCGACCCAAAATTCAGTAGTTTTTTTGTACTTTTCTTATTATTCTATGACTTAAAAAAAGCATTAGATCAAAATGTAGTTAATTAAATTGTCTTTGAGATGGTGAAAATTATTATAAATAAAATACGCCCGGCAGTTTTGGTGCGATTGTTGTTTTTTTGTCCGTGTTAGACATGTAGATACAGCAGCCATGCCTACATCCTGACAAAAGGTACAAACAATTCACCAAACGTTCGCCTGGTAACGATGACATGTCCCATTTTCCCTGCATCTCCTCAAACTCCAAGACGTTGATCTGCAAAGGTGACTGACACTGATCCCTCGTTATAGAAGCGCAGTTTTTGCAAACGGTTCTTGTTGTTTATCTTATTAGTTTGAGCACATGTGGCACGTGTACACATTGTTACTGAACGTTCTGGGATGGAACAGGCGATAGTTTTGAGAAAAGGCTTGCAGTTTTTGATCAAACATGTCCCAGGCCTCTGTCAGGTGAAGAGAAATGTTTATTTTATTTTCGTCTCAGCAGAGGGCCACCGAGAAAACTCATCTCTTTTGTCTCTCTCAAGTCGTCTTTTATTTGAAGTTTGTATACCAGTCAGGTTAAGTGGAAACGATTTTGGGTCCTTCTAATAATCTTTTTACCATTACATTCTTTCAGCAATTTAAAAGACTATCAAATCACCATTATTTTAGTAGCGAACTGTTAACAAATTAGAGTTTCGAGGATGTATGGTTACGATATCTCTTCAAACTTCTATCATCCCACTATTAGTTTCAAGAAGAAAATCTCCCTTTAGTAGGGAAGGTTGCCCAGCTCACCTTGGATATTGAAAAATATTATTGCTATAGGCTCGAGCTTGACGACTATCTCACCTGCAGCTGTAGCCAAGTTGGCAAATCTACAATCGATAACGCTAGTAGAAAATGAATCAATGTATGGGAATGCCACATCCTGAACGTTAAGTCACGTGGTCAGACCATACAAATAGAAGGCGTTAACGATTGTAGAAAGGCGTTAACGATTCGATACGAAACGTTTGTACCTTGGCTAGGGGGGCTGATGAGCCATCATGTGGTCGACGATGAAACACAGTTGCCTGGTAATAATCTATTCAATCTTTACTTAAAGGCCCACAGGTTGTAGCTATTAGGAAACAGAGTCTCCGGGTAACTAGATAACTCCTTTAACCGGTTTAATTCCGTAATTACTGAAACAATTAAAAAGCCATTGAGTCTCGCGTGGATCCACGTTTTGGGCACTCAGGGGTTCAACTATAAGTGCTTAATTTCAAGGTTTTTAGAATTCATTCAAATAAGCAAGTAATTATTCCATAAGACGAACGTAAGAAGATACATAGCGAATGTAGGTTTTGCCACATTTGCAGCACCTGTGAATATAAAGACAGTTATTCTTATTAATTTATTTGTTTTCACACTTACTTGTTGACACTTTCGGCCATTATTCATTATAACGGAGAGGCATCTGTCCAATATATTTACTAGGACAACACTATGTATATTGGAGATGTAAATTATGTGTTATGTACCAAGTGATTAATACGGCATTGTTCATAATGCCCATACCATTTGAAAAATGCCCAATATGAGTAGGCAATATGCTAAAAACTATTGAAATTATTAAATTGACTTTTCTGAATAATGCCCATCACATAATGGGCCGGGTAATAAAAAGATGTGATTTTTTTAATTATTTTAATGTTGACATTGGTTTGATTGTAGAATAGGTAAGTAGGACTCCTATTTAAGCAACAAAGTCGACGGAGCCCCGCTGCTTGGGGCCCCTATATCTGTCTGTAGGTTCTAAAGTAACCTAACACCTGCGTGTTGCATCCCCTTCGAACCTAACCTATCCGTCCGGGTGCCCTAAGCTCCCGGGCTCGCTTCGCTCGCTATTGGTCTAATTCATTGATCATAATAGGGTAGTTGATAAAAAATATCTATTTAGTCCGTCAGTTAGATAACCTCAAATTATTGGAAATGTTGGACATATTTACACTTTATACTGACAAATTGACGTCACAAGGCCCCACTCCTGAACTTTGATGCGCTTTATCTTTGTCAATTTTTATTTATTTGATAAAGCAAAAAATACGGGACCAGTATTAGTTGAAAATCTTACTGACGGATTAAATAGAATTATCATTTTCCTACCCAGGAAACATCCCTATTATGGAATTGCCCAACCGTTACGTAGCAATATTCCTATTGACCTGCAATGTGATAAATATAGAAGTTTAAATCAGTATTTATTAAATTGCCCGATTTGACTTGACTAGATTCATAATGCCAGGGCATTGACATTATGGATTATGTTATTACCTCTTTCCTGTTGGTTTGCTGCTGTTTCCAATCCCAGAAGAACTGTGCATTTTCCAGGCTTAAAAGTAAGCTATGACACTCAACTGTTGTGTAGTTTACTGCTCGGGAAATACTTGCATCAGATCAGTACTTGCTAGGAGACGGGAAGGGTTGGGTTCGGTGGGGATTTTTCCGGTAGTATTCTGGAATCATAGTTTGTGCCCGGTTGATCAATATGATCTACCGGGATATCATAGTGAGTTTACTATGGGTTGAAAAGCCTCTGTCTTTCCGTTTTGTGAATACAAGCGCGATGTTATCGATCAGTACTGCCTGAAATTATCATTTACAAACATACATATACGTAAACATTTTAACCTCCATATAACATTAGTTTATATGCAATTAATAGGAATAAATTACAGTATTTAAATACACCTATTGTTATATTTTTTTCAGTTTACTATGTAAATGATTACGGTTACTGTTAATTTATGGAACGGTCACGTCTCAGTAATGTATAAGTAGTGTTAGTAAATACGCTTTGTTCCAAGCTAGCATTGTAATGAAACATGTTATGATGAAGTGTTTGCATAACATCTCAAAGAGTTTTCTGTACTTTGTGTAGAATTTACTAACAAGATCAATGAATCATTTTGATAAGCCTTCTAAGGATTCAATTATTATTAGGAATGGCCATTCCTCAAAACTCAAGTTCAGTTCAGTTAGCATACCTTGTAAAGTTAAAGAAAACAAAATTTTTGTATAGGACGCAGCACCACAAAATTCTACACTGGGCCTGCATGGTGGATTATAGCTAAATCCTTCTCACAGAGAGGATGCTTGCAGCATTGGGACTGTTAAAGGTTAATTTAGCTAATGCTACTACAAAATTTGAACTCTATACTTCTTTTTAAGTCAAATAGCAAGATGATTTTAGAAGGGTAATTTACAACTTCTTTTATTAAAATTGAACTGGTACGTAAAAATCGACGAAGTAGAACTAGGAAATCTAACTTTGATATATGTCGGTTCAGGTGAAATGAGTCCACTGCTGGACAAAACTTTCCTCAACCGTCGCCACGTTTGCCATTCCTATGCTTCTCGCAACGAGCGGGCTGTTGATGAATGTGCCAAGTACAAATCTTTCGATACTCAAACATTTCTATCTCAATAGACATCTTAAACCAATACTAGCACAATATTCCTACTTCACCCACAAATCCACAATGCACCTGACATACAGCGATCTGCATCATCCAAATCCTTCCATCCGCCACCCACCTGCCCCCGTCATATCCTCCATACAAACGCTATCCCATTACACAGGTGGTGACACCTGTGTAATGAACGAATCACCCACATTGTTGTTCAATGTAATGTCATTATCATCATCATTTCAGCCGAAAACGTCGACTGCTGGATATAGGCCTCCATCAAGCGTCACCACATCGACCGATGATTTTTGTTTTCAGCAGAATGATGGATGCGCCAAGCACAAATCTTTAAACACTCGAAGATTCCATACATCCTAAACTTGCAAATTGTTCTGACATTCCCCCACAATGCATCTACACAGATCTGCATCATCCACAACTTTAGATCCGTCTCATACATCTGCCCCCGTCATATCCTCCATACAAACGCTATCCCATTACGCAGGTGTCACCAAGCGAATCACCCACATTGTCCATTGATCCCCTCGGGGGGGAGCCGCGGGGTTCAATGCAAACTTGGAGTAACAAGCGTCTTAGCTTCGAGACGGGGTTGGAAAGTGTGGAGAGGGCTAGCGTGGCATATTTTTAATTGTTGTTTTTGCACACTCTTTGAAAGGACTACGTTGAATGTAAAAAAGTCAGACCTACTGAGAAACTGTATCATCAGAAGCAAGATAAAAGTCCCCGATATAACTTATAAAACTCAGAAGGCTTAAATAGCGATGGGCTGGGCACATGATAAGTGGGCATGACAGATGAAGTAAAAGTGTGACATGATGGTGGACCCCAGAGAAGTAAAAAGGAAAAGAGGAAGACCACAGAAAATGTGGGCAGAAGAAAAAAAAATGAATGAGAAAATAAAAAAGACAATGAGAATGTAAATGTGGGAATGTGGAACAGTGTGGCTCAAGAAAGATACGAAGGGAATAGGTTAGAGGAGGCCTGTGCCGACTGGCAAATATATCTACAGAAAATATCAAGAGTCAAATTTTAGACTAGACTAAGTTTTAAATGTCAATAATAACTTATTGACATTTAAAACTTAGTCTAGTCTAAAATTCTGAACAAAAGGCTATTTTATTAATTTTAATTTTTTTACTTGAACACTCGCAAAAGGATATTGCCATTGCTGACGTCAATTCCAAATTTCAGCTGGGGCTTGAAATTAATTCAGATGATGTACCATTATTATAAGTATGATGCAACATGTAAAAATTATGACGAATACGACAAATAGAATCCATTGGTTATCATTATTGTAACTAGCCGGTACAGATCAATGTACAACCATTTTTTACGTGATGAAATTCTGAAGAATCTTTTGTGATATCTAACAAAATCTGAATCTTTATAGTTAGAGTTCAGTTGCTCTCTTAACGAAATAACTCACAAACATGTCTTAGTGCCTGTGGACACAGGTATTGTAGACTTGTGCTAAACTTGTGACATATCCCGAAGACAACAAAATAGTTACTTAAATAAACCCATCCGATACACTTTAAATCGACAAGTTTCATGGAATAATTAAGGGCGTACTTCTTCCCTGGTGCTGAGTTACAGCTATATGACATAAGCATGGTGAAAAATTGTTGGAATTGCAAGTAGAATGTGGATGATTCTGGCACAGAAACGTTGGCTCAAGAAAAGAGAAGTCTCTGCTCAGCAGTGGGCGAAGTCAGGCGATGATGATGGAGAAAAAGTGTCACAATTAAAATTTGACAAATTTTTGTCACTTTCAATAAAATAAAACACAAATTTTCCTGTATAAACTAAGGCCGTGTCCACACTATGCGATGCGCGGCTTTTTTTTTAGAGGTGCAGTAACAAGTGACGGCTGTCACCGACAGCGCAGTCGTTCTGACGGCTGTAGTGCGTCGAAAGCCTGATTGAATCTGTAGTTACTAGTTATTAGCTTTACTATATTAATGTGACACAGTTATGATGAATTTTCATGTAAAAACTAGGGTCGTGCTAGACATCACCTGACATACCAAAAATTTCATCACCTTTAACAATTTTCATGTATAAACTAAGCTTAACTAAGGCCGTGTCCTCACTATGCGACGCGCGGCGCTTGTTAGAGGTGCAGTAACAAGTGACGGCTGTCGCCGGCAGCGCAGTCGCTCTGACGGCTGTAGCGCGTCGATAGCCTGATTGAATTCTGTTGTTACTAGTGTTTAGTTAAACTATTGTTTTCCTACATTTTACTACACACCTGTTTTTAGGTACGGGAGATATTTCTACCTTACTAGACAACTTCATGTCCTTACAATACAATATCTTTTGTCGCCCTCTTGTTCGCGCGTTCTTTATGAATTTAGCTAAAATTGTGTACCTAATCGTTTTGAAAAATATACCCAGTATAATACTGTACCTCCATGCTTGCCGATGCTTAACATTTAAAATAAGATGTGAGTCCAATTGATCTATTGAATTGCGTGATTCATTTTAGCCTTACTTTTAATTAAATAAGGTGCAGCTCCAGTACTCCAGTGCCATAAATATCATTAATTTTATAATTGTGACCAGTGTTTAAAGTGCTTACGTAATATATTTAAAACGGTACTCAGTTCAACAACAAGTTTTATGATGACAATGAATCAATCTTGCTAAAACATGATACACATTTCAAAAAGTAACACTCACTCTTTCCCTCACCCAACTAGTGCCAACTCTTGCGCCTCTCCTTCTATTGTACAATCATTGTGATTCCGAGAAACATAAATTCTTTCAGTAATCACTTCACCGCATAAAACTATCAACAACGCTCCTCTCAACAAAATTATCATTTAATCCGCCCACGAAATGTGTAATAAAGGCTGAAAACAAACTCGACAATTTTATTTAACTTTCAAAGACGTGCGACTTGCTTTCAGTTAACAAGTCGATAAATTAGCTGGGAACAGGGCCCGTACTAACTCAATCGACGGACAATCGTTGCTTGCGATATTTTTGTCGTCGCGATCGTAAAGATGTCGAGACTTCGGCTCACTTCGGGACACTTCGGGAGCGTTCGCCGCGACATCGCGCGTTTTTGTGACGCGTCGCGACAGCCGACAGATGTGACAGCGAACTAATGGTCGTGGCTGAGCTATTTAGTATGCGAGTGCTAAATGTAAGGAATTCTTCTTAGTGGCTCATTTAGAAGAGGGTTGTTTAAAGTTTCTTTGGTTAAGTGACAGGGAGTGAATGAGGCGGGGATAAGAAATATTAGTAAGCTTTGAATGGAATGAAAGGCAAAAGCGACATAATCAATAATGTTGTGGTTTTAGTTATCAATAGAACCGTTTTCCTAACTGAATGTAACAAGCTTTTAGTTGCACATACCGATTAAATTATTAATATAATGGCTTTAAGTGCTTATAAAATAACAATTATTTATTTACTTATTTCATTCAGTGTGTCTGTAATTTTGCATGCCAACATTTTTTAATAAATTCTGAAAGAAAAAGCAAAATATGGTCTGTTTTTGTAGACATTAACCGTCACATAAAACAAGTCAACTTGGCAGCCATAAAATATAATGCGTCTTTTCAAACATACTAATGGTGCCAAATGCACCATCCACGAAGTCAGACGCAACATTCACGACAGAATTATTTCCTACCGCCATTCATACATCAAAAACTTTAGCCTGACACCCCAAAATATAACCAACACCACATTGTATACCACCCACCATTTAGTACCAACCCCACCAAACTAAATCTAAAAGTGGGGCCATAAAAAACGCAAACTACCAAAAGTGGCGTCGTTTGCCGCTAAATTACGTTATTTTGTCTACTAAAAAAAGAATTGTAGCGGCAAGTTCGTCACAAATCGTCGCTTGCCTTAACGTTTGGTTCTTAGTAATCGTTGTGCTACACGCTTTAGCGAATGACTCCCATAAATATCATTGATGTATGTTTATAGCTATCGTGTGTAAGCTGCGAACGGGGCTAAGGTGGAAGCGGAAGCGAGAGCGGGACGTTTATTGTTTGCAGAACTATTTTAGGGAAGCTGAGTGAGTCTGTCACAAACGACGGAAAGAAGAAAGAAAGAAAAAGAGTTTATTTGCTCCAAGTATAACGCATCCCATAAAAACGATAAAACAACAAGAAAATCTTAAATATTAATAGGGTAAGCAGGCGTCACAACCGATCAAGACGGCCTTTCCTCACTTAATGCTGGAACTACCGTGACCATAGGAGGCAGTGCCACATTGTTGAGTCAGCATGCAAACAAATAGGTCCTTTTAGCTTGGTGCTGTCGTTTTCTCATTAAGAAATATTCTAAGATTAAAAAAGATCTTGATGTTCAGAAGGAAATCAGCAGATCGAATTCAATTTCAGAAAACCAACCAAGATAACACAAAATAACAATACACAAGACAACTAGCCACTTAATAGGTTCTGCCTACAGAACAGAAAAAAACGCCTTCTACAGGTTCTGCCTCACATGTCTTTCAACTGAAATGTAAATGGCATAGTAAGCAAAACAACAACAATTCTGATACGTCACTTTATCCTGTGTTTCAACCCTCGATAATTGAAAATCGCTTGCTCTTATAACTTGAACTCTACTCCCAGTACAGTCGTAGCAAACATTCACGCCGACTTACAAAATAAACACTAATATATTTTGTAGGTAATTGTATTAAATGTGACTTTATTGTTCCGTCGCTGTATTTTTGATGTAGGTAGCATTCTACCAAATAGTAACACAGTATTGTTATGATAATGGAGGGTATAGTGAGAGCTTTTTTATGTAAGTTTAATGAAGGCTTAAAATAAACTAGACCGGCACTTGGGGTGATAGGTACAAGAAATTTTAGTGAATTTCTAAAGGAGTTTAAAAGATGAGGGGAACCATTAGAGTATTATGATATGAATTATATTCAATCATAACCTACATAATTTAGCAGGAAAAACGTGTAAAATCCTTAGATGCACTTTTATTGAAAACATAATAACTAAACATGGTAGTCGTAAGTTTTAAAACGATATTTTGAAGCCATGGACTGCCACATATTTTTTTGGTATTTGCCATGACTTCAAATCAAATCAAATCATTTTTATTTGTTCAAACATGAGTCGGGGAAAGTTGTTTATTTACATGGGCGGAATCATTTTTTAAATTTGATCACCCCTTTCAGTTACAGCCTGTACATTAGTACACCTCTAAGTTTAGGTTTTCAGTATATGTATACAAAAAATGAGGGCTACAGAATATATTTTTTTATTGTTAGGGTTCCGTACCCCAAAAGGTAAAAAGGAACCCTTATAAGATCACTTTCTTGTCCGCCTGTCCGTGTGTCAACACCAATTTTCTCAGGAAGGGGTGGACATAGCAAGTTGAAATTTACATCAGATACTGAGATCTATAGTCCCTATTATATGTATAAAAATCAATCCTCAGTTAGCACGATAAAAAGATATAAAGATTTTCTAAAATTTACCTTAATTTTAAACTTTTTTTATTTTTCGGAATTTTCCCTTTTTATTCGTGCTGTAAAACCTTGCTTCTATCCAAAATTTAAATTCTAGGTCAACCGGTAGTACCCTATAGGTTTCGGGTCGAAAACCTACATCGAACTACCATTTTCACCATACCATCACCCGTTGACCTAGAATCGCAAGCACAAATAAAGGAAAAATTACAAAAAATTAAAATCTTGAAAATTAAGGTAAATTTTGGTACTTACAAGTTTTCGCTATAATCCAAATTTGCCCAAATCTTTAAAACTTAGCCACCATTATTTTTATTATAGCGGTATAATGGGTAGGTACGGACTCCTCGGCGCACGGCGAGTTCGACTCGCACTTGACCGGTTTTTTTACTTTTAATATTACTTTGTTAATTTTACATATTGTGTATGTGTTTTAATTGTTTCTTCTTTGATAATACTCAGTTACTGTAATTGGTTAGGTACTTAACAACCACTGTAATTAAATAAATAACTGATATAATTTTTTCATACAATCATCGTGACAAAACGCTCTTTTGTTAATTATCATAAATATGATAAAGTAATTACATACACCAACACAGCATTCAATCACTGAGAAATAATCATAGCAAACACTGCAACCATCATCATAACCACAGATTCCACCATCAAAACGAAACCTCCTGACGACCAACTATGTATTAACATTACAACTTCACAAACACGGTATCCACAGAGTTGCAAATTAAATACATGAAGACAGTTATTATGTTACGGCTAATAGCTATGCATACTTTTTGCTCTTACACCGAATAATTTAACTTTTTATAGGCATATTTATCAAGAAGTTTATCAGCGAATACCATATTGCGAAAACAATGAAAAATAATGTTGGGACATGCGAATTTTTTCTTCCTAGCAACAGAACTCGTTGTCATCATATCAAGCCTGTATTCTGCGAAAGTTTAGGCAGAGGTACACCTTACTGGCGAAATGATGGTGTATATATGTTTAAGGCCCATGCAATAGGGGGCATTCAATTCTGTATTAATAAAACAGTATAACTTACTAATACTTAACCCAATAATAAAATTTATCATATTAAACACTCAGTGTTCCTCCTCCTCTCTCCTACTTGATCTATGCTGTTACCGACAGGATGTATAATTGTGACTTATATAATTATTTCCCTACCAACTATATATCTACATTAAGGTATGCAATAAAGAATTGAGAATTGAATTGAGCCTATTATTGCCATCAACTGTGCACAAATCCAGACTTCGACTGCTACTGAAAAATTCCACATGAAAAAAAACAATAACGATTTGCACGACCCAGGAATCGAACCCAGGACCTCATGCTCAGCAGTAGCCTTTGTGACCACTAGACCAATGAGGCAGTTACAAAACTTGTACAGTAAAAACCGTTTAACTTCAAAAAGCAACCTGTAGTTATTAGAAAACAAACTTTAATAAAATAACACACACTTATTAGCAAAAACTCAAAAAACAACAGAGTTTTTGTTTGTATAATCTAATATTGATTGGCTCGCGCTTGACCACTATCACACCTAATGGTAAGCGATGATGTGGTCTACGCCGACGGTGAAGCACGCTTGCTTAGAAGTCGCTTTTCACTCTTGACCGCCAGGTTGCAGCTGTCAGGAAACACAGACTGCGGCAGAGGATGCCACTCCTTACCAGGGGGGAGTGATGAGTGGCAGGAGGGGGGTAGGGGGGGGGGGTCACCCCCTGTACACACTATGAAAGTATTCCCAAAACGTTTAGTGCGTATGGGTGGGATGACTGTTTTGCTCCTAGTAAGAAAAAAGTTCGCAAGTCCCAATTTTTTTTTGTGATCAAGGTGTAGCCATAATGTTGTCTATCTATGATCACATTCTCTGCATACGTCACGCTCATAGCCCATAATGGGTGAAAAGTATTTTGGTATAAATATGGTAATGGAATTGCAGTTTACATACATGGGGGGTTTTTTAGTTGTTAGATAATGTCGATTCGATCCTCGATCTATCAAGCATGTTTATTACGTTAATAGCTTCTTAACGAATTGGAATTATTATGACTAGCATATTCAGTTCTCTAGAAAAAAAAAATCTACTATACATTATAAACTTACCAACCAATATTTTCCTACGAACTAAAAGATCCACCATAAATCGCTATATGTATGTATAATATTTAGAGTATTAATTTCTTAATTTCTCTAGGAACCCATCATCAGATCCTGGTTTCCTTATTATGGTACCACACTTGCGATATCTCCTTTCCAACAAAACAGAATCATCCAAATCGGTTCATAAACGACGAAGATATTCGCGAACACACATAAAAAAATGCGGCCGAATTGAGAAACATCTTCATTTTTGAAAAGTCTTTTAAAAACCTCTTCGTTTTTGGGAAGTCGGTAAAAAAGAGACATAACTGAATAAGGGACTATTTGTTTCAGAGGACTTTTTAAATTGGGCATGTTTTAATTTAAGCTAACCTGCATTCTGAAACGAGACGTATTCCACATTGGGCACCCGCTTTAACGACACCTGAGTGAATAGCACCTGAAGTATTCCACATATACAACCTATCGATATTTTTCGCAGGTGCCAAATGTGGAATAATTTATTATTTATAATCTTTATTCCACATTTGGCACCTACGGATCAGTAGGTACTAGTATTGATACATTGTCCACCTATCGCTATTTTTCGGCAAATGCGATAAATTTCGATAGGTGCCGATGTGGAATACCTCAGGTGCCTTATTACGGGTGCCCAATGTGGAATACGTCCTTTGCGAGGAAATACTAAAGCTGTTGACGTGGCTGAATTCTGGTCAAAAGACATACCTATAATTAAGAATCTTCAATACGTCGAAGAATTGCTCGAACAAAAGTTCTTTACCAAACCTACAAAAACAAACGACATTTCAATCCACAGTTACAAGTATCTTTCCAGCCAGTAAGCCACGCACCAACGTAACGTCATACATCAAGTGCTCCAAGCAAATATCATTAGCCGTTCTGCGCTGACAGCCGCTCTGCCGAGCCCCATTGATCAAAGTCGTGAACGTTATGAATGTCCTGTCAAATGCTAATGAAAAATTTAATAGAAAAACTTTTGACGAAGACAGCGCGCGGTGACAGTTTAAAATTTAATATTCTAAAAGTGAACGAAGTTGGGGGTTAAGTCTGTGTTATAGATTACTAGCTCTTGCCCGTGGCTTCGCTCGCGTTAATATAGTTTTGTCAATAAATTCTGGTTTTAGACATCTTCATGAGTCTGATCTCCAGGTCGTTTGAGTGTCTTTAACGCTCATGATTCCAGCTCTATTTCAAGAAATACTTCTTATCTTTATGATTCTGTTCTTCTGGTAGTTTGTGAGTCTTTACCACTATTGATACTGGTCTTCTGGTAGTTTGAGAGGCTTTAACACTCATGATTCCAGCCCTTTTCCAAGAAATACTTCTTATCTTTATGATTCTGTTCTTCTGGTAGTTTGTGAGTCTTTACCACTCTTGATTCTGATCTTCTGGTAGTTTGAGAGTTTTTAACACTCATGATTCCAGCCCTATTCCAAGAAATACTTCTTATCTTTATGATTCTGTTCTTCTGGTAGTTTGTGAGTCTTTACCACTCTTGATTCTGGTAGTTTGAGAGTCTTTAACGCTCATGATTGCAGCCCTATTCCAAGAAATACTTCTTGTCTCTATGATTCTATTCTCCTGGTAGTTTCTGAGTCTTTACCACTCTTGATTCTGGTCTTCTGGTAGTTTGAGAGTCTTTAACGCTCATGATTCCAGCCCTATTCCAAGAAATACTTCTTGTCTTTATGATTCTATTCTCCTGGTAGTTTGTGAGTCTTTACCACTCTTGATTCTGGTCTTCTGGTAGTTTCAGAGTCTTTAACGCTCATGATTCCAGCCCTATTCCAAGAAATACTTCTTGTCTTTATGATTCTATTCTCCTGGTAGTTTGTGAGTCTTTACCACTCTTGATTCTGGTCTTCTGGTAGTTTGAGAATCTTTAACGCTCATGATTCCAGCCCTATTCCAAGAAATACTTCTTGTCTTTTGATTCTATTCTCCTGGTAGTTTACTTCATGATTGTGTTCTCCTGGTGCTTTATAAGTAAATTAAGGGGTTGACATAATAAGAAGTTGCATACGAAATCGGTTCAGGGATTTAGGCGTCAAGGCGTAACAAACAAACAAAGTCAATTACATTTATAATATTAGTTATTTTTGGGTGAAAAGCTTGAAATAATAATGGCTGAAACTGTCACGTCTGATGGATAGATCCTTAGTATGATTTTTGTTTGAACCCATTAGAGCAATGACTTGCTATGTCACTGGTTTTTTATCCGACTGCCGAAGGAGAATTATGTGTTTATCAGACTATGCATGTATGTATGTTTATTCCTATGTGGCGTTCTAGAGACCAAACTTGTTGGCCGATTTTTATGATTATTACGTCAATCGATTCGTCTTAACCTTGCAAATGTCACTTTAAAATTGGAAAATAGAAAAATGGCGGCTTTTGGGCGCCATATTGTGGGAGCCCAATTTTTTTTCTCCCAAACACATCGTGATGGTTATCAAAATAAAGGGTTTTAAGAGGTGGTTTCAAAAAAATATATAACGCTTATATGTTTTAAAGTACCTAATTCGAAAAAAACTATAAAAAAATATATAAATAAAAAAAGTTATTTGAAAAAAAGACGTAAACAAGAAGAAAATCAAGCTGTGCGGTCGGAGGATACATCTGGTTTTGGTCAGCCAGCTCACGAATATGTATCCTCTGACTGCACAGCATGATTTTCTTCTTGTTTACGTCTTTTTAGGTCGCTTCTTAAGCAGTCAGGTTTTATGATTTTTTGAATTATTAACTAATTAAGTTGGTGAATTAGTGTTAAATGACTCTTCTTCCTCTGATATTTAGGAAAAGCGATAACATAACATCACGCCCGTACAAAGGGTTGGGCAGAGGTGCACATGTAGCCATCAACTGGGCACAAAACCAGATTCCGGGTGTAAATACCCAATTACACTTTGCCCGACCCTGGAATCAAATCCAGGACCTCATATCAGCAGTAGCGCAACGAACAACGAGGCAAACGAACGAAATGAGAGAAAGATAACGTATTTCGTAAGTATGTAAACTCTTGTGCATTGACGTGCTATTTTCAAAATCAATAACCAAACTAAGTAATCATAAAAAGTAAAAATCTTTTTAAAACAAGCAATAAATTAATAAAAATGTAATATCTCTTGGCTATAAACATCCAATGAGTCGATACACGAGGGTGCTACTTGCTCTGGTTGAGGAGTTGCTATGGCGACCCTCTGGTTACATCATGACACTAGCTCCATCATCATTATCATCAACATCATATCAGCCGAAAGACGACCACAGCTGGACATAGGCCTACATAAGCCCCACCATTACATAGTACCATATTATTTCAATGTATCAAAAGTCTCATAACTACGCCAAGTTTCAGTTTAAGACGACGACTAACGCCAACGACCTTGAGGGAACAAAACGCGCCCTCGTTTCTCACCCGCGCGACCGGAAATTTAGTAGTTTTTTGTACTTTTCTTATTATTCTATGACTTTAAAAAAAAAATCTTCAGATCAAAATGTAGATAATTAAATTGTCTTTGATATGGTGTCGATTTCATTAAAATACGCCCAGCGGTTTTGTTGTGATTGTCGTGTTTTTGTCCGTTTTAGACATAACTTTACAAATTAATTACACTATGTTATACGAATAAAACTCAAAATTTGCTCAGATGAAATTATTAAGAAAATGGTCTAATATAACATATATTTTTTCCAATAAATTACGACTAGCCGTTTAGACGTGATTCTCATTTTAAAATCAGCTACTCAAGGGAATCGGCGCCTTAAGCGGATGTAAGGAAGTGCTTGAAAAACGGATTACTAAAGTCACCGCCAGATAACAAAATAATAAAAGTCGTTAAAACCTGTCTACCAATGTATTCTAATATTTTAAAACGATACGAAAAAAATGTAAAGGTAGTGTCGCTAACATGATCAAAATAAACGTATCGCGGTAAGGGGCGTCCTTGACCTTTCACTTGACATTCAGTAATGAGTTAATATCTCATAACTTTAATTTGAGACCAAAATAATCAAAATATCTCCATAAACAAAATTAAGTAACTTGAAAACATGATGTTTTCAAGTTACTTAATTATACTTATTGGTACAAGTCGGATCAATTACTTAAATTCTTTGTTATCTGGCGGAGACTTTTGTTACACCGTACACTTATACGATAGTAAGGTAATATAAATATTGTAAAAAGGCCTTATTCCAAGCACTAACAACAAAAACAACATCCCTTTATACACTAATTTAATATCTGAGCCACAAAACAAACAACACAGATTCAGAGATACATTCACTCCGTTCATTCTGAATGAGTTACGAGCAACTTGAACGAAGGCATCAATCAGGGTTCCGCGCAATTATATGACTGCGAGAAGCAACATCAATAAATTGTAGGGTATCAGGGAACGAACGATTTATTCGCGATTCTGCTCGTTACCGCTTGTTTTAGAGGTGAAGGAACATCGTCATAATAAATGGAGATATGACTGATTTAGAGGACGCTGTGTGGAAATGTTATGAGCCGTAAACTTTGATTAACACGCTTCTAGTGTACGGAATTAGTTTGTATCTACTTGTATGTTTGTTAGTTGCGTTTTAGTTGTTTCATGCGACTGGTTGTTTACATTAAAGCATTTCTTAACGTTATTTCTAATCACGAAAACAGGGTTTCTTCTAAAACTGTCTAACGTTTTTTCAAATTTCCTTTATCTCTCTAAGCTCCCGACGACGCGAGGTGCGAAGAAACATTCAACAACAAAATGATGTACCTTACCATTATTCACGAAAAAAATGGGTGCGATGAATGAACTACCGACCCCAAATAAGCCATGATTTCTGCAACAACGAACCTGCAATTAAATATTGAAGTGAAATAATTTCTGCTATACAAACACCGATAAATAAATAATTATTACACAATGGCAAAGCAATGAAATCAGGCATAAATATAACATTATTAATATTAAAAAGCGCCAATAAATTAATAACTTTATTGCAGTTAATTTATTATAATGATACATCGAGGCCTCGCCACCACATTATTTTATTAAAGTTCATCGGAATTGATAATATGATTATACTGCACTAATATTTATAATTAAAACTACCTAGTTAAGGCACAGGGCATTATTTACTTATTTGTATATCTGACCCAGGCGAGGACGGCGTGACGAGCTTTACACCTACAGACAAGACTGGTCAAGACATCTTCCCAAAACCGGGAGGAACGCCAAGAAGTCCACTGCAGAGCAATGGCTCCCTTTTTTGCCCTTCGGTAGGACAACATAGGCTTAAAATTAATACATATTACTAGCTGACCCGGCAAACTTTGTTTTGCCATAAAAACACCAAACATTTATCTACCCTACACTACCCTACCCGACCCTACACTACCCTACCCTACACTACCTTCCCTACCCTACCCTACCCTACGCTACACTACCCTACCCTACATTACCCTACCCTACACTACCCTACGCTACACTACCCTACCCTACATTACCCTACCCTACACTACCCTACCCTACCCTAAGTTTCAATGTATTTTTTTTTTCTTCACATAAAAATAAAACAAAAAAACCTTTTATATCCATATCCTAATTTTGTACATTTTAAATGTTGTTAGTGTTTATTAGTAATTTGCTTATTTACTCATTATTAGTATTGTTAGTATTTGGATTTGGGATATGGACCCCTACGTGGGTGAAGGTCTCCTCCATCTTCTTCCACGACTCTCTCTCTTGGCCTAGGATCAACCAGTCTTTTCCTGCTCTTTCGATTATGTCATCAGCCCACCGTCTATTAGGCCTTCCCACCTTCCTCTTGCCTGCTGGCCCTTTCCATCTCATAGTCTGTATAGTCCATCTGCCATCGGTATAGCGCGATATGTGGCCGGCCCAGTGCCACTTAAGCCTCAAGGCTTGTGTGAGTGCATCAGTTAGCTTGGTTTTTCTTCTTATTTCTTCACTTTTTATTTTATGTATTGTTCTTATTTTCAGCATACTTCTCTCCATAGCCCTTTGAGTTAATTGGATACTATTTTTAGTTCTATTGGTATAGACCCACGTTTGGCAACCATACAATAGACAAGGCAAAAGACAGGTATCAAAAACTACTTTTTTCATTCTTATAGGATAATCTCCTTTTAATATTTCTTTAAGTGTCCAGTATTTTTTCCACGTTATATTAGCTCTTCTATCAACTTCCTCTTCATTACTTTGTTTGCTGAATGATAGTTGTTTGCCAAGATATATGTAGTTGTTGACATATTCTATTTCTTTTCCTCTGGCTGTAATTGGTAATTTTAGGCTATTTGTCATTATTTTGGTTTTAGTTGTATTCATCTCTAAGCCTACTTTGCAGCTTACTTGGTCTAGATAATTTATCATTCCATCCAGTTCCTTTGCAGTTTCGGCTAGCACTACAATGTCGTCTGCGAATCTGAGATGATTTAACCAACGTCCATTAATCAGTATTCCTTTGTTTTGCCAATGTAACTTTTGGAATATGTTTTCCAGCACAGCAATAAACAGTTTTGGGGATAATGGGTCGCCCTGTCTGACTCCTCTTTCTATTCTTATTTCTTTTCTTCTAGTTTCGAGTTTAACCCGGCTTATGCTGTTAGTGTATATATTCTTTATTATTTTAATGTATTTTACATCCACATTGAGCATTTTTAGGGTGTTCCAGATAGCATTGTGGCTAATACTGTCGAAAGCTTTTGTGTAATCAATGAATGCCAGATAGAGAGGCCTGTTGTATTCTTTGTATTTTTCCATAACCTGGTCCAGTGCTTGTATGTGATCTGTTGTGCTGAATCTTGAGCGAAAGCCAGCTTGTTCGACTGGTTGTGCGTTATCAATTGCCTCGCTTATCCGTTTCAGAATGATTGATGCAAAGAGTTTGTAGATGTTTGCCATTAAGCTGATTGGTCTATAGTTCCCAATGTCTAATGGGTTGCCTTTTTTGTACAGTAAGATTATGTCCGATGAGCACCATTGTGTTGGGATAGTCCCCGTGTCAAGTATCATGTTGAACAATTTTGAGAAGTGGTTGATTAGGATAGGTGCCCCTACTTTTAAGGCTTCGTTTGTTATGCCATCAGAACCTGGACTCCTATCTGATTTTAGCTGTTTTATATTTATTTATTTATTTTATTTATTTTATTGTAATAGGAAAACAAACAGTATTAACAACTAACAAATTTAACATCAGATTTACCAACTAGTAACCAATTACATGTTTTCGCATTTAATTTACTATAAAGAGCAAGCCTGTTAGAGAAAAAAAAAAAAATGAATTACAATGATAATATGTACTTTAAGCTATAACATACAATCACAATAATACCTCGTCTTGAGGTGCAATAAAAAACAGTTATTGAACCAATTCGAACCAATGTTTAGTAAGTATTCGAATGAATACTTGCGGTTTAGTAGTGAATAAGTCAAATTCTGAAAAGTCAACCAATTTATTGTAAGATTTAGCGCATCTTATAAAGAACGAATTCTGTCTGTAATTTGTGCAGCAGCGGGGGACGTTAAGAAGAAGAAAGGGCATTCTAGCAGATCTGGTAGGGGCGCGTAAATTAATCTTAGAGAGAAGTTGCGGGGCGTCGATTAAAGATTGCGCTAACTTAATAAGTAAGGAGATATCTGATATACTCCTTCTCTCCCTAAGTGGAAGTAAATGGTACCTTTTGCATCTCGACTCGTAATTATGATCGCGGGTGTTACACTTGTACTGCAGGTATCTTGTAAAGTTTCGCTGGACAGATTCCAATCTTGAGATATAAACAGCATACATGGGATTCCAAACTTGCGAACAATATTCAAGTGAGCTACGGACGAAGGAACAGTACAAAATCTTAACTATTTTGACATCCGTGAACTGGGAGCAAGATCTTTTTAAAAACCCCATAGCTTTGTTAGCTTTATTAACTATATATATTAACTATATGTTCGTATATGTCTCTTTCATCTATTGGCTTAACTATTTCACTGCAGATAGTATTATTATCCATTTCACCATCTGACTCACAGTCTTCTTCCCTTTTTTTGTACAGTTCTTGGTAGAAATTTGTAGCTTGTATTATAACATCTTGCCTTGTTTTTGTTTCTTTGGATTTGCTTTCTAATTTGTGTATCCAGGTTTTGCATAGGCTTAGCTCTTTGAATGCTTTCTTTGTACTTCTAGATTTGTTCAGATTTTTCGTTATTATATTTTCTCGGTGATTCCTGTAGTCTTTCTTGATAGATTTATTTGTTTCTTTGTATATTTTGCTTAATCTTTCCTTTTTGTCTTTGTTATTATTCTTTTGCAATATTAATTCGGTGCGCCTCTTTATCAGTGCTATAGTTTCTTTACTAAATATTTTGTGCTCTTTATTCATACTATGCTCTTTTTTGTTTGTTAGACTGTAAATTATAGCTTCTTCCAGAGTGTCATAGTAGCTCTGAGGGCTTGTGATTCCTTTAGATCGGTCTTCAATGCGGTTCATAAGACAAAGTTGGTAATGGTTTATTTCATCTTGTGTTTCTGGAATTTTAGGTGGGGTTTTAAAATGTTTTCTGCTCTTTTTTGGAATGCTTAGAGAGAGTGTAACTCGCAGTAGTCTGTGGTCCGATGGATACTTTACCATGTTTAATACTTCATAGTTCAATACTAGATTAGGGGTGTTTGTCATTATAAAATCTATTTCATTTTTAATATTGTTGTCCGGTGATATCCATGTCCACTTTCTATTAAGTCTTTTTTTGAAGTAGGTATTAATTATGGATAGTCTGTATTCATATGCATAATCTATCAGGCGCTCTCCTCTTTCATTTCGCTTTCCAATCCCATGCTTCCCCATAATGAGATTTTCTTCTTTTCTGGGTTGCCCAATTTTCGCATTGAAGTCTCCCAATACTATTATTTTATCATCGGCTAATGCATGTGCTTCCTTGAAATTGTTATAAAATTCCTGCATTTCTGATTCACGGGCTTTTTCCGTTGGAGCGTATGCCTGGATTATTGAGATATTCAGCTCACCAAGATTCAGCTGTAATAATGCTACTCTTTCTGAAATACCAGTGAAGTTTTTTATTTTATCTTTAAGTACCTTTTTTATTAGGAATCCTACCCCATATAAGCCTCTTGTTTGACCAATGTAGCAGAAAATATAGTCTGGGTACTCTTCTATGAAACAGCCCATTCTTCTTACCTCCGAAAGCCCCAATATGTCACAATTTATACTTTCAAGTGCATAAGTTAATTCAAAATATCTTTCTCTTGACGATAGGGACCTCACGTTGTAAGTGCAAATTTTTAAACATTGTTCATGTGTGTATTTTAATTTGTAACTTGATCTGTTGTTTATAGATGGAGGGTGGTGGTCTAATTCCCCACGATGACCAGTCGGCTTGGGAAATGTATTGATTTTATTAATTGATGGTTCTACTACCTTACTTATTGTTGTGTTCCGGGGGCTGATGACCTCATCCTAGTTTTGGTTCTCTGATACTGGCATTTTGGCTGTTAACGAGTTGCTTCGGACTCTCATTACGTCGAATGCATTGATCCTGTTGATTTTAGAAGCTACAAACTGCTTTCGAGGCTGGCTTGAAGTTTCAGGCGAAATGGACTCGTTTCGTTTCCTTTTTTCCGTAGCAGTGTTTCCTTCTTTAATTATAAGTTTGTCGTGTTTCAGAACTGCAAAATTGCCTTTGTTTCTTTCTTCTTTGAGTTTCGGTAATAGCTCCCTTCTTTTCTCCATTACTTCTCTTGTGTAGTCCTCAGAGACATATGCGCCTTTGAGTTTCTTCTAAACATAAACCATCTGCTAAATAGTCCGAATAAAGCCTAAAAATTTGGTTTGGATAGGTAAGCCCGTTCTTGAATTATAAAATAACAACGAAAAGTGGCATTGATTTTTATATATATAGATAGATTATAGATTATTATGTATCTGCAGAAATTGGCAGTGAGTGATACCATGGCTTTTAAGAATGAAAAAAGAAAAAGATGTGTTATGTCCTTAAATAACACGGATAAGGGCAGCGGGCTGATGATATTAATATCTGAGAAATGCTTCTCGGTGCTTTTCACAAGCCGGTTTTTTTAGTTCAGAAGTATTCTACGACACGCACAAGTTCGCGAAGCAGGATAGTTTTGATTGAACTGAGGTTGAATCATCCACTATTTAAGCACGAACTGGCGAAGGTTGAAACCTAAAACTAAATTTGTTTCTTACAGATCTAAATTAATCTTAGTTACAATAATTATTGGCTATTATGAGAGGTTTGATCAAAATGCGATTTAGAGGTATCCCTCATATACATTTACTGTCCAACACGCTCTTCCTCTCAATTTGAAAACATGAAAAAAATATCACCAAAACCGGAACATTACACAACTGATAACCAATAGGTCATAAACCCACTTGACTCCACAATTGGAGCACCACATTGACCCATTAACACACAGAGGTAATCGTCATCAACAGCATTTGAAACTCAACAGATTGTTCATAGAAAATCTATTGTCTCAATTGGTATTGACTGCGACATCGCTGGCTAGTTATTCACGTGTTGCGCAATTACTCATGGGAACATGGATCTAGGAAGAAGACTAGAATAGTTGTTGCGGATAGGCTGCTTTCGACTACTATCCCATTTCCTCTCCCACGCAGTACCACAGGAGTGAGCGAGACAGCCGCACCCCCTTCGTACGTCTGAGACTAGCAGACGTCAAGATTGGGCTGAGAGACAGGCTGACAGACGTCAAACCAACAACTATATAACGGCCTGCGACAACTGCTCGACTCTTTTTTCTTCAAATCGTGTCGTCGTCAAGAACTCTTGCTTCCATGCTGGTGCTAGGTCGATTCGTCGTCAGCCAGTCGAAAGCACAGCATGCGGGCCGAGCTCAAGTCGAATGAGCTCGTGCAATTCGCGAAGACAGTAACTTTACATCGACTCGTCACCAGCGGTCTACTCTCGGACATCCGAACTCAGGTACTGGGCTTTCCCTAGCCCTAATTTAGGCGAATCACTGTTGATTTGATCTAAAATCAATTATCATTCCTGCCTATCGAAACCAGCCTTTCGCGTACCTGAGTTGCGTTATAACCAGCTCAAACAATAGTGGAGACGGTATACTAAATTATTTGGTGAAGGCGCAGGTTGTCTTCTTCTTTCATACATCTACTACAGCTGACTTAAAAAAAAGTAAATGGTATCTTATTTCTACCCATATCATCTTTATAAGGATCAAACTACGGGTTTAGAGCCCGCGAGCTGTTGAGTGTCTTCCCATTTAAAGAAAATGGAATGGAAATGTTACAAAAAAGTTAATATAATAAAAAAAACCTGACTGGAACTAAAAACATTTAAACAAGAAGAAAATCATGCTGTGCAGTCGGTGGATCCATATTCGCGACTACTGACCAAAACTATAAATATCCTCCCTGATTTTCTTCTTGTTTGCATCTTTTTAGTTCGCCTAAGCAGTCGAGTTCTTGATTTTATTAACTTTTATTCGATTGGTTTTAAAACATAATGTATAAGTGATATCCATTTTTCTAATCAACTCTAAAAACCCTTCATTTTACCACGCTATTTGATGGATTTGGAGAAAAAAAATTAGAACCCCCAAATTACCTATGGTGGCCAAAATTCACCATGCTTCTTTTTGAGCGGTCAAGACCTATCTAACGATAAAAATCCGTCTTGCGGTTTAAAAGATATGAGGTAATAAAAATGTTCTTTCTTTCTTTTTCTTCTAAATGGGACTGCAGTCAATGGTTTTTCTCCTGCGTATGTTATATAATATGTATAACTCCTTTGCACTAGGATCAAGGAAAGTACATACTATCTCCTTTGTATGTAAGTAAACTAGTATAAGAAGAAAAATTTTACGTCTGCTAGGGTTGTTTTTCAAACATTTTAAATGGTAACCCTTGACAGGAATCGTAGTTTGTATGCTCATTGTTTTCTATTATAACATCAATTCAACTTCAAGCAAGAACAAATCCTAAGACGAACCACTGACCAATAATTTTTCCATGACCAGTTTTGCCCTTTTCTCCCCTCACTTAGAAATAGCATCTTCAAAGGTTCCGATTGGAGATTGGATATAATTTACCCACATTCTCAATGCAAATGACCACGTCAGAGAGTATGAATTTAACACTAGTGGTATTTACACAATACTTGTAAGTTGACATTTCAACACAAGTTAGTAAAATGCAAACACTGGATGACTTGACGGCTTGTCACTAGTGTATGAATAACTAATATGATCTTTGATCTAACACGCTGTTGCTGTCATTCGCTCGGTAGGGAACATCGGACGGAATTAATTAGTAATTCTAAACAGGTATTTGTTTTATGTTTCAGGTGGTAATTAAATATAACATGTGGTGGTGTCTGGTACAGCGTTAAGATGGAAAACTGGAAAAAGAGGTGGTGTAGTCTGGTACTTGGTGACTGTACTGCGCACTTAAGTTTGTGGACAACTCGGATAGATACTGGAAAACAGAAAATTTGGTGATCAATTATGTAATTATCAAGTTAAACCTGAATAGTTCAATTTTAACAAAGATAAAGGAAATTAAATTTGACTATCAGCTCTTGCATCAATTTTAACGACCCAATACCGTTTTATTTGAAATATCTCTAATTGTTGACTTATGTTTAACAATGAACAAACGAAGATAAGAATTGTTTTCTATTTATACCCAAAATCTAAATCTATTCATCAAACGAAAAACAATTAGTTCCTTTCTTAGCTCCGCGCTATCTATTGACAGTTCACAATAAAATGTCGTAAATCAAGATGGCGACCAACATGGCTGCTGACAGTTATCGCGTGTACGCCCGAACATTAAACTCATTGATATTTATTACTCAATCGTTGCGTTCTAGCGAACAATATGATTTATTGTTAATAGATTCCACGTTTATTGTTAGTTTTATTTGTTTTGTTATTTTATGTGTTGATTTGTTAATTGTGTATGTTTGCTATCAGTTCCGTGTTGGCCGTTCTAGTTTTGTGCTGGTATTCCGGTTTAATCATAATAAAGTTAGTTCCTTGTGGTCTCTGGTTACAAATAGGGTAACAACTTTAGTACCAGTCTCTTTCTTGTGTACGAGTGTTACCACTTCGTTCTTGTTAGGATTAAGCTTGACCACTTCCGCATCTTGGATTTAGAAATATGTCAAAGTGACGTGATCTCTGCGACATATGTCAAAGTGACGTATACGTTATTGTTACTGTATTGATACTGAGAGCTGTCGCAGAGATAAAGCTATCTTTTATGAAGTATAAGTACTTTTTGCCGAGAACATGACAAGAAATCCTAGACTAAATCACATTCTACGATTGTCAAAAATATATATCATTCATTTTTACATTGACTCGCGCAACTAAAACAACGTGGGCTATCCAAAAAAAATGGACTTTTGTCAATCGCTTCGGCTGATTGTGATCCAGTCACCAAACATGGTCGTAAGAGAGTTGTAGCAAACTGCCCAACATGCGCTAGATTCAACAGAATATCGCTCCAATAACTATTCCACAAAGCGTCTACATTATCATCACTACAACAATCAAATAGCAACACACTCTTATTCTCTCCTAAATCAATAACAGAACTACATCCACACAGAGAACTCCTCGGTCCTCAGCGAGTCATAACATAATGCAATTCAAACAACAGTGTCGTCACGGAGCGTAAAGGGCGTTTATTTAACTTATTGTTATGGCGACATATAAACACGTGTGGGGTTGGGTCACAATGGAGGCAGAGAGCGGGGATGATTGAGGAATTTGTTTATTTGTAATAGAGGTATATTTTATTTATTTTATTTTATTATATTAGGATCTCCAACAAAGAATACCACTTACATGCTATATTATATAGATTATCTTATTTTCTTATTCTTTATTTTATTTTCTTATATAGATGGAAGGCGCGGTCAACCTGACATACATAACTTGGACGAGTAGCTTGAGCACTGGTTCAACACAGCAGGAGAAGACCGCTGTATCTGTAAGTACTTGGAACTGAGGTATTTGCTCAGTAGAAGCACAGCATTGGCTGGAATAAAGAAGCATTATAACTAAATTGAACTTGGGTGCGACTAGAGCAAGAAGATTGGTTCAAGAAAAGAGTGATATATGACAAGCAGTTGGTAAAGGATATGGACGATTATGATGAGAGGAACTGCATGTGAGAGTTGATCCGAGAAAGCTCTACACAACAATGTCGGAAGCAGTACTTCTAAAGCAAGACTCTGTAGGCTGAAATATGTCTAAAGCTAACCCACCCAAACCGACATTACATAATAGCTTATACCCCAAATTTAAATTCACAAACGAGCAATCATTAAGCCGGTCCGTGGCCCAATTTCACCGCCACCAAAAACCATTAACAGAAAAAGGATTACAGTAAAAAAATGAAAATTATTTCGCAAATAACAGACACACCGCTCCCACAAAATGCGAATTGCTACCCCTCTTAAAATATACCGTGTAATGGCTCCGCTGTAAAAGTCAATACACAAGAGTTGAGTGGTCATAAGATTTTATGCGACCCATTACCCCCGAGTAAGCGGCGCGTAAATTCTTATAACTCGAGTAAGTATTCAAAATATGAAAGACGCCGAGCGAGACGGCCGTTCCGACGTAGCCGTTTGAGATACCGGAATGCGCCAGTGTGAAAGGCCCGTATTGTGTGTTAGTTTAGATAGGGAATGTTTAGTGCTTAATGTGTTGTACAGAAGGATGTTTTCTTGAGAATTTGTTTGGATAAATGTTGTAGGAATGGTTGTATTAAAATGTACGTTGTGAGGCGTGTAGGGTTTGAATAGGAATGAGCAGGACTGAGAGGTACTAACCTAGTTTGTTCTTCCGTGAAAAGTACTAGTGTTTAGTGATAGTGCACTAGCGTGTTTAAACATACTTCAAGATTTGTCCAATAAGAGCACATGATGTTTAGGTTCTCGACGTTACCATTCCATTAGACCTTAAATAAATGAAGAGCTGGTTGGTGGAGGTCGCTACGAAATCGGCCAAGGCCAAAATTAGGACACCCGTCATTTACGACATCAGCAAGAAAATTTTCGACAAAATTTCGACCTTTCCTCAAATTACTCGTCAACACTTCTCCCAACCTTCAACCAAACAAAAAATAGTCCAATCTCTAATGAAATTAACACCATCCAACTGACAGGACGCACACTGTCCCGCGGAAAAAAGCGAGTAAAATAATATTGGTACCGGTGCAGCCGCTTGCTCGCAAATTGCCCGGTGAACGGCGACCTGTCAGTTGTCAGTTGTCACCGCTGTCGCTGCTGTCAGGTTGTCAGAGCCGTCAGACAGCCAACACCCAGTGGAAGCCGTCACCGCGGATTTACATAAAAGAGGTAAGTGACAATTAAAAAAGCTTGTCGTGTAGTGTGTCGGTAATTTTAATTTGAATTCTGTTGTGTCATTTCCCGTTGGTGAGAGTGTTGGTTTGGTTTACATGTGGAGTGGGTTAGTAATGGCTTGGAAGAGTGGATTAAAGAAATAGTAGGTATTAACGGGAAAGGTGAGTACGCTGATTGACTGAAATTGGTTGCAGCAGTGTTTATCTGGTTAACGGTTAACCAATGTTTTGAGTGTGATAACGATTCTCCCGTCATACTGCGCCCTAATTGTGTAAGTTACAAGTATAGCGCACGGTATGCTTTCTTTGCATTAATTGCTTCATAGGTTCAAAAATCTGTCCACTCGACAGCTGCGTAAAACACGCAATGAATATTGGTGAAAGACCAAAATGAAAGAGAAGGAGGATGCCTCGTTCTGTTGAATCGCATGGTACGCAATTAGGGTGCTGAAATTTACTGAAAGCGATTGCAGCAGTTTTTGATTTACCAAGTTTTTTTATAGTTAACAATCTGTCTAGGCAGTGGTTCATTAAAAGGACAGTACTTTGGGTGACTTTTAAAAAGATATTACCTTTAAGCTGGTCATTAGTCAAATGGAAGTCTCTCCTTAAATTATAATTAAAAATTCAACCAGAAGATAAATAACCCTTATATCCTATTCCTTGCAATTGGGTAAAAACACAAAAAAGCATAGTCTTAGACGGTACCCTTAAAAGCAACATCATTCAAAACAGAGAACCACATAACAACCACTCACAAATGAGTAACGACAGCATAAAAAGAATTAACCCCGCACTCACCATAAAAGAGCGTATATTGAATATTACAGTGTACATAAAATTTATCAGGCCGCCTCCATTTCTTAGCCATAAACGCGGCGCGGTATCCTATCGCGATGATAGTCTATTAATACCGCTGATACCGCGACGTTAATGTTACCCGGTATTAACCCCAGCGTGCCAACCCTGTAAGGGGTAGCATACACGGACCAGTTTCTAACGATATTGGGATGAATGGTGATGTCTATGGAGAGTGGTAAATAAGCACATTAGACACACACAGCACATTATGAGTCATCGCAGTAGGGTCCCGTTTTACCCTTTGGGTACGGAACTCTAAAGACTATTTAGTCCGTCAGTTAGATTACCTAAAAATATTGGACACGTATTTTTTCTTATGCCACGTAAATAAAATAAGACGACGATACAGTGCGTTGAAATATCGTGTGACGTCACGCCTTGCTACACTTTATACTGACAAGTGACGTCACAAGCCCCAATTCCTGAACTTTGATGCGCTTAATCTTTGCCAACTTTTTTTTGTGATAAGGCAAAAAAATACGTGTTAAATATTATTTGATAATCTCACTGACTGACTAAATAGAGATATCATTTTTCGACCCAGGAAACATCCCTAATGGTTTCGATGACAGTCGCAATTAAATTGTAGATGTTAAAAGTGGAATGCAACTTACATTCATGCCTCATATGACGACTGACAGGAACAGAAACCGTGCATATTCCGGGAGAAAAAGTTGCCCATGTCACTTACAGGCTTTTTATGAACCCCCGCCGGAAAAAGAGGGGTGTTATAAGTTTCACGTGTGTTGCTGTGTATCTGTGTGTCTGTGTATCTGTGTATCTGTCTGTGGCATCATAGCGCCTAAACGGATGAAGCGATTTTGATTTAGTTTTTGTTGTCTGAAAGGTTATTTTGTCGAGAGTGTTCTTAGCTATGTTTGAATAAAATCGGTTCAGCCGTTCAAAAGTTATGGGCGTTTTACTGTTTGAATCGGGGTGTTTTCGCAAGATAAATGTGTCGGGGGTTTTTTAAATTTTGAAATTTTACTTGTCATTGAATGAATTTTCGTAAACGGATCACGGCAACTTGGAAATTTCCTCCAACAATCAAATAATTTTACCTCTTTTAATATTACTTTAGGCAAGCAGAGAACTGCTTCCTAGGACTTGAAACCAATCCTGTGATTGGTTTGTGATTTATCAACTTCACACTGCGCTCCGTCTTGTAAATTCGTCTATTGTTGCAACAACCATGGTGTCATTTTCAAGTGGTCCGTGTGTATCAACCCTAACACCGCCACTTACGACTTTACGCCGGGAACGGGTGCACTGTAATTGTTTAGGGTAACTTTATGTTATGACCGTAATAAGTTTGGCCGATTTAATAATAACGGGTTATGAAGTGGCTTGTTTCTGGCTAGGAGTAGGTTTAGAATTGTGATTAGTACGTGTTGATAAAAGATGCCTTGATTTTGATTGTGGACTCTAAATACTCTTGGTTCTTTAGAAGGGAGCTGACAGGGTTTAAATAAGTATATTCAAAGAAAAATAAGAGCTGAGAAGGAAGGCGGATTGCTGAGAGAATACGCCAAAAACTTTCAGATAGGAGGGTTTTAGAGATTTCCAAACAAACAGAAACGTAAAATAACCCGACTAAAGATTTGTGTAGTCTATATTACGTGGGCCATAATAACGAATCGATTGAAACCTTATTCATCAAAATTGGATGAATAGTAAAGGTGCTACGGAGGAACATACGCAAATACAAACATACGTACATAGACTGCTAAAATAGTAACCCTTCTTTTTAGCTGCGCCTTAATCGTGTAACGCGAGCCTATCACAAAATTAAAAAAAAAACTTAGCTGACCGTCCATGCCTAAGGTTTTAGTTGCTTACGCTGTTGATTTTCAGTAATCATGAAGTACTTTTCTACCTACATTAAGAGATCCTTCAAAAAAGCTGTCTTCAGTTTACGAGTATCCGAGGAGCAAACCGAGCCCGCCACTCGTTTCTGCCCAATTCAGTGGAAACATAACAGTTTCCCTTTTCTGTGAATATCAAATAAAAATTGAGTGGTGCACCGTGAGCCAGCATGGCTGACTTATTAGGCCCCGCACTGACGAGGACTTAGAGATTTTTATTTTTGTCATCGTTTGTAAATTACCCTATATTGGTGATGGTTTAGTTAGTTCAATTTTGAATTATAGACGACTAGCTTCTGCCTGTATAATTTCCCGCGTTAAAAATGTTTTATCATTCCATGTGCTATTCCAGACTATAATCATCTCAGTATCAAATTTCATCCAGATCCGATCAGCCGTTCTGGCGTGATTGAGTAACAAACATAAATCCATGCATCCAAACTTTTAACATTTTTATTATTAGTTAGATTAAAGTCAGACGAGGCAATTAAAGGTATTCTAAAGTACCAGTGGGCAGAGGACAGGCGCCGTCACCGAGGAAGGCCTAGAAAACGCTGGTGTGACGATCTAGAGGCGTTTAATGATCGATTGGTCAGAGAATGTAATACACTAGGCAGAGGGGAAGGCTTTGGGGGTGATTATTTTTAAATACGTCATAGAAAAGATACTTTATAAATTGGTTACAAACATATGTCTGTTGATTGACTCTAACACAAAAGAATGAGCGTTAATACATAAACAGGATGACGTGACGAGGCGAGCGGTTTTCTTGTCTAGTTAAGATAAACACAGCTCCATCCACAGCCTAGAAATATATTAAAAAAACCAGCAAAGTGCGAGTCGGACTCGCGCACGCAAGTTTTCGTACTATTATGGCAAAAACGGCAAGAAAATCACGTTTGTTATATGGGAAATATTTATTTTATTCTAGTTTTAGTAGGTATTTGTTGTTATAGCGGCAACAGAAATACATCATCTGTGAAAATTTCAACTGTCTAGCTATCACGGTTCATGAGATACAGCCTGGTGACAGACGGACTGACAGACAGACAGACGGACCGCGGAGTAATAGGGTTCCGCTTTTACGCTTTGGGTACGGAACCCAAAAAAAGATTTCCAATATCAATTACACCGACTTTTTCATAGATCTCTGCTACTTATGATATTTTGTTTACCTCAACTCTGCCTTTATTTACCAGCCATAAAGAAACAGCTCTTCATAAAATAGTTCAAAGAAAACTACATTACTACAACCCGGAAAATTGAGCGAACCCCGCGAGAATAACCAAGCATTTTATTTCCTCTCCGACAGATGGCATTGCTGTTCTTTTAAATATTTAATTTCTAATTTCAGGCGAGTAAAGTCGCGGATAACAGCTAGTTTTACATAAATTATACGAACAAATCTTCGTCAAGGGTATGAAAAAAGGGAAAGGTAGAAAAACAATGGAATGCTGCGTTTTAGCCCACATTATATTGGACGTGAAATGTGTGTTTTGAGTTGCCCCATTCGGAAAGCTTGCCTTGATATTGTTTTATTAAGGCCGCACAGAGTATCCTGTATAGCTGATGAAAAATAATTGACTCAGGTTATTTGTTTGCACATTTGATTTCTCTAACTGCGAAAGTCCGTTGTCCAACAGAGGTAAGCAGAAACTACCGAACGCTACGTACTCATCATAATTATTAGCCGTTTAATGTTCCCACTGCTGGGACACAGGCCTCCTCTCTGTGAGAGGGGGCCGTAATCCACCACGTGGGCCCAGTGCGGGTTGGTGGATGTCACATGTCTTCGAATTGTTCTAAGACATGCCGGTTTCCTCACGATGTTTTCCTTCACCGTTTTGAGAGCAGTGGTGAAGAAATAATTTACACAAAGTAAAGCGCCTGCTTGGGCTCGAACCCACGACCTACAACTACGTACTACGATCCTCATATACTTCATGTGCTTTGTATCAGGTTATAATATAGGTAATCACGCTTATTATGAGTACTTATCACCTGACCTTTTCTGAAGAACATTACAAATGACCCGAATTTCTTTAAAGTTAGTGGGAACAGGCTTCTTCTATGTAAGCTCACTTCATCTTTGACTTTGTCTCTGCCACCTCTGACTTAGACTAGAGTCAAGAGCAAACCCAAAATTAATTTAAAAAAAATACAGTCAAACGGGGTGAATAGGAACGCAGGTGTGAATAAAAACAAAACTTAGAAGGGAATTTTTACGGTATTTAAAAATTGTTTGTAGCATTTTAGTGGGTACTTCAATATATTAATTAATTATTAAAATAAAGTGGTATCACAGTTAAAATGCCCTCCCTCCTCCAATTTCCTTTTCTTGGTAAAGCTAAACTACGAGTATCTATACAGTAGGCATATATGCTCAATACTGTGTTAATAAAAATCCAAACAGAACTAAACAATATCTCAGTTAACCCTAAACGCGCTAACATTCATTACAATCATAACGATAAAACTTGTCGCTTTATTACAACGTATCGTAGCCAAATAAAGCAATAAAAGAAAATAACGTGAAGGAAACTAAGTAATTTCTATGTCGTTAATAAATAAGTTTTCTAACCGAGCTAGCAATAAAATTATACATGAATGTATTAGATGTTTATCAACGTGCACTGAGGGAATAAGGTCAATATGACGTTCTCAGGCGATGGGACTCGACTTATGGCCGTTTATGTACTGCTATAATTTTCATCAAAAGCTTAGCCTTTATCGGGTACGTCACGGGTTAGATTGATAATGTAGTTCGAAGTATCATGATTGGTGTGCTTTGATATTTGCCCATATATGTTTGGTCTGGAATGTGAAGCAAATTGCCATCTTCTTCTTTTCATGTGAGGATGTGGCCACCTCCAGTATCAAAGTTAATTAAGCCGCCTCTGGAAACCCCACAGGCCTCTGACTTGGCTATTTCAGACTTACATTAACTATATAAGTCCAGGTTTCCTCACGGTGTTTTCCTTCACCGTTGCCTGTGATGTCTATGATAAACTTAGAAAGTACATATGAGATTTGAACAGATTTGAACCCACGACCTCAAGCACTAGAGGCGAGGTCTTAGCTACTGGGCCACCACGACCCCATATTGCCATAATCTTATCACAGAAGGTTTAATTTATATAAACTCAATCTCTTGTTGAAACAGCTGATAGAAACACGCTCCTCTTACCCCTTTGCTATTTGATGTGCCTTCTGAATAAAGCCTTGTTTACTCTCTCTTAAAACTAGTTATATTTCGGCAAGTTTTGTTAATCAAGACTTTAACTTAATGAACCTCACAGCGACAATAGTGGTAAATATCAACAAATAAAACCAAGTATTGTCAAAGTTAATTCATCATCACACACACATCATCAGCCTATTAATGTTCCCACTGCTGGGACACAGGCCTCCTCTCTGTGAGAGGGAATGGGCCGTAATCCACCACGCGGGCCCAGTGCGTGTTGGTGGATGTCACATGTCTTCGAATTTTTTGGTTCTAGGACATGCCGGTTTCCTCACGATGTTTTCTTTCACCGTTTTGAGAGCAGTGGTGAAGAAATAATTTACACAAAGTAAAGCGCCTGCCTGGGCTCGAACCCACGACCCACAACTTGTAAGTCGCGGTCGATACCACTGGGCCACCACTGCAAAAAAAGCACCACTCTTAAAGTTAATTACGGGTTTTAATTTGCAACGAAACCTCAAAATCTCTGGAAAAGGATCATATCGGTATAGTAAAACATTTCGTAAATTGTAAACGCAGAACGTCACTTGTTCAGCGATAGCGCACTAGGTCCTGAATCCTGATTGACACCGCTGACCACCGACTCATTATAAAGGTACTACATATTATTTGCCCATAAATGTTATGTGTTGAATGTGGGTCGAATCACCATGATCTCAAATTTTGGTCAATGTTGTCAACGAATTGTTGGTACAGAACTCAGGCTTTCATTTATTTTTTATAAATGTTCAGATCTATCTCTTCATATCAGCCAGCGAATCTACCAAAAGGAATTAAATTAACTTTATTCATAAATTGTTAGTATCCCTTAGTAGCCATTGTTTAACTTCGACAAAACGAAGATATAATACTATAGTTTCCAATCCTAAAACAGAACAAAATCCCGTACCCCAAGCAACATTACAAACCCAGTGCGCCACACTTAAAATCTCTGGACAAAAAGTCCACAACATCGATACAGTAAAACATTTCGAAAAATGTAAGCGCAGAACGTCACTTGTTCAGCGACAGCGCACTGGGTCTTGATTGACAGCGCTGACCACCGCCGGCTGATTAATGTAAATTAATCACGCACATTGATTGCATACGAAAACGCAAGTTTTTTATTGGCATTTGTTTGTGGGGGAATTTCGGATGTGTGTGTCGTGGTGAGGTTTGGGCAGGCTGTGTGTCAGGAGAAGAAATTGTAAGTGAAGTTTTAAAAAAACGTGTTCAATTTTGCAATGCTGTAATTAGTTTTTGATTGAATGCCCTTAGATTTGCTGTATTTCGATTAGAAGAGCTTGGCAGTATAACACACACATATGTTATACTGCCAAGCTCTTCTAATCGAAATAGCCGTTGATTTCGGCCTTATCCAGTATCATCATCGTTTCAGTCCACAGGTTGTCCACTGGTGAACATAGGTTATCCCAAAATGTCACCACATCGACCAGTCCTGTGCGTTTCGCATCCAACGCATCTTTTATTTAGTATGAAAGTTTCGTATCAAAGCTCACCATCTTCTCATCATCTTCACCATTATTCTTCTGACACGCAATACAATAATCCATCAATGCTGATTCCAAACAGATGCATATTAAAACTCAAAATGAAATCACAAAACACACTCCGAACTTAAACCGAATGTAATCCTCACTTCTAAGAACGCATCATAAACATGACTTAGCTACTTGCCCACAAAAATAACACTTTGGACAGTCATTCAACAGTGGGACATTATTCAAGCCCACTAATCCTTCGTACTTCCGTCCTATAGCTAGAGTGCTACTATCTGACAATTGGCTGATTTTAGGTTTTTGATGCCATCGTAATAGTAATCAGCAAAAGATTGTCTGTCGATCTGTCTAAACAGTATTTTTCGACTATCAGTGGATCCGCATAAACAAACCTATTTATTTAACTAAAAATGTGCCTATTCGACAGTTTGTAATTAGATCCATTTTTGAGGCCGAAAGCTCTGGTATATGATTTATAGTAGTTGTAGATATTATAAAGAGGAAAGATTTGTATTTTTGTATGTAACGAATAAACTTAAAAACTCCTGAACAGATTTCAAAAATTCTGTCACCGTTGGGAAGATACATCCCCGTGTGACATAGGCTACTTTTTATCCCTGTATTCCCACGGGCACAGGAACTACGCGGGTAAAAGCGTGAGGAGTCCGCTAGTAGTTGATAAACAGCATCGATTTTTATAATTTATGGTTTTTGGTCTAAAACTTAAAATATCAAATGCCTAGTTGACATTTCACTTGACACAAGGGCTGGCTTTTATCTTGGTCAGAGGATAATCATTGCCATACATTATGGCAATGCTGCCAGTCTATTGGGCACAATACCAGTGAATTACGATATGCAGGCGTTTTTCGACGCCTTATATTAGATTAGCTTATTTTCCGGCTTAGTTAGTTAGTAGTTTTCGATTCAAGTGTATGTAGATTGTAGATAGCTAATTATGTATTTTATTCTCTGTGTATATTTTTACCCATGTAAATAAATGACACTCAAAATCTGATTTTGTGAGATAGCGGCACTCTAGTTATAGGACGGCAGCGTTGCTCTGACAGCCTGACGGTCTATGGAGGTCTGTGGCAGGCGGGCAGGCGTCATTTTTCATTCTTTGTGTAAACGTCACTCGGCACGCCCTTTCACAGATAGGCACATAAATTATTTACAATTTGCAGCCTGATTTGTATGAACTGCTGAGCTTTTGTCACTGGTGTGTTTCTTATTGTTAGTTTTTAGAATTTAGATGGTGTTAACAGAAGTTTTCAGTTGCAAGCTGACTACAAATTTCGCCTATTAATTTAGCTGTTTGTAGGTATTATATGTTTATTCATATTCCATACTTACCATACTAATATTATAAAAGCACAAATAACTCTGCCTATCCGAATAGCTTTTCACGATTTATATGAAATTTGGTATGGAGATAGTTTGAGACCCTGGGAAGGACATATACGATAGTTTTTATCCCGGCACTGCGTTCCTTTTGGGATGATAAAACAATTTTTACGCGGGTGAAACCCCGGGCAAAAACTAGTGTTGTTTATAATTTGACAAAATGTCTGATTTTATCCAACACAAAAAAAAGGAAACAGAAAATGATTAATCGTAGCAACTTGTACCTTTTGTAAAAGACCTCGTACAATAAATAGAAATTGCAGTCCTTATAGCAAGTCAAACAGTAGAATTTGTTAAGAACATCGCTAAACATAAACTTCATTACTATTTATCTTCACAATATTAACAAGAGTTCATGTATTGATTTGCACTTTAAATACCAATATTTCAAGCCACGTCAGTCAAGTCTGCAGTCGAGAAAAACAATACGACTATAAGCCGTTTTACTGTTTATTTAAAAGCTCTACTAAAATATTCTCCAAACGAACAAAAACTCGCACACATGTATTGTAAAGCTGAAAGCAGATAAACTTTTACAACCTAGTTTCCTATAAAAATCACATGCAAATGTATACTATGTAGTAAAAACACAATTTTTTGCTTGATAAAATTTTATGGTCAATGGGAACTTGGCGCCGGCGTTATGTCAAGCATCGGGTTGCTGACAAATTGCAAGATTTTTTTTTCAATATTTTTTGGCCATGAGGTATCGTCACCGGCCCACTGGGGTGCCCAAAGGACAGCAAGAACTGTTTGTCAAAGTAAAGATTTATTCATACCAGTTTTGACTTGCAATTTTCGCCAGCTGCCCAATGTGTATCCTGGAGAAGATAAGTGTTTCAGGTGAAAAAAACTCGCAACGATTGGAAGGAAGTAATAAATATTGTATGCCGATGGGCTTGCGCTTAACAAAATTATTGCACAAGTGCTTGACAGAAATTAATGTTCCTTTTTGCTTGTTGATAGTGCCGGATAAGGACAATCCACAAGACTCAATGAAGTATTTGTTTTCAAGTGCTTTAGTTAATGCTGAAAAACTTAAACGGTGAAACTTTAAGGAGTGCCGCATGGTTTGGTCTTGGGTCCACTTTAGTTTTGCTTTGAGATCAATTCACCGGAAACAATAAGGAAACCAAGATAACATGACTCTATCACACTAACTTCAATCTTGTTGCATCCTGTCATTGCCATTCTGCATCCACGTTAAGAACATTAAAAGATTACGCCATGTTTACGAGCCACAGCTTTGAAAGCTTGATACTAGACAAACATGAGTGACGCGTGATGAATCTCGGTTTCCTTTGGATTACCAACATTTGAAGACATCTTACCACATATGTGCAGACTGGTGGGACCTTAAGAGGGGGTAGTAAGGGTGATATTTTCGTGGCTAAGGGTATTGTATGTTGGTCCTGCGGTGTTAGTTTTGCGTACAAAGGCGCAATTTGTGCGGTAGTTAGAGGGACCGATGCGATATTTCAGTTGGGTGTTTGTTCAGGCCGTTTGTTGCTTGTTAGCGGGTTCAGGATGCGACGGTTTTGGGTGTTAACTTGTTGTTTTGACAAGCCCAAGTTTGACTTTGAATTTTATGTGGGATTTCGGGGGATTGTGGTCGGTAAATATGGTGCTAAACGTCGGATGGTAAACACAAATAATGGTTTAGCGTTTAAGACTCAATTTACAAATAAATTTACCGTCTTTGAGATTCTAAATATTTTTTTTGGTATTGATATGTGAATATTTTGACAATCTAGGAATACTTGAAGCATAAATGTATAGCATCCTGATGTATACAAATTAAACATGTATACCATAAAAACTTTTCGTCATTTGCCTATCTCAAATCTTAGATTGAATCATCACGGTATTTAAAAGCTTAACTTTAAATTGCAATGCAAATTAAACACATGACTAAAAACTGGTTTAAAAGCCAAGTGCCTTCAAAATTAAAGTGGTTTCTTCCTTTGCTTTAGGAAGTAATAAATTTCACGCTGCGATGCTCTTGCGCACGCAAAGTCAATGTTTGTCCAATGTGTCATTTTATGGGCATTTTATGGCGGAAACGTGCAAAAAATGCCATAGATAGACACATTATGGTGTCGTGTTTTAGTATACCTTTTTGCGTGTAAATGTGGTAATTCTTTCCCTTATCGTGGGCCGTTTTATGAGGACATGAAAAGTGTTTTTGTGTTATAATTTTAGTATGCATATTAATTATTGTGTTGTTGGTTGGTAAGTAGATGTTGAGTTGATTAAATAGTACTATAGCTTTTGTTGCCAGAACAGTTATGAATTTATTACGAACTTGTTTTATTTAGTACTTTTTTTTGCACTTAAAAAGTACACAGAGCAAGCTGTGTTATACAATTAGTATCACACATCTAACTTTAGCTGGACTTTCTTTAGTACTTTTTTTTGCACTTAAAAAGTACACAGAGCAAGCTGTGTTATACAATTAGTATCACACATCTAACTTTAGCTGGACTTTCTTTAGTTTATTTAGTACTTTTTTTTGCACTTAAAAAGTACACAGAGCAAGCTGTGTTATACAATTAGTATCACACATCTAACTTTAGCTGGACTTTCTTTAGTTTATTTAGTACTTTTTTTGCACTTAAAAAGTACACAGAGCAAGCTGTGTTATACAATTAGTATCACACATCTAACTTTAGCTGGACTTTCTTTAGTTTATTTAGTACTTTTTTTTGCACTTAAAAATTACACAGAGCAAGCTGTGTTATACAATTAGTATCACACATCTAACTTTAGCTGGACTTTCTTTAGTTTTTGTCACAATGTTCACCACACTGGCGTTTCAAGCGTATTGAGGTTTCTGCGTACTATACCATACTGTACTAAAAGATAAACCCTTTATAAAAAAGTTATGTATTAGTATGCTAGTATTATATTATCTGTGGTATTAGTCTCTTCAATACAAAGGTACAGGGTACTAACTTCTGGCCGAATGCCAATACTATTGATTCTGTTTTTTCCATGTAGTACGTAGTGGGTATATTTCCTTATTATCAGCTTTATAATGTACCCACTGCTGGAACAGCGGCATCATCTCTATGAGAGAGGTAAAGGGCCGCGGGCCCAGTGTTGATAAAGAGTTGGTGAATGTCACATTAATTCGAATTATTGGTTCTAGGACATGCCGGTTACCTCACGATGATATCCTTCACCGTTTTAAGAGCAGTGGTGATGAAATAATTTACACAAAGTAAAGCGCCTGCCTGGGTTCATACTCACGGCCTACAACACGTAAGTTTTACGTGTTGTAAGTTTACCGCTGGGCCACCACTGCTCTTGGTGGTATATTTCCTACCAGTTAACATTTGGTTTAAAAGGAGTGCATTGTGATGGGTGTAGCAAAAAAGAGAATGTCAATATAACATAAAATCACGGCCATATTCCACGAAGGACTAGGCAAAGGTGGACTTTTAGTACACCCTCATTTTGCAGCAGCCCAGAGTCTGGACTTCAACCCGGTTTGTGACCAGGCTCGCCCCCTAGAAAAGTCAATGTAAATATGTTATCTTTCTGAATATATAGTTTCCAATCCATAACCCAGCCACAGCTCCGTTCATCTGTGATAGTGTAAAGCGTGAACCGTTAAATTCCCGCCGTCGATCCACACCGCTAGGAACGGAAGCCGTCGCCAATAAATCAGGTTTAAGTCTTCCCGCGGGATGAGGTGTATAGCAGAAACATTCAGCGCTTGTCTTTATTTTTTTGGTATATTGCTGGCTAAGTAATAATCGGCGCACGGGTCGATCTTCAAGGTCAAGCAACGCTTGTCGAGGCAGGTCCGAGGATGGGTGACCATCTGAACCATTTTATTCCCGCCGTCGAATTACGCTACTAAGAGCGGAAGCCGTCTAGAATAAATCTGTGTTAACTTCCCGCGGGATGAGGTGTACCTACAGAGAAACATTTAGCACTTGTCTTAATTTTTTGTGTTGCTTTTTTGTTTTAAGTCGTTGAAGGGCAAAGAATTCTAGCGCAGTCTCCTGAGAATAAAAGCTTTCAGCTTTGTCTCTTGGATTGTAACGCATCTGCGTGTCTTCTGATGCAGATGACGGCAACTGCTTACACCGGCATGCTGACCATCCATCATCATCGTCATCATCACCCTTTTAATGATCCCACTGTTGGGACACAGGCCTCCACTCTGTAAAAGAGAAAATGGCCAAAATGAAATATTTTCATTTTCAGTGACTCACATTGATGCACTTCTGAATGTCATCTGTATTATGCTAACTTGACTATAGGAACTTAACACAGACAAACTACATCACTAAATCATTGATATAACCAACTGTTGAACCAACAAACGCCACCCAAAAATCCTTCGGCACCACATTTTCAGGACGAAATTCAGTTGTCAATAAGCAGCACATTATCATACAGACATTTGTAAGGTCATATGAATCGTTGGTTAATTCGGCCGCCGACCACAAGGAGCGGAAATGAGGCGAATAAATCAAGTTTAACTCTACCCGGGGGAGTGAGGTACGGTCTGCAGAAATATATATATATATTTTTTTTTGGTGAATAATGTTGTTAATTTTTGTTTTTAATTTTGTGTTTTCAAAGTGAAATGAATTGAGTTTTTGTTGGTAAAGGATTACTTATAGTAATTCAAAAAAGTTAGTTAAGAAAGGATTAAACCTTTTTAAATCGACCTATCCTTAAAACCATTGTTATTCAGGTACGTTAGTAGGAGTTTTTCATAATTATTATCATTATAATTGAGTCGACTGAAACTGTGTCTCTACACAATTACAGTCAACTTGATCTTGTTTTAAAATTGTCCTTTTAACGTAAATAGCACTCTCGTTTCGGGAGTCATGGTTGGGTCAGTAAATATTGAGAAGTGTTTACGTTAGTCACGATTATTTTGAAGAGCTGATCTTCCATTTACGTATTACATCTAAGTCTCCCTTGAGGACTCCAAATTAAGACTTAAAATAAACTATTTAGCTAATATAGAAAACAATTTAGCAAATCATAATTAAAACAACGCCAAACAAAGAAAAACACAACCCACTTTAAAAAAAATCCTAAACCCACAACAATCCAACCTGCGCTGCTAACCGTACTCATATTCATTAGTCGATCCATTAATTATTTTTTGTGGAGCCCTCGACTGTCGGCTGTCAACGTTTACAGTTTCATTTAAATTGACAACGAGGACTGCCAGCCCTCATGAACTGCGTAGTGTCATTCCAAAAGACCAATCATACTTGACACGTGAGGGTGGCGCTGTTTGCCATGACAGCTGTCAAATTTAGAACATTTTTGGTTAGTGCTATATATGGCCACGGGTCTTGGTGTGGTGGTTGTGTGCTGACCATTTCTGTTTAATGTGTCAGTGACATAAGTGGGACATGCGAATTAGTGGGTTTGAAATGTGATGTGGTTTTTATGTGTATTTTTTTATTAATTTTTATAAAATTTAAGTTAATAAATGCGTAAATAAAAAGCGTGTAAATCACCAACTAGGTACCTCGGTATTTTTTGAATGAAAACCATTAAAATCTCTTAGGATAAGTTTATCTTAAGGTTGCTTGATGTCGACGGCACGAACTATTTTGTGCGCCTTTGGGAGTTTGGATATCATGAAAAAAGTACTAAATGTATCTGTTCAAAATAAAATTATTTGCAATGTTGAACTACTAATCTATTCCTGTGTGGTGACTGGTTTCCTTCTTCTTATGGTATTTATTTGCATCCGAAGATGCGTTGAAATTAGGGTTGAAATATGGAAATGTTTATGTTTCCATACAGGGCTAGGTAATGATGAGACAAATTTATATAATTTTTTATTTTGAATGTACATCGTCAAACAGTGGAGTAATCGCAAGACTACGTTTGTATGGAAGAATGATCGGTTTATTCCAGAAATCCCCACCGACAAATCCCCACCAGTGGGGATTGTTATTTTTTTTCCAGAAATCCCCACTAGCTAAATAAACTCAGACTAGTGGGGATTTTTGGAAAAATAAGTATCAATCCCCACCAGCTGTTGTTTTTAAATTATTAAACAAAAATTATTTAATCATGAGGATAACTGTTAGAGGTTACTTTTTTCACTACAAAAAAGCCATTTGGAAAAAAAAGGGCGACAATTGTATCTGACGAAATCCAAAATTTTGAAGAGGCAAATTGAACTTGCTGCCCTACTACCACTTTTACCGGCAAATCTAATAATGGAAGGCTGGTTCTATGTTGCCTGCCAAAGCCCAGACAATCATAACAGTGACCATTTTCGCTGGTATATGTTAAGCCTATGGATAAAAGAAGATTTCATAAAAGTATTATGTGTTTACGGAGAGAGGCACAGAACCACAAACTTTTTGGAAGGCTGGCATAATAAGCTTAATGCAGCTACATCGAAGAAAAAACCAAGTTTACTGAAACGCCTACATTTTTTGCATGAAGACGCTTTGTTTTATGAAAAAAGTGCTAACGAAAGTCACCGTCGGAACCCGCGATCACAAAGAAGCAAAGAAAAAGACCAGTTTATCTTAGATGCTCAACTAGAGCTAATGCATGGCAGCATTACAGTGCCACTTTTTTTTTGAAATAATGTGATAAATTCACAATCGCGATTTACGTTATACTATAATGTTTAAATAACTTTGGTTTGAATCTAATTAATAGTTGTAAATATGTTTTATTTTCGTTTCAATGCAAACAATTTATAATGAAAATTGATTAAAATAATTAAATAACTTTTGATTAATAATTTAGAAACAACACCTGGTGGGGATTGTTACTTATTTTTCCAAAAACCCCCACTAAGCTGAGTTAATTTAGCTAGTGGGGATTTCTGGAAAAAAAAGTAACAATCCCCACTGGTGGGGATTTGTCGGTGGGGATTTCTGGAATAAACCGAATGATCGACCAGGGCAACCTTAAGAGATTTTAATGGTTTACGCAATCGTTTGGACTAAGAAATCATCGTAGTCCAACGCCAACCGATAGGATTTTCTTTTCTTGTGTCAATCCCCACGCTCCTGTTCCAACCTCGGCCTGGTTGTACTCGTGATAGCAACAATGTGTTTCAACCGCCCTCGCCGGACGACCAACCCTTATTCTAGTAATCCTTGAAAACCACTCGGTCACTGCCTTACACCACCTATATTTATCACCGCGCCTTGCCAAACGCTATTACTGCCTGAGGAATAATAATTATGATAAGGAAAAATTTTACTCATCAATAAATGTTTAATAGAACATGTATTGTAGAATTCAACACACAGGATTAGCAAAACCAAACACCTATATGAAACTGGAAGGCACAAAGGTAAAAGTCAAACAAATGTTCTATTCCACAACCAGGAGTGGCATTGTGTCGATCGAATATCCAACGAGATAAAACTTCAAACTGTGTGTCCAATATTTCAACACCAAAAAAAATAAAAACAACGCCAACAATAAAAAAAATTCGCCGACGACATCAAATATCAAAAGCATGAGCGACTGCACATTTTTCACTAACCGGTGAAATATCGATCGAGTAGAGCGACTATCTCTCGGTAGTGTCCCCCGGGATATCCCGGGACGTGCCCAGATCCCGGGATCGCGGGACCGGGAGGCCGGGATAATTGTTACCTCATTGCTGACAAGCCGTTTGTCTTGTCTTCCACATTGTTAATGGATTGGTGATTTGTTGTGGGCTAATTGTGGAACGGGGCTCGTTTATTTTTGGAGGGGCTTTGATAGTGTTGTGCGGTATAGTATCGATTGTTTGTTGTCTGTTTAGGTTACCAGAGTTTTAAGATATGTCATGACAGTGAGATTTGCTGCCTTCCTAATGACAACCAGACGCTTTAGACAAGCGACACTTTAGTCTATCACCAGAAGAGGCGCGGTATTGAATAGAACAATTAAATTATTCATTGAAAAACTTTTATTTAAACAAGCTTTTTTCGTATTTTTCTCAGAAAACCCTTTTTATTGATACCCATATCACGGCAGTGCAAATAAAATAACTAGTCCGCTAACTTGGGCCGTCCGCAATATTCAATTTAGAATTACGGCACTTAGCTAACCATGCATTGTCATCCAAACTATACGTGTATGCAAAATTTCATCTTAATCGGTGCCGGATATCTGTTAAAATTCAGTTGCAAGATTTTACTCGAACACACTTATATAAATACATACTTATATAAATTGCAATTTAAATAAAAGCTTGTAATTATAATAAAAAATATACGGGGTTTATAAGTGTCATGATATTGTCGCGAGATCAATCCCTTATATTTTGCGATTACCTCATATATACATCGCCATCGCTGACAACGAAAGAAACTTATCTAGAGCCTCAGATGTATGAAATTAAACGAAACAAAATATTCATTTTGTAAGAATCGTAGCAGGTGGTTCTGTGGTTTCAGTTTAGCCTACCTTTATGGGAAAAAGGCGTGAGTTAATCAAAAAACGCGCAACATAAAAAATAACCAAAGACTCACAGCTGTCTCTTAACCTAAGACCTCCCAAATAAACCCATCAAAACCTCCTAAGAAAACACAGAATCACATTCAATTTCCCCAGAATATTCTCTCAATGACAGACAGACTATAGAACCACCACACTGCGCCCATAAAACAAGACATCAGCCACTACATGTACCATTTGACGCCAACACGCAATAAAAACATAATTTACGACTCCTTACATTCAAAATAAACAATCTTAAACTCTAAAATATGTAACAAATTGTTAATAAGAGTATTAATACTCTAGTTCTTAAATAACTTGACAATAACACAGTGTTCCACACGTGTGTGCTATTAGATGTGGCCAGCACTTTTATTTATAGTGGAACAAGTAGTAAATTAACAGCTTTACTGCCGTAAGACAATTTTTCAAGATGTCCATTATCCGTTGCTACTGTTTTGTTAAGAATATTGGGATTAGAGCAGCGGTGTTCAACTGTATTTTCTTTCTCACAGCAATTCAAAATTAAATGTTAGAATCAATTATTGTTTGCCTTACCTACCCAGTTTTCATTAATTTCTTTCTTAATCAAAAATTAAGAAACATTTCAGAACTAAACTGAAAAAAATCTTTCAACCAGGTAACAATAAAAACTTATCTAGCATACTAAAACTGGACACAATGATGATTCAAAATCACAATAATTTCAAATCGTGGAAACAAAATGTAGCCTTGAGGAACCCCAAGGGAATGCAAGCCAAAACGCAACAGTTTGACAATATCAGAACCACATAAGATCTCATACACTTACGACAATCTTGGCATGCCAGCTAATCTGAGCACGTAAAATACCACTTATCGATTCACAACCGTTTTATAACTGCGCAAATGCGAGATATTTTCACACTGAACTATTAATCCGTTAAATTTCAGTGATCCAAATATACTTCTGATGTGTTTAACAGATGATGGCAATTAGTAAATTTGTGTGTTTCCGTCGATGTGTAATTCTTTCGACGTGCTAATATAATCAATTTTAATTTATGTCATCCCCAATTAGTATTTTATTTGCGACTAGCAGTTTTTGTTAATAACAGTTATTTTCGGTTGATGTCTCACACGCCATTTTAAATCTTCGTTTATTGACATCTTTGTTATTCATTCATGTCGTATGATCCATGTTTAGTTCCTACATATGTGTATTAGCTATACTAGCTTATGCCAGCGGCTTCGCCCGCGTGGGATTAGAAAATTATACCAAGGGAACATACTCCTGGGATAAAAGTATCCTAATTCCGGAGAGGGTCTTCCCGTGCGCCGTGTGCTAAGTTTCATCTAAAAAGTTAGTTTCGAATTTATATTTAGTAGATGCACAATATAAGTAGCATAAATCTATGGATTAATCCATCCATAATTTAAGACCTGGTTATTACTGCCATACTGATCTTAATAGGTTCGCATCCAATTTTGATATTATATAATTCGTAACCAACTTACTTCTTGGCATTATTATTATTTTTCTCACCTACACTTACTTCTCATAATTATGAAATACATTATTCCCTTTTCTGGGTAATTGTTGAATGTTTCATGTCATTAAACATACAATTCATATATTTCCTATATTTCAAGGCTATCTTATCTCTTAAGACAATTTATAATCTATCAAGTTTTCAATACTCAAGAATATAAGATACGAAAACTTTTAAACGCATTTTCTAAGACATTGCTACTTGCATCTTCCATTACAAATCTTCTCTCTCCTTCAATCTTATCAGCTACCTCAACCACATTATTCACACCATTTCCATTATATTTTTCACTTTCCCTGCCCATAATTATTTCCTCTCCAGTTATTATCTTATCCGAACCATCAACGTGACATCTAACCTCGCCCTCTCTGACGATAAAATGTGTATAGCAATTAAGAGACTGAAAAAACGAAAGCAAATGTCGCCGACCATCATCGCATGGGGCCCTGAGATCAGAAATAATACTTACTTATGGGATTAGGATATCGTATGGAGCTGCTTGTGCGATATTTTCTGCTTTTTGGTTTTATTATGCCAGCCAGTGACACATTCTTGACATTTTTGTGTGGTGAACTGTTACGAGCGATTGTTGTAAATCTTTGGCGTTAATTGTTGAATGTTTTTGATGTGGTTTGTTAAAGCCGGTCGACAGTATTTGAGATGTGGTTGACTGACGGTATTATGAAAAATCAAAATTCATTGTAAACGTTGCTTTATAAAATGCCCAAAAAGTGAGAACTCAAAATATGATTTTCTTTATAGCACATTAATATTTAATAAAGTATTCGCGGTGTCACAAATTTTAATAAGCATAATCTAGATACTGCTACAATTCATTTATCATACTTCACATAAGCTCTCACTTCTGTGAATTCTAATTTAATTTAAGTCATAATTCAAACAAATTTATTAACCATGATGAATTAAAAGACGCACTCCTAACATCCTATTACTTACTTCTTTATAAATTAAGGAGTTACGTTAAAAAAATCAGCAACAATATATTAAATTCGCCGACAACAACAGGTGCAGCTAAAAAGAAAAAATCATAAAAAAACATACGTCACATTATTCTGCGCTGTGAAATAAACATCTCTATATAAATGCGTAGTGTTGTGCCGTGACATATCGACAAACAGATGGCCGGCCGTCGCGACCGTCACAACATCGGCTAATTTATGCGCTCCTTAACGCCCGTCCCACCTATTAGTTGCACGCAGTATATTTCATGCGGCCGTGAAGGGTGACAATTATTGCTGTCGTTTATACAATACGTTTTATAACAGTTGTAGGCATATTTTGTTTGGTGATAGGCAGTGAGGGAGTTCTCTTTTTTATTGCATGTCGTAAATTTAGAGGAGTGGTTTTTGGTTAATAAAAAATTGGCCTATTTATTTATGTTTTTGGTTAATTCAAGTTTTATAGAGTCGGGTGTAAAAAAAAGATTGAAAATTTTGAGTTTTATGTTCAGGAATGTTCTATGCCCAAATAAATGTGATTTATAAATAAAAATAATAAAATGGCCTTTTATCCAGCAAAAAAAATAAATAAGAAATTTTGAATTATTTAAATTTTGACGTTTTGAAGGGCGGTGACGGGGTGGTAGCAAGCCTGTTGTATTTATATTGCCGCGTGCCGGATGACTGGTGCAAGGCTGTAATCGTACCACTATATAAGGGAAAAGGCTAAAACTAGCTAACAGCAGGAGCGTAAAAACTACCGCGGCATTAGTCTTTTGAGTGTTGTCGGCAAATTATATGCGAAAGTTTTAATAAATAGAGTGGTAAAAGTGACGGATGAACAATTATGGGACGTGCAAGCAGGATTTAGAGAGGGAATGGACTGTATGGATCAGATCTTCTCCTTGAGAAGCATAGCTGAAAAACATCTGGCAAAGCACAAAAAAGTCTACTGTGCTTTCGTGGACTTGGAGAAGGCCTATGACAGTGTGTGGAGGGATGAACTGTGGTCGACGCTATCCGGGTACGGTGTGGACTGGCGCTTGGTACGGGCACTGAAATCTCTATATAGGGATTCCAGTGCTTGTGTTAGGATTAATGGTGCGTATACGAACTGGTTTACCTTCTCAAGGGGTGTTAGACAGGGCTGTGTTGCGTCACCGTGGCTGTTCAACTTGTACATGGATAGTTGTCTGATAGGTTTGAAAGAGCATGAGTGCGGATTGAGGATGAATGAGTTGCCTGTCAAATGCCTTCTCTATGCAGATGATCAAGTTCTACTTGCATCGTCAGCAGAACAGTTGCAAGACATGGTGACTGTGATGAATGAAGTTTTTAAGTTAAAAGGGATAAGTATAAATGTGAACAAGACTAAGGTAATGGTTTTTGAAAGAGAAGACGATGTATCGAAGTGTGAAGTGAAAATAAATGATAAGAGTGTGGAGCAAGTGAACGAGTTTGTATATCTGAGCAGTATGTTCACAAGGGATGGAAAGATTGAAGAGGATGTGGAAAGGAGAGTGAATGCAGGGAATAAAGTGAATGGTGCTATACATGCGGTTGTGACCAGCAAGTCGATGTCTCCGGAAGCTCGACCCGCCGTTCACAACAGCGTGCTGGTGCCTACACTTATGTATGGAAGTGAAGGTTGGGTATGGCTAAAAAGACATGAAAGTAGGATTAATGCAGTAGAAATACGCTCCTTGCGGAGTATGTGTGGTGTTACTTTAAATGATAGATTGAGGAATAAGGTAATAAGACAACGTTGTGGTTTAAAAGAAGATGTAGTGACTAAAATTGAAAAGAGTATGTTAAGATGGTTTGGCCATGTTGAGAGGATGAATAAAAGGCGACTAACGAAAGGTATTTACAAGGCAGACGTGAATGGAAACGCCGGGCGGGGACGCCCTAGAAAGACATATATAGACCTTATAGGTCTATATATGTCTTCTCTAGAAAGGCCAAGTGCGCAGTAAAAGCAAAAGAAGTATGTAAGGATCGTAGCAGGTGGCGTTCTGTAGTTTCTGCCTACCCCCATGGGAAAAAGGCGTGAGTTTATGTTTGTACTTATGTTGACGTTTTCAAATTTAACTACATAGTTTTGAATTTGTTTCTTGGTTATTTTCTGCAGATCTGTTTACCAGTCGGCATAAGCCTTTTCCAACCTTTTCTTTTCGTGTCTTCCTTGTACCACTCTGTGCCACACTTGTTTGAACACTACGTTATCATATAGTCGATGCATCAAAAATAAAACCAAGCTACTGCACATTTGCAAAAAAAAAACTGTACACACTCTTAAATAAAGAATGCGCAACACAATTTTCATACGTTCACACTAACTTTGTCCTTCCATTAAAACGTGGCAACACTACACGCTGTAAGTATCCCCAGCCGAGTTTAAAGCTGCTTTTTATTTCTGGAACGCATCGCGACTAACAGCTCAACGGCTTTCATCTTGTAAACTTTATTAATCGACATGACTCCCGGACACATGCGCCCCATCACTATGCTATTTAACGAACTAAAAACGCGTGACTTTATCGATGTGTTAACGTTACATTGACGCATAAGTGCGGCGTTTTATTTAGCAGGATGGTATCGATGCAGTAATGAGTGTGGGTGGTATAAATAGCTGCACAATTCATTTGACAACGGAGACAAATTATCGTGTAGAATGTTTATGTTAGCGGCTTTTGTTCGAAACAGCAGGCAATCAGTCATGTTCATTCAAAAATGAGGTTGAAAAGCCATTGTTGCGGCCTCGCGAACGTCTCTGTGTATAATGATCCATATAATACGTTCTGTAAGGATGAAAGTGTGTTATTATTCATGGGAATAAGTCACTGTCGGCTGTAATAAGGCGGTTGCAACGGATATTTTAATGTGTGTCGAGGGAATTAGAAGCTGCGTTAGTGGTGCTATAAATTTCGGGGATGGGCTCATATTTTTCACGTGTTGTACGGTGCTGGGAACGTGTGATGTTTGCTGTGAAAAGTTTGGGTTAATGAGAGAACATAAATTAGAAATTATCATAATATTTATATTTGATTTGGGTCTATTCGTTTTTGTGGGATTGTAAAAATAGACAGTCAACACTTTTCATAAAAGCCGACAAGACATTTATGTCCAATTTCAACAGCTTCAAGAATAACTCTAGGATTCATTTTTTTAAAAGCATCTGTCGCCTGATCCACCATCGAAAAATCCTGGCATTTGACAACACGTATTCCGTTGAACAAAAAGAGATAAACAAAACTAGATCAAAGAAACACTCCTAATAGAACCAGGTTAACATCTGGTAAAGACACTGATGCCAGTGATGCCGTTAATTGACATGCGTCAAGACTATTGAGCCTAGCGACAATAAAGAAAACAAAAGACAATACCACAGGGCTACGTCCTCAAATAATACCTAGTTTAGGACAACATCATAATCTAATCCTCTACTATCAAGATATACATCGAACGACAGAGGTAAACAAACACTGCTCAAAGGCAAGCTTTTAACAGTATCCGGCGCAAACATCGACTGCCCGATTGATAAGTCAAAGCTTAACGATTCAACTACAGATGTCCCAAATCTCCCCAGAGGAGGATAGCTTCAAACAAATTGCTATAAAATTCATTCAAACGGCAACGTTCGAACCATCATAATCAAACACCAGTGTATTTGCAATACTTGTTTTTTCACAAGCTCAATGTCGTGATTCAGACATTTTAGTTTTGCAAGCTACATCCGATCTTTGTCACAAGTATTCTCGGCCATATAATCAGAACGACATGGACATTAAAATCTAATCAATACAGATTTGCATTCAACAATAACACGGACCATCAGACACAAGGTGACAAACACTGTACGCGTATTTCAATTCCCAGCAGTGTCAAGGCAAGACATAATAATTCCAATCCTCCTGCCTCATACTACGTTCAACCACGAAATCACAATGAAAATCTCCAGCTAGAATTCAACTATCACAACACGCATCGAACAACAGGGTAAACAATCAGCGATCAAAGGAGCTCCTAATAGAATCGAGTTAGCATCTGGCGCAGACACCGACGTGGCCCTAATTGACAGTAATCAATTTCGCGTGGACCGCTTTCAATATTCTCTCATCTAAGATTTTTCTCGTCTCTCGTTCGTTTTTATATCGGCCTCTCGTCTCGTGAATTTATCGCTCAATTAGTCTTGTTTAATAGCCGCCTGCTCCGCTGATGTCTGCTTCTAGCGCCTTCCAGGGCTGCCCTGACGCGAAGGCACTTATTTTATGAGCTTTGTATGATATTTTTTTATTATTATTGATAGGCTCGCGTTTGTACACTAGCCCACCTGGTTGCAAACGATGATGTGGTCAATGGTAAAGCACGCTTGCCTTAAAGTAATCTAATGACTTGCCTAGAAGTATTTTTAGATTTCTAAAGCCAAGGGATGCAACAATAACACACCTTTGCGAAGGTATATACCAAGGTATAATGAAACACTAATGAGAAGCTTTTTAATAAGCGAGAACGTGAACTAATACAGAACAGGTGAATTCCATTGGTAAAGTAATAATAAATGCAAATAATAAAATTGTCATAATTAAAAGGTCGCTCTACCTGCGAATGACAAACTTGTCTGCACAATTGACGCGAGACAAAAGTTTATATTTATATTGAGTACAAAGGCTTAATTAAGAAGTGACCAGAGCACGCAGCCTTCAAACTTCAAGTAGAAATAAACTTCATTATTATGCACGTCAGTTGCCGACTGCAAAAACTGTCAATCTATCCTTGACAAGTAAACATAAAAACAATAACATTCTTACTGCGCAAACCAAATACAGAGCATTTACAATTTCACTTTAAGAAGTTAATAAAAGAAACAGTCTGTCGCGACGTCTGACCTCTTAACTGACATACTGACGGACAGTCTGACAGCTGACAGATAGACAAAAGTGGTAACAGACGAGAGCGCGCAGTTGCACAAGTTATGCACTTGCTATTGTGGTTTTTGCTTTAGAATGTCAATTGAATTGAATGATGTATGGCTCGGCATTTTGATTTGGAGTGTTGTTTGCTTCGTCGTAGATATACATAAGCTAGTTAACAAGCATTTGAAGAGCACTGCTTAACTGTATATACAAAAATATATTCTTGAAAAATGGCCGCGGTTTTTAGTTTGTTTAAGGAAAAATTGACAGGCTGGGTTAGGAGCAACGATTTTCGCATCATTTTCGGGAGCAGCAGGATGAGATTTGGCGAAAACATAAATAAATGGCATACAGTTGGAGAGGCCTGTTTCCAGTAGTGGACTACTGTAGGCTGTTGATGATGATGAGGTACCATAGTCATTTTTGTCTCGAGATTCAGCCACTAAGAGGATGTGGTTGCCAAAGACAAAGAGTTTTTAATCATAAACTTTTGGAAGAGGATATAAATTGGGCTATCAGTACGATTTCAGAAGAGTGTCCAAACTGCTCCCAATCCCAACCTACACAAAACGCAAAACTACCCTACAATCTTCCACAGCCAAAAGAATCCCAAAACTTTTGAGACCTGAACCAGCCCTGACGGCTTGAAAGACGCAGAGAAATGGGATTAAATTAATTGTCGCATCAGTCACGAGGGCGTCGGGGTGTTTTTTATTAGTCGAGTGCGCCCCTCCCCGCGCTACCCCGCGCCTCCCCGCGCCCGCGCGCAAAGAGTAAATCACGCGGGGCCATTGACGTGGGAAAGAGTGGAAGTGTTGGTTTTTATTTTTTGTTCTGTTGAAGTTGATTTTGAATCTACCGGTACATTTTGCAAGATTTGTTATGCTTCATTAGTGTTTTGTGGTTGGCTTTTTTGTGGTTAGTACAGGAAGTTATTGTCTCCGTGCTTAATCTAAATTGCGTGAAATTCTGAATGTTGTAAGATAAAAAATTTGAGTAGACACAAGATTTATAAGCTTAAATTTCACAAGGAATGAGTAATTATTTGTTTTTGCAGTTAAATGGAAACTCTAAATAAATTCAATCTCAATAACTGGAAACGCAGCCATCAATTTGTTTTGATTTAATTACTTTTGCCTACTGATTCTAAATGATTGATTTGTTTCATTAGTAATTAGTATAAAAAGTCGTCAAAGTAGCTGCATAGTAGAAACAAATTCAACAAAAAAAAACAATATTTGTATGATCACAATAACACAACTAAAAAAAAAATTGAATATTTACTTTATGGATATCATCATCTGCCTGCCATTTTCCCATTTTACTTGTGGTCGGCGCAACACGTTTTCTTCTTCCATACCGTCCTGTCCCCCGTCATTTATGATGCCCCTGCGCGTCACCTGTGGGGTACGCCCTAACCCTATCGCGCATTACATTCATAGTTAACATGTTGCAGGTGATTAGGCAAATATTTAAGTCAGCCGCCAGCCTGACACCAACCCTCCTTGGAAATGCTATTGCGGGTAGATTACCCGCCCTACTTTATTAACATGACGGCAAATATAGTTGTAATTATAAAAGAAGAAAAAAAAAAAAAAAAAAAAAAGTTGTAATTATAAAAGAAGAAGGCACACTGCACTCCAAATATACCTTACTATTGGATTAAGGTCAGGGGGACAAAGCCTAAAGCAAAAGAAAACCCACCAAAATGATCAATATCAACAATATACCACATCCACGCAACCTCATTCACTGCTCCGGACCGGCGCGCCCAACCGATTTGTTCGTGCTTTGATCTTCGGCGCGATTTATCGACATTATTTTTAACGCCGATGCCCATCACTACGGCTTGAGTGATAGACTCGGCACTGAACTTATTGCCGGCGTATTATTTACAAGTAAATTGGGTTTTGTATAAAGCGTTCCTATTTGTGTATGTGATTATGGAGATGTGTTTGTTTTGTATTAGAATGAGGTGATTATTCATCCTCATAATTCATTTTCAGACTTTTCATGTTCCCACTGCTGGGACACAGGCCTCCTCCTCTGTAAGTGAGTGCGATTTGGTAGATGTCACATATCTACGAAGTTTTGGTTTTAGGACATGCCAGTTTCCTCACGATGTTTTCCATCACCGTTACGGGTTATTGGATGATTCACACGAATTGAACTAGCACAAAATGTGCGAATTGACATTGTTTAATTATATGATTTTGATTCGCACGAAGTAGAAGCTGACTGTCACCCACATAATTTGGGATGCCCTCCTCAAGTCACCGAGACAAATAAATTTTGTTAAGAAGATTTTATCAAGAATCCAAAACTTTTCGATAAGTTCGTCAAGTCCTATTCTATATATGGACCTACACTATATATCCTATATGGCCTCGACTCCAAAGAAAAGTAGAAGAAACAGATCATCCAATAACCCACCGTTACGACCATTAATTAGTATTAGAAATTTATTATAATCCATTCCTATTCCAATTATTGGGTTCCTTCAATGTTTTCCTATTTTAGCCGATTTAAACAAATATCACCTTATGCCAATATGTCGGTTTATGCAACATGTCTTATTCTTCCATAAATTTAAATTTATTCATCATCTCAGTAATCCCTTCCTTTCTAGCGATCTACCTTCCAAAAAAACACATTTCTTTAATCTTTCCCTATTTTCATGACCATCGCACATTGAGTATGAATGCGGTGGAACTTTCCTCACGACACTTTACTTGTTTATCTGCATTACATATCCATATATCATAACAACCGATTTCTGCACAATGATCTGATATTGTCAAGGAATTAAATTATATTGATTAGGAAGTAGATATTAGGGTAAGGTAAATTTGTGTAATCAATTCTGCTTTGCACAATTTAATGTAAATGCCTCCTGTCTCATAAACCGGAACAAAAAACAACCATACACGACCATATTCGTACAAATATACGACCGGATACAAAAACTTCCAGACCAATATCTAATAAAATGCACAGATAAATTCATAACTCAACAATACAATACGTATTCTCCCAGTGACATCCAAGTACATACAAATTACAAATCACTGAACAATAACTCTGTACGTCTGCTCACGACCTGAATATTAAGACGGGTTATAGTATCATAAATATCGTTTAAAGTTATTGTGATCGTCATCGATGAGTGTAATGTCGCATCACTTAAGATTGACGGATTGGTGTGTCTTTGTTTACTTTACCTTAATACGCAGTTGATATTTTATAGAGGAAATAATATGTTTGAAGATCGTGTGAAAATCATGAGTCATGTTTGTATAACAAAAGAAGTGATATACCAAAATGATATTTGGACGCTCGAAAACGGGATGGTTCAATGTTATCACTTCCTATCATATTATCATCCTCCCTTTGATGGTATAACTGTTAAAAGCTTGGAAAAAGATTCATACTACTTAAGACTTTCTCTCGGTGTCGTAATCTTTCAGACGATGTGACAACCATTTAATATACTTTCAACAACAGAAAGACTAGTGCAGGGGCAGCAGTTGTTAATCTTCGAGTTGGTCTCGGTTTTTCTTCTCAGAGCTAAACATAGTTTAAACAAGTATAATTTAGTATTAGTAGACAGCCTAAAATTTCAAAGTCAAGCTTCAAGCTTCAAGCTACCCATAGTGACACCTTCTTAAACTTTCTGTGCTGTTGTCTACCAAATGGTGGTTCCATTTCACCTTAACCTATTCTCAACCCGAATCAGCTGACATCCAATAAATACCTTCTTCGCAACCTTCGGCACTAAACAGACGTCAATATTCCTCGCACAGTGATCACAGCGTGTACGCCACGATTACGCCACGCGTTTATCAATCTTGAAGGACCGGCCATCTTGCTACAACGTGCTATCATTTTCCATTCCCATTGCAATCACTACCTGTCTCTTTATATTTTGTCATTTTACATTATAAGCCTAGTGTTCTACTTACAATACAATTAATGTAATAATAATACAGCTATATTGTGTTTTAATTTTCCAGATGTTTTGATAACCATGCAACAGACTACAAATCGACAGGATTTCAGCAGACGTAATACAAGAAGACAATGTTGTAGGTTTAGTTTTAGATCTACAGTCAACCTTTAGCTTCCACCAACAACCTTTGGACCTACCTAGGCAAGTCTGTTTTTTTTAATTGATCCCATGATATTCCGATAGCGTAAGTCATTGACTGACAGAAAGTCACTTGGATTGAGGCCCTTAAATCTTCTTGATATCATCATCAGCCTTTTAATGTTCCCACTGCTGGGACAAAGGCCTCCTCTCTGTGAGAGGAAATGTGCCTCAATCCACCACGCGGGCTCATTGCGTGTTGGTGGATGTCACCTGTCTTCGAATGTTTGGTTTAGAGGACATGCCGGTTTCCTCACGATGTTTTCCTTCACCGTTTTGAGAGCAGTGGTGATAATATAATTTACACAAAGTAAAGTGCCTGCCTGGGTTCAAACTCACGACCACGATGACTTGTAAGTCGCGCCGATTACCACTGGGCCGTCAGTGCTCTCTGACGGTTTTATTAGCGACAAATCTTTTTGATATGTCGCTAATAAAACCATCGATTCACCTCAACCTACTTTCAGCCTCGATCAGCTGACATCTAATAAATCCCTTCTTCTAGACCTTCGCCAGTAATCAGACGTCAATATTCCTCGCACAGTGATTGCAGCGTGTACTACACGATTACGCCACGCGTATACCAATCTTGAAGGATCGGCCATCTTGCTACAACGTGCTATCATTTTCCGTTCCCATTGCAAGCGGTCGTATATAAACACCTCACGCAGTGATTTGCAGCTCAACTAGTGGGACACACGGGCTGGAGGGATGTGCGAAGATGTTTTTGCTAGGCTCTGCTTTTCTTTTCTCGACAGAACTTTCTCCAAGTTTTAAGCGATCTTAATTTTCGTCTTTCCCTATAAAGGAAGCTTAGAAAATGATCTGCTCTATAGAAAATTACTGTTGTCATAAAAAATAATATTTCTGGGAACTTTGGGCACTAGTTTTTTCAAGTGTGGGTCAAATCCAAAACCACTTGAAAAAAAGTGCTTGTGTAGCTCTACAATTGTCTAATTTTTAGAAATTACAAGGTGATATTATTATTTTGAAAGGGAAGTCGGTATTGTTCTAGATAATAAAAATTATGAAAATAATATACTATTTCAAGGATTCTCTTATGATAAGGGTTCAAACAAAATGCAATCTAATTCTTGATTCTTCTCCAATATTGCAGACATACCTTTATGTAATGAAATTAAGTACCTATTTAAAAATGAAGAATTTTCAAATTTAATTCTCTCAGGCGCCAAACTGGCGCTTTTGGCGCTAATACATACATAATATTGTATAAGAATTATACCTACGATAAATTAACACAAAACAGCAATCACCTAAAAACTTTCTACATAAATCTCAAAGACAGACAGCGTAACGCAACTCCTTCAACATGTTTACAACAAGACATTTAGTATTTTTCCACTGCTTCCAATTTTAAGTTCACCCATTTGCATTCTGTCCATCCGTATGTCCCGTCCGTTTTCATCAACGGCAAGTCAAATAAACCAAAGGAACGGGCCTAGCATATAAAGGGCTGGCATGTCACAGCTATGCCTAATGAACTATTTGAATGTGGGCCTTATTGGCCGCGGATAAATAAAGAAATAAATGTGAAGTACGCGCCGTGCGCTCGCGCAAGCTAATCTGCTGTTTAAGGCCGTATTCATAGTGTGGTTCTGTTTTTTGAGTGTTGAGTAACTTTTTTTGAAACATTTTTATCTAATTTTATACATCAATAATATGTTTCATTTAGTATTGCATTTTAATTCTAATCATCTCCAGTAAATCATTGCTATATACAGCAGTTAAAATCCTATAACCAGCCAAATCTGATTGAAATTCGTCGCTGCTGATTAAAAAAAAGCCCGAAGAAGCTACCACCTAACTGAGCTTTAAAATATAAAATTGCTTGTACACATGTTCGAAACATTCAATTAAGACGGTACCCTGACCAAAAAATCGGCATGAGATATGAGCGTTCCTATTGGTCTAGCGGCACTGGTGGCGCATGAATTACTGTAGTGAATACGCCCAGATTTTAGAATAAAATCTTTATAAAATCGAATTTTGGTCTTTTGAAAAAAATAATTCTACAAAAATGTTCGTTATTTAATTGTCTATCCATTAGTGTTAGTACAAAAAATAATCAATGAACACTTTACGAGGAGATGCATAATATCAATAATTATTTCTCATTTTTATGTTTTTTTGGAAGTAGATTAGTGAAATATATACAACATTTAAAAAAAAACTAAATCTACCATTTTAGAATCAATATTATGTAGAAATTTAATGTATTTTTATTAATTGATATTTCTTTTTAAATAACGAGTAGATAGCTCCTAAAAACAGCACAAAAATCGGCTTGCGCGGCGTTTTGCTCGGGGAACCGCCTTAACTATGAACACTACACAATCCCACAAAAAAATTAAACCATACCTATACAAAATGAACCAACCCAACCCAATTGACAGACAAACAATAACTAAAATTATCATCCCTTGGAGGTTCACACTGACAAGTTGTTGACGTCACAAAATGGTACGACTCAGTCAACAGTCGGCCCAGGGTTGAGAATGTTCAGATCCGATGACAGATGCGGGTCACTAAGTTAAATGTTTGAATTTAGAACGGTTTCATGTTTATTTTTAATTTTATTTTGTGACAGTTTGACCCTTTTGCATGTGATGATATCTTGTTTATTTTCAACCAGCTTTTCAGACTTAAATTCGCTTGATACAAGCACGTAAGTTTTGACAGGTTAAAATGGAAGGCTAATGATTTATGATTTTTCACATAAAGGACATCAATCGTCTCTAATTACAAACGTCTCTTCAGTGACAAATAAACATTTTTCTTTCTTCTATTTGCTTTAAAAAAATGTAATTTAGAGTGACATAAAAATATAGCGCCGTCATAATACTAACAGTAAACTTATGATTTACGTCGCTTTTATACAGCTATTATCTTTCACAGTTTTTAATAGCGTCGCTTCGCTAAGCACCACTTAAATTCACGTACGTGGTCACACCGCCGTTAGTACCAAGCTGCTCAGTGCCAACATTACCTGGAACACTTAAAACTACTTTTCATCTCCTAAAACAAAGAGTCGTAAAACACAGCACTTCTTGAAAAATAAGGATAAAGACACCCAGACTTTTCAGGCGACAGTAATTGCAACAGACAGGCAGCACTATGAATAGACCGCGTTGCGAGAAGTGGGCTTCACGTTTGATTGAATGTGAAAATTATACAGCTGGTCGCGGCGACGACGCGCCGGTGTGGAGTGCTCTTTATGTTACCAAGTTTTCCCATAGGAATAGTCGGGAATCGCACTATGTTTGAATGTCAAATTAACATGTTTGAGAATATTTTAAGATATTAATGTTGTTTTATAAATACTGGGAATTTAAATCGCGAAACTGCATATTGTGAAAGGTAAACGCTTTGTATTGTCAACAAGATAAATGATCGTCTGAGTTGGCAACACTACCTGTATTACATTAATTTTACGCAATGCACTGCCATTTGCCACTCTACAATAATTTAAAGATAAAACAAGGGGCAATGATTGAGTAAATAGGTAGTAATTTGTCAATGACTGACCACAGCAGTAAATTGATAAATTCTAAGCTAAGGACCACTCATGAGGTTGTGGTTCCGTACATGTCAAGCTAATAAAACTCTGTTAGGTATGTGACTTTGAGGGATTCCGGTTCCGGTGTTTACTTACGTCAGTCACTTTGCAAAACGCTTCCCTGTTTTAAATAAAAAGTGTACGGATTTATTAAGTTCTACTTACAAAAGTGCCATTCTGAAGGTGGATTTGTGTTATTGTGCATTGAATCACAACAGAAAACAACAAGAATACGAAGTAAGAAGCATTAAAACATCTCGCCGAAATTGAGGTTATCTGTCAAAACAGCATACCAGAAAGAAACAGTATAGAATTTGTTACAATACCAACCTAATAAAAATTCAAAAGTTTGCGTTCGGAAACATAACAAAATTTACTGTGCTGCGTTTTGTTACTGCACGATGTCTGCACAATTGTCACCTGAGATGTCACTGCTTTTGTCTAAAATGACAGACCAACTCAATGTTCAAACGAACACAATAACAGAAAATATTACCACAGCTATACTACAGAAGGTCGACGAAAAAATTAAACCTATTATAGAAGAAAATGGGAAACTGAAAAACGAAATTGAGAAACTAAACAGAAAAATTGAAATCCTTGAGATGAATGGAAGGAGGAACAACGTAATAATCCATGGGGTCCCAGAATTGAAGGACGAAAAGCAGGAAGATTTAATAACCTTGGTAACATCTACACTAACGGATATAGAGGTTCAGCTTAACCAAGGAGAAATCGATAGAGTCCAGAGACTGGGCAAAAAAGGAAATAAAGACGGTAAGATAAGACCAATTCTTCTTGCTTCCACGAACCTCGGCAAAAAGATCCAGATTCTGAAAAACAAAAAGAAAATGAAACCCAATACTTATATTACACATGATTTACCCAAGGAAACCTATTTAAAGAATAAAGAAAACAGCAACAAGGGGAGAAATGGAAATGAAAAAGAAAAAGGAAAAGACCTGAAACTCCAAGTCCCAAGAGCGAGAATGGTAGCACTAAAAACGACCCAAAAATGAAGAAACTGGATGCATTTCAGTACCTACGAGGGCGATCAATCTCGTTCTCGGACCAGGCATCAAACAGAAATTAGAGACCAAGCACCACGAACCGGACAATCACAGCAACATGAGAAACACTTAACAACAAAATGTCTCCCAGCACGGCTGGTCCCCGCGGGAGAACTAGACCACCACCCTCTAACTAAAAGATGTGAAGTATTTAACATTGCAACACTAAACACGAGAACTCTTAGGACACCTGAAAGCTTGATGGAATTAAACAAGGCTCTCGAAGATATAAAATGCGACATACTGGGTATAAGTGAAATGAGAAGACTAGGCGAAAAAATTGAAGAATATACAGATTATATCCTATATCAAAAAGGTGAAACGGCCGGCCAGAGAGGAGTAGGGTTTTTGATTAAAATGTACCTAAAACAACATATACAAGAATTTATTGGACTTTCAGACAGGTTAGCAGTACTTAACATTAAACTGCCGGGCTATAAAAAACTTTGGTCAATTATACAAGTATATGCCCCAACTGAGCAAGCTGAATTGTCAGTGTTAGAGTCGTTCTATGAAGAGATGTCATTAGCAATAAAAAACAACTTAGATAAATTTATTATCCTAATGGGGGATTTTAATGCACAAGTGGGGTATAGAAAGAATAACGAAGAATATGTCCTTGGAAAATTCGATCATGGTAAGAGAAGTTGCAATGGCCAGAAACTTGTTGAATTTCTTATGGAACATAATTTAACTCTACTGAATTCAATTTTCAAGAAAAATAACAAAAACAAATGGACTTGGATTTCCCCTGATGGATCATACAAAAACGAAATCGACTATATAATAAGCAATCATCCCAAAGCATTTACAGACACTGCCGTTATAAGTAAGCTAAACTTTAACACAAACCACCGCATGATACGCTGCTCCTTAAGAAAGTGCCCCATTAAAACCTCAAGAAAACACATAAATACCAACCGATTTGAAGACCAACCAAAAAAGTACACCAAGTACGCTGAAGAAACAAAAAATATTACATCGAAGGATTTAACAGTGACACAGAAATATGATTTACTAGAGAAAAAAATACAAAACCATCTGATTTCAAACAGGAAAGAAAAAAGTAAAAAATATCAACTTAGCGACCAAACTTTACAAATGATAAGCGAAAGGAAAGAACTGATAAAGAACCAAATAAAAAAAGAAAACTTAAAATTAATAACAGACACAAATAAAAAATTAAAGTTAGCATAAGAAGGGACCGTAAAATCAAAAGACTACAAACCCTAGAATACCATATACAAAAAACAGGTGGTGTCAAAAAAGCACTAAAGGAACTACGGGAGGCAGGTGAAGAATGGATACCTAAACTTAAAAGGAGGTCAAAGATCACTACACAAAGGAAGAGCATCAGTGAATTAGCAACAGACTTCTACCGTCAATTATATGCTAAACATACACCAAACATAGCAAGAAAAAGACATACCGAATCAATATTTGAAACCACTCTAGAAACCGTACCTTCAATTTTACCAGAAGAGGTAGAGAAAGCAATAAGAAGTCAAAAGGTGGGCAAATCTCCTGGACCAGACAGAATCACAAATGAGCTGCTGCAGGGTTCAATAGAAGAACTGATACCCATTCTAACTCAAATATTTAACGAGATTCTGAAGAGCGGTGATATTCCTGAAAGATGGGCTAAATCACACATCATCTTAATACACAAAAAAGGCGATAAAGAGGACATTGAAAATTATAGACCAATTAGCTTAATGTCAAATGTGTACAAGATATTTGCAAAGGTCATACTGGATAGAATGAGCCCAATGTTGGATGAACAACAGCCGGTTGAACAGGCAGGTTTCAGAAAAGGGTATTCGACTATTGACCATATCCATACAGTCAAACAGGTCATTGAAAAATATAAAGAATATAATAAAAAGATATATATTGCCTTCATTGACTACGCTAAGGCTTTCGATAGTTTAAGTCACGAATACATATGGGAAACTCTAAAGCAACAAGGAATTCCAGCAGCATACATCAACATCATTCAAACCATTTATGCCAACAGCAAGGCTAGAATTCAATTGGAATCTCTGGGAAACGAATTCCACATAGAAAGAGGTGTGAGGCAAGGTGACCCACTATCTCCAAAATTGTTTTCTGCCGTTCTGGAAAACATCTTTCGCAATTTGAACTGGGAAAAGTTTGGTCTGAACATAAATGGTTTGAAAATGAACCACCTCAGATTTGCCGACGACTTAGTATTATTCGAAGAAAGCCCAGAAAACTTGCAAATGATGATAAAAAGTCTGAGCGAAGAAAGTGAGAAAATTGGGCTCAAAATGAATTACAGCAAGACAAAACTAATGACTAACTCGTTGAAAGTAGATATAAAAATAAAGGATGAAGCTTTGGCTTATGTAGAGGACTACATATACCTTGGTCAAGTCATCTCTACCAAAGACCAAATTAGTCAGGAAATTAATATGAGGATTGCAATTGGTTGGAAAAAGTACTGGTCTCTCAAGGAGATAATGAAGTCTAAAGACCTAGGCATGACTTTGAAAAGAAAGACTTTCAACTCATGTATACTCCCATGTTTAACATATGGGTGTGAGACATGGGCACTCACCAAATCGCTCAGAGAAAAGCTTGCCAAATGTCAAAGAGCAATGGAGAGAAGTATGGTAGGCTCAAAGAGACAGGATAGAATAAGAAACACAGATCTCCGGGCCAAAACAAAGCTGACCGACATTCTAACGAGAATAGACCAACAAAAGTGGAGGTGGACAGGCCACATGATGCGAGACACTAAAGGCAAGTGGAGTAAGATAGTGACAGAGTGATATCCAAGGGATGGCAAAAGAAATCGGGGAAGACAGCTTACCCGATGGGAGGAGGAAATAAAGCTGACAACAGGTCCAAACTGGAAGAGGGTACCCCAAGACAGACGACAATGGAAACAGTTAGAGGAGGCCTATGCCATGAGGCACACCGAAATTCGCGACATTTTGTGATTTTTGTTTTAACTATTATTTTAAATTTGCTTTGTCTAGTTTCGGAATAAAAGGCTTTATTATTATTATAGGTATGTGACTCCACCTATAAAACTAGATACTGTAATTCAAAAAAAAAATACACTCTAAAAACAAACGCCTTCGGACCGCACCTTTTAGGTCTTGCACGGAGTTCTTTTTTTACATTTTGCAAACGCCATGTTGTTTCGTCGTTCATCGACATCGTGCTTCACTGTCGACCACATCATCGCTTAACAATCATCAGGCGAGATAGTGGTCAAACGCAAGCCTACCACAAATTTAAATAAAAATCGGCCAAGTGCGAGTCGGACTCGCGCACGAAGGGTTCCGTACTTGGTAAATTGCGGTTTACTATTTATGACGTATTAAAAAAAAACTACTTACTAGATCTCGTCCAAACTAATTTTCGGTGGAAGTTTACATGGTAATGTACATCATATATTTTTTTTTGTTTTATCATTCTTTTATTTTAGAAGTTATAGGGGAGGGACACACATTTTACCACTTTGAAAGTGTCTCTCGCGCAAACTATTCAGTTTAGAAAAAAAATATATTAGAAACCTCAATATCATTTTTGAAGACCTATCCACAGATACCCCACACGTATGGGTTTGATGAAAAAACATATGGACGGACAGACAGACATGACGAAAAGGTTGAACCATAAAGGTTCCGTTTTTTGCCATTTGGCTACGGAACCCTAAAAAACGGGTACCAAACACACACACTCACAAACTATCGCCTTTATAATATTACTATGATATAGCTCACCAAAATTATCGTCAAATATCAATACAGATTTTAAAAACCTCGCACAACGTGGCTGCCAATTCCAAGTAACCGAGAGATAACCACCTAATTCCCAACAATTCCTACGGCGGCAAACGTCGGTCAGTAACTAAACCTGTAACTGGAAACTAACTAATATAAATACGCAGCGGCTGTTACAATAAACGAGCGATGTCTCGGTTTATGTCCGATGTTAAATCCGTTGATTTTAACTGCAGTTTTATGGACTACTCGTGTTGATTCGGCGTCAAATTACACGGGGTCGGACGCACTGGGCGATTGTTGGCCATCTTGATTTTAAGGACGGTGTGTTTTCTTTTTTTTATTATTTTATTAACAGACTAGGTACACTAGATATGGATGAAAGAGTACTTCTGTTACAGGTATGTCCATACTTAAAAGAAGATCTATACAACAATCTTGTTAAACTTGATGACGAAATAAATAAATTTTGAATCAGATTTAGAATTTAGATGGGACAATTATTGCTTGGAGATGTAGAAAGCTTTTATGGATACTAGTTGTTTCCGTGGGTTTTCTCGTATGTTTATAGCAGTTTCACAATGAATCCTAGAGCCATACAAAAAGAAAAGCTAAATGCTAAATCAGATGCTGATGAGAATGGGCAATTAATTAACAGCCATCGGTATATTTTGTGGAATTATCTTAACAAGAAAAAAGAAAACCAAGAACTAGAAGTGGTAGCTAAGGAAAAAGAGCTCTTGATATCCTATTGTAATTTGTTGAAAGTTTGTGTGTCCTTCACGCAAAAACTACTGAACGGATTTTAATAAAACTTGAATATAGCTGATAGGTACATCATAAAAACAGATAAAGAAAGAAAAAAAAGAAAATATTTATTTGTGACCCGCACAGGAGACGCGAGAGATAAGCGCAAAATCACACACATGTTATAATTCATGAAAATATAGTTTATTATTTCTCGCCAGTGGAGCCGCGGGTTGCAGCTAATATTACATCTTAATGTCGTTATGACCGAACTATCAGTAACAACCCGTAGTCTTCAAGCTATTCATCAAATCTTTGGCCTTTACCTCAAGAGTGATTCTCCTAAAGCTTGTACCAAGAACAGTTCGGTAGATGTCTCAGCCTGATGATGAAGTAGGTGAAGTGAGTTGTAATTCTGTCCAATGCCAATGATTGATAGCTAACTTCGAGTTCTCTTCACCTGAGTCCTCACGTAGATTTTTTGTACAGAATAGCACAACAGAAAGATACCAAGATAATTTGACAACTCAAACAATATCACTCCGTGTGTACAATCAAATCGGTCGCTAACAATAAAATCCCGGAGTTGCGCGCGTGCACAGGCGCGTTTTATCGGCGCATAAACCCGTCAGTGCGGACGCAACTCGCTAATTTATTTTATTGTCATTTAAAACTTTAATTTATGGATGTTTACTAATGTGTTTGACACGATGAGTGTGTGTGCCTTGTGGGCTTTAAAATTTTAGGAAGTCTAGGAATTTTACGTCGTTATTGTTGAATTTCCCAGCATTTTACAACACTGGCATTCAGAGATGACATAAATGATGGGGAATACAGCTTTGCATTGAGCGTATAATTTTAAAAGTAATCCGATTCCAGTGCCACTCAATAGTTTTCTGAAAGCGAACGTTATTTTCGCCGTCTTCAAAAACATTGCAGAATGCAAGCATTTAACATATTGCATAGTTTAAAATAATCCATGGGACTATCTCATAGTACATCATTGCCTCTATCTATTAGGCAATACACCATACCAAAGCCACTTAGAAAAATTACAGCCCAATAAATTCACATCAACTAAAACCCAAAAACTATCTTAGTACTCAGCGTTTCTTATCAAAAGTGCTCACAACGAGTATAAACGGAGACCACCATCACACTTCACAAACTCCACACACACTCGTAAAAAGAGCATATCTCACAAATTAATCCGAACCATAATTCAAAGACGTAAAATTTCGCATTTAAAAGTAATAAAATCACTGAGATCTGAGAAGTAATAAAGCGTTCAAGTACAGAAGATTGTGAACATTACATACATATCTTTATCGGCGACTTCGCTCTTTCATTACACGCAGGTGAGCTCTTAACGCAAATTGACGCGCCATCTAGTTTTGGTGTGAGAGAATTAAAGAGTTGGCTGGGTGATTAGTTTGGTTTGATTGTAAATTCTAAATGAAGCTCAAGAATATTCATTAATTTAAGTCACAGTGGGCAACGGAAAATCCAATAATTAATTATGGAGTTTTCAACGTTTGGTAAAGTCTTCTTCAGACATAATATCAAAATCTTATTGAGTACACTCACATAACATTGTTTTTATCTACTTAGTAATCTTATTATGGTTATCATGTCTTTAAAACCCCCAAAAATAATATGAAAACTAATATCAAAGGACCAAGCTGAAAAAGGAAAACTTTGCATTTGAATAAAGGAATTGAACGTCGTCGAACAATATCGAATCCTCGAAAATTATCTAACACACCTTCTCAACTAACTCCAAACTCACTTCAGCTTCTCAAACTCGTCGATCCTATCCGATTAAAACTGCAAGATAACAATCATTATTACCAAATGTTACAAGATTCGAGTCCTATCTCCTAACGGGCCTATTACACAACGTTTCTCAACGGGTCGGATAATCAGCCCGTTCCCATTCGGGCCGGCTCTTAGGGGCCCAATAATCGAGTGGGCAACTCGTCGGAGCCTACGTTTTGTGAATTTTTACTGACGGACCTCCGTGGCCAGCCGGCAGGTTGTCGATAGAGATTTGGTTCAATGTTTATAGTGGTACAATGAATATTGATTGCTTGCATCCTTGTTAGGTTAGGAAAATTCCGTTGGAGTTTGCATAGGTTGTTTGTCGTTGGATTTTTTGTGGTAGACCTCTACGTTTATAATAAAGGTAAAATTTGTTTCGGGACACGTATTTTAAGCCTCTGCTCCTGATCAGCTCTACTCAAAATGAAGTTTGTAAACAAAGATTTCACCTCATAAAACTTCTTTGCTAAACAGCTGTATGATGCTTTCACAGATCACTGAACCAAGATACTTTAAATTTCGACCATGAGGATGCATCACTTGGCGTTTGAACAGATAATTACCAACATTTGAAATCATCGCAACGTCACTGGCTCTGCTGCTAAGAAACAATAAAAGGTTCGTGATATAACTCACAATAACATGCATCCATTCAATATAACAATTTATAACCACTAACAGGATACCACGACGTCAATCAATGATATATAGCGGTTGTTTCCGATGTCCCAAATAGCAGTACTACCTGCCTAAAATAACAATCAAAATAACATTAGCTAATTAACAAGCGTAGTTTTAAAACTGCCCATATATTTTATAATTGTGCTCCTACAATCCGATGCCCGTCGTGAATACGAAACGTCGACCACCGGCCGTGGGTTGACACCGTGAATGCTAAGTACATGTTTTTTGCGTCACCTACAGCGATGTCGGTCCGTGATTGCAATTTATTTTCGTTTGCAACAGGGTTAGGTGGTCGGCGCATTTTTAGTACTACTTAATTTATAATTGGCTAAGAGGATAAAGCAAAAAAAAACAGTGTTAAATGTCGATTTTGAGGATAGGAGTGAAGGTTATCAGGAAAATCATAGCATTTATTTCAATTAAACCATTTACAGGTACTTATGTAGTTTTTGTCAAGCAGTCGGTTAGTATCTAATATTAATGAAAGTTGACGTTAGTTTTCTCGGGTGTAAAAATCTATCAAAAACATAACAACAGCAAATATCAACTTCCTCATCATCCTTACCCAACATAAGATCACATTAATGAGTAAGACAATCGTCATCTAAAACTGACTGATTCGCCTCTTTCGACATTCAAGGACCACACACAAATCATGATAATAACTGAGACCATAACAATTAAAGTCTCACAAACGACTCGAGTACTTTACGACACATAAGGCTGCAAACATTATTTGAAGATTTATGAGGAGTACGTGAAGATCATAGCATTAATTTAATGACAGGCGATTGACGTAGATCTACAGTATGGCATGGAAGATTTCTGGGTGCCCTATTTCAAATAGGACCTTGAAAAGCTGGAAGGCATTGCCAAGATGTTGTGAAAGTTAATACTAAAGCCAGTAGTCTGAATGCTTAACTGCACGTAATACAAACGAAATAGAAACAATGTAGAATGATGGTAATAGTAAAATATATAAAGTATCATAAACCAAATATGAAATAACATAGGAAGCGGATTCCAATAATAATAATAATAATGATTATTTTATCTCCACAAATTACATCAAGTACATACATTAAACACACATTATTACAAGCGATATATTGAAGTCAAATTCTAAAGGTCAGTACATTCTAATGCTAAGTTGAAGAAGTTTCATTACACGTATTATTATAATCGAATCTAGGACTCTTGCAACCACAATATAGATGTACAAAAATGAAGAAATTATATTAAAATTTTCAAAAGAACTTCTAACAACATGTTCCAGGATTCTCAGGAAGCACAACCTTAATTCTGGCACCGCCATACTCAATGAAGACCACACACGATCGGAAGAGATACCAATCTTAGCCCTGGCGGCTCCAGGGACCTCATTGTGAGAACTACGTGTTGATAATCCACGATCGTGTATGAAAATTATGAATGAGATTGATGAAGATAAAATTCTTCGGTTTATTATGTTCACGTTCGTCTTAGCAAATAGTTTTCATATACGTGTAATTTATGGGAGAAAGAAAGAACATACATGCAATAAAAAAATATTAGTTAATTTTGTTTAAGTTTTTTTAATGTTTACTGTATCGTGGGTGGCATTGCTTACCCGGTATCTGCAGTTAACTAAATAGCCTTGAAAATTTTAAATTTTGATCCTAGTTTTATAAAATAGACTTGCTAACAATATTTCCTGACGAATCCAGAAATAACGGGCAACACAAAAGTGTTACACAGAAGTTTACCTAGTAAACCCACATTGGTTTACTAAGTAAACAAAGTCAAAGTCAAAGTCAAATATATTTATTCAATTAGGCCAATAAACGGCACTTTTGAACGTCACATAAATTAAAATTAAAAATTAAAAGTAATAAAAAATAAATTTAAAAGTAATAAAAAAAAAAAAACATAGATAAAAAAAAAAAAAAAAAAAAATGATTCTACCGTGCATTCGGAAAGTAGATTGATATGGAGAAGAACGCACAAGAAACTCCATACTTACTCTTTTAAAAAAAAAAAATTGTTGTTTTACAATATTAACATACGTACATACATTAATATATGTGAGGACGATGCACCCAGAATAGCTCTACACGCAGGTATAAAGTATTAAAAAGCATTAACAGGAAAATTAATTAATTTGATAAGTAGGAACATGGTTCTCACATACTTACAAATATTACAAACATAGGTAAAATACCTAATTCAACAACAACGGAACAGTGTGTGAGTCAATTTCCTAAAAAAAAAAAAAAAATACAATGAATACAATAACTATGAATGGGAATATAAATTAACAAATTTGATTTTGTCTACACCAAAGATTGCCCTATGGAGCAGGACCAGCATGTTTCCAAGCATTCTTATCTTGAATATAATCATCTAATTTGTAATATGCTTGTTTACAAAGGGTGCTTTTAACTAAAGTTTTAAATTTACTTTCATTTAGTTTTAATATATCACAAGGTATTTTGTTATAGAATTTAACACAGTACCCCATGAAAGATGATTGTACTTTAGCTAGTCTGTAAGAAGGCTGATCTAACTTATCTTTATTTCTGGTATTACAATTGTGTCTATCACTGACTTTACTAAAGAGATGTATATTTTTCCTTACATACATAATATTTTCATAAATAAATTGGCAAGAAACTGTCATAATATTAATATTTTTAAACTTCTGTGTAATCCTTCAGGGAACACAAGCTTGATGTTGTATTTGTGCACTCTTCAATTTAGCAAAATATGGTATGAGTCCTTGACGACTTTCCAAAAAGGAGGAGGTTCTATGTTCGACTTGTTTGTGTATAATCACCGATTTTGCCCTCAATTGAGGACCGAATTTGAAAATTATCAATTTTTTTGTTTGAAAGAGTATGTTTCCAAATTGGTTTCGTTTTAATTTAGTGAAGATTTTATGAAGAACTTCGGAGATATACAACAGAAGTCTTCAATAAATGACGGCAAATCTCTCGGGATTTCTACAATCGCATGTCTGTTTAATGTTTATACCATTTCATAACATAACATCACGCCAGTAGCGACGTTCTAAAGTAGTACGCAGATACGCGGTTATGTTTAAGTTTCATGAAATTTGGGCAATCTATACTGGCATTATAGGTACTTTACTAAAGATGCCTATTAAGTACAACTAAAATTGAAAAATAAAAAAACTTTTCACCAAAAAATACTACCGACTTCTTTTCGGTGTCTTTGGTAGGTACCAATACCATTTTTTTTCTTTATGGACATCAAATTTCAAAAAGAAAGTTATTTTTCACTTTGTAGTGTTTTTATTTGGAAGTTGGTAGTACTTTTTTTGTAAAAATGTGTTTTTTTTTACATTTGGTGTCTTAAACTAAGGTCTTGACTTGACTTTTGATTGCGTTCTGTCTCATTTTCTGTAACGCCCATGCCTTTCAAACCATATTTGCAAGCATACATATAATTGCTGCCAATCCACCAGTTATGATGAATACCAGCCTCCTCCACCCACATAAAACCATAGGGTGGTCCGTACCATACACAGTGCAAATCAAAAACATTCATAATATGATAGCATACGCTCCGTAGCATAAATCACGGATAAAACAATGGGTATAGATACCGGCGAAGCTATAAAGATGGCAGATAAAGTGATCGCCCGCCCCCTACCGGCGGTCGCTTCCATCAATCATTATAATAGATGTGGTGTATCCTGCAAGGAGGGTAAAGGATTGGTCGATGTTCATTGAGGAGTTCGCTGTTTGTTGATCTTTCTTAGTACAGAGTGTCGATGTGTTCATTGTGTGTTGGTTAGCGAGTGCTGTTACCATTAGTAGTGTTAAGACAATCAATTTGTGTAACAGATGCAACATATTTGTCTGCAACTTCCAAGTAATTGATTTCCTTGGTGATATCAGTATGGTGTGGTGGTGAATCCATCAGTCCACGAAATGTATTTGTAAACACAAGATGGTTTATTGTTTGGACATACAACGTTGTTATACCTATTGAGTCTTTTATAACAATCAAAAAACAAGTTGCTTAGTAAAATACACCTTCTAGTACATAAAGGAAAAATATAATATGTTATTGCAATCCTTAATTTGGTGACCTTTCCTTTGGTGTTTCACACTTCAACCCTTTCAGGCCATATTCTAGATATAATATTGTTTTCCAAGACGTCAATGGACTTCATCCAACAGAATCCCCTCACAATATAATAGCTATTACCTTAAATCTCTTCTCGAGTAAGATACCGTCAAATAAACCAAATAGCAGGTCTTATCGTGGACTAACTACAGGTCTGGTAGCAACTACATCACGTTTCTCATTCTATTGAGTTGAGATAGATATTTTACCCCGACAAGCCTCGGGCGACGACAGGGTTCGTCACTTCGTGAACAATTTAGATTAGGATTGGAGACGGTTATTTTCGTTTTGACTTTTTGAGATCAGAATTGTGTTGGAGTTAGGATTTCTTACTTATCATGTAAACTTGGTCGATAGCAAGTTTCTACCTTGGCAAAACACATCGGTTCTGTTTAAATCGTTTAGCATGTTAAACGATTACATGGTTTGCATTAACTTTATTACCCATTACATTTTGCAATTGTTAGTAATATGTTACATAAATAAAACCAAGGGCTAGAAATACAGCAGAGCAATCGGTAAACAAAATAATATTGTTGATATATTGGTGTTGATTACATTTTATGACGTGATGTCATTCAATTCATGATGCAGGGGTATCGTAATGGTGGTTTTATACTAATTATATGAACGTCATTTGCCATCTCAGTATTTTTTCAACATCATCACATGAACAAAATAAAAATTCAATCATTCAATTAATGATGCAAGGACTTCATAAATATAAGCTTCATTCATCATCGTCACCCTAGTTCAGGATGTCTTTAAACACACACCCACGGAACTTGCCACTTACAAGCCGGCAAATATCACAAAGCACGTAAGTGACACATTATACTCTGTAATAAATACAATCCGATTCAATTTAGCATATTATCTGTGGTCAAAGGCGCCGCCCCCTCTGCGAGCTGACCCCCGGATCAAAGGACCCCGACGACGGTCAATGAAATGATTGTGCTCTTAACTTGTGATGTAACAAGTGTGATTTTTATTAAACTTTGAAGAGGATGTTTTGCAAGTCAATTGTTTTTTGAGGAGGATGTGGTGTGTAGTGTAAGGACGACAAGATATGAGCATATGTTCTTTGTTATATACTACTAGACTTAATTAAATAATCTATTATTTGTCTAGAATTGTTATAATCTTATAAATATACTTTAGGCAGTGGTGTACCTATAGTATAACCACCTTTCACCAATAGGGATGTTGCCTGGGTAGACAAATGATAATTCTATTTAGTCCGTCAGTGATATTATCAAATAATATTGGACACGTATTTTTTGCATTACGAAATTAAAATACATTTTAAAAGTGAAAGCGCATCAAAGTTCAAGTGGGGGCTTGTGACGTCACTAAGGCAGTATTAAGACGGTACCCTGACCAAAAAATCGGCATGAGATATGAGCATTCCTATTGGTCTAGCGGCACTGGTGGCGCATGAATTACAGTAGTGAATACGCTCAGATTTTAGAATAAAATCTTTATAAAATCTAATTTTGGTCTTTTGAAACAAATAATTCTACAAAAATGTTCGTTATTAAATTGTCTATCCATTAGTGTTAGTACAAAAAATAATTAATGAACACTTTACGAGGAGATGCATAATATCAATAATTATTTCTCATTTTTATGTTTTTTTGGAACGAGTTTAGTGAAATATATACAACATTAAAAAAAAAACTAAATCTACCATTTTTGAATCAATATTATGTAGAATTATAATGTATTTTTATTAATTGATATTTCTTTTTAAATAACGAGTAGATAGCTCCTAAAAACAGCACACAAAACGGCTTACGCGGCGTTTTGCTCGGGGTACCGCCTTAAGTGTACTAGCGGCGTAACGTTCACGATATTTCAACGCATTATATCGTCGTCACTTTATGTTTACGTGTCATAAGAAAAAATTACGTGTCTAATATTTTTTATTAATCTAGCTGGCTGACGGACAAAAATCGAATTTTCAGTAAACTACCCACCCTATTATGTTTCAATTCACAAGGGTGTATATAATAGAAGTCAAGCCCATTGACTTAAGCTGGTCAAAAATCCATACCCCGGGTTCCTACTGAGAAATTTCAAATAGAAAAACCCAATAAAACTTTTCCTGAACCAGAAATCGAACTCGCAGTAGATAATAGTGGTGTGAACCAACGAGGCAGTCAGACAGTTTTAATAATATATACATAAAAGGGCGAAAACACGTACATCATTTATAAATATTCAACTTAAAGTTATTATTTACAATCTAATAATGTTTCTAAAAATTCTGCTGCTCTCAAAGGTGACTAAAAGCCCATAGAAGACGGATAGCAATCCAGATAACACCCTTATAAGTGACCCAACCGACCCCATGATCTACAGCTCATCCCTCGCCGGGTCGGATAGCGATGACCCCCAGATTATTGGAAACGTTAATACAAATAATTTATTGCGTCTTATCAGTGGCGTGAATTTTATCTGCTTTTGGTTTATAGGTTCTTCAAGTGTCAGGAAGATTGGATGATGATATGCTGAGTGTAAAGGTAATGATGATAAAGTTGTAATATTTTCAGTATCTTCTTACTTTCTTTCTTTGTTTCTTCTTTATTTATTCATTCTTACTATGCTATCCTACACTATTTCTTATCCTGTTTCCTATACTTTAATTTGAAGTATTTTTTTGGGAATTATTTTTATTATCCATCACGTCTCAATGGCATAACGAATTTTAATGAAACTTGACACATGAGTAAACCATGACCTGGATAGGATATATAACATATTTTATCCGATGACATTGATATAAGATAGTGATGACCTCAGATTATAAAATGGAAACGTTAATCACTTAATAGGTGTTATCAGCAGCTTGGATTTTAACTGCTTTTGTTTTAAACACTCTTCGATTGACAGGTGGATTTGACGATCCATCTCTGAGTGTTATAGGAATGGTGAATAGTGTATTATAGTTTCGTCTAACTTATTAAATAGATAACAATAAAAAAACGAATTAATAAATCATTTTCAATGGCTAATTCTAATTGCAGTCCGAGACTCCTCCTTGCCTTGAAAGGCTTTTTAAGCCGCTAGTCTCGTCTGTCCTTTGTAGACTTTTGGCAGTCGTTACGTATACCAATTTAATCAACGATACGTATATTTAAATTTTATTTTATTTCGTTTTGATTCTATTTTGTCATTATTTTATTTTGGGTTAATTTTAATATATGTAATTTTATATTATTTTATTTTAATTTTATGTCCTTTGATTTTACTTAATCTTTGTTTAGATTCTTATTTTATTTTATGTGACTTACTGTGACAATGATGTGTATGACTGTAAATGACCTGCTTACACAGGACCTTTTCTGAATGTTATTTTCTGATATTATTTAGTAAATGAGTCGTTGATGTGCCTTGTTGAATATATAGTCAATTGCCCGAAAATCTGACAACTAAAGAAGTCTGTTAACAAGTGATAATCTATCAAGCGACGCGATAGCAATTGCTTTTTTCGTATTCTTCTCAGCAAACCCTTTCATTTGATACCCATATCATGGCAGTGCATAAAAAATAACTAGTCCGCCATCTTGGACCGTCCGCCATATTGGATTTAGAATAACGTCACTTAGCTTGCCATGCATTGTCATCTAAACTAAACGCGTAAGCAAAATATCATCTTAATCAGTGGAAGATAACTGCTTTAAAATTCAGTTGCAAGATTAGACCCAAACACAGTTACAAACATACAAAGCAAGTTAAATATGTCAAAAAAAAATGTCAAAAATGTATAGGATTGCCAACTTTATCGAAATGTCACGTGATCGATGCGTTACATTTTGTCATTTCAACAATCGCACTCGCTGATACTATAACATTTTGTCTTGAGCCTCTGTATTACCAAGGTGAATCATGCTAGCGGCTATGTTGTGATGGTCAGATTATAGGCAGTCGCTGCATGTAAAATACTGGAATGCAGCTGCTTCAGTGTAAACTGAGACCCTGGAAGAAAAATTCTAGGCAGGCAGATGATGAAATTCCAATAGATACCCATTGCAATATCATCGACCTGCCTGTTAAATGAAAACGTTTTAAAAAGACATCGTCTATTGAATACACTGATCATAAAAGACAGCCTGCCTTCCATTTATATCGATTTGTTCGTATAAAGTAGTTATGACGTGGACCTATCAGAGCGGTACAATTATGCGATCGATGGACGTTTGACTGGAAATAATTATAGCAGTTATGAATTGAAACAGTTTAGTAGTAGAAGCATTGACGTGGCTTCTTTGCATATTTGATGTTTCTTAGTTAAAACTCAATATATAATAAAGATACCAGCCTGATTCCGTACCACTACAGGGCAAAGGTTCTCCAGACTCAAGGCAAGTTGGTGATTTAAACTTATATTAACAATATAATTCTTGCCCAGCCCCCCCCCCCCCTAGCCAAGTTACAAACGTTTCGTGTCGAATCTCTTTCTTCAACCGTTAACACCTTATATTTGTTTGGTCTGACCACATGACTTAACGTTCAGATGTGTCATTTCCATAAATGGGTTAGTTTTCTGCTAGAATTAACGATTGTAGATTGTCAACTTGGCTACAAATACAAATATCTTTATTTGTTGAACATAGGTAGGTTAGGTACAGATGTTGTGATTAATAAAGAACGCTATGTCTAGCCGTCATCGGCGTACACATATTAATTTGGTTACAGGTGCTGGTTTGCTCGTGATGTTTTCCTTCACTGATGTCTAAGATGAAATCGACCCCAAGCTCAAGATATTTTAGCCAATGAGCCACTATGAAACTAAATAACTGTGCGTACAGCTAATGAGTGGCATATCTTTGCCAGAGTCTTGTTTTTTGATAGTTAGACCCTGAAGTTTTTAAGACACGTGTAAATGATAACTTCAAGACAAGCGTGCTCCATCGTCGACCATATATCATCGCTAACCATCAGAAGAGAATGCACCAAAATGAAACCTATTAAAATTAGTTCGACGGATTGCATTACGATTATCTTCAAAAACTATATTTCCAAGATAATGCCAGACATAAAACCAATAATTTCAACATTCATAATTCTGATACTTAAGTTAACGATGATTCACAACAAAAATTACACAGAGTATCTTCAAAATGATTATCAATATAATATGCACGGTAGTAACATGTAATTTGGACCAATTTGGCTTCGCTCAATTATGTAATCATGTCCACGAAATATGTATTATGAATGTTCTTAACATTTTCACTATAGAAAACAAGTTATTATATATGTTTACGTAATTTTTGGACTTACAGTATTTATTCCTGTCAATTTTCATTTCCATTGAGTAAGTTTTAATGAAAATTGGTAGTACATTTATTGAATACCTAGTTGTGTATCTTTTAGAATGATTTAAAGGGGTTTCGGTATAGTAAATCCTAGTGTATCACATGAGTATTTTAATACCTAATTATCTAAAGGTTCATACAAGACTTTATCTACGCCCATGATATGAATCTATACCCGAAAATATTATAAAGAGGAAAGATTTTTTTGTTTGTTTGTTTGTTTGTACCGAATAGGCTCCGAAACTACTGGACCGATTTTAAAAAAATTTCACCAATAGAAAGCTACATTTTTCCTGAGTGATATAGGATATTTTTTAATCCCGAAAACGGGTTCTGTGGGGTGGCCCACGGGAGCGAAGGCGCGGGGAACAGCTAGTCTTCTATAAAAGGTTCTGAAACCATAGGGTGTTGTACAGTGTTGTAAGAACTCTGTGTAAATTCATGGAAAAATTGCTGAATAAAAAAAATTTCAAACTATGTAGGTATACGAAAAATAAAATATGTGTGCAATAAAAGAATTAATTATTGTAATAATTATTTACATTTTGGATCGTATAATCATTAAAATGCACTTGGATATTTGCATCTTGTTGAATGTTGGCAGATCCTGATGTACTCAGAATATTTATATTCACCACTTCATTATATTTATTTTCTATTGAATTTAAGAACTTCTAAATAAATTGGATCGACTTCTCAACAATTGTATTCGCTTTGTTTATGGCCTTCGTAAATACGATCACATTTCTTCCTTCCGTTCTCAGCTTAAATGGCTTCCTATCCGCCTCAGGAGGTCCCTCAGATCTCTCTGCTTGCTCTTCACTATTATGAACGATCCTTGTGCTCCCGATTATCTAAAAACTTATTTTAAAGTATTGGGCAGTTCTCACAGTCGTAACCTTCGAGCTTTCAAAAATCTACTCCTCCAAATTCCTTCACACCGCACCGGTTTTATGTCCAATTCATACGCTGTGTCAACAATAAAACTCTGGAACGCGCTACCCTTTGGCATTAAAAACGCTGAAAGCAAGTTTACTTTTAAAAGAAAGGTTCGTGACCACTATTTGAGTCAGACTAAATAGCTCTCATCTAGAGGTAGAAGTCTAGTCATATTAATTATAAATAGGTTTCTCGTTTATTTATTTTTTGATTGGTATATATTAGTCTATTTTTATTTGTATATGTGTATTATTATATGTAAGTATATAGTACATTTTCGTATACAAGTTGTTTTTTTAACCGACTTACCAAAAAGGAGGAGGTTCTATGTTCGTCTTCTTGTATGTTTTTTTTTTTTTTTTTATGTATGTTCACCTATATCTCCACCAATTGTGGACCAATTTTGAAAATTCTTTTTTTGTTTGAAAGAACATGTTCCGAAATTGGTCCCATTTTAATTTGTTAAAGATCTGATGAAGAACTTCGGAGATATACAACAGAGCTCTTCAATAAATAACGGCAAATCATTCGGGATTGCTTCAATCGCATGTCTGTTTATTGTTTATACCATTTCATAACATAACATCACGCCAGTATACTGAAAGGGGTACGCAGAACTCTAATTCAAGTTTTCCTGGTAATCTGTTCTGGCGTAATAGGTACTTACTAAACAACTTGCCTATTAGGTAGGTAAAACTAAAAAGGCAAAAATAAAAAACTTTTTTGCAAAAAAATACTACGGACTTCCAAATGAATAAAAAACTTTTTTACAAAAAAATACTACCGACTTCCAATTAACAAAACTACAAAGTTTAAAATAATTTAATTTTTGGAAGTCGGTGTCTTTGGTGGGTACCATTTTTTTGCGTTATGGACACCGACTTTTTTTGTAAAAAAGTTTTTTATTCATTTGGAAGTCGGTAGTATTTTTTTGCAAAAAAGTTTTTTTTTAATATTATTTTGTTGTACCCATTCTCATCGTTGTCCTTTATAACCCAAAGGTTGACTGGTAGAGAATGCCTTATGGCATTAAGTCCGCCTATGTACCACTATTGTACATGAAGTTTAAATAAATAAATAAATAAATAATAAATTTAAAATTTGATTCGACACGTGGATTTTGTTGGCTATAGAGTCATTAATGCAGCCTTCAGCAACAGATGTGGACTTCCATCCGCCGAGCCGTTTTAACCTTGTTATGTCTCCTGCGGGATCAACTAATAATGTAGCAGATGTTCTGCGAAAGCAATGCCCTGTATACAACTCAGGATTGGGCAGTTGTAAATAGTTAGCAATTGTTTTTGCTTAATTATTTTGTGATGTACATTTTCTAGATCTGTATTGTAAAAAAACACGAATTGCTATATATTTTTTGCAAAATTCTAAATGTTTGCCTTTATTAGTAAATGTGCGGTTTATTTAAGTTTTCGTGTTATTTATATTGACCACAATTATAGCTTCATTTATCTGTACGTCGGTATATAACAAAGCTTATAATTTTTAACGGGGGCATGCGCCCTTTTTTCCAAATATTAGCGAAGTCTGTAACAATAACAAGAACAAAATAAGATATTGTCATTTATTCATAGTATTACAAAGAATATAAGATTAATAAAAAATCAGAATAAGATTAATAAATGAAGTAAATAACTAACATACATTTACTGATTGATTTAGTTTATCAGGCGCTTCGCTTAAAAACGTATTTATTCCATTAGGTAAAAACTTTTTAGATTTCTTCCCTTTATAGCCTTCTGCTTTACGTTTTAACAAAGCAATTGATTCCGAATATTTTGAGACATCCACGTCGTGATTAATACTCAGCGGACTTTTGAGCATTGAATACAAGGTACTTAGAGAAGAATATTTGTTTTTTTCTGATAATTATTGAAAATATACTAATAGCACATCTTCAGAAAATGATGTACTACTCTTTGATATTTTTCAATTCATGAAATGTTGGTACTCCTTTTCATATTATTTTCTCGACTTTTCTGGTGATTGGTCAGAAATGTCTTTTGCTGCATGTTATCAAAGCTTATTTCACTCATTCATTCCTCACTCATTTTTGTAAACGTAATGTAAAAAAAAAAGTTATCATTCTTTGCAATACTAATATTGATCAAATATGATGGGACACGACGTGAAGTCGAATAATCTATATTGTTTTTTTTTTTAAATTCCGTGCTGCGGTAGTAAAACGCGCGTGCATGACAAAGTTCTTTTTTTGACATTCATAAAGATACCACGAATTGAGTAGTGAGAATGTGGTTGTTTGTTGAGTAAGTAACGAATGAGTAAGGTACGATTTAAGTAAGGGATCGAAAAAGCAAAGGAGTTGCATAATGAAATTTAGTAAAACATTATAACACTCATTTGGAAGATATTATGGTTTCTATGACATTGGTTATTTTAATATTGGCAATTAGATAACTGTTACAGAAACTTTTATTGAATATTTATAGCATGGGTGTATAAAAAAATACAGTCACTATTGTTTTTCTTTATTCTCAATTTATTCAGGAACTGATCAGCTCAATTGATTAATTATAAGAACCGTCCTGTTTTAATATAACTTGGCCTGTAATATATATCTTGCAGTTAAACTTTATTTTAAATTTTCCTAAACTGCATTAAAACGTTCTCAAACACGTTCATCTTCATTTCCATAGTTTTTACACTTATCCTTGAATACATTTCGCAATGCTGTATATTCTAATAACTCACTGACATCCTCATTACCATTTTGAACCCATTTATTGCCACCCCAGCTATTAACGCTATCATTCATCCACGGTATCACGCAATTTCCTCCCTTTTGTTTCTGGTAACAAAAGACAAATTACCGCAGCAATGAAAGGTAGAACTGCAAATATTAGTGATGGTATCCACCGTGGCTTTAAATTGACTATAAAGGGAGCAAACATGGCTCCTAATTTTGAACTGGATGAGCTTAGAGAGAAGCCCATGTTTCTTATAGGTGTTGGGTATAGTTCGACTACGTATAAATAAATGACGCAAAAGTTTACAAAAGAAGCCAGGACTCCAATGATGCCGAATGTGGTTGATACCCAGGTCTCCTTCGGACAAATTAGTAGTGTAATCATGGTCACTCCGATGATGATGTAGGTGCCAATCGTTGGTGCTTTCCTTCCATATACTCTTGTGATGACTGTTGTTAATGGTGACATTGGCATCTGAAATCAATATTTAAAATCTTAAGATTTCACTAACAAATAATATATGCAATATATAACATTGCAATAGTTGGCTCTGACATGACAGTATATGACTGCAATAAGATGGTATTGGATTGTATATATGCCAACAACCAAACAGCAGGGCTAGTTAAAGTTAGTTGGAAGAACGTTAAAGTAACTTAGGAAAATCAGACAAAATAGTTCCATTCAATTGAAAATTTTGCTAGGCCATATCGAAATGGCATTTTTTAAAAACGAAAATACACTATTGACGACAAACAGACCCCAATAAATTTAACTGACCTGTATAACTCCAATAACAGCTACAACGATAAATATATTCGAACCAAGCACCGTGTTGTATTGATTGATACCGTAATAGCATGTTCCCGTCACAAACCACACGATGCACGATGACATCGTTATCACTGAAAGTTGCTTTGTCTTGAATAAGTCAGAGTAGTTCAGGTTCTGTGGTTCGTTCTTCTTTAAATTTAACTCTTGGAGACTTTTTTCGACGTTATCCTTTATGTTGGTGGTGCTGCGGTTATTTCTGAAAAGGATATGAATTTAGGTTCTCAATTTATGGGCAATCTACGCAAGTATATGCAAACATATATTATGATGTAAATATTTTTTGTTGTTAGAATTGTAGACATTAGTATCATCTTGGTTGGATCATCAGTACTCATCAGTTTCAGTCTTGTCAATAATAATAGATTCAGATAAATAAATTGCTATAATAAACACATCAACACGGTCTAGGGATATTTCATACTCAATTAAATAAGTCGAAAAGTACTGGCCGCATTGGAATCTTTCATACACCGATTTGTTTGTAATTTATCTCAGACTAATTCCAAATTCAAATTTTTAAAAATTCTTTTGTTTCGGTGGCATAAAAATGTCTTGATGTGTAGGAGAGGGAATTTTTATTTGTGCGAAATTTAGAAAACAATACGAATTACGTTTAGTTACAGTTTTTTTTTCATTTTTAAACGAAAGATAAAGTTAAAATTGAGGTATTGTAACCATGCAACGCCAACATTTGACGAGGGCACAGATGTTACGAGCTGGAAGCTGGGTCTGTTCAGCGTAATGTTGCTGAGGCCATAGGGACCAACCAAAATGTAATTTCAAGATTGTGGACACGCTATCGTGCCACAGGTGAAGTAGCGGAGAGGCACCGGGGGCCAAGTCGCATCACTACCCCCAGACAAGACCGATTTTTGCAAATTACTGCGCGAGCTCAACCAAATGCAACGGCGACTCAATTGGTCCAAAGGCTTCGAGTGGAACACCAAGTGCTTGTGAGTGACCAAACTGTGAGAAGGCGACTGCATGAAAGCAATCTACGCTTTCGTAGACCACTCCGGGTCCCACCTTTACGGAGAGGCAATCGTGGACGACGATTAGAATGGGTTCGGAACCACGTGGACTGGGGCCGTGAGCAATGGTCCAATGTGCTGTTCACGGATGAATCCAGGTTCGGCTTCCATCCAGATTCACGAAGGACGCGTGTTTGGCGAGTTCCTGGACGATGGAGCCGTCTTCAGAACCCTAAGGAAGTTCACCCATACCAAGGAGGAACAATTATGGTTTGGGCAGGAATTCGTCTTGGAGGACGGACGGATCTCGTTTGGGTGCGGGGCAATATGACGGCAGAACGATACGTCCAACAGGTGCTGGGGCCCGTAATCTTGCCCCACAGAAGACAAATGGGGCAAGATTTCCTGCTCATGCACGACAATGCCCGGGCACACACGGCGAGAACGGTAGCAGCTTGGTTACATACACACAATGTTATGGCCTTAGACTGGCCTGCTCAATCCCATTGAGCATGCGTGGGATATGCTGCAAAGAAGAGCTCTGAAGGAAGTTCCTGAAAATCTGGCTACAGAAGATCAACTTTTTGCGCACCTCAGAAGGACATGGGACAATATTCCGCAGCAAGACATTGACAACCTTGTTCTGAGCATGCCGAATCATTGCCGATGTGTTATGAACATCATGGGCGCTTTCTCAGACTACTAACTTCAAGTTTCAAACACAAATTAAATGATTTTTCTATTTTTTCTGTTTTTACTCATAAATTAAAAGTTAATTCATATACGGTTTCCGTCTATGCTTCATTTTTTTTCCATAAAAGCCTGAAATTTTAATCGAAGTACCTTAACCATTATTAAAAAATGGTAGAATATTAAATAACGTATCTTTTAAATATATACATGACATATAAATAATTAACACATTGATAGTAATTCGCTTTTTTTAAAATATCCCTAGACCGTGTTGATGTGTGTATTTGTACTATCGGCTATTTAAAAGCAAAGCATATAAAGAAAACAAATAACACTCACAATTTAGCAGCTTTACTCATCAACTTGACAGCTTCATCAGCTTTACCATTCGCCATCAGCCATCTCGGTGTCTCCGGCAAAAATAATAACAATATCAATATACCAGCAGATATTCCACCAAACTGTAAAAGATATACTCTCCAAGTCGTGGCCAAATACGCAAAACCTGCAAGTGTAGCCTCGGCTATAGAATCAGGAAGCAATGCTAAGGTAGCAGCTAATTCTCTATGTTGTGGTCCTACTGCTTCTACAGCATACACAGTAGTTGTTGACATGATTCCTCCACTGGCTAATCCTACAAAGAACCTTAGAGTAGTGAAAGTCCAGTAGTTTGGAGCAAATGATGTGCTGATCGTGAATACAACGTCGATTGCAGCAGATAAGATCAAGGCGTTGCTGCGGCCAAACCTGAAAACAGAAACAAATTACAATTGAAAAATAGAAAACGTTATGGAGTAACAATTCATTTTGGCGAATTGAAAACCAACACATAAGAAGCACTGGCTGTTAGACTATAATGAGCACATAGAGACTTCAGCTTCAGATAAGAAACTTATATAGGTTATGGTGTAAAGAATAATAATGTGGTAACACACAAGCTATGAGGGATGTTATAAGATAGCTATGGCAACACTGAGAATGCCAAAAAGATAGAATGACTAAGATGGACGAGACGGTGATTAAAATGTAATGTGATAGCTAGCAATAAATGTATAAAATATTAACCAAATTTAAGAGTTATGTATGTAAAGTTCAACAAACAGATATAAGAAGAGCCTCAAACATAATCTCACCTGTCAGAAATCCATCCGAAAAAAGCAATACCGGCCACTAATCCAAACATGAGCACCATTTGCGTAAAACTTGCCAACCAAGCTCTATCGCAGATCAAGTCGAAGTCTGATATCAAAGTGTGTTCAAAAATATCTTTATCAAACTCATATTCCATACAGCTATCATAACATGTTGAATTTTTAATTAGTACTGTTGAGTTTTCTTTTAATCTTTTGCAAATGAATTCTGTAGCTGGTGTTAGGAATAATATTGACAAAATATTCCACATAGCAATCAGTCTACCGAACGATATAACTGTGATTACCACGGCTTGCCATCTTCCAAATGCACCCATTGATTTAACCACATAATCATCTTCAAAGTCTTCTTTTATGTCTTTATCTATATGTTTGTCTTCCACTTTAAAACAGTCACGAAAAAAATTAAACTTCATGTTGTCAGCAAACTCCTTGGCACTGAAAACAACATCGAAATATTATATTCTGTTAAATCCTTAAAATATTTAGACAATTAATATTTAGTTTAGTTTAATTAATATTTAGACAATAATTAGGTTACCACACTTTATTATTATGATCGCAACAAATTATTATCAATTATTCTATACCGCTATTAAACCCGCTATGGTTTGTGTTGGTATGTTAATACATTCAATAAATGTTTGTAAAAATCTGTTAGTTAATAAACGATAAAAAATATCATACTGCACACACCGGCAAAATTAGTGGAAGAAAAGAAAGGTCGAGTCACGTTTTTATTTTTCTTTGTATTAAAATTAATTATTCCTGATTAGTAAAACAATTGAACGTTACCTTTTATACATTTTATACAAAACCTCGCGTTTGCCGCGCGGCAGTCGCATTAAAACTTTTGTGTCATGTAAAATACGTTAGCTGCAAACGAAGGCTCGAAGAAAAACTAAATAGATCTTTAATATATTTAAGTAATAAAATAAAATTAACCTTAATAAATAATGCTGACGCTTCAAAGTACGAATGTATAATAATTACTCTTACAAATGATCGAACTATTCATTATCTGTAACATCGCAGTCGATGTTAAACACTGAAACACTTCCTTCGTTGATGCAGTATCAACGAAGGAAGTGTTTCAGATGCAAGCTCAACGACCTTCATAGAGTAATTTGTCGACGTAATTTGAAAATTTGCAGTATATAGCGAACGTAATGTTTCACCAAATTTCATACTCCTTTTTTTCGAAAAACTGCGGCATATTCTATTTTATAATTGATCACAGTTCTACGGCATTAGAAATGATTTTAATCCATAATTTACTACCGTGCGCCTATTTAAGGACCTTACACGCCAGTGGTGCGTGCGCCAACTGGTGAGCACAAAAACGGCAGCCCCCATTGCAACATCAGTAACTTATCTAGCAGCCTCTAGCAGCATTACAGCGCTCGAATCTACATTTTTTTTGCAAAACCTTTTTTTTTAGGTGTTCCTTAGGTTTCCTCAGGTTATAATGTCAAATAGATTTAATATTTATACTAACATAGATAAACTCACGCCTTTTTCCCATAAGGGTAGGCAGAAATTACAGAACGCCACCTGCTACGTTCCTTACTTATTCCTTTTGCGACATATACATATATACGTTTATACATCTTGTCATACACGCGCGCCGTGCCATGTTAATGTTTTTAGTGCATTATAAGCTGTACAATGCAGTGTGAAATGTACAAATTGTACATTAAGAGCGGACTCTAGTCAACAGGAATTTGAAAAATAGGTATTTGAAGAAACTATTGCCTTCGCGTCACCTCCAACCTCATCCCGTAAAGTGCGAAAGGGACAACTGCAGCTCAGGCTGATTTTACCTACAAAAACTTTGACTAAAAGACGTAGTAGACGAAAAAAGGAAATGATACAGGCACGTATTAATTAGACCTAGATTTTATGGAAAAAAATCATTGCTCTAGAGGCATTATCCACGAAGAAAACAATAGAATGTGTTTGTATGGAGAAAGTCTCACTAGAGTCCCCTCTTAACGTTTCCGCACCGCACCAGGCAGATATCTCCATAGTATTCCAATAAACTAGCTTTTACTGCCAGATGGTATGGTTTCTACTGAAGCAACAGCATGTCCATATCTACAAACAACGTACTGCCAACACATACCCATCCCAAGATTGGAAACCCGATAGCTTTAAAAAATAAGTCTTCAGAATTCATACGAGGTTTAAAACGTTCCTCGTTAAGTTAAACATGTCGGAGGCACATATAATAACACATCGGTGGCTGCAAGCCTGTAATTTGAGGCACTTTCGAGTCACTCAATCAGGTAAACGTCGAGTGAAGCCGTTACTTAAAACCCGACACTCGAAATGTTATATAATTTCATGTAATTGTGTTGAAAACTTTTTGAAAACAAAAGTGTATTGTGACGAAATGGTAGAGCTCTGTAATTTTGTCGTGAGGGTGATTAAATTTTGTGCGCCAGCGTGTGTCAATTTAAAAGTAATGTGTGTGGAATTAGAGGGCGCTAAGTGTGGTTGTCGGTTGTTTTTCGGTTTTCTGGGTTTTTTTGCTTCGTTTGTTATTGTTTTGTGGGGTAGCTGTTTGTCGTTTGCAAGCTGTTCCCTGCGTGGCACCTAATTACTGCCTTCAATATTTGAAAAACCTCTCCCAACAACGTTACCTTCAATTATTATTGCTCTGGTAACTACAAACTGTTCATATAAATAATCATCGTCATCAAGATCATCTTAATAATTATTTTCTATTATCTGGGGTTGCTGCAGGATGTCTTCTCAGAATACTCACTCAAAACATTTATTCTTTTATTTATTTGTGAACGTTTGTCCTATACGTTTTTTTGTGATGTACAATAAAGTATGTAATAAATATTAAACACAACACAACATCCACAAAAACAGAGTAAAGGAAGAATAGTATAATAAGATGATTTTAAATACATTTATTTAAAAAACCTCCACTTCCACGTTATCTATCTTCTTGATCTCTTTAGACATTCATCGACATAACAAGCCAGAACCTAACCAAAGTAACTTACCTACCACCCATCTAAGCAAATACCTTTCACATAATAACTAGCCCTCTTTCCGTGTTACGAAAGCATCCCAAAGCCTGACCACACAAACGCGAGCCCCCTTCATCATCAGCTGCAATGCTGGCAGAGCTTTCAGCCCAACTAATGGTTATCGCGTGTAATGTGCAGTCTCTAACCGCAGTGGTGGACGCGAGATGACTAATCGGGGGAACTTGATAGAGGTGGGATGAGAATCGATATGAATACGGTTTAGATTGCCTCGGTAATGATCAAAGAAAAAGTCCTCAACCATTTTGACTCTGAATGCACACATTCAAATGATTGTTTTTTTTTTGATGAGCTAGCTCTTGGACTCGATCGCGCCTGATGGAAAGCGATGAGGTCTACTATGGAACGAGAGAGCCCAAAGAAGAGTTACTCTAAAGGCTGTGCGAGTGGCTATGAAAATGCATCGCTGTAGGGTAAAATGTTAGGGTTTTTTTAAACAAATCTTAAGACGAACATAGTTATGATGGAAGATTTCTATGACACTTGCCATCACCTGCCGGCAAAGCTTAGAGGACATTATTGTTGTGAAAGATAAGCCAGTTAACAAGGTTCGTTACAATCCTGACTCTTTTGAGTACACGGGATATTGCCAAATTTGGAGGCATAAGAGTCAGAAGCTTAAGAACTATTTAGTTAAGTGTATTGCCAAGATGAATCATAATATCAAGAGAGGTGAAAGGAATAGGGAGAAATCTTTGCTCAGGAATGGGAAAATTCTGGCTGATTAGGGAAAACTGTATCTAAGTTATAACAAAAAGTAACTAAAAAGTACTTTTATCGATTGTATTGATCGATTGACCGAACAAAATCGATACTCCTCCACAACCAAACCACCTCTATGCCCAGCCACTTACAGCCACAGATTTATAGCCCCCCGGAGCCCCAGTCACCGGTCATTACCATGATCGGACGCGCCGTCACGTCACTCCTAAATATCGGGCCGTAGCAAATTGATGGGAATGCCTCCGATTTGCTTTGCCCGTAAAGTGGACTGTTTGCGGGCAAACCACTCGTTATCTTGCAGCATTCATTTTGTTGGGCGGTTTTGGAATTTGATCGTGGCCTCGTGGGGTTCTAGTTTTGAGCGTATGTGTTTTTGTGGTCTTTCTGTCGATTTGGTTAATGTTTGAAATATAAGCTGGTCATATTCGTGTGCTAATATAGTTAAGACATAGTAACTAACACCCTAGGTACCCCACATAGGTTTCTGGTAAGATAATGTAGATGAATCACAAATTTAACGCAAGTCAAGCCATGCGATTGATTGTAGAAAATTCCTTAAATCAATTGCAACGTTTCAAATTAAATATACGACACTTTTCGTTTCAGTAACTGGGCCTGTCCCTGTGTACAAAATTATTTCTATTGCAATCAGAATAAAATGAATCCAACATCATAATTTTACTGATTGTACATGAATCAACAAAACAGTCGTTAAAAACAAATTGTGCCAAAATTTCTGTGAGTGCAAAAAGCCTCAAAATTTAGTAAACTGCCAATCAATAATTTAAAATTGGAATCCATTCAAAATTCAAATCCGCAATTGAATAGACGCAATCACATTTATCTTTGTTATCGTTTTTTTTTTAATTTACTCGTTGAAGTGGCGAAGCAAACGGCGAGAATTCTTCGTCCCGTCCGCCGTAAATATTTCAGAGAAGAGTTTTTAATCAGTCGTCAAGTGATTTACAAATTAAACAGGGGCTGTGTTATGAAGAAATATCGCAAGCTGTGAGTGTGGGCTTCCATTGATTAAAGGCATATTACTGCGTAAAATTGTATGGTTTTTTTTTAAGAAGAGATCTTTAAATTAGAGTTTGCACAAGCGATGAAATAAAAATCTTGCTTTGTAAAACCGGGGCAGTTTTAGCTGACATTTACACCTAGGCATCGCGGCTATTCCCGTATAATTTATACCCATACGAGGAAAGAGAAATATTTCGGAAAAAGCGGTCACCACTGCATATAATATCCAAGCTAAATCCAGAAAACAATGATATTTATGTTGTTCTGATTTCGGTGGCTAGGTAGTTTATTAATATGAACAATATCGGGTGGTCAATGTTTGTCATGGCCTAGGAGAGAGAGACTAAGTACCAAAGAAAGTTTTGAAAAATCCAAATCCCGTACTGCGAAAAACAATGGAAACCAACGCGAAATAAGAAATATCGCCGTCGGAGGATCCCCGCAAAAAGCTCGCAAATTTCGTCATCAATTATCATTATTAGGGAGCGAAGCAACGGAGACGGCGGTAATTGAGTTTTATAAATGGTGTCGGCTGGCGTCGACGTGACTGTCATAAATAGTCACGTGACGCGGCGCGACCCTGAATGCTGGCAGTTCGATTTTTGAATAAGAGTTCTCTTTTGTTTTCTTTTCTTTTTTCGAATTTGGCAATTTTCTTTTATGCTTGTGCTTTTGGACGTTTCGACCTATTGAAATACTCTTTGATATAAAGGGGTTGGTTATTGCGTTTTTTCACCTGGAAGTTCTCAGTAGCAGTCTGGAGTCAGACTTAGGGCGCCGGTCTATGGCAACAGACATGCTCCTTCAGGGGACTCAACCATATTACACCTTCTGAGAATACGAGCGTAATGTAATGTTGATATATTATGATAATAAACTACTACTTTTATATCTAAGTACTAAATTGCATGTTAATAATCTTGCCATGGGTATGTTCTTACCGATCGAGGAATTTACTCGAGAGGAAAGGCTAAGGAGTGGAATTCCCTACCGGAGTCTGTGTTTCCCGATAGCTACAATCTAGGCGTCTTTAAGTCAAGAGTGCATAGGTTATTTCTAAGCAAGCGTGCTTCACCGTCGACCACATCATCTCTTACCATCAGGTGAGATAGTGGTCAAGCGCGAAACTATAATAAAAAAAAATTGTCACTCCTAGTCATCAGTTCTCGAAATAACCGGATGGAAATTCAGGTCGTGAAAACGTACAAGAGATAAACAGCCTGCCGGCTACTGACACCCATAAACGATGCTATCAACAATACAATTCAATCCACAGAAACCTTTCCCCAAAATTTAAACAGGAAGTAATGTTTACAAGCCCGTGAGATGAAAGATAAAGATTTTAAAACGATCACTAATTAACGGACGGAGATATTTCCTTCACCTACGCCATTTTAAATTGTTTTTTTTTCGGTATTTGTTACTGTTAATGTACAGTAATGATTGATGTGTTGTGGAAATTAAAGGAGTAATGTGTTGCGTCCATTATCTCGTTTTTTTTGGCAAATTGTGATGTTCCGAATCGGGGTGTTTGTCAAACACACCGAGATAGTTTGTGGGTTGTCAGTCATTTTGGAAATTGTATGAGAAAACGTTATGTAAGTTATGTAAGAAGATGAACATTTTAACGGTGAACTAAAATCAAAAAGATATATACCTGAAATATTTAGTATGCCACATGGAACTGCTCTTCTGGGCAAAAGTCTTTTCGGAATGGTATCTAAAATTTACAATCGGATACCTGTGGACATTTCAAACACCAAGGCAATGCCACTATTCAAATATGAATAACATTTTTTGGAAATATATTTCAAACATAATTTGGAAATCGTCATGGATGTCCTCGAAGAGGTCTGACAGACTCTTACTGTCTATAACCTCACCGATTTCTTCAGCTACCTTTGACCACACGGTCAAAGGTAGCAAAGAAATTCGTGTACTCCACTGGAGGTGTTGCGCATTTAGTCACGCTCCCAAATCCCGCTTGATATCACCCACTATGTTACACATAAAATAAGGTCTTACGGTGCAACCATAGAGTCATCAATCAAGTGCCGATCCTCGACTCAAAAATCAGTCTCATTTATCAAATGCGGTTGGCGCAGTTGTTGAGCGATTGACTGCTGCGCTGCGTGTCGCAGGTTCGATTCCCGCACGGAACAAATATTTGTATGACCTACAGATAGTTGTTCCGGTTCTGGTTGTTGTGTATGTGAGTTTATATGTTTGTAAACGCACCCACGATACAGGAAGAAATTCCTAGTGTGGGGCAATGTTTTTTAACAAAGAAAGAAATAAAGAAAAAAAAAAATGTCTGGTAAATCGTAATTTCCTGTTACTAAAATAACACCAATCTTATTCATGAAAACATATCGCTATACTGCAGTAGGTACAGTCATAACCATTAGCGTTGTAAACAAAGTCATTTCACTTTAGTATCGCACTGATTGCTCGTAACTCCTGCGCATCGGAGACAATACTCTTTGAAATCTTCCTACAACATAATTTACATTAATCGGGAATAATGATAAATGTTAGATGTGGTGCTTTGTCAGAAATGCGTTGCAATAAAGCCTACTGCAGTGACGGTATTACGCTTGTGGACTGGTAACCGATACTAGGTAATCTTTCAATTATTCGCATTAAGCTGTTTACGACACGAAGGAAGAAGGCTACTAATATTTTAACCATTCCTTGTCACGTTTAGGAATAACTTTCAGTTGTCACATAAAAATTGCGAAGTGGCCAACACAATTTAAAATGGTGTGTGCAAGAAACGCGTGCGCAATCGAGATTAGTTGAGCAAAGAGTCCGCTAAGCATTCTCACACAGCGCAAGCTCCGCGCTCAACTTTGATGGAAATATTCCCACATTATCACAGCGCCGCTATGTGTTGCCTCTACCTCCTCTTTACCTACCTCGCGAATATTTGGTATAAGAAAAAAAATGAAAACACTGAACAAAATGAAAACTTCAAGATGTCATTTTTCAAATCAATGGCGATTTGAAAAAGACATCTTGAAGTTACAAGGAAATTATTACAGAAATGTTTCAGCGCGGTGTTTAGGTACCTTTGCTTGAAATTTTTCGTATCGTCTCCTCTAATATTCAGCACATCAATTTCTTACCACTCCTAGCCCCAAGTTATCAGTAGCCACGTCTATCATGTACAATAACCGTTAATTCTAACAGTCGCTACAATAACGTTAATATTTACTGCGATATAACTGCTAAACGGTCTCTCAAGGTGTCTGCGCCGATAGTGATGTGCCCGTAAATATCTTATATTGCAGACAACTAGTGTATGTGTGTGTGTGATTTATATTATGGAGTGTGTAGAAGAGAGACTGATTGTCTGAGAATTATTTTATGACTGAACATTGATAAAATAATCTAAATGTGGTGTCTGCGAAGGAAATCTTGAATGAAACGGTCATAATGTCTGAACCAAATAAAATAAAATTGATTTCGGTTTAATCCACCTTCTATTTAGGTTTCTGCCGGTCGATTCTGTAGACATTTTACCGTGATGGTGATTTGAAGGTGAAGTGAGTGGTCATTCCGCCGGACTGTCAACTGATGCTCGCGAGAGTTTGACAGCTCACTTCGAGCTCACTTTATTAAAGTTATCACGGTAAGATTTTTGTAGAATCCCTGCAGATTGCTCTTGATCGCCAAAAAATATAATTCAGAAGGTATTTTTGGTTATTATTTATTGTAGGAAAATATACCAAAAGGCGAATGCCTTTACCTAAATCAACAAAAACTTACATAATTATAAAAATCATTCCCACATTAAAAGTTACACCACCAAGACACACATTCACAGAAAAAAAAACAATAAACAACCCACATTTATCAACAAAACAAAACGTAAATCGACTCTCAAAAAACAAAAGAGAAACATTATTAATTCGCCGTCACAACAAATTATGAACAAAAACAAATTAAAATAAAAGAATAACTAACGACCATATGTATCTTCAAAGGCTAACTAAAACAACGATGCTTCGAAAGTTACGTTACGTTATGACAATGAATAACTGTCGTGTAGCGGATCGAAATTCATATTTATAAAAATCGTCACTCGGTGTTCAGATGATAATGGATTTATTAAGCTTGATATTATATGCTTTTTTTTAATATTATTTTTAGTCTTGCGTTTGACCACTACCTGAACCAAATGGTGAGCGAAGACGTGGTCGATGATGGCGCACGCTTGCTTAGAAGATATTTTTTAAATTTTATATTGAAGGAATTTAATTAAAAGGCTTTTTATTTACCACAAAACGATCTTGGAGTTAATAAAGACATGAAAAACAATTTTAACTCAATCTTCTTGTATTCAGTCCAAATGTACGTGACACCAAAAAGTCTTGCTAAATAAATCGGTAGGATGGGTATTTTGAAAGCTCTAAACAACGCTGCCAGAATTAAACTTTAACTTCACACAACCAAACCGCAGAACATTCCTATTTTTCATCCAAAATTAATTCTTAAAGGGCGCTATTTGTTACACTCTAAGATAAAGAACATCTAAGAAAAACGGGAGGCATCTCTTCTAATAGCTTAACTTTTCATCTCTCTAACAAATTAACAAGAGCCGTCTCTTAATGCAAATACAACGTGATTAATAACAACGTATTTTTCAACGTTATTAATAATAGCAGTTATTTTTAAACGCTATTTTTTTGCGCCGTGAAATATTTTTTACCAGCTGTTGCGTCCAATTGTTGAGTTTGAAGTGAGAAGAGTAATGAGTGAATCAATCATTGTCATTTGGCGATGAGAAAGAATAAGCTAAAGGGGAGGGTTTTTTGTGAAAATTAAGTTTTGAATGAAAGTTTTCTTTAACACAAGATTTTCATATACACATAGATAAATACATGTCTAGGGTTAACTTTGACTCGCCCGTTTGTGGCTCTGTCTTTTCTGGTAACTTCTTAATCGTATTTATTCGGCTTTAGGCTATGTCTCTCTCTACCTGTTCATAGAAGTCAAAATATTCGCGCGAATGTATACAGCGCCGCGTTGTGGTGTATTCTAGCAAAATTCTAGCAAACCACGGATTTCGTGGGGTATTGTTTCCGCGCGAATATTTTACGACAATGCGTGCTAACCTTATTAAACAAGAAAGATATTATACATTTTGAAATTATTAAGAAGTCTGTGTAAAAACACAAAACATATATCCTATAGCTGCACCTACAGTATACCCAGGTCAGGTCCAAATTTTTGCCGGATACAGACACTGTGGTTGCCGACTCATAAGTGACAAAATATTGCGAACTTTACACGCTTTAAAATAATTTTGGATATTTAATTATCTTTATGTATTGTAAACAGTCTCATTCATTAAACAACTAAACTTGAAGCTTAATTTCTTCAAATAAAATAAAATAACAAGCTCGGTGTCTTTTTGCGCTATGTAAAATACGCACGTCCTTGCTTGACTACCTAAGAATATTTTTGCCTAAATTGTTGCAACTTGTAGGTTATGACGTGAATAATTTTCATTCCATTGTGCGATTTATTTTCGAACATTTATATTCCAGTGTGACACATTGTGATTTCTGTTGTGCAATTACGTCAAAAATTTGGTCCTGACCCACCCATATTTCGCTAGTTATATTTAAATCTGGTATAAATGGAGGCCTTATGCCATCAACCGAACACAAATCAGTGCAGTGCAGAGCAGCGGTGCCCCAGAGGTAACGACCACGACTTACAAGTTGTACGTCGTGGTTTCAAACCTAGGCAGGCACTTTACTTTGTGTTAATTATTTCATCACCACTGCTCTCAAAACGGTGAAGGAAAATTGAGGGACCCGGCGAATTGATGTCCTAGAATCAAAAATTCGAAGACATGTGACATCTACCAACCCGCGTTGTGAATTATAGCCCATTCCCTCTCTATGAGAGGAGGCCTGTGTTCCAGCAGTGGAAAGATTGAAAGGCTGATGATGATGATGAGCACAAATCTAGACTCCGGGCTGCTATTGAGAAATTCCAGAAGAAAACATCCAATAAGACTGCATGACCCGGGCATCATGTTCAGTAGTAGCACTTGCGACCACGATATCAACGTTTTAACCCCTTAAGTGCCTGAAACGTGGATCCACGCTAGAAACAATGGCTTTTTAATTGTTTCGGTAATTATACGGCATTCAACCGGTTAATCGTATTTATTCGGTTTTACACAAGAACGATATTTACCTGTTTTCATTCGGTTTCGCTACCGTGGCGCACCCGCAGGACCCGTTACGCTTTCGGGATTAAAAGTAGCCTATGTTACTCCGGAATAATATGGCTTTTCTTGGATGAAAGAATTTTTTAAATCGGTTAAGTAGTTTTTGAGTATATCCATTACAAACAAATCTTTCTTTATAATATTAGTGTAGATTGTGAAATTACTAAGAAGTCGGCGTAAACACAGAATAATAATTCAAATTAATCGTTTCCTTCCGTCCCAAAAACATTACAAAACAATCCTTATCGAAACTCAATACACTTTTATATCCCACAACACACATAATTTAGTAATAAATAGATAAGGGCCACAAAAAATACTTTATTATTCTGCCTAACACCATAAATCATGGCGCAATGATAGTACGTTCACACTCCATGTCATAAGTGTCGATGATAAACTATTTGATTTATTGTATAGAAAATATTGATAAAAATATTCATGATTTATGAGAGGAAACTGTTGTGAAACTGGGCTTTTATTGTTGGCGTTTGATTGTGGGTGACATTAAATTGTGTTGAATATATAATAGAGGATAAGCCAAGTTACAACTTACGCCAAAACCGAGTACACAAACTGAATCTGCTTGGATACGAAAAGCACACGAATTGTCGATGTGGCGATGCTTGGGAGCCCTATTTCCAGGCGGACGTTCCAAATACATACTAACACTACTCAATTCCACTGATTTAGTGTTAAAAGAATTCGGTAACCTTTGGGGTGTCTATGGATCTTGGATTGAGCACTTTAATGCCAAAAAAAACAATACAACCAATCACAACTGTGAATTTAAAGTTTGAGTTGAGTTGAGCATTTTCATCTGGCATTACGGTCTGTTTAGTTCTTCCGGGTGTGATGATATCATCATTACATCCGGACAATCTGCATGTAGACCTCAACATCAATAACTCTGAATAGTAAGTAAGTAGACTGACCCTCGTGAAATATGGTAACATTGTACTCCGAGGGATTCCCTGGAGCAACGTTAACTTAAGTTAAGGACGCCACATGAACCTGTAATTTCATCGGAACCTATTTAACTATGTATTACAAAAGGCTCAACTTATAAAACTCTTCAAAGGTCCAAAACAATACCTATGAATGAAAAAATGATGAGAATACACGCCTCATGAACAAATTGATAATTACAATGGAACTAGACGCCCATTCTTTTGATCCTGCCCCCAATAACACAGACAAACAAAAGGGCTGTCACAACCAACCACTCATCTTTATTTGAAAGTAAGTAATAGTAGGTTTCTAATTAATAAATCCAGATATTACTGACAGGATTGACCATAATTGCCAAGAAGGACGGACAATAAAAGGAAGCGCCTGTCGTTCAATGGCATGCTAAACACACGCTGGGTGACCGCCATAATAATACGGAATATAAGTTTGATTGAAAGTAAATATAAGGGCTACCGTATTACGTCACGGTGGTTGATCAGGAACGTCTTGAAACCGTTATTAGTGCTTGCTGGCGGAAAATTTCGCGGGTGCTGGCGCAGTAGCAAGCGCGTTGGTTTCGGTGACTTTACTTTAGCTATTCAAATTGAGCTCGATTTACAGGTTTTTAGATTTTCAAAATGTCTGTGTCTCAGACTCTAGAAGTAAGTCACAACTCACCTCTTGGCACATGCAATAATTTGACAAAGCTCAGCGACCGAATTCAACAAGTTTACTAGGCTGAAATGGGATTGGGTGGGCCATAAATGCAGATGGTCAGAGCACTGGTTTGCCCAATTATCCTCTATGGAGTTAAGACGTGGACAATCCGAGCAAGAGAAAGACAGAAGATAGACGCAATCGAAATGTGGTGCTGGAGGCGGGTGCTCCGAATCCAACACAAGACAGCCAAACGCACAAATGTGTCTTCGTCCTTTCACAACTCAATATCAAGATCCGATTGCCTACGGTTTGCTTACAGCATATTTTGTGATCTACTTTGGCCACACAATGCGAACACCCCGTTAGCAGCCTTGAAAAGCTGGTCATTGTTGGCAATACCGAAGGAAAGAGAGCACGAGGCCGGTCGCCAACTCGATGGTCTGACCAAGTGAAAGAAGCTACGTCTTCAAGTAAATTCCAGCAGGTAATGATGGCAACTTTGGACCGGAGTCGATCGAGGTGGATTGTCCGCTTAAAGTGGTCCAGTGACCACGAGCCTCAGTAATGAGAGACCGACTGAAGAAGAAGCTACACAGAAGGCATTACGACAGATGGGCCAAAGTCGTCACGCAGTGGGAGCCAGAAGACAGGCGTCGTCACCGAGGGAGGTCTAGGAAACACTGACGTGACGACAAAAGCGTTTACGAGAGACTGACTGGAGGAGGCGAAATACCGGGCAGATTGGAAGGTTATTAAAAAAAAAGTACTTATCTTTCGCTGTCATACATAAACATACATAAACTCACGCCTTTTTCCTATGAGGGTAAGCAGAAACTACAGAACGCCACCTGCTACGATCCTTACATATTTCTTTTGCTTCACTCACATTCATACATCTAGTCACACACACACGCCTTTACTCGTAGAGTACTGCGCACCTGGCCTTTCTGAAGATCATCACCTATTAGGTCTATGTATATCTTTCTAGGGCGTCCCCTCCCGGTTTCCATTCACGTCTGCCTTGTAAATACCTTTTTCTCAAAAATGGTATGTAATGTTGACATAACATCTCTAAAAAGTATCCAGAAAGTGAACTCTACCGGAGACTATTCACAACTGTCCGGTAAGAAGCGAGATTTTAAATTTGGAATCTCCTACTGTCCAGTAAGTAAGTATGTAATTTACTTACTGGACACTTGGTCATCCTTCATCCCTTTTTTTTTTTATGGCTTCGCACGGTTTAGGTCATCCTCTTTAGATCTGCTTAGAAAAAAAAAACATAGTACCAGACACAGATTAGAGTTTAGCCATTATAACATGGTTAGAGGGAGGCTCCAAATATATATCTATCTCTTTTTGGTATGACATTTTATGAGATACATAATATATTTTGGAGCCTTAAACATCCATTTTATTGTCTGTGACACTTTTTTTTTTTTTTTTTTTATGGGTCTGTGACACATAACGCGACGCAGAAAAAGTATGCACGTTGCGTTTTGTACTTAGTAATGTTGTAGAAGTATAGTGTGGGATTTTATGTTTGTATTTAGTCATTTCAGTTTATAAATCATGTTGGATTAAAGAGTCCGTTAATCAAGATGTACAACAAACAAATATAAATGCCCCCGGTAAATCGATCACAATATCTATCAGTAATTGCCCTAATATGAATGTAACCTTCAATATTAATTAAACGAATTTGTTGTTAAACTTTCTTTCATTTTTGAGAAAAGCATTATACAAACCTCAACCAGTAAGAAAGCCATCCTGGCCTCGTATATAACCGGACCTCACCTGCGGTTCGGTCCGGTTAACTCATACTCGGCCAGGAAGGCTTACTTACTGGATTCTGCTGTAATGTACTATTGTTAGTCGCCTTTCATTCATCCTTTCAACATGGCCAAAACAACATACTCTTTTCTTTCGCTGTCACTACTCACAAATGCACACTTGCTCTGCCTTTACTTTGTTCTTGTCCATAAACCTGAAACTTGTTCCAAACTATGTTGAGTTCAGCTTCTAGTCCAACGAGATACAGTTGAATACTAGTATTATACAAGAAATTACACTGATCTCTTCAGCTCAGTATAATATCAATAACTTTATCGATTTATATAGATAGAATATACTTTATTGTACCTTCATCAAAATGTTAATGATAATGGTAGGCTTGATATTATTCGTAATTGCGCTCTCACCTGCTTGCCAATGTGAACAAACCCCTAAAGAAGCACACCGTTCTTGGTAAATACATCTTCAATGTAGCGATATCCTGCCAGCAACCACTCATTTAACGACTCCTTCATATGATTACATGTAGTTCTAAATTATAGACCATTCGTTAGATCTAATAGCCCGACGGATGGACTAGACTGGACACAGTAATGACATTACATTGTCATATTATGTCAAACGCAGTGATTACTACTCATCCTTATGGCGCCGTTCCTTGGAAACAACTTGAGGATGTCATTTGCCCTTAACACCAGTAATTGTCAAGTTTTGTGCTATAACTTGGGCGGGACTCGTTTAGCAGTACGCAGCGTGTCCAAGGTGTGGTCAAAAGACTCTCCTAGACAGGCACATCGCGAATTTGTGATAACGCTTTTTAATAGAAATCTTTCTACTTAATTCGTCGAAAGTCTTAAGTCTAGATCAAATATCTTTAAAAAAAAACCTTACATAATCGTTGCCTGCCCTTGCCTATGAAACTTGGTGTCGACGCAACACGCTTTCTTCTTTCATTCACAACCATCACGCTGTCATTCACTCTGTTTTCTTCCATGTCAGTCTTCACACTTTCCATAGATTTTATTAACGTTCCTCTCCTTCTCCATCCATTAACATCATATCATATCATCATATTCGAGACTCTTTTAGTTTCAAGTGTTTCAATTAATCAATCAATCATTTATTTTGTTTTCGTCCCTCCAGTGTGTGTTTCTGTTAGTCGCTCCATATAAAACACTGGTACTCAGCTAAAGCCGGATAGACCGGAAGCCGACTCTAATATTCTTGGGAAAAGGCTATGCAGATTATGATGTTTCGTCCCTCTTCATCACGTCCGCGCCTCTACCCATCCAAGACAAGCGATTCGCGAACTTTTCTGTTGCAAACGTTCTGTAATCTATAGACATATTTGTCGGGTCAAAACCCGAAAAATATCAGTAAATTGCAGAAATATTATTTGTGTTGCACGAATACTATACAGTCTAGTTTAAAAGCCAAACACTTGGTTCCAGCTCTCATTTGTAGAACTTAGACAGTAGGGATGTTTCCTGTGTAGAATAATGATAATTCTATTTATTCCGTCAGTCTTCTTCTTCTTTTCGAGTCGATGGGAAACTCTTTATAAATTTTGGGCCCAGTAGGTGGCCACGCCGATTGCGGCGTCAGTGGCGTGCATAAGGCTCATTTCTCATTCCGTCAGTAAGATTATCATAATATATAATATTGGTCACGTATTTTTTGCTTTATCAAATAAATAAACATTAACAAAGATAAAGCGCATCGCAACGTTCAGGAGTGGGGGCTTATGAAGTCACTTTGCCAGTATAAAGTGCTGCACACCGTGACGTCTCACAATATTTCAAAGTACTGTATCGTCGTAATTTTTTGTTTACTAGGAAAAACAAAAAATACGTGACCAACATTTTTAGCTTATCTAACTGACGGAATAAATAGTTATTTTTTTCATCATACCTGTTGATACGGGTACCCAGAAAGAAGCCCAAAATTCAGTGACCTGTCTTACAACAGGTCACTGAATTTTACACACATACGTGCGTCATTCAGCTGGATCCGGACTTGAAGCCGACACCAAAATTGTTGGGAAAATGCTAGAAAGTAGAAGATAGTCCAAAAGCCATAGGTCAGATAGAGCAACAGTAGTTACTTCAACAAAATAAGTACCAATCCATCAACTGTTGACCAAACAAATTCATCAAACCAAGACCTTCTTACCTTCATCACTCCCAAAAACCCGTAAATCCCGAAAAAATCATAAAATAAATTCAGGCACATTCATCGAGTTTATTTGGCGGCCATAACTCAGTAATATCGCCAAAGACTGCTCCATTTAACGTGAGTTACGGCCTGTGGCGACAGATTTCATAAAAATAGTCGCCCAACTGTGATTCTGATGTTTTATTACTAATGATATCGTGGAACTTAGTGGAAGATGGCGTGGAAGATTTTTGAGAGATATTGTTAAGGTTTTAAAGTGAGTAGGTGAATATCTTGTATGGTAAAATGTGGTAATACAGTGTACACCAGTGTTTTTTATTTATTTAAGGTCCTCCTGCCCCCGTACCCGGATGTGTAAAAACTATCAAAGTTCGGCTGTAAAAAGGGCAGATGTTTACAAGTCATATACATCTGTCCTTTACGCACACTCAAAATAACCTTGATCTAAGAGCTTATGGTCACTTTAAAAGCTTTGAGCTTCACACAAAATGTTTTGGTAATACTTTCGTCAGGTTACCAGTGAAACAGAGTATTTCCCGGGATGAGTGTTTGTTTTATTTATTTACAAGTACAAAGGCGTTTAAATGAACATATACATATTCTTACTTTTTCAACCATGAAAACACAAACGAATTTATCTACTTATTTTCCTTAATAATTGAATGCCAAACACTTAATACCTACTACGCTTAAAGCCATCGAGTCAGAAATGTTAAGTTAACAGTTAACGTCACGTTCTAAATAGACATAAAATTGAGATAAGAATGAACCCCATACATGTATTCCTGAAATTATATAATACTCAATGAAAGGCATAGCATTAAAATAATGGGCACAGAACAAAGTAATAACAAGTGTGTCAGAAGTAGTCCACAGCATAAAATATTACGCTCAAAAACCGAAGCATAACCGCAGCACCACAATAACTAAACCACAGATTATGAAGATAAGAGGATATGCTACGAAATTTAAACATTTTATTTAGTGCAAGTCAAGACAAGTATTTCAGAGATAGTCTGTCAGAAAAACCACATAAATGAAACAAGGGACAAGATGATTAAATACAAAACTGGATCAAAGTCATATTCCCATAGACCATTTACGTGTCTTACTTTGTGAGGCCTTTCTTTAAATAGTTGTAAGAAAAACTTATTAGGTATCTGCCTTTATTAATCCGAACCGTTTTGGAGTAGTCAACCTTTCAGTCCAACCGGATACAACTGAATACCAGGGTGACCATAACCTCTTAGGGCAAGATTATTTGTACTGTGCGTAAGGGACATATGTATATAACTTGTATACATCTATCTCTTTTTCACAGTCAAACCATTATAGTTTTGACACGTTATGGTACGAAGGTAGTACTTTGCTGTAAGGTATAAGATCCAGGAGAATAGGTACCAGGAAAAGATAAGTTTACTTACAATTGGTTACATAAAGCCACGAAACTTTTATACATTGAGAGGATGACGAAGAAAAACATATGGTGCTCCCAAAATAAATATGCAAATTGAGACAAGTGCAAGAGAATTTCTATGAAAACTTCATCACTTCATCAACTCGATCACGGCCAGAAACCAAAATAAAATCTTCTTACCCACACGAAAAACCCGCACAACACGACAATTTACACAACTCATCTACCCCTTCTTTAATCTACAAACAGCAATGTATCACTAAAGCCTTAACTTTTATGAAAGCCGGCCCGCAGCGGTATATCACGTTAAATGGCGCAGCTTTTTGTCGTTACCTTGTAACTTATGGCCCCCGAAGTGTTGCTGCAACAGGATCTGCTAGCGGGTGTAAGGACCCTGGAACTCTGCCAGGTACTTGGGTAATGGGTGTATGGTCGTGATCATTTGGGGGTGGTTTTTACGCAGATACTGAACAGATAACTATTTTTTAGATATGTTTGAATCTTGAGAATGAGATAAAAGGCGTTAAATGATTATATATTGTGAGGGTCCCAATTATTAGGGCTGGGTAGTCAACAAGGACAGAAGGTGTGGGGTATTGTTTGATGTGCCATTTAAAATATTACGGGCCTTCGAAAACCTTTTCCACCCTTTCGCAGCCCTGCCAACTAAATAGTAGCTTTTACGTATGTGAAAGAATTCACGGCAATAGTATACATAACGAAAGTAAAAAGAAAACTATCTCAGCTAAGTAGGCTTTACAAGTTTACAAGTAATAGTCGACCAACTTATAAAATGTAATTGGACAAGTAAAAATGTCGTATAATGGTTTAAGGGGACAACAGTTTTCGAATAGTAAAGTTAAGTTTTTCCCTTCATTAGAGCAATGTTCGGTGCTTTAATTGTTTATGAACGTTAGTAATGTTACCTATTTATTTTGGTGAATGTAGCTGTGTATACGAAACCCACTTTGCGCGAGTGAGACTCGCGCTTGGCCGGTTTTTATTTTTTGTTCCATACCCTTCGAGTGGGGTATCAAAATGAAGGGTTTTTAGTGTAGATTACAAAAATATACACGTATATGTTTTAAAGTCATTCGAAAAGAAAGACAATTAAAAAGTTGTAAATAAAAAAGTTTATAAAATCAAAAAGCCCGACTCCTTAAAAAGCGAACTATAAGTATGAAAACAGGAAGAAAATCATGCTGTGTAGTCGGAGGTCACATATGGTTTTGGTCAGCCAGCTCGGGAATATGTATCCTCCGTCTGCACAGAATTATTTTCTCCTTGTTTACATATTTTTAGTTCACTTCGTAAGCAGTCGGGCTTTTTGTTTTTATTAACTTTTTCCAATCGTTATCGTAACGCTACGCTGCGGACAAAATCTAGTAAGAAATTATTACTGCTGATTTATTTATAATAATTACACTAAACAACTTGAGAATTGTGAAAAACTACGAAATTAATCTAGCAATTAACACAGAAAACTCTCGTGAAATATATTATTCATAAAGAATCTATTAAAAATAATTATATAATTATAACTCACCATACATAAATAATCACAAGACAACCCAACACAGAAATAAAAGTACACTAACAAAAGTAATAAACGATACTAGTCGAAACGAAGAAACGCAACTGTCACAGAACATACGAAAACCTGAAAAACTTACCTATGTAAATATTCTCTGACCTTACAATTGTAATAAAACAGATAACAATAACATTGAAAATGAATAAACTAACGAACCGGAAAAGGTGCTAAATGAGTCGGTAATTATCTAGTATTTGACACATGTAGGTCAATACCGCAGTCCTGTGGTTTTTGAATGAAACAAATTGCATTCAAATTCAAGGACTTTCCGAAACAATATTATTGTACGGAGATGCAATTATTCGATGATTTAAAGGCTAACTAATACAAACAAGATTAGAAAGACTAGTAGTAGCCGAAGAAGACAGTAGAAGGTTCTTTGTAGAAGAGCCAGTCATTTTCAGGATACAAACTGTACTAATCAACCATGAAAAATACTGCATAAGCAATCATAATCATTATGTATTTATTTATTTATAATCAGCACACCAACAGCACTTTCACTTACAATTCAAATAAAATAACATCGAAAATCGGCATTTCAGTAACCATGAAAATAACAGGTATGCATATGACATTGACATACTGAATATTAGAAACAAAGAAAAATAAAAAATGTGTCCAGTAGACCTAAATCCAGAACACAACAAAAACAAAACAAATTGAGCTATAATGACGTACATGGGAAAAAAATGAAAAAGGAGCATTAAAAAATAAAAGTTATTCGTTTCAATAAAGACGTACATTGTTCACACTGTTTATAGGAAATGTCCGTATGAAGTGAAACTCATATAGAAAATTCGTAAGGATAATCGGTCAAGTTGGACCTTTCATTATATAGACTTGCCATAAGTGTTAGGGGGCTATTAAAAGTAGTATTGGTAGATGCAGGCAATAAAAAAATGCGATGATGTATGGTTATAATCATAATACAAATTCAAGCGAAAGAATATTCAATCAACTCATCCTATCGCAGTCGACTGCTGGACATAAGACTCGCAGTCTAAGCTACAACACTTGATCAACGCCTTTCGCATCCTGTCTGTCCCAGTCACAATATGGTCTACGAAGGATGCAGATACGGAGGATGAGAACGGGCTCTAACTTAGATCGATTGCAATCTGACTGTACCAACAAAACTCTTCAAAACTGTATGAGACTTCTCTATATAGTTGTATCCGACTCTTCAAATCCTATAAAAGGTATAATAACCAAAACCGTGCTACTGTTATAATGCAACAAATTAATTAAAATAATAGCGATGCTGCGATGTCAACATAAACAACTCCATAAGCAAGTACATCAATTATCCATTACGTTCAGCACAAACCGCAGATTCGGCACAGAAAACAATTTGTAACAAAAACATAGCTGTTATGTGAACACTTAATTAAAACGCAAATTGGCGACCGCGCACCGGCCTGCGAGGGTCCTTAGTGATGGGACAGGGCGATCACTTGATTAGTTATCGATACTTTGGGTGAAATTGTCAATAAAAACTCAGCTGCATTTGTCACAGGTCAAGTATCTGTGCCACTGGGTCTCCGAAGACCTTAAGGACAACGCGGATGTGGAAAGGGCACGTAGGGCGTTGGCTGTCCGGTGTAACATGTTGGCCCGCAGGTTCGCACGTAGCAGTAATCAAGTCAAAGTCACACTTTTTAAATCTTACTGCCAAACACTTTACACGTGCAGCCTGTGGGTTAACTACACACTGGGAACATACAACGCCTTGCGTGTGCAATACAACAACGCGTTCAGGGTGCTGCTGGGGCTGCCGCGATTCTGCAGTGCGTCAACTATGTTCGCAGAAGCGCACACGGATGGCTTTCATGCCATAATAAGAAAACAATGTGCGTCGCTGCTGCGACTGGGAGCCGCTCTAAACTTATTTCGGAAAAATGAAACATATAAATGTCATAATCATATAAAATTGGAAGAAGCGTCGTAGGAAACATTGTCGTTCATGGTTGAGATGGTGGTCAATAAATGAGATTTTGCAAAATACATATTTGATTGCCTACTTATTAATTGTTTATTTATTCTGGAATCACTTTTAGGTTTGTTTGTAAACATGTTGCTAACCCTTTAGCGGACGTTTGTGGGTTAATGACCACATTTCAGTGACTGGTGATCAGTGCGTGTATATTAGACCTTATAAGCGGCCGTATTAAGACCTGTATCACAAAACCAGAAACTAAAATTATAATCCCGAAACATATCGATATCGTCCCGAACAGGACACATCCCTCCAGCATCCCGGTTTTGCATAATAAACGTGAGATATTAGCATAAAATCACTCGACGAGTCGCCTCTAACCGCGCTCCTATTTGACTTGCAAAGAATTGCCCCCGGCACAACATCGATTGGTTTTCATTGCAAATTACGTGCAATCCTGTAAACTCTGATGACAGAGGTGGGTAGTTTTATGAAGCGGGTGATTATACAGACAGTGGAATATATTCATTAGGTAAGTCTGATTATAGAGTCCGATTATTGGCCCAGTGGTATTGGCCGCGACCTACAAGTTGTAGGTCGAACACAGGCAGGCGCTTTACTTTGTGTATATTATTTAATCACCACTTCTCTCAAAAACTGTGAAGGAAAACATCGTGAGGAAACCAGCATGTCATAGAACCAAAAATTCAAAGACATATGATCCACGAACCCGCATTGCGCTCACGTGGTGGATTACGGCCCATCCCCTCACACAGAGAGGAGGCCTATGTCCCAGCAGTGGGAATATAAATAGGCTGATGATGATGATGATTATAGAGACCAAGTTAGAATAACCCACTTGATTTTACTCCTTCTCAGAACTGAATGAGTAGAACGTAAGAAAGGACTGAATGAAAGAAGATTTTCTGATGCACCTACTTAAATAATTTGCAGGATTAAAGTCCTGAGAACTATTGAATTCGGTGGACACTTAAGGCAGCTAAGAGGGAAATTAAAGCAAACAGTTTAGGAAGGAAATATCAGGCTGATCATTGGTTGTTCTGTTGTGTGACTGCAGCGTTTAGCCGTATCTTCAGACTTGTCCAGGAGCTAAATATAGTCACAAAGACGATAAAAAAAACAACCGTGCATTGTCATCAAAACTAAACGTGTATGCAAAATTTTATCTTAATCGGTTGAGGATAACAGCTTTAAAATTCTGTTGCAATATTTGACCCAAACATACATACATTGCAAATTACTAAAAAGCTTGTAAAAATAGTGGCAAGGACAAATAAGTCTGTGCTAAGTGATCTTGAAAATAAATCATGCCCAAAAACAGAAGCTTCTTTTTGCGGTCTTTTAAGTTAGGTTTTACTTTTTACATAAATGCAAAAACACTTTAATCATACCTAGTTCTTCAGCCACCTATCCATCAAAATCGGCGCCACGGAACATTGCACTCTAACCTACATACAACCTATAATTTTCTTCTTTTTTCCCCGTCGCCCAACTACCCGTAGTTATTTCTAAACGGCGTAATTAAAATGGGTCTAAATTACACACTAGTAACCACTAAACGTTGGATATACTCCTAATTTGTGCCTAGAACGATAAAACGGCTCGTTTTAATAATTTTTGATCGATTCCTTTAATTTTTGATCGTTTTTTCTCGTGTTTTGAGTGATTGAGGCCAATCAGAGTCCGTAACTATGCATCATTGAGGTTTCTGTCTAGTTTTGTGTTTTAATATTTATGGAAATAATTTGATATTGAATAATAGTTATTTGATTGACGTCTTGTAAATATAAGGTTGTTATTTTTGTGTGTGGTGTTTGTAAAGTAAGATTAACGTTATAAAAGCATTACATTTTTTCAGGAGGTACACGGGCTTCTTTGTCGATCAAATCATTACTTACCATCAGGTAGGATAGTGCTCAAACACGATTCTAGCAATATATAGATATATTAGTAAAAAATTTTTTTTTTAACACAATTTGTTTTTAAACGATCTCTTTAGCGTAGCGTGCATTGTCATCCAAACCAAACGAAAAACATTCAGCTAAATCGGTTGGGGATAACTATTTTAAAATTCAGTTGCAAGATTTAATTCACACATCATCATCATCAGCCTTTTAATGTTCCCACTGCTGGGATACAGGCCTCCTGTTTATGAGAGAGGGAATTGGCCTTAATCCACCACGCGGAACCAGTGCGGTTTGGTGGTTATCACGTGTCTTCGAATTTATGGTTCTAAGACATCCTAACAAACTAACAAGGCAAGTAAAATAAAACTTGTAAAAACTAACAGTTGTCTACTTTCATCTGTCTTTCCGAACACGTGTAATAATACGGGTATCCAACTTTTCACTTCGCATAGAAATATCTCCGACCTGTCTTTAATACACTTTCCAAAGACATTCATAGATCGCGCAATTTTACAACGATCCACCTACAATACATCCATCGTCACTCAATAATTACATTGTCATCATCCATCAAACATCTGCTCTAATCTCACAAAGCCAATTTAACCTCACACAAACCCACTTCTGGTTCATATTTCCATTCAATTCAACTCCAATAATAAAGTCCTGAGCAACGCCCTCAAACACACGAGTTGTATTACAAACGAGCATAATGCTGCCACGAGCATAATGCTACCAATAACAGGGAACTCAAAAGATCTGTGAGTGTTGCGACTGCCGAACAAAGGGACTGGAAGCTGATATTTGGACAATGTCGGTTTGGGGATGGGGCTGTAATCCTGTGGGGTGCGATGGCGATAGAATATAGCGTAGCCTTGCGGTTTATTTAGTTTTATTCCAAATACCAAAATCATTTATTTCAATTACACCATTTAAAGGCAATTCTGAATTGTCAAGCAAAACATGAAGCTTGTTGCACATTCGCAAACGTTGGTAGGCCTCTATGGAGAAGAACGTGCAAGATGTTTGCGAGATCATCATCATCATCATCATATCAGCCGAAAGACGTCCACTGCTGGACATAGGCCTCCCCCAAGCGTCGCCACATTGACCGGTCCCGTGCATCTCGCAACCAGCGGATCCCCGCAACCTTTACCAGGTCATCGGTCCACCTGGTGCGAGATGTATCATTAAAATGTTTAAATATGTTTGTTACAATACTACGGTCCAGTGACCAATATTGCGGAGGTTTTGCTTTTATTTATCTGGTGTAATTGATGTCTTACTTGGCTGTGCACGTGCGTATTTAATATGCAAATATGCCTTATCTTTTGATACATTCTCATTTAATAAAGTGAAATGGATGATAGTTGCTCAATGAGAAGATATAGTGAAATTAATTATTGTAACATTATAACGCAAGTTTGATCATAAGTGGACCTAATTTACCAGCTGCATGAATTAGCAACACTGTTAGAAAAGATCAGAAGTCATTGTCCTTCCCAGTGATGAAATATTTGTTATATGCAACTTAGTCCCTGAAGAATATCATACCTACAAACAGGCTCTGTATTGAAAACGTGAAACAGGTAAAAAAACAGGTACAAAAATGGTCCATTATATATTTCCAAGAAGAGTGTATTTTATAAATCAACACATCTATAGCAACAAACTTTTAAAACGGTGTGTTTTTCAGGAACCTTGTCATAAACTATGGAAGAAATAGAGGAACACTGACTAATCCGCGAAAAAACACGCGTTTCATAACTCTTTTTTAAAGTCATCAACAAGCAAATTGCTTGAATAAAGACATACATTACAAATACAGGCGTAAATGGGCAAAAACGTAAGTTAATCATGATTAACCAAATTAAAAAAAAATGGTTCCAAACTGCCGACGGAAGGTCATCTATTTCTGTTGATTTACACATTGCGTGACTATAATAAATATGATTAAGGCTACCATTTTAATGTTAAAACTACACCAGTAAATTGTATAATTTGACAAGAACCCCTTAAAGTTATGTTATTTAAATTAAGGGTTTCATGATGATTTGAGAATGGGTTTTGTGAAGAAACTATTCGAAGAATTATAGCTATTTTAGATTTCGGAGAATATTTAAGAAGAACTGATAGGAAGTGGAAGTGGTTCTGAAGACTAATCTATCAAACCAAACTGTGAGTTTACATACTAAAATGATAGGATAATCCTAGCAAAATTGATAAAAAAATTGTTTAAAGTCTACATAATTTTAACCTACGGTTTGAGGACCTAATGAACGGCACTGATGCTGTGATTGGCGTGGCCGATGGCCTTACTGGTCCCAAAATATTTAAAGAGTTTAGATCGTTTCCAAAAATAGAACAAGAATAGAATAGAATATACCTACATACGTTAGTATATTCTATTCTATTCTTTTCTGTTCTGTTCTGTTCTGTTTTATTCTATGTGTATGTTGAGAGATCCGATAAGGACCGACATACCCATCTATTTAATGGATTCAAATAATTTTAAATTAATTAAATCAAGTTAAAAAAACCCGTCTGGTATCCTGGGGTCTCAAAAAATCCTGTTAAGACTATAAATAAATAAAAATAAATTGAAAATCAGTGTCCTACTACGTTTACCTTAATATTTCGGAACTTGGATACAATTACTGGTAACATTTATAAAGAACTAAAGAAGGCCTTTTAGGCAACATTAGTCTATTTGCTGTTCGTTTTGCGGTCTTAACTCATCGAATAACCCCAGTTTAAGTTTACCTTAATATTTTAAAATTGGGATATAATAACCATAGGATCTATGATAAAAAGAAGAACTTAAGATGCCCTTACAGAAAACCTTAGTCTCATTGCTGTCTCCTCGAATTGCCCGTATCTGTGGTTAATATTTCAAAACTGGGACACAGCTGACTTTAGGTTCATTAACATAAAATGAAGGAAATAAGTAGTACTTTCAAAAAAATATGAGCAACATTGCTGTTTATTACATGGTTTATCTTAACTCATCGAATTCATTTTTGAATTTTTAATTAATTATTTTCTGGACAGGATTTTTTCAGACAACACTCGCTATTTATTTTTTTAACTTATTAAAGATATAAAATACTTTTATCCATTAAACAGATGAGTGAAAGTCATGGTCAAATTAAAAGAAGAAGAAAAGAAAGCCTATACGAGCAACAAACCAACATTTAATACCTATTTTGACAACAAAAACGATCTGCTTGAAATTCTTAGCATAGCAACCTTACACAACACACCCCAAAAAAACTATCCAGAACTTAATATTTGCCTTACACCCAAACAATAAGAATACTCCATATTGGCTGCTAAACACCCTATTATTCTACCCACCCCCTATCAATACAATGTGACGTCATCCGACTCTTCTATTGTCACTCATCACAGATTACTCGACATGGCATATATTCTTCGAAAACCAACTTAAATTTTACACTTGCAAAACCCCTTGCCAGAGAAAACTTGGCCTTATTACTAAACAATTAGTTGACCATGTGATTTTTCGTTGACTTTTGGTGTGGTAAGTATAAGTTGGTGCAGTCATAAGCCCGTGGACAGCCAGTGATGGTCATTTGATCCGATATGCTCAGATTACGTGTTTATAAATAGGATTTTTCCTGCTTCTAATAAGCCAGGACATAATAGGGCTGATTTTTTTCTGGTTTTCTGGCTGTTTGATACTTGTGCAATGAGTTTTGAATACATATTTTGTTCAAGCTGAAGCTGAAAGGCAGATTGACATCTGAAGTGGTTTTATTTCATTTTAATAGAATTGACATGCTATCTGAGAAGTATGTTGTTCCATTTGAATAGAAATATAACAAAGTTTGTTTTTTCCTTTTTGTTGCCATAAAATTTCTCACTTTTTCAAAACTGTGGTTTGGCGTGAATATGATTTCTACAGAGACAGTTTCGAGTATCCTTTTAGAAGATTCTACCTTGCATTATGAATAGAAAGTGATTTTACATTTTTTTTTTTATTATTAATAGGCTCGCGTTTGACTACTACCTCGCCTGATGGTAAGCGGAGACATAAGAGAGACATACATACATTCACGCCTTTTTTCTCATGGGTTTGGCAGATACTGGAAAGGTCAGCTGCGACGATTCTTAGAAAAATACTCCTTTTGTTTCGTTGAGTGTGATTTTGTTCACCTCAAAAAATAGATGTACCAATTTCAGGAAACTAAAAAATGTATTTTCTACAATATTCAGGACATACAGAATATCCTAAAAGCTATCTTGCAGCCAATTAAACACAAAACAAAAAAAAGGGTATCAATTTTCTTGCCGCACATTTAAATAATTATTCAGAATATGTACTGTTTAAGTTTTTATTTCAAGTTTTGTTTATTCATTTGCAAAGCACAAAAATACGTAGTTCAGTAAATGTTCGTGCGTTGTGTTCTTTTATTAATTACAACATTTATATTCCCTTTATTGCGAGTTTTAATACCATATTTTGTGACATGCAAGCTTTTGTAACTGCTTAACAAAGGCGAGGCGATGACAAGCTATACGATGCTCAAAAAAACGGTATGATGGTGGTTTATATAAAGACCAGTAAAAGTAATGTAATATTTCGTTACAATATATCAAAATTCAGCATGAAAATATTTGTAATGGTGCATGAAAACTTCTGCAGCAATCAGCTTAACCTTTTTCCAACTGAGCAACCGAGTACCAGTATTTTTACATTTAGATACAGCGTTTCCGACTCCTACAACCCAGTAACTGGGTAATAAGATACCCGTTGAGAAGACCAGTGTCAAAATTAATAAGAACTGTCAAAGAGGTAGCGTAAAGTAAAGCGCGTAAAGTATAGCATATATTTACGCGCAAGGTATAGCGCGTAAATATAGCTTCACATAGCTCCCGTACAACCCTATTAACAACTTAAACAGCACAAAGCAAAAACGCGTCAATAAAAAAACTATATCACGTTTATAAATTAGTGTGATTACATCAGTTGCGGGTTAAGATCGGATCCGATAACCAAACAAGCGTATTTTGTGACGTACAACCCTTGTACTGCAATCACTCAACAAAGATACATTGAGTTTTCTAACTTATTTTGTACACTTTAAGGTTGATGTTTGCTTTTTATTAGCTTTGCAATCACTATGGAAAGTAACATTTAAATTTCAACTCAAATATGTAAGTCATAAGGTTGTTGTTTGCTTTTTGGGGGGACCAAAATCAAGGTTGTCAACTCGGTAACAATAACAAAGTCTCGTACACGTCACAGGGCTGTCAAGCGGCATTCAGCCGTGTAATTATCACTCGTCAACGGCGAAAAGATTCCTTTGACAATACATGGCATTGTGAGACAGCACTAATCCTTTTTGAAAAGAGGGTGTTGTATTTATACAGCGACGTTGGGTTCCATTTTTGTTGAAAGAAAAATCCGGTTGTGCAATAATGTTTTATTTAATTCTGCTTGATGTTATCATTACGTTATTCTTATTCGGGTTACTGAACTGAAATGTAATGTATTTTAATCTGTAAAGAAATCACACATTTTTTTTAACATTGTGCAGTGTGCAGCTTTAAAATCATATGGGTTATGTATGGCACGGGGGAAAATGCATATAACTTCAACCCCTTTATCAAGCTAGGACTTGTAAACCTCTCAGGATGTCAAGTATTTAATGTTACCTCTAAGTACTTGCAGTACTTATGCACCCTCTTACATCTACTAACCCCTTAACTTCAAGAGGCTTCCAGGCTTTCATTTTTGTATTAATTGTAGGGTTTTAGAAAAGTTACTCCAGTGTACAAATTCTTATTTGAAGAGAGTTATTATTTTGGAAAGAAATCAGGAAAAGCATTCATTATATTTTTCTGCTGTTATTCTCTACTGCTTGAGATTAAAATAACTATAGACATTTACTGCAGCCGTGCGAGCACGGCCTACTGCGACGGGCTTGAGTCACACATTTTTATTACAGTTTAAAAATGAGATTTTAATACGGCAGACATATGAGCACACAAAGACTGATACAGGGCTAATGAGCTGCCTTGCCAGAAATACCTCCTCCTTTGTCTAAAAATACAATCTTAGACATTTAAGAACGACCAGCAGCTCACAATCACATTTATCTCGCAATTAGGCTGCTGGTGAAACATAACTGGTGAAATGTGGAAATTAGGCGTTATATTATGTTCTGTAAGTGAAAGCTGCAGAATATAATAATAATAAAAAATAAATTGATGAATTAGAGAAGCACAGCGCCCCGGTCCCGGTCCGCCAAAGAAATGTCTTTCAGCCAAATTAACGACAATCATAAGACATTGGTAGTAAAACAACTTCTGTAGATATCCTCACCGGAAACTCACCAACCAAAACAGCCCTATTACCCAGTATTTAGGCCTACCCCAAAATACCGCAAACACCAAATAATACGACATTTCCTGCTTACCCACAAACGTGTTTGAAGTGCCGAGATGTTATCTCTCCATACAATATTGTACAGGGTTTCCACTTACTAACTACTGAATTGACAATAGACGTATTAGGAGGCCATAGAATTAGCGGAGATCAAACGCGGCAGATGGCAGGCCTACTTGGTACTGTATAGGAGAAAAAATTAAAGCCTACGTATAAGGAAAGGACAGTTGTATTCAAAGTGGCATAATCTCCGGATAAAGATTAGGATGAAGAAGGATTTGTGGTGGACGCTTGTCACTTCAATGGTACCGTCGAAATAGTGGTAATAAATAGTGGTTTGCAAATCCATGATTGGTTTCCTTTTTTATACAAACTTGTGAAGAAGTCGTTGTTTGAAAGTTACACAAAATTTTGTCCTATTTCTGGATTTTGAAGTACCTACGTATTAACAGATAATAATAAAGCTTCAGCCCGCGGCTACACCTGCGTCAGTTTATTAAGAGTGTTTACTAAGTGAATGCCTATATAGGTAAAAAAGGACAGTTGGATTCAAAGTGGTTTAATCCGGGGATAAAGATTAAGAGGAACAAGGATTTGTGGTGGACGCTTGTCACTTCAATTGTGCCGTCATACGAGTTTGTAGAATCCATGATTAAAATTTAAGCTTTTGTTGCACAAACCTTATAAGAAACGGCAATTGAAATATTACAAAAAAATAGAATTTTAAGTAAGTTCTCGTAGAGATAGTACTCCGCTGTATACTAAAAGTATAGCACTGGTCGATGTGGCGACACTTAGCGACATTCCGGAAGCTCGACGCGATTCGACTTATATCACACTGTTAAGCGACTTTTACTAAGCCAAATTGCAAGTACTGTTCACATGGACGCAAAGCGATGCAGTTCGAATATTCTTAGAAAGTTCGTCCACTATTGGCCGGTTTCTGAGTTAAGTAAAGCAGCAATAATCAGTTGAGTATTGTCAAATAATTTAGGAAGCCTTTGAGTATTTTACGTTTCACAATTGAGAATCTACCTAGATCAGTTAAGTAAGTACCTACTAGATCAAAGTTTCATTCACTTTCTCTTTCTCCCTTACGTTCCATTTTACGAACGAAAAAGAGACATCACAATATTGCATAAAATTAACTAATATAAATTTTATACAGCTATAAAAAGTACGTTAGTATTACATTACATCAGTTAATATTAAAAAAAACTCAAGTTATTAAAAATATTATAATCTTGAATAAATTAATTTTTCCTATTTAAGCAATTTAATAGATACCTATTTGAAATGTATACAACCTTATTATGAAACTATGAAATGGATCGTAGATACTTGTCAATTACTTCAAGATTGTCATGGCAACCGTATTTATTTTGACAAAGATGTCTTATCGAAAGAAAATTTGTAATATAATTTATTATTGCCAAAATCAAGAATTGAAGCTTATAATTACTAGAAGTGAATGTGTTCAGAGAGAGCAGTTGCTGGTTCTTGTGATACCTCATAGAAATACAGAATATTTTACTCAGAATTTCGCAAGATCACTCAAGTGGGCACTTGTGCATCTGCATTGGAATCTGATTGCAATTGAGATTTACCAACAAATGTGGTGATGCAATTTTTAATGAGTGACCTGGGTTTTCAAAACCGAAGGCTTTGTTAGCCATCGAAGAGCCTCCGAAGAAAAATAATATTAGCCGGGTCGGTGCCATTGGATATGTGTCGGATATTATGAAGGAGGACTGTGTTTTAATGTTTTAACAAGCAATATAATATCTGCCTACTTAAATTGTAAAATAATAAATAAATGGGACTTGTCATGTTGTTTTTATCATCTTTTATTGTTCTGATACCAAAATCGCATCATACGAAAGCCAAATTCTGTACACATTTTCATCGTTGTAACTTCTTGTCTTGTGGATCCTACTAATATTCTATATAGGTACGAAAGTCTGTATGTTTGGATATTTGTTAATCACACAATGACCTAGACATAGAACCTAGGATATAATAATTAATAAAAATATAATAAAATAGATATCTATTTTGATATATAAAGGCTTTGTTATTCAGTTTGTTTATTATTATATAATAATAAACAAACTGAATAACAAAGCCTTTTATTCTGAAATAAGAGACATAAAACTGTAGTCTATACAATACATCTTTAAAGTTTATAAAATGTCCCTAACTTAAAGTGGCAGATGATCAAGGGTGACAGATGCTTAAATCGAGATCAGCACGTACTTAGCGTCGAATACTTAATTCAGAAATCGGCCGTATATCACCTATCGACGAAATATCAATTGCTACGGGCCATCAGGAAGGTCCTTTAGCATCCAGCGTCCGTATTTGTCCGGACATCGCCGGACATTTGGCGCTCTGTCTGGACTTTTCGCTTGGGTGGTAACATTTAGCTTTTATATGTAAGAATGGCTTTGATTTACGTGCTGATTAATTATTACATTTTGTTACTAAAATGTCCGGACATTTTTATTAAAGTCCGGCTTTTGTCAGTACTTATCAATTTTCGATATAGTAACCATACTTAGAGTCGGCCTATCCAGCAGTAGACGCTATTAAGCTGAATTAATAACGACGAAGTCTCGTAGAAATTGATTATAAATCAATAAAACGATGGAAATTGATTGACCTTATTAATTATGATAAACCAAATTAAAAAAAAATTGTACATAGATTGAATAGCCTTTTTTTGATAAATCTTCCAATGACTTTTCCCGCTCTGAGTGAAGCGGGACGGCGTGTAAGACATTTGCTGACTAAAACCCACCGTTTTAGTCAATTTGAATTGCCTAAAAAACAAATTCGTAGCGAACCGCGTAGCTCGTGTGCTACGCCTCAAACCCCGCTTATTTAAGATCCCCACTCAACTTATAATTCTTCACTACACATCACGATTTCATTGTGATCGCAGTTTTAAATAATGTGCTAATCTAATTTGTTATCGACTGTACCATCTGATGGGTGAAGCGTGAAATTGATTTCTGACAAAGGCTTCATTTATTTTTGTAGGACAAAGAAGTGTAAGGGTATTTATAGTCGGGAGATCTTTTATGAGATTAATGTAGCCTGTTTCACTGTTTTATTTGTTTTCAGACAAAATTGTGATGAATTTAACTAAGTTAAATGCTGAATTGAAATCAATACACTCCTTTGGGCAGTCGTGTACAAAGGGACATATGTACTTGCATTCAGGGTTTAATGTATTGACTTATAACACTAACAGCGGATCTTTGTATATCTGAATTGGCTGCAAGACCCTGTGCAGCAGCTACTTTTGTATCAATGTTGAAGGTGAAGATAGCATTGTATAACTGTTTCCTTCACTCGCTTACGTTTGTCACATCGTCCTATATCGCTTACTCTAAGCAGTTTACTCGATAACAAACTGTTTCTTGCGCAATGTTTGGCAGGAGCCAACATCAGAGACACACAGATCCGCTGTGACTACTATACGATGAGGCATAAATCGTAAGGAAACTTGGAGCAAGTGTGGTCAATCATTGCAAGTTTCTTCTTCTTTGTATTTCAAAAAGGTACGTAGCTTGCTGTCATGTGCGACAGTGAAGAGTATGATTCAACCACATCATTACCGTCTTTCTGGGGCAGTCAGATATTTACAATAATAAAGTAATTTCAATTCGTAATATGTTGTAACCAAGTAATAGAAACCGTACACAAAAATAGCCATCATATTGCACATCAATCAGTCTGCCAGGCTTGTCCATTACGACACGTCTAAAAACAAAACTGTTTCCTAATACAAAAAGCTCCTAATTAGCACTTTGGAATTCAATTCCTATACGACAAAACCCATCAAAGAAGCGTGATTGTATGCCCGTTGCCCCACAAAAACACACGATCACATAGCCTTGCAAATAAAGTACCATTAAGTACCAATTAAGAGGAGGTCCGCATGCAAAGTGCCACAAACTATATGGTAATACTGTGCACAAGAACATATCCATCTTCACTGACAGCATAGCAGACTGATGGTATATATTAGCTATAAATTATGTATAATTACCATTATTTATTGCTGCGTGAGGCCTGTGGGTTTGTCTGCTTTTAATATTTCATTTCTATTGGCATCAGTCTGGAAAGCTTGAAAGTAAGTTTATTAATTATTTTCAGTGATTTTGGATGATTAGATTTCTATTTAAATGGATGTACATTATATTGTTTTAGACTAAGATGTAAAAAATATGTAGCACAGCTGTAATTTTTACCTGACTGCGGGAGGGTAATGTTTTTCGAGTGTATGTATGTATGTCCATTTCTGTACCACGCTCTAAAGCCCAAACGGCTTGACGGATTATGACATTTATGAGGTGTTCATCTAAATTGTGGGAGTGACATAGGCTTTAATTTATTTAAAGTCCACCTGATAACAAAAAAAAGGGTAATACAATTTGTTTTTTCTTTGTCCTAACAACATGATGAACATGCGATTACAAATATGCCATAATACTAAATAGGCCTTTCCAAAAATATAACACTAAAATGTAACACTTTTATGTTCCTATTTTGACACAAATTCAAGATAAGCGTAACTTTGATACCAAAAACACAACTAATTTGGAGAACTAGTTCATTACTAAAACTTTAAAGTCTGAAATAAAACAAATTATCATAAAAACAAAAAGGCCGACTGCTAAAAATTAATTAACTGAAAAGAGAAAAACAACCACTACATATCATTTAACCATAGGCTGCGAAGCCAAGTGGGCCGCTGTATTTACAACCTGGTCAGATGGGGGTACTTCGATCAGCCACAATGCGACTGTGGAACCACACCGCAAACGATGCTCCATCTGTTGTCCTATCCTCCTCTCCTCCTCCCTCCATCCTCTCTGTGCACAAACACCTGCACCATGAAGGACCTGTGCGAGGCCAGCGCTAGGGCTGTCGACGTGGCTGAGTTCTGGTCGAAGCACAACATCTAAATTAAAAACTATTAATGGAATCATCGACACGATGAAGAAGAAGAAGAAGACCATAGAATATAGAAACCGACCAAAACTTGGTTTGTCACCGCTGGCAGCACCTCATAATAATAAATTATAATATAATGTATAAATATATAATGTATAATATAATGCATAATGTATAAATATATAATGTATAATATAATGCATAATGTATAAATATATAATGTATAATATAATGCATAATGTATAAATTATATCTAGTACTTGTTTTTTTCTATACAGTTAATTCATTTTTAGCAGTCGGATTTTTGTCTAGATTGGGGTGATAAGTTAGTCCACGGAAAAACATAGTTTGGTACGAATATTGACAGAAATGTATGGAAATCATCGCAAGTGCGAAAACAATTGCGGAAGGCGGAAGGTATCTGTATCAAACGTATTTTTTTTTAAATATTCTGTGCCCTCATCACACACGAAGGGAAAAGGAAAAACAATGAAACCAATGCTCGATTACACTTATAATTCTGCTAATGTTTGTGCTGTAATCACGCCTTAATGATTGAATCTTCGGATTTGGATGAAAGGACCATGAAGGGCCAAATCATGGTCTAGATTGGGACATAGGATACGTTTTATCTCTGTAGTAATGGCCGTAGTATAATTTTCAACTTCGGCCGACTTGGACTTTTCGGCTAAGCCCGAGGGTTCGGCTAAGGCTGAGGCTGTCCGCTCGAGGCAGGGCTTCGCGGAGTGGAGTTGGCTGGCTGCACTGCGACCTTATGAGTGGCCGACAGGCCTTCTGTTTTTATTTTATCTTGTTCTTCTACTCTCAACTTAAAATAGTTGATAAATTTTCAACAACGGAAGTTTGACCAGCCAACTGCAACCAACGACCCTATCTAATTATATATTTTTGTGACGTGTTTCGGGGAGAATGCAGAATAAGCACTGATATTCCAGAATTTGGCGCTTTATTAATCCCGAACCGATCCTACGTTACATTGGTACTGCTGTAGTAGTTTTTTGGAAATTATAAAAATAAACAGACAGACAGGACCATCATCACCATCGGGTTTCATTGTAAGCTAAGCTGGTTAGTATAAGTTAGGATTACCATTATTTTCCATTCCATTACGTTGTATCGTTTGTTCTGCATCACTACCACTACGCTACGAGAGACCTTTTTGTGACATTTATTTTATTCCCTTAGGAGGATGATATTAGAGGTCTTTAAACTTTATAAGCGTTTTGTTTATTTTTAGTTGTGTGTGGTCTAGGGAACCAAATGCTTTTGTTACAGTGTAAAAAATTTAACAAAGATCAAAAAGGAAAATCGAACAAGCCTAATTAATGCATTTATGAATTGATAATTATAATCTCAATGCTTAAGAGACGGGTTATAAAGGGACTCTGAACTCGAAACTACCGCTTTTTCAAGCCATTGGTATATTTTTGGCAAATTGTTGCGTTTGTGCTCAAGGCAGGGCAGTGTTTGTTACTAGTAGAAACCATGGAAAGAGATTGCATAAAAGTATTTCCATATTTTTACCGACTTCAAAAAAACCGGAGTTAATCAATTCGACACGTATGTATGTAATATTGTTGGAATTGCACAATATTCATACCTGTATGGGCTTCTAAACACGTGTGCAAAATTTAATATATGTAACTGTATGTATATTTGTTTGTATGTTTGTCCACGCATTTCACCGAAACTACGTATCGGATCGTGATATTTTTTTATTAGATTAGGTATCTCTCAACTTAGGGAACAGTGCAAGTTTCATCAAAATCGCTGCCGGAGTTTTGAAGATATGGTAGGTAAGGACAACAGAACTCCTTAGCGACGAACAGATCGAATGTGTAATTTCAATTATTATGGGTAAAGTGGAACATTTAATCTCACTTGTCCCATCACGGGACTGAGTCAATGGGACTAGTGGGACAGACCGATTTTGTCAATCCTTTATGAACCTTTTTAGGCTTTGCTCACTTTTTAGTGATTGGGTACTAAAACTAAAAAGAGTTAAATAAAAACTTTTATAGAAAAAATAAACCGACTTCTAAAGCTAAACACAAAAAAGTGCCAAATTAACTTTCGTTTCTGCAGTCGGTATTGAAAAACGATTAAATCAAGAGGTACCAATGACACCAACTTAAACAAATGGTATATCAAGACAAAAATAATTGGTATATCAATTGTCTATTTCCAAACGGGAACAAATTTTATAGAACATCGTCATAAAGAAGACAGGTATGGTATAAAGATAAGTAAGGCCAGTTATAAAGATAAAAGCAATGACCTTGCTACCAATCAACTGCCCATATCTCTAACCTAGACCGAATCAATAGGAGCCCTATAATTTCAGTCAGCGCACCTCTCCATTAAAACTCAATTATCGGCACGCTCGTCAAAGCTGCCATAATTATCGATACAAATGATCGAACGTTCCTTTTGTCACTAATTACCGACGAATTATCACTACAAATTGAAGGATCGATTCTGTTAGTTATACAGAGCTTGAGATATCGTAGGATGAGACCTACGATTAGATTTCTTTTTTTTTTCGCAATGAGCTAGCTCGTCGATCTCGTTTGTTGTAAATACATACCTTCAGACTTATTATCTTTTCTTCTCTCTTCTTCCTAAAACAAATAAGCAGGTACTTTCTTGAACGAACGACACTCCAAACTTATTAGACGAAATATTATGAAAACGAGAAGATCTCTTTAAACACCGTTAAATTTTGATCGTTTAAATCCCGTGAAGAGTCGATGCGATACATGAAACAGTTTAGATTTGTAGAAAAAAAAACCGTCTTCTAAAGCAAAACACTATCATCATCAGCCTATTAATGTTCCCACAACTGGGATGCAGGCATCCTCTCTGTGAGAGAGGGGATGGGCCATAATCCACCACGCCGGCCCATTGCGGGTTAGTATATGTCACATGTCTTCGAATTTTTGGTTTTAAGACACACCGTTTTTAGAGCAGTGGTGATGAAGTAACTTACACAAAGTAAAACGCGAGTCAGGGTTCGAACCCACGACCTACGACACGTAAGTCGGGACCATTACCACTGAGCCACCACTGCTCAATACACTATAAAGTGCAACAAGTAAAATTTCACAATTTAAAAAACCCCCGACGCATTTATCTTGCGAAAACACCCCGATTCAAACAGTAAAATGACCCATAACTTTTGAACGGCTGAACCGATTTTATTCAAACATAGCTAAGAACACTCTCGACACCAATTACCAAACAAACAAAAAAAACTAATTCGAAATTGGTTCATCCGTTTAGGCGCTATGATGCCACAGACAGATACACAGATACACAGCAACAAACGTGAAACTTATAACACCCCTTCTTTTTCCGGCGGGGGTTAAAAATAACTGAGTGTGTATAATTTATAAGACATGTCGCCAATAGATTCGTCTTAACCTTGCAAGTGTCACTGACTACATTAAAATGAATTATCAAAGTCGGCCAACGCGTTTGGTCTCTAGAACGCCACATAGGAACAAACATACATACATAGACTGATAAACACATTACCCTCCTTCGGCAGTCGGATAAAGCCATGAATGCGTAATTTACGTAAAACACAGAAAACAATACCTAGTACAATAAATCAATATTTCGAGTCCTGATTTAGAAATCAACATAATTGACAGAACAATACGACCAATCGTTTGAAACATACAATTTCTTAGTAACGCTAGTTAAAGGTAATTTTCCCGTTATTATGTCTCAATTAGCTATAATCAAAGGTGATGGTGTTTTACACTGTATTTGTCATGACTTATTAACACTTTAATTATTACTGTGAAAGACTACTATCGGAATAGTTAAGTAGATAGATACTTTATTGTTCAAAGAGAAGGCATAAAATGAATTGTTAAGGGTGGTTACGCATTACATTCGATCCGTGTCCGTGAAATTTAGATTCCGAAGTAGCCATAGTACATTTTGTAGGTACATACGAACTCTATCCGTCTTACTTCAGAGTATTTTGAAATCGGAACTTAAATCACGGACACGGATCGGATGTAGTGCATAACCACCCTCAGAAGAGAATAACTAGTCACTTTTATTTAAGAATAAATTTTCAGTCCCCTAAGCAGACAACGTAATATTTAAGTGTACTTAAAAAACATTATAATAAAAGTATACTCGCCTTAAAAGTGATAGCAACGCGATAAACGTCAAGTTATAGCTTCTTCTTTTTAGTAGGCGCTTAAAATATTGCTAAGTGAATTTTAACAGGCGTTATCATACTCATGTTTATGCGCTGTATAGAATGTCGCTTGAAAGTTGAATATTATTAGGTGAAGAATCATGCCAGACTGCCAGTATTATAGTATACTATGGTGTAATACTTGTAAAACACAATTAAAACTGATTATTTGTTTAAATTAGCATTGTGAAATGAGACAATGTGATGGATTTAGAATTAGATTTTTATTGAGATATAAACGATTCTATATGAGATTTAGTCAATTAAAATGTCTCGATAAAAACTTTTTAACATAAAATCAAACCGACTTCCAAAAGAAAACACTACAAAACGAAAAATAAACTTTCTTTTCCGAAGTCGGTGTCTTTTGTACCCCCTATTTTATCGTTCCTTCGTTTTACCTTTTCAAACAAAAGAAGAATTGTTGATATCGGTCCAGGCGTCTTTAGGTAATCGGGGAACATACATAAGAAAAAAGATTCCGACTTTTTTTGAAGTCGGTTAAAAATACTATAAATTAGCTTCCGTGGAGTTTCTTGTCCTTCTTAGCTAACGATAGTTTTGCGAACGGACAATTAGCATTCTGATTAATTGAAAAGCCTGATTGAAATAAATATCTAATTGTACTTTTCTGTGCCTATCTTCATAAAACCTATTTTTGAACATTCATTTTTACACAGTCAATATAAATGAAACCAAGTGCATTATGAACTAGTAATTCTGTTTGTTTTTTACATACTTGAATTATCTTTAAGCATTCTATTCCATAAAATTCAGTTCGTCAAAAACACGAACTCAAATCTGACAAACGTGCTACCTACAATATGTCTCAGACCATCAAAACTTCAGAACACGAGAACTGTCCAATTCACAAAGGCTCTCTCAGTGGCGGGCCATTTCATCAGGTAATAAAACACTCGCAGAGGTTACTTTTCAGGGTGAGTTATAGGGTTAGGTCGACGGGGCAGGGTTGGGGTCGGCCATTCATCACCCGGGGTGGAACGAGGATTACTCCAACATAGACTTTGGCTTGTTAATGCCCGCTAAAGTTTTCCTTTGCGTGATTTTTGGCCAGTTTTTTAAGCGTTTTTTTTACGTTCGAAGTTTGAAAGTTGGTGAAGTTGAGTCGTTTTTTTTAAGTCTTGTTTCAACTTCTTAGTTGAATTTTAGTAAAGATTTGTCTTATTGTGTACTTAGATTAGTAGGGTATTACGAGCTCCAGATTGGTCAAAATTAGTACATACTTCTTGTTTAAAATAGACCCGACCCACAAATGCATGATAGATACATTTTTTATATGATGATATTTTTTAAGTACAGAGCTAGCTTGGTAATATTATTTTTGGTGTATCCTGTTTGTCTATAGGTTAATTGTCATATTTCGCCCAGTGCTGGGCGTAGGCATAATTCGCTAGAGATGTCAGAAAAAGTGACGGGCCTCGCTAGGGCCGATACCTGTCTGGGTCGCGGACAAATTTGAAAGAGAGTTACAGCGACCCTGCCTCAAGCAACTGAAGGAACACGGGTTGGTTTTAGTCAGTAAAAGTCTGACATGTCATCCCGGTTCATCCAGAGCGGGAGAAGTCATTGCATGATGTCCCACCCAAAAAAGAAAGGCATACGTCACTAGAATTTAAACTCAAAAGACACAATGCTGGTGGCAACAGAATCAGAAATTATATGAGTTACTGTCCTGAAGTATTTTGCAAATAGCTTACCAATCAGAAAACTCCTACCTCTTAACTTGCTTACCCCAAAATCTCCAGCACCATATTCCACAGATAAAATAAAAGAGAAACAACAAAGAAACGTCGCAGTTAACAGCCCGACAGAATATTCATAAAGATAAAAGTGAATTTATGCGATCATAAAGACCGGCAACGAATGATAAAGACTGGGACCGAGAACGAATGATAAAGAAACTTGTGTTGCTTGAATACTGCCCTATTTTTTTGTGCTATAGTTTTTTTTTTCATGAATCTGTAACTTTGTCTGCTTGGTGGAGAAAAGTGTACCTGTAGTGATAAGTAACCTAGATAGTGGTCGAAGAACGTTTTTCTTTAGTTTCAAAGTTTTTAGTGTGTATTTGCTACAGGAAAATAAGAGCAAATTTTTAGTCCAAAACTGGTAGATTATTCAGAAACAACCACGTTTGTAATGCTGTTAAAAACTATATTAGACTTACCTTTAAAAAACAGCATGGATCTTTGTGTCTTTGAAGTTGTCTGCAAGACCCTGCGCAGTTGCCATTTATGAGTCCATGTTGAAGTAGAACTGCATCTTTCACTCGCTTAAGTTTGTCACATCGTCCTATCAAAGTTACTCTATGCAGTATACCTACTCTATTACTCGGTTTCTTGCGCAATGGTTTGCAGAACCAACTTCAGAGACACAAAGATTCGCTGTGACTTCTATAATATGTAAAGATCGTAATAAGTAGCGTTCTGTAGTTTCTACTTACCCTCATGCGAAAAAGGCGTGAGTCTATGATATGTTATGTTTTCGGCAGTTTATTTTTCTGATAAGAATATTATGAAAACTAACTACTTGATAACAATGCTGTTCTATTAAATTCTATTTGATCTTAGTCTTAGTTACATTTGGAGTCATCAATTTGACCATCCATTGCAGCGCACTGGGACGCCTATGTCCAGAATGTAATTAATGCTTCATAGAACAGAGTGCTAGATCTCATCCGATCCCAAGGGTGTTGTAAAGCCGTCCTTCCTAGGACTACTCTATTGGATAGGAAGTAGCATCCCACTAATTGTTTACTGAAAACATGCGAAGATTCTGATTTCCCTGAGGATTGAGCTGAGGTCAGACGGTTTTAAAACTAATAAGATTGTTTGAAATTTATCTTTTGCATAATTTTATTATGCTTATCACTTGATTTACTGCAGGAAAAGCTTAGTCTCATCTTTAGGATATTCCCGAAAAAGCGATGTTCCCGAGTCCTCGAAGTGATTCGATGTATATAATTCTGATGAGCCATTTTTACTAAGCAATTACAGAGACGCGTTGCAATATGACCTATTTGCAAAAGTTTTTTTTTAACACTTGCGTGATATCACTTGTTAATTTAAATTGCGAACGTATTCCTAACGAACACTTACCACCGAGCTGAAAATTTCAAAATAACAACATACGAGTATACTTGGTAACGATGTTTTCGTTTAACACCAGTAAATAAGCTTTTGTTTTTAAAGAACATTCATAACATGAAATTACAATTTGATGACCGGACAAAGTACTCACAACGTTAAGAACCAGCAAGGCCACACTGTCGCACCTAATTCCCGCGCCAATTACTTTCACAAAAAGCCAAGACAAAAAAAAACACAAAAGTGGAGCGCCAAACTACGATACGTCACAAAAAGCGAAGAGGCACATTACGCATGAAAAATTCATACTGTTACAGAGATTAGCAAGACAATCCCCCTCCACTTGTAGGGGGTGAAAATATACAGCAGAGGTGTCAAGAGGAGAATGAATTTGTCAGCGTGTGATTCCTAGCGGCCCTCCCTGCGATATATCACCCGGGCGGGTAGTACGGCACAATGTGCGAGCACCCTTAATAATGCAAGAGATTTAATATTTAGAAAGGTTTTTCTTGTTTTGATTTACCTTGTTGGTTGGTTGGATGTCTTTAAGGGTTGTTTGAATATGCATGATTTACTGGCAAGTGAATAGTTTAAAAATTGGGGTCTTCTTCGCAGTGACTGTGAGTCTGTGACCCAATTTGTGATACCTGAAAAATGATTGACTACTTTATGAATAAACCGAATTTCCTGTGCTATGTATTTACTAGCTTCTACTAGCGGTTCCAGCTTCCTCCGAGACAAAAAAGTATTCTATCCTTGACCAGAAATTATTCTACCCATTCGACAAGTTTCATCTAAATCCGTTCAGCTGCTAAGACTTAAAAGGTAACAGACACACAGACAGACAAAGTTAGTTTCGCATTTTAATATTACTAATATTTTTGTTTACTAGGATTTGACGGTTTATATTTTATTGACTTTCTAACCCTTTCACCACCACTACTAAACCAAGACCTTAAATTTTCTTACGGGTACAAAAGTACCCCTTCATTCCCGGTGTCCCCGGATCCTGTACCCCATCTCCCCGAGGCGTCCGTCTGATTTATAGTACGATGAACAACTTCCTTCATAAAATACGAGCAGGCCGCTGACACATCGCGTACACCCTTGTTTTTCTACTGAAAACTTATTTTTATTTATACTTACTCGGTATTCTTTTTGACAGTTTTTGTCTATGAGATGGGTGATAGACTGATGCAATAACTGGGTGTTTATTCCACTGCTGGATGAAAGTAACTCGCAATGCATGTCTTGCTGGTCAACTAATTTGTCTGGCTTGAAAACATTGTTTTTTTCATAGCCTCAAAATAGTCACCCTATTTTGAGGCTATGAAAAAAACTCATTTTTTATAGCTTCTGCCAGCGTCTTCGCATGCAGGGATAAAAGTTGTAGGTAATCAATGCAGGATATGGTCCACCCATGTCCCTAGTTTCTATTTGGATGAACATTTGAAAAGCAAACAGGCAAACAGACCGAGATAGTTACTTTCTAATTTTTGGTTTCATAACTCAAAATAATCCGGCTCAGTTAACTGGAAACTGCATTAAAATACACTAAAACCAAGCCAAGAGCCAAATCCAAGATGAAGAACGGTTCATTTACATTACCACCTGAAGCACCCAAAGTAAAGAGGAAATTGTAGCCATTTGTCATAATAAAAAAGTAAAACCTTAAAACTTTTACGCAATAAAAAAGTATTTTTAATTACTTTTTCTTATTTACCTTGCCCTGGTTCACAAGACAAACTCTTGTAATAAAAGGTAAGTATGAAAAACGTTAATTTAAATACTTTTTTTGTAAGCTCACTGGTAATCTTGGTTGAACAGAATGAACTAAGATAGTTTGCTGTTTGTTTGTTGATTGAATATCGGGAATAAATCCATACTATCGCACTAATATTATAAAGGCGAATGTTTGTGTGTGTGTGTGTTTGTTACTTCTTCACGCTCAAACGGCTTGACGGATCTGGATGAAATTTGGCACGAAGATAGATTATAGTCTAGAATAGCACATAGGATTCTTTTTATTCCGGGAATATGTTCCTCCTGCCGCTGGCAGAAGCTAGTTTGTCTAATAAGAGTATTATAAACGTGAAAGTAACTAGTCTGTCTGTCTGTTTGTTACCTTTTCTTACCCTAACGGATCAACGGATTAAATGAAACTTGGCACACAAGTAGACCATTAATGGATAAGAGCTTTGGATACTTTTACCCCGAGATTATGTTCCCTTAGAATGATTACCGACTATCACGCGGGTGCAGGCGTTAGTAGAAGCTTATTATTTATAAATTTAAAACATCAGGCAATCATCAGACTTGGCAGAGGTGTTGATTGCTTAAGAGGAAATACGGGCGGAGAGACTTTTGAAAAATAGGTATTTGAAAAAACTATCGCTGTCGCTCTGCGAACTGCGAGCGCGTGGCGCCCGGCCGCCCTATCCATGTGTGTGTAAGTTGACAGTGTGTGCGTGCCTCCGAAACGCTCCCGGCCGCGGCTCGCGCATTTCTTGTAATCGCCCCAGTCACTCGTTACTTTTGTTGTTCTGGATTGTGGACAGATATCCAACAATATATGTTATTCTTAACAGCAAACGCAGAAAATCTTTTTTTTGGACGTGACTAATAATACTGTAGAGCAATTTAATAATGTAATTGCTAAATTTATTGGCGGAAAAAGAATTAAATTTTGCACGAAGTGGCTCATATCATATCACATCAGACAAGATGTTATGGATTAGTAACTTCATGGAATAGCGAAGGGCTATTCATGCACGCATTCAAAAAAAAATACAGGGCTGCAGTCCGGGTCACTATACAAAAAAAATATAGAACAAAAGCAGCGTTCGAAAAAAATCACAGAGATTTACCGAAAAAGGAAACTGACGTATCCCAAAGACGGAACGAGCAAAATAAAAAGAACTACATAACCTGGTCGCTTAGAGTTGGAAGAAATATCTTCTTCCTGCCTTTGGATTTATATAAATTAAAAGAAAAATAAATTTCTTGAAAGATTGCTCTCAACTAAGGATGTTCAAAGAAAAATAGTGGGGGCCAAAGCGATAGTAGCTTATGGGAAATTGAAAGACTAAGGAGGCTTACGGCATCGAATTTTGGGCGAATATGTAAGATGCGACCGAAAACATCGGTTCGCAAAATATGAGAAACGTTATTATATAACAAACTAGCGGACGCCTTGCGGTTTCACCCACGTAGTTCCCTTTCCCGTGGGAATACAGGGATAAAAAGTAGCCTATGTCACCCGGGGATAGTGTAGCTTCCCAACGGTGAAAGAATTTTTGAAATCGGTCCAGTAGTTTCGGAGCCTATTCGGTACAAACAAACAAACAAAAAAATCTTTCCTCTTTATAATATTTGTATAGATATAGATTTAAAGGAACTGTGGCTACCAATTACGGCAAAAGGAATCTGAAGCGATCGATCAATTTATCAAGCACACGGGGCAACAGGTATTAGAGTGTGGAATGTGTATCGATGAAAACAAACGCTTTTTAGCGGCAAGCCCGGATGGTCTGGTAGGTGAAGACTCGATAATAGAGGTAAACTGTCCTTATGAAATTGCAAGTATGTCATCTGAAGACGGAATTCATCAAAAATAAATGGATTTAGAGCTGTTTTCAAGGGTCAACACTAATCGTCTCCGTAGACCACACACATACGCGGCAGGTTATACAGAAGACCGAAAAGAACAACCTGCCTCTCTGTTTAGCGTTTGTGGAATACGAGAAAGCCTTCGATTCGATCGACACTTGGGCTGTACTGCAGTCTCTCCAACGGTACCAAATTGACTACCGGTACATTGAAGTGTTGAAATGTTTGTATAAAAACGCTACCATGTCAGTTCGACTTCAGGATCAGACCTCGGAACCCGTCCTTATGCAGCGAGGTGTGAGACAGGGAGACGTAATATCTCCAAAACTGTTCACCGCTGCACTGGAGGATGTCTACAGGGTTCTGGACCGGAAAGGGCTAGGCATAAATGTCAATGGCGAATACATCACTCACCTTCGGTTTGCCGACGATATAGTGGTCATGGCTGAGACTATGGAGGACCTCAGTACAATGCTCGATGACCTCAGTAGAGCTTCCTAAAGAATGGGTCTTAGGATGAACATGCACAAAACCAAGGTGATATTGAATGTCCATGTTACACTTACTCCAATCAAGGTCGGATACTCTACACTCGAAGTTGTGGGACTATGTCTACCTGGGACAAACGATCCAGTTGGGTAGGGCCAACTTCGAGAAAGAGGTCAACCGTCGAATCCGACTTGGCTGGGCAGTGTTCGGGAAGTTGCGGTATCTTCTCGTCCAACTTACCACAGTGTCTCAAGACGAAAGTCTATGACCAGTGTGTGTTGCCAGACATATGGCTCTGAGACATGGTCGCTTACTATGGGCTTCAGCAGAAAGCTTACAGTCACCCAAAGGGCAATGAAGTGGGCTATGCATGAAGTTTCCTTGCGTGGTCGAATCAGAAATGTAGAAATCCGCAAGAGAACCAGGGTTACCGACATAGCCCGAGCAATAGAATTTGGCAAGCCCTAGAATTGCCACATTTAAGTTGGGAGGGCACATTGCTCGCAGAATGGATGGCCAATGGGGCGACCGCGAACCGGAAGACGTTGCATTTGAAGGCCATCCACCAGGTAGACCGATGACTTGGTGAAGGTTCCGGGGATCTGCTGGATGCGAGACGCACGGAATCGATCAATGTGGTGACCCTTGGGTGAGACCTATGTCCAGCAGTGGCTGATATGATGACGATGATAATGATGAAATAGATTTATGTATGTTTAAAGGCAAAATGTTACAATTAAAACAGAATCACAATTACTTCTACCAAGTACAAGGCCAACTACACATAACTCGTCGAGATTTCTGTTATTTTATTTAGGTAGTCCCAAAAGCTTTTATTTTTCAAAATATTAAGAGGGACGATCCATTATGGCATAAAATGTAACCATTATTAGAAAAATTCGATAGATTTGATTTAATTTGAAAAGTTCTACCACATTAGTGGCAAGCCTAAGGCAATAGCCTTTTACCAGAAATCATTGACGGTTGGATACCAAAGAATAAAACAGTGAGAGAAAGCACGTCGTCATAATCTGCCTAGCCTTTTCCCATCTACGTTAGAGTCGGATGCAGCTGAATACCAGTATTTTGATGGATCGACTGCCTATCTGACCTCCACAACCAGTTACTGGGTAATATGCAAAACCTTGGTAAAACGGGTCATACTTTCGGGCTGTCAAAGCCGAAAATAACAGCCAGGACCAACGGCCTAACGTGCTTGGCGAGACACGGACGGGTCTTGGTATGTAAAGATGGTCACCCATCCACGGACCAACCACGGCAAGCATAGCACAGCCTGATCGATTGACCCGTGCGGCTGACGTTGAAATAAGTTTAATTTCGCTGATGTACTTAGTAGGTGATCTAGAGATTGCGGATACCTATCCGATATATAATTTACTGTTTTGTATTGAAAACTTTTTGTAATAAACATTTATAGACATGCACTTTATTTTATTTTGTATCCAATACTTTTTAATACTTCTATTTGTATTTCTCACGAACAGCACATGCAAACAATATAAATGTGTTTATCGATAACTGTTTTCAACACTAGTATATCGATATTATTTTCAACTACTACGCATCACCTTTTCATCTGTGTACGTATTATGCCCCCTTGCGTCTCACCCCGCCCACAAATTCGTGCGATAAGGACAACTGCAGATTCGACAAATTTTCTTAAGTAAAAAGTCATAATTCGAGGTTTGGCTCTCGTCTGTTTTCTCCTCCAATATTGGACCGATTTAGAAGATATTTCATAAACTGAATAAGAAGGATATTTACTATGTCCCTATGTTTTCTTTTTTTCATTAATAGTTGTCAAATTTGTACACTAAGGCTCTGAAGACAGCGACTCAATAAAGACAATTTTGAGCATTTTGAGAGGGTTCTAGTTCTTATACGGATAATATATCACCAAAAAGGAAAACATAGGGACATAGAAGAAGTTGATATTTATTTTACTGTAAAAAATCATTGCTTTAAGTTCATAATCCAGAGAGAAAACAGACGAGAGCGTTTGTATGGAGAAAAGACCACCCCCGTTTCCTCTTAAGGTTGCTAGACTCTCTGGTCATTCGAAACTTGAAGACTTTTAAGGTGGCCCAATAGTGAACAGGACGTGAAAACAAAAAAAAACCTCTACTCCTTGAAGAAAGAATCTAACAAACAGTAAACCAAATACTCAGTCAAACGCCAATAAAAACTATCAGGAAATCGTCCGGATAAATCGCGAGTCATCGAGCTCACAACGCGTCATTTCTCTCAGAATATATGGAACGAATAAAAACCAGTGAAATCTTTAGAGAGTCCACATTTTTTCCGTCAGAGGGCTCATAAATCTTCCCGACAGCGGTGGAAAGGACCGGAGCGGCGCGAGGGGGTTGAAATATGTCGGGCGGTGCTGCCATCCGTCAAGTTGCAGGATCACCTTCACGACAAATACGAGTTAGTTGGAGATCCTATGTTACTTTTTTAGTGTCTGTACTTGTGGGGTAACAGACTGTTAAGAATGGAGGCTGTATTATTTTCAAGGGCACGTTAAGGTTGGCTTAGGTAATCAGTCTTCTTTATAATGAAAAGCCAGCAGCGTTTCTTGTCTTGGTGCCTTCAAAATAATAATCTTTCACTGTCTTCAACACTGTCAAGTGAATATGTCAATTTCTGTCGACTGTTCAATGTATGTAGCAGTTCTTGGAGTACATTCTACAGTCATTTGTTTTTGATGTGGTTTGGTGGTGCCCATTAACTCTTAGAGTAAGGTTATTTTGAGTATGTGTAAGGGACAGATGTTTATGACTTGTATACATCTGTCCCTTAAGCACACTCAAAATAACCTTACTCTAACAGCTTATGGTCACCCGCCAGATTTTTGGAAAGTTAAAAGTACGGTGATGGTTGCAACATGAGCATATAGAAGAAAACGTTTTGGGCCGACTCCTAATAACATAGAACAAGGGCAAGATGAAGATGATAATCATGAGAATTATGTTTAAATATATTGACAGTTAATTTTGTTTGACTATATTCAATCATGTGAAAGACAAGGACAATTGTCCAAGTTTAGCCTCCAATGGCATAAGAGGCTTCAGGTTACATTGTCAAGACAAGACGGCAGTACTAACTGGCTTAGTAATTTGGTAAGTGGATAACATGCAAGCCTAGCTTTGTGTGGTCTTGGTGACGTGTAACGTTAGCTGTGGCCTGTGTCACAGCGTCTTAGTTGCAACATTTGCAACGCTTCAAATCAGTTTGTAACTACTGTCCTGAAACTATAATCCGAGACCTAAATATTCGGTTTGTCATATTGTCGTGTTACACCAGTTTGTCTCATATTCACCAATTTTTGAAGCTCCCGCAAACAGACAACACAATGTTTTCATATAAATTTATCTCTGTGGGGCAAATTAAGATAATTCTAATGAAAACGTGTCGTCGCATTGTCGCATCGCAGGCACCTGTCTTTAGGAGCCTTTAGGACTGTTAGCAATACTGCTTACAAATCTTATAGCATTCATGATTTAGTTCTGATGATATAATAAGAACAGCTGCTCATAAGTACACATCATTTTGTTCCTGAACTTTCTCAGAATCTGTCTATCAGCGCATTTTATCTCATCTCTCATATCGTCTTTAAACAGTGTAAATCCTTCTACTCTTTTACTCTCAAGTCTTGTACACTCAAAACTTCGGTCTCGCACTCTCAAAACATATTCATTCTCTTCAAAACATATTCATTCTCCTCAAAACATGACGCGCCACCACGAATACATCACAGCATACTGCATTAGCAACGCTTAGTAAAAACTCTTAATCTGACACAACAGTCTACTTCTTGATTAACCATGTTCTTTTTAACGTTTTAATCTTTAAGGCTTCCGCAGAAAGGTGCGCCGCGCGCCGTGACAATCAACTAACAATGTGTTTTCTCTGTAAAGTCGATCTGTATAGAACAATTTAAAAACAATTCTCATAGAAACGCGTTTTCGTTGTTACACCTGTTTGCGTAAGCTTTTATTGGCAATAATACTGCTTACAAAAGCTCAAGCTTTTATGATTTACTTCTGATGAATAACGTATTCTTTTGTTTCTAAGCTTTTTGAGTCACGGCCTCTTATTTGCGTAAAACGTTTTTAAAACAGAGCACTTAAATCTTCCCACTTTTAAAATACACTCATTCCCCACGAAAATATGACGCAGAACCACCATCATATACCACACCAATACATCACGGCACACTGCATTAGCAACGCTAAGCCAGCGCTCTTAATCGGGCGCAATCGTATATTTCTTGATTAAGAGATCGTAAAAACGTCCTCCTGCTCTGATATATGGTGCCTGAGCAGGAGAGGAGATTAGCCGACGGTTTGCGGACTCTGGAAGTGATGTACGATGATTGATACGCCTGATCTGGTGGGGGGTGGGTTATTAAGTTGATTGTTTACGGGTTTCACTTCGATGTGGGGGAGGATTGTGTTACTATTGTTATTAAGGTTGCGAGCCCTTGTGATGTTTATGGTGAATAGTGTGGTGTTTGGCCTAGTATCAATTGAAACTGCATGAGGTGGCTAAAACAGCTTTTGGAAGCAGCGATAATATTTCTATAGCAGGATAAGGTCTGTTCGTGTAGGACCAACAAGATATTTGAGACAAGTGACACTATCGATGAAATCGTGGCCATAGCGATTGGAAAAATGGGATTGTCAAACGCTATTGAAATGTCACATATGATCAATCCCTTAGATAAAGAACAGCCTATAGATTTAGCCTTAAAATGAGCTTGATTGATAGAGCGAGATCGCTAATTGGCAGCCCATGTAAATAATAAGGACAAAAGATTATTTTTTGTCTTTGTCACCATGGCCGGCTTTTGTTGTTTGTCAAACGCTAATATCATGGCAGGTTTGACAAACTAACTCGGTCGTGTTTGATTTTTTTGTGATTTCGCGGGATTAAGTGTTTATTGAGACCAGGAATTGGGTTATTTATAGATAATAAGTGTCAGTGCGATGGTGGGTTGAAGTGTTCTAGGCTGTAAAAGCCAAAGTGTTATTGTTATTGTTGTTTCATGTGCGGCCACGCCATGGCTCCATCTATAGGATGTACTTTATCTAAGATCAATCCTTTACATTTAGCATTTCGACTAATGCCATCACTGACGTCGATTGATACTTGTCTAAAACCTAAGACACTCTAGACAAGTGACACATATCAAAGAGAGCGACGCGATAGTGAGTGGAAAATGTCAAAAATGTAATTATTTAAATGTCACGTCATCAATCCATTTATTTTATTATTTTTTTCCTTACATTGTGGCATTTTGACCATGCATAGCCATCGCTCATAGAATAACACTTTGTCACATTATATCTGACTTATTATCAACATGTTTTCTTTTTCCTTCATTCCTTTCCAACTTCCAAGATGCTTTCTCCACAAAATGCATAAAATTCTTCACAAAAACTTCACAGCCACTACTGTGACAATGCGACAGTCGCAAAGATAAACAAATATGAGTTAGCAGTCGGCAGGACGTCGCCGCGGTCGTTCGCAGCTAATAAAACAGATAAGAGCGAGATAATTTACATTTCAACGATAAAGTATCTTCGCTACAACCAGCCGAAATGAGCCATCCCGACGCTGCGAGTACTACAATTTACAGTTCTTTTTTGGTGGTGCAAGTTATGAGCTGTAGCAGAGTGCTTATTTTCTTATAAGTATGACAACTAATATCATAGATTTATTGACAAGGTCTCTTGTCTCTTCTCGAAGTCTATTTAAACTATCATTGTAAGAAGTTTTGTAACCATATTTATCTGCAAATGTCATCAGGATCAGAATGTTGGGCTATGAAAAATATGGATGAAAGGAGATTGCTTGTAGCAGAGATGAGAATGTTGAGATGGATGTGCGGCGTGACGAGGTTGGATAAAGTGAGAAATGAGTATATTAGAGGCAGTTTGAAAGTGGCGCCAGTGGCAGAAAAGTTGAAGGGAAACCGTTTGTCCTGGTATGGTCATGTGATGAGGAGGGATGAAACGCATGTTACTTAAAGAGTTATGCACATATATGAGTACTATGTACCAACTGTAAATCTACCATTTGCTGTACCTTTGTGTCGTTCGTTGGCTTCAGTGTGCCCTGGCAGTTGATAGTGTGTCATGTTCTCTCTAATGTCTCTCTGATGGTGGCACATGTGTTGGATCATTTGGTTCCCTTCATGATGGTTGAGCTGAGTGGTGCCGATCCATGTGTCATGTTCGTGAACGGGCGCCATCAGTTGGGATTGGTCATAACTTAGCTGCCTCCGCCTGTTTTTAATTACTTATTTATTGTATTTTTAATTGTTTGTTTTACTGTAGAAGCTTTTAAGTGCGATACTTTTATTTTTTACATCGTTCTCACATATATGTATTTTTTTTTTCAACAAGATAATGTAACCAAATACTTGTAAAACACATTTTTTTTTTAAAAGAGTAAGTGTGGAGTTTCTTGTCCATTCGTCTCCACAACAAGCTACATTTCCGAATGGACGGTAGAATCAATTATAATTAGTTTTTTTTTTTTTCGAAACGACATTCGAAAGTGCCGCTTAATGGCCTAATTGAATAAATAAATTTAGATTTTTTGTTTTTTTTTTATTTTATGAATATAAATGTGGATGGATGGAGAGGAAGAGAAGGCCAAAGAAAAGATGGATGGAATGTCTGAGGAGTGATATGAAGGAAAAGGGAGTCAGCAATAGCGTAACAGGAGACAGAACGGTATGGAAGATGAAAAGGTGTTGCACCGACCCCAAGTAACATGGGATAGGGGCAGGAAGATGATGATTTCATCATATCAGCCGAAAGACGTCCACTGCTGGACATAGGCCTCCCCCAAGTGTCGCCACATTGACCGGTCCCGTGCGTCCCGCATCCAGCGAATCCCCGCAACCTTCACCAGGTCATCGGTCCACCTGGTGGGAGGCCTTCCAACGCATCGTCTTCCGGTTCGCGGTCGCCACTCCAGAACTTTTCTGCCCCATCGGCCATCCGTTCTGCGAGCAATGTGCCCTGCCCACTGCCACTTAAGTTTGGCAATTCTTCGGGCTATGTCGGTAACCCTGGTTCTCTTGCGGATCTCTACATTTCTGATTCGATCACGCAAGGATACTCCGAGCATTGCCCTCTCCATTGCCCTTTGCGTGACTGTAAGCTTTCTGATGAGGCCCATTGTGAGCGACCACGTCTCAGAGCCATAGGTCATCACTGGCAACACACACTGGTCATAGACCTTCGTCTTGAGACATTGTGGTAAGTTGGACGAGAAGACACCGCGCAATTTCCCGAACGCTGCCCAGCCGAGTCGGATTCGACGGTTGACCTCTTTCTCGAAGTTGGCCCTACCCAACTGGATCGTTTGTCCCAGGTAGACATAATCTTCCACAACTTCGAGTGTAGAGTCTCCAACCTTGATAGGAGTGGGTGTTACATGGGCATTCAACATAACCTTGGTCCATGTTCATTTTAAGACCCACTCTTTTGGAAGCTCTACTGAGGTCATCGAGCATTATACTGAGGTCCTCCATGGTCTCAGCCATGACCACTATATCGTCGGCAAACCGAAGGTGAGTGATGTACTCGCCATTGACGTTGATGCCTAGCCCTCTCCAGTCCAGAACCTTGAATACATCCTCCAGTGCAGCGATGAACAGTTTCGGAGATATGACGTCTCCCTGTCTCACACCTCGCTGCAGAAAGATAGGTTCCGAGGCCTGATCCTGAAGTCGGACTGACATGGTGGCGTTTTTGTACAAACACTTCAACACCTCGATGTACCGGTAGTCGATTTGGCACCGTTGGAGAGACTGCAGTACAGCCCAAGTCTCGATTGAATCGAAGGCTTTCTCGTAGTCCACAAACGCTAAACAGAGAGGCAGGTTATACTCTTCGGTCTTCTGTATAACCTGCCGCAGCGTATGTATGTGGTCTACGGTGCTAAAGCCTTTTCGGAATCCGGCTTGTTCGGGAGGCTGGAAATCGTCAAACCTGCGCGCGAGACGATTCGTGATGACTCTTGAAAACAGCTTGTAGACATGGCTAAGAAGTGAGATGGGCCTATAGTTCTTCAACAGGGCATTGTCACCCTTCTTGAAAAAAAGTACCACCACACACCTGCACCATGCCTGTGGCGTTTTCCCCTCGAGTATGACGGCACCAAACAGCTTCTGAAGGGCCTTAAGTATTGGTTTACCACCCGCCTTCAGGAGTTCGGCCGTAATGCCGTCCGGTATGTCTTCGGTATAGTGACAGGTCAATCTAGCTCTAGGGTCTTTTACTAGATTCGCGACGGGTTTACTGGTTGACGTGTACAACTGCCCATAGAATTTCTCGATCTCCCTCAGAAGCTCCGGTTTGGCGGATATGATCCTGCCATCGTCGGTCTTCAGTCTCGTGAGCTGGCTCTGCCCAATAGACAGATCTCTTGCAAAGACCTTGGAGCCCTTATTCCGCTCAATTGCGTCTATAATACGCTCAGTATTATAGCGGCGGAGGTCGCTTTTCAAGGACTTTGAGATCCGTCTATTAAGTTGCCGGTATTTCAACGCATCGTCTGAAGACTGCAGGATCATCTCACGCCTCTCCTTCATAAGCTTCAGAGAAGGATCAGAGATCTTTTTGTTTATATCTGTACGGCAGGTCTTGAAAAACTTAGACCCGACCGTATGGACAGCTTCCACTAACCCGTCGCTGTATTCGGCCACGGAGCTCCCTAGGCACTCGAAACGATTCTGGAGTTCGAGCTGAAAGCTCTCGGGGTTTTGGATCTGGATCTGTGCTGGACGGAGCGTTGACTTCATCAGTCGAGACCTTTCAAGCTTGATATTAATGTTCAATCTGCCTCTTACCATACGGTGATCGCTCCCGGTTTTCACCGAATTGATCACAGAGACATCATTGAACATTTGCTTCTTGGTTGACATGATGAAGTCGATCTCGTTTTTTGTTGCACCATCGGGGCTTTGCCAGGTCCACTTCCTATGCTCACGCTTTCTGAAGAAGGAGTTCATCATGTAGAGGCCCTCCTTCTCCATAAAACTGGCCAGTAGGTGACCCCGGTGGTTCCGACGTCCAACTCCAAATTGCCCCACTTGCAGCTCATCCTCGTCTCGTTTGCCCAGTTTTGCGTTGAAGTCCCCCATGACAACGGTGAAGTGAGTTTTGAAACCATGCATGGCTATAGAGATATCCTCATACATGGTCTCTACCTCGTCGTCGGGGTGTGCCGAGGTCGGTGCGTAGACCTGTATGACCTTCAGCGAATATCTCGAGGATATTCTGAGTATAAGGTACGCCACCCTGGTCGACACACTCTCGACCTTCACCACGTTGTTCACAAGGGACTTGTGGACGATAAACCCGACACCACCCTGGGACTGCCGGACACCCTCTCGGAAATAGAGCAGGTTACCGGATTTGAGGATTATCGAGTCCTCCCCCTCTCTTCGGACTTCAGATAACCCTATAATACTCCATCGCAACCTGCTCAATTCTTCCTCGAGTTCGGCTATCTTCTCGTCGGTCCGGAGTGTTCGCGTGTTGTATGTTGCCAGGGCCAGTCGTCGGTGTTTATTGGGGTAGCCGGGTTCACTCCGAGGATTCTTCGCACCCCTTGCCACGCCATCGCCTCGACCGCTACCGTAGTCGAGGGTAGACGGGGTGCCGGGTACTCGGGGCCGTATTTTATTTGTGCTATTCATTTGGTTTGGGGGGGTTTGCCTTAATCGCCACGCTTGGCAGGCGGGTTGGCGATCGCAGTTTGTTGTTGAAGAGCACAGAGAACGCTGCTGCCCATTCTCTGGTGTATCCCTTAGTCGCCTCTTACGACACCCACGGGAAGATATGGGATGGTGAGATTCTTTACGTCCGACACCGGATGATGATTTATCTGCAAATAAATATTTGACTTTTACTTTGAAAAACTAAGTATCGTTACCACCAATCTCTAACTGCATGCTGTAACAAACTAAGACGAATTTAGGTGTGTAGAAAGGCATTACAATATACCAAGGCATTAATGTATTCAGAAAATAATAATTTGAGTGGACTCGAATTAAAAAGGAAATCAAGACTAGATTCGTAGAAGAATGAAGATCTTAACATAGTATTCATTACGTAAAATCAAAAATTGAAAGTGGCTTGCATATTAACGAACCTACACCAAGTATAGTAGTAGTTGTTGTCAAACTCGAGAGTTCGAGACAGAAGCGTTCCCTCTTGGCTTTTTCAAATCGCTTCAGCCTATGCCTCACACCACCCAGCTAGTTACAATATTTCACAGCAAACGGACATTTTTATAGGTATTTAGCGAAAACGTCGTTCCAGCGGACCAATTTGCAACTTGTTTGCGTCGCCAATAAATTGTCGCCTACATTTCCTAAATTACGCCGTTATTCCTGACGTATTGTACGAGAAACTGGAGGTATACGAGTACGAGTGAAATATTGTCACTGATGTTATGATTATTTTTGGTAGGCTTTTCTTTTGTTTTTCAGGACAGTACATCTGTTTATTTTTAACCCCCGCCGGAAAAAGAGGGGTGTTATAAGTTTGACTGACGTGTGTTGCTGTGTATCTGTCTGACTGTCTGTGGCATCATAGCTCCTATGCGGATAAACCGATTTTGATTTAGTTTTTTTTTTTGTTTGTAAGGTAATTTTGTCAAGAGTGTTCTTAGCTATGTTTGAATAAAATCAGTTCAGCCGTTCAAAATTTATGGGCGTTTTACTGTTTGAATTGGGGTGGTTTTCGCAAGATAAATGTGATGAGGTTTTTTTATATTTTTAAATTTTACTTGTACATAATTTTCTGAGTCCTCGTGTTGTCGTCTTGTCACGTGGCATCTGTGTGTGTGAGTCATTACACTCCGTCTAGCCTATTATTTTAATTTTGACAGCTCTAAATTAATGATTTAGTGATGAAGTAATTCGGTACCAATTCGATTTCTTACAAGAATCGATTTTATTAATGAAGAAATTTTATTCGATTTAAAATACGATAACACATGATTTTATTCAACTGAAGATTCCAGTTTATATGGAGAACAATCAAACTATTCATCATAATAAAATCAAGCAAGTATTTTATTTGATTTTTTTTCTATATTTATACATTCAATATCACTTTTTCAAAGTTAAACCTTCATTGGAAGGTTGTCCCTTAATTGCAAATCTTATGTCTTATTACATTATTAATATATAACAAATATTAAATTTATAATGCGATATTCACTGCTACGTAAATTCGATTTATCTGCGAATTTTAAATAATCGGAAACGGAGCGAGAAAGCACGGCGCTTTACTGCTGTAAGCGTCGATGAAGTATTGCATTTTATTGTTTAAGGTTGCCTGTTTACTAATTATGAAATTTCATAGGCGTGCATCTGTCAAAAGTAAAATTATGGACGCAATAATAGTAGTTGACATAACTATAGTTTTTCTATTCATTACAATTTGATTTGAGTATTCTTTGTCGCCTACAGTTCCTAAATTACGCCGTTATTCCCACTGATGTATTAAAAAGAGGGTTATTCCTGACGTATTTAGTACGAGAAGCTGGAGAGTGGAGTTATACGCCTTATTTATTGTCACTGATGTTATGATTATTTTTAAAACGTTTTCTTTTGTTTTTCAGAAAGTTGACTTTACATCTGTCTATAGTTTGGTTATCATTTATTTAATTAGAAATAGAAAGAAAGTTACAAAAATGTTTTCTTCTTTTTAACTTAAAGTTTTCACAGACTGGTGTGACGCGACCACGCGTTTTCATTGAAATCTGTAAAGCATCTTTATAATAATTCGCATGAAAAAGTCACTGTCGCATTGTCACGTAATCGTACGTATCTACTAGTCTTTAGTTATAAACAAAGTTTTCAAATAGTTAAAATTGTACTATACAAATATGTAACCATGTCACGAGTAAAGAAATTGATCACGTAGTTACTGCTCAAATTATAACCCCAAATTACCTGACAATACGTATATGATAATTATGATTGTATCAGAAGATCCTGCATAAATCGTTTATGGAAGTTGATGTTAATTACCCATTCCAAAGTAACCTAAAAACATTTTATAACATCACCTAAAAATGTCCTTAAAAATTGAAATTCATGCTTTATTCCCTTGGGACTTGTAACTGACACTGTAGTATAAAAGATCCAGCCCCCAGATCCCCTCAGAGCTTTCTACATAAAAATACGATACCTCTCAAAGGGAAGAAAAAATAACTATTTTATACATCAAACATTCTAAAAGAATAGACACATGATGAAGAGACATATTTTGTGATACAAAAACCAACTTTATGACAACCGTTTTCAAACTGCTTGCCAAGGGATTTTAAACTCTACTGCGTGGAACTAAGAGGGTATACTTTTTTAAGGAGGTGTAGGATGTAAGTGATATTTTGATGTCACAAAGAATATTGAAGACGATACATGATTGAATTTGATTTGAATTTATTACCTTGAGCCTTCGACATGTTGTTTGTTGTTAAAAGTATTCAATATGTCACGGTTTATTCTAGAAATATTGGAATGACGAAGGCGTCCGGTGAATTTGGTTTCAACATTGTTGGTAGCGAAAGTAAAATATTGAGGCGTTTACATTATACTTGACTACTTATTTTATAAACAACTAGAAAACTGAAACATGTATTAAAAATATTTTTTGCTAACTAGAGGTAGATTTTTGTTATTGTTACAGTAACAATTTATTGCAGTCCAAGTTTTGTAGCTGAATACTATTAAATACACTAAGTATGTTTCAACTAACACCGAAGTTTTAGACAGCTCAACCAATGAGTGAATTTGATATGTGACTGAATTTGAAATAATTGGGTACATTTTTAACCCCCGACGAAAAAAGGGGGGTTATAAGTTTGACGTGTGTACCTGTGTGTTTGTGTATCTGTCTGTGGCATGATAGCTCCTAAACGGATGAACCTATTTTCATTTAGTATTTTTTTTGTTTGTAAGGTGACTTTATCGAGAGTGTTCTTAGCTATGTTTAATGAAAATCGGTTCAAAAGTTCTGGAGATTGTACTGTTTGAATTGGGGTAATTTCGTAAGATATCGTGTCATAATTACGTGTTCGATAGATTGTTGATCGAGGCGTATCTACTACTAGATAAATTATGTACTTTAAAAACCGGCCAATTGCGAGTCGGACTCGCGCACGAAGGGTTCCGTACTTGGTAAATTGCGATTTATGACGTATTAAAAAAACTACTTACTAGATCTCGTTCAAACCAATTTTCGGTGGAATTTTACATGGTAATGAACATCATATATTTTTTTTTTTTATCATTCTCTTATTTTAGAAGTTACAGGGGGGGGGACACATTTTACCACTTTTGAAGTGTATCTCGCGCAAACTATTTAAAGTTTAGAAATAAATGATATTAGAAACCTCATTTTTTGAAGACCTATCCATAGATACGTATGGGTTTGATGAAAAAAACATTTTTTTTTTTCAGTTTCAAGTATGGGAACCCCCAAAAATTTTGTGGTTTTTCTATTTTTGTGTGAAAATCTTAATGCGGTTCACAGAATACATCTACTTAACAAGTTTCAACATCATAGTTCTTATAGTTTCGGAAAAAAGTGGCTGTGACATACGGACGGACAGACAGACAGACAGACAGACATGACGAATCTATAAGGGTTCCGTATTTTGCCATTTGGCTACGGAACCCTAAAAAGGGTAGGTTGCCCAAGTTACAAACATAAATACATAGATTCGTCTAAACATACATCATATCATGCTTACATGCCTTAGAGGGTAGACAGGGCATCAAATATCCATTTAATATCACGAACACTACAACCCTAGTGAATATGTCAAGTTTAGCTGTCAATTTTCCAAACGGCGGGAGTGGCCCTTCTGTATACTTACTATTTTGTGGTAAGAGTTAACGAATGTTAGCTAGCGTAACGATCGTTAGCTATGTCGAGACTGCAGGCCCTGGTTGTAGTCCTTATTAGATCTTTACGAGGCTAATCCTAACGCTGTCGACGTGGCTAAATTTTGGTTGAAACAAATATAAACTAGGAATCATTGATATGGCGAAATGCATCTAGTAAACATTATACCGGAGGCTGATCGTAAACCTATCTCCTGAACAGCGTCAATAAAAGTCACACAAGTTTTTCTTCAGCATCCCGCTAGCATGACACGTTAAGAGCTGAGCGTCGAGGTATCGAATACCAGCGCACTCCCGAGGGAGCTAATAATGTGATATTTCCAAAAAATATGATGGTAGTTACCGATGGAGGCAGCCGCACTGGGAATACCTTGTGAGTTAACGGCTTTCGGACTGAAAAGTGAGTATTATAAGTTTTATTTTGAGAGTTATAGACTTCAAATTCCTTCTTTTTCGTGTGAAGATGTGGCCACCTCTGGTGTCTGAGTCAATTAAGTCGCCTCTGGGAACGCCACAGGCCTCTGACTCGGCTATTTCAGACGTACATTCAATTCAATTCAATTCAATTTATTCAGTAACAATTTACATTGCGTTCGAAATAATCAGCATGAAACAGTAGGAATAATAATAACAAAAGTATACAATTAATTAATAGGAATAAAAGATTGATTTAAATTCAAACTAGAATAACAAGTAAAATTAATCAAATTAAAATAATATAAAACACCGTGCATACATAATTAAAAATAATAATGTCAATAAAATATTAGCAATTTAAAACGAAAACAATAATTAAAAATAACAATGTCAATAAATTAATAGAAATTTAAAACGAAAACAATAATTAAATAAAACAATGTCAATAAATTAAATTAATTAATTTATTAAATTACATTAACTATAAGTCCAGGTTTCCTAACGATGTTTTCCTTCACCGATGCCTGTGATTTCCAAGATATCTATAAGATGTATAAGATATATATATTAAGTACATATGAATTAGAAAAAGTCACATTGGTACTTGCCCGGATTTAAACCCACGACCTCAAGCACTAGAGGCGAGTTCTTAGCCACTGGGCCACCACGACGACCAGGTCCAATAAGTCTTCGAATAAAAGGTAATTTTATGCGCCTCTTTTGTTTAGTGGTCACAAACACAGTACACTTCTGGGACAGACATCAGACAGACATCTACAGTTCTGGGTTTGATGCCCGGCTTTTTTAACCTCCGCCGGAAAAAGAGGGGTGTTATAAGTTTCACGTGTGTTGCAGTGTATCTGTGTATCTGTGTCTGTCTGTGGCATCATAGCGCCTAAACGGATGAACCGATTTTAATTCAGTTTTTTTTGTTTGAAAGCTGATTTTGTCGAGAGTGTTCTTAGCTATGTTTGAATAAAATCGGTTCAGCCGTTCAAAAGTTATGGTGGTTCAAAATAAGTGTTCATGATATGATGAACTAACGACCCGCCCCGGCTTCGCCCGTGACAAATTATACACAAAAATCTTCCTCGTTTCTCACGCTTTCTATTGGTGAAAACTGCATGAAAATCCGCTCAGTAGTTTTTTATTTTATCACGTACAGACGCGACGACAAATATTAAATGTTGTGACAAGAATAAAGAGCCATTTCAGAGCAGCATTTATGATAAACCACGCAAAACCAACCCTAATCATTAACAACATTAAAGGGTGAAAACCACAATACCTTTGCTCAACAACAAAAAAAAAAACTAACAAAAAAAACTCGTTGCCAGCACCCGCCAACAGGCGGCGCTACGGAAGACTTTACTACTTCCTGTGACAAGACGGCCAAGCGTTCAGAGCAGCCGGAAACTGCGGGCGAGAGAGCCCAAAAACACGATAAAACTTCCCGCACAAAACAAAGAAACAACCTGCATCCACCAATCGAAACCCAACCATACCCTTCCTCCTATAAAGTTCAAAATCTCTTGGAAAGTATTTGTAGTTAGGACATTGTAAAGTAACAAAGGAAAGCAATAAGTAAGAGCGTTCCCGTCAAGTGCGATCGCTTATTTCCCGCATTGAATATGATGTAAGTTTTCCGGAGTGGCGATAAGGTGTAATGGTATCGTTCGCCCTTTCATAGGGAAGCAAGCTTTGTTGGGCCATGGTTACTGCCTGGTGACAAAGTTGGGGTGATGGGTAATGCTGCTTTGAAAAGTAGGGATGTAAGGGGTTTTTTGATGTTTTAATCTGATCCCAGTTTAAAATGAAACTGGCCAAATGCGAGTCGGACTCGCGCACTGATGTTTCCGTACAAACAACTACATTCACCAAAATAATTAAATAACATTACTGAAGTTCATAAACTATGAGGGCACCGAACATTGCTCTAACGATAAGATAAACAAAATTGAGGAACAAAATTACCTTTGCCGTTGAAAACTGTAGTTATCATACATCGACATAAGTTGCGGGCAGTTCACCAACTGCAAATAACTTAATAATCTTTTTTTTTATGAAGTTAACATAAAATTGAACATAGAACCTTCTTCTTTTTGGAAAGTCGGAAAAAAGGAACAATCTTACCACCTATATGTATTTGTTTTCGGAAGGAAACCTTTCATTTGTGCCCGGATGTCCGGTATAAGACCAGCAGGCTTATTACGTATCTTGCAAGAGCAAAACGATAGCGATTTTTGAGCAATAATTGCTTTTCAATACAGAAGTTTTAGAGATTTTAGTGTTTTTTTTTAGAAATAAGTGCTTTTGACAAACAGTGAGTGATTAGCAAACGATTTTCTAGGACCTACCATACCTAAACTGTAGGCAATTCCAGCTTTTATGACATAAAGCGTTTGATTGCGCGATGACTGCTGATTGCTGTTTCTTATGTAATAAGCCTGCGGGCTGTGTGGGATTCTTGCCTCACTATAAACACCTCGGTAGTCAGTGGTAAGCATCAGTAGATACATGAAAAACCGGCCGAGTGCGAGTCGGACTCGCGCACGAAGGGTTCCGTACTTGGTAAATTGCGGTTTACGATTTATGACGTATTAAAAAAAAACTTCTTACTAGATTTCGTTCAAACCAATTTTCGGTGGTAGTTTACATGGTAATGTACATCATATATATTTTTTAGTTTTATCATTCTCTTATTTTAGAAATTACAGGGGGGGGGGACACATTTTACCACTTTGGAAGTGTCTCTCGCACAAACTATTCAGTTTAGAAAAAAAATATATTAGAAACCTCAATATTATTTTTGAAGACCTATCCAACGATACCCCACACGTATGGGCTTGATGAAAAAATACATTTTTGTTTCAGTTTCAAGTAACCCCCAAATTTTTTTGTTTTTTTTTCTATTTTTGTGTGAAAATCTTAATGCGGTTCACAGAATACATCTACTTACCAAGTTCCAACAGCATAGTTCTTATAGTTTCAGGAAAAAGTGGCTGTGACATACGGACGGACAGACAGACAGACAGACATGACAAATCTATAAGGGTTCCGTTTTTTGCCATTTGGCTACGGAACCCTAAAAAGACATGCTTGTTGGAAGTTGTAGATTCTAACCTGACCGCTTTTGTCCTTGTTAATAGGTTCAGTTCATGGCCAACTGGAACCGCAATTAAATCATAACGTATGAAACTTATAACATTGATTAGAGCAATGAAATATTTATTTTGATTTAATTTTCATTCAAAATTCACTATGTCCAAAGACTTTTATTTTCACAAGTGGAAAGAGGCTTTGAAACATCTGAAAGACTTAGTTGATATTGATATTCAGTATCAGGTAAGTACTTTGGTAATGACGAGACTAGAGCGGTGATTGAACGGCTTGATTTTCTTCTACGCCGACTGTTTTCTTCGGTGCTGACGGTCGCCGTGAGCTCGGCATTGCTCGAGTCGCTCGGCTCAGCGCTGAAGGTCGTCAGACTCGAAATATGACGACTCGCGACGGACCGTCAGCGCCGACGGCCAGCGTGGAAGGTCGATCTGAGGCCTTAGTGCGAGTTTTTACTCACGGTCAATCGCGTTAACGTAAACGTCAATTTGTATGGAAACTGGATAAGCGCCGTCTGGGGATGGTAAGGAGAAACCTCTTTTTTTGTATACATTTTGACATAAGAGATCGTTTACGTAACACGAGTGAGCGTGAGTCACGCGTGAGTAAAAACTCGCACTAAGGCCACTGGTGACGACATCAGGAAGGTTGCAGGAAGACGATGGATGATGCGGGCTAAGGACAGAAAGGCATGGAAAGAGTTGGAGGAGGCCTTTACCCAAACTGGGATCCATATCCAAAAACCAACTGAAAACTAACACAATTACTAATAACTAAGATTAAGATAAATACTAACAACAACTAACAAAATTGTAAATGAAATATGATTAAGGTTATGGAATAAATTGGCTTAATAATAATAATAAGGCCACTGGTGCATGAAAGAGTATCGATTTGTAAAGATAAAAAATAACCTTTTTCACAATAACGAAAACTTTTTCCAAAGCAAAACACTAACCCTCTTACTAATAAACGCGGAATAAAGTTAAACCAGGTATAACTAAGGTATACCCATACATTTTCATAGGTTTATACCTGGTATAACTTTATTCTGCGTTTATTTGTAAGAGGGTTTAAAGTGCAAAAATAACTTTCATTTCGAAAGTCGGTGTTGCAAAATGATAAAACAAGAGATACCAAAGGCATTAGGACTTGGACCCTAAATAATAACAGCACGAGGGTTGATTTTCGAGGGTAAGCAATGCTTGCCAAGGCCGGTCTGCAGATGGGTGACAAATCATTACATACCGAGATTCCGCCATGCCTCGGTAAGCATGTTAAGCTGCCATTTGTACTTCGTTGACAGTCGTTACAGGTAGCCGAAAGCCTGAAATCGGACACTATTTTTGCCAGTATTGGGTTACCCAGTCACTAGGTCGAGGGGGTCAGATAGACACTCATTATCACCGTTTCAGCCGTCCACTGCTGGACATAGGCTTCTCCCAAGCGTCGCCACACTGTTCCGTCCTGTACGTTTCGCATCCACCGGGCCCCTGCAACCTTTACCAGTTCGTCGCTCCACCTAGAGAGAGGCCTTCGAACATTGCGCCTTACGGTACGCGGTCGCCACTCCAGAACTTTTCGGCCACAACGGCCATCCTTTCTGCGAGCAATGTGCCCTGCCCACTGCCACTTATATACACTTTACTTATGTGTATAGACACTCGCTCTGTGTAAAATAATGATATCTAGCTGCATCCAGTTAGAATCCAAACCGGCCACAATATAGTTGGGAAAAGACTGGGCAGATTGACTGATTTTGACTTACCTTTCATTCACCATTGCCACCGCATTGCAGTAAACAATATTCATTCATACCTCTCAACTTCACTCACTGCTACATCTCTTTTTCTATGCTTCTGTATCCTCATCCCGATTCGACCCATCATTGACTAACCTAATATAATAGCCACCTCCTCTAACTTCATGTTTTCAGGACACGAGAGCCCACGACCCGACACTGCCGCAAGCAGTTCATCGATTGACTTCAATCCTGGGACAGTACATACTTATCTACAATGAACTTATAGAATGTTTCCAACAGAACCTACAAGTACAGAAGACTGCGTATTATGACAATGTCGTTAAAGCTGTAGTTTCTAGGTAAGTATGGAATGAGACTGATGTTTAATAAAACAAGTAAGAATAGTGGACTATTAAATTTGTACGCACAGTAAAGGATTGGGAATCTTTGTTTCCTGATAGCGACAACCTTGGGGTCTTAAGATCAATACTGAATAGGTTACTTCTAGGCAAGCGTGCTTCACCGTCAACCACATCATCGCTTACCATCAGGCGAGATAGTGGTCAAAGGCGAACATATAGATAAATAAAATTACTTACCAGTAGTTTTGTAGTTCAAGAACAGCTACACTGCAATTAGATCAACAAGGTTAGACAAAAATAGCAATATAATAGTTTATTTATTGTTCACTAATTTGAAAGTAAATAAAATTTGCTAACAGCCCGCGATGGGCCCGCGCCCTATGACTGTATACTAATTACATGTCCCAAAGTGGCAAGGTCTATTTTTTGCTTTCAAGACCGTTCAACTTCGATTTAATTTCATTTTACTGGTAGTTTTAGACAGAAGTGGAAAATCATAGGTCGTATAAGTACACGAGCATGCTTTTGTAGCTTTGTAAGTATGGGTAATTCATTCAATTTTTTTTATCAAATTACAGAATCCTTGAACTAAAAGCTGAACTAGAGAAATTAGAAGGCAGTCGCTTTGAATTCATTGGCCATGTCTTGACCGAAGTCCATCACACAACATGTGACATTGAAATGACTGAAATACCAGCAGGGCCAGGAAGACCAGAGCATATACAGGCTGAACTTGACAACATATTAGCTAGAGTAAAGGAAAACAAAGAAACTCTTGTTACAATAGGTAAGAAATGTTACTGAATACTTTCATTGTGCGTACAATTAAGGAGTGGAAAACCTTGTCGGAATCTGTGTTCACTGGTAGCTTAAACCAGGGCATTTAATTGAAGATTGAATAGGTTACTTCTACGTTAGTGTGATTCAGCGTTGACCACATCATCGCTTACCATCAGGTGAGATAGTGGTCAAACGGGAGCCTAACAATAATAGTATAAAGATAGGGGTTAAATGAACTGCATTGAAACTAAATATTATAATTTCTCAATCTATTTCAGTTGAAGAAGAAGACACAGTAGCTGAAAAGTTGGTTAACTTTTGGGATTTAGAAGAAAACATAGAAGAGAAGCCGAAAGAAAACGTTGTTGAAATACCAGAAGAACTACGCAAGACTAGGGAATATTTAGCGTTGATTATGGCACATGAGAAAACTAGGTATGAGGCAGATACATAGTTAGCTAGTCTTCAAATAAATTTAAAGAATATTAACTTCAGCTAGCGGCTTCGCCCGCGTGATAAGTGTTTTGTTATCGCAAGGTAACAATTACCGGGATATAAAACCTATGTGCTATTCCAGACTATAATCTATTTCTTTACCAAATTTCATTCAGACGTTCTGGCGTGATTGAGTAACATCAAAACTTTCGCATTTATAATATTAGCTTCTGCCCGCAGATTCGACTACTTGCATGTATCTTATGATCCCAAAGGAGCATTATAAATAGGTTGAAAAGTATCCTATATTCTATTCCAGGTTTTGGTTTATCCTTATGCCAGTAACGTTAAAATCCGTTCAGCCGTTAAGAAGTGAGAGAAAGACAGACAGTACCTATTCTATTAGTATGGATGAATGATGAATCTGATATTATTACTGATACGTCAACAGAAAAAGAGAATAATAAGAGAATTATATTGTTATTTTAGACAGTAAAGATAATTTATGTTAGTGTTCTACATCTGACTGCGAATATGTACAATCTGCACATCATATCTTATGGGAGTGTATTCTTTGGCAGAATGAACGTAATATTATGTTGAATAATGTACAGGCTGCATCAGGAGTTGTTTACTATACGGACCTTGTGGAAACTAGAACAAATTTCCGTGCGTTCAAGCGTTTTTGCCATACCTATTATTGTAACCAAATATAACAGCTCACAATGTTAGGACCCATTAATATGTATTAATGCTAATTTTTTATCCGTGGTGCTAGGCAACTGGGCTTACCCCAGTTGTATATGACCCTTTGTGCCTATTGGCCTTGTTTGTTCTGTCTCCTGCTTGATATGGAGGGAAGTGGAAATTTACATTTTTCCTACTCCTCCGTTATTCTTTTCTGATTAATTTCGTTGCGGGATCCAAGACAGGTAAATTCATTCTCCGGGACTTCGTCGAGCTTCATTGCCTCGGCGCTTTTCTGGTGGTCGCCACTGTTGATTCTGGCTTTCAGGAGTTGCAGTGGTTTGGGAATAGTGCGGTGGGATTGTCCCAAAAAAAAAAAAAATAAGTAAAGATAATTTAAAATTACAGGCAAGTCGCAAGAGCAGTAAGACACGGAATTCTTAAACGAGATAAGTGGGAAAAAGAACTGAAAGGTATTTTGGCTCCTCCAGCTAGATATGAAATTAAAGTAGGAAGTGCCGAACTTATACGCAAAGTATTCAGGTAATAAAAGTGCAATAATTCTAAAAATACTTATAAACAAACAAACAGAGAAAACTAAATGATGGAACTTTGACGGCCTCTGGCAGTGTTACTAGAAATGTTTATATTTCAGAGCATATTTTGAATTGAAACGAGAACGCACTAAACATTGCAAAAGAGATGAAATACTGGGAATAAGGTTTTGTGATGCAAAAAATAAAGACATGCAAAGAATTAAAGCAGAAGAGGTATGATATCTTCTCAACTTTGCATACATCTTCATTGCCACACGAATTTTTCTCTCCCTATCTTGAGTTGAAATACCATTTTTAGGGTTCAGTACCCAAAGGGTAAAAATGGGACCCTATTACTAAGACTCCGCGGTCCGTCTGTCTGTCTGTCCGTCTGTTACCAGGCTGTATCTTATGAACCGTGATAGCTAGACAGTTGAAATTTTCACAGATGATGAATTTCTGTTGCCACTATAACAACACATACAATAAAATAAATATTGAAGTGGGGCTCTCATACGGCAAACGTGATTTTATTGCCGTTTTTTTTTGCGATAATGGTACGGAACCGTACGTGCGCGAGTCTGACTCGCACCTGGCTGGTTTTTCTTTACAGATGCTTAGAAATCGCACTAAATTACATGCAAAATACGAAAAAGAATGGCTAGCACGTCGGCAGGATTTAAAACAAAAGTTTCTTAAAAATAGAAGCGCCGCACTTTGTGATGATATTCGTGATCAAATCAGGGAGTGGTTTATCGAATGGTAAAGTACGAGTAGCTTTCTCCTTAGTGCTTTGTAAAGTCTAGCAGAAAAAATATTATTAGATTTATAAGCCACTACTAAAAGGTACTTATTTCTAGGTTTGAATCGGTGCAATTTTTTCACGACATCCCTAAAGTTGGTTCTGCACCAATCTTCAGTGGTGAAATCCCCGATCCTTACGAATGGCTTGAAATAAATAAAGCTCTCACCATTAAAAATGAGGCGGATAGTAAGAAGAATTCTCAGGATGTAAGTCTAACTGATTCAGAAGTTAATTAACAATCAGTCGATTGACGCTTTGCAAGAGAAAAATATCCGTCATCAGATCAGAAATATCATGTCAGAAGTATATCGTTCAATGATTTATAATACCCCTGTCGTTGAATAATTGACGGAATAAAAAAATAATATTTCAACAGCTCAAATTCGAGAAAAAGGAAGCGAAAAGACAAGAAATGTTACTGAAAAGAGAAGCACAAATGAAGATAAAGGCAGAAGCAGCATTACTGAGAAAAATGATGAAAAACCCAACGATGCATCCCGGATATCATTTCCCGCTTTCAAAACAGACTGACCAACTTCTAGAGGTAAGAACGTGAAAAACCGGCCAAGTGCGAGTCGGACTCGCGCACGAAGGGTTCCGTACTTGGTAAATTGTGGTTTACGATTTATGACGTATTAAAAAAAAACTACTGACTAGATCTCGTTCAAACCAATTTTCGCTGGCAGTTTACATAGTAATGTACATCATATATTTTTTTCAGTTGTATCATTCTCTTATTTTAGAAGTTACAGGGGGGGGACACACATTTTACCACTTTGGAAGAGTCTCTCGCGCAAACTATTCAGTTTAGAAAAAAATTGATATTAGAAACCTCAATATCATTTTTGAAGACCTATCCACAGATACCCCACAAGTATGGGTCTGACGAAAAAAAAATTTTTAGTTTCAGTTTCAAGTATGAGAACCCCCAAAATTTAGTGTCTTTTTTCTATTTTTGTGTGGAAATCTTAATGCGGTTCACAGAATACATCTATTTACCAAGTTTCAACAGCCTAGTTCTTATAGTTTCGGAAAAAAGTGGCTGTGACATACGGACGGACGGACAGACAGACAGACAGACATGACGAATCTATAAGGGTTCCGTTTTTTGCCATTTGGCTACGGAACCCTAAAAAGTAACAAAATAGAAAAACCACTGATATTTTTTTTCTATTAGATTATAAAGTTCTACCACAAATCGTGGGATATGTATGACGTATTCGAAACGTTGGACGTAAAAGAAAAATATGTTCATAGAATTGATGTAGAAGATGCAATTATGGAGGTAAAACTTGAAGTCTTACCAAAAGCTGACGAAGATATGCGGTAAGAAAACATAATTATAAATCTTTAAAAATATGTAACTTAAAAACCGTCAGTAACATTGCATCAGCATCAGCACAATCAGTCCATAGTTTTTGTGCCCACTACTGGGACACAGGCCACCACCACGTGCCCAGTGCGGGTCGGCTGACCCAGCAACAATCAACCTACCTAGTCTTTTCCCAACTATGTTGGGGCAGCTTTCAGTCTTACCTGATTCAATTGAGTACCAGTATTTTACATGGAGCGACTATCTATCTGACCTCCACAACCCAGTAACCGGGCATCACGATACCTCTTGGCAAGACTGGTGTCAGATTTCAGGCTTCTGACTACCCGTAACGACTGACAAAGAAATTCAAATGACAGCCGGGGCCAACGGCTTAACGTGCTTTCCGAGGCATGGAGGAAACTCGCTGTGTAATGATGGTCACCCATCTACGGACCGACCTCAGCAAGCGTTGCTTAACCTTGAAGATCGACCCGTGTGGCTGTTATTATTTAGCCACGAGCTCCAAGTGGTTGACCTAGCAATATTGACCTAAATGTTTTATTTAAGCCAAGAACTTAACAAACTGAAACAAGCTTTGAAAGAAGACTACGAAGCAAATGAAGAAGAAATGCCAGTAAATCTAATGAAGCCTATTAAAGGACCAAGAAAGAAGAAGAAAGTAAAGAATGATATCAGCAAACAAGTATGCGAAATGATTGAGGTAATGAATTTTAACTAAAAGAGGTATCAATGGTAGAGGTGTCAAAGGGTTTTTATGATTTCTGAAAATAGGGTTAGGCAGAAACTATAGAGGACAGGTATTAATAGCTGGACAGGTATTAATCACTTCAGCGTATCAGGCTTACCAAAATAAATTGCAACTAAATTTTAAGGATGATCCCAAATCATTTTGGAGCTTTGTTCGAGCAAAGCAATCCAGACGTAATAAGCCCCAAATCACAAAGGATGGCATAGTGTTGAGGGAGGAGGAGGCTGCTGAAGGTTTTGCTACCTATTTCCACTCGGTGTACAGTGGGACGCGTCCCACGTTAGACCCGGCCGCGGCGGAGCGCGCGGGCTGTGGAGCGGGCTCGGCGCGCGTGCATGTGGACCGCGTGAGTCAGGGGGATTTGTGCGCGGCACTCCAGCGGCTCAAGCCAAAACAGTCGGTGGGTCCAGATGGAATACCACCTTTTATTGTCAGGGACTGTAGCTCAGTATTTTGGAAACCACTGCTACACATTTTCAATCTGTGCTTACAAGAAGGACACTATCCAGATCAATGGAAAATGACGCGAGTTATCCCGGTACCAAAGGGAGGTGCAGGGTCGGACGTCGCTGGTTATCGACCTGTGGCCGTACTGTCAGCGTTCGCTAAGGTTTTTGAATCAGTGTTACACAAATCCATTTACACGCAAGTGAGCCCTCTACTGCATGATGCTCAACATGGATTTCGTGGTGGTCGGGGTACGGGCAGTAACCTGCTGTCGTTTGTGTCGTATGTGGCGCCAGTAGTGGACGCTGGAGGGCAGGTGGACGTCGCGTACTTCGACTTTCGGAAGGCTTTTGATATGGTGGATAATGACATTCTATTGGCTAAATTTGCTGCGTTAGGTTTTACACCTCATTTGCTAAAGTTTTTTGCGAGTTATCTTAGTGAGCGCCGGCAGTATGTCGAGTACGCCGGGCACAAATCTAAACCATTTTATACATTTTCGGGGGTAAGCCAGGGCTGTAATTTGGGTCCACTGGAATTCATTATTATGGTTAATGATCTCCCGGAGGTCGTGAGCAGTGCAAGGTGTTTGCTATTTGCAGATGATTTTAAAGTGTTTATCTCGGTAGCGAGCGCCTCGGATGGTGAGCGGCTACAGCGAGATCTCGATAAGGTGGTGCAGTGGAGCCAGGAAAACAAACTGGTCTTCAATGTGACCAAATGTTGTGTGATGACGTACAGTCGCGCGCGAGTCCCGCTACAAAATCACTATGCGATGGACGGCATAGTGATGCCGCGTGTCACGCATATGCGGGATCTTGGGGTTCATATGGTGGCCGAGCTGATGTTTCGCAACCACATTATAGATTTGTGTAGCAAATCTTTTAGAAATTTAGGGTTTATATTACGACAATGTACGGATTTTAAAAGTGTAGCAGTGGTAAAAATACTTTATAATGCTTTGGTTCGTAGTCATCTCGAGACAAGTGCCATTATATGGAATCCGCATGAGGACAAATATAGTCTTATGGTCGAAAAAATTCAAAATAAATTCACGAGGTATTTATATTTGAAGCAATATGGGGTTTACCCATTCTACCCGTTGATGTATCCGAGTCTGTTTGTGTTGGGCATGGTCGGGTACGCTAGGCTGGCGGTTAGGAGGGACGTCGCTTTAGTAAAATACGTAGCCAGAGTGCTGCGCGGGCTGGTGCATCACCCAGATGTACTGGAGGCGCTGCGGCTGCATGTCCCAGACGGGTATGTGGGTGCGCGCCGCCGCCCCACTTTGTTAGATGTGCCATGGGCTAGGACAAATTTATTAAAGTTTGCCCCTTTGTCAAGGGCCGCGCGTATTATAAATAATATGCCATCGGAAGATGTGTTCCATAGCCTGCCGAAATTTGTGTCAGGAGCACAAAGGTGCATTGAAGGTGGCATACAAATTTAAATTGTTTCTTTTCTATTTTAATTTTTATTGTTAAATTTATATGTATATATATGACTATAGTGTATATAACATTATTTATTCGGTATAACATCGTCTTGGAATACTGTAAGATGTTGTACTTATGTGTGTAAATAAATAAATAAAAAAATAAATAAAAAATAAAATAAGCTTTGTATCTATTAGGAATTGGCACAGCAAGGTTTCATCATAGACTATCCTAGAAAAAAAATAGAGGACTTCATTGGAGATGCCAATTTTGGGGGCGAGGACCTACGTAGCCAAATATTGTATGTAAAATTATATTTATTAATTTATCTGCCTGGCATAGGATGAAAAGACATCCGAAATATGACTTAGATACTGCATCAATTTCATGTGTTTGGAAGAATTTCACTTTTACAAACTCCATCCAAATACAAAGGGAATTCAAATTTTTACATTATATCTACATAGCTAGCGGCTTTGCCCGCATGAGAATCGGAAATTATCCCAAGAGAATGACCTGTTCCAAGGTCCAATCTATCATCAGGTATGCCAAAATTTATCAAAATTAGTTCAGCGGTTTGGAAGAGAAAACGTAGCAAAGAGACAGACAGACAGAGTTACTTTCGCATTTATAATATTATCAGTATGGGTTTCAACCTAATGTTCATTATCTTTTCTAAAGGCCTGCATTCCCATTCAACTTTGAAATACGATCATATTGGTGGGAGAGATGTCGCGAAGTCTCCCTTGGCTTTCACAAAATATTGTTGGTCGGTCCCAAAATTAGTGGAAAGACTGTATTGGTTCACGCTTTGGCTTCTATCAATGGTTAGTAATTGTTGAATATGCTAAGAAATGTTTACTGCAAACTTGAAGTTAAGCTAGCCTTTCAAGTCAAGATTGTAGCTTTTTCAATATAATAGAAAAATCATAGCTTTTTCACCACCACCGAACAAGTTTAGTTCTGTTACAAAATTCGTTTATTTTTACTTATCGAAATAATGTCTAATCACATTCAGTGAAGCCAGCCTGAATTATTCTGATTACAGATGCAGTTTTATTTGAATTAGATCCCTATAAAGTGCAAGGAGACATGCAATCACCGGAATCCCTAAAACGTTTAGTGCACATGGTGGTCTCAAGTGCCAAGGCATTGCAACCTTCGGTCATACATATCAAACATGTTCAGAAACTGTTTTATGCAAAGGTGTTTTATTTACTATATTCTCATTTGATATCTTCACGAATATAATACGGTCATACTAAAAACATAGTTAAAGGTATTAACGGTGGAGAATCGTGAGGAAACCGGCACGTACTACAACCGAGACCAAACCGGACCTACTGTGCTCTCTCTCACAGAAAGGAAACTTGTAGAAACGTTATATGCTAATATTAGTCCACACTATACTACTATACTATAAACACACAATTTTATCACCGAATTACAGGTTCCAACGGAAGAAGCAGACATGAATCTGCCTCTCTTGAGATCTTTCTTTGTTCAGAAATTGTTCAAAAAGATCAAGAAGACTGATAAAATAACTGTCATAGGTAATGATTCTATTAAACTCACCTATTTCCACCTTCAATCTTTTACATATTTTCTGTAAAAATGTGATACCTGCATCAACACAATGGTTACCTACAAAGTGAGGACTCGTTCAATCTCGTTATTCGTGCTGATTATACAGAAACTTGTAGATACATCGTATAGACTAGCGATCGGCTTCACACGGGACAAATTATATTTAATCACCCTTCCTTATTTATCGCATTTTTAATTGGGTAAACCGTATTAAAAACCATTGCGTTGTTAGAGAAGTAAGCGAAGAATAGAGGCAGTTGACTAACTTTGTTTTATACTTTTTTGATACATAGATATATTAAAGTGCTGTTTATATTGAAAATCATTCTTTGCTCACAGGCACCTGCACAGATCCATGGCTGGCAAAAGCCGGTACGCTGCTAAAACAGATTCCGGGGGTACTTCTTCTGCCAGACTGCACGTACTCTCTCGTAGTGCAGCTGCTGAAGGATTGGGTCGTCAAGTTAGTCTTCTTATATTTACTGAGCTACTAGAGCTAGTGTTGTTAAAATAAATTACTAGTAAGCTGACCAGTAATCAATGCTGATAGGGCTGAAATAATATGTTATTGGTAAAAAAAAAAGCATGGTTATAAAAAGAGCATGTCGTCTGTATAACGACATAATCTCATTAAAAGAAAATCAAGATTTAGATATTTTTCACCTTTCTCTATCCAAATTTAGGTTTTGCATTAGAAATATTTTGCCATATAAACTTAAATAGTAATGTTATACAATAATATAATATTAAATTGTGAATACGTTAAACTATGTGAACTTGTGGTTGTTGTTACACTTAGGTTAATTTAGTTATATATTAATCTGTGGAAACTGTTTCTGGATTTTGTTAAAATAATTGTATGCTTATGTTTGTTATTGCATCTGTTTGTTTCGCAAATAAAATAAAATAATAAATAAAATAAAGAGAATAAGAAAACGAATGTTGAATTTTTTTTGCACAATGCCTTAATATCCGATTGACTTATGACCTGGAAAGCTGCGACAATTAACTAAATGCTAAACCGATATGTCGACGTTGGAGTTGACCTAACTCCAACAGCAGACGATTATGGACATACGGTGATCACCATAACCCGTAGTATCTATTTATGCCTCTATATTTGATCAGTTTCCCAAGTGATTGCCCGAACCATTAGAAACAAATAATTCTACGAACGAGATTGCTTTTTTCAGACACGAAGTAATACCAGAAAACTTCAACGTATCCAACTTGGCTTACGTACTGCATGGATACAGCTTTGGATATCTGAAGGACGTGCTTGAAAGGTTCATGTCGGCTGAGAGAATTATCAAGTAAGAAATTATTATTTTGGAACAAGCCCGACATATTATTCCCAACTGCAACTCTTGGAAGTCAAAATTATAACCCTGCAGCAATGAAGTTCAACGAGTCCCACATAGCTGTCTTGAATACCTATAACAAATATTTAGTTCACTCTTCACGTGATCAGAGAGCCTTTACAGAATAGTTAATCAACGTGGTGATGGGGCCAGAGCTCTGGGCACTTTTCCTATTGACAAAAATGTGGACGAATTTTTTGATGCCCTTTGTGTTCTTTCCCTCACCTCTTTTTATAAGTGCTTGTTCAAAATTACATTATTATCAATTTGTGTATACCTTATTTTGTTAGTTCATATTTTTTTCATATTCTGATGTAAAGAATAAAAATAAATACCGTCTAGGATTTAACAAAAGTAGGTATATTCGAATATTAAACACTTTCATTTTGTTCTCCAGAATAGCTGCCTTTGGACTCTTCCCCGTAGAGGTGTATGATTTCATATTAGAAGATGGCAAGGAACAAAAACTAGTAAGTTCTTAACACTTTTTGAGAAGATGGAGGACCAAGGTTAATTAAGTGGAAGTAGGCAGTGGCACATTTATCGAAGAACGGATGGTCGATGGAGGCGAAAAGTTCTGGAGTGGCGACCGCTTACCAGAAGATGCAGTATTAGAAAGCCTACCAGGTACACCGATAATACCCGATGATCTGGACCGGTCAATGTGACGACACTTGGGCAAGGCCTTTGTACAGTAGGGATATTTTGGCTGAAATTATGAATGATGATGATTTTTTGAGGGCTTAATATTGCCTTCACATACAAAACTTTCTCTTAACTGAACTAAAAACATCTACCTTTCTTACAGGAATACGACAAATATCTCAAATGGTACACTGAGAAGACAAGTGCAGGTATAAAAGAGATGCAGCATTTGAAAGAGCAGAGAGAGTTCAAGGCTGTCGTTGAGAAGTTTGCGGAGAAGAACAAGAAGAAGAGGAAGGCTAAGTCAGCTCCGGCCAGCACTGTAGCTAGTTTCACTAAACTGTAATAAAGTCTTCGAAATGTGTTTTGGTTTTCTTGTATTAACTAATTTCTTTTCCTCAACTACACAACAATACAGAACAATCAAAGATAGTGATTTCTGTATGTATGTTATGTACTGAAGGCCAACTTCTGAAATCAATTTTAAGTTTTTCAAGATCGAGTTGTAGTCCCTAGAGCTACGACATCGCGTAGCGTAACCAGTTGCTACGCTTTCGTAGCACTTAGCAAACTTTGCTAAATGTGTTGCTACGCACTGCAGAGTTACTTTCGTACTGTTCTCGTCAAACTTCTTGGCCGCCCTGAAGTTGGCTACAATGACTGCGCAGTAGTAAATCTCGTACAAAAACCTCATCGATCCGTGCCTAGCGCATCAGAAAGCCGCATCAGCATCATAATTGGCGAAAACTATACGCGTCTATTTGCTACGCGGAAAGAACACATTTTTCTTGCGATACTGATTTCTGTGTACCTATAGTAGTTTTCCGTAGGGGGACCAAAGTTACCGACATAGCCCAAAGAATTGCGAAACTTAAGTGGCATTTGGCAGGCAGGGCACATTGTTCGCAGAACGGATGGTCAATGGGGAAAATTTCTGGATTGGCGACGAAAGACAATGCGTTGAAAGGCCTTCCATTAGGTGGACCGACGACCTGGGGAACTGCTGGACGTGAAACGACCGGGATCGGTTAATGTGGCAACACCTGTGGGAGGCCTATGTTCAACAGTGGACGCATTTCGGCTGAAATGATGACGATGGACCTTCTGTATCTGTATGTTTGTTTTGTGTACAATAAAGAATATGAATATGAGAGTGTACGACGGCATGCTCTCAAAACAATAAAAATAAATCATAGCTCCGTATAACCCTCCAAACCATATTTAGAATAGATATCCAGACCACCCACATAAACACTTATTCAAATCACCATAAACACCATGAGCACACACAGCCAAACCACACAACATTCATAACATAACGCCAAATTAAAAACACAACTAAGCCTGCAATTTGGCGTAAAATCAACACGATTTTTATTCTGCGTTGCGAAGATAAGAGCTGGCGGCAAATAAAGGGGATGCTGTCGATATAGAGGGGCCGATGTTTATCTTAACATAACGTGTTCGGCCGAACGCTGACACAGCGAATTTTATTTCTTTATTGCACAAAAATGCTAACTTTCACTGTGGGAGTAGGGTGGCTGTATTGAAGGGTTTTGGAATCAGCTGTATTTTTCTTTTTGAAGGATATTGGAATAAAACCACGACTTAGTTGTACGGCGTATATTCGCAGACTGTGCTGACATGAGCATCACAAAATCAAGTAACAAAAGTACCCACTATTTACATACATCACACCTCCACCACTATACTAGTATTAAGGTCTACTGACCAAGACTTATAATAATAATTTACAAGATAATAAATACAACTAAACTTAATAGCTAAGCATTCTTATAACTAACTTATCCTATTCTATTCTAAATCTTTCCACTGGTTTTCGTGTCCGCTTAGAATGCCGATTCACCGGTGCCGATAACCATACCCCCGTGCCCAAACTGAGTCCCCCTCTCTAAGATTACGCTGAGTCCCACCCGCGTATTCTACCTGACGCCTTTGGGCTTCGTGCACTCTGTCTTCGGTGACACGATCAGTGCGTAACAAATCTAGTCTCGATCGTAACGTTCGTCTCTGTAATAGCATGGCTGGGGTTTCACCGGTTGTGCTGTGTACTGTATTGCGATATGCTAATAAAAACGTTTGTAAAGCCGTATCGACGTCTATCTGATCCCTATGCGCTTTTTTAATAGCCCGCTTGCATAACTTTACTGCATTCTCTGCTGCTCCGTTTGAGGATGGGTGATAAGCCGGTGAAAAATACTGTTTTATGCCGTTATTTTGTAGGAATTTTTTAAATTCTGAACTCGTAAATGGTGGGCCTTGGTCCGAAACTAGCTCTTCTGGAAGACCGAATCTCGCGAAAGTTGTTCTTAAAACTTTTATTACATGTTCAGCATTAGTGCGTTTCATCTCGAATACTTCTATCCACTTGGAAGTTGAATCAATTATAACGAAAAATGTTAAACCTTTGTATGGCCCCAGAAAATCGATGTGAAGCCTGCTCCAGGGACGAGTGAGATAACAAGCTTATTACTATTGTGAGCCCGCGGGGGCGCGTCCGCCTCTGCCGCACAAGTCTCGCACTGTTTACACATAACTTCTACTGCCTCGTCTATGTTAGGCCACCACACATAGCTACGAGCTAGACTCTTTGTCTTTACTATACCCATGTGACTGCTGTGAAGTTGTTTTAACACTTTATTTTGTAACGAATAGGGTATGACCATTCGATAACCCCACATTAAACACCCACGTTCCGTATATAATTCATTACGTCTTCTAAAATAAGGTTGAATCAATTCGTCAGTACAAGTAAGTGGCCAACCAGATTGAGTATATGCTAAAATTCTACTAAGGACCTTATCAAAAGTTGTTGCTTCCTTAACATCTTTACTAGTAATTGGTAAAAAATCTTCGACGAAATTAACGTAAGTGCTTTCTTTTGGTATTCCTAAATTATTTACGTCTTTACATGGCAATCGTGACAATGCATCCGCACAGTTCTTACTTGACGCAACATACTCAATATCATAGGTGTACCCCGCTAATAGTACAGCCCAACGTTGTAACCTGGATGCAGCCATTATCGGAATCCCTACCTTATTACCAAAAATGTAAGTCAATGGCTTGTGATCAGTTCTCAATATAAACTTACGCCCATAAAGGTACTGATGGAATTTACGAATTCCGTAAACAATAGCAAGTGCCTCCTTATCTATCTGCGAGTAAGCGCGCTCGGCTTGAGTCAGCGAGCGTGACGCATACGCCACCGGCCGCTCGCCACACGCGGTCGCATGCGATATCACCGCACCTATACCCACACCGCTCGCATCTGTCGTCAAAATTATTGGTAGCTCCGGTGTATAGTGCATTAACACTTTACTACAAGTTAATGAATATTTAACTTTGCTAAACGCATCTTGACACTCTTTGTTCCAATTGTACTGAACACCTGCCCTAAGTAAGTTATAAAGTGGCGCTAACACTGTGCTGACATTTTTGATAAACTTGCCATAATACATGACCATACCAATGAATGCTCTCAACTCAGAGACGTTCGTTGGGGCTGGTGTTTTAATTATAGCCTTAACTTTATCGGGACACGTGTGAACGCCGTCTTTACTAATGGTGTGCCCTAAATAATTAATCGATTCCGCAAAGAATACACACTTTTCTTTTTTTATTCTTAAGCCGTTTTTTTTTAAACGTTCAAACACCTGACATAAGTTGTGCATGTGAGTCTCCCTAGTCGGTCCCGTGATAATAATATCATCTAGAAATACCCCCACTTGTGGTAAATCAGCGAATAACTGCTCTAAACGTTTTTGAAATATGCCTGGACTTGACGACAGTCCATAAACAAGCCTATTATACATAAACAAACCCTTATGGGTATTTATCACCGTATATTTCTTAGTGTCATCTAGATCAATTTGCGCATAGGCTTGTGATAAATCAATTTTACTAAAGTGTTCACCACCCTTCAACCGAAGCAGCAGTTCCTCCACCCTAGGCAGCGGATAACGGTCAACTTCTATAAGTTTATTTAGAGTTAATTTATAATCAGCACATATTCTAATGTTACCGTCCTTCTTGACGACCGGCACGATTGGAGTCGCCCAGTCCGACCGCTCCACCGGTGAGAGAATGCCATCGAGCTGCAGCTGCGCCAGCGCGCGCTCAACGGGCTCGCGCAGTGCGTAGGCCAGCGGCCGCGCACGCATAAATACCGGTCGCGCCCCCTCGCGCAAGTGAATGCTCGCCATGCCCCCGGTGAATCGGCCCAGTCCGTCCGCAAATACCTCAGAGTATTTGGAACTGAAAGCAGACATGTCAAAAACATCATCTTGGCACATACCCACATTATTACATTCGTACTTGTTGTCGCACCTGCTTTCCTGCCTTCGTAAAGCCGAACGCGCGCGCACAAAACGGAAGGTGCGTGTCGAACGAAACGTCATTGGAGGTTTTGGAGGGGCGCGCCAGGCCAGCTTCTTTTTGAACGCCGTTGCGGAGCTCTCTTGGCCATACATCATTAACGCGACGACACCTCTTCGTGATTACTCTCCTGTGTAAAAGTAAATATGTATCAGTTAGAAATAATGTTGGTAAAACATTATTTCTGGCTTTTAAATTTTTCTGCTAAAATATGCCTGTACTCGCTGATTTATTTTATAATTGATATTTACTGTAACTATGATTATAATTAAAAAGTAACAGTTGATTTTCTTAGAAATAAACGTTTTATATTTGAATTTTGTAGATCAGTAAGTGGGTACCCTACTTGCTGATTTAACAAAATTATAATGTCCACGATGTTGTATAAAGAAAATGGTCAATAAACCCGAGTTAATATGTACTAACCTTTGTTTTTCTATCATCAGAAGTGCTTATCGTACCTACTACGCTCATAAACATGCCGCGCAGCCGCAAACGAAGATCTAGAAGAGAGTCTTCGACGAGTTCAAGTTCGACTTCCAGCTCAAGTAGCAGCAGTAGTGCAAATGACCGAAGGCGTAAACGGCGTCGCCGTCGTAAGGATTCGCAAACCGTGAGTCAGAATGTTTTATTATCGTCAGTGATTCCCGAATTTGACCCACTTGTCGACTGTGTAGATATGTGGATTAATGTTGTTGAGGCAAACTCTCGTGCATTTGGATGGTCCGATAATATGATTAAGTATCAGGCGCTTCAAAAATTACGCAATACCGCAAAAACTTGGCTAGATGCTTTGCAAAAAAACGAAACCAGGTGGACCACGTGGAAGTGGAAGCAATGGCGCGAAACATTGTCCGATACTTTTCAAGTACGTAGTGATATGTTTAGATCCCTTAAAGAAATAATTGAAACAAAACCTTCACCAAATCAGTCTTTATACGATTTCTATTTTAAACAAAAGTCTAAAATAGATCGATTACAGTTAGGCTTTAGAGAACGAGATATAATATCTATAATAGTAGGTTCAATAGGTGATAAAAACATTATAACAACTGCCGAAGCAGGCAATTTTAGGTACTGTGACGATTTAGCCTCCTTTTTACACGGTAAAATTCATATGCCTGAGGTTAATGAAGTCCCTTTTAGAAACGCGTTGCCACCAAAACATTCTTCTCGACCGATACAACCCGGGCAGCAAAATGCACCGAGTAAACCTAACATCAAAACTGAACCTTCTGCAAATAATAATGAATCAAATTATATTTGCTACCGATGTGGAAAAGTAGGTCACCGAAGAAACAATTGTACTGTCAAAGACGATGTGAGGTGTACCTTCTGCAAAAAGATAGGGCATTTAGAAGCAGTTTGCCGATTAAAGCTTAATAATAATAAGGTAGTCGAGAAAAATGCTGAAGTGGTAATGATATCTGATCCGAAAACAAAACAAAAATTTTACAAACCAGTTTTAATAAACAATGGCAAATGTAGTGCATTTTTTGATATGGGCAGTGACTGCTCGTTAATTACATCTGCGTTAGTTAACCAATTTAGATTGCAACCTTTCTGTTTGAATACTCCCGTTAATTTAGTAGGATTTACTAATGATTCTTCTGCTACAGTAACTGAGGCGGTCTTAGTTAAGCTTAAAGTCGATTCTGTGGAATTAATTATTACGTTATACGTTATTGATGCTCTGTCGGGCTGTGAAATATTAATAGGAAGGAATTTTACTGAAGATAAAAATATAATGTATGTTCGTGTTGGAGACACTTTAACTTTTCAATTGGCTCAACCATTCAATGTGTGCAGTGTTAAATGGGTTACCAGTAACGTATCACATGAAAACGAAATGGCATTAAATAACATTTTGTTAAAGTACCCTCAATCTTTTTCTCAAGATTTATCTGATTTAGGAAAAACATCATGCGTAGAATTAGAGATCCAGCTTATATCTAATAAACCTATTTACCAACGACCCTATAGAGTGTCCGAATCGGAAAGAGCAGTCATGCGTCAGATAGTAGATGATCTTTTAAAAAATGGAATTATTCAAAACAGTTATTCTCCATATGCTAGCCCAGCCCTTTTAGTTAACAAGGCATCTGGGGCGAAAAGGCTATGCGTAGACTATAGACGGCTAAACAAAATCACTGTTAAGGAAAAATACCCTATGCCCATGATAGAGGACCTAATTGACAGATTGGAAGGTTGTAAATTCTTTACTTCTCTGGACCTTAAAAGTGGTTACCATCAAATTAGTATTAAATCTGAGGATGTGCACAAAACTGCGTTCATAACAAGTGATGGTCATTTTGAATTTTTGAGAATGCCTTTTGGCGTGTGTAATGGACCTGCTGTTTTCCAAAGACTAATGAATACAGTTTTGGGCAATCTTCGTTTTGGAAGGGTGATTTGTTACATGGACGATTTGCTCATTGCTACGAAAACTATTGAAGAAAATATGATGTGCTTAGAAAAAGTCTTAGATATTTTTGTCAAAAATGGGTTGACTATCAATTTAGATAAATGCTTCTTTTTCAAAGATCAAATTACGTTTTTAGGCTATGATATTTCTGAAAAAGGTATTAGTCCGAGTTCCCGAAAGCTAGAAGCTATTTCCAAGTATCCAACTCCAAAGTCTGTGCATCAATTAAGACAATTTTTAGGGTTTATTAATTATTTTAGGAAATTTATTAAGAATTGTGCGGTACTCTGTAAACCATTGACTAGTTTATTAAAAAAGGATACGATCTGGCAATGGGGTCCCCAACAGGATCAGGCTGTAGCACGCGTTAAAGACTCATTGATTGAAAATGCTGTACTCAGCGTCTTTGATCCCAAATTGCCCATAAATTTATATACAGATGCCAGTCGTGACGGCATAGGTTGTATCTTGACACAGTTAACTAATGACGGCGAAAAGCCTGTATATTTTTATAGTCGTCAAACAAATAATGATGAAAAGAAATACCATTCTTTCGAATTGGAACTTTTAGCTATTGTTTCCGCATTACAAAAATTTCGGCATTATTTAATAGGGACAAATTTTAAAATTACAACCGATTGCAATGCAGTACGACACGCGTTAAATAAAAAAGAGATTATTCCTCGAATAAGTAGATGGATATTGTATACACAGGATTTTACGTTTGAAGTAGTCCACAGGGCCGGGTCACAGATGCAACACGTTGACGCATTAAGTAGGAACCCTATTGGTACTACACTCAACGTATCTGGTGAGGTAAACAATATAACTGAAGGTGATTGGTTGCTAGCGGTTCAGTTGCAAGACCCCAACATTTGTAGTATTAGAGACATATTACAGTCAGGCGAGGCCGAGACGAATAAACATTTATTTAATGCATATGAATTATTAGGAAACAAGGTTTACCGTAGAACAGAATTTGGTAGGCGTTGGTTAGTACCAAAGAAATGTATATGGTATGTAATTCGTGCTAACCATGACGATGTGGGGCATTTTGCAGTCGATAAAACTATTGAAAGAATCAAGTCAAAATATTGGTTTCCTCGTTTAAAGAAGACCGTTTCAAAATACATCAAAAATTGCTTGAGTTGTATCTATTACAAAAACATTCACGGCAAAAAACCAGGGCAGTTATACTCAATCCCGAAATTCGCTAGGCCATTCCACACACTCCACGTCGATCACCTTGGTACATTCGTTAAGACTACACAGCAAAATAGTTACCTGTTGGTGATAGTTGACTCATTTACCAAATTCGTTTTTATTTCGGCTGTAAAAAACACTAAAAGTGTCACTAATGAATTAAGTAAGATATTTAAAGTATTTGGAAATCCAAAACGCCTAATTTGTGATGCTGGTAGCGCTTTTACATCCAAATGGTTCACCAATTATTGCAAAGATAAAAACATCAGGCTTCATATAATTGCTACTGCTGTTCCGAGGTCAAATGGCCAAGTCGAGCGCTATAATCAGACTATTTTAGAAGCATTGCGTAGTATGAATGCTGATACTGATAGCAATAAGTGGGATCAGCACATAACTAGTATACAACAAGGCATTAATAGCACAATTAATAAAACCACGTCTGCCGTGCCAAGTGAGGTATTTTTTGGGTTCAGAATTCGAATGAATAATGACGCGATCACTGATGATAATAATGAACATTCTATTGACGTCACTGCGTTGAGGGTTAAGGCCGACGCAAATATAAAGAGTAATGCTGAACGACAAAAAACATACTTCGACTCCAAAAGAAAAGAGGCCCCTATTTTCAAGATTGGAGACTTGGTGGTGCTCAAAATTCCGAGTCACACAAATGATGGTCAAAGCACTAAGCTGATGCCTCTGTACAAGGGACCCTTCCAAGTGACGAACATCCTGGGACACGATAGGTATAAAGTGGCGGATCTGAGAGGAGCTGAAAGATCGTCCAAAAGGTACGATGGTATTGCCTGCGTGGAGAATATGAAGCCCTGGATCCGCGTTGCCGAAGTACCGGATGTTGTCAAGGGCAATTAGGTACCTAAAAGTGACTAAGGTAAATTTTAAAATAATTTATGCTTAGTTGTTTATTTATTTTTGTTTAGTCTAGCTACTTATACATTTCAATCTTGATACTGTTGTTTTTACATTAATAGGCTGATGATGATGACTGTTGTTTTCGCCGTGTTAATTTATGTGGTCCAATGCATTCGCTTTAAACATTTTGGACGTTGATGGGGTGTTCGGTCTTTGTTCCGACAGGTATCCGCGGTGAACGCTGTTGTAGAGTGGTGATACACGACTAGATCGATACAGAGTGAACATTGATCTAGTTCAAGCCACACAGTAAGGAGCATGGTAACCATTGATGGCATAGCATGCTTCTCTGTTCGAACACCTTATCTACACTCCGATGTTGAAATAGGCCACATGAGTAAAGAGTTAACATTGACCTAAAACTAATTATTATTATTTATCGTTTCCAGCTTCTTCATTGGACCAAAACGCTGTTCGAGGACGAACGCGTGAGCAGGACGGCCGGATGTTGTCGCACCTGCTTTCCTGCCTTCGTAAAGCCGAACGCGCGCGCACAAAACGGAAGGTGCGTGTCGAACGAAACGTCATTGGAGGTTTTGGAGGGGCGCGCCAGGCCAGCTTCTTTTTGAACGCCGTTGCGGAGCTCTCTTGGCCATACATCATTAACGCGACGACACCTCTTCGTGATTACTCTCCTGTGTAAAAGTAAATATGTATCAGTTAGAAATAATGTTGGTAAAACATTATTTCTGGCTTTTAAATTTTTCTGCTAAAATATGCCTGTACTCGCTGATTTATTTTATAATTGATATTTACTGTAACTATGATTATAATTAAAAAGTAACAGTTGATTTTCTTAGAAATAAACGTTTTATATTTGAATTTTGTAGATCAGTAAGTGGGTACCCTACTTGCTGATTTAACAAAATTATAATGTCCACGATGTTGTATAAAGAAAATGGTCAATAAACCCGAGTTAATATGTACTAACCTTTGTTTTTCTATCATACTTTACTATTGGTAACTGTATTTTTAACTCGGCCATCCATTGCCGACCTAAGAGAATAGTTTTCCCGTTTTCTACAACAAACAATTCTAATTTCTTACACATACCCTTGTATTTTACAACTGGCAATATTACTCCTAGGGGTTTGACTTTCTCCCCCGTATAATATCTAAGCGTTAATTGACAAGGCTCAAGACATAAGCCGTTGAATAATTGAATATAACATTCCCGGCTTATACATGAGATAGCACTACCGGTATCACACTCCATTTTAATATTTCTACCATTAACGTTTAGTTCTAGGAACACAGGTTTACACTCTATGGCGGACAGCTTACAAACATCGACAAAAATTACCTCGTCACTGCCTGTAGAATCACTTTCGTCGTCCTTCATTTTATCGATGTCAACATTGAAATGTCCTGCCACATTTGGACACACGCGTTGCAGATGTCCCGGCCGGTTACACACTCGGCAAACATAACGCGCAAATTTGCATGTGCCTGCGTCATGATTCGCACCGCACACATGACACTGCTGCCGAGCACGCTCCCCCAGTTGCGAGTGCGCAGACGATGACGATGCGCGCGGCCCTCGCCTCCACGCGGCCTGCGCAGTGGCCTCCCGCGCCACTCCGCTGACGTCACGCCTAGCACCTGTCGCTGGTGTCGTCCACTTCTGGCGTGATGCCTTTGTCGCTGCCATCGCTTGACACGTCACCGGGCCCGGAGCCGTTGCTTCGTTCACCGACCCTCCATGTCTAACCACTTCTGCCGCGTCTTTTTCAGCCGCCTCCATGCTTACTGCTAACTTATACGCCTTGCCGAATTCCAACTTACTTTCGGCGAACAACCGTTGTCGAATGGTTTCGTTAGTTATACCACAAACTAACTGGTCTCTCAAACTTTCTTCTAGCCAGGCACCAAACTCACAGGTCTTAGACATTTTCTTCAAAACCGCCGTATATTCCGATATAGTTTCACCTTCCTTTTGTTTTCTATGCCTAAATTTGTAACGTTCGGCTAATTCACTTGGTTTGGGTTGCAAGTGTTTGCCCATAATGTCCGTGATCTGTGTGAATGTTTTGTTTTTTGGTTTATCCGGCGTGCACAAATTTACCAAAAGTTCGTAGGATTCCGCCCCCATAACCGTTATTAGTGTAGGTACTTGTAATTCAACTGGTATTTTGTTCACTAAGAAATATTGTTCTAGTCGTTCTATATACAATTTCCAATCGTCACACTGCACTTTAAATTCTGTAATCTTCCCGATTGACATTTTAGCAACCAACACTTGAGTTATTTTGCGCAAAATTCGATGTTCCTCGTCGCCACTGAAGGATATTGGAATAAAACCACGACTTAGTTGTACGGCGTATATTCGCAGACTGTGCTGACATGAGCATCACAAAATCAAGTAACAAAAGTACCCACTATTTACATACATCACACTTTTCTTTTTTTTTTAAACTGCCTCACACACTACGAATTTCATCCCGTATTGTGGGTGCCTTTACAAACATATAAACTCACATACACAACACCCAGAGCCGGAACAACTATCTGTAGGTCATACAAATATTTATTCCGTGCGGGAATCGAACCTGCAACACGCAGCGCATCAGTCAATTGCTTAACCACTGCACCAACCGTACGCCCATTAAAAAACCAAATAAGGGGTATTTTTAATTTATTTGCTAGAATTTTGGTTATAAGTGGTATGATATTGATCGCTATGTCCCATCTGCCGGAGTCATGTCCATCCTTCTTGACTACCTAAATAACGTCCACCTGTAGTGGCCACCCACTGAACCCAAATAGTAAGATGAACCGTAGATACGAAACGACGAAGAGTTATTGGTCACTGAAAGGCTTTACTCGTAGCTCGTAAAACAGCTGATGGGGCTCAAGCCAGGTCCCGGAGGGGGAGTGCGTGGTTGGTGGGCGCGGGAGTCTTAGTTCGGCAGCCTCACAATCTCATCATCATCATTTCATCCGGATGACGTCCATTGCCGTCCAAGAGTCTCCACGGACCGGTCCCGTGCGTCTCAACATAGAACATGGTATCTCCCAAAAAAATAACTGTGGTTACCCTACAATCCACCCTTTTAATATTCAAGCGGTGTATTTGGAATTAATTTCAGTCGTTTAAATATTTTCTGGGGCGACCGCAGCGGGCAGCGGCCAGTAATTATTGTTTGAACATCACTTCTAGTTAGCTTCTGTTTGCGCCCAGGTTTTTGCCAACTTTTTATTACAGTAGGTACCTAGTTAATGGGCTATGAATATTATACCCAATACCTGTGCCAATACATAAATAATCGGATCTTGGTGGCTGGTAGCTGCTGGTTATGAGCTGCCGAAAATCGAGACAGCTGGCGTGCAATTGGAGAGGCCTGTGTCCTAAAGCGCTCTATTGAAACTATATTTTTGACTGCAATAAAAAATATTAGTTGTTTACCTACTTTCTCTTGGTATTTTCCACCTTTGCAAAACATTTAGGGAGGTCTCCATCGCTACGGCGAGTTTTCCAGCAAATTAGGAGCGATACAATGATGAAATTAGATGTTGTTGTCGTTGGTCTTATACTTCGCCCACATATCCTCATTTCTGCATTGCTAGTAACGCGACTCAGCACCGATACAATCAAGCAGTTCAGCCCGTTTGTGCATTCACAGGCCAGTCGTAGCACCTTTCCATGCGCTGATGTTGGTCGAAGAGCCGGTATAGGTCTACCAGAATCTCATGGCAAATGTGGAAATAAAAATTTGTTGTGTGCAATACTGGGGAAATTGGATTAAACGATCTTGATACTGTTTAATTTTTATTTATGTCTGTAGTATTAATGAACATGAGGTACCTATATTATAGTAGTCACAGCGGATCTTTGTGTCTTTGAACTTGGTCCTGCCAACCATTGCGTAAGAAACAGTTTGTCATCGAGTATACTGCATAGAGTAAGCGAGATAGGACGATGTGACATACATAAGCGAGTGAAAGAGAGTTATACAATGCTATCTTCACCTTCAACATTTACACAAAAAATCTACTACGCGGGGTCTTGCAACAAATTCAGAGACACAAAGATCCACTGTGAGTACTACAGGTATGTGTATGAATAATGTTGTTATACATCGGGTTCTTAACATAGAAAAAAAAATCAATTGAATATTAATTTATGTACTAATTTATTGTATATAATTTAAATCATACTAATAACTTAAAACCCCATTCAGAACTAGAAAACTAGAATACGATTCCATGAACTCCAAAGGCATTTTAAAAACTTGTATCTTTGTAGTTTTATGTCATCTCTCTCCATCAAAATGGTTCTTTTTCATTGGCATTTAACATATTCAAAACCAATCCCTTTATGTATAAAGTCTGTAAAAAATAATAAAATGTATCATGTTACTTATAGTCATTCATCATCATCAGTCTATATATACTTTTTTTATGTAAGTTTTATGGCCTGGTTGCTAGGACCTTTTGTGGCTAAAAGGTCTTTGGAAAGAGTTTTGGATCTTATATTTATTATTTAGTATGCATTAGAATGCGGATGTAACAGATTCTAATGTTTTTTGGAGTATTTGGCAGCAAATTGTATCGAGTCAGTCTTCCCAGTTAGCTTTGCAGAGGCAGTCAATACTACATTAAAATACTCTGCTCCAATATCCCGAGATCGCTTCTATCAATGATTTTACAAATTGTCCAGTTGCGTAGACAGTTGAGACACAAAACTACACCAATAATATATCACAATATCTACTAGAAATCAATTTGCAAATAATTAATATTAACAGCCACTGAACTTCACTCGACAAAAACTCCCGTCTCTACACACGTCCCACTGCAGGTTATTACTTAATATTTTTCTTACGTCAAAGATTCTCAATCTCCGTTAAAATCAATATCTTGTCGAAGAATTAGTAACAGTTACATTACTGTTGCCATTTCCTTCCGGCCATCATTCGATGTGCCCTGACCTATGATTTACCATATAATAGTAATGGAAAGAAATAAAAATTAAGTAAGAAAAATATAAAATAAACTAAAAGTATCAAAACAAGTCAGTCCAACTTACTGGTCCACTCTACGACGCACTTTAAAATCAAAGATTGAGTTTGATTTACGCCTTCTTCTTCCCTTATTTTATGATACACATTGAAAACAATATGTCTCGCTTGAGATCGAAGTGGGTTTTTCGACATTTTCACAAAAATAACAAATTTTCAAGATAATATCAAAAATTTCAGCAGCAGTTGACACATCAAGTACTTTGATTTGATAGGTGACAATTGACATTGCCATATGAAAATCACAATTTAAAAAAAAAATTAAATGCCATGAGATTCTGGTAGACCTATATAAGAAATATATATAACCTCATGTCATTTAATGATGATATGGATTTTATTATGGTAGGTAATAGATTGATACATCGCAAATAGGTTGTCTAGCTAAATCGCGTACCGATGATATTAAATAATGTAATAAAATGTAGGCAACCATGGATTCAATCTTATTTTTGTTAAGGCAACCTAATACGGTTAGATTGGGAATAACTACCTTGGGAGTTGGGAATAACCTTTCATTTGATATTTAATCCGACTAACTGATGAGGGTATCAATCACGATTATTCACCTTTTTATACCTGGCAACTCCATGGTTGCACAGAGGGGGGAAATGGGCCACCTTATCTTTTAAATTATTTTTATGTATATTAATAACCACATCACAAAAGGAAGTTGATCGATTTATTATTTAACATCATCGGTACGCGGATTAAGCCAGGCAACCTATTTGCGATGTATCAATGTACATATTATCAACCATATAATCCTTAACATCAATAAATAACATAATTTGAGGGGGTATATATTTCTTATAACAGATTCGCACTATGTCACCCGAAACGGTAGTGCGTTAGTAGCGATGTTAATTCGATACTACATGATTGTATCGGTCTCTTGTGCGTTGCCAATGTCACAATTGGCCAAAGGTAGCGAAAATAAGTATATTGTGCGCTATAAAAAAGTTATAAATTCAGAGACATCATTTCAAATTTTAGAATCACTGTCACTGGGTAGGTATAAAAAAAATGCATGTTATGTTAATCAAATTATTTATTTCATAGTCAGTCTTTTAGTTTTTTATAAATATCCAAAGCTTAATTAATTAATATTAGTCAGTCATTTGCATCAATCCATTACAATAGTTTTGACATTATTAGTAACACGAAAATGTATAGTACTTCCGTGGAAGCCGAATTTAAATCCAAACTAATACTATAAAGAGGAAACATATGTAACTTGTATGACTAATCTCTAATCCAGAAAAAATCTTTAATTAGTAGAAATGGTTTTCCTTCTAAAACAATCTTGAAATGGACAAAAAATTACGAAATGTAATATCGAAAGAAAGAAAAAAAATATTTATTTATTTGTGACCCGCACAGGAGACACGAGATATGCTAAACACAAACAAAAATAAAAATCTATAACCCCGTGCGAGACCAAAAAGGCTCCTATCTCAGCATATAGATTAAAAAATAATAAATTGTAATTTAATTTTTTGTTGTATTTTAAAAAGAAAACTATCGATATCGCTTGTCAATACATATCCAACGTGCCCAAACACGATGCTATATTGTCTGGTTGAGGAGTTGCTATGGCCGCCTTCCGGCTTCATCGTGAGACAAACTATCCATTTTACCATATTATTTAATTGTGAATATTTCTAAACTTACATAAGTACGCAAAGTTTCAGCTTAATCGGATGTCAAGAAGTGCTTGAAGAATTACTAGTTGCCGGACACACATACGAAAAAGCAAGGTAATAATAAAACTTGTATAAAGCTGACTTTGTTTGCTTGTATGAGGTCAGGGAGGTGTGACCATAAGCTCTTAGAGCAAGGTTATTTTTAGTGTGCCTAAGTGACGAATGTATTTGACTTGTATACATCTGTCCCTTTTTCAGTCAAACCAAAATAGCTTTGATACTTCATGGTACCAGGTCGATAAAAAATATTTCATCGCTAGAATACCACAGAATCGCTGTGAGTGAGTGCCATGGTTTTGAAAAAAAAAAGGTTAATGGTGGAGTGTGCCACAGGAGCGAAGCTACAAGACAAAGCTAGGTGTTCTGAATGGAAATGGTTTGGAGGTATGCAGAACCGGATGGAAATTCCCGCAAAGCTCTATTGAAAAGGGAGGATTCTCCAACCAGAAGGGTGTTGTGTCTGGAGGGCAATGGCCCGACGGTTGTGGTCGGACTGTTGTATGTGTTCATACCGCGCCGAAAACTGCTTGCGCGATGCAGGATTTTTGAGTGATGTCGGGTTATTAGTTCGTTTTGTAGCAGATCGCTACAAGGCTAATTCGTATAGAGCTTTTTTTTATTTGACAAACTGGCTGGTTACAGTATACGAATTTTCAAATTTCGTCTGACCAGGAAAATGTTTATGAAAAAAAATTAATTATCGCTAAATTTTAAAAACTTTTTACTATAACTGTTTGTAACTTTGGTAAATGTTTAAAAGTAGGTTCCATGCAATATCCACAAGACGGTGTGTGTGTGTGTACAATTTGGTGCCTTAAAACCCAAAAATTAAAACAAAGTTGGACACTAAAAATCTCTGTTTTTTTTTGAAAACATCTTTTTTTTTCTTGAAATCTAAGTATAGTATTTTAGCATCCACAGAGTCATAACACATTTCATTTTAGTATTTCACTATACAACGAAGATAGTAATTACAATTCTGTTTTCAGTGTCGTCTTGTGTCTGTAGATGTTTAACACTTAAGTTCAAGAATTATGTATAAGTGCTATTATTTTTTAAGTTTTTATTGTCCATATGTTTTTTTAACACATCGTTTGGAGTAATTACCGCGACCATAGCGCGCGAGTTGGATGAATGAGACGACGAGTGCGGGCGGGGCCGCGGGACTCAGTTGTCTAGAGAGGCTCCGGGCGACTGACATTCTATCAACCTAAACCACGCGATAACAGTGGTGTTGCTCGCTATAAGTTTCGCCGCACGAGACCACTTAATCAAGTTATATAGCTCATTTAGATTCCTATATAGGAATAAAGATTTTGAACCAATTACAACAGGCGCCATCCTTCACCGCCAAGCCAAAATTCGGCCGTGGGGCCGCTCAAGCTGGTGTAGTCATGACTACAGCTTGGTTGAAGAGGCTGGTGCCCGATTCGACTCTGTCGGCTGGCACCACGCTAGTCGTCAAGGACCAGTCGGAGCTACAAAAACAAGTGCGTTGTGGGATTGTCATACCGAATGACAGTTGGGTATATAAGGATCTCTACTTTGCACCGATAATACTGGTATCAGAACCCATGGTTTCATATCAGGAAGTGGGTCGTGATTCGCTCGGAAAGGCAAATGGCGTGCTGTTTTGTGGTGTTGGGCGTCTCCGAGAACCAAATCCCGACCTTAATGGGCACCAAGCACAGGCTGTCGTTTGGCCTGGGCTCGGTGAACATCAAGTTACAGGGGTCCAACGGAAGATTTGTGTGTTTCCCTCGAGGGTGGGATCCGATCACAAAGCAGCTCGTTAATGTAGGGGAGAGCAACCCCGCGCTCATCAAACCGAAAGCATCCGCGGCCGATCCTGCTGCAGCTACAGTGCTGGCCACCCCTACCGGCCCTGCTGCAGCTGCAGTGCTGGCCACCCCTACCGGCCCTGCTGCAGCTACAGTGCTGGCCACCCCTACCGGCCCTGCTGCAGCTGCAGTGCTGGCCACCCCTACCGGCCCTGCTGCAGCTACAGTGCTGGCCACCCCTACCGGCCCTGCTGCAGCTGCAGTGCTGGCCACCCCTACCGGCCCTGCTGCAGCTGCAGTGCTGGCCACCCCTACCGGCCCTGCTGCAGCTGCAGTGCTGGCCACCCCTACCGGCCCTGCTGCAGCTGCAGTGCTGGCCACCCCTACCGGCCCTGCTGCAGCTGCAGTGCTGGCCACCCCTACCGGCCCTGCTGCAGCTGCAGTGCTGGCCACCCCTACCGGCCCTGCTGCAGCTGCAGTGCTGGCCACCCCTACCGGCCCTGCTGCAGCTGCAGTGCTGGCCACCCCTACCGGCCCTGCTGCAGCTGCAGTGCTGGCCACCCCTACCGGCCCTGCTGCAGCTGCAGTGCTGGCCACCCCTACCGGCCCTGCTGCAGCTGCAGTGCTGGCCACCCCTACCGGCCCTGCTGCAGCTGCAGTGCTGGCCACCCCTACCGGCCCTGCTGCAGCTGCAGTGCTGGCCACCCCTACCGGCCCTGCTGCAGCTGCAGTGCTGGCCACCCCTACCGGCCCTGCTGCAGCTGCAGTGCTGGCCACCCCTACCGGCCCTGCTGCAGCTGCAGTGCTGGCCACCCCGAGCGAGGAGGGCCCCACCTAAGATGGTGACCCCTTCGTGAACCTGTAACATAGTGCAGGCAAACCTCCACCACAGCCAGACAGCGACGGCCCAATCATGCAAGTGGTTGGTTCTACTTTTCAAAAAGAAATTGACAGATCTATTAATTAGTAAATGTTATTACTCAATTAGCGAATTTCTGACCGATAAGAATTTAAATTTAATCTTATATTTAATCATTTTTTAATTATTATTTTTTTGTTTAACTGTATTGACCTGGAACTTGACGAATTTGTAATCCCATTTTATTAAACTTGACATTGTGTAGTATATTGCCTATTTCAAATTACTTACTGAATTCCATCTTGACATAGTAAACTTGTATTGATTTAATTGAATGTTTTAATAATATATATTAAATGTGGTTTTATTATCATAGCTAAAACTGTTTGTATGCCTTTGTTAAGGTAGTTAGTACAAGGATCATTACATTAAAACTTAACATCTGTAACTTGTACCTACTTTCTGTGCTAATAAAGAACTATTCTATTCTAACACGCGGTCATTGCCTTGATTCAGGAGTCCTGAATTAGGGGCGGCCAAATCAGAGGACTATCAAATCTAGGTAGTAAGCTCCTTGTTACGTCTAACGTGCCTCTAAACATGACCACCCTAGAGCGTGTATTATTGTTACAGGTAACCTCAAAGCACAACTTCTACAAGATTTCTGTTGTAGAGATTTCTCTGCTGCTAGGCTGGCAATGCAGTGTGGTGCCGCTATGATGTGGACCGTCTTGGCCTGGGCCTGTATGCCTTAACCTCGTAACCTAATGCGAGACCAGGGGGGAAGAGATCATCATTGGGACTGGAGCGAACGCACTTCACTCTCTGTGGGGAATGGACACGCAAAATGTAAGGCATTCGTGGATTACTTGTTTACAACTAACCTATCTCTATTAAACATAGGCGCGGAACCGACGTTTGTAACTACTAGACGCAGTTGACCTGATTCTAGCGACAGAAAGCGCAGCGGAAATCACTACTGGGTGGCAGGTCTACCACGAGGCCTCCTGCTCGGATCACAGATTGATCCGGTTTTCATGCAGGCCTGTGCAGCACCTGTACTGCCTCGGCGGAACCCGCGCAACACGGATAGAGCCCGAGACATATAAACATCCGGCCAAACAATAATTATATTAAATCATTTTAACACCTTAAAAATATTCGTTTAAAGAAGATTATGCCAAGTGTGTTATGCCAAATAAACTTCAGAGTATCAAGATTCTGCCAGATAAAAGGAACCACTGTAAAAATACCAAAAACTTGGTTGTAGATTTTCTTCTTCTTTCTTTTTCTTTCTTTTTAAAAAAAAAACGTTGCCCCACACTATGAATTTCTTCCTGTATCGTGGGTGCGTTTACAACAAACAATTTTCGAACCATGAATTTTCTTTTATTAAGATATTTTGACTTGTATTTTCTTACCAATAAAAAATTGAAAATTCCTAAAATGTAACCAGTCAATTTGCCAAATAAAATCAACACATGATAGCAATGCGTCTTATAGCGTAAAGCTACAATATGTATAAAAAATTACAAACAATTTTGTGAGAAAGTTCATTCTATCCTCAACAACTAGCTTAGTCCTGCGACTTAGCTCCTGGGCCTATCAACAAAAAAAATGTTTTTGGTAAGTATGCCTAGACAAGCACTCAGTAACAGTGTGGTTCTCCACCAATAAAATATTGTTCGTAATCTAATTAGTATTTCCAAAAATAGTCTCATACATATCTTCAACTAACATTGATTATCCTTTGATTATACAAGTGTAGATGGATTTCAATATAGTTTTATATTATTTTTTAAATTAGTAAATATATCATTATCAGCCTTAGTGCCCACTGCTGGGGCACAGGCCTCCTCTCTGTGAGAGGGAATGGGCCGTAATCAACCACGCGGACCCTAAATATTATATACAAGCTGACCCCCGCGGCTTCGCTCCCGTCAAATTATAGCCTATGTTACTCGAGAATAATCTAGCTTTCCATAGGTGAAAGAATTTTTAAAATCGGTCCAGTAGTTTTGGAGCCTATTCGGTACAAACAAACAAAAAAAATCTTTCCTCTTTATAATATTGGTATAGATTACTTAAAAATTTAATTAGAATACATAATGACAAGAATAAATAAGTGGGTAATTTTCACATTATAATGGCAAAAGAGATTTTTAAACCTCCTAGGCAAGCATGCCCCATCTTCGCACACATCATCGCTTACCATCAGGTGAGATAGTGGTCAAGCGCGAGCCTACCAATAATAAAAAAGTAGTCATAAAGATGTAAAAATGTGTGTTTATATGTTTGTAAAAGGTATTATCAAGAAGCACTGAATAATTTAATAGAAGAATAACTTTTAATTCAAAATATATTTTTATAATAACAAGACTAAAAAAAAGGTGCATTAGCTATTTTCAGGCAAATAAATGTTGCCAAACTGTGTTGCAGCAACACGTTTTGTGTTATTAGCATCAGGTTGCACACAAAATGATTTGCAATGTTATTAGCAACATTTTCAGTTAAACAGATGGGTATACAGTCAGCGGAACTGCAACTATGTTAATTAAACAATGCACTAATGAAGTGAATAGTAACATAATTTGTGCTGTTCACATTATTATTATGAATGGATGAATAAACAGTAGTGCATTTTGATACGCAAACATAGTCATTGCAGCCGAGGAATAGACGTTCGAGCCGAAGGCGAGACCTTATGGATCTGAGAGACTCGAATCATTTTTAATGGAATCATCATCAGACGACGTTTTTCAACTTTAACGTTTTTTTTTTTAATTTTTATCTCCGTCGTTAGCCAGACGCTAGAGTTTTATTATTTGAGAAAAGTTTTAAAAATTAGTTAAGTACAGATTATCTTTCATATAAAAGGTAAAATATAACTAATACTTCATTAAAGGCGATTTTAATTACTCTAGATTTAGATTTGATCAATAAATTAATTTTAAATATTCATTAAATATGTTTGGAAGTACGTATATTTTGCTCGTGCCTTTTTGGATTACAATGTGACAGCTATTTGCACATGCGCAGTAGATATTCCCGAGGAAATATTATAATTAAATAAATATATCGCGCTTGATTAAGCCCGCCATTTTATTAATTTCTTGCTTGGTTCAGATATCAGATATATTTTTATATTTCCTCGCACAATGCAAAGTAAAATGTTGTATGATACACGTACGTAAGATCATTCCCGACTCGTGTCGATGTATCATACAAAAATGCTACTCATCGGGAATCACCTACCTTCCGCACTTGTGGCATAAATAACTATAGATTAATGGTTCGCTCGTTTTTTTCCCCCTCGCCGCGGTCTATAATCGTAGGACAATAGGGGCGCTGCCCAGCGACAATGGGAGAAAAATAGCAACGCGCCATGCCATACGCATCGCATTTTAGTCTGGCTAAACGTTCACGCCGACTAAAAAGATTGGAGATTACTGTAAAAATCGTGCCGCTGTAAAAGCGGTAGGAATAAGGATAAATTTTCGAGTAAACGTGTTGAAAATGTCTTGTCTGTATACCCATCTCTTTGATCAACAGTCCGGATCTTAGTACTCCCTAATAATCCTGCACTGCGCATTACACTTAGCGAAGCGGTGCGGTCTGTTGGACACGGCCATGCCCTCGATGTCCAGCGTCTTGAGCTCAGGCCGGCGGGAGGCGCCGGCGCGCACGGCCGCCAGGTCCCCCTTGTGGAGGACGCCAGGCTGCAGGTAGCCCAGGAGCTGTGGCACATGCTCTTCAATCATCTTCGCGCGTTCTTTTGATACTTCCTCACGCCTGAAATGGGAGATGATTGCTGTATTAGTAGAGTATGAACTAATTTAGTGCATGCGGGCAAGACAGACCGCTGCTACTAGGGGTCTTATTAGGGTTAGACAGAGGTCACCTGTAGAGCAGCCCAATTTGTCAGTTATGTTTTAAGTCCCATGTAAAAGGTGATGAACTATTGCCATACATCGGGCACACATCCAAACTCCAGACTGCTACTCAAAAAGTGCAGTTGGGAAAACCAAACAAAACTTAATATCTACAAACTTTTCGATAGATCGTAACGATTTCGGTCCTAGTCTACGGATCTAAAGTCACCGCCAAACAACAAAAAAATTATAACACAATAGTTATTTATGCTACAAGTGCGGAAGGTAGGTGATTTCCGATGAGTGGCATTTTTATTCACGAGCGAGCGAAGCGAGTGAGTGGATAAATCGACACGAGTCGGAATTCATCTTACGTACGTGTATCATACAACATTTTACTATGCATTGTGCGAGGAAATAAATAAAATGAAATTAATAAAATGGCAGGCTTATTCAAGCGCGTTCAGCATATCCACAGATTAACTAATAGTTCCTCGGGCATATCTACTGCGCATGTGCGAATAGCTGTCACATCGTAACGCAATAAGGCACGAGCAAAATATACGTTCTGCCAAACATATTTAATGAATATTTAAAATTAATTTATTGACCAAAATCTAAATCTAGAGTAATTAAAAACGCCTAAAATAAAGTATTAGTTTTATTTTACCTTTTATATGAATGATAATCTGTACATAACTAATGTTTAAAACTTTTCTCAAATAATAAAAACTCTATGCGTCGGGCTGACGTTGGTGTTAAAAATTAAAAAAATACAGGAAAGTAAAAAGCACTAGTACAAAAAAGTGACACTTTCCGCACAGTTTGGCTGCTTGGAAAACCGCTCTTTTCGAGGACATGCATTGTAAAATACATTATACTATGAAAGTAACTGAACTAGACCCACAGAACAGAAAAAAACGCCTTCTACAATAGAAGTCGCAAGTAGGCGGGACCCGCGTACCCCGAGTTTTGCTTAGTTCCGCATACGTCTGCTGCCCCGCCCACACTACGCACATCATTCTTGTTACAACTGTCACGGTAACAAAATCTTGGAAAAATTCAAAAAATGCCCTATTGTGCTGTTTTAGAATGTAAACACGATAGTAGAACCAAAAATGTATCAAATGGAGGTATATCTTACCATCGGTAAGTCTTAATTGATTTTATTTCTATTAAATTGTAAAAGTAATATTTTATTTAACAAGACAAGTAAAAGTTGATTTTGTGACGTTAAATTTAAGGTCTACTTTCTTTTAAAGTTAAACATATTGTTCTCGAAGATTCCAACTATGCACATGTCACAGTCAGCTACTCAATTCGAGATTACCAATATCGATGATGAGTTATCGATATTTAAAACTTACTATATTCTCTGTGTTCTATGATATATATAGCGGGCAAAATTTTAACCTGTGTGAGGCTTTTTTTTTGGTGATTCAGTATTAGTAACCAAACACATTTCCATGGCCAAACTTTTTTTTTCGAATTAAACTTTAACCAAGTTTAAAATAAATATAACATGGATATAGGTAATCTATTCGTTATATTCTAATCGAGAAAAGGTTAATCAAACAAGTGTAATTCACAAAGTCTCAAACCTATAAAAAAATGGCTGCGTATTATTTTGTGACTCTACTCGTGTATAGACCAAAATTTTTCTTCAAAGTCCTTTACGTAGTTAATCAAGCTAAACATAATACGAGTGTAGCCGCAGGTGAAAGGGCAAGCTTCCCATATAATAGCATACCTGTAGTGTAGTCTATCGCATAGTTCTATTAAGACGGTACCCTGACCAAAAAATCGGCATGAGATATGAGCATTCCTATTGGTCTAGCGGCACTGGTGGCGCATGAATTACAGTAGTGAATACGCCCAGATTTTAGACAAAAATCTTTATAAAATCGAATATTGGTCTTTTGAAAAAAAAAAACTACAAAAATGTTCGTTATTAAATTGTCTATCCATTAGTGTTAGTACAAAAAAAAATATGAACACTTTACGAGGAGATGCATAATATCAATAATTATTTCTCATTTTTATGTTTTTTTAGATTTAACTTTTTTATTCTATTAAGGCGGTACCCCGAGCAAAACGCCGCGCAAGCCGTTTTTTGTGCTGTTTTTAGGAGCTATCTACTCGTTATTTAAAAAGAAGTATCAATTAATAAAAATATAAATATATTTCACTAATCTCTAGTGAAATATATACACCATTTATAAAAAAACTAAATCTACCATTTTAGAATCAATATTATGTAGAAATTTAATGTATTTTTATTAATTGATACTTCTTTTTAAATAACGAGTAGATAGCTCCTAAAAACAGCACAAAAAACGGCTTGCGCGGCGTTTTGCTCGGGGTACCGCCTTAATAGAATAAAAAAGTTAAATCTAAAAACCCGACTGCTTCAAAAGCGACCTAAAAAGACGTAAACATGGAGAAAATCATGCTGTGCAGTCGGAGGATACATATTCGCGGGCTGGCTGAACTTAATCTGGTGTATCCTCCACCTGCACAGCACGATTTTTTCAATGTTAAAAAAAATCGATTGACGTACGAATCATCAAAATCGGCCAACGCGTTTAGTCTCTGGAACGCCGTATAGGAACAAACATACATAAATACATATATACATACATACAAACATAGACTGATAAACACATTACCCTCCTTCGGCAGTCGGGTAAAACACCACAGGCATATCTTTGTATCAATAGAATAATTTTCAAAATTAGCTCAGTAGTTTAACATAATTTTTTTTTATCATACTTTCTATAAATCGTAAGTATTAGATTATTAAATTTATGTAAACACTTGTTTTCAAACATAATAATATTTATCGACTCCAGTTGTTGACTGTATTTTGTTTGAAAATAAAACGGAATGTCGATAAATAATTCAACGACAGAGGTACATCCCTACAGGAGGACGAATAGTAATGACCTCATTTCGCAAATATAAATCTTAATATTAACGAGATACAGTTTTAAATTGAATGCATTTATTATAGTGACATCTAGCGGCGAGTAGCGTAACTTGCTCATTAAACTATTCCATATGCGCTTTAAACGGAAAAAGTTACAATACTCCAGAGAGTTTGTATACCTAGAGAGAACGTATTTACGACGAAACAGAAACTGTCAATTCTTTCGTTCTTGCTTATGGAAAAACTCTATGAAAAAAAAGAGGCAAACATAGACAAACGCTACCATCCTGAACGTCAATGAGATAAGTTTTTATTCACTGTTGTAACCCATCGGTGACCAGCTGTTAATAAAGTTTTTCGCTGTTTTCGCGTCTTTGTTTCGTGTAGATCAGGCAGAAATCTATTGTTTCATTTTCTGTATGAACCATGTCGTGTGAGGCTAGCGGTTGCAAGAGTAGAATAAGCGTATTAAAAGAAAATAATCAAAGGATATCTTTCCACAGGTGAGTTATCGACTAGCATACTGAAATTATTGTGCAGGGAATACATTTCATAGGCTGTGCCGAATAAGGGAATCTTAGTTCTAAATACGTCAAGGACGTGTAGTATCACTTAAACCATTCAATTTAGTGAAATAATAAACTTTTATGCGTTCGCTGATAGAGCTTTGACAGTTTACGTACTTACGTTCTGATGTTACGAGATGTGACAACAGTCACAATAAAGATTTATCGATACTGTATTTTTATTTTACTTTAATTTATTTAATAAAGTTTATTTGCTATTTGTTATTATTTATTAATCTAATATTGATTGTGCACAGGTTTCCTAAGACTACTCATATAAGAAATAAGTGGATAAGAAATATAAAACGAGCTAATTGGACACCTTCACCATATTCTCGCTTATGTTCGCTGCATTTTGAAGAATCTTGCTATCGGGAAGGATATCAATTAAAGCTCCTACACAGTGATGCAGTACCTACAATATTCACACATGTACCTTCAGATTTACTTATGGTAAGGATTTAGTAGCGTGAAGTGTTCTTTTCTTCTGTGTGCTGTAAAAAAAATACAAATATACCGAATAATAATAAAATTGAATAATTACAAATATGTAGTTCATTATGAGTTAATTTCCTCCCTCCTAATAGAATAAAAATACTTACTTAATAATTATTTATTACTTAATATAATATTATGCCTAGGTAGGTAGTTGTTTGAAGAAGTTACTTCCCATGATAAATATTTTTTTCTACTTTAATAATAACAATACAGCCAGTTACAGCTAGTTATTATACAACGCATATAATGCGCAGAAAAAATACGAAATAATGGAATTGTACTCTTACAATGTATAAGTGCACTCTTTGTACGAGTTCACATTAACTTTTTAAATAATTATAAAAAATCCCTAAACAAACGTAGAAAAAAATAGCCGCAGTCAGGGACGATTCTTACAGACATTTGACCAAATTTGTAGATCGCTCCAAAACTAAACTCGATAATATCGATATAACAGTGACACAGATCTAGTACTGATAAATGTCTATAGATAAGTATCTATAGCATCCTCGGTAACACTGTCACATAAGATGGCATAGACAAAAGTATATCTATCTCTTTTTGCTTATGACGTTATCTGTTAGTGCGAAAGTGAATACCTATGTTGAAATTGCGTCTTAAACATGTTCTCTCTAGGTATACGTGGGACACTCGGAAAGTTTTGCGAAACTAAAAAAAAATGTTCTATACGTACATATATTTTTATTAAATCTTTTCAAAGTACTTTCCACCAGCCTCTATACAAAGATTCATGCGCCTAAACCAGTTTTCAAAACACTTTTTCCAGTCCGCCGCAGACACCTCGTTTACAGCCTGCTCGAACGCAGCCAGCGCATCTTCCGGCGACGAAAATTGTATCCCTTTGAGCTGATTTTTTATTTTTGGGAATAAAAAGAAGTCACACGGTGCTAGATCAGGGCTGTAAGGAGGGTGACCCAGGAGTTTGACTGGCGTGCTGTCCAGGAAGTCCCTCGTTTTGAGTGCGGTGTGCGCAGGTGCATTGTCGTGGTGGAGCAGTAGCCCGCGGAGCCCTGTGTTTGGTCGCTTGTTGCTTATAACAGAGAAAACTTCTGGCAAACATTTGGTAGTATACCATTCGGCATTAATGCTTCTTTGATCCCGTAAGGGAATTGATACCAAGTGGCCAGTCAAATTAAAAAAGCTAGCGATCAAAATCTTACCCCCGCTTCTAGATCGCTTCACTTTGGTAGGCGTTGGCTCATTTTGAAACACCCAAACAGTCGACTGGCGCTTGGTTTCTGGGTCGTATTGATAAATCCAGGACTCATCACCTGTAACGATGTCGTAAACACGCCGAGACGAGCCTGCTTCAAATTTGTTAAGCATATCACGGCACCATTCCACCCGGGCCTGCTTCTGAGCATCGGTGAGGTTGTGCGGCACCCAGCGTGATACTATCCTCCTCACGCGAAGATGGCTGTGTAGAATCTCGTGAACGCTTCCCGATCCAATCTTCAATATGTGTTGAATCTCCTGATATGTAATTCGCCTATTGTCTTGGATTAAATTTTTCACTGCTAGCACGTTTTCTTCGGTAACAGCCGTCAAAGGGCGACCGCTTCTTTCGTCATCCCCCAAAGTTGGTCGACCGCGCTTGAATTCGTTATACCAACGATACACGGTTGCCTTGGAAGGGCCTTCATCCATGAATGCCATTTGAAGTCTATCGTACGATTCATCCGGTTTCAGGCGACACTTGAAATCGTATAAAATCATAGCTCTAAAATGTTCCCGGCGCAGATCCATATTTCAGTGAGACACAATACTTTGAATTAACTCGCAAAAAATGTGGAGGGAAATTTTGAAATTGGAACTTACTTATTTTTACTTATAAATAATCATATTTTCGAAAAACATTATAACTGGCCAGTCTCCCATATATAAAAACTTTTTTTCGCAATACTTTCTGAGGGGCCTGGTACAAACTCTCTGCAATACTCATTAAGAGTAGACAATAAACCAACTCTATGGTCATAAAACTGTGGTTTATTTTCAAAACTCGTGACGACTGACATATTTCCTACTCTCAACTAAAATTAAACTACCAATCACACCAAAGATTTCTTAGTGTTACGAAATACAATTAACGTGTATATGTGAGAGTTTGGGTACGCTGGTTCCAATACTAATGAAGCGCTAAGCGACTTCTACTGTCTTCTCTGTTTTGTGACTAGACCAGCCTCGCGATATCTACATCTGTAAATTTGATGAATTTTTCTAACAGCATCAGCTGCCGAACTTAACCGCCCTGCAAGACATATCAAATGAGGACCCCATTGTAAACTTGAGCCTAGCGTGATCCCCAGGAAAACCGTTTTATCGACGAATTCTAGCTTCTCTATGTTTAAAATAATGTCACAAGCAGTACTTTTGATATCAGGCAAGGATTTTTTTACGCACTTGGTTTTGTTACCATTGAAATGTTAGTGAAACTCACCACTTCCTATCATACTCGTACACTTGCACAGCTCTGTTCTCTTCTCTCTGCTGCTCTCACTTCACGTTGTCCTGTATCTGCTGCAACAGCTCCTGTATGTAATGTTAGTTACACTCACCACTTCCTATCATACTCGTACACTTGCACAGCTCTGTTCTCTTCTCTCTGCTGCTCTCACTTCACGTTGTCCTGTATCTGCTGCAACAGCTCCTGTATGTAATGTTAGTTACACTCACCACTTCCTATCATACTCGTACACTTGCACAGCTCTGTTCTCTTCTCTCTGCTGCTCTCACTTCACGTTGTCCTGTATCTGCTGCAACAGCTCCTGTATGTAATGTTAGTTACACTCACCACTTCCTATCATACTCGTACACTTGCACAGCTCTGTTCTCTTCTCTCTGCTGCTCTCACTTCACGTTGTCCTGTATCTGCTGCAACAGCTCCTGTATGTAATGTTAGTGACACTCACCACTTCCTATCATACTCGTACACTTGCACAGCTCTGTTCTCTTCTCTCTGCTGCTCTCACTTCACGTTGTCCTGTATCTGCTGCAACAGCTCCTGTATGTAATGTTAGTTACACTCACCACTTCCTATCATACTCGTACACTTGCACAGCTCTGTTCTCTTCTCTCTGCTGCTCTCACTTCACGTTGTCCTGTATCTGCTGCAACAGCTCCTGTATTTATTGTTAGTTACACTCACCACTTCCTATCATACTCGTACACTTGCACAGCTCTGTTCTCTTCTCTCTGCTGCTCTCACTTCACGTTGTCCTGTATCTGCTGCAACAGCTCCTGTATGTAATGTTAGTTACACTCACCACTTCCTATCATACTCGTACACTTGCACAGCTCTGTTCTCTTCTCTCTGCTGCTCTCACTTCACGTTGTCCTGTATCTGCTGCAACAGCTCCTGTATGTAATGTTAGTTACACTCACCACTTCCTATCATACTCGTACACTTGCACAGCTCTGTTCTCTTCTCTCTGCTGCTCTCACTTCACGTTGTCCTGTATCTGCTGCAACAGCTCCTGTATGTAATGTTAGTGACACTCACCACTTCCTATCATACTCGTACACTTGCACAGCTCTGTTCTCTTCTCTCTGCTGCTCTCACTTCGCGTTGTCCTGTATCTGCTGCAACAGCTCCTGTATGTAATGTTAGTGACACTCACCACTTCCTATCATACTCGTACACTTGCACAGCTCTGTTCTCTTCTCTCTGCTGCTCTCACTTCGCGTTGTCCTGTATCTGCTGCAACAGCTCCTGTATGTAATGTTAGTTACACTCACCACTTCCTATCATACTCGTACACTTGCACAGCTCTGTTCTCTTCTCTCTGCTGCTCTCACTTCACGTTGTCCTGTATCTGCTGCAACAGCTCCTGTATGTAATGTTAGTTACACTCACCACTTCCTATCATACTCGTACACTTGCACAGCTCTGTTCTCTTCTCTCTGCTGCTCTCACTTCACGTTGTCCTGTATCTGCTGCAACAGCTCCTGTATGTAATGTTAGTTACACTCACCACTTCCTATCATACTCGTACACTTGCACAGCTCTGTTCTCTTCTCTCTGCTGCTCTCACTTCACGTTGTCCTGTATCTGCTGCAACAGCTCCTGTATGTAATGTTAGTTACACTCACCACTTCCTATCATACTCGTACACTTGCACAGCTCTGTTCTCTTCTCTCTGCTGCTCTCACTTCACGTTGTCCTGTATCTGCTGCAACAGCTCCTGTATGTAATGTTAGTTACACTCACCACTTCCTATCATACTCGTACACTTGCACAGCTCTGTTCTCTTCTCTCTGCTGCTCTCACTTCACGTTGTCCTGTATCTGCTGCAACAGCTCCTGTATGTAATGTTAGTTACACTCACCACTTCCTATCATACTCGTACACTTGCACAGCTCTGTTCTCTTCTCTCTGCTGCTCTCACTTCACGTTGTCCTGTATCTGCTGCAACAGCTCCTGTATGTAATGTTAGTTACACTCACCACTTCCTATCATACTCGTACACTTGCACAGCTCTGTTCTCTTCTCTCTGCTGCTCTCACTTCACGTTGTCCTGTATCTGCTGCAACAGCTCCTGTATGTAATGTTAGTTAAACTCACCACTTCCTATCATACTCGTACACTTGCACAGCTCTGTTCTCTTCTCTCTGCTGCTCTCACTTCACGTTGTCCTGTATCTGCTGCAACAGCTCCTGTATGTAATGTTAGTTACACTCACCACTTCCTATCATACTCGTACACTTGCACAGCTCTGTTCTCTTCTCTCTGCTGCTCTCACTTCACGTTGTCCTGTATCTGCTGCAACAGCTCCTGTATGTAATGTTAGTTACACTCACCACTTCCTATCATACTCGTACACTTGCACAGCTCTGTTCTCTTCTCTCTGCTGCTCTCACTTCACGTTGTCCTGTATCTGCTGCAACAGCTCCTGTATGTAATGTTAGTTACACTCACCACTTCCTATCATACTCGTACACTTGCACAGCTCTGTTCTCTTCTCTCTGCTGCTCTCACTTCACGTTGTCCTGTATCTGCTGCAACAGCTCCTGTATGTAATGTTAGTTACACTCACCACTTCCTATCATACTCGTACACTTGCACAGCTCTGTTCTCTTCTCTCTGCTGCTCTCACTTCACGTTGTCCTGTATCTGCTGCAACAGCTCCTGTATGTAATGTTAGTTACACTCACCACTTCCTATCATACTCGTACACTTGCACAGCTCTGTTCTCTTCTCTCTGCTGCTCTCACTTCACGTTGTCCTGTATCTGCTGCAACAGCTCCTGTATGTAATGTTAGTTACACTCACCACTTCCTATCATACTCGTACACTTGCACAGCTCTGTTCTCTTCTCTCTGCTGCTCTCACTTCACGTTGTCCTGTATCTGCTGCAACAGCTCCTGTATGTAATGTTAGTTACACTCACCACTTCCTATCATACTCGTACACTTGCACAGCTCTGTTCTCTTCTCTCTGCTGCTCTCACTTCACGTTGTCCTGTATCTGCTGCAACAGCTCCTGTATGTAATGTTAGTTACACTCACCACTTCCTATCATACTCGTACACTTGCACAGCTCTGTTCTCTTCTCTCTGCTGCTCTCACTTCACGTTGTCCTGTATCTGCTGCAACAGCTCCTGTATGTAATGTTAGTTACACTCACCACTTCCTATCATACTCGTACACTTGCACAGCTCTGTTCTCTTCTCTCTGCTGCTCTCACTTCACGTTGTCCTGTATCTGCTGCAACAGCTCCTGTATGTAATGTTAGTTACACTCACCACTTCCTATCATACTCGTACACTTGCACAGCTCTGTTCTCTTCTCTCTGCTGCTCTCACTTCACGTTGTCCTGTATCTGCTGCAACAGCTCCTGTATGTAATGTTAGTGACACTCACCACTTCCTATCATACTCGTACACTTGCACAGCTCTGTTCTCTTCTCTCTGCTGCTCTCACTTCACGTTGTCCTGTATCTGCTGCAACAGCTCCTGTATGTAATGTTAGTTACACTCACCACTTCCTATCATACTCGTACACTTGCACAGCTCTGTTCTCTTCTCTCTGCTGCTCTCACTTCACGTTGTCCTGTATCTGCTGCAACAGCTCCTGTATGTAATGTTAGTTACACTCACCACTTCCTATCATACTCGTACACTTGCACAGCTCTGTTCTCTTCTCTCTGGTGCTCAATCTTCTTGCGCCGCGCGTTGTCCTGTATCTGCTGCAGTAACTCCTGTGTGTAAAGCTTCCCTTTGTCTTTTTTGTTCTGCTGCGTCGCCCTCTCTTTGGCTAGGTCCGCTGCTAGTTTTTTTTCGGTCTGAAAAATAATAATATAACTGGATTTCAATTTAGAATTCGACATTATTATCACATTTTGCTCAGTAGAGCTTCCGAAAGAGTGCGTCTAAAAATTAACATGGACAAAACCAAGGTGATGTTGAATGTCCATGTTGCACTCACTCCTATCAAAGTCGGAGACAACACTCGAAGTTGTGGACGATTATGTCTACCTGGGACAAACGGTCCATTGAGGTAGGTCCAACTACGAGAAAGAGGTCTACCGTCGAATCCGGCTTGGCTTGGCAGCGTTCGGGAATATGCGCGGTATCTTCTCGTCCAACTTACCACAGTGTCTCAAGACGAAAGTCTATGACCAGTGTGTGTTACCAGTGATTACTTACGGGACAGAGACGTGGTCGCTCACAATAGACCTTATCAAAAGGCTTAAAGTCACCCAAAGGGCAATGGAGAGGGTTATGATCGGTGTTCCCTTGAGTCATTGAATCAGAAATGAAGACATCTGCAAGAGAACCAAGGTTACCGACATAGCCCGAAGAATTGCCAAATTTAAGTGGCAGTGGGCGGGCACATTGCTTGCAGAACGGATGGCCGTTGGGGCCGAAAAGTTCCAGAGTGTAGAACGCGTACCGGAAGACGCAGTGTTGGAAGGCCCTAAGTGGAGCGATGACCTGGTCAAGGCTGCGGGTGTCCGGTGGGTGCGAAACGCACAGGAACGATCAGTGTGGCGAAGCTTGGAGGAGGCCTATGTCCAGCAGTGGACGTCTTTCAGCTGAAACGATGATGAAATTTTAGAACAACAACTATCATAACGCTACTTACTGGTACAGGTTACTTTTAGGCAAACACCGTCGACCACATCATCACTTACCATCAGGTGAGGTAGTGGTCAAACGCGAGCCTATCTATAAAAAAAAAATTAAAAAAACTAACAAATCTGACGAATACATTTTGGGCATCCCCTAAATCTGACGACGTTGAAAACTTCTTTTGTTGGTCAATTTCTAAAAGTTGACAGTTTTGTTGGCAAGCCGCATGCGATCAAATGAAAATGAACGACCCTGCAGTCACGCACGTTGCAAGGGGTGTGTCATTTCTGGAAATCTGAAAGGACTCCGCTGCTCTGTTCTTATCAGATGCATTTCGTTGCAAGGACCAAGACAGTAGAATCGTTTCAGCGGGGCTCGTCGAGCTTCAGAGCATCGGCGCTTACCTGATGGTCGCCACTGTTGATTCTGGCTTTCAGGAGCTGCCAGCCTTTCCTGACTGGGAAAAGTATGGCGAGCTTGCACGAAAAAATCTACAGAAATGCCTTCTAAACCGGAAGACAATGCGTTGGAATGCCTCCTACTAGGTGGACCGATAACTTGGTTAAGGTTGCAGGAAACCTTATCGACTTACCTCCTTCCTGAACTGTGCCTCCATATCCTTCCGATATTGCTCCGCCCTCCTATGTTCGGCCATCTGCCCACTGAGAGCCGCCATGCTCTCCTGCCTGACTTTCTCTGCCTTCCTCCTCTCAGCCAGGTCGTCTTGATGGTTTTTCTCCAGGTATTCTTGTTCCTGCAGCAGCTTTATCAAGTCTACGCGTTCTTGGCGGGCTGCCTGTGGATTTGGAGATGGTAAAGTAAATGTAGAAAAGTAATTATTAAGGTTATCTATAAATTCATCACGACTGTATTCTTCAAGGGGTTAGGCAGGGTGGTACCTATAATAGAAGACATTTCGCTAGTTAACCATGAAATAGTAAACGAGTATACTACCAATAACCGCGCACAAATCCTGCTACAGAAATTCCAGATGAAAACTCACGTACACTTCGTATTTTACTGTTATTTTACTTTTGACAGCTCAAAAATTAATGATTTAGTGATGAATCATTTATAAGAAATCGACTTTATTTATGAAGAAATTTTAATCGAATTAACATACGACAACATATGATTTTATTCAAGTGAAGATTCCAGTTTAATCCAACGATTCATCATAATACAATCACAAGTATTTTATTTGCTGTTTTTCTATATTTCATCCCGGTATATTGTTCCCTTAGGATAATATAATACTTTTCACGCGGGAGAAGCCGCTGGCTATATTTCTATTTTCTTAACAAATGGAATTTGGCAGTTTCTCAAAGGGCAATAAAAAACACATGTTTCACAAATAACTATTGTATGACTTAGGTAACAATTTCGATACCCATTTCTCTGGCGTTGTTTAATTACAATAGTGATCGGTGTCATTGCCATGACCTAGTTACAAGTGCGGCAGTCATGAAGTGTTTACAATAATTTATTGTTTAGGTGTTAAACTCGCCCTAACAACTAAATAATGGCTGCACAGTAATTTAAGATAAAAACTGACCTGGAAAAACGGTTGTATGACTGTTACATCCAGGAGAAAACGGATAGAGAAAACCTGCAACTTATGGTACGTAAACTTAATGATCATATTAATAGCTTGCAGGACCAAGTACAAGTCCTTCAAGGAGAATTAAATTGCTTGAAGGTAAAAAAGACACTAAAGAACCCTTAGAAAAACAGGAAAGCGAGCGACAAATAATATAGAAACAATCTTTTGTCAGGTAGTAATATCCGTGCGAATCAGGGGTGGCTCGCTAGTCTCTACACTAATATAATAAAGAGGAAAGAATTGATTGTTTTTAAGTTTGTTTGTAATGGTTTATTGAAGAGAACATTCATGTGTGGATTCGAATGAGAACTCACCCTTCTGACTCCCGCATACCAGCCTTGCGCTCCGTGGGCTCGGTCGACGTAAAGACCGCGAAGGTTTTGAATCCAGCAATTAATGCTCAGTTCCACAGGAGCTGGTCACTCACTTTTATTACCCGGAGCACTTAGAATACTAGATGAGCGAGAGGAAACTAGGCATTTCACATAATAGCCGTAGACCATTCGGTAGACAGTCTTTTCGCGTGCGTGTTTTTCCAGCGAACTAATGGACTACCATTAGTTCGCTGAAAAAACACGCACGCTCTCGTGGCGCTGCTGTGGTGTCGACCAATCGGATGGCTCGGCCAATGATTAAGAGCCAAAATGGCGGTTCCACTCAAATCCACTCAATTTTCAATAAATCAATACATAATTCATGGAATTATGGTCGATGTGAGGTGAATCAAAGCCCAGAAAATCCTTTGAAACTATTATGAGTATTTTCCTTTCGAACTTACTAAATAGAACAGTGGAAGTAGCATTCACACTTGAAACAAAGAACGGTACGGAACAAATGGATAAACTCAAAAACTACTGAAATGATTTTGAAAATTCTTTCAACTGTAGAAAGCTTTATTATTCCTGAGTGACAAAGGCAATTTTTTTTATCTCGAAAACGGCGGCCTAATTGTGTAAGTAAATTCGGCAAAGGAAACAATCTGTTTCTTTCCCAAAAACGATGTTTGCCATACGAAAAGTCAGATTGTTTCCTTTGCCGAATTCACTTACACAATAAGGCTGCGGGTTCCGTGAGGTGGGCCAAGGGAGCGAAGCCGCGGGAAAAAGCTAGTAATTAACAAATTACATTACCTCATCAGCCATTATCTTAGCAGACATTCTTTCACAGATCTCTTCTTTTATCTTCAATTTTCGCTCTCTTTCCTCCACACTGAAAAGAATAATAACCAGGATCAGAATTAGAGACATTTGATGATGACACTTTTATAAATTTGCGGCATTGAATGTCCACAGCAGTTTCCATAAACGGTCTAGAGCTTCCCACTTCAGCTCACTCCAATCAATACGAAGCTCGTTGCTGCAGCTAACACGGTGCGCCGCCAGGGCAGACGGGGACTTTCAGAGGGGCCTGCCACTCTCTGACTAGACTACAAATTCAAATTCAAATTCATTTATTAATTTTGTGAACATAGGGTAAAATTACAGGTGTTATAAATAAAAAATGTTGGTCCATACTATGTCCCGCCAGAAGGCATACAAATATTCGGCATATATAGGTAATCGAATGTCACATTAACAAAATAAAATCAAAAAAAAAATAAAGTCAATAGATGTCACAATTTCATGTCAAAAAATAATAATTAATAATAATGTTTCAATAAATTAAGACGGCACATAAACAAATAGATAGTAACTAGTCACAATTTCGTAATACAATAAAATTGAGTTAAAAATGTCAAGTCAGAATACCATTATCATATGGAAGTAACATATTATTATACAGACAGATATCAAACACTTAAATATAATATTATTTTAATTTATCATTAAGATATTCATTAACAGAATAATACGCCTTGTGATTCAATAATTCAAAAAGCCTACGTTTAAACTCATTCATGTTACTGCTTGACACAATTTCATGAGGTAATTTGTTATAAAGTTTTGGAGCCATTGCATAAATACTAGTGTACATAAATTTGGTTTTAGTGCTTAATGGGTGCAACTTTTTTGAGCGCCGCTGACTTTCGACAGATTTATACAAAAACATGTTGTTTTTTACAAACATACAGGCTTCATAGACATAAAGTGATGGTACAGTCAATATTTTTAAGGTTTGGAAATGTGGTTTGCATGAATCCGTTCGTTTTATTTTACATATGGCTCGAATACATTTTTTCTGTGCTATTAAAACCTGCTCAACCTTTGTCGCATTACCCCAAAATATAAGGCCGTATCGCAAAGTAGAGGCGACATAACCATGATAAGCTGCTAGGAGCGCTGTCTTATTCACAATTTTGCCTAGCATATACAGAGCATAGGAAAACTTACTGAGCTTTCCACATACATGATCGATTTGAGTCCTCCATGACATGTCGTTATCAATATGCAGTCCAAGAAATTTTGTAACATTAGTTTCAAGTATTTGATCACCTTTGTAGTTTATCTGGCAATGTGACTGAGATTTTTGTCTTAATTTAAAGTTCATAATTTTAGTTTTGGTTAGGTTCATTTTAAGATTATTGGAGTTCAGCCAGTCAACAATGGTAACAAGACTAGTGTTAATGTCATATTCTATTTCTTTATTACTACCAGTATTGTATATAACTGTGCTGTCATCAGCAAATAAGGACATTTGGTGCATGATTACTTGTGGAAAGTCATTAATGTAGCAAATGAACAGCAAGGGTCCGAGCACAGAACCCTGCGGAACACCGTAACATAGAACTCTAGATCTAGATGAGTATACTATTTCAGTTTTGGACTTAATATCCACTTGACTAACCTGAGTAATTTGCTTTCTATCCTCCAAATAAGATTGTATGAGACTAAGCACGTTACCTCTGATGCCATATCTATTTAGCTTATTTAACAGTACTTTATGGTCCAAATAGTCAAATGCCCTGGTCATATCCATATACATTGCCATTACTGGTTTCCTATTGTCCAAATTGTGATGAATTTTTTCCAAAAAATTGTATATGGCCATATTAATGGTTTTCGTCTTCCTGAAACCCATTTGTTCCTTGCAAAAAAGCTTATGTTTTTCAAAGTAATTATAGATATCATTATAAATTACTTTCTCAAAGATCTTTGAGAAAATCGGTATTAGTGCTACAGGTCTATAATTATTTAACTTTGTTTTGTCATCCTTTTTAGGGTTCCGTAGCCAAATGGCAAAAAACGGAACCCTTATAGATTCGTCATGTCTGTCTGTCTGTCTGTCTGTCTGTCTGTCTGTCTGTCTGTCCATCCGTATGTCACAGCCACTTTATTCCGAAACTATAAGAACTATGCTGTTGAAACTTGGTAAGTAGATGTATTCTGTGAACCGCATTAAGATTTTCACACAAAAATAAAAATAAAACAATAAATTTTGGGGGTTCCCATACTTGAAACTAAAACTAAAAAATTTTTTTTTCATCCGGCCCATACGTGTGGGGTATCTATGGATAGGTCTTCAAAAATGATATTGAGGTTTCTAATATAATTTTTTTCTAAACTGAATAGTTTGCGCGAGAGACTCTGCCAAAGTGGTAAAATGTGTGTCCCCCCCCCTGTAACTTCTAAAATAAGAGAATGATAAAACTAAAAAAAATATATAATGTACATTACTATGTAAACTACCAGCGAAAATTGGTTTGAACGAGATCTAGTAAGTAGTTTTTTTTTAATACGTCATAAATCGTAAACCGCAATTTACCAAGTACGGAACCCTTCGTGCGCGAGTCCGACTCGCACTTGGCCGGTTTTTTATGTAATGGTTTGATAATGGAAACCTTTAACTTTTGTGGGAAAATACTATTTTGAATACAGTTGTTTATAATGTCACTTAATATAGGTGCTATAAGAGGAGCCACTGCTTTAACTACCCTTGTGTCAATGTCATCATATCCTGTACTATTAGTGTTTTTAAGATTGTTAATTATAGTAATAATGTCGTTTGGTATGGTTGGTTCCATAAACATAGATTTATGCGATCCTGATGTATTAACACTATCATTCGTCTGAAAACCATTGACATTTGGTTGAACTGAGTCTACAAAATAATCATTAAATTGCTCTGCTATCATTTTAGGATTTGTTATACATTTGCCATTCACATTAATTACATGTATATTAGATTTTGGAATGTTAGGTTTCATACTATTTATTACCTTCCAAGTTGCCTTAGATTTGTTGGTACTTGTTACAATAAAATAGCCATTTTGAGCTCGTTGTGTTAATTTGATAACTTTTTGATATCTTTTTGAGAACGTTTTAAAAGCTTTTTTTGATTCACTGTTTCGTGTTAGTCTATATTGCCACAGTAAAGTTCGTCTCTTCTTACTACAGCGTTTTATCCCCCGTGTGATCCACTTTGGCCTCACAACTGTGGACATTCTACGTTTGATAATTGGGAAGCAGAGGTCGTAGAATAGTTTAAACAAATCATAGAATGAATTAAAACTTTCATTTGCATTATCCGTTTCGTAAACTTCAGAGAAACTAAGACTGGCAATACATTTCTTAAAAAGATTAATGTTTTCCGTGCTGTAGTCGCGTTTATTAACAAAGTAATATTTTAAAATACATGTTCGCTGTACAGGAAACTTCATCATTTGTGCTGTGTGGTCAGACACACCTAGCTCCAATATTTCACTCTTGCATCCCCGTATATTGTGTAGAAAATTGTCTAGACAAGTACCACTACTAGGACGCGTAGGTTTTTTTATTTCTATATTGAGATTAAACTCCTTTAAAAGATGTTGAAATAAAGTAGAATGTTTAGTCTTCTGAAGAATGTCAATGTTAAAATCACCACAGATTATTATTTTTTGATTACTTCTATAGCAAAAGTTTCGTAATAAATAGGTTAAATTATTAAAGAAAATATTCATGTTACTTTGATTCGGAACTCTATATAAACACAATATTATAATTTTGTGGTCAGTTAATTCTACTGCACAGCATTCAAATACGTTAGGTATATTAACACTTTTTAGTAATTCTATCTCAGAGAAACTAATGTGTTTGTTAACTATTATACACGAGCCACCATTTCGCTTTTGTCTAGTGAAGCATGCAGCCAAAGTATAGTTAGGAATGCTCAAAAAGTCAACGTCACTCTGCTTCATATTATGTTCCGTAAAACAGAGAATATCAACACCCTTCCCACTGTTTGCGATAGTATCCAAATGTTCCGTTATTATATCACTTTTTGTTATTAGACCATTTATATTTTGATGTAATATGCATAATATTTATATGATTATATTATATGATTTGAATAACCACTTTTCATCGCCAACTAAGCTCACGGCTGTTGTTAAGAATAATACTATTCGTGATATCTCTTCCATGCCAATTTTATCTCCCGAATCTTTTTCTTTTTCCCCAGTGACCGACTCTGAGATCCTCAAAACGTTCACTGCAATTAAGTCCAAGGCTGTCGGCTGTGATGGAGTGAGCAGATCCATGTTATCCCTCATTTTTAAAAGTATCCTTCCCATTATCACACACATCATCAACTACTCTCTGCAGGCTGGTGAGTTTCCTACAACCTGGCGTAAGGCATTTATTATTCCTCTTCCAAAAATTTCCAACCCCACCTTATCTAATCACTACAGACCAATCTCCATTCTCCCATTCCTATCTAAGATCCTAGAAGCCGTTGCTCTGAAACAAATATCCTCCTTCGTGTCCCGGAATAACCTATTATCCCCTTTCCAATCTGGTTTTCGGCCCGGCCATAGTACAGCCACAGCCTTGCTTAAAGTTACTGAAGACGTCAGGAACGGCTTGGAGAGTTCGAGGTTGACGGTGTTGGTTTTAATAGATTTCTCCAATGCATTTAATACCGTCGATCACGACATTCTCCTGGCCATCCTGTCTCAAATTGGGGTTTCTTCGTCGGCACGGGATTGGTTTTCATCATATCTTCGTGGTCGCCAGCAGGCGGTACGTGCTGATCAGAAATTCTCTGATTGGTGCGCTCTGGAAACAGGCGTTCCACAAGGCGGTATACTCTCTCCACTCTTATTTTCTTTATTTATTAACTCTATTGCTACTATCCTCAAATGCTCCTACCATCTGTATGCTGATGACCTGCAGCTCTACGCGCAATCTGACATTCTCAATCTGGATAACTGCATCTCACTGTTGAATGCTGACCTTCTAGCAATCGCTGATTGGTCTAGCAGATTTGGGGTTACTGTAAATGTCAGTAAATGTCAGGCTATCCTTATTGGTAGTTCGTATTTTCTACGAACCTTAGACACAGGCCTTCTATCGCCGCTTATTTTCGGCCATACCGTCATTCCTCTCTCTCCTCACGTTAAAGACTTAGGCCTATACATTGATGACAAGTTAAGCTGGAATAAGCAGGTCGCTCAGATTAGCCAGAGAGTCACATTCTCACTGCGGTCTCTCTATAGATTCAAACATTTTCTTCCGTCTAGCACTAAAACCACCTTGGTTCAAGCTCTTGTATTGCCTATAATAGACTATGCTGATGTTTGTTACTCTGATCTATCCCAAGAACTTCTTAACAAAATGGATCGACTTCTTAACAACTGTATTCGCTTTATTTTCGGGCTTCGTAAATATGATCACATTTCTTCCTTCCGTTCTCAGCTTAAATGGCTGCCTATCCGTCAGAGGAGATCCCTCAGATCCCTCTGCATGCTCTTCAACATCATGAACGATCCTCGTACTCCTGATTATTTAAAACAATACTTTAAAGTGTTGGGCAGTTCTCACGATCTTAACCTTCGAGCTTCCAAAAACTTACTTCTCCATATTCCTTCTCACCGCACTGGGTTTGTATCGAATTCTTACACTGTCTCTACTATAAAACTCTGGAACGGGCTTCCCCTTGGCATAAAAAAAAGCTGAGAGTAAATTTTCATTTAAGCGTAAAATCCGGAACTATTACTTGTCCTCTCTTTCATAGCTCGGTCCTCGTCATATATATTATATTAAAATTTCTGTTTCGTTTAGAATATAGTATTTATTATAATATTTATTAGTCTATTGTTTTAGAAATTATTTATGTATTTTATTAGTTAGATAGTTTATTATCCAATTTTAATTATTGTTCATTTTTTATTTTTATTTTGGACTCCTACCACTGTTGTGTTCTTTTTAACCCAAAGGTTGACTGGTAGAGAATGCCTTGCTGCATTAAGTCCGCCTATGTATCACCATTGTACATGAAGTTTAAATAAATAAATAAATAAGCTGTCATACACGAAAAAAATGTTGATTAGAGACATCAGTGGCACATGAACAGTAAGAATTAGGTGAATCGCAAATTAAAGGATCTTTAGAGGATGAGGTTTCCGTCAGATATTTGACTGTATTTGCGTTACAGTTAGTACAAACGTAGCTTTTCATATCCTTGAAAATATTTGTGATTCCGTGGTTGCTAATTCGTCCACTACGTCTGTGAAACATGATATAGTCCCACGATAAGTTTAAATTAGTGTCAAATAATGTGGCATAATTATAATTTTGTATGTCTTGGTAGAGAAGGTTATTAAATATTTCAATTCTAAAGTTATACATCATCATCATCATCATCATATCAGCTGAAAGACGTCCACTGCTGGACATAGGTTATACATTGTCGAGTAATAATCATATTTATATGTCGGTAAGCATAATATTACATTTGTATGTGTTACAGCTAATAAAGTTTCGCGTATAGTCATTATTATGTCAAAATAGTTATTGGTCTGTCGGAAATCATCTTCCCCTATTAATATTATACAACTATCCATTTTCGTGTAATCAGTTAGTTTAGCTTCATCATCATCATCATCATCAGCCTATTAATGTTCCCACTGCTGGGACACAGGCCTCCTCTGTTTGAGAGGGAATGGGCCGTAATCCACCACGCGGGCCCAGTGCGGGTTGGTGGATGTCACATGTCTTCGAATTTTTGGTTCTAGGACATGCCGGTTTCCTCACGATGTTTTCCTTCACCGTTTAGAGAGCAGTGGTGAAGAAATAATTTACACAAAGTAAAGCGCCTGCCTGGGCTCGAACCCACGACCTACAACTTGTAAGTCGCGGCCGATACCACTGGGCCACCACTGCTCCCTAGTTTAGCTTGAATGTTACTTATTAATTGTATTAATCCACGATTTGGTAAAAGGTAGTGACATATTTGGTGACACGGAAAAGTGTTTTGAGCTATAGGTAATATTTTGTTAATTTGGTTGCTACTTATAATACACAGTTTGCTTTTCTCTTCCTGAGTCGTATTGTTGGTCTTCCTTTTAGTAACTTGAACCAATTTGTCCTGAGGAGCAACTTGTGTGAAGGTGGTGAATAGTTCCGGAGATCCATATCTTGAGTAATCCTCTCTGCGTTGTTTACGTAAAGTTTCTCTAAGTGGTGTATTAGATAGCTTAGTTCTTTTATTTGGTGTTCCTATCTCGCTAGCTAACTTCTTAGTTGCCTTAACGACAAGCTTATGTTTAATATGCATATTCTCCATTGTCATCTTTAGTTCTGTGTTTTCAATAGACAGATTATTTATCTCCTCGTGAGCCACCTGCAACTGTGAATTAAGTTCACTAATTTGACGTTTGAGGTCTTCCATTTCTTCACTATCGTCATTTATAATATTTGGGACGCTATTATTTGTGGCGCCCTCTATTGTCGAATTGTTTGAACTACATTCATCGAAAGTTTCTATTGCTGATTCGGATCGTCGTCGACTGCGAAGTGTAATGTTCTCAAAGAAGTTCATTTTGTTCCGATATTTAATAATTAATTAACAATAGGAAAAAAGTCGAACTCAATATAGTGGGATTCGAACTCGAGCCCAACAGAGTCGAGGCACATTAAAAGCTGAAGCTTCAACCGCTGAGCCAAACACACATTACTTAGTAACCTTGAATTTGGTGACTGGATACCTCATGATCTGATACCGCTTTCAAGTCAGTTAAGTGTCGGGCAGGTCCAAAGTTCAATTCTTTGTTTGAAGAATGTACGTTTCGAACGGTTAAAATTTAAATTAATCTCATTACTTTCGTGTTTCCAGTCACTGTTTTTCCATGAGTTAGGTCAAAAATCATGCAGCATATCACTAGGAATAGTTTATATTTATACACATTCACAGTTTATGTCATAAAAAAGTTTGCGTTCTTTGAAATTTATCAGATTTTTATATTGTTTATAACTTCACTTTTTGTTAATCCTTTTCCTTCATAACATTGTCACATATGTATAGGAGTGTCCTTTCACTAATTCACTTTGTCTTATCACTTAAATATTGTTTGTTTATTTATTAAAGATTTTAAATAACGGAGCTGATGTTTACGTGGACAATCGATGTCTACCCTCCTATATTGCGCAGTGCGCTACAACCACACGGTGCGCCGCCAGGGCAGACGGGGACTTTCAGAGGGGCCTGCCACTCTCTGACTACAACCACACGGTGCGCCGCCAGGGCAGACGGGGACTTTCAGAGGGGCCTGCCACTCTCTGACTACAACCACACGGTGCGCCGCCAGGGCAGACGGGGACTTTCAGAGGGGCCTGCCACTCTCTGACTACAACCACACGGTGCGCCGCCAGGGCAGACGGGGACTTTCAGAGGGGCCTGCCACTCTCTGACTACAACCACACGGTGCGCCGCCAGGGCAGACGGGGACTTTCAGAGGGGCCTGCCACTCTCTGACTACAACCACACGGTGCGCCGCCAGGGCAAACGGGGACTTTCAGAGGGGCATGCCACTCTCTGACTACAACCACACGGTGCGCCGCCAGGGCAAACGGGGACTTTCAGAGGGGCCTGCCACTCTCTGACTACAACCACACGGTGCGCCGCCAGGGCAGACGGGGACTTTCAGAGGGGCCTGCCACTCTCTGACTACAACCACACGGTGCGCCGCCAGGGCAAACGGGGACTTTCAGAGGGGCCTGCCACTCTCTGACTACAACCACACGGTGCGCCGCCAGGGCAGACGGGGACTTTCAGAGGGGCCTGCCACTCTCTGACTACAACCACACGGTGCGCCGCCAGGGCAGACGGGGACTTTCAGAGGGGCCTGCCACTCTCTGACTACAACCACACGGTGCGCCGCCAGGGCAAACGGGGACTTTCAGAGGGGCCTGCCACTCTCTGACTACAACCACACGGTGCGCCGCCAGGGCAAACGGGGACTTTCAGAGGGGCCTGCCACTCTCTGACTACAACCACACGGTGCGCCGCCAGGGCAGACGGGGACTTTCAGAGGGGCCTGCCACTCTCTGACTACAACCACACGGTGCGCCGCCAGGGCAAACGGGGACTTTCAGAGGGGCCTGCCACTCTCTGACTACAACCACACGGTGCGCCGCCAGGGCAGACGGGGACTTTCAGAGGGGCCTGCCACTCTCTGACTACAACCACACGGTGCGCCGCCAGGGCAGACGGGGACTTTCAGAGGGGCCTGCCACTCTCTGACTACAACCACACGGTGCGCCGCCAGGGCAGACGGGGACTTTCAGAGGGGCCTGCCACTCTCTGACTACAACCACACGGTGCGCCGCCAGGGCAGAAGGGGACTTTCAGAGGGGCCTGCCACTCTCTGACTACAACCACACGGTGCGCCGCCAGGGCAGACGGGGACTTTCAGAGGGGCCTGCCACTCTCTGACTACAACCACACGGTGCGACGCCAGGGCAGACGGGGACTTTCAGAGGGGCCTGCCACTCTCTGACTACAACCACACGGTGCGCCGCCAGGGCAGACGAAGACTTTCAGAGGGGCCTGCCACTCTCTGACTACAACCACACGGTGCGCCGCCAGGGCAGACGGGGACTTTCAGAGGGGCCTGCCACTCTCTGACTACAACCACACGGTGCGCCGCCAGGGCAGACGGGGACTTTCAGAGGGGCCTGCCACTCTCTGACTACAACCACACGGTGCGCCGCCAGGGCAGACGGGGACTTTCAGAGGGGCCTGCCACTCTCTGACTACAACCACACGGTGCGCCGCCAGGGCAGACGAGGACTTTCAGAGGGGCCTGCCACTCTCTGACTACAACCACACGGTGCGCCGCCAGGGCAGACGGGGACTTTCAGAGGGGCCTGCCACTCTCTGACTACAACCACACGGTGCGCCGCCAGGGCAGACGGGGACTTTCAGAGGGGCCTGCCACTCTCTGACTACAACCACACGGTGCGCCGCCAGGGCAGACGGGGACTTTCAGAGGGGCCTGCCACTCTCTGACTACAACCACACGGTGCGCCGCCAGGGCAGACGGGGACTTTCAGAGGGGCCTGCCACTCTCTGACTACAACCTCACGGCGCGCCGCTAGGGCAGACGGGGACTTTCAGAGTGTCCTGCCACTCTCTGACTACAACCACACGGTGAGCCGCCAGGGCAGATGGGGACTTTCAGAGGGGCCTGCCACACTGACTGACTACTAATAGTTTTACAATGCATGTCCTCGAAAAGAGCGGTTTTCCAAGCAGCCAAACTGTGCGGAAAGTGTCACTAATTTTCACTAGTGCTTTTTACTTTCCTGTATTTTTTTAATTTTTAACTCCAACGTCAGCCCGACGCATAGTTTTTATTATTTGAGAAAAGTTTTAAAAATTAGTTTATGTACAGATTATCATTCATATAAAAGGTAAAATAAAACTAATACTTCATTTTAGGCGTTTTTAATTACTCTAGATTTAGATTTTGATCAATAAATTAATTTTAAATATTCATTAAATATGTTAGGCAGAACGTACATTTTGCTCGTGCCTTATTGCGTTACGATGTGACAGCTATTCGCACATGCGCAGTAGATATGCCCGAGGAACTATTAGTTAATCTGTGGATATGCTGAACGCGCTTGAATAAGCCCGTCATTTAATTAATTTCGTTTTATTAATTTATTTATTTCCTCGCACAATGCATAGTAAAATGCTGTATGATACACGTACGTAAGATGATTTCCGACTCGTGTCGATTTATCCACTCTCGCTTCGCTCGCTCGTGAATAAAAATGCCACTCATCGGAAATCACCTACCTTCTGCACTTGTAGCATAAATAATTATTGTATAACAGGGTTTTATTTTGCAGGTGTAGCTGTAAATTTCGCCCAATTATCCAGTAGTACTTGCTCAGTGTCAGTCCAAATTGTTTGAGTTTCGTGAAAATGAGTTTTTTTGCATGTAAGGCGCCTGTCGAGGTATAAACCAAAGTTATTTAACATGTTCAGCTTGAGGCACAAAAATATTGTTTAGCTGTACCGGTGTAGAGGTATCCTTTCTTTTAGTGTATGTGACATTTACTGACTTGGCCTCATTGGCTTTTATCCTCCATTTTTTGAGCCAGACGGCTATGTCGTCCAAGCAGGTCTGCAGCATAGCTGTTGCTACATTGTGATCACTATGAGAAACCAGAACAGCTGTGTCATCCGCGAACGTTCTTGTAGTCGCTAGATTTAATATTGGCAAGTTAGCAGTAAGTCTATTGGCAAGTTGCCTTGAGGAACCCCAGCAGAAATAGGATATAGCTTTGAAGAAGCTTCGCCAGTTTGTACGAAAAAATGTCTATCTTTCAAGTATGATTCCAAGATTAGAAAGATGCCGCTTGGGAAACTAGTTTTGGTTTTATAAAGAAAGGCCCTCGTGCCAGACTATCAAATGCTTGAGAAATGTCAAGGAATGCAACAGCTGCACAATATTCTTTATCTTCAAACGTACTATGAATTTTAGTAACAAGCCTGTGGACAAGTCCACATTGTCTTAAAGAAAAATCTATCACCTATTGTGACAGATTTTTCTTTTATTAGCCCATTTCGTCCCACTGCTGAAGTGCAGAGTAAAGGCCTCCCTCATAATTTTCCAGCTAGCTTTTTCATACTGTCTCCGGCCAATCCGCCTGGAACAAGACTAAAGATTTATACAAAAAAGTTAGATAAACTCACATGCTAGCGTTCCTGTCAGCCATGGCCTTGCACTGTTCCTCGATCTTCCGCTCCTCCATGATGACCAGCTGCTTCTGTTGATCCTTCCACGCGTTGCGTGCCTGCATGAACGTCTTCATCTCATGGCGCATTTTCTCCGTTAGATCGTGTTTCTGTTTCAATTCTCTGGAATGGTTATGTGAGAATTATGTTACTAAAAGATTTTTTATTAAATATATAAGGTGTTAAAAAAAAACAAGAATTTCGTGAGGATGCTCGGTATCGATAAGCAAAACGATAACAAATTCCGGAAAAAATTTAAATGTAGGGTAATTTTCAGTAAATTAGACAAAGTTCGACACACGTACGTCTAAAACTCTTACGAGTTCTGATCTGATCAGATACCATGCCAGTGGGTTATCTGAATAACTTTTGCAGTCACCAAATACAAGAGTAGTAATACCAAATAATTACAAAAGTATATCGGCAATCACTCACTTCACATCCTCATCCGACATGGTCCGCATGATATCCTCGAGCATCTTCTTCTCAATCAGGCTGTCTTCATACTGGCACTGCTTCTGCAGCTGTCGGTTCACGAGCTGCTGTTGCAAGTCCTTGCAGTACTGCGTGGTACGCGTTATCTTCTCCTTCTCTGCAGATTCTGCAGCTGCTTTATCATCGTAGAGAGAATGGAGGAGGATGTTGTTAGCACGATTGTCTTCGGCCTAGAAATGTAATAAAATAACTTTTAGATGTTAGTATGACTTAAAATATGGTTGTGATGACAACTCGTCACACATTTCTCTAATAGGTCTCTTTCACTAATACGTCACTTTGTACATGTAGTCAGTTTCCCAACTCGTCTGAAGCCGTATTTCGTATCTTGCCGAATTCGTCCGACGCATATGTTCAATATACAGTAACTTACAAAATTATAAAGTGAATAGGTCCCCGATGCAATACGACGTCAGATCAACTGGATATTGATTCCGGGGTCCTTTAAGTGTCGGTACTCACAGCAACATTGTTCTTGCTCCACAAAACGTTCTGCTAATACCTACTGGGTATGCAGACGACAGCACTGTAGCTAAAAGATACTTGTCCGACCCACGGGCTACTGGGCCTCAGATCCAGACTCTCCGGGAGGCCATGGTTGAGCGCTTGAACCTGTCCTTGAAGGCAGCCTCCGAATTTTCCTAAATATTTTATTTACATATTTTGTGCTTAATTGTACATAAGCGTCGGACGAGTTGGGAAAGAGACGAAATACGGCTAGAGACGAGTTAGGAAACTGACTACATGTACAAAGTGACGTATTAGTAAAAGAGACCTATTAGAGATAGTGACGAGATAGCTAGTGTGACGAGTTGTCATCACAATCAAAAATATACTAGTACACTAAAACAGGGCAATAAATAAAGAAACTGAAACAGGGCAATAAATAAAGAACCAACAAGTCAGATTCGAGAGACCGAGAGGCAGGATAGCACGTGTACGAACTAATTACCCTGTCCAGGGTGCCTGGAAGGTACAATCAACCACCTACAAGCAACTAAAGCATTTTGCTCTTTTAGCAGTTTTGTTTTATAGGACGGAAATCTGACATCATTCTTCAAAGTCAAATATATTTATTTCAACTAGGCCAATAAGCGGCACTTTTGAACGTCAAACAATTAAAAATTAAAATTTACAAGTAATAAAAATTGATTCGTGTATTCGGAAAAGTAGCTTGTTATGGAGAAGAACGCACAAGAACTCCATAAAAGTACTGGGTTGTGGAGGTCAGATAGGCAGATGCTTTATGTAAAACGCATATACCATCTCCGTTCCATTGTGGGGTGGTATATAACAGAATCTGGATGGCTGAAAACTGACCCGAACAAAGTTAAAAAAACCGGCCAAGTGCGAGTCGGACTCGCGCACGAAGGGTTCCGTTCTTGGTAAATTGCGATTTACGATTTATGACGTATTAAAAAAAAACTACTTACTAGATCTCGTTCAAACCAACTTTCGGTGGTAGTTTACATGGTAATGTACATCATATATTTTTTTTAGTTTTATCATTCTCTTATTTTAGAAGTTACAGGGTGGGGGACACACATTTTACCACTTTGGAACTGTCTCTCGCGCAAACTATTCAGTTTAGAAAAAAAAAAAATTAGAAACCTCAATATCATTTTTGAAGACCTATCTATAGATACCCCACACGTATGGGTTTGATGGGAAAAAAAATTTTTAGTTTCAGTTTCTAGTATGGGGACCCCCAAAATTTATTGTTTTTTTTTTATTTTTGAGTGAAAATCTTAATGCGTTTCACAGAAAACATCTACTTACCAACAGCATAGTTCTTATAGTTTCGGAAAAAAGTGGCTGTGTTATACGGATGGACAGACAGACAGACAGACAGACATGACGAATCTATAAGGGTTCCGTTTTTTGCCATTTGGCTACGGAACCCTAAAAAGGCTAGGTAGAGTGAATGTCAGACAAATTGTGTTGTTCTGTCAATGATAACATAAATGGAGTTAAAGCCAGGGAGACAAGGACAAGAATGAGACAGTCTTGTGTTATAGGGGGTAAAACATATGCCAGTCACCAAGGCATAAAACTTGTTTCTAAGCTGTTCCTAAGAAAGTGGTTTGACTTCTTTTCTTTTCAGTGTACATAGAAATCTTAATGAGCGGTGTTGCTAAGATATATGGAAGTGACATTCTCTTAATTATAGAGATATTGGTGATGTGATACTTTAAGGAACCATATCTCAAATTTTATTTATTTATTTAATTGTCTTTGACCCAGCAGTGCCAATCATTGTAAGCCAGAACTTTGAAGAAAATAGCAATGGCTGAAGATACTTATTAGGGTCAATGACCATTGCCATACTTTTAATAATATATAAAATCATACCTTTTCTTGCAGCTTCTTATATTCATTATGTAGTATTTGCTGCTGCTGATCCCTGCTCACGTAACCAGCTTGCAGCTTCTTCGACAGCTCTTTAAGACTGGGATCCCGTTCCCTCAAGTAATGTCTTCGGAGAAGTTTACAGACCTCCTCACGCCGCACCTTGGCTATTTCGATGCCCAGTTTTGTTTCTTCTTTGGCTCTGGCATTGACAATAGCTGCATGGTCAGTTCTCTAAATAAAACAGAATTTATATCATGTTATGGTCAGTTAACATCAATGTGCTTTTTGTTATTTAGTAATTTTGTACAAGGTATACATTTCAGTGAGGGGATTCAAAATTCGAATACACTCTTCAGAATTTAAATTTCGAATTGTCTTACTAAAATGTGTACCATTGTATGTACGAAATAATTTTTTGTGTTGTATAATTACTTTAAACGTGCCCACCACAACACTGTGTCAAGTCTCAACGTGAGCTGGCCCTTAGGCAATTGTAACACCGCCGGCGACGAAGAGATTAGCTATCGACTATTTTCTTTCTGAAGAAACGGCTATACTCGCTCAGTGATACTCGTTCGGCGATGCTCACTTAGCGGTCAGAACTCACGCCGAGTGACCAAGCAACCAACGCATGCAGGACTGACGGCCCAGGGGAGTGGTCCAAGTAATCGCCAGTCGCACAAAAACTCAAACTCATAGCTGAGCAGTAAAACTGTTGCTTGCCAACTTGTATTTAGGTTCTAGCTCTACTCATTGCTGGTTGGTGGTGGGAACAGTGCCTTATACTTTACCCACACAAATGCACAGTCTATGATTCTCATTATATTACATTTTAAAAAATCCATTGAAATAAGCAGTACTTTTAAGACTCCCATTTGATCCATTCTGGGTGCAGGCCTCCTCTCTGTGAGAGGGAATGGGCCGTAATGCACCACGCAGACACAGTGTGGGTAGACATGCCGGTTTCCTAATTATGTTTTCCTTCATCGCTTTGAGAGCAGTGGTGATCAATTAATTTACACAAGTGTCTGCCGAGTTCAAACCCACAACCTAAAACTTGTAAGTTGCGGCCATTACCACTGGACCACCGCTGCTCTTTTTGCTCTTCTACAATGTTTTTATGCAAATAAATATTCTTCATGTTTCTTTTTAATTTGTTTTCCTAAGTGATTTTGGTGAATACAAATAAATCATACTGTAAATCAAATCCTGCTGTAGAATGTTGTTACCGTTTTACACATTGAGATAATATGTACTACGTACTAGAGAAGCTATCCTAAGCAAAATACATGCTCCATTTTGTCAATTTTGACAAGAGTTTAAACTAAAACTTCGCTGCAGCGCTGAAACAATAATTAGTCGTCTAACAAAACAATATAAACATGCAGCGCTAGAGCGCTTCTAAGGTGTAGTTTTCTCGCGACCAAAAAGACGGAAGAGCCGTGATTTTCATGGCGCTTACGCGTTTCGAACAACGTTCTGCAACACCTTGTCATTCATATAGACTAAATTGCTAACTGACTACAAAAGTGACATAGCTTTATACCTAACAAGCTTCATTAGAATGCACACTTTTTACCCGACTGCCGAGGGAGGGTAATGTGTTTATCAGTCTATGTATGTATGTATGTATGTATGTATGTATGTTTGTTCCTATGTGGCGTTCCAGAGACCAAAGGCGTTGGCCGATTTTGATGATTCATACGTCAATCGATTCGTCTTAACCCTGCGAGTGTCATAGGCTACGTTAAAATTGGACAATAGAAAAATGGCGGATTTTGGGCGCCATATTGTGGGGTCCCAAATTTTTTTTTTCTTCCAAAGCCAGTGTGTGGGGTATCAAAATAAAGGGTTTTAAGAGGTGATTTCAAAAATATATAACACTTATATGTTTAAATGTATCTAATTCGAATAAACTTAACTAAAAACTTATAAATAAAAAAAGTTAAATCAAAAAATCAAAAAACCCGACTGCTTCAAAAGCGAACTAAAAAGACGTAAACAAGGAAAAAATCATGCTGTGCAGGCGGAGGATACACCAGATTTTGGTCAGCCAGCCCGCGACTATGTATCCTCCGACTGCACAGCATGATTTTTTCCTTGTTTACGTCTTTTTAGTTCGCTTTTGAAGCAGTCGGGTTTTTTGATTTTTTGATTTAACTTTTTTTTCATAATTTATTATAAGTTGAAATAACCTTAATAGAGTAAAATAAACTTTTGTATTTCTTTAATTAAAATATATACAATGCGCTTACAATAAGTTAAAAACATATCAAATCAGAATAGGAAATTTTACAATTCGCTTGAAACACGAAGCTTCTGTAGGTATATTTTTATTATAATAATTATGTTTATTTAGTTACCCCTAAACAATATAAGTTTAGTTAACTTTTTACGCTTTGATAAATAATTATTAGTCTGATCAATTTTAGCTTCGTGCTTCAAGCGAATTGTTGTGTATTTGTTTATGATGGCCCGTATCAAATGTGTTCGGTGATTTAAAGTGCTTGGTTGATCAAAAGAATGTGGAAGCAAAGATGTAAATACTTCCTTGTGAATAAAATATTCCAAAGTATTAACAGTAATGTAACTGAAATGGTATTTAGTAGAGAGACTGATTCCACCACTTAGTTTTATAAGTTTTCTTATTACAGTTTCAGTGGCGATACATATTTTATATACGTCTTCTGTGGAGTACGACAAGCCACCCATATCTTTAATAGTAATTAGTTTATGAGGTGGCAGCCTTTCTGATGTAAGTACCTAAACTATCCACACATACTTCGCATTTTAATGACTTTGTCAGGATTCGGGAAAAGTACGTACCCATTATATGTATCCGACGATCAACTGGGAACCAAATGTGATTTTTTCGCAACTGAGTATGCCGGCAAAAATGACACAGTTGTTCTCGGCTTCTATGTCAGATTCTAAGCAGCGAGTAGCCGACAAGATTTCATATTGCTCATCGTCATGTCTGTTCATGTGTGTAGTACTATTAATTACGTCAATAGAAGAATTGTGCAGAATATTGAAATTGTCTAGTGGAATACAATTGCCCGTAAAAGATGAGCGAAGTTCCATGTGGTTTAATGTATTTTTATAAGCAGCCCGTCTGCCCGTTTTTGTGGTATATTTATCCTCTTCGCAAAAATGCAACGAACTAACTAAATAAGTATGATTGGATGGTAACCAGGTATCTTCACTGCGGTTGATTTGGATAAATTTTATCCATTTTTCCCTATATTTACGGCCCAAACGTGGAAACCTTAAATAAACCAAATGTAAATTAAGTCTTACATTATGTCATAATTGTTTTTCATCTTTCATTTATTATCTTTTTTATTGAACACAACATTGAATAACCACAGTCAGTTCTTTTTCTAAATATTTATTTATTTATTTAAACTTCATGTACAATAGGCGGACTTAATGCAGCAAGGCATTCTCTACCAGTCAACCTTTGTGTTAAAAAGAACACAGCAGTGGTAGGAGTCCAAAAAAAAAATGAACAATAATTAAAATTAGAATGAATGGATGGAATGGATTAATCTAAGTTAGATTATTATTTTCCTCTTTAAAAAGAAACGTCAGCTAATTCTACCTACACTTGTTACACAAATTGTCACATCTTAATTTTTAGTCTATATGAAAAATGTCACAACATGACGTCCACCAAATATTTTGTTCAAATTATATTTTAAAATGATTATCTAGTTACTCACCGATGAAAAGTTATTCCTTTGCACTTCGCCGTATTAGTTGAATTATTAGTGCAATATCTTAAAGCACACCACGGCACATTTAATGCTTCTGAACGTTTTTTTCGTTTAAAAACAAAAAATAACTTAAGCTGTCAAAATCTAGCAAGTAAATGAGTGAAATGCGGCTAGAAAACTGCAATTGAACGGCATGCAGTAGTGATGTGTGATGACTTCTCTAGTGCGTAGTACATTATTACCTCAATGGTTTTACACCATACTGTCAATCCTACATAACTGAACAACAACAAGGGACAGCATCTTGGCCAGAGGTTAATATTAGGAAATGGCAATAAGAAAGAGGATGACATAAAATTGAACGTACTTCCTGAAAATCCTTTTCCATCGCAGCCTCTCGCTGTATGAGCGCCAGGCACCGGTTCATTCGGCCATCCTGCATGCGGCTATCTAGCCATTGGATGTCCAGCGCTCGCTGGTACTGCTCCAACTCCTGACGACGTTCTTCAGATACGGCATTGCGCTGCAGCTCTGTCTTGGCCTCCTGAAAACAGTTTCAGACATGTTTCAGCATTGATTCACAACACAACTGTAAATACTATTTACAAATACTCATAGTTTTTTTCTTTTATTACCATGGTTACGTGGGAGCTAGAGTAATCTCTGGATAAATAATCAAATCAGTAGCAATAAGCAATAAATCTTCCAATAAATAAACAAAGCTTAACGTTTGACGATTTTCATTCAAAAATAATCAAAATAAATTCGAATTCTGTTTGACAGTTACTACTGTCACTGTCAACATCAATAGCTCATTTATTTCGGTTTTCAGTTTTGGAACGTAATCAGCAGAGAAAAAAGAACCTGCCAAATACAGCCAAATATAACTTCATGAGTCAAATACGTGTCGGACTTCGCACATTTAGGGTTCCGTATCAAACCACAAAATCAAGTTATTGTAATAGAAAAAATGAGGGAATTTCAAAGAAAAATCAGTTTTAATTGGTATTTTTTTATTTATTTTTATAGGCTCGCGTGACCACTAGAATCGTACTCGCCTGATAGTGTAGGTATACTATACTATTTGTTAGTACAATGCGTAATATTAAACATGATCACCAAATGTGAAGTTCATAGGTCAATGGAAAGTTTGACAGTTTGTATCTTTAGTTATGGCTTTGGGTCAACAAGATGCTAAAACTGTTAAAATTGCATTACTGTAGGACCTGTAGGTCCAACCGTTTGGCTGTAAAACCTGTGTAACAGACGACGGACAGACAGACACGTGAGTGACAGCAATGAGCCGTTTGGACCCTTCGGGTACGGAACCCTAAAAAGGAGGTTCTTATTTTGTTAGACTGTATTGTCGCACTACTGGACAAAGGCCTCACCCCATTCCTTCCCTTTGGATTGGATTTGAATGACTTCCTCGAGAACAGGCAAGATGAAGCACAACACCGAGAGAAAATATAGATACTGGACTATTTAATACATTATTTCACTATGACAACAACACAATCGTTTAAACCTCAGATATAGAATACTACCATTCTTTATCTGAGGTTTAAACTGTTGAATAAGCACTTAAATACTTTCCGTATTATTATATTACTCTTTGTCATAGACTCAATACTGTAAATACTGTATTGAAAAATTCGGCAGAGTAGGAGTCGGACTCATGTATGGTACGGACCATTATCGCAAAAAACGGCAAAAAAATCACGTTTGTTGTTTGGGAGCCCCAAGTTTATTTTATTGTATTTTTAGTATTTGGTTGTTAGAGCGGCAGCAGAAATAAAACATCTGTGAAAATTTCAACTGCCTAGCTATCACGGTTCATGAGATACAGCCTGGTGACAGACAGTCAGACGGACACTGGAGTCTTGTTTTTTTTTACCCTTGGGTACGGAACCCTATAAAGCACTAAAATTATTTAGCTGCCATCTGCTGGCGTATAATTAAATAGACAACAGACGAGTTCAATAAAAATCCGCTAGATAGCAGGAAATTCAATTCATAGAAATTGAACACAAGTACAACACAATATTAAAAATAATTAACACATTTTAGCATGGCAATTGGCATTCTGTAGTTAACGTTAGAACTGTTCTAACATTTTTGTTTCGGCTCAACGAACAACTACTAACAAAAAGGAATTGGATCGGCAACAACTATTGAGATAATTCAGGTCTACTAGTGTGCCATCTATTATTTCTGTGCCGTACTATCAGCAGTAACTTACGATGCAAATCGCATACGACGAGGCGCTAGGGTGACAATTTTCTCTCATTCGCGGCAGTACAATACGGCGACAGCACGCATTTGGATTTTGACGTGTGACAGCAACCAGCTGCAGCCAGATTCGGTTGCAGATTGATAGTGTATCGAAATATAGACGTTTTGTAATGAAAAAGTGATTAAAATGGCAGAAAGTAAAGGTGCGTTGATCGCGAAAACAATGCAAAAACATGCCGGACGTGCGAAGGAAAAGGTATTTATTGTTTTATTCACCTTACGTGGAAAGAGTGATGTTTGTAGGTGATGGTGATTTTTTATGTATTTAGCTGCTGGTGTTTTGTGAAAGTATGTCTTTGAGAAGATTGACGGCACGCCAGAGCAGGTTTCTTGCGGCTAGGCCGTAAGACGATTTCCTTGTGCATCGAATTTCACCTGTTGCTCGTCTGATAGACGAACTAAGAAACACCTGTGTTTTTCCTCCTCATATTTGTTTACGTACGTAGTAAGTGCACACGTATCGTATTGTATCAGACAGTATCGTCGTAGAGCTGCAGTTTTATCATTTCCAGGGCATTTAATTTTCTATTTATAGTTGTGAGCAGACGTGATAATTTTGGATTGGAACAGTTAGTTGAATGGGATACGACATGTTCAGTTTGCGAACTAGCCTAGCACTCGATTGGTGCACATTAATTTAATCAATCCATTTATTACACAAGACAGTTCTAGGGAATTGGGACCGTTTTAAAAATAACACAGTGGGTTGGGAGCGGACCGAGACAGCCGATCTGTTGTGCTGGTTTCGCAAAAATAATGTGGATATTTCAACTCATCTATTTTTATGTGGACTGTCTTGCTGTGACTGTGGATCTGTAAATTAGAATTGTTACTATTGGGTTGAAACCTATCTGTAACATTATCAAATTATTTAAAGAATATCTTTCATAAAATAATTTGTTCTCAATTTATTTTTATTAGAAAATATCAAGTTTATTTATTCTAATTTTCATACAAATTTAAATTATACGTATTGTACATATAATTTAAAATAATCCAAATCAAATTGAATATTCAATTAAGAAAACATTTTTCGTTTTCAAAAAAATAAGTATATTCTGTTACAAAATTATTGTGCCAACACTATCTTTTATTTCCACTTTCATTTTGCAATACCTGATCCATAAACTTTACCTAGTTACCTAGAAAAAAAACTTGATTTGTCTTCCATAGACAAGACATAGAGTCGGTTATTGACCTAGTCTGGCAGATGGCCCAGTGGAATCATCAACTACTATGAAATTATTGCCAACAATTAGTGTCTATTTACTTGAGTATAGAATAAAGAATAAAAACCTCATTCTTCTGCTTCTGCCTAATCTTTGCCCAACTACGTTGGGGTGAGCTTCCAATCAAAACTCAATGAATTTTTTTTTTCTTTTTTTTTTTATTGTCTCACGTTTGGCCATTATCTCTACATACTACCAAAACAAAAAAAAAACAAACAAAAACTGATGCGTTGGGGTACCAGTATTTTACGAGGAACAACTGCCTATCTGATGACTTGAGTCCACAGTCCAGTAACTGTAAATCCTCATTAATGAAATAAGTCTTATTTCTAAACTACCTAACACTTTCTTTTATATTTTGAAGATGAGTTAAGTAAGTATTAATAAATGCATAGTTTTAGAGAAATCTTTTAGAGTTGTAAAATAATTTAGCATAATTCATAAAATTTAAGAACTTGTTATATCAATGTCAAGTTTAGTAGTTATTGGCTATTGAATAAAAATATAATATTACAAAATAAGTATTAAATTAAGATTATGCATCTAGGTTTTAATTAAAAGTAGGTATTGTTTGATTGTTTGTTTATAATAAAGATTCACATTGCAAATTTTCTAAAAATATTGATGTAGTCACTACCAAAATAATCAAGTACGTAATTAAACTAAACAGATTATTTAATTTACTTCATTTCACTTGATAATGCTTATTAACCCAAATTAAACCTACAAAGCACAACAATTTATTGCTCCTGAAACAATGTGTGACACATACAATTTTGTTGATTAAAATAATCATGTTCTAAAATTAACAGCTTGATAGACAGACGGTCCTATTATCTATTCATATGTGTTTATGATTAATTGACACATTTACTGATTATGAGTATTTACTTGATAAAGTGCAAAATTCTACATTCTGCTGTAAAAGCTGAATCTATTTTCCTACAATTAACCAACTGAACACAAAGGTGTATCAAATCGAATGTGTTTCTGTATAAGTAATCAAGGTACATATAGAAGTACAGATCCAATGGTGATAATTAAAAAAATATTCTGGTGCTAACGCTGAACGCCAAGGGCCACTTTTATCCCGGAAAAAAGAGCAAAACCACAGGCAAAAGCTAGTATTACAAACAGATTAGCACATCAGCAAAACACGATGCTCTCAATATAGGTCACGGACTAAAAGGATCGCAGACACATAATAAAACCTGATAACTGTTATTGCAATATTAATTACAGTTTTAAATTTATTGAATGGACATAAATAACACAACCTCTGTGAGATCAATTGTTACTCAATCACAGTAATTAGTCATACTTACGGAATCGTAAGTGAGAAGTTCGTTGAACTTACAACTTCGTACCTCTAGGTCGCTAGCATTAATACAAAATTACTTGTGGGAATGGCTGACTAATGGAAACCCCTGGTGACGTCATTTGAATACTAATAATTCACCCTCCTGGTCAATGAATAGGTAAACGAACTTAGATTTTCTGGCCTCAAAAGTACACACACCATATAACGGGTAAACATTCTTACAAGGCATCGTAGATTTATTTATACAAAAGATCCTGCTGTTTGTGAAAATCTTCAGAGTAGTTCTGTTCGGCATATTCGAGAATTAGCGGCAAGGTCTCGAGCAGACTCCAATTGCGGTGTTTAATTCTTATTTAAAGGTGATAGATAAAGGATTTTTTAAGGAGCAACGACTCTGACGTTGGTCCAGAACAGCAACCTAAATGCTTAGTAAAACTTGGACTTCTACCAGATTAACTAAATAAAGCGTCACATACAAACTCGCTGCTTGAAGATCTTCAACACTTATGACTAGAAGAATGACTGATCTTCATTTAGCACGAAACTTAATCGAATTGAATTTCCATCCAGTTTTGGCTTCAAACAGAACTTGTCGGAAGTGCACTTGCGTCAAAGGACGGCGCTCAAGTGCACTTGCATCACCGATGGCCATGCAAGTGGAATCAAGTAGGCATCCGAATGGTCTTGAGATGAGAATGCTTGTGATTTAAACAGGTTGCTAATCGTACTCATATGTGCTACGTCAGAGCATGAGAAGGTATAAATTCCAAAGATTGCAGCTGGATTGGTATCTACTCAATGTGTTTTGATTTGTCTCGAAATTTAGATTTGGCGAATTACAATATCACAAACCCTAAATCCGCTAGAGGATGAAGCCGTTGTGGTGGTCAGACAGGCAGTCGTTCTATGTAACTTTAAGTCCACCCTTACATAGTTGGAGCAAAGGCTAGACAGATTGATTGATAAGCCACAATCCTTTCAAACCAGCCAAGTTATTAAAAATCTTTATATTAATTTGAGCGGAGTTTCCCAAAATATTCACAAACAAACATGGCGTCCTTCCATTATATGGAATAATAATATTCCAGAAATTCCCTGCTTGTCGCTATATTGGCCATCACAGCACAATATTCCTGTTATATAAACAGTAATTTACAAATTAACGGCGGAACACCCGCCACGCAGCCACACAAAACGCGTAAAACGTGAGCCAAAGGTATTCGGCAATCTGGACATTTTACTATAACCGGTTTTGTTCTGCCCTTTACTTTGCTCTCGGCTTCTCAACGATCAGTGTGCAGTTGATGTGTGTTCGAAGTCACACACCATTTTTGATCGGAACCCCTTTTGTAAAGAATCCTTCCTTCTATTGGAATTTATTTGTCAAATCAGGAAGACATGTAGTTAACAGTCTATAAATGATTGCGGTAAAATTTTAATGATCATGTTTTGAAAAGCTTACCGTTGGGGCAAACTCAAAAAATTAGGTATCGCCCGTCCGCACAGAATATGTCTGTGCCTATTTCCCTCTTCTACAGACAATAATAGAACCGTTGTCTAGTATTGAGTAAAATTATATAAATAACTGTCAATCTTGAGAACTAACCTAACCTGTAAATGCCCAGCCTCAGGCGTCACATATTTCCTTCAGCTTTCTCTTTTTCGAAAACAAAATCTGACCCAACAAGACCCAAAAACTGTACGATATTGAGTAAGTCACCTGCCATGATAAAACGCGATTTGTCTTCTCGCTTCCCGCTTTAATAACTGTTCGTAATTAAACCTATCTATCACGTTACGCACGCCACTGAGATAACAACTATATTATGTCAGATTTATATAATCTAGCGGGATTTTCCAACTCTGGCGTCAGATTTAAGGGTCACTGGTTTATAAAAATAGGTTTGATGTCCGATGATCTGAAAAGAATCCGTGTCGAAGGTAAGGCCGATTGTAGCCCTAAATGTCAGCTAAATAGAGACATTGTGCGGGCTCACGGAGTCACTGCTGCAATTATATAATTTCAATAGCAATTGAAATATGATTTCAGTTGATTAACAATGAGGAAGTTTTAAATGTCAAATTAAATCTGTTCGCCCCATTAGGGTACTGTAGAAGTCATCTGTGCAAAAAGGAAAAAGCTGGTAATGAAAATATATTCAGAAATTAGAAACTGCCATGTGATGCGATGTGATGTGGATAGAGACGAGTATAGTAAAATCGTAGCATAGAAAAATACGCTTAAATACCCCTGGTTTTCTATAAATAGAAAAAGATTTGGCAGGTACTGTTAAAGAATTCGCAGATTACGTCATCAATCTTGATCATGATCCGTCAAAAAAACAGCAAAATATTGAGCAAGCCAGGCGGACTATGCACCTATACCTACTCGTCAGTCTAAAAACTATTTTTCCGTCTGAACGAAAAAAAAGGCAACTAGGCATTCTGTCATGGACATGGATACACAATAGGCGCGAAATTGCCAATCTTCATGTTATGCCAGACCGTAAGATGAAAAACGAGAGAAATGGGCAATAGATGTGGCTCTGGGATACATTCAATTCAAAGTGATCAATAAGATGAACTTCACGTCGGTGACCTCGAGTGTGAACTAAGCTTATGATTTCATCTAATTAATTGTCTGTCAGCGCGCTGAGAACACGTTTGGGAACGTAAGATTGTTCTAAAACATCTGCCCTCTTACAAATAAACGCAGAATAAAGTTATACCAGGTATAAACCTATGAAAATGTATGGGTATACTTTAGTTATACCTGGTATAACTTTATTCCGCGTTTATTAGTAAGAGGGCTGGAGTTTGATTAGGTTTGTTTGCTTTATTAGATTTTCCTTCAATAATTATACGTGGATGATTTAGTTGTTTTGTAAATAAATAATAATTTGCAAAGTCTTAGTCCTAATTCTGTTATGACAGTTCAGAATCTGATTAGTTATTACTTATTTATAATATTAAAAACACGATTTCTTACTCAGAATGCTGCGTTGTAAATCTATATCGTTACTGAGTTCGATATATTCGCATATATTTCCTTGTAAATATACAAAGCAGAACCTAAAAGTTTTTGAACATTCTACAAGCCTGATATTTGTTTATCAACCATAGTTTCTTAGGAATACTTTACTTTACCATAATTTCTTTCTTTATCGAGTAGTTAAACAGCTAGTAAGGCCCCGCAGTCGTTATCTTCACACAAAGCCTATCACGTCATGTGAAATTTTCTATCATCATCATCTATTCACGCATTCCGCTTGCAAACATCAGGAGGAAGTCGCAAGCCCTTTGCTACGAGTAATTCTATAACTTGAAACATATCATGCAAAATCATCTTTAGTTCCGCCGTATCCTTTATTGCGTCGACATAGAGACACAATTCGTGGATACCACCAACTAAGCATGTTTTGCTAAGGTCGATACGTGACAATGCTTAATGCTAACAGTTGGGTTAACTGTGAACTGTGCAGTCGTCATGGGAACTTTGAACGCCAGCAGACGCCCACAACTCATAGTTTTTATTGTATGCTAGGCTAGAGACGTTTCTGTATGTCTGTTGGAATTTAAATGAGTGAGAGTTATGAGAGATAACATCAATTATGAGGCAGTTGTTATGTTGAGGCGAGATTTTTTGTTTTTGTAGCAAATCTTCCTCAATCTACGTACGTAGGTCGTAGGTATATGAGTAAAGCTATTGTTTGTATTACATTATTATCACCTCAATTAGCATTATATCGTACGTCAAACCAAGATCATTTTCCTGCTACGATATTTCAGTTCACATTCACAGTTAAAATTATCCCCGAAACTAAACCTCAGGTATCTGACACAAACATTTAAAATATTTCAATTTCATTTTCAACCGCAGCCAAATAGCTTCTGATAAGTTTGGACGGTTACCAAATAATGTCGCGTCGAAAGTGACCATTCTAATGGTTGTATTCTAATATTTGTAATGCAAATCCACACCTAAACAGCTTGTGTATGGTCAATTTCAGCGTTGTCAAGATGAGGAACTTTCTATGCCCCCGATGCAGACGAGACTCGACTGTCAATCGTTGTACAAATACTTCACATATGGTAATTTAAACGCTTCAAGTTGCAATTCATATGTACAAAAGAATTTTCTAATTTGTACCTATTGTTTCTTTTGTCTTGCATCTTGCGACTTTATTGTGGCTATCCGGTGTGATTGGTCGGTTCATTTTTTGTTTGGTCAACAAACTTGTCGACAGTCATTAATAGTCATTATGTGCGGATTGTGAGCTGTAAATCAAGGCCAAACAATGTTATATATTACGAAGCTGTTATGTTATGATGAACAGGTGTTTGGGAAACAATTCTAATATGGTGTATATTTGGATGACCTAGTTACATGGATCATGTCAGTGGTATTACATCCAAATAAATTGTTTCACTCTCAGTTTTGATTTGCGTTGCCGAATTATTTCTGTTACATGGCTGACCTTCATTTATTGCAAAAATAAAACGGTGTATAATAGCCCATTTTTCAGTTATAATTATGAGTCATTTCAATTCTTTTATATCCTCATGGTCACAAATCAGGAAATATGACAGAGAAATCTTTGTACGCTAAGCTAAACAACTTATCACGTGTGCCGAAGTGCTTGTTAGTACTATATTCTTGTGTTAGTATAGTACCTTCTTGACAGTCAAAACACGTGTCCTTTAGAATCTTCGAAGGTTTTCATTTATTATAATGGAATTTTGTTTACTTTGAACAAGAGAAGACGACATTCTTAGGGCCTATGGTGACATCACTATAAATCCGATTTCGCCGAGTTTTTACATTAGCATATTAGTTCGTCACCAAACTGTAGGTGTTCTCCTTGATAGCACTGCACCCACATAGACTGCGCCTATCCCACGCCCCGCCTACCATCAGCAACCACTTTCGTTTAATCACATTGCTTAATACTCGGCTTTATGTAGGGAAAACATGTTGCCATAAATTCATCTACCATTCCGGCTTTTGTACTATCTCTTTGGAAAGCGATGTTTAGGGCACATAGCATTCTTGGTCTGCCTTCTCCAATAATCTCAGTAAATTGCTGACAGTCAATATTATCTTGAAACCGGCAAGGTTATCTTAACCCTACAGTTAAATCTCGTACTGTATTATCTTTATCAGCTATATTTTCAAATCCTCTTTAGTTTTTTTAGTTCGCCAATCGTGTTGTTTTATAGAAGCTAAAGTAAAACATGACGTGTGCTATCTCGTGTTTACTTTAGCCCTTAACTTGTGACTTGGCGCAGAAAATTTATGTCTATTTCCTTATCTTCCTCTGACTCATCAAGCGAGCTAACAACTTCTGTACAGTTTTTTTCTGCAGAGATTTAGATTAATTGTAATGAAGATATATGAGAGTGCGCATACTGTGTATTTAAAACCTGCCAAGAAAATCTCAGCCAGATGACTAATTTGTAAGACGATAAAAAACTGCCACATGTGATTGTGCTCTGATATAATTATACTGACGTAAAATATTGAATTGCAACAACGATCAGTTAACCTGAAAAAGTCAATCGATATACCCCCAATTTTGATTGGTTGGTAACTTTTCCAATCCAATATGTGGTTACGAAACTCTTAAATACCGCAATCGGTTTCATCGACCACAATAAAAAATGCCGTGTTAAAATCTATGGCACATATTTCACCACGGTCGCCCACTTCCTATGGCGGGTGCCAATTGTTACACTGGTAATAGTATCGATATAGAAATGGATGCCTTTCGATCTATTTGTAAAGAATATAAAGGTAACGACTATTGGGGTTGCCTGTCTATGACACCGATGGTATGAGACTCCGTTGATTCTCCAGTGACATCTGCTACGCGGCTTATTTTTGGAGACCATAATCTAGAACATTGTCACAGTCGAGCTCTTTAGGGAATCATGGTCCTTTAAATAATGTTTTCGTTCATTCGGAGTGAGTCATCACTCCAAATGCCATAACAGAACAATGACACAAGGAAAAGGAAAACAATGCTGAACTGAATCAAACAGTTCGTATGTAATCGGTTAACTCCAATGTGTTACTTCTAACAACTGAACTATAAGTTCATACTGAAACTGGGGCACTAGAAGATCAGTTTGCATAATCAAATTAATGCTTAGGCTCAAGGCTATGGCGTTCTAAAAGGTTTGTCGCACATTGTAGAAATTGTTAAAGTTGGATTTGGAAGTGAACTATTGAGGACAAGTATAGAATATAAGGTTAAAGAATAAGAAACAAGAGACAAAACGTGTTAAATCATAATAAAAGTAGATTCTAGTTTAGAATTAGAAAGTATGAATAATGATGAAAAATACATAAATAAATTCGGAAATTTCGTCCATTTATATTATAATAACTTAACTTGCATCGGAAGAACCTTGCATATAAACGAAAATTGTAATGTTAAGCTAAAACCAAAAATAAAATCGGTTGCCACAGAGATAATGGCCAATGTCAGACTACTTTATGACTCATCATTAGATAATTTTAGATCTTACACATTAAAGTTGAAGATTCAAATGACCTGGAAACAGACGAAACTTTTATTGCTTTAGGAAATTATTTGTATCTGTAAGTAGGTTTATGTATCCTTACATTCTGGTTATGTTAAAAGGAACCGGAATGTTTCTAATATTGACACAATTCTTGGAATTCTTTTCTGCAGTGTCAATGTCGCATCTTGAAAAATAAATCTGCCTAGTATTTTTCCAGCTATATTAGGGTCGGCTTCCAGTCTAACTATGCTTACCTGACCCTCTCTCTCTGCAACCCAGTAACTGGGTAGAGCAATACCCCTTGGCAAGACTGGTGTCAGATTGCTTGAATATCCGTAACGACTATAAAAGATCTAAAAATGACCAAAAACTCGTGCTTGCCGAGGCACGAAGGAATCTAGCTTTGTTAAGATGGTCACCCACGCAAGCGTCCGTGGACCCACCACGGCAAGCGTTGCTTGAAGATCTACCCGCGTGGTTGTTATTATTTAGCCAAAAAAAGTATTTATGATAAATTACTCAGACCAAAGGATGTTGACACTTGACAGTTTGCCTATGTAAGTCTTTATAAACAAGAGCATTCACTTTTACTTCCGTATGTACCATAACAAACATATTAATATGCCCATAGAGACCTGGATCACCTTCGGATATCACATTCCTTCTATTTGATCGTGACAATTTACTGCTCAATCTGCATTCCTCCTACTGTATTTCTTTCGAAGGTTATGCAGTAACTTTAGATCGAAATCATTCACGACGATCTTGATGATTTACTGGAACTCTGAGCGGATTTTATCTAAACAATCTGCCTGTTATTAACCGACTTCAAAAAGGCGGTAATCAATTCGACTGTTTTTTTGTTTGTTACATCAGAAGTTTTTACTGGGTGAACCGATTTTGATGATTCTTTTTTTATTTGAAAGCTGGTGCTTGTCATGTGGTCTATCAAGATCTAATGAATGACTTCGAAGATATACAACAGAACTCTTCAATAAATGAGTAAATAAAATAAAATAAATAGATATCACTCTGGATAGCTGAAATTGTATGTCTGTTTATTGTTTACACCATTTCATAACATAACATCACGCCTGTACGGTCTAAAGGGGTACGCAGGTGTGTACCTACAGTTCACTCTGTTATACTCGCATTCCACCGGTTTTGTTCAAGTTTCTTGTTATTGGGTTAATCTATTCTGGCGTCTCTATGGGCATTATAGGTATAGTTCTCGTCAAACTTCTTGTCCGCCCTGAAGTTTTCTACAATGGCTGCGCAGTTGTAAATCTTATACAAAAACAACACCGCGCCGCGCCTCGCTCATCGGAAATTCAACTTCAGGGCGGCAAAACTTTGCTAGAAATATACCTAACCAAAGATAATATAATACTTGCATAACCTAACTATAGTACTGGTCCATTACTTGTAGATACAACAACTAAAAAGTGAAAGATAAAAATCTTTTTTTACAAAAAATAAAAACCGACTCGCAAAAAAAACACTTCAAAGTGAAAAATAACTTAAATTTTGAAAGTCTGTGTCAAAAAACGAAGCAACAAAAAGAGGAACATCGACTGCCGAAATTGAAGTATTTTTATTTGGAAGTCGGTTGTATTTTATTGTAAAAAAAGATTTTGTCATATTTTTGTTGATTTAATCATTATGAAAGAACAAGTCGTTATTAATACGGTCAATATTGTCTGAGAGTCTATGATTATCGCTATTGTACTTATAAGAGAATAAACAATAAAACAGAGAAGAATACAAGATGTTTATGAGTTGGTGATCGCTGATCGCTTGATGGATATCACAAGGCACATACCAGCGTGGAAAGGTTCAGTATGTATGGTGATAATTTTTCCAAGAAGCGATTCATAAATATATTTTAAACCGATTAAAAAAATGAGTGGTTGTTTTCAATATTTATGTCGCACTCGCACATAATCCTTCCTTAACTTTAAAAAGATACTGATGGTTGGATATAGCTAGATTATCGAACGGACGAGTTAATTAAACTGGAATCCCTTGCCATCCTATTCCAATAGAGTTCCAATCTACTTGGCCCTGGGATTAGTATTCGGATCCTTTTTATTGTGATTGCAAAGAGATGATACTGATTTGATTAGTTCTAGAGAAATAGCCTTTAGGCCCAGCTTTTTGATCCGTAGTTAACCAATAATTAAATATGCTACCCATTAGTTACAAATGTCGGTAAAAACGCGTTTACTCATCTCATTGTTAGTCTAACAAATGATCAAATAATACACTCTTCAACTTATTAGACCATTTGTAATGCCAAAAATTGATGGAATTAACTCGTTTTACCAAACATTAACCACCTACGGTCCAAAAAACTGTGTTGAATTTTAAGAAAAGAACCAATCTAACCCAAAAATCTAAATAATAAAATCTGTTCTATCTCAATTACTCGATCATTAGACTCTGAAGCAAAAGAGTTATATTTATATAAGACTATGTAAGGATCGTATTACGAGTCGGTTTACGCTTTCGGGCTTGAGGTCTATGAGAAAAAGGCGTGGTTATATGATCATTAGCTTCGTTATTATCTCCTGTTACTACTATTACTTCAGATTCAACATCTTTAATCAACGTATCATTATGGTTTAAATCCGTCACATTTAGAAGATTCAAAATTCACATCCTATAGCGAATCTGCCATCTTCTCCCATATTGCTCTCAGCAATCCCAATATTAGGTTCGCACGGTGGGCTGTGCTGAATTCCGATCCGACAGTCGGAGGCATGTTTTTGCGTCCACGCACTTTCTTCTCTTACTTGTACTTTCTCGAGTCGGCACGTAGCCTCAGGTGCGTGTTTGTGGTATCACTGAATTCGCGTCGCGGTATCTGTGCGGACATTACCAACGATACGACCTACTGAGGTGCCATCGTTTGGTGTTTTGTGTTCCTTAGTTGGATTCTTCTGATGTTGACAGTTTCGCAGTTCGTTAGGTTGGCCTGTTAGGTTTGTATTCCTCTGGATATTATGGCTATAGTCGTGAACGGCGTAGTATTTTGTAAGCTCATTGCTGTATAAGGTTATACATTTATATGACGATAAAGTAAATTGTATACCATAATATTGCATTTCTAGAGGATTGGGTGTTGAGGCATTTGAATGGAATCTTATGATGATAAATATCTGCGTGATTTTACTTACCTGACCTTTTGTTAATGAGTTGTCGCCTTGTCTTTGTATTTTAATAACGACTGTATTCTACAGATGATAATCATTTACTTAAATACCTCGACTGTGTGGATTACCGTAGAACTGGCATGTTTTGATTTTGTCTTTCGTCGATATCATTGTCCCATATCATAAGATTCTTTATTTTATACATAACTTTAAAAATGTTATCTTATTGTTCTCAGGTATGACCTCAAAATAATCTTCATTTTGATAATCCGTAAGTACGCTGCAAAAATTTGTGGTATTGTATATACTGGAGCAGATTTTCAACATGTATGACTGGCAATGGCGTTCTATATCATGGAAACTAATATTAATGATGCACACTGGTGATACCTCAGTGCACTATGCTTCGATAATCATTACAAACGTGACTATTACGTCATATAGGTACATCAATAATACTCTCTTTGCCTACAATTTTAAAGTAAGTTATGAAGAACAGAATAGTCTCAGATTACGTATTTTTTAGCTTTTACTTGTTTGGCGTACCATAGAGTATCTTCCCGCACATACATTTTCCTTGTCATTTTATCAGATAACGGTGACGTCTCAATGAGACGATATTTTCCATCACAAGGTTGTACGTAAGTACCTAAGTAATTACAGAAACTACTGCGATCTTGCTCTGCTGATATTTTCGCGCACTCGTGACCAGATTTCCTTGTGTCTATAAGCTAGTCAATTATTATATCAAAACAATAACTATTGTGAATATAAAATTGCTATATAAAAAAGCGTGGTGAATATATTGATTCCTACGCGTTTGGCAATACTGCGGTCACACCTACAACTAATAATATCATTAATATATTCTCAATGGACGTTAAATACCAGTCCAGTAGTGACTTACGGCTATTTACTTTTTTGGTCATGCCTTAATTTGGTTTGGCGCCTATCAAAAATCTAAATCAGCCCTTTTTTAAATGCCAATGTCTGGATGACGAAAAGATTTCAATGACTATAATATTTTAATCATTATGTATATCAGTCAATATCACAAAAAATATGTGTAGGTACATAAAATATATAAAGCTAGTTAGATGATTAATTCACACATATCACATATCTAAGATTTTAAGGAACAAATTCTCTTCACTAACCAAGCAATTCCTGAACACTTCAAAAAGAAAGCTTCTTCCGGTAGAATAGATGAATGCAGGCATTTAAGAGGAAATACGGGCGCAGAGACTTTTGAAAAATAGGTATTTGAAAAAACTATCGCTGTCGCTCTGCGAACTGCGAGCGCGTGGCGCCCGGCCGCCCTATCCATGTGTGGGTAAGCTCCCGGCCGCGGCTCGCGCATTTCTTGTAATCGCCCCAGTCACTCGTTACTTTTGTTGTTGTGGATTGTGGACAGAAATCCAACAACATCTGTTATTCTTAACAGCAAACGCAGAAAATCTTTTTTTGGACGTGACTAATAATACTGTAGAGCAATTTAATATAATGTAATTGCTAAATTTATTGGCGGAAAGAGTTTTTTTATTTTTTTATTTATGATGGGTTTGCTCTTGACTCTAGTCTAGGTCAGAGGTGACAGAGATTTTGCAGGAAGTGGCTCATATCACATCAGACAAGATGTTATGGAGTAGTAACTTCATGGAATAGCGAAGAGCTATTCATGCACGCATTAAAAAAAAATACAGGGCTGCAGTCCGGGCCAATATACAAAAAAAAAAAATAGAACAAAAGCAGCGTTCGAAAAAATCACAGAGATTTACCGAAAAAGGAAACTGACGTATCCCAAAGACGGAACGAGCAAAATAAAAAGAACTTCATAACCTGTTAAAACTACAGTCGCTTAGAGTTGGAAGAAGATATGATATATAATAAATTTCTTGAAAGATTGCTCTCAACTAAGGATGTTCAAAGAAAAATAGTGGGGGCCAAAGCGATAATAGCTTATGGGAAATTTAAAGACTAAAGAGGCTTACGGCATCGAATTTTGAGCGAATATGTAAGATGCGACCGAAAACATCGGTTCGCAAAATATGAGAAACGTTATTATATAACAAATTTAAAGGAGCCGTGGCTACCAATTATGGCAAGGAAAAGGAATCTGAAGCGATCGATCAATTTATCAAGCACACGGGACTACAGGTATTAGAGTGTGGAATGTTTATCGATGAAAACAAACCCTTTTTAGCGGCAAGCCCGGATGGTCTGGTAGGTGAAGACTCGATAATAGAGGTAAACTGTCCTTATGAAATTGCAAGTATGTCACCTGAAGACGGAATTCATAAAAAATAAATGGATTTAGAGCTGTTTTCAAGAGTCATAATTAATCGTCTCCGTAGACCACACACATACGCTGCGGCAGGTTATACAGAAGACCGAAGAGTACAACCTGCCTCTCTGTTTAGCGTTTGTGGAATACGAGAAAGCCCTCGATTCGATCAACACTTGGGCTGTACTGCAGTCTCTCCAACGGTACCAAATTGACTACCGGTACATTGAAGTGTTGAAATGTTTGTATAAAACGCTACCGTGTCAGTTCGACTTCAGGATCAGACCTCGGAACCCGTCCTTATGCAGCGAGGTGTGAGACAGGGAGACGTAATATCTCCAAAACTGTTCACCGCTGCACTGGAGGATGTCTTCAGGGTTCTGGACTGGAAAGGGTTAGGCATAAATGTCAATGGCGAATACACCACTCACCTTCGGTTTGCCGACGATATAGTGGTCATGGCTGAGACTATGGAGGACCTCAGTACAATGCTCGATGACCTCAGTAGAGATTCCTAAAGAGTGGGTCTTAGGATGAACATGCACAAAACCAAGGTGATGTTGAATGTCCATGTTACACTCACTCCAATCAAGGTCGGATACTCTACACTCGAAGTTGTGGGTGACTATGTCTACCTGGGACAAACGATCCAGTTGGGTAGGGCCAACTTCGAGAAAGAGGTAAACCGTCGAATCCGACTTGGCTGGGCAGTGTTCGGGAAGTTGCGGTATCTTCTCGTCCAACTTACCACAGTGTCTCAAGTCGAAAGTCTATGACCAGTGTATGTTGCCAGACATATGGCTCTGAGACACGCTTACTATGGGCCTCACCAGAATGCTTACAGTCACCCAAAGGGCAATGGAGAGGGCTATGCATGAAGTGTCCTTGCGTGGTCGAATCAGAAATGTAGAAATCCGCAAGAGAACCAGGGTTACCGACATACCCCGAGCAATAGAATTTGGCAAGCCCGAGAATTGCCAAACTTAAGTGGCAGTGGGCAGGGCACATTGCTCGCAGAACGGATGGCCAATGGGGCAGAAAGGATCTGGAGTGGCGACCGCGAACCGGAAGACGTTGCATTAGAAGGCCTCCCACCAGGTGGACCGATGACTTGGTGAAGGTTCCGGGGATCCGCTGGATGCGAGACGCACGGGACCGATCAATGTGGTGACCCTTGGGGGGTCCTATGTCCAGCAGTGGCTGATATGATGACGATGATGATGATAAAATAGATTTATGTATGTTTAAAGGCAAAATGTTTCAATAAAAACAGAATCACAATTACTTCTACCAAGTACAAGGCCAACTACACATAACTCGTCGAGATTTCTGTTATTTTATTTTATGGAGTCCCAAAAGCTTTTATTTTTCAAAATATTAAGAGGGACGATGCATTATGGCATAAAAAATGGAACCATTATTAGAAAAGTTCGATAGATTTGATTTGAAAAGTTCTACCACATTAGTGGCAAGCCTAAGGCATTAGCCTTTTACCAGAAATCATTGACGGTTGGATACCAAAGAATAAACCAGTGAGAGAAAGCACGTCGTCATAATCTGCCTAGCCTTTTCCCATCTACGTTAGAGTCGGATGCAGCTGAATACCAGTATTTTGATGGATCGACTGCCTATCTGACCTCCACAACCAGTTACTGGGTAATATGCAACCCCTTGGTAAAACGAATTAGATTTTCGGGCTGTCAAAGCCGAAAATAACAGCCTGGACCAACGGCTTAACGTGCTTGGCGAGACACGGACGGGTCTTGGTATGTAAAAATGGTCACCCATCCACGGACCAACCACGGCAAGCAAAGCTCAACCTGATCGATTGACTTAAGTTTAATTTCGCTGATGTACCTAGTAGGCGATCTAGAGATTGCGGATACCTATCCGATATATAATTTACTGTTTTGCATTGAAAACTTTTTGTAATAAACATTTATAGACATGCACTTTATTTTATTTTGTATCCAATACTTTTTAATAATTTGTATTTCTCACGAACAGCACATGTAACAATATAAATGTGTTTATCGATAACTGTTTACAACACTAGTATATCGATATTATTTTCAACTACTACGCATCACCTTTCCGTCTGTGTACGTATTATGCAGACCCCTTGCGTCTCACTCCGCCCACAAATTCGTGCGATAAGGACAACTGCAGATTCGACAAATTTTCATAAGTAAAAAGTCATAATTCGAGGTTTGGCTCTCGTCTGTTTTCTCCTCCAATAATGGACCGATTTAGAAGATATTTCATAAACTGAATAAGAAGGATATTTACTATGTCCCTATGTTTTCCTTTTTTCATTAATAGTTGTCAAATTTGTACACTAAGGCTCTGAAGACAGCGACACAATACAGACAATTTTGAGCATTTTGAGAGGGTTCTAGTTCTTATACGGATAATATATCACCAAAAAGGAAAACATAGGGACATAGAAGAAGTTGATATTTATTTTACTGTAAAAAATCATTGCTTTAAGTTCATAAACCAGAGAGAAAACAGACGAGAGTTTTTGTATGGACAAAAGGCCACCCCCGTTTCCTCTTAAGTCTTGGTAATGGATCTTCTAGACATCGCAGATCTACAAGTGAGATGACTAAACAAATGATAGCTCTTATGCTGTGACCTCTGGCCTCGGACACAATATTAGCGCTAAGCGTCTGTACCCGTATCCGAAGTCTCAGACAAATTGCTCTACTTTATACATTCTTCGGAGCAGAAGTCACGTCTTGAGGATTATGTAACTCTTCTTTTAAAACTATCTAATTCTGTCTAGTATAATTTATACTGCTAGGACCCGTACTCTTCTAATCTGTGACTATCTGTACCCGTATTGTTTTTCGTTTCTCTTAGTTCTACTTTCAACGGGAGTAAAAGTGAAAACGGTTTTCGTTTCTATGGTTCATTCTTCGAATGGCCTTGGCTTAATGTATGGAACATATGTCAATGTTTCATGTTCTCTGTTATAATCTTTAGGAGCCACTTGTTTGACATGTTAAATGCTTAACTTATGTTACGGCACGGAGTCGAGATTCGTTTAGTATTTCTAAAACGATAGTAGTTAAATCTATAGACTCTACAAAAATCTTGCCTCTATTAACTTTTTTTAGCAATACTACTTTCCTTTTCAATCTTTCTCTAATTATGTATACCACTGCTAAAGTGCCACAAAAAGTAAATCTGCAGAGCATTGCGTGTGCGATCAGCTAAATATTTACCTACAGCTTGTATTTGCACATTGCTGTTCGGTACAGATATCACTATCTCTTGTTATCATACCATTTGTTGATCTGCGTCTGTTTTACCTTTTTCAATATTATTATGTTTAGGCGTTTCGCTTTGTTCGTATTTCATATCGTTACATTCATTTACCTCATTTTCTTTGTTATGTATTGGCTCTGTATTTCGGTCTGATCGGTCATTACTATTTCGTTGTATTTCTGTTAAACGAGCACAGGAAACACGGGTAGTCCATTAATATTTCATTTCTTAGAGTATTTTTCTGGCTTTTATAGCTTTTTATTTCAACATTAATGTCGATCATTCTCTTTTTATCAAGACGGCTAGTGGAAAAATCCAAGAAAACAAAACGCCCCATGATTTCATATTTCCGTCGTTCTCTTGATGGATTGGTATGTCCCCATACTGTGAATACAACTTACTGTTTTTGGAGAAGGTCCAAAAACGTTCGTGTTAGTCAGGGTCCACGGGTGAACGGCCTGAATTCCCACGCATTGCCAAAATGACACTAAACACTAACTTACATGGCGTATGTGATACCCCTTCCCTCGTCCTGTTCTGTTATGGGCATTATTACTCAGACTGGCTCAGGATCAAGGTCTCTATGGGTCGATATACCTACGTGACTCGATTCTGAATCCTCCACAACAACATTTCTACTTTTTACACCCCCCATAAATGCTTTGACGTAAATAATTTAATCGCTACATGTGTGGCATATTCTGTCTCTTTTTGTTAAGCGCTACATTTGGGCTGTGTCCTTCTTGACACTGTTTATATTACGTCAGAAGCTGTCTCATTTTGATCATGATTAAAATATTTTTTCGGTGTGTGCCATAATATTTTGAGCTCTATTCTATCCTTACATTTTAATTATTGAGATATCTCTTTAGCTCTCTTACCATTATTTTTTTAAACTGTGACTGTTAACTAATTTGCAGACTTATTATAACCATTACGCTTATCATTTTGAAGGCTTTTATCACTACTTAAAGTGAAGCAGACACTACTACCTTTAACTTTAACATGTCAATAGCAAAAATAAACTAAGTAAAAATGTAAAGTTTCGTAATTTTAACGTAACTCGCCAAATGTTCGTGTCTCGTTCACGCATGTCCTCACTTCCTAATAAAGCGATCACGATAGTTCCACTGACTAAAAAGGCCATAGTATCGGGTAACTCTTAGCTACCATGTGCTAATTTGTTACGAAACCTTGCTTCTGATTATTTAAATAAAACTTTATACATTTTTAGCTCCCACCTTGCAGTTCTCAATAGAAGTCATTCCTAAGGAATTTATGAGTTCCCTTTTCGGTTTTCAATGACTGCAAGCGTGAGTTTGCCTCATTTAAAGTCACGATGCTTCCGCTATATTTCTTCTCCCTAATTGGCGTCTACACTCTACCTACAGCATCGAAACAATTACTGAACATATTAAAAACATCTAGTATATCACAGATTTATATGTTGTCTCCATTCATTAGTCTCAACGATACGTAACATTTTAATATTGAGTCAGATTTTTATTTATACAGCCCAAACTCTGCCGAGTAAAATATGATTTCCCGAGAAATATGTCATAGTGTAGTTGGCAGGGAGTATTTAAACTAGCGCTGTGTTTTCAAAGAAAATAAAACCTCGCCTGCGGAATCGACCGGAGGATAGTCTTCCATCATACGCTTTTATACCTACATTTATGTACTTTGATATCCGCGCAATGTTTATCTGTAACACTTTCCGACTGCCTCAAGCCGCACCGTGTCTCTTTCTTTAATCAAACGCTCCACATGAAGTTCAAGTGCCGTCAAAACAAGCAATACATCAACCTAATGGAGTCCATCTAATGGCTCTGTCTAAATATAAACACCGCGATCAGTAACCACAAGGTCGTTTGTATCTTCGTCCATACCTTTTGTACACTGGTATACAATAGGGACATACAAAAACGGCCATCCGTCTTCCGGAAGCTCCGTTGTGACGTATTGAGTTCATCGTCAACCAAAAATTACGTAAGGACCGGCGCAGACGCAACTTATATCCGTCCCATGATCAGCGTCCCGACCTATATACACAAACAGTTCAGAGTAAAAGGCACCTAAATACTTACGTGTAAGATTGAAAATTGCGATAAGGCGACGATTGACTTAGGACATTTTAGAGCGGTTTCGCGTATGGACGGCAGCCAGGCCAGGCCTGTGACTATTCCCGTCTAGTAAGCTGAATTCTGTGTCCGATGGCATGCGAACTTCTTTTTGGCACGTGTCATTCAATTCTGGCGCCGTTTTATTGTCTATCGATGTTGCTGGACCTTTCAAAGTCGTGAACCTTATTGTATTACAATTTGTTGGAGCGGATTAGCTCACCGTATCGACTTTTCCACGTGCCTTGATTGTCATGCAGCGCAGTAATTACCTGCTCATTGTAATGTATAGACGGCGCGGGCGCAACAAGTGTAACACGATCGTTATGCGTCATTAATTGAATTTTGGTAAAGCGCGGCCCATTAATATTTAGTCAGGATTTATATGGGCATGTGTATGCGCATATTTGGCAGCTGTTTTTGTTGACAACAATATATTATCATTAATGTTCTGTATCTATATTATAAAAATGAATAGCAAAATGTGTTGGTAAGCGCATAACTCAACAACGCCTGGTCCAATTTGAACAATTCTTTTTTTTAAATGTTCGTACAAGTTCAAAGATGGTTTTTACATAAATATATATGTCGGAAACACGAGGGCTTCCTTCCATATACCCTCGTACTTGTGGGCTTATCGTGGGTTATGCATGCACGAGGCAGGTAACTTATGCCGTTTTAGAGATAATCCTTGAATCCAACAATGAAGCAGTGGATTCGGCCACCAATAGTTTCGCTTTCTCTCAACAAAACCACACTTTTCAAGTTTATACACGCCACTTTAGAATTCCTCCAAACTCTTTTTCAAACACCAAACGCGTGTCCGCGCGTTTTCTTTCCAACTCTAGCTCCACAATGGCGGGGACCCCACACAGATCGCCAAGTCTGGCGCTCGCCGCTTCATTATTGGCTCAAGCACACATCCGACAAAACCACCGCTTTGAACATCCAATCGAATTCAAGTATTTTGACATAAGGGAAATGAAGTGTTGTCAATCGAATAAAATCTAATTGAAATTTGAATCAGAAGCTAAATGTTGCCAATTAAATAAAACTGAATTAATAAGTTTACAAGCGATCATTTACCTTCCTCCGATACGGCCATCTTGACATTCAAACGGTCCCACGTTTGATGTAGAGCGATGAACAAGATGAACAACATCGTTACTCAATTGTGATAAAAAAACAAAAACCAAGAGGAGAAAAAAATAATTACCTAAACAATAGGTAAAGTTCGGCCGCTCCTGACCAAATAAAAAAAATTTACGTGGTCGTGACATCTTCCACGTGAAACTTTCAATCAACACCGTATATTACCAGCCGACAACTAAAATCAAGAACTTCTTTACTCATGAAAACATAATTCTCATAGCTTTCACACTGTTCATTTGTTTTCTCCATGTAAATCTAGGTCTCCACACCGTACACCATACACAACCATCGTCGTACTATAGAAACAGATACCTCACCGTTTAGACAACCATATTAACACTCACACATTCTAAACGGTTACCGAAGCACCAGAGGTACCAGGTTCCCAACAGACGTCAAATCGGTCTCGAAGCACTAAGTGTGCCAGAAACCACTCAAACACCCAACACAACATACCATGCCACATACACCAAACAACGGGTCACCGAGGCCCCAGAGGGACCAGGCTCCCCCAGACACACAACAGGTCACCAAAGCCCCAGAGAGACTAGGCTCCCCCCACACAACAGGTCACCAAAGCCCCAGAGGGACCAGGCTCCCCCAGACAACCGGTCCTCTCGAAGCAACAAGACTGCCAGATACCCATGCTACATACATTAAACAACAGGTCACCGAAGCCCCAGTGGGACTAGGCTTCCCCCCATACATATCCAGCAATGTTTCTTGGTCCCACAGCAATTGCTGTGCCTCCTGATGGTCAACCCTGTGACCATCCTGCAACCATAGTCATCCTGACCAGGCCTCGTAACCCATCTCGGTTACAGCAGTCATCTTTTGACCACTCACCAGCCTACCTTAGGCTACAGCAGTCATCTCTGACCACTCACCAGCCCATCTTGAGCTACAGCAGTCATCTCTGACCACTCACCAGCCTATCTTAGGCTACAGCAGTCATCTCTGACCACTCACCAGCCCATCATAGGCTACAGCAGTCATCTCTGACCACTCACCAGCCTATCTTAGGCTACAGCAGTCACCGCAGTGACTACTCTTCACCGCACAGTCAGTCCTTTGACCATGCACACGACCTCACCATTGCTAGATTGATTTGAATCAGTCTTCACCATAGTACATTCAGTTACGTCAATGGGTACTTGATCTTTCAGATTTTCTCTCTAACTCATCATGAACCAAACAAAGCCTTTAATTCAACACCACCATTTAATTCATAATTGCCACCATTCAGAATTCCAATTCACTTCCAAACAGCACCTTTAAACCAAAATGAAATTTGTTATTTCAATCTTTACTCTCAGTATCAATCTTTATTCTGAATACAACGGCAACCTCACATTCAGGATTTCATACACAGCCAAAAGCATACTCAAGAACTCTATTCTATGTTCATGATTTCATACACAGCCAAAAGTATATTCAAGAACTCTATTCTATGTTCATGATTTCATACCAAACTCTCAGTACGATAGGTATTATAACTTACAACACCAAACATTACCAACTTTGCAAACTAAAAATTAAATCATGCACCGCACATCACCGACTTTACATCTGTGTTAACATTATCTTATCCAACTTGAATGAAATAACACAAAATAACGTTAGGTATGTTCACAATGACCAGCACAGACTATTCAACTATTCAACAAGTTAGCACAGCCATTACTGACAGTATACTTTAAATTCCAAACTTATTATTCAAGTTAGGTAGGTACTAGACTTCCTACATGACACCACACAATTCACAAATACAAACCTTTATTTTAAAGAGATGCTACAATTATTAAAATTTTTGAACAAGATTACCGAGGCCAAGCATCGTTGAACAACACAGAACAAGGAAACCATTCCTAGTTTCCTCCAAAAAAACAACAAAAACCCATGTACCAAGTACATCAAATAGAACCCAAGTATCCCATCCGTGGTCTACAATTCACAATAACTTAGCAAATACATTCGCTACACAGAATGCACTTTCAACTTAAACGCCGAATAAACTCTTGACTCCGTCATCTCTCTGAACCACGAAACTGAGAAACCGTTCTATGTGTATTAAAATGTTGCCAATTGAACATCTATCTTATTCTCAGCCACGACTTGGAACAGTTATTGGCTCTCGAGCATCTCATAATACCTGAACACGTCTTCTCGACACCATCTAAATGTCTAGTTGCACTTGTCATTCACCGTAGTCAATTTAAATCATTTTTATTTGTAGGTATCATTAGAATGACATGTTATCAGTTGGTTAGTTCTCTACAATGCGATATATAACAACTTCAGACATTAACTTTACCTTTATTCAACCGTTGGTAGCAACAAAACTAAACGCCAACTGTCTAGGCTATAGTAACGTTAATCCTTGTGATGTATGCAGGTTGTAAGATTGCAAATCGAGTCGAACAACAAACTATTTCACTAAACTTTAACACTGGTTTGTAAATAATCTTGATTACATAGCTCTTAACTGAAAGTTATTGCATGTCTTTGCAACAATGCAAAAGTTAAAAGTCTAATCCTCACAGTGACTCACACATTGTAACGATTTATTAATAATCTAGTCTTTATCTAGTAACTTTTAAGTTAAAAATCATATCAAAGTTATTTGTTTTGTATCATCAAACTTTTTCGAATGTTGACACTTACTTGTCAATGTCTTTATGTCTTAAAGAGATGAGCAAGGGATGACGTTCTGTTATCGATTAATCGACGAATCAATTTTAAGGACAAAAAAAATAAATAAACGTTTTTTTTTTCAATCGATATCCAGTACTGAATCGATCCAGCGAATCAATATTTCACCTTAGAAAATCGAGATAAGATTTTTCTGTTTTGATATGAACCAAAATATCATTTTAAAAATAATTGAATGTATATCACAAACATAAGTGAACTCAACGTAAACAAAATAAATATTGTTCCCTTATACCTGATACTTTAATTTAGTTGTGAAAACAACCCCAATCGGTCAAAGATGCTAAAGATCGACTATTATTATGATTTTTCTTTTTGCGTTCCGTAACTGGATTCAAACTTGTATTGAAAATACCAACGCGAACAGTTAGAAAGTATGTTGTTTCCAAGGAATAGCATATTCACAAATTCCCTTTGAGATCAAATCAACAACAAACTCAGTGGTAGTAATATTTACGGTAAATCTGAAGTGACACCTATTAATAAAAAATGCATGGCTAAAATTCCTAGTGTTCAAACATATAAAAAAAAAACGGATTGCTAATATCTTTACTTCTCGATTGTCAGTAAACTAACAACCTATTTATTATCTGTGTTTATGCTTGTGACAGCACTAGTGGTCACAAAACCGTTTATTATTGTTCTAACAACATAATAATGTAATGAAATCTCATTTTTTTTGCGTTTCGTCCCCACGTTCCAATGCTCCGATTACATTAGAAACATAAAATTGCGAAAATCGTTTTGTTGTTTATTTTGTTGGTGAATAAAAAAGATTAAATACTTGATGAAACAAAATATTTCAAAGCTCGAACAAAGCAAGGATATCAATAGATGGCGTGACATGGACTGACTTCTCATTCTGTCCATGTAAAAATGATTTGTTCATTTTTTAATTGATCATAAAAAAATTCATGCACCTATTCAATAAGTTATTTCAAGCAGCATATTACAGCTAATGGGGTCCCGAATCTTTCGATGATTATTGAAAGAAACATACAGTATCAACACCATAACACATATAGCGCTGTTTGAATATTTTTTTTACTCTTTTTTTTTGTAACTTACATGACACATTTCCATGAAACAAAATAATGCAATAGTTATAGATTGCAATGAATGCAAGAATTAATTGTAAAACTTCGGTAAATCCAACCCCAATACATACTTCAGCTGCCACAAAAATGTACAGCTGAATGCAGATGCAGCAATTGTTGAATGCAGATCAATCAAAGTAACATACCTTAAGCCTGTACTCCCGGATGGGTCAGGCAGCAGTGCCGACCATGCTCACATGCACAAGTCCAGACTCCTAGATGCTACCAGAAAATATTAAATGGATTGATCACCGCAGTGGCATGTATAACACCACTAGATTTCCTCTTTCATAGCGCTGTAGGCTGCGGGTTATGTTGCCTTTTGAAATGGAACCTGAGCTCCGCACTTGTATCACCACACACAGCTGGTCACAACAGGTCTTGTGGTATCCACAGCAGCCATGTTGAAGGGCTCAGACGTCCATGCTATTTGTTGCATATTGAACGAATGCCTGAAAAATTCATGTCTATGAGCAAGTTTTCACACAAGCGTAATGTTTTGTTGAATCAAGTTGTAGCTTAAGGATGTTTGCTCTCTTGCACTGTATTTACACAAGTCGTCTTATTCTCATGCGAGTTCCACTGACAGTATGAAACTGGCTAAGTTTCTTTTAGCATCATAACGAAAATAGAAATTTATTTTAAATTTTAGCCACTTTATACCAAGAAAAACAATAGGTATTGTGGCTAAACTTCACAAGGCATTAGATAGGTACTAATTATTGTCAGAATACTCAAGTTTATACTTCCCTGTACATATGTACACCACAGTTGCGTTTGCCCAGTAGGTATCTAGTCAGGATTGGGCATCGATGTCATCATTAACATTATCTGCAACTAGACTTCGCACATTGTCTAGTATAGGCCAAACTATACGGTTGATTTCGGGCAACAAAATATTCCTGTCTCCGCTCTCCAGTAGCCGACGAGTTGCGAAACGTCTCTCTATGTAGGTAGGTACTTCCATGCAAATTTTTGCGCATCAAAGAAAGCGCGCCAGCCATTACTCGTCTCATTTGATCCAGCATCGCCTTGTGCGTGCATTGGTTCATACTTCTGATGTCGGAAACACGAGGGCTTCCTTCCATATACCCTCGTACTTGTGGGCTTATCGTGGGTTATGCATGCACGAGGCAGGTAACTTATGCCGTTTTAGAGATAATCCTTGAATCCAACAATGAAGCAGTGGATTCGGCCACCAATAGTTTCGCTTTCTCTCAACAAAACCACACTTTTCAAGTTTATACACGCCACTTTAGAATTCCTCCAAACTCTTTTTCAAACACCAAACGCGTGTCCGCGCGTTTTCTTTCCAACTCTAGCTCCACAATGGCGGGGACCCCACACAGATCGCCAAGTCTGGCGCTCGCCGCTTCATTATTGGCTCAAGCACACATCCGACAAAACCACCGCTTTGAACATCCAATCGAATTCAAGTATTTTGACATAAGGGAAATGAAGTGTTGTCAATCGAATAAAATCTAATTGAAATTTGAATCAGAAGCTAAATGTTGCCAATTAAATAAAACTGAATTAATAAGTTTACAAGCGATCATTTACCTTCCTCCGATATATATATATATTTTTTTTTATTTTTTTTGTAGTGTAATGTAGTGTAGGGTAGGGTAGTGTAGGGTAGTGTAGGGTAGGGTACGGTAGGGTAGTGTAGAGTAGGGTAGTGTAGCGTAGGGTAGGGTAGGGTAGGGTAGTGTAGGGTAGGGTAGTGTAGGGTAGGGTAGTGTAGGGTAGGGTAATGTAGGGTAGGTAGGTAGTGTAAGGTAGGGTAGGTAGGGTAGATAAATGTTTGGTGTTTTTATGGCAAAACAAAGTTTGCCGGGTCAGCTCGTAATCAATAAAGGTGACTGGTGACATCATGTCAGTTTTTTGTCCACGACCAAGTTTGCTGACACTCGTAGATTTTCAAGTCCCTGTTGCTACCTTATAGTTAACGCACTACAATCGATTCAATATACCTTTCTAATGGGTCTTAGGCCATTAAAGGAGAGCTATCTTTCACAAGATAAACGAGTTTATTGATATTGCTATAGGTTGTTGAACAAAAAGCACGCCGTGGAACCTGTCTATGTTAAAGTCAACACGGCGCTTGCTCTAACCGAACAAGTTTTGTACCATTTGTGTACACTTACATACATAATGCGTTTTCCAATGCATTCTATACGATCCGATCGGTGGAATCCGGTCTCGATAGCCATACGCCTTATGAATTACATGCTTAATTAAATCTGTTTGGTGTCTTCGTTGTTCTTGCTTCGAAAATTAATAATATTCGATACTTTATTGCGAATCGAATTCTTTACGTCTTTAGCCTCAATGTCTTATATCAAAGATGATACTAAACGTCCGATCTTGAAGGTTTTATGACGTCCCTCGTCTATTTTATGTTAACACGAAGCGTCATTGCAATATAACTCTTAAAACCGTGTTCTACTTTCATCATGTTATTTCATTTAGCTAACCGTAAAGTTGGGAATTATGAAAAACTTACAGATGTTAATCTCTTTGAAATTATTTGGATTAACATTCAGAGCATTTTATTAATACCTACATACAGACAATTTAAATAAACTTGAGAGATTTTAAACACTTCAGTTTTGCAATAGTTTTTAGATTATATGTAATAGTTGCTCAAGAATAATCTCTAATATTTGTATACCATTATATAATTGTTTATTATATTAAAAGTACCAAATCCAATGAGCATGACGCTAAAGCGATGGTAAACGAAAATGAAAACAAGGTCTTCAGTTCGTCACAGACGCTGCGCCTATTTGAACTATCTCTGCTCTAATTGCACTAATCTGATCAACTTGCTCTAAAATCATATTATATTTCCATAGTAGTGCGAGATGGTAACCTATCGTAGTATCAGCTAATTTGAATTTTCATTAACAAGTTGTGAGAGTTGCTCAGGGAAGATAATTTGTGTTGTCTGTCGGCTATGGGCTAGCTAGACGTATAAGATTATTTAAAGACTTGTTTGGTTGTGTGTGTCTTTACGGTCGTTTCCTTTATAGATTGGGAAAAGCGTGTGTGGGCTTTTCTAGGAATAGATGTCTACTTCTTACCCTTTTATAGAGAAACAGAAAAAAAGATCCATAAAAAAAACTGCGACACTGGATATAATTCTCTTTACAGTAGCATCAAATCAAGGACGTGAGTCCCGAAAGTCACACGATATTTGGTCCTATGTATACTTTGTTTCAATGTCAAAATTCTATCCTAAGTTCCTAACCCAACCTAATATTTGTTAAAAGTTGTTGCTTGTTCGCTATAACGCTTGGTAGGTATTCATCCTCGTAAACTTCGAATCGGGACTGACACATATAATTTTAATAGTCGTATAAAGACGGCATATTTCGGTTGACGTATTCACTCGTAGTTAAAGAGAAATGAGGTCAAGATTAGACTCTGCCGCAGATATTTTTTTATGTAACAACCTTCGGTTCTTCCACAGGGCCGTTACGATTGTTCGTATTATTCATGAATGATTGTCAGTGAAGTTTTGTTGGAACTTTATCAGCCGTGTCGTTGACTTATTCAAGCGACACAATCGGTTATTGTAAAATTTTATCAGGGACTGCAAGTTTATAGTCATCAATGTGAAAATTGTTTTCGCCGGTTCGAATGCTTTTATCTTTCACTTCACTATCAATGCGTACTGAACAAATGTACGAATTCACATTTATGTAGTTTTAATATTTTATCGCCCACTGCCAGTGTTTTCAAAGTTGACTTCAATAAAAGTAAACAAAGCATTACTATTTCTACTTTCATTCTCATGTCGTGAAAATAACACTGTTTACTCAAGATTGTTTCAAATTTTCGCAACGCGTCTGTTTTGTTGGAATGCGGCGAGTGAACGTCCAAAGAGTCGAGCCCGAGGCATCCCCGGAGCGTTGCCTTTGCCTCGCTCAACTATGCGCCAAATGTCATTTAGGCAAAAGCGTGATACCCCGCCTACGGAGATGACGAAACTGCGTTGTTTAATTCAGTTTTCACACAACATGCGTACATTTCGAATCCGATTGTTTAATTTATACCCGCGTCAGCTGAGATAATATTTGCAGCTTGTAAGCCATTAGCTTAATTTTATAATCAATGCTGCGTCCTTGTCTTGTGTGTTTAGCTGATACCGCACACGGCCCGTATGTTCCGTAGATTTACAACGTCCCAAGAGCTTCTCTATTTTCATAGTTTCTAGGAATGTTGTTATAAGTCCAAAGTTATCGTGTTCCTAATTGCTCGAACCATCAATATTACATTTCTCTAGTTGCTTGGAAAGCCAGATGTTGCTATGTGTGGATGTTGTTAGACTGGCCCAGACTGGCCGGTCCGCCCTGTCCCTTTTCTTTTTGCGTAAAATTAGTTCCGTGTGTACTGCCATCTCTGTCTAGTGTACCCCCACCCTCGCGTCCACCTGCGCCGGAGTCGCGACACACATCTTCCGTCCATTGCTTTCTATTTTCGCCTGTCGCACTCGATTTGTTTTAAGTATATTATGTGAATCTTCTATCTATGAGATTATTTTTAATTGCTAGAGCTTCGTTAACGGGCGTTTTTGTTGTTCTTTGTTTCAGTTTTGCATGTCAATTGTCATTTATCGCCTCTTGTTTGATGACTGATGAGAGTTCATTTGTACTGGCTTTATTGTTACATGCATTGATTACAGTGCACTGATAAATTAATAAAGCTATTGTTCTTAATCTTGTGGTAGCTTATCATATTTGTTCGTGTTTATCGGCAATGTTTTGTTGATGTTAATCGGAGATTGACTATCGTTGAAATAATTTGCCACATAAAACAATATCAGTATGCCGTTACTCTTCGATGAGTCTTGGCAAAAATGCTGTAAAGCGCACAAAATGTCTGTAATGGCATCCTTGACCGCAGTTATCAGTAATTGTTAAATTGAAGATGATAGTGCACAGAGGCAGACAGGTAGCCAATCTTCTGCGAACAGTTCACTTCCTCTCGTTCATCCCAACGTTTTCCAAGCCTCTCGTCAGGATGTACTTTACTTTGTCGTTTGCTAATAACTGAGCGTATGACCCGCTCATTATTGTAGTTGCTAGAGTTCTTCTCCATACACATAAGGAAAAATTAAGCTTACTTTATAATTAGGTTAACGTCATATGCTTTCTCATAGGTCGCTGAAGTGGCCCATTCGCATCAGGATCCATGACATATGCAACCACAATATCCTATTTGTCTAGATTAACATCCTATGCTTTCTCATCTCTAGGTCACTGGGATGGCTCATTCACATCAGGATCTTCGACCGCGCTAACCCATTTGTCTCTATCACCACCCTATTCAACAATAACGCGTCGTACCATTCATACGCAACCTACATCAATGAGAAATAGCTTAGCGCTGATTTGATTTGAGAGAGTGATTGTGCTGGACGCGTATTGACAAACTTTGCTTGTACTTCACAGGTGACTAACCATACAGGTCGTTCGAACTAAGGGTTTATTACCACATGTTTATTTGGTGTTTATTGGAGCGCATTTCATTTCATGTGGACAATTTGGCTATGGAGGTTTTTGTTTAGCGTCATGGGTATCTTGCTTTTTGGGTTGTGTTGCTCTCGTATCTAAAACTAGGTTATGGGAATGTATGAAATACTATTTATCGAAAGCAGTGGTGTTGATTTCCTTGCCCAGTATACGTAAGTATTTTCTACATTACAGAATATTACCTAGTTGTTCCTATCCTAGAGTCTAATAGTCTTTTGATCAGTTTTGAAGTTGTTTTAGAGTCAACGCTAACTTGCTTTTCCGACATTAACCTATTATGTGTGATTTTCTACCCTGGAGAATTCATCATCATCTTCCTATTTTTGTCCCATTTTACCATGAATCGGCGCAATACGTTATCTTCTTTCATTCTTCCCTGTCATTCACTCTCTTGTCTTTTTACCTTGGAGTGTATTTATTTGAAATGTTTTACCAAAGCTTACACTACTTCGAAGCTTAAAATGGGTTTTCAGACCAAATTCAATTTGTTTCAGTTCACGACTCCACGCAACCAAACGTGATCGCAGTCTTTACATTTTATTTTATCGCTCGTTTCGTACCAGTGTTGCATTGGATTTGGAAATATGTTGCACTCTCCATTTCCTGTAACGTGTAGCGCTATTACATTCATATTAATATTTCCTGGAAATAGTAGTATTTGTGTCTCTAGGTTATTGTACTTTGTAGGCCGTTTATTTCGAGGGCAAGTTTTCGCTTCAGTTCTTCAAGTTTAACTTCTATTACTGTCACTATCTATCTTATTCGTCCCACTGCTGTGCAAAGGCTCTTATCCCCATGACTTCCACCTTTTTCGATAGAGGGCTAATGTGTACCACCTGCCACTGGTGCTTTGTTTTATCCAGCTCTTCCCGCCATCTTCCACAGGGTCTGACTCACTGCCATCTGACTGTTTCAGGACTTCACAAAGTACTTATTTTGGGCCACAGCTCTATTATTGATAGCTAAGAAATCATAAAAGCATGAAAACAATGAGGAAGTAGGACAGGTGTTCTCTTAATATTAATTTGTCCCCAAGACAATAGTTTAAAAATAAATATAATATGTTTAACCGTCTAGGCAGCGTTTTATTCAAATAAATTGTACGCCTCTCTATTCCCCAGATGCCCTTCACACCGGCGCAGCTTTATTTCTGATGAATAGAATAAAATGTTCTGTGGTGTCTCTGTAATTTAGCTTTTGCAGAGTGTTATTTTATTCTGGAGCACGATTTTTAACACTATATCAGACGAGGTTATTTTTTTCGAAATTGATGTGGTATTAAAAACTCTTATTCGTAACAAAAATCACATCACCCGTTAAATCATATATTCCCTATATGTTAGAAACAGTTTGCTGACCAACTTATTATAAGTCTACATCCTGTTTGTTTGTTATGATCTTACTTAAAGTCAGCACAAGATGAAGAAAATGCCATCATATCTGGAGCTCTTCATAGGTCTTCTTTAGGACTGCATTTTAATAACGATCGCTTTTGGCCGCTTTTATCCAAGTAAAGACAGTAGAGACATGTGAAGTAATATCGCAGACATGACACACTACTCGAACGATATAATAGTAAAAGCTCTTAAAATCTTTTAGCTTTCCGCTGAAATTCCAACAATTTTTCATTTACAAATTGTTAACAAATTCTTTCAATTTCTTATGAGAAAGTTCTCTCAGTTCAAAACTAGGTCAAGACTTATAGAAACACTGCTACGGATTACTGTAAACTTTACCCGGGATATACAAAGCTGTATGATCAATGCTCGGGCCTTCCCTTTATGAGAAGAGGCCTTATTTTGAAATTTAAGTGATGAAAAAGGACTAGCTTCAAAACTAGGACAAGCCTTACAGAAACCGTGCTACGGATCACCGTAAATGTTATCCGGGATACAAAGGGGACAATATATTCAGAGCACTTGTAAATGCAGGCCTCGTGATCTATCAGTCCTCAATAGTATTCAGTGTGAACAATGAGCTGAAAATAGCCGTCGCTGGACATGTCGATCTAGTTTACTGAAGCTATGAGTGTATTCTTGAGTTGACGGTTGAAGAACGTAAAATAGAAGTGATATTCTGTAAAGCTGAGCAAGATTTTGAATTTGGAAGTCTTTGAGACGTTTCCAACTCGTGTGTGTTCGCAACTCGTGGGTTACAAGTGCAATAGTCAAATCCAAACACCGGGGGTTTGGATTTGACTGATTTGACGACTGTCAAAGATCTTCAAATTACAGCCAGGACAAACGGCTTAACGTGCTTTCCGAGGTACGAAAGAAACTCGCTATGTTAAGATGGTCACCCATCCACGGACCGACCTCGGAAAGAGTTGCTTAACCTTGAAGATCGCCCCGTGCGGCTGTTATTATTTAGCCACGACTTGAGCAATCTCCAGCCAGCACCTATCGCCAGGGACCTAAAGTATAACAAAGTTTTTTTATTATCAGTCTGGGCTATACGGCGGCATAAACGAATTAACATTTAACATCTCGAACATAAAAGACTGTTAATTTCAAGTCGTAAAATACTCACTTAAAAGAAACATCTCACTTTGCCGCCAATACCAGGAACAATTTACCCATAAAATAATCCTGCCAAACTTGATACTTGGGCTTATATGGAGGAGAAATCGCTGAATGAAAAAGCTGCTGAGTGCAAATATTGCATAACACATAGATGGGTTCTTGCACTGGACAATGTTTTTAAAATGAACATGTTGAACTTGACTGTGAAAGTCATGAACGTAATAAGTGCGTTGGTTGATCAGCATTTGAATCAGGGTCACATGTTTTTGCATCACCTCTGGTCGTGTCCACATTTTGTATCGAGGCCTCCTTGGTTTCTACAAAGTAGCATGTTAATGTAAGTGCCACTTATCCTTTCTTAGGCTCCGGGTTTTAGGTCAGAACACGGCAAAAGGCAAACGTGTTTAGAAAATAGCTGGCCGGTCATAATTAACTAAGAAAGAATTTGCCTAGAAAATCGATGTCGGACGAAAGACTTTCTAAGTAAAGCTTAGACTTAGGAATTGTGAGCATACGGTAGCTTCCCTGTGAAGAGAGGACACGTCGCAAAGTGGACACTTGTTACAGACCGGATAACGCTGTGAAGATGATGTAAACAATTTAAGTGTCCTTCCCGAATCAACAGGAACAAGTTCAACGTCGGTAAGACGATACCTCATGCTAACGACCTTTTAAATATCAAGACAGTTTTAAAAAAACAGCATGACTGAAATTGGATAGTATTGTTACGAGCTGGGGTTCAGGGATAAATTATTTAAACAGCTGACTTCAATTAATCACTGTTTATTACAAAAACACTTCTTAAACAATTCTATTACGTCGCACTATTTTCCGCTTTGATCGCTCTGTATCGCTTCTCAATCGAAACTGACTCACGACGAACCCGACCGCTCTTTATATAGCCCGGAAGATGTTTCTAGAACGTTCCATACTGTTCTAGGTACTTCGAGAATCTTCCAGAACAATCGACTTTTGAACTCATCGTTCTCGAAGCCACTAGAAACTTCCAGAATGTTCGGTTCGAACATTCTGGAAAGTTCTACTCGACACGAACTTTCGAGAACATTAGTTCCGCTATTCGATACTAGATGGCGCCACCAGTTACTACTTAGTTCTTCTACTCGTCACTAGATGGCGCTGCCCTATCTTGTAACATTGCCTCCTTCTTAGACATGCTCGTCCCGAGCATTGTTAGACCCATGATAACGGGCCAACCGATCCACATGAATGACCTTCGATGCACCTCGTGGTCCCTTTTGAATTCGGTAGGTGACGTCATTGATCTTGGTAACTACGCGATATGGTCCATCCCATTTGGCTTGCAATTTAGGCGATTTTCCTTTGCTGCGAACCGGGTTATGTAACCATACCAGAGATCCTTCATCGAAGCCCTTATTGTTCGCCTTCCGATCGTAGCGAGTCTTCATCCTATCAGACATCTGCTGACCTGTCTGTCTGATGTGCTCATATACATCATTCATCCTATTCCGTAGTTCATTCGCGTAATCTGTTACATTGCGTGGAGAATCAGGTGGGGTACCGGTGATTAGATCTGCAGGTAATCGTAGTTCTCTTCCGAAATTAGCAAAAGCTGGTGTTACTGCTGTACTTTCATGAACAGCACTCCGATATGCCATGAGAAATGGTTGAATGTGTTTGTCCCAATCCTTCTGTCTGGTTTCCACAACTTTTGCCAGATACCTCTCCAGCGATTGGTTGAATCGTTCAACCATCCCGTCTGATTGCGGATGATAAGCAGTAGTTCTGGTTTTGTGAGCACCCATCACACGACACGTCTCTTTGAAAACTTCTGACTCGAAGTTCCGGCCTTGATCACTGTGAATTTCCAGGGGTACCCCAAACCGACAAAACACTTCGTGAACTAACTTATCAGCCACCGTAACCGCTTCTTGATTGGGGATTGCAAACACTTCCGGCCATTTTGTGAAGTAGTCCATGACGACCAAGAAGTACTTGTTCCCGCTTTGGCTTTCCGGAAATGGCCCAGCAACATCTAATGCTATACGTTCCCATGGTGCACCAATATTGTAAACCTTTAGTGCCCCTCTGCTACGTGTTTGTGGTCCTTTCACAGCTGCACAACTTGTACATTTGCGGCACCATTCCTCAACGTCCTCTCGACAATGGATCCAGTAAAATCGTTCTCGGATCTTGATTAAAGTCCTCTTAACTCCCATGTGACCCCCTGAACATCCATTGTGGTAGAGCTGTAGGATCTCCGGCACCTTAACTTTAGGTACGACCATTTGTAGATGACACTGGTCACCGCGAGCGTTCTCCCATTTCCGGCACATAACTCCATCCTGGATAACCAAGCTTTCCCACTGTGCCCAATAACTCTTGGTGATGGAACTGGTTGCTGCGACATCACTCCAGTGAGGCCTAGGAGCACCTGATTTCTTCCATTCAAGGATCGGTTTTAGGTCTCTGTCTTCTTGTTGAGCGCTCTGCAAGGTTGCCTTCCACTCTTCGCTAAGATCCGTCCTCAAAACCCGCACTAGCGTTACCTGCTTAGCTTCTTGTCTCGCACAATGTTTACAGTGGTCTGGACACGGTCTTCGCGAGAGGGCATCAGCATTACCGTGCGACGTTCCGCTACGATGTTGAATTACGAAATCAAACTCTTGCAGTAGCTCAATCCATCTTGCTACCTGTCCTTCCGGGTTCTTAAATTGCAGTAGCCATTTCAAAGCAGCGTGGTCCGTTCGCAGGAGAAATTTCCGCCCCAACAAATATTTATTGAAATGCTGCAATGTTTTTACTACAGCTAGAAGCTCCCTTCGCGTGACACAGTAGTTCCTCTCAGGTTTGGATAAGGCTTTGCTGAAGTACGCAATTACAACCTCATGATCTCCTTTTCGTTGAGACAATACCCCACCAATTCCAGTATTGCTGGCATCTGTGTCAACTATGAATTCATTTTCATTGTCAGGATAGCCTAGGATGGGTGCATTGCACAGATGTTCCTTCAGCTTCTGAAATGCAACGTCACAGCTCTCATTCCAGCAGAACTGTATCTTGTCTTCAGTTAGCTTATGAAGAGGTCGGGCAATGTCAGCAAAGCTCTTCACAAACCGCCGATAGTAGGAGCACAAACCGAGAAATGCCCTGACTTGCGTTTTGTTCTCCGGAACTGGCCAATCCTTGACGGCAACGAGCTTATCCGGGTCCGTTTGAATACCTTCTTCGGAAACCACATGTCCTAAAAAGTTCACTTGCCGCCTGAACAACGCGCACTTCTTTGGACTTAGCTTTAGATTGGCTCCTCGTATCTTTGACAGCACACGTTCCAAATTGCGGAGGTGATCTTCAAACGTCCGTCCCACGATTATAATGTCATCCAAGTAAACTAGGCAGGCGTCACCAATCAGCCCAGTAAGTACCCGCTCCATCAATCTCTCAAAGGTGGCAGGAGCATTACACAGTCCAAATGGCATAACATTGGATTGCCACAATCCTTTGCCTGTAGAGAACGCTGTCTTTTCTTTATCCCGAGGGTCTATTTGGACCTGCCAGTAGCCACTCTTCAGATCTAGGGTGGAAAACCACTTCATTCCTGTTAGCGTATCCAGCGTGTCGTCGATCCTCGGCAACGGATAACTGTCCTTCTTCGTAATGTCGTTTAGACGGCGATAGTCCACACAGAAGCGCATGCTACCGTCCTTCTTCTTCACCAGCACTACCGGTGAACACCATGGGCTGGATGAAGGTTCAATCACGCCATCTTTCACCATACCCTTGACCATGTCGTCAACTTCACGTTCCCGTGCCACTGGCACACGTCTTGGTCGCTGGCGGATTGGTACCTCATTTCCTGTATTTATTCTGTGTTGAACTAACGCAGTCTTCCCTATGTCGGCATCATTTGTTGAGAAAATGTCGGCGAACCTGTTCAACATCTTCTTAACCTTGTTCTCTTCTTCTTCCGACAGATTATTCTGGCATTCCCTCAAAAGCGATGACACATCGAATCTTGTACTTTGAACTTTGGCGTTGGTAGGTTGTTCGTGGCATCTACGCATCCAAACCACTCCTTCACAAGTGCCTAAAATTGTTCCTTTCTTGAGCACCAGGTCCTGGTCACTTGTATTGAGTGCACGTACCGATGAAACACTAGTACCCCTCACCAATGTGCGTGCAATTTTCCATGAAGCATCGTTATCTAAACCTTCTATAAGTACACATCGGTTTTCCCGACCAGAATTTCTTGGTAGACAAACTGGTACGATTGTTTCTGACCTTGGTTGAAGAGTAACCTTTTCCAGGCAGTACACCTTCCCCGATGATGCACCTTCCATGAAGACTTCTTCTGAGCCACACTTCAACACTCCTTGATAAACGTCAATCTCGCACTGATGTTTCCTCATGAAGTCTAGACCCAGAATGCAGTCGTCAACTATGTCAGCCACGATAACATTGTGCCGGTAAACTTTATTCCCTAACTTCATTTCCCCCACCTTCTCACCTCGGACGGTTATGTGCTGACCGGTGGCTGTTCTCAGATGTACACCTTCATGGTTCCCGAAGAAGTTCCCAAGAAACCTTCTTGCTAGTTGGAAACTGACAACAGTCCGAGAAGCCCCAGTATCCAATGTCAGCTTGCAAGGTGTTCTGTTAATTTCGCCCTCGATGATCAGGCTGTTCCCGTCACAGGATTGTGAGATCGAGATCCTTGGGGCTCTTCCATCACCAGCCAGCACCCGCCCCTTAGTCCTGGCATCTACTCGTTTCCCTGCTGCTGTTGCCCAGCAGGGACATCAGATGATCCTTCCACTGGCGATTGCTTACCAACGTGGGGAGGCCTTCGCTTCGGGCAGCTCAATCGGATGTGGCCTCTTTCTCCGCAGCCATAGCATCGGGGTGAAGTCGCAACCTCCCTGATTCGGTGAGTTCGATCGTCCCGTCGAACTGCCTCCACCTCCAAAGCGTGGGCTAGAGCGTCCTTGAGGTCCTTGAAATGACCTAGCCTTACGGCAGCCCTAACCTCCAGGTCGCGGATCCCATCCGTGAAGGCCTGTACGAGGTTCCCATTGATCAGCACAGGTGACGACTGGTAAGCCTTCCGGACCAGTTTTTCCACTTCAAGAGCCCACTGCTGAAGAGTTTCACCAACCCGTTGCGATCGGTCTTTCAGCTGGGCCCGAAACACATGTTCCAGGTGCGCGTCGCCGTATCTAGCTTCTAATGCTTCCAGAAGCTTCTCGAAAGTGACGTCTTGTCCCAGCGCCTCTAACACAGTCAAGGCCTGGTCGCGAAGACCCAAGGTTAGAGCAGTCAAACCCTGTTCGTTAGTCCACCCATTCGATTTCATCACGGCCTCAAACTGAATCTTGTAGGCGGACCATGACGAAGAGCCATCGAAAGGTGGTACTTTAAAACCACGAGGTGAAGGTGCCACTACCGCAGCTGCCACGATCCCATCTCCAGACTTGAGGCCACGTATTGACTTCTCCATTTCGACGATGCGGGTCTCGTGTTGCTGGATCTGGTCCTTTACCTCTTTCATCTCCTTACCAATGGCTCCGCGGAGATCCTTAATCACCAAGAGCTGCTCCTCCTGACGGCGAGCCTGCTCTTCCCTGTCACGCTGCATCTGCTCCTCCATGCGGCGAGCTTGCTCCTCCTGACGGCGAGCCTGCTCCTCCTGACGGCGAGCCTGCTCCTCCTGACGGCGAGCCTGCTCCTCCTGACGGCGAGCCTGCTCCTCCTTGTCGCGCTGCATCTGCTCCTCCATGCGGCGAGCTTGCTCCTCCTGACGGCGAGCCTGCTCTTGCATGAATGCCATAAGGGCGGCTAAGTCAGGCGACGCCGACGGTTGAGCTGGTTCCGCTGCAGCCGCGGAATCTCCATAGCCACCTGATGACGGTGAGGGAGCGTCTCCAATGCGCCTTTGGTCTACGTCTTGCTGGCGCTGACTCCTGGTGCGCATTCCTTCCGTTTCTTCCTTCGGTAGAACCGGCATAATTTATCCCGCACTTCTGACACCAATTTGTTACGAGCTGGGGTTCAGGGATAAATTATTTAAACAGCTGACTTCAATTAATCACTGTTTATTACAAAAACACTTCTTAAACAATTCTATTACGTCGCACTATTTTCCGCTTTGATCGCTCTGTATCGCTTCTCAATCGAAACTGACTCACGACGAACCCGACCGCTCTTTATATAGCCCGGAAGATGTTTCTAGAACGTTCCATACTGTTCTAGGTACTTCGAGAATCTTCCAGAACAATCGACTTTTGAACTCATCGTTCTCGAAGCCACTAGAAACTTCCAGAATGTTCGGTTCGAACATTCTGGAAAGTTCTACTCGACACAAACTTTCGAGAACATTAGTTCCGCTATTCGATACTAGATGGCGCCACCAGTTACTACTTAGTTCTTCTACTCGTCACTAGATGGCGCTGCCCTATCTTGTAACAGTATAATAATACATCATGCGATAAATGTGAATGGCTATGCTAGATTAGCTCAACCATTCATATTATCACATCGTAAAACAATGCATTTGAATGTGATCTTGCCAACATTTGAGATAGACTTGGCTTCAACAAGCTCCTACTTATCCATAATCTGTTACTGTAGGATCCGTTAGTAAAATTGTTACTTTAGTCTATGTTATTTACTGCATATTGCATTTGTATGGATGCTTTAACGTAAGCCGTCTAGTATCTTATTGCAGCTCCCCTGTAGTCTGTTGCAATAGATACATGTTACGTTACTTTTACATTTAATTATTTGACTTCTACTTAATCCGCATCGTTATTGGCAGGTGTACCTTTAAAAGTTATTTTATTTCTTTTGACTATACTATTAACTGCACGAACATCAAATCGATTTGCAAACTTACCTGCAAATCGCTATTTAAGTTATTTGCGACGAAGCTTCATGTAAGTTTAACTAATGGAATTCCATCCTTATTTCCTTAGAGAATTTTCGAGATGTATGGCATTTTCGGAGGCTTTGTTTTACCTAAAGATCAAAACATAGTAACCTAACTACGAGTATATATGTATAGAAAAACAGAACAACTCCTATGATGCTAAGAAGCGACTAAATACGGATAAAAAAACTGGGCCTAAGTAAAGGGTTATATCAGAAGCTGTAGTGGCAATATCCGATTGTGCACTAATGTAATTCGGTATACTAAGTTAGGAGTAGTAAGCACTACGACTACGGTCGTTCGTTCGATTGAGATTGTGAGACATGGCGATTAGACTAAGACCTGTACTAACTCCTAAAGAAACCTCTAGACTAGTACCGAACTTATTATTTAGTCGTTCGTGTTCAATCTCTTGCTTGTGCTTGTTATTGAAGGAAGTAGAAATTATGTTTTTTCTTAGTCCTCTGTTCTTTCCTGATTGATGTTCCGGATTGGACTTACGGAAACCAAGACGGTTGAATCGTCGGGCCTATTTCTTGTGGTCGCTATTGTTGATTCTGGCTTTCGGGACTGGCAGCGGTTTGGGAATCGTGTGGTGAGCTTGTACCAATAAGAATATTGTTCAGACGTAATTTCAACCACAAACTTATTAAATCAGATAGAACTTGTTTTTTCCTGTTGATAAAATATGACTTGCTGAGGAAATTATATTTAAAACAATAAAATTGTTTCACAAAAATTACCGGGAAGTTAATGCGGCTAATAGTTCATTACACACTGGAAACCAATATTAAATATCAAAATAGTTTCATATTGTTAAGTAATCGCGTCGATTGACTGTTTGTTGGTTGTAAAATTAATCAGTATTTCCACATTTACATGGCATTGTATAGGCTATGCAGGTTTCTATTATATTAACTAACAGGCAGTTTCGTTTAATGTTGTATTGTCATCGGTAACTGTTGTATTCACTAGAATGGCAGTATTATCCGTTATATTTAGTTTCCTTCAATTATAGTCCTATTTTATTTTCAAAAAACCTCAGCTCATTTGCAATAACTTATTTTATTGCCTTTCCCAAATTCTCTAATTCACTCTCTGACTCTTGCTTGACTCTTAAAGAGATTTCTGCATTCAGTTTACTACCGGAGGGACAACCTTCGGTAGAAAATTGAATGCAGATATTTAGCTCATACTTTACTTACTGCTACCCATTATTTTTTCTGTCGTTACTAAAACTTATATTGCATAATTGAATATAAATCAAACTGTATTTATCTGATTTATTTACCTCTACTGCCTCAATATAGAGAGCGGACTCGTCGCCACCGTCCTTGGGACTGCTTCCACTCAGTGCACTGATTTAATAACACTGCTACTGTTTACAATCACAATTATTATTATACATACATACATAAAACTCATACCTTTTTTGCTTGGGCAGAAACTACAGAAAGCGTTCTGTCTACATCCGTTATCTGCTACGATCCTTACATACTCCTTTTCTTCATCTTCTCAAATTATTATTATTTTGCACATCAATAGCGATTAATCGTGTAAAAAGTTATAAATAAAGCTCCTAATGTATGTTCATCTGAGACGTCAAATCGATTTTTGTTTATAAAATCAATGAGTTACGCTGATTGGAATTTATTCTCAATGCATAGGCGTATCCTCTTTGTGAGATTTGTTATGCCTGTTGAAATACCATCGAGATCTGCATTAACAATCGCATCATAGTTCAGGTCTTATTCAATATCATCATTGTCTCTTCAGACCTTTAGCTCCTAGAAATTGCTGTGTACTTGATCTTCATTTGATTAACCACAGAAGGAACTGGTCTCATATCATAAGATGAACTCATGATTATTCGTAATACTACTCGGCTTACCAGATAGATACAAAATGACTATATTTAACAGTCAAGACGCATTGCTACAATACACAAACAAAATTAGGTATCACCGCCCACTTTTATAACAGCAAGGTAATAATCTTGTATCCTCGCATTCTCGGATCAGTATGCGGCTTAAGTACAAGATTCAATAAGAATTTGAATGAAATTGCATCGGAATGAAGGTCACTCGACAGCTTACGGCATCCTACTGCAGGTGAATGGCCGGCCTGCGCAGGAGTCGCTACAATGTCTATATCCAGAAATGGCTGGTGCAGTTTGATTTGCTCAGATAGGACTACTTTGTTTGTACACCTGTATTAAATCTAAAATGTTTTAGTAAATGCAGAAATGGTCATAAAATTCTCGCCTTGTCAGAAATCAATATGCAATTCTGTATATCAATGCAAGGTGCGCTGTAAAGCTTCGGCCTCATAGATAATAATATTTAACGTGAGAACAAAAGGTCTCTTAATTTTAAACCTGTTGGTTGGTTCAATTTACTGCTTGGACTTTAAAGATATTTGAAAGACCGAACCTATGACACAGCTAATGTCGTGTCCTGACTAGCAAAGTTGTCTGCAAAATGTTGTCACAGTCATAATTATTACTCCCGTCGTCACTTCCTACCACACACTGATTATGCAATTGTATTAAACCCTAACCTGCCATATCTATGCAAAATGCGCTTCCAAGTAGTAATTTAGCGTTCATAGTAACTGTGCAACCCGTTAGGACATAGCATTTATCCACATGAATAAACTGTATTGCGGTATCGTCTAACACATAATACGAAGATACAATGCGTCCTGTTTGAAGCTTGAAGCGTTATTGACAATAAAACGCCAAGGAGACATACGTTTGTGGGTATTCTTGTCACGATAAGGCATGTTTCGTGCTGTAAAGTTGAGTATTTGTAGAATAAGCACATTAACAAACGTTCAACAAGCATTTTACAATCTTGCCAGCCTTTGATAAAACTTGACAGATACCACAATATCATCCATATATAGTTGAACTCTGCAGTTTTTCTTATTGCATAAATTGCATTGCAACATTCAAACCTGGCATCTTGTCTGTGATAGCTATAGTGCCCTCAGTTTGTGACCTGCTTTTGGTGTTTTACTACAAAAAGTGGATTTGTGCTTATTCAGGGTACATTTCTATTGCCGACACAGTTAAGTAACATTTGTTTTCTGTAAACTCTAGTCGTGGGTCTTTAATTCTAATCAGCTTCATTCGCTGTTGATTCGTTCCGACATATCACAATAACTAACAATACAAATGAAAAGTGATATGGCAGAATTAAAAGGTCGTTGGGGCTGGCCTAACACAAGTACATTATGTTTACTAAATGACATACAATTAACACACCCATAGCTTGCAAGGTCGACCGGTCCATGCATCACACGTTTAGATATGGATGCAACTGAACGAGGCAAAATCTTAGTGATTCAGTTTAATGATTTCAAGCTAAGTTCGTGAAGTATATAATATGAGACGCTGTTTTCTGTTTTCTGTACTATTATTACTTATTTGTATCATCATCATCAGACTTAATGTTTCCACTGCTGGGACACAAGCCTCCTTTAATTTTATTTAAATATATAGATAGGTAAATAAATGGATATTCTTAAGTAGAACAGAGCTGGTGCCCTGAGACAGTGAGACGGGGACGCGGCAGACCACGAAGATGTCGAGACAAGCTAGACAGATTTTGCCAGAACTGGTTATTTGGTTTGCGCTTGACCACTATCTCACCTGATGGTAAGCGATGATGTGGTCGACGATGTAGCAAGCTTACCTAGAAGAAACCTACTCATTCTTGACTTAAAGACTCTCAGGTTGTAGCTATCAGGAAATACAGACTCTGACAGGGAATTCCACTCCTTAGCTGTAAGGGGTCAGTCAGTAGCAGTCACGTGTAACGAGTGCACAAAACTACAAACCAATTCCTATCTATTGCGTTTTAGCTATGCAAAACATCTTGTTTCAGACTAGCTGATTCATTTGTTTGTCTTTTATCTTACCTTAATATCTCGGAAATAGACACATCACGATGGATGACTGCAAACAAGCAAATCGGATGCTCTTACTGCATAAGCACACACATAAACATTATTACGTATGTGTGCGTGAGCCGGAGACCTAATTGTTAGTTGCTACGCAGTCTAATGTTACGTCCACCTGTGTGTGTGAGCCAATGACATCGTTAGCTTATATGTGTGAGTGTGTAATGTGCATTAATGTGGCGCTAGCTTCGAATATTTCGGGAATATTGGATTTGTTACCGTGCTGCTCTGACCCAACAAGAGTGGGTCATGGTTGTCATGTTTTCTGCAAATAGACCAACACTGAACATTACTAATGGATAATCGAAAACAACATTATTTTCACCTCCGTTCTCATTGTTATTGACGCATTCACATTATGTGAACAGTTCCTGTGTTACTTCACTCTCAGTATTTCCATTTAATATTTAATTGTTCTAGTTGGCTCTTGTTCCAACTAAATTTCGTCAACAACAGTTAATATAATTTACAACTTACTCAACACGAGCTAATTACGAGCTTTACCGTACGAGTACTACAATATTACTTTAATTTGGAGGTTCCGTGAACAGATTATGAGTATTATGTATGACGCGTAACACATTAGTAGGTCAATGATCCTTCGTAACGACAAATTTCTCTTCATAATCGTAGTAAATATTACTACCGAACGTAAGTCCTTCAATTAACATGCCGTATGTATGAGTAATACAAACAACAAGATCAGCATATTTTTCTAAACCGTTCTCTTACAAATTATACGTATCTGTCATTTCAATACAAACCTCTAACACCACTCACTCTCTAATTGAATCGTCTATAAGCGCTGAGGCTTCGGTCAAAGCTTTTCGAATTTCAAATTCCAAATCCGTTTCATAGCACCTCTATCTTCCATGCTATTGCTGCTTTGAACCTTGCAAAATCCCTCTCGAACTACTCCAGAAATCACGGTCTCTTCTGAGTGTGCCTACGTTTGATCCGCGTTCCAAATTCAAACGGGAACACTTGACAGCCAGTCTAGTGCATTGCGAGTACCAAAAACTCGGAACATTGCCAATGTTATTTTTTTTTCATCCATGCCTTCGTGTTTATTGAGTTTGGGGATCGTTTCATGTGTTTTAATTACTTATAAAGTTAATTATAGTATTCAATGTAGTATATTATGTTTCTGATTTTGAAGTCGGTTGTCAGAATCTGCTTTTTGTTGCTCTTTAAATTATTTCGTTGTCTTTACCAAATCTACTTCTTCTACTTGTAGATAATTGATTAAAGGTTGTACCACAGTTATAATTTTATTGCATCATTGTTTGTTTGTTGGTATTTAGTCCAACTCAGTCTATCGTAATCCATACAAACCACAGAACCCCGGCTGCTCAGCGCCAGTCAATATTTACTACTTTATTTTTACTGGTCTATAAATATTCATATTCATATTCTTTATTGTACACAAAATAAACATTTAAAATACAAAAGGAAAACTTATGTACAAAGGCGAGCCTAACCCATAATTGGGTTCTCTGACAGCAAACCTCAGTGCTAAAGAGATATTTACAAAATTAGGACAGTTATATGTTATTATGTTGATGTCAATTTGGCGTCGATGCAAAACTTTCGCCTATTCACAACACAATTTAACAAACCTATTATTAGAAGAGTATTAAGCAATCAAGTCTTTAATCTACTTATCTATAATTATATTATCTAGTCTCTATCTAGTAATATATGATTTACCTATTAGACATTTATGATCCTCTGCTATATATCTTTTGGACTCCACCTTTGCCCATATACAATTTGAAATGACTTCCAAATAATCGTAAAGCAATTATGGTTTTCTTAATAAAGGCATGACTATTTTCGCCATGGTTCTGAATGAATGCGGCAAATCTGACTAAACTTTTTTTTTAAGCTATGTAGTGGTCGACGGTGAAGCACGCTTGCCTAGAAGTAACCTATTCACTCTTGACTTAAATACCCCTAGATTGTAGCTATCGGGAAACAGCCTCCGGCAGCACGACGCATAATAAAAGTATTCTCAAAACGTCATCATCTGCCATCATCTGCCTAGCCTTTTCCCAATTGTTGTTGGGGTCGGCTTTCAGTCTTACCGGATTCAGCTAAGTACCAGTGTTTTACATGGAGCGACTGCCTATCTGACCTCTACCACCCAGTAACTGGGTAACACTATACCCCTTGGCTGGTGTCAGATCTCAAGCTTCTGACTACCCGTAACGACTTTCAAAGATCTTCAAATGACAGCCGGGACCAACGGCTTAACGTGCTTTCCGAGGCACGGAGGAAACTCGGTATGTTGAAATGGTCACCCATCCACGGACCGACCTCGTCAAGCGTTGCTTAACAGCTCTTTCAGCTAAACTCATTATCATAAGTTCATAACCTAACTTTACACTAATGTTGAATTGAGGCTGTGTGTTATTTGCTTCTGTATATCGGCACGTCATCAGCAATCAATTACATAGAGACTAGACTTCCTTTTAATCGACAGCAACATCGGCTTTCAAAACTATTTATCTATCTAATACCTTTGAACGAGCGATTCTTGTATATATAATCTGAATCTCAGAAACGGCTCCAACGATTTTCATGATATTTAGTATGCAGGGGTTTCGGGGACGTTAATCGATCTAGCTAGGTTTAATTTTTACCCGACTGCCGAAGGAGGGTAATGTGTTTATCAGTCTATGTATGTATGTATATATGTATGTATGTATGTATGTTTGTTCCTATGTGGCGTTCCAGAGACCAAACGTGTTGGCCGATTTTGATGATTCATACGTCAATCGATTCGTCTTAACCCTGCGAGTGTCATAGGCTACGTTAAAATTGGACAATAGAAAAATGGCGGATTATGTGCGCCATATTGTGGGGTCCCAAATTTTTTTTTCTTCCAAACCCAGTGTGTGGGGTATCAAAATAAAGGGTTTTAAGAGGTGATTTCAAAAATATATAACACTTATATGTTTAAATGTATCTAATTCGAAAAAAACTTAACTAAAAACTTATAAATAAAAAAAGTTAAATCAAAAAACCCGACTGCTTCAAAAGCGAACTAAAAAGACGTAAACAAGGAAAAAATCATGCTGTGCAGGCGGAGGATACACCAGATTTTGGTCAGCCAGCCCGCGAATATGTATCCTCCGACTGCACAGCATGATTTTTTCCTTGTTTACGTCTTTTTAGTTCGCTTTTGAAGCAGTCGGGTTTTTTTTATAAAACGTTGTTTTCTCTCGGAGCTCGGTCGCCCAGGTACTGTATAGTATAACCCATTAACTCGAAATTATCATATCGTACATGTAAAAAAAACAATCAAAACAATTGACATGGAAAAACGTTACATGTCTACTAAACGACAGGAAAATTGTTAGTTTTCCACGTGTAACCGTTTCAAAGATTGCCGATATAATGACTTCACTAGTATGTACGCCCGTTACACAAACAACGATCTAAAATAAATAGCCAGCAGAAAACGTGACCATTGGCCGACTAGGTTTCATAACAAGGGCTAGATATTTCTAGATCATAGGATACAAGTGTACCAACGGTAAACCGCAAATAATAGTATAGGAAGCCTTGATGTTGAAAGCAAATGAATTGAAGATAAAAAACTTGTATTGAAACTGGATGAATTTGATGTAAAAGTGGTTTGGAAGTGGCGCAGTTTTCTAATAGGTGGTAATGATTGTCCTGTTAGTAATCACGGAAAGTTGTTTAATAAAATGATAAATAAAAAAATGAAACCTGTTGATCAAGGATAAAACTCTCTTACTTGACCAAAATTATTATTTAAAATACCCAAGGCCAAGGATTTGGATAGAACGGACTTCATTGATTCAAAATAATTTCATAAGAGAGAAAGTCTAGCTCAAAATTCCTAAAAGCATAACATGTAAAGCCTAGTGAAAGTTTAAAACAAAACGAGACTTATTTAAAAGGTTCTCCATGTTTCGCAGTACCACTTGTAAAACATCCAGGTGAATCAAACAAAGCAATGATGCCTCGTATATCTGACAGTGGAACGAACGACCTGTCCATTGTTAGCCTGACAATACAACCATCAGTCAAGTCTTGAAGGATCTCTGAGATAGTTTGACCGTTGCGCCTATTGTAACGAAATCATCCGATAATATGACTTCACTACATATGGAAGCAAGAAAGGCTGGAAGTGCTTATTAGCCTATGATTGTGTTAAACAATATGGTTGATGTAGTAACAGACAAGTTTATCGACAAATGTTTTATTTTATCGACGAAAGCCAATGCTATTGCCAAACGTGACGAGAATTTAACAGAAAGGCAACGACATTGACTTTAAAATTTTGAGGTCAATGCTAGGGAATCCGTCAATTATAATAAAAATGAAAAATTCATTAGATGAATACAAATCGGAGCTCGGAAAGATAGCAGTAATCCGGATGTGAATGGGGGAATGTTATCTATAGCGGTACTGCGGTACCGCATAGGTTTAAGTTAATTAAAGATAACGTGTGACTAACTGTCCAAATTATTTTCACACATCATGGCAATTTGATACGTCTAAAGTCCGCTACCACACTTAATTTGGTTGTGTGTGTAAATGTTTTTATGACTGATGACAAGCATGGATAGATGATGAGGTGGAGGATAGAAAGGTAGTCGCTCCATGTAAAAATACTGACACTCAACTGTATCTGGTTAGACTGGAAGCCGACCCCAACATAGTTGAGGCAAGACTAGGCAGATTGATATCGACAAGCATAGATAGACTTTCAAAACGCAGAAGAACAGTTCCAAAACAGATTACAATAATGCCATAAGAAGTAATCCTTCTATCATTCAGTTTCCGACGGTAAATAGTCTCATTCACATCAGCGAGTACTTCATGGGCCGCTACGTTCATCTCAGTTTTTTATTGCATGATTGTCGTCGCTTGTCATCTTGGGAACAACAATTACAATGTTGCTTCGTCCGTGGCGTATTCAGTTAACCTTTGCTCGGGTTACTACCGCGTTATTTGCAAATACTTTAGTACGGGCAACCACATCATTAACGCACAATATGTCATTGATATCTTTGAGAAGATTGTCGTGGTATTGCAAAAAAAATTAAGCATATACATATATATTTTATGGTATCTTCGTGTGACTTCTAGATATGATAAACGCCATATGAAATCAATTGTATGGCCTCAAAACCTACAACCGGCGAACTGTGAAGCGTTTAAGAATAGGAAACTTCAATTATGCGTTATCAGTCGATTTCACACGTAAAGCCGTTTAATTCATCGAAGGAAGCCCTCGTTTTCCTTCCTAAATCAATTCGGTATACATCCATACCTACTTTAAAGATATGCAAAAGATATTATATTAACTTTTGTAGATTCGTCATTGGTTTTTGTTTTGATTACGAGTAATATTATTATCCCTAATTTCGCTCAGTAATGAAAGACCTAGTTTCCTTGTTTAATTTTAAACACCACGTACGTCCGTATTTAGCTCCGCATTTATTTATATGTTTTCAGATTTTATTTATTAAATATCATTTATGTCTAATTTGTTTATTCAAGTCTGCATGGTGGCGTTTGAAGGCGAGCCAGAAATCCTTCACCGAAGCAAATTAGCGAATGATATTATATATAATAGCTTTAACTATAAGCAGGCAATCTGTCTAATGATTTTGTCTGAATTTCCTAGTCGACGGTAAACTGCATTAGATCATTCACTATTTTAAAGTCTACGAGATTTACAGCCACTGCAAGAGCACCTAATTCGCCGATCAAGTACTTTATTGGTTATAAAATTTATTTATAATTGAAGTGAACAACACTCCAGTTTCAAGTCTGAATCACAATCGTTTGCATAAAATCTATAGATACAAAATTGCAAAAATCTTGAAATTTCTCCGCACACCTGTTGCTAAACATGCATAACTGTAGTTAAAATGGAGATTAGATACTTGATGCTAAAATGGAAACTAGTACAGGCTTGTCTCAGGTTCAACAAAACGAAGGAGAGAAAGCAGAAACTATGAATGATAATAATTGAATACAAGGCATTCCGAATACCATTGCAAATCATACAAATACACCAAAGATGAATGAACTTCATATTTATGTAAATAATTAAAGATCCACTTTTACAAATCACCATAACATCGAGGTAAAAGTAAATGGTAATCTTCTAGTCAAACATGTTCTGCTTCAACCAAATCTTTCATTTCGTCGAGGCCGAATATCTGCCGAAAATATTCAAAAAGAAATAGGAAAAATCTTAACGACAGCGTAATCCAAATATACGTAAGAAACATATAAAACTGGTGAATCCAAATAAACTATGAACAGCGCCGGATTTCCCTTAGTAAAGCCAAATGTACATACTACATAGTAACCGTTAGAACGTACATATAGCTATAGAATGTAATGTAGTGGAAAACATTACGAAACAAGAAATAATGTTTACTACACCAACAAAATATGTAGTTTCTTGTGAAAAACGTTAAAACAAATAAGTTAGGCGAGCAAACAAAGCGGACTTATCGACTCCTATTTTTAGTCAGCACATGTTTGACGGGGTGGGCCGAGTGCAATATAATAATGTTCATACATATTCATATTGTCGTCCGTCCGTCTAGCAGATTCAGTAGACAGAAGTTTATTATACTTATAACTGGAATGATAGTTTGTATTAATTGAAAGGCCCAAGTACCAACTATATCTTTTAACTATAACTTTTTCATTTGGCTAGCCAATACATAGATGCATTTTTTTTCTATTTCTACCTTAGTGTATATTTTAATTTCATGTGCAGCTTTTTGTATAACTTTCTAAAGGTTTCTAATACTATTAAGTGTTCGTCTTTTATTTAGCACTTAGAAAATTCCAGATCTAATATAGGACTTCGACTATAAAAAGAAAAAAATCGTTATGTTAGTAAAAATCGAAGACGAAATTAGTATAACGGAAGTCGAGGATCCAATTAATATGAAACCGAACTAATATGAAATTAAAAAAAAATAAAGAGATGACTGTCTCCAAAACTGTGTGGCCGTCAGCTTTTAGTATCTTTTTATGATGAGAAAATTATGAAGTGTAAACATAATTAACGCTTGCATTATCTATAGCTCTGAATATATTGATAAACTTGTCAAAGTTACAGAAATAGAATTCGACTAGAAAGATGAAAATGGAAAAATAAGACTATGTCAAAGTAAATTTTGTAACAAAACAGCACTCACGAAAATAAACGCAAATGCACATGACATGAAGTAGAAAAAATAGACAACGATTTATAAAGGTCATGGGAAATTGAAAATCTAAAAAACTCAGTAAAACTGAGCTCAATATTTGATTTACAATCAAATGCGCGAGTTTGACAGCCCGTTATTTACAACTTGTTTGCGTATGCGTTAAGAGAAACCGATGCTGCACGTCAGATGAAAATCTGAATAAAATTTATTTGAAAGGGCTATTCCACCTTTAGTTTTAGTATTATCGTTCGCTAGACAGCGTTTAATAGACCCGAGAGATGACGCAGTATTTGTTTTTATATTCATAGACTGTTTATGGTACTTGATATAGCAGGATCTCTGTTGAATATTTCCTGGTAAAAGTTAATTTCAGAACCTTCGGCGTTACCGTTCTTAAACTTGGAAAATTAGAAAAAAATACTTATTAGAGCGCTGCATTTTATTTGGTGCGAACGAGCATGCAGGTTTCGGTTCTAACCTATGAAAGCGCAGCATTGTGAATTGATCATATGAATACTCAATATGAGGAAATATAGGTTCTCGACAGTGCAATATATATAGCATTTCTACTATTCATTAATGTAACATTTTCACAATACAAGGTTAAAAAATAGTTTAGGATGTTCAAAAATTTATCAAGTCCGTCGTGCATAACGCTTCGGAAATCGCCTCAGTATCCTGGAAGGTGCCAATCTTGATTAGCAGTTGTTGCAATTGTACTATTGTGATTAACAATCAGTTTTCTACTCATATTCATACTCATTATAGTGCTGATTACTTTATGAGGAGTAAAGAGTAATTCGATATCACAATATAAAATTCTTCATACCTGCCTCCATAACCCTGTGCATAAATATCAAGCATAGCTTATAACTTATAATTATTCACAATGGAACAATAACTAATTTTCATTTATTGGATGACGTCTAACACATAGGCATGCATCTCGAAGAAAACCTAAGTTTTCTTCCATTCAATTATTTACCTTTGTATAATATGCATTATTCTCTTTCCTACTACTGCTATCAACAAATCCAGACTTTACTGATCCATTGATTGCCTTGTTATTACACTTCTTGCTTCTCGACAATTTGTAGTTCAGTATGTCGTCACACGGTGGTTCTATCATTTCTGCAACAAAAAGTAAACAACTATCATAGACGTCGATAACGGGTTTAGTATTACAATCATTTTGATTGGTGGATGGCCTACCGTTTACTTGTGGTAACCCTATTCTTTGTCAATAGGCTACGTAGCAGTTGATGCTGTGTCATCTACGTCTTGGCGATACAAAAAAATCTACAAGACGATTAAAAAAATTCGATTGCCGTGTGTAACCCACAATTTCTTTTTCATTAAAGTTACTGTATGTATCTGAGTCTTTATTTCATTTAATTATCTTCTAGCATATTTTATGCAAACTGACACACCTATAATAACAACCAATTTACTTGAAATTGATTACTTGCCAGAATTTCTGAGGTGGGAAATTAAATATCTTTGAAAGGTTTCCTGAAGAGCCACTTCTAAAGGGACGTTAATAATAAAGACATAAATAAATCTAAGTATGTGTGAAAAATCAAATCAAATCCCATTGTTTCATTAATTGTAATTAATAAAGAATGCCATAAAACAGCCTTGCAGAGGTGTTACATCCTTATTAAAAGAGCCATTCAATTAAAGCTAACAATGTAACAAACAGAAACTAGAAAACACAACAGTAATTAAATTATTTATTACTAAATCTCTCTAGACGATTAATCAATTAAAAGATGTCATCACAAGTGACAATAATGACAACACTTATTCCAATGATGGTAAGGTTCATAATAAAGAAGAAAAAAGCATAATATACGCTGCATAAACACAATGATCGTAATTAGAGGCCTCGGTCAAAGACAATCGAAAACGAAAGGAAGCGGCCACGGATGTGACGTCACATGAGACATGATGGACGACGGACGTAAGAAGGTAACCGCTTACACCTGATTGGCACTTCCGAAAACATTTGTAGAGTTTTTAATGTGTGGCTAAGGTCGAGAGAGAAATGCACGTTTTGTCCTACTACTTGGCTTATCCTGGACTTATAGTTAATATCAGTTGGAAATCGCCTTCATTAAGCGTGATGATTATTGCTCGTGCCTTCACCTTATAAGAAGAGGCCTTTGCCCTGCAGTGGGACAGTATCAGGCTGATATCATTAGCTAGTTCTACCTATTGCTTGCGTGTGAACAATTTAGACTATCCCTACGGTTTGGCTACTTTGCTGTTTCCCATTTTCTCTTTGGGTGTTGAAATAATAAGAGGTCACTCTGAATATCATCGTACCTTCCACCCTGGATATACTTCAGTTTCAAATGGTTCCCTCAAAATGTTTCAACGCCATTTTAGCATAGTTCTTCGATCACAAATTCTGAATCCTTTGAAATAACTTCAGGAGTCCGACTCGCTCTTGGCCGGTTTTTAAACTTTGCCTCACACTAGGATTATCTCCTGTATCGTGGGTGCATTAATTTATAAAATCACATACACAAACAAATAGACCGGAACAGCTATCTGTACAGCTGTACTGTACTCTGTAGGCCATACAAATATTTGTGCCGTGCGGTGATCGAATTTTGTTAACGTAAATCAAAAATATCATTAATGAGCTTATTACGCTTCACCCATTTCATGGTGTTGCGTTCAATACGCTGGAACAATGGGAGTAGTGGCCGGTCGATGACATTCTACGCGTTTGGTATGTCCAATGGATTATTATCAGTTATGAGTTTATGTACGTATCGCAGACTTTAGTAATGTACAGTGAGTGCTGTTTGTAAGGACAGTTTTATTGCTTGTTAGGGCATCTGGCTTTCCGGTGGGTTTCATAGTTGGTTTGTAACATGATTTTGATTTGTATTCGAAGTTTATTTAGCTAGATTTATAGAACATTCAACATATCAACATGTTCTTTCTTGTTATGGCGTTTTTATATCGGGGGTTTTTATTCTTAGCAGCAATAAGCTTACCCCTTCAGGGAATACATGCGTGATCTTGTATAATATGTTCTTCCTCATCTAGTAATTTATTCTGTAACCATTAAGATCACTGAAGCAGTTGCAATTTGCAAGTTAAATACAGCCCAAGTTCCGCAGATACAGATGGGTTTCCATTATTCGAATGGAAATCTATTCTTATTTCCCGAAAGTGCTTATGAACTTTGCACAGTACTGGGAAAGTTGGTATTCCTCGAAATGGATCGAAGAGGAACTGTCCTGAAAGATATTAAACTAATAGAAATGGACTTTAATATAATATCTTTATACAGAAAGCAAAACTATAATGTAGTTGAAATACCTCTAAATGGAACGATTGAACTACATATATATATATATTCAAAGATATTGAACAATACAAATGGACTTCCATGTAAGTAATTACATGTACTAACGACCCGGCCCAGCTTCGCATGAAACAAATTCTTAACAAAAACTTTCCGTTTATCGTCTTTCTATTAGTGAAACTGTATTGAAATCCGTCCGTGGTTTAGCAGCAGTAAGCGGAGAAACAGAAATAAAGTCAGTAGACCCGAGCAGAATGTATGTTATTATAAATTTTCGAAAGTAAATAGTAATGTCTGCAGGATTACGAAAAATAAATCCAGATTGCACTATCCATTAGTAAAATCAGATGATCTCCTAACAGCATTGCTGTACGCAACCTCTTCGCAAATCACAGTGTTCACAGGTGTGAAGTATGCATGTTTTGCAAACAATGCAGCAATGACTGCTGAAGACTACAAGGTCAGAGAATGACTGATGCGATGTATTGTATGCAGTGTATGCTCTAATGAAATGAATGTATAATGTCGTCTTAAAAAAATAACATTGTCTTTGAGCATGTTTAGGTACCTAGTTGATTCTTTAGTACCTAGTTCTTCATTAATTACCTCAAGCATTACAGTAGTGTTTTATAAGAGTCTACGCCTTTTAAACTAGATTATTTAAACTGAAAAATTATAATCATAACACAAACCTTCAAGTACAAGCATCGTTACCCAATTTCCCCGCAATTGACATAAGCATGACGTCACTTAAAGTAAATACATATAAAACATACCAACAATTATTTGCAGCTTATTTCACGGTCCTCAAACATGGCGTCACAATAAGAGCTAATATTTAATTAGTTAATGATAAGCTGAACAGTTCTAATGTGGGTGTGACAACTATCGCTTTAATGCCTTCTATATGTCGCATTACATTAGCTTGTACTACCTTTTAATTAGGTAATAACTGGTTATTGGGACTTGCGTCATGTTTAGTACATAGATAGGTGATAGAATCATTGACAACTAATTTTATTTCATTATTGCTCTCGAAGAACCCACCCAATGTCATCACCTGTCAACCTTCGTGGTGCTTTATCCCAGTTTGTTTATGATCGGCGCAATATTGCTTCGTCTATAGACGCTATCTCACTAGTCATCGTTTCTTTGGTTTTTCGATCCCCGTGGTTTCTCTTGAATTCTAGACTTACCTTTGTTATTTTAGTTTTACATGGTAACATGGTTCATCCAGAAACTGAGTCTGACTATCAAACTGCACAGCCCGGGGTCCTATATATAACACTAAACGATTACCGTCCGTTCGTTGCACAGGAACAAAGCAATAAAGTTGGAATGGTAATAGATTAAATAATAATTGTTGCACTCATTCCTGCGGCGTACTAAACCTAGATATCCTTGCGCTAACCAGTGTAGGGTTACGCGGTGTGATGAAATCGGTAAAATATATTCGTGTCGTAATAGATATTGTTGCAGGGCAATCAACACAATATTGTTATTAATATAATATGTCAGTCAGTATTATCGTCATCCTATGTTAGACAACTAATTATGTAGCTTCCAACTTCACCAAAGAGTTATATTTGCGGCCATCCTATCATAATGTGTCTGGACATTAAGTCGAAATCTTCATACTAATGACTCTTCCCCAGTGTAAATGAAAAGAGAACGTATGATAAATGTTTACTTCCATGCCATTCATATTTAGGTTTAAAAACCTTGTGTTTTTAAATAGTTTTGTTTAAATTAGAAGCTAATTTCAATAAAGCACATGCATACTGTGAAATTCTCAGATATAAATAACTAATGAGCCTCTTTCTTTGTTCACAGCTCCTTCAAAACCTGGGCAAGGTAGACCGGACCCTCGACGACATATTCGAAGAGCACCTGCAGAACTTCAACAGGCAACACCAGCAGGCCACCAGGCTTCAGAAGGAGTTCAACAACTACATAAGATGTATACGAGGTAAGAATCCCATAATTACTGACGAAGTCTTACAAACTGCATCAATAAGTATCCCTAGCCTTATCCCAACTGCGTCGCGTTTGGGGCAGCTTCCAGTCTTAACTTGATGCATAGAATACTAGTACCAATTTGACATAGAGCGACTGCTTATCGGTCCTCCACAATGCAGTAATTGGATAGCACGATACCCCTTGGCAAGACTGGTGTCAGACTAACATATTTCACTCTACCCTTTCAATTTATTTGAGGTCGTCGCAGCACACCCTATTTCTTCCATAGATCTTAATCAGCTGTCTTCTCAGTGTTAACTTTCTTTCTAGTAATGATAGACTAACATACCTACTTAATTAATGTGTAAAAAAAGTTCTACAGGGCATTACATACGGGTGTGATATAATAACAGATAGTATAATATTACTTGAAATAACGTTCACATGATATAATTTTCATTTGCTATAAAAACAAATTACCACCGCAGCTTCAGCTTGCTGGTTGCCTCCGGCGCCCTGCCTCAGCCGCTACTGCTCGCAAGGGAGCCTATGCTTCGTTACAGCGACCGGGGGCTGCTCTCCCTTCGCGCCTCCGATTTTTATATACACTCTAGGGGTAGCAGCCAAAAGATTACGTGAAGTCGAAGTGCCCAAATTAGGTTTTAGAACAGATTCGACCTATTTAACTACAAGCCGGTGTAAATATCGAGATCGCAATAGTCAAGACATACAATAAATATTAATTTTTAGCTGTATGACAGAAATAAAAATATCCATCCAACCGCCTAAAAGCAAACTAATAACAAGCAATATTTATGTGGTGCTTGTTTTTGCAAAATGCAATTATATTGCCCTTGCCCTAAATAGAACTCCAGTTTTTCATAACCCTATGGAGATCACATCCTCCTCGCTGCCCTCATCGTTCGTTCATTTGATATCTTTGTCCATCAGTATACCTGCGATTTAGACTTAGATATACTATTCTACTTTGAATAAACCGGATACCTATACGAACGACTTTTCTATACGTAGCCATCTCAAATACCGATCAAGACATCGTCACCGCGCACGCTAGTGAAGATTTTAAAATTGCCATCACGTGCGAAACTGGACCGCCAGTTTTCTCATAATACTTAGCAGCTAGTTGGACCTAAGAGGCAGAACAGGACGTGGCTGATCATTTCATCTCCACATCCTTTGCACCATTGTGTAAACACAAAGGACCAGCATTCGAGTTCCAAAGTACCCTTTCTGGTACTCCAGTTATAGACTTTCGGTAAATTGCGTCAATCCGATCAAAGGAATGACGAATAACTACAAGTAGCATTCGGATGTGCCGAGATTCTTGAACTCCTTCTGGGTGAGTGCCAAGTGTGTGCACATTCGCTACGACGACAAATAGTTCGCAGCTTGTAATTAGGTCTAGAGTAGAGAAAAACTGGATGAGTTGTGCTGCAAAAAGAGGGGAAATCTCCGGAAATAGAAATGACACAGCCATTTTTCTGGGCGATGATTGATTATCATCATCATATTAACCTAAGTACATCCACTGCTGCACATAGACAATACCCAAGCATTGTGATAATGCTTGGGTATGGTCCGACTGGTGATGGTGGATGGGCGACTGGCCTGTGACAGATATTTTATAAATTATTTTTTTGGCCATCTCACAAATACTTATCTATCATCATTGGAAGAGCAGGAGGATTCCTGCTCTTATCCCATTTCATTTGGGGTCGGTACAGCATAGTACTATAATATATAATTTATCTAATCCCATCTCTTGTACCTTCTTCAGCGGTGCAAACAGCATCAAAGACGTTAATGGAGGCGATCACGGAGGTATACGAGAGCGGGTGGTCCGGCCACGACCTGCTGTACGTACAGGCGCAGAACTTGGAGATGCTGTGGCAGGACTTCTCGCACAAGCTCGGCGACCAAGTGCTCATTCCGCTCAATACGTACACCAACCAGTTTCCTGAAGTCAGGGTAAGTTTGAAGACTGAATAGTGCAAATATTGTGTAATTATTCTTATTCTTGATGACCCCATATGACCAGAATTCAGCTACTTCGACACTGTCAGCGTTGACCTAGCAAAAGCTTTTCATGGCGCAGATGTTATTCCGGAAAGAGCGGGACAAGAGATGAGACATCTTTTGTTATATTAGAAAAAATTGTATAAGTCGTTGCTTATAATTTTAGTATTTTCGTATCTAGTGTTATGGTTAAGATATTTGAATTTACTTCAATAATAATCCCTATTGCATGTAAGTTGAAGCAGAAGCTCCAAAATAGTCGAGATAATAAATCCCAAATTCGTTCTGCGTAGTAGCTATTTAGCAGTGTAGCAGGCTTTCCATTACACTGATTACACCATCAGAGAATTACGAATATGCGAGTTTGGTTAGCCTAAAAGTGTTCAAACCATAAGTCATGTTGTGGATTAGGACCAGATAATTATATCATAAATAATGTTTTGAAGAGTTTAATGATTTAGGTGAATCAAATTAATGAAGTTAATTATTTTAATTGAGTCTAAACGAGGTTAATTAGACATGATATTTTTTAATCACATTTCAAATATACGAGTTTATGCTCAACTGTTTTTGAAGGAACTCCACATCAATTTCAATCAGGAGTAATGTCGAAATAATTATACGTCTAATGACAAAACGAAGTTAATGAATGTAAGTAATGCTTATTTTACAGAAAAAGATCGAGAAACGTGGTCGCAAGTTGGTAGACTACGATGGTCAAAGGCACAGCTTCCAGAATCTGCAGTCGAACACTACAAAGAGAAGGGACGATGTTAAGGTAACAGACCTACTGAATTTAATGATAAAATAAATAAATGTGAAAGTGGCGTTACTAACACCAATAATTCTTACCCCGGACGAACGCCCCAGATCCTTTATTATTTTTAACTCGCAATAAACCGTCATCCAGCCGCAACTACTGGATAAAGACCTTTCCAATGAAATGTTAAGAATGTCTAATGTCTCCCGCCATCAAGGACCGTCTAGGAAAAGTTTTTACAATGTCATAAATACTGTGAAGACTGAAATCCAACTAAATCACACACAAATCGATATGATCCTTCAATCGCATACCAAAACTGTAATATCCACCTAATTAAACCATTTTTTTTAATTTTTTCTTACAAACCCGACACGTCTAATTTCCAGGTGACCAAAGGCCGAGAACAGCTAGAAGAAGCCAAGCGCACATACGAGGTCCTAAACTCCGAACTCCACGACGAACTGCCTGCACTCTACGACTCCCGCGTTCTATTCTACGTTAACAATCTGCAAACACTCTTCTCGGCTGAACAACTGTTCCATTCTGAAAGTAATAAGGTGAGAGCCTTGGTACGAATAAGCTTTTACTTTCATTTTTCATGTTGGTTTTTCACCTGATTAATAAAACTTTTGCCTATTCTGATTAGATTAGGACCTAAAGCAGTGCCCTGTGGTACGAAAAATATCATTTTAATAAAATCATAAGGAGAGCTGTACTCTGCAAGGTGCATAATCATAACATTGAGAGGCTCTTTCTAAACGTCAGGCTTGTTCCTGTGTGCAAAAGTTCTAAAACCCCTTTCTATCGAAAAAGTAAACAATTTTAAGTGTATTGACATACACTCTATAAAATCAATAGCCTTTAACAAATATAAGGAGAAATTATTTACTAAACACTAATTACACGTAGCTAGACTCAAATTCAAAGCATCTATTTCAATTAAATTATTAAAGGCCCTTTTGAATTGTCAAGGATAGCTGATGATAGCAAGAATCATCGCTGCTATTTCATTCATATTGTTATACCTTTCTCTATAGGTCTCTAATTACGTCTCATCTCTATTTTACCCGACTACGGCAAAGCCAAAAGGAAGGGTTATGATTTTAGCAGTGTGATTGTTTTGTGTATGTATGTATGTTTGTTATGTATGTTCCTCCGTAGCGCTTAAATTATTGATCCGATTTTGATGAATTAGGTGTCAATAAATTCATTATTATGCCCCAGGTAACATAGGCCAAAAAAATATCGGGTTACAGTTTTTTAGCGCACTAATATTGTATTCTCGCTTCCTAATTCCAGGTATTCGGCGAACTGGAAGCGATAACGGACAAGCTAGCCACGGACTGCCAGCGCGGCTCGTACAGCAAGAAGGCGAACAACCTCAGCATCAACATGAACAACATATCCCCGGCCTCCTCTCCTAACGCGACCCTCAACACGCACAACGGCAAGCCAGCTTCACCCACCGATACTGTACAGAGTGAGTTGGGGTGATTTGTCCTTGGGAATGGAGAAATAGGGCTGGATAAAGTTGAGTTGTACTGTCTGTAAAAAATAATGGGTTATTCGTAGAGCAAGTAAGATGCAAAGATCAATGTTCGGCATGTAGCAAATGAAACAAAAAACTTGCCAATGTGTAAAGGACCGGAGGAGAAGGAGGAGGAAGGTTGGGCATCTGGAGTAGCAGAGAAGATGTGGTGTAATGGAAGTGGGTATTGGGAAGTTGATGCATTTAAGGTTAACAATATAGTACTCTTAATATACATAAACGAATTTTGCAACAATACAGACAGTACAATTCAAATTTAGAATTTTTCAGTCAGTTTAAAAGTTTGAACAAAAATGTTTTTTAAGATCAAAATGCCTCAAAACTGTGTTTTTGCTTTTGTGTTGTGTTCAAGTAAATAATTGGATTGAAACGGTTTGAGTGATTGCTTTTTAAAATCATCCTACGAAATAATTTTAGCTGTTAGCATTTATTCTAATTGATTGGGAGATGACTAAGTGCCAAAAATATTAAACCGCATATTTTTGATAAAGGCAAGGTTTACAACAGAATATCTTCAGAATAAATTTTTTTATTCCTAAGATAAAAGTTATCTGACTATTGTAAAATCGGCCCTTAATTTCGTTTGAGTTACATCCTTTTTTTTATTTCTTTGTATGTTTCAAGCCTTCTTTAATTAACAATCCATATTACGGGACTTTTGTCATCTCCCAACGCAAACATTAACAAGTTTAATGTGCCGCATGTTTGAGTGTGTGTGTGTGTGTAGCGCCCCCCTCCCCCGCGCTCAACGGCTCGTCCCCGCCGCCCTCCCCCCCGGGGGATGCGCCCACAGCAGCCGTCCTGCCTGAAGAAGCCACCCCCCGAACCGACTCCCGCGCAGACTCCCGCAACGAAAGCCGCCCCACACCGGAAGTACCCGCCAAAAATGAAGCCCCCACGCCACCAGCCAAGAGAGAAGACAAGACACTGGCTTCCCCAGTCACCAACAATAACGTAGAGAAGGAAGTCAGCGACAAGAAGGTGGAGGAACTGTACGATATACCTGTTGGTGAGTATGTTGCCCTGGTACTTTTAGACGCACGAGATGGAACGGATTGGCTCTAAGGTTCAGCAGTACAACTGTTTATTCAAACTTCGCACGTGTTATGGTGACCTAGTACTTATAATATTTAGGTAATGAATTTTCAAGCTTCAAGTTGTGGTGCCGAAATTTCGTGTACCTTTTCAAACTGTTCATCAGTTATGGAGTCCTAGTACTATCAAGTATAGGTGGTGAATCTTCAAGTTTTTTTTTAAATTTTTCTTCCAAAGTACCTTAGGTACAGCTGTTTATTTGAACTCTTCATGGAGTGGAGTCCTAGTACTTTTATTTAGGTAATGTATCTTCAAGCTTGTTATCAAACAATGGTGAGTAGGGGAGGGAGAATATATCAGATAGATGGTACTAATTTTAATGTCGTGGTAGATAGACGCATGGCTAAGCTATTCTAAATAGCTACTCAAATGCAAAATTATATTTTAATGCAATCACTTTTAACTTCTAATGCAGAAAAGACCCCCACTGTATTTTTAAGAACATTCAATTTGCTATGCCACTGTATAAGTTATTCAGAAGATCAAATCATTCACTCTGCCACAGAGTAATTTTACTCAGTAGTTCAACACATTTTTTTTTGCAAATTCCTGCACAAACACTGTTCAGTAGACAAATAGAAAGTCACAATTCTCTCAGGGTCGCCTGTACCGCCGGAGAAGTCAAATAATAACTCGGAGGAAAAGAGACAAGTAGATGTAGAACCAAAGGACGAGAAAGGGAAGGAGAATGACAGTGAGGGCAAGAACGACGAGGTTTACGACATACCAATAGGTAAGTGATGGCTCTGGAAGAAAATATAAAGAGAAAAAACAAAAAAAAAATATATTTCCTATCAGACCTTAAGGCCTGTTCACACTATAACAGTTAACAGGCAAATTTCATACCCGGAAGATTCCTTTCTTAAAATGATCATGTGATTGGAAACAGATTAAAAATTTAAAAAGATATTCACAACTTGGTAGATATGTTTTTTTTATCGTGTCACTTTCGCATGTTAATTGGTTTTATTTTAAACATATAAATAAGACAGTAAAATAAGAATAATGGTGTGAACAGGTCTTCCTAAATCTTAGTAAATAACGCACATCGGTGGGGGATTTAACAGCTCATCGCTTATATCGTAAGTTATATAATACAACTAAGTATAATACTTATAAAATTATGTAGTAAGTCGATGGATAAATATTATTTTGCGCTATATATCTTGGATTATACTTGTTCCGTTTTTTATAAATTATGTATCGGTTTTCATGTATAAAAAATTTTTGAGGATCTCAATAAATGTTTTCGTTTTAAAAAAAAAATAATGTCAATAAATGTAGGCGGGTTGCCAATACTCAACAATTATGATTACAATTTATCCATCGACAATATTTCTGTATATTATGAATTTGTTTTGTTATCTATTTGTATGTATTATAATGCTATATTTTATTTATATTAAGTTTAGGTTTACCAGCTGACATACGTATGTAAATATTTATTATAATATTATGTGTGGCTTTTACTTTTTTAATTTTGTGTGCAAACGATTTCGCTTTTTAGTTGTTTTACGCCTGCATTTGTTAACCATTAATACTGTTTTTGGTATTTAAATATTATGTATGCAGTAGTTTCGTTTACCGTGGGCAATGATCATGGAAATTGCAATTTTTAAACACCCTACTTATTTTAAAATATTCAAGATTTATTTGGTCAACGTCAAGATCAAATATTAGTACCAATTTTAATCAAAATTTCCTAAATGACTGCTGAAATCAACCAGTAAATCCATTGTTAGTAGCAGTTAAGATTTGTTGATCTAAAGTCAAAATGAAATAAAACCATTCAATAGTATTGTATTTTGTAACAGACTAAATAAAAGTTTTTCAAAAAAACCAGAGTTTACATTGCCTTAAACCTATCTGGTGATGCAGTTGTCAAACAATCAATGACAGACCTATACTCCATTCGCGTTAAGAAAATAGTGAGTCACCCTTGTCTGCCGGCCCCTCGACCAATCGGGTCGCTAGCTTTCTAATTAGTTGCAGCCCGAATGGTAGAGAGACTGGCGGACAACGATGCCGCACTATTTTCTTAACGCGAATGGACTATAGTAACTGTTCAGTTAATACTGTCTTTATTAGATCCACTTTTAGCCACCAGATCACTTAATTTATTGGCGCTATGGCATTTCCCACGGTAAAATCTCTAAAAACTAACCCCTACATAACGTCCCCGTACACCGCTCACCTCCGGCCACCCGCAGGGGCGACGCTGGCGGGCCTGCCGCCCGGCACGCTGTACCGCGTGCGCGCCACGTACCGCTACACGCGCGAGGACTCGGACGAGCTCAGCTTCGATGTGGGGGAGGTCATCCGCGTCGTGGAGTACGACGACCCCGATGAACAGGTAGTTAGTACCGCTTTGATGAACCTTTTGTACGTTTAAGTAGCACTACATAATATACTTACACACACAAATTTCTTCTCAGAATAGTCTGCTAGACAACACCAAACTCAACTAGTTCAAATTGACTAAAAAATATTGATTTGTTAATTTGCAATTTGAACCAATTTGCAAAATAAGTATCATACTATACACAAAAAAAACAAGATTGACACAAGAAAAGACAGGCCAAGCTGTTGGTAAAATTGGGATACACTATAGTCTGGTCCACACTTGTCCGAAACCGGGCAGAATGGAAAGAAGAAAGGAGGCCTTTGCCCTCCAGTGGGGCAACTCAAACACAAGGATGCGGTTTCGAAACCGTTAGTGAAAATGTGTCGTTTTTAAATTAATACTATCGTTAGTTTTGACCTGGATTTACATAAATATATCTGAACTCTAACCCCCCTAGAAGGGGCGTGGTGATCAATGCATTTGCCTTGTCTTCTTGATGAGTTTTGCGCATTACTTTTCGAAGGTAAACTTAGATATTTTTGACAGATGATATGATACTTCGTTCGTTAATAAGTGACAGTTCAAAGTACAAACGGCAAAATAGATTGGCATATAGGCAGTGAATAAAATAATAATGCAATTTTTTGTTGTAAATTGTATTGTTTTTGTTTTAATGTCTTTATTTTGTACTTGAAAACTTAATTAAAGAAATTAGTAAGCTTGAAAACCTCATCTAAAACAAAACCATTTCCCTTTACAGGAGGAAGGTTGGCTGATGGGCATCAAAGAATCAACCAATGAAAAGGGAATGTTCCCCGCGAACTTCACGCGGCCAATATGAAGTGGATAGACCTCACCCGCCACACTCCGCAAGCTCCATGAGTGACGTGACCTAACGAGATAGCATAGGTACCGTAACAACCGATTTTTAATACGAACTTTCTTTTACCGTATAATTTTGATTAATTTTTTGTTTACGATTCAAAACTATGTTTATAACTTTAGTCTAGTTGTTGAATGTTAATAGATTATATATTATTTATTATTTTGTGTGTTGTAATACAACGAATTATGATAAATCTTACGATTAACAGCGTTTGTATATACAGTGTATGAGTAACTTCGTATCATCATTTAGTCACTGCTCGGTGTAGGGTTAAAATATTATTTAACTTATTGATTATTCCATGTCACATTTGTTGTAGGAAACACTGCAGATTGTAAGAAATCAGTTTATTTGCAAAAATCAACTCATAAATGATTGCATATTATGACGTATATTTTCAAACGCGCGTAACTTTTTAATTTGAACCTTATGCGCAGGTTATACGAGTCACATGATTATGCTCGTGAGTGAAGCAAATATATCACTCGTGATTTACAGTGTTTCCAACGCCTCGGTTTTCTCCAATATTTATGACAATAATCTTTAACGATTATGAAAATTGTATAATTAATAAAATCGAAATTGCTCATGTGTAACAAATAAATATTTTACATTATAAAGTGACCTTAAATTTTATTGAATAAATGAAAATTATTGACGAACAATTCGAATAAGTATTTCAAGTTATCAAAATATGTATTCGGTATTATTAATTATGTATAAATTTCGATTATAATTCTGGTCCACTTTTTATTTCATTTAACATTGTCTTCTTGTATTGTGTTTCTTACTAGTTTAAAAATTAACGCTTCCTCGAAATAAGCTAAAGCAAAACAGCTGAGTTTCAATTTCTATTTATTATGAGATTATACTATTAAGCCTTTGCAGCATTTAAAAGCTGCTTTTATACCATCTCTTCGCCTTCCAATATATTACATTATTACATTTCCGACAACGCATTTCATTTCAATTTTGTATTGCATTTTCAAAGCGAGGTCTTAACACATAATCATTATATAAAAAGGTTAAGTTTTAATGTATATAAAATTGATTTTAGTTTTTTTTTGTTGAACCCATATAATATTATTGTTAATATAACATAGGGACTAAATCAATCGAATATTATAGCTCTTGAGTAAACAACTTTTTCTGTTTAAGTAGGGTTATATTTTTTGTTGTTAAATTTAACTGTATTAGAATCAGATACTAACTGTAAAATAGTGCATATAACATCTGATAAATGTTTTCAACTGAAGATTTTTATGAATATCAAACGAGTTTGAATGTTGCCACAGGTTTAATTATAAACGCTCAAATTTGTAAAAAAAAAAAACAAACAAAATTGTCTCGAAAATTATGTATTTCATTAAGTTTGATTTACAAATATCATCAGATAGAAAATAATAATGAAAATTATAGCAGACTTTATGTACCCAGAACAAACATTGATATTAACGCCAGTGTCAAATGAGGTGCTTTGAAAGTGTACATAATTTATATATTTTACATTTTAATCCCATATTTTTAGAATAAGATGGTTTGAATTGTGTTCCATTTTGAAAATCTATACTTCCCAGAATGTTTCCTGTTGCCAACATTATAAATAATAGTTGGGCAACACTGACGATTAAAATATTTTAACTTTTGTAAGAAAAGGAAACTCGATAAGTCGTGCTGCTTGCGTGTGGAATTATGAAAAAATATGTAAACTAGTTTTTATTTAACAATGTTTATTATGACGGGCCACTTTAACAATTATTGCCAGCAATGTATAGCTGCTCAAAGAATGTAGCTCCGCCTTCTATCAATCATAAAACGATCAACTTTTATACAAATTTTTGAAAGACCTATTGACCTTATCAAATTTTAATATCAATTTTAACGATCGACTGAAGTTTTTGTAGGCAAGTGTTGAAATGTTGCGATATTATGTAGGAGTACAATCCGACATGTTTAAAGTTGTGGCTTTATCGTCAGTGCCATGCAATGTCCATATGTAATGTTAATTTATAAGTTTGTTAGGACTTGTACAGTTTTTACAAGTGGAAAATAAAATATTTCGAAAAATTTTGGGTTTTTATTTCACTAAGATCTTGATACAACTTAAGGTTTCGTATGATCCGAGGTCATAGAAAGTACATAAAACACGCTCAAAAACAATTACAATACACTAATCACTCATAACTGCAAGTACCAGGTGAGATAGTGGTCAAGCGCGAGCCTATAATGAATAAAAAAAAAAAAAAAAAAAACCTACAGTGTTGCAGTGTCACACTGAAAATGTGTAAACTTACGTACAGTTCTTCCCTCATCACGCATAGGCTGACTTCGCCCACTTTTGGATCTCTATTCTGGGATCACCCCACGTTCCTGTGCCGGTCTAATTCAGGTTCTACCCGCAATGCCAACAATGTCGTCTGCCCGTCTCTAATGCGGACCAGCATCCAAATCACGTTTTCTATCGCAACCGAAGGTCTTAAACCATTGCTACGTAAGTAAAAACGTAAGAAATAGGTACAAAAAGGCAACGGCATAAAAAAATGTGTGTGAATGTGTTACGCAAATTACCCCGCTGTTTTATTGGCTTGCAGCAGACGCGACCAAGTTCCATTAATTCAACATTTCGAGTTGCTACCGATTGAAAACTATTATAATTTAAACAAAAGAAAAAGTAGTATAATTAGCAGAACAAAAATCCCCTTTATAGGTGTGCTCACTAATCTGATTTGCTGTGTGTACAAATTAATCCGTAAACTTTGGTGAAAATACAAAAGTAAAATGCCGTTCCGGTTTAGTTTTTTTTTACCATCCTTTTTTTGCAAGAGAACCAGGGTTACCGACATAGCCCGAAGAATTGCCAAACTTAAGTGGCAGTGGGCAGGGAACATTGCTCGCAGAACGGATGGCCGATGGGGCAGAAAGGTTCTGGAATGGCGACCGCGAACCGGAAGACGTTGCGTTGGAAGGCCTCCCACCAGGTGGACCGATGACCTGGTGAAGGTTGCGGGGATCCGCTGGTTACGAGATGCACGGGACCGGTCAATGTGGCGACGCTTGGGGGAGGCCTATGTCCAGCAGTGGACGTCTTTCGGCTGATATGATGATGATGACCATCCTTTTTATAACTACCAAATTCCACTGGAATTTCAATTTCAATCAATCTACACAATTTCCGAACGAAAGGTAAACTGCCAGACGCGATACGTTTTACGCAAAGTGGTTGGCTGACATTTCATGAAAATCAATAAAAGACAGTAAACGGAAGGCGAAACGGAACGTTATTATATGATTGATTGATTTGATTTGATGTTCTCGTTTTTGGACTCTGTAAAAACTGCGGGAATTTCTTGTAAATGAAAAACATGGTGTATAATTCGAAGTATGTGTTAAAAATGTGGCGAAATAATAACCGAGTTTTCCGGTAGCCAATGGGCGATGTTGTTGACGGACAAAGTAAGAAATCGCGCAATAATATGAAACGTCGGCCAAAGCACAGTGGATTTGTTTTGATTTCGTTGTTTTGAAAATCATTTAATTATTTACAGGAACTTGAAGTGCAATAATATCCTGGAAAATCTGTAAGGTAAGTCAAAAATTTAATTATAATCTATTTATTTGAGAATCTTCGCAAAAATTGATCACAGGCGGTTCTTTACTCATTGTTTAATTTTTTTCGCCAACTGTTTTTTTTTGTTGTTGTTTATGTTTATTTTTTTTATTACTCACAGGGGATTCAGCCAATGATTTGCGAATAAGGAAATGGAAGAGAAGCAATGTTTAATTTTTGTAAGTGTTTATTTTTACTTTTATTTATGGTTGCACTTAGAATTAACTGCTTAGGTTTGAACAGTTACCTATTTTAACTAAATAATCTGTTATCTGATTATTATTATTATTCTGCCTAACCCCATGGAAAAAAGGCGTGAGTTTATGTTTTGTATGTATGAAATCTGATATCTTAATAATATCTAAATATATCTAAAACCAAGAATTTATTAAAAGTAATGAAATTAAAAGATTTTTTTTTTCAAAAGCAATGAAAGTTAAGCACACTGGGTTAAAATTTCCATTATGGGCCGTCGATTTTTGGCGCCGGGAGGGTGAGGGGGAGGTTTGGTTACCCCCCTGTGCCATCCCCACCACTCGGAGCCCCATGGTTATGGAGATATCCATGGTCAAAGTTTTCAGGTTAGAATAATTTTCTTCGGGCTCCTTTTTCTGTCTGCAGGGTCTAAAGTAACCTAACATGAAGGGGATGACGGGCGCTGAGGTCGCTCGCTTTGCTCGCTCACTTCAGCTCCCATCATCTCCTTTGAACCTAACCTATCCGTGTCGGGGTGCCCTAAGCTCCCGAGCTCGCTTCGCTCGCTCTTGGACTAATTCACTTTTTTTTTATCTCACTAATTATATTTAAGTATAAAATATATCTAATATCTCCATAACCATGGGTTACCGTGGAGTGGGGATGGTACAGTTGGGTAGCCCCCCTACACCCTTTCCTTTCCTCCCTCCCTGCCCCTTAAACGATGAACATTTTCGGAATTTTTTACACTAACCTGAGAACTTTAACCATAAAACCACAAAAATTTTCTTATTTTCAGCCTTAAGTCGTCATCGTACCAAGTTTGGTCTACCATGGATATCTCCATAACCATAAGTCTCCGAGTTGTGGGGATGGTACAGGAGGATAGCCAAACCTCCCCTCCTCCTCCCCTACCATCCCCGCGGCAAAAATCAATGGCCCATAATGGAAATTTTATCCGCACACTGTTCTTGACTTAAATTTATTTAAAATTATTTCCTACTTTTTAGGGTTCCGTACCCAAAGGATAAAAACGGGACCCTATTACTAAGACTCCACTGTCACTTTAGTTTTTACTTTTTAGTTCATACTCTAATGCTGAAGATCCTGGTTAGGATAATGGAACAAACTATTTAAATTAATGCAGTGTCATCGGTACTTGATAAGTGTGCAAAGTTTCAATTCAATCTGACGTTTTGAAGGGGGTTAAAATCACGTTCAAAGATTCCGATACATAGATACATACATACCAAGCTAATAAAAGTTTGTTAAAAATATAAAACCTTGCAATGTAATATCTCCTAACTTATTTGCACTACAACTAAAACATGAGCCAAGTAAAAGTTACTAGCGTGAGCGGTTCTGCCAGCACTTCTAGCTAAAGTTGCCCATTCAAACAAGTTGCTGAGTTTTAGCTGCTAACTTTATATCTGCACTGACTTACATGTATTCAATGTGCTGTGTGGAAGACTTAGTTTGTACTTAGTTTGTATGAAGTCGGGTTTCTATGGGTAGCACATGACGTATTTTAGTTATGGTTATGAAAACTTATTCAAGTGCCTTAGGAATATTCAGAAAACTATAACTTGCTAGCTGGATATTACTTAACATATAGGCGTTCTTGAGTTGGATTATGTATAAAATTAGTATGAAATAGTAACTCACATTTTGGGAATATCATCATTATTCGCTTAATATAAGATTCATATTCGCTTAAATGCTAATTTTACTTATCCAATTATGTAAAATTGCTCTGTGTGAATCCTGGCCTTGATTTCTTGAGGCCCGCATGTACTACAAATTAAACCCTTACTTTGGGGTGACCATAAGCTCTTAGAGGTTGTCATAGTGGTTATTTTGAGTGTGTGTAAGTGACAGATGTATATATCCGTCCCTCACGCACACTCAAAATAGCCTTACTCTAACAGCTTATGGTCACCCCCCTGGTCTCGTACTAGTACTCCCTCTCATCAGATGCTCATGCTGCACTTAAACGTGCTTGCAAGTGCATTTTTTTAAAGCCAGTAACAACTGTTTATAGCCTTGAAGGAGATGGCGGGACAAACTAGAGAGAGTTCGCCTAGACTGGAAAATAGAAGTGCAGGTTTAAAAAAGAGCAGCTTGGCAGGATAGCATTAAAGATCGTTCCTTTTCCGATATCAAAGTGCAGCTCGAAAATACAATGCGATATTCTTAATATTCCGCCGAAAGGAAACCATCTACCAAGTAAAAGAAGAAAGTAAGAAATTTATTGGACGCTTTCATTGGTGAAGATAATCTTTTCGAAAGAGTTCCATAATTTTTGGCAATACATAATTATTTAAAGAGAATTTGTCATACTCTTTCGTGGGATCAAACCCTTTGCCTTGCTGAATTCATTTACGCACTTAGGCTGCCGCACTTGAGGCATATAACCCTTATAATCAAACTGTCGAGCCCATTCCAAACCATATTGGGGTCAGAGTCTAGTCCAACCGGATTCAGCTAAATACTCTACAACCCAGTAACTGTGTAACACGATACCCCGTGACAAGTGTCAGATTTTATGACTTCTGACTTCCGTAACCAGTGGCAAAGCTCTTCAAATAACAGCTTGCCAAGTGCCAATAAATGACCTCTAATGTGACCACGGCTTCACACGTCGCAAACACTTAGCACTATGTTTACTACACGCTACCTTATTCTATTACCCGAGGTTCCAGTCATATAGCACATACTTAACCGGGTTATTCATGTGGAGTGTATAGGTCCACATAGATAATGGGGCATGTAACGGCGGGTACCTTATACATTGTAAATTCAGGAAAACATTTTAAGGGTGCCCAAATCACGCACAACGGACCGAATAAAAAATGACACCGATTTGTCATGATTATCTAACTCTGTATGGTAACAAAAAACTAAAAAATAACATAATATTTGAAAGTGAGGCGTCGAAAGTTCAATATTTCAACACTCATTTTAAAGCATCTTTGGGCACAAATAAATACCATAAGAAGAAGGAAAATTGCATAACAGCCATCATAAGGAGATAGATTAGTAGTCCAAAAATGCAAATAATTTTATTTTGAACAGTTATTCAGCAGTTTTTTCATGTTATCAATATTTGTTTATAAAATTTCGCGCGCTCGTTTCTAAATCATCATCCATTTCGCTACAAATATGCAAAAGTTTGTATTCGTACGCGCACTAACTTGATACTGATCATCACAGCCGCAGCGTCTATTCCTTTCGCACGTGTTGTCGGATGAGATAGCATACATTTTAACCCCGCCAACAAAATAGTTCGTGCTGCCGACTAGGGCACTCTTTAAGAGATTGTCTAACTGCATTGAAGAATTATTTTGGAAGTAAAAGTTAATATATGTACTGCAAATGCAGAAAGTTGCGATTTCTAGCTTACCCTTGCAGTTGGTTTAAGTAGGTATTAGAAACTGGATCGATTTCCATAAAAAAGCTTTACTTAAAAATCTATGATTGCAGTTAAGGATTGGGTAAGGATCTTCTTAGAATTTTTTCTTGTAGCTACAACATTTGAGGCATGTTTTTCTGTGCCATCTAAAATCCATCCTATACACTCCATCTAGTCTACTTACGTAAGGTAATAGGGAGTGCACTATACACCCAGCAACATGACATTAATTAGAAATTTCAGCGTCGACCCGTAAACCCCGGATTAAGCCGGCTGGTGACCCGTTATTATGTAGGTATTATCTCAGAAATATATATACCTATAATGATGTCGTGTGGCTAAGATCCCGCCTCTCGTGCTAGAGGTCGTAGGTTTAAATCCGGGCAAGGTCAATGTGATTTTACGTTTCTTATGTGCTTTCTTAGTTTAACTTGGACATCGGTAAAGGGAAACATTCAAACATCTGGACCTGCCTAACTAACTATCCGCCCGCTGCTTCGCCTGCGTGGACACGATTTTTATCCAAATTATTATCCAAATATAGCTTTCCGCCTTCTTTGTTCGCGTAGACCACAAAATTTGCTCAACTTCGCGTCGCTTTTGCTTTGAGGGCTTGTTGACATAGACTCGTGACTCTAAAAACCCACAGAAAGAAGTCTGGCACATTTAAATCAGGTAATCTTACCGGCCAGTGCAAATCCGGGTAATGCAGCCTTCATATTTTCGGTTGTGGCTCGTGCAGTAAGCGCCGTTGCACTATCCTGTTGGAACCACAGAACATATATACCCTAAGTTGGAACCACATGTTCTCCAGTTCCGATTTATTCCTTTTAAGGATAGAGAAAGAGGTTGATCATGGCTCTGTGACCTCGTCGACCACAGTAGTCGTTTGGCGGCCCAATGACGCCTCCAGCGTAAACAACACACCATGCAGTAACTTTGAGCGGAATATGGCTCTTCCTGGATACGCGGATTTTTGGTGCCGCAGAAGTGATAATTTTGCTTATTCACATACTCACAAAGCTTCCTCATGATTATTTTCGATGAAAAGTTGTCTTCCTCATGGTCGCGATTTAGAATGGCTTGACGTTCGTTGCACGCGCTTGGAGGTTACCAGCTATATTAAATTTCGAGGCAGAAATAATATTTGTCGCCAAAAATATCGCTAATATAATAGAATCTTCCGATAGGCTGTTTTGCGCCATCCTTTACAGTCTAGACATAGGTACTCCAATTAGCTTACGCTAACAAAGTCGTTATCAGGAAGTTAACACTTCTTTGTATACCACATTGGTAGTTTTACTGTCTGGTGTCAAAATGACCAGGCTGCTATTACGAGTAGTACTGACTCTGTATCAGCAACGTAGAATTGCCCGAATAAGAAGCAATCTTCCCATAAATCTGCTGCCTGCCACCTCTAGGCCCCCTCTCCCCTCTCCTTGCCCCTTAAGGCGCCGATTCCCTTGAGTAGCTGATTTTAAAATGAGAATCACGTCTAAACGGCTTGTCGTAATTTTTTGGCAAAAATATATGTTATATTTTTGCCAGAAAACAGACCCAAAATTTAGTAGTTTTTTGTACTTTTCTTATTATTCTATGACTTTAAAAAAAAAAAGCTTCAGATCAAAATGTAGATAATTAAATTGTCTTTGATATGGTGTCGATTTCATTAAAATACGCCCAGCGGTTTTGTTGTGATTGTCGTGTTTTTTCCCGTTTTAGACATAACTTTACAAATTAATTACACTATGTTATACGAATAAAACTAAAAATATGCTCAGATGAAATTATTAAAAAATGGTCTAGTATAACATATATTTTTTCCAATAAATTACGACTAGACGTTTAGACGTGATTCTCATTTTAAAATCAGCTGCTCAAGGGAATGACGGCTACAGTATAAAATCAACATGCTCTCAAAATTTCAAACTTCTATCATTAGTGGTTTCGCGTTGATATGTCAATCGCATTCGCGACATTGCCTTTTATATACAGGGTGGAATTTTGTATTGCCACCTGAAGGGAAAGTACTCTTAAAACTAGGGAGTGCATTATACACTCAGTAACATGATATTAATTAGCAATTTCAGCGGCGACCCGTAAACCGCAGGTTAAGCCGGCTGGTGACCCGTTATTGTGTATTATCACAGAAATATGTATGTGACGTTAGTTTCAAAGTTTGAATAAAGATGAAGTGAAATTTAGGCGAAGGTGGTGTTTTGCGTCAATGATGACAATGGGTGTCTTAAAAAAACTTTAATAGAGAATAAAAACGGCTGCGTTACGCCATGCGTTGGACCGACCAGATCAAGTCTGCTGTGGGCGGTCCCGTGAACGAATGTACCCGGATGACTTCTAATCGGGAAAGGTGGCGAGACACTTTGAGACGCATTACATCTGCCGCAAATACTAACAACGTAACAAAACTTCATACGACCACGACTGCTATTTCAAGAGCGTAACGACTAAGAAGAAGAAGAAGGTAGGTATCAGTATTCACTAATAGCCGAACTAACTACCCCGTCGGTTTTTGTGGTCGAATGTCGTACAAGTGTGCGTCCTGTGTTCGGTGCCTAGATTTCCCGTATTGGGCGAAAGAGTTATTGCGTTCTTCCAAAGGAAGAGATGTGGTATCCTGTAATAAACGACAGAGCAATGCGTGCCTGCGTCTACATATTATTATGTGTCACCCACAGCGGTGACTGGACGTATCCATGTAGAGCTCTGTGCCTACTGATAATTTGAGTGTTTTATTATAAACCCCAACCCCTAATTAGTGAACACCACATAATGCCTCACTAGCAGCCTGGAGTTTAGTGATGTGAATCCCCCGTGCCTCGGGAGGTACTTTAAACTGTTGGTGACTGCGCGTGATCTCACTCCGGTCATTATAAATCTAAATATTAAGGACAGTCTACTTTCTAAGAATATTTATTTCCAACAACGTTTTCCGATAGGTATCTTTAGCGGTTAAGGTACCCGCCCTAACTGCCTCATCTAAAATCCGTCCTGTATAATCCATCTAGTCCACTTACATAATGTAATAGAGAGTGCACTAGACACCCAGCAACATGACATTAATTAGCAATTTCAGCGGCGACCCGTAATTCCCGGTTCGAACCGGCTGATGACCCGTTATTGTGTATTATCACAGAAATATGTATGAGACGAGTTAGCGAGAGATAGTTTGAATACAGATGAAGTGGTACGCAAAGGTAAAGCCGGTGTGTTTGGTACTTCTTTTATTATCATTTGTCGACTTTCGAAACGAAATTTATTTTGCACTTTTTAGTATTTTGCTTTTGAAGTCGGTTTAGTTTTTCAAAAGTTTTTTTAGACAAGCATTGTCCTCATTGACACAAACTAGACCTTAGCGTACTACCTCCTGAAAAGCGCCGAGACATTTTAAGCTCGACGAGTCCCGGCAACTGCCTTGGAATTGGATTCCACAACGATATTTTTAATCGACTGCCCAAAAATGAGGAGGTTCTATGTTCGACATTATGTATGTTTTTAACTTATGTATTTTCACCGATATCTCCGTCAATTGTGTACCGATTTAAAAAAATATTTTTTTTAAAGAGTATGTTCCGAAATTGGTCCCATTTTAATTTGATGAAGATATGATAAAGAACTTCGCAGTTATAAGACGGAATTCTTCAATAAATAACGGCAAATCTCTCGGGATTGCTGCAATCGCATGTCTGTTTATTGTTTATACCATTTTATAACATCACGCCATTACGCTCTTAAGGGGTACGCAGATCTTTTATTTCACCGGTTATGTTCATGATATTCGGGTAATCTATTCTGGCGTTATAGGTACCTTCCTAAACAACTTGCCTATTAGGTAAGTGCAACTAAAAAGTGAAAAATAAAAAAACTTTTTTCAAAAAAATACTACCGACATCCAAATAAAAAAGCTACAAAGTGAAAAATAAGTATAACTTTATTTTTGGAAGTCGGTGTCCATAATGCAATAAATTGGTACCTATGGAAGACACCGACTTCCAAAAATAAAGTTGTTTTTTTTTTAATTTTAAATTTAATTTTAAAATTTTTCACTTTGTAGTTTTTTTATTTGGAAGTCAGTAGTATTTTTTTGTAAAAGTTTTTTTTTATTTGGTAGCAAAACTGTCCTATATAACTTCTGGGGAAAAGGCCAAGGGCAAAGGCAACTTTGTTATTCAGAAATAAAAAAGAAGATGGGTAAGAAAGAACAAACATAATTTCTACTTCCAAATCAAACAGTGATCTGTCAAATCACGCCAATTTACATACACGGGCATATGATTTTTTAAAGATCGAAGCGCAGGATAATTACGCTAAATTACGGCTAAATATGAACTGATGATCTGTAACAAAAATAATCCAACGTATCCCGACAAGAACTACTATTACGTCATATTTCTGATATCTTGACATTTACATTTTAGACTTTATAGATGGTGATAGAAGACGAATGATAGAAGTTCGCCATACTGAATGAGGGTTTCTGTTTTTGTGCCACCAGTAGGTTAATTTTCAAAGATTAGGCAAAGTTTTGCCATGTATTATGTAAGGTATCAATCAGAGAAAGGTTTATGCAAAAATCAACTTCATCGTATAAAAAAACCGTTCTGTACAATTTTTCCCGCGTAAACTCGGCAAAATGTACATAATGGCTGTTTTTTTAAATTACATGTTTAGGAAAAAACAGTCTTCCTGTATGCGTACTTTTGTGCAAACCCGTTTTTTTTTTAAAAAAAGGTGTATACAAATTTCTGAAACATAAAATTCTATTAGAGCAGTGATGGTTAGTAATACTCGTACCTATCTTAATCTGCCATATTTGGTAAATATACACAACGTAAAAAAGTAGTAAATAAACTCGCGCTTTAAGCGCGAGTTTATTTACTATTTACTACTACGACAACACTACACCAGCGCCCCTAGCGGAAAATTCAAACGCGATATCCCTTATTGAGGACAAAATCGGACAAGTTGCAGAATATTACCTAACTATATTTAGTACTAGCTGTCCCACGCGGCTTTGCTCCCGTCAATTGGATACCTACCCATCTACTCTACATTGGTACATGATTGGTGCGTAACTTTAACCGTTTACGCTGTGCACGCAACGGAAGCTCCCAAAAAGAATAAATTTTCCCCGTTTTTAGATCATTTTTAGGGTTCCGTACCCAAAGGGTAAAAACGGGACCCTATTACTAAAACTCTGCGGTCCGTCTGTCTGTCTGTCACCAGGCTGTATCTCACGAACCGTAATAGCTAGGCAGTTGAAATTTTTACAGATGATGTATTTCTGTTGCCGCTATAACAACAATTACTAAAAACATAATACAATAAATATTTAAGTGGAGCTCCCATACAACAAACTTGTTTTTTTTTTGCCGTTTTTTGCAATAATGGTACGGAACCCTTCGTGCGCAAGTCCGACTCGCACTTGGCTGGTTTTTTCATTGATGCTCCGCTCCTCTTGGTCGTAGCGTGATGTTATATAGCCTATAACCTTCCTCGATACATGGACTATCCTACGCAAAAAAAATTTTTTAATTACAACCAGTAGTTCCTGAGATTAGCGCGTTCAAACAAACAAACTCTTCAGCTTTATAATATTACTCGTCGTATAGTTTTATCGTGAAGCTTCTAGTCGGAACATGCCTTTGCAGTTAATATAGCTTAAGTTACCTATTTTTTTACGGATCAATATGCGAGGTACAAATACCTAAATATTAGAGTTAGAGGAGCCATGTAACATACACACCATAGCCCTACCGCACCATACCATAGGTAGCCTTTTCCCCATGTTGTAGATAGAAACTACATACAGAACGTCACCTCTAGATACTCTTCCTCCTTTTGCTTCCTTTTCGTATTTCTGATTCTGAAATAAATTTATTCATTTTTTTTTTTTTTTTAAACAAGCCTTTTTTCGTATGCTTCTCAGCAAACTCTTTCAATTGAGACCCATATCATGTCAGTACACAAAAAATAACTAGTCCACCATCTTGGGTATCCCACAAATTGGATTTAGAATAACGTCGCTTAGCTAAACATGCATTGTCATCCAAACTAAACGTGTATGCAAAATTTCATTTTAATCGGTGGAGGTTAACTGCTTTAAAATTCAGTTGCAAGAGTTGGCCCGAACATACATACATACATTGCTAGTTAAAATAGCTTTTCTTTTATTTCTACTACCTATGCTTCTCTTCAAGACCATTACGAGAACCTATTCTAGAACCGCTAAAATGAAATTAGGAAAAAAATACCTGAAAAGAACATTTCTTAAGAAAACAAAAGAAAACATTTGCTTAGATACACTGCTTGTGTCGAAATCCGTCGCTCAAAAGTCCTAAATGCCAGGCAAATGTCAACAGTGTCATTAGTTTCTTCTTTTGTTTACCCCTCTGTCCACCCCCACAGAGCACAGAACGCGCAACGCGATTCCAAAAAAGATTATATTTGGCTTATCACTATCAGTTACGAGTATAATATCAAAAACATATTTTTTGCCTTATCAAAGCAATAAAAAATAGATGATTTGCATAAAAGTTCACGAGTTAAATTGTGACGTCACATCACATCACATCACATCATCAGCCTATTAATGTTCCCACTGCTGGGACACAGGCCTCCTCTCTGTGAGAGGGAATGGGCCGAAATCCACCACGCGGGCCCAGTGCGGGTTGGTGGATGTCACATGTCTTCGAATTTTTGGTTCTAGGACATGCCGGTTTCCTCACGATGTTTTCCTTCACCGTTTTGAGAGCAGTGGTGAAGAAGTAATTTACACAAAGTAAAGCGCCTGCCTGGGCTCGAACCCACGACCTACAACTTGTAAGTCGCGGCCGACACCACTGGGCCACCACTGCTCTCGAAATTGTGACGTCACTTCTAGATAAAGTGTTCTGTTCCAAGCACAAGTTACGGCTGTCATATCCATAGCTAGAAATTGTCATGTGCCGTAAATATATATGAGTAAACGGTGAGGCGGTGACATTTACTGACATGCTCGCTTCGTTTGACAATGCCGTCTCTAGCAGTGGCCGCTCAAGCGCCTCAGTACACTGTGGTCCACCCTCTGTCTGATCCCCAGATGGACAGGACATTACCCTGTCTTGGTACGTTGCACTCTATATGCGTGGCATTTGTATTGCGCACAAGTAGGTAACTACTTGGACTGATAGGTATCATTTGTCACAATCATAACCAGAGAGAACAATCCCTTTGTCTATCTCACACTTTTCTGACTGTACTCACTTGATAGACAGACAGGAATCCAGTTCTCTATGTCTAGGTCACAGCTATAGCTAGTAATTGTCACGGGCCCTCTATTTCTAAATGTAAATATAAATAAATGAACTTATTATTATTTATAAGCGTAAAAAAGTGCGACGGTGACACTGACTGACACGCTTGGTTTGACTGACAATGCAGTCTCTTGCAGTGCCCGCTGAGGCTTTTCGGTGCTCTGTGGTCCACCCTCTGTCTGAGCCCCAGGTGGACAGGACATTACCCTGTCTTGGTACGTTGCACTCTTGGAATGACTGCCTTTACACCCTGCCGTATATAGGTAGACTGGAAACGTGTAGACGTTCTAAATCTTATCATTGTGGGTTTTACTGTGGGGAGAGACGGGATTATTGGGTCTGTGAATTTTAGCTTCTTGGTTTGAATTGTAGAATTTCATACATACATAAACTTACGCCTTTTCCCACGGGGTAGGCAGAAACTACAGAATGCCACCCGTTACTATCCCTACAATTTCAATTTACTTCGTTTTCTACTTTCTAGACGACATTGTAGACTTTCATTGTCATTCTTATAGACAATGTTGTTTAGAACACTGTTCAAAAGCTAGACTTTCTTATGTGACTTTTGAGTTTGTTTCCGTGTTACCAGAGTAGTCGAATAGAAAACAAAAACCTCATCCAATTTTAATATTATTTAATATATTATTAAAGTGTTTGTCCAAATCAATTTATCTACTTACAGGAAGAAAAATGAATATTTTATAGTAATTAATTATTTTCCGCAAAACAAATTAATCTGCATTAATGGTTAACTGCTTATTTGCATAAATCATCCCATATTTCAAAAACAAAATAAGTAATAACTTTGACGTAAATTAAATAAACGATTCCCGGGTCAAAAGTGTTCAATACATATTTCTAAGTACCTATTTACGAAATGACTTTTGCCCGCACATGAAACGCATTAGCTAAGTATTCAATTCATTATAATATTGTAATGTATAATGATAATGAACCTTACATTACTTAGTACACATTACAATATTATTTGCATAATTGCACTTCAGAGCCGTGGTGGCCCAGTGGTATTGGCCGCGACTTACAAGTTGTGGATCGTGGGTTCGAACCTGCCTGGGTTACTTTGGCGCTTTACTTTGTGTAAATTATTTCATCACCACTGCTCTCAAAACGGTGAAGGATACTGGCATGCCGTAGAACCAAACATTCGAAGACATGTGACATCCACTAACTCGTACTGGGCCTGCGAGGTGGATTACGGCCCATTCCCTCGCACAGAGAGGAGGCCTGTGTCCCAGCAGTGGGAACAATTAATAGGCGGATGATGTGATGTGAATTGCACTTGTTTATCATTAATTTCCAGCGCGTTAGAAGGTCTCCCACTAGATGGGCCGATGATCTGAGGGTTGACCAACAGCTCTTCTTCTTCTTAGTCGTTACGCTCTTGACAGAGTGATCGTGGTCGTCATGAAGTATTGATAGTATATGGGGCAGATGTAATGCGTCTCACAATGTCTCGCCACCTTTCCCGATTAGACGTCATCCGGGTACATTCGTGCACGGGACCGCCTTCCACTCTTCCTTGGACGATTAACCGCTCTATGGACTGACTGTCTCGCCTTGAAATGTGTCCGAAGAAAGTGAGTATTCGGGACTGTACTATCGCGGACAGACGCTGCTGATGTGGAGTTCTTGGAGCATCGAGACATTTGTGCAGAACTCGGTCCACGACAATCCGAGCATTCTTCTCCAGCACCACGTCTCCAGAGCGTCTATCTTTTTCTTTCCACCTCCCGCAACGTCCACGTTTCTGCAGCATACAGAAAAATCTATGGGTAAAATTAAAGTGCGCACGAGCCTACTGGTCTTCGTGACATAAGTTCTTAGAGTAAGGTTATTTTGAGTGTGTGTAAGGGAGAGAGGTATATGACTTGTATACATCTGTCCCTTACTCACACTCAAAATAACCTTACTCTAAGAGCTTATGGTCACCGTGATCTTATATTAGCTGTGACCTGGTTGTGGGCATCTGCTAGATGTGAGACGTACAGAATCAGTCAATATGGCGACACTTCCGTGAAGGCTGTGTTCATCAGTGGACGTAGTTTGACTGAAATAATGATGGCAAATGATAATCATTAACTTAATAATATTACGTAGTTACTTACTAAATAAATACTAACGAAACATTGCCCACTGTCCTACAAAATACCCATAATCTTTCGCAAAGTGTTCCATGTTTGCCTCACTACCTCTGCTCGAGTTGTTGCTCAATTTGGCAAGCACGAGCATTGAGCAGTCATCTAGAATACATAAACATCTGAACTAAAAGTAGCCCCAAACAAAACAAATTTGCGCAATTTGTGCCATTGTCCTTTTGTCGTTCTGTTTTCATTATGAAGCAGAAGTTTTGAATCAATTTGCAATTAAAAACCTTTGTGTTATTTATACCTTTATGTGCCATTATATTATTACTAAGTTGTAGTTAGAAACACCATCATTTTGGTGAAGAGAAGAAGAAGAATTTAACACGACTCCCAAGCGACTGATACTTAGACGCCACTTGCGGGATTCGTCCAGCAGTGGACGTCTTTCGGTTTTAATGATGTTAATGATGATAGGAACATACAATCCAACTATACATATTTACAAAACATATTTTACATAGTTGATTGCACCTTCATAACGCTTTGTTCTGTGTGAATATGTCACTGAAAGTTGTTTAGATCTCATGTCATGCATATGCATATTACACAGAATTTGAATAATAAATTGGATCTGATAAAATTAGGTTTAGGAACTAAATTTATCATAGAGACTCACGCTAATGCATTTATATATAAATATTATATAAAAAAATATCAAGGTTTCATTTTCAAAGCTATATGCTAGAACGGTTTTTGGTGACATCAGAATTTACTCAAACGTTCATACTTCCATTTAACGACAAATAAACTAAGTATTTACGAGCATATCCGTATTACAAACATTGTCGTCAGTTCATGAAAAGAGCAAATAGTAAAATTGTGACCAAACTGTCAGTTATTGTGTCATAACGTGGTCATAACTATGTACGTCCGAGATCAGGTCAATATTGATCCGTTCTATTATAGTTACACGGATGGAGGAAATGGAATATTCACGTAGTTAAACTTTGCAGTAGAATGAAAATGATACTTAATGAATTTAGATAATATCATTTAGCGTGAGAGTCTCTATGATAAAATGAGTTCCACAATCTATTTTTAACAGATCTAATTTATTATATAATTATTAGTCTATTGTTTTAGAAATTATTTATACGTTTTATTAGTTAGGTAGTTTATTAAAATCCTAATTTAATCATTGTTAATTTTTTTTTGTACGCCTACCACTGTTGTGTCTTTTTAAACCCACATGTTGACTGTCAGAGAATGCCTTGCTGAATTTAGTCCGCCTATGTATCACTGTTGTACATGAAGTTTATTAAATAATATAAAGGTAAATATGTTAGTTTATAAGTTTGTAAAATCGACCAACTTATTCGATTGGTAAAACTCTTTCACAGATAAAAAGTTTATTAACCCAGAAATTGCATATACTAGAATTATATTATCTGTGGTATAGGCTACAGTAGCAAAGCCGCGGAAAAAAGCTGGTGTACCTACGTATAATTTTCCTTTTTTAAATGTTTGTAGGAGAACTCTTTCACTAATTGAAAGATGACCATGTTAAAATCGAAACACTCTGCATTTTATAATAATTTTGAGTACTTAACCAGCCCTTTAGCGATGAGATTGAACAACTTTAATTTTTTTCTCTGTTCCGCTGTATTAAAAATGTACTTACAGCAAACTTTCCGTGACTTATCTACATAATGCCTAATAATGGTACAAAAAAAACAATAGTAACAACAACAAACAACTCAATCAAAATAGTTTAACCGCAATAAGAAATATAATAGTTTTAAATCTTGTTGTTGGCGGGCGAGCATTTCCCTCGAGTTTTCCAATCAGTTTCAATTTGTAACTGCGAGAGGCAGAATGGAGCGATACGTTTGCCTACTCTTCGTTAGTATTGACTGAGCGGGCGTGAGGAAAACCCGTCGTTCCCGCCATCGCTCGCGTTCCCGCGCTTTCCGTGATAAATAAACCGCGTGAAATTATTTCGTTATTTAATTTTCTCTTGAAGAAAGCTGGTTTTGTTTTGCATTTTAGTGTTGTGATTCCGAGTTTTTGATTAATAAGAGTGAGTATTTATTTATTGATTTTTAAATTAGAAACATGTTTTTTCACGCGGCTTCGTTTCGTCTGTCCCGTAGGAAACGTGCATTTTTTCTGGATAGAAATTACCTAGTTTATGGCACTCAACGTTAAGTGTTTAGTGAGGCTTTCTCTCAGCGAATAATCTTTTCCTATGGGATCAGTACTACCAAGGATTAGCTCTGTTTAACTAACAATTTTATTTATTTATAGTTTAAATAGGTAAATAAAATTGTTTGGTTACCAACCATTTAATATGTGGGACCACTTTAATTTCTTCGTTGTTAACAGGGACCAGAAGTCCAGAAAATGTATAACTGTTTTAATATAAATACTTATAAACAAAACAAAAAATATTTCCATAAAATCAAAACCTGTGGCATGTCTGTACTAAACCTTAAAATAAAAACCGGCCAAGTGCGAGTCGGACTCGCGTACGAAGGGTTCCGGACCATTATCGCAATAAACGGCAAACAAATCACGTGTGAGCCCCCCTTAAATAATAATTTTATTCGGTTTTTAGTATTTGTTGTTATAGCAGCAACAGAAATACATCATCTATGAAAATATCAACTGTCTAGCTATCACGGTTCATGAGATACCTGTTGACAGACAGACAGACAGACAGACGGACCGCGGAGTCTTAGTAATAGGGTCCCGTTTTTACCCTTTGGGTACGGAACCCTAAAAAGAAACGATCATGAACCTAGAAAATTCATCATTTCTTACAGAAACTTAAAAAATAAAAACGAAAAAAAAGTTTGCTATTTTAATCCTTTCGCGAACCATATTTTAGCTCTTGCGGACCACGGGTTGGAAACCAATGATTTAAACGAAGGAACTATGATGGACTTGCATTCTTCACCAGTCAACCAAGGCTGGTGAAGAGATCTCATTTTATCTGTTTATAATATTATATTTGTTTAGAAGTTTAGATTGGATAAGTGTTGTCTATGTAAAAAAAAAAGTATTATTAAAAGGCAAAAATGGTCAAAATAATAATATATATTCTCATAAATGTTAGTTAAATTAAATTTTATTTTATAAACCAATTTTGTCACCTCGACTCAGCGACGGGCAAATGCATAAATTGATTGCTCCGATATGCCACGACCCGGCAAAATCCACCGAACTATTCGATTTCCTAATTGGCGCAACAAAATTTAACCAGTTTGCAGCTAAAACCAAATGTCGGATACCTACGCGGTATTTGGCTTAGCATTCTCCACCTGAGCACCCCGTGGTCCAAATACCGCACGTTTGTGGTCAGATCATATAAATCAATCAGATTTGGTGCTTCCGAAATCCAGTTAGGAAGTACTAGGGACCTAGGAACGGCCAAAGGCAAGGTTTATTTTAATTCGTAATAGGTTCGCGCTTGACCACTATCTCACCTGATGGTAAGCGATGGATGTGGTCGACGATGGGGCACGCTTGCCTAGAAGAAACCTATTCACTCTTGACTTAAAGACTCCCAGGTTGTTGCTATCGGGAAATACAGACTCCGGCAGGGAATTCCACTCTTTTGCTGTGCGCATAATAAAAGTATTCACAAAACGTTTGGTAGCTCTGATTTAAGATGAATGTCCTAAGCGGTTATTGCTTCATTGTCTTATGTTTGATGTGTGTAACTGTAATAATAATAAGTTGTTTGAAAGAGAATAGGTAAAAAACCGGCCAAGTGCGAGTCGGACTCGCGCACGAAGGGTTCCGTACCATTTTCGTAAAAAACGGCAATTAAATTAAGTTTGTTGTATGGAAGCCCCCCTTAAATATTTATTTTATTTTGTTTTTAGTATTTGTTGTTGTAGCGGCAACAGATATACATCATCTGTGAAAATTTCAACTGTTTAGCTATCACGGTTCATGAGATACAGCCTGGTGACAGACAGACAGACAGACAGACGGACCGCGGAGTCTCAGTAATAGGGTCCCGTTTTTACCCTTTGGGTACCTACGGAACCCTAAAAAAGAAAATAATTGGAAGCAGAAGGATGTTTGCTTTGGTTCATCCAGCCATTTTTCGACTAAGCGCGAAGTTTTGGTGTGAATAATAACAATAATAACCTAACTTTAAATCTAAATATTAATATGAAATGACCAACTTTGTCATGATTAATAACCCTGATGTAAATACTGCTATTAATTAAAGTTTTAACTACTTATTTAAATGAATGATGATGACATTGGCCACGTCTAAGTCTGGCTAATCGGTATTTACCTATTACATAGTTTTTAGGGTTCCGTAGCCAAATGGCAAAAAACGGAACCCTATGGATTCGTGATGTCTGTCTGTCTGTCTGTCTGTCCGTCCGTATGTCAGAGCCAGAACTATGCTGTTGAAACTTGGTAAGTAGATGTATTTTGTGAACCGCATTAAGATTTTCACACAAAAATAGAAAAATAACAATAAATTTTGGGGGTTCCCCATACTTAGAACTGAAATTCAATTATTTTTTTCATCAAGCCCATACGTGTGAGGTATCAATGGATATGTATGGTCTTCAAAAATGATATAGAGGTCTCTAATATTTTTTTTTTCCTAAACTGAATAGTTTGCGCGAGAGACACTTCCAAAGTGGTAAAATCAGTGTCCCTCTCCCGTAACTTCTAAAATAAGAGAATGATATAACTAAAAAATTATATGATGTACATTACCATGTAAACTTCCACCGTAAATTGGTTTGAACGAGATTTAGTAAGATTTTTTTTTAATAAGTTATAAATCGTAAACCGCAATTTACCAAGTACGGAACCCTTCGTGCGCGAGTCCGCTCGCACTTGGCCGTTTTTTTTATAAATGATTGAACAAACTAAAATGGAAAACAAAAAAAATGCAGGTGATAAATGTTTAAGTTCGTGACATTTGCTAAATTTATCTAATTACCTAAATCTAAATGGCGATTGCACTAGCTTAAAAAGGTTAAAATGACCACAGAATACATAATATGAAATGAATTAGTTTAAGCTTTTGTAAACATAATGACGGTAATTCGTTTTATTGATGATGGTTTGTTACTATTTTAAGGACAAGTCCCAGACAAATAGTGACAATGATAGCGACTGTACGTGTAAAATTCAAAAATGTATCGGACATCATCATCATATCAGTCTATTAATGTTCCCACTGCTGGGACAAAGGCCTCCTCTCTGTGAGAGAGGGCAGCGACTTCACATGTCTTCGAATATTGGTTCTAAGATATGCCGGTTTCCTCACGATGTTTCCTTCACCGTTTTTACGCATTACCGTAATGTCACATGGTCAATTTCACATATTATTATTTGTCAATCTGTCTAGGGAAATCTTTGTCCCTTTAAATATTAATTAAAACTTAATCATAATTAAGTTCGACATTAACTAAATAGGTACCTAATCGACTACCTAAATAATGTCAATGTTTGCATGTGAATATTTATTTATTTTCAAATAAATTAAATACTCAGTTGAAGTATTATAGGTCTACCAGAATCTCATGGCATTTTTTATTTTTTTTTAATTGTGATTTTCATATGGCAATGTGAATTGTCACCTGTCAAATCAAAGTACTTGATGTGTCAACCGCTGCTGAATTTTTTTGATATTATCTTGAAAATTTGTTATTTTTGTGAAAATGTCGAAAAACCCACTTTGATCTCAAGCGAGACATATTGTTTTCAATGTGTATCATAAAATAAGGGAGGAAGAAGGCGTAAATCAAACTTAATCTTTGATTTTAAAGTGCGTCGTAGAGTGGACCGGTAAGTTGGACTGACTCGTTTAGATACTTTTAGTTTATTTTATATTTTTCTTACTTAATCTTTTTTTTTTTTCATTACTAAAAATGAAGAAATGGCAACAGTAATGTAACTGTTACTAATTCTTCGACAAGATATTGATTTTAACGGAGATGGAGAATCTTTGACGTAAGAAAAATATTAAGTAATAATCTGCGCCCTGCAGTGGGACGTGTATATAGACGGGCGTTTTTGGCGGGCTTTTGTCGAGTGAAGTACAGTGGCTGTTAATTTTATTTGCAAATTGATTCCTAGTGGATATTGTGATATTATTTATGGGTGTAGTTTTGTGATTCACCTGTCTACGCAACTGGACATTTTGTAAAATCATTGACAGAAGCGATCTCGGGATAGTGGAGCGGAGTATTTTATTGTAGTATTGACTGCCTCTGCAAAGCTTACTGGAAAGACTGACTCGATACAATTTGCTGCTAAATACTCCAAAAAACATTAGAATCTGTTACATCCGCATTCTAATGCATACTAAAGAATAAATATAAGATCCAAAACTCTTTCCAAAGATGTGGCTAACAACCAGCCTAGGTCCTAGCAACCAGGCCATAAAAATTACATAAAATAGTATATTATGCAACTAGTGAATAAAAGACGGATTTAAAGCGAGGGCCATAGATGAATCACGAGCAAGTGAAGGATTCTAACGACTGAATCACGACCGTAGGGAGTGATTCATGATGATTGAATCACGAGCATAGCGAGTGATTCAAGTGTTAGAATCATGAGCGACGCGAGTGATTCATGGCCCTCGATATAAATCCGTTTTATTCAAGAGTTGCATACTATATTTTATACCATGACTTCGAGAAAAATAAAGATCTAAGCGAAAAGCACAAGGGATATTACGAGTAATAAATAAATAGTTTATTTCCTTCAAAATTTACAAAAAATGTGAAATTCTGACTCCTGAGCTAGGTAACAGCACCTGTGTTTCAGGCTAGTGACCACCTCTGTTACGTTACATAATTATAATTAATTAAACACCATTGCAATTAATATTAGAATTACAATCCAAATAAGTATTCAATAAATATCCTAGTCAAAAATCAAAATCATTATTAAAATGGTAAAATAAAAAAAAAACTCAAAATTAAAATCTAAGCAGGAGTTTGAAAGTCGAATATTCTCTGCACAAGAAGTTTGTATCGAGTATTTTTTGCGCAAGGAGGCTACATAGCATTGAGATGGACGTCTAATACATTGGTGTGTTCCAAATTCAAACACCAAAACAGTGATTAAAAGTGCTTTTTATTCACTGTTTTCAGTGAATAAAATAAGCTTTTTAGAGGGGGAATGGTATAAAAGTATATATAGACTGATGATGATGAATGACTTTAAGTAACATGATACATTTTATATTTTTTACAGACTTTATACATAAAGAGATTGGTTTTGAATATGTTAAATGCCAATGAAAAAGAACCATTTTGATGGAGAGAGATGACATAAAACTGCAAAGATACAAGTTTTTGAAATGCCAGTGGAGTTCATGGAATCGTATTCTAGTTTTCTAGTTCTGAATGAGGTTTTAAGTTATTAGTATGATTTAAATGCTAAATAATAAATTAGTACATAAATTAATATTCAATTGATTTATTTTTCCTATGTTAAGAACACGATGTATAACAACATTATTCATACACATACCTATAATACTCACAGTGGATCTTTGTGTCTCTGAATTGGTTGCAAGACCCCGCGCAGTAGCTATTTTTGTGTCAATGTTGAAGGTGAAGATAGCATTGTATAACTGTCTCTTTCACTCGCTTATGTATGTTGCATCATCCTATCTCGCTTACTCTATGCAGTATACTCGATGACAAACTAGTTCTTACGCATTAATTGGCAGGGCCTACTTCAGAGACACAAAGATCCGCTGTGACTACTATAAAATAGGTACCTCATGTTCATTATTACTAAATACATAAATAAAAATTAAACAGTATCAAGATCGTTGAATCCAATTTCCCCAGTATTGCACACAACAAATTTTTATTTCCACATTTGCCATGAGATTCTGGTAGACCTATAGTAGCTCTAAGTAAATCCAGTTTACCTGAGAGTGAAAGTATTACCTGGTTACAATTTTGCTTTCTCCACTCATGCTTACAATTTAGCTAACGTTTAATAAAATAATAGTTTAAAAATACTAAAAAAAAACACGCTTAAATAGAAAAAACAAATTAAAAATAATTTTCAGTAAATTTAAATTATGAAAAGTGTGATGAACAAAAAATGTATTTTACTGTAAAAAACAAATTATTATAAAAACAAAAAACCCGACAGCTAAAAATTAATTAACTGAAAATAGAAAAAAAAAAGTACTAAGTAATGTATACATTAAATATTATGAGGTGCTGCAGGCCCGACAAACAAAAAGATTTATTCTTCGTTCGGCCTGAAGTTTTGTCCCACATTCCAAAAAAATCTTAGAACAAAAATTATAGAAAAACCGACCAAACTTCGTTTGTCACCGCCTGTAGCATCTCATTATATTTAATGTGTATATTATGTCTAGTACCTGTTTTTTTCTATTCCGTCAATGAATTTTTAACCGACTTTCAAAAAAAGGAGGAGGTTCTATGTTCGACTTTATGTTTGTGTTTTTTTTTTTTTTTTCAATTGTGGACCGATTTTGAAAATTCTTTTTTTATTTGAAAGAGTATGTTTCGAAATTGGTCCCATTTTAATTTGGTGAAGGTCTGATGAAGAACTTAGGAGATACACAACAGAACTCTTCAATAAATAACGGCAAAGCTCTCGGGATTGCTGCAATCGCATGTCTGTTTGTTGTTTATACCATTTCATAACATAACATCACGCCAGTACGCTCTAAAGGGGTACACAGATCTCTCATTTCACCGGTTATGTTTCATATTATTCGGTTTATCTATTCTGGAGTTATAGGGACCTTAATAAACAACTTGCTATTAGGTAGGTAAAACTAAAAAGGGAAAAATAAAAAAACTTTTTTGCAAAAAATTACTACCGACTTCCAAATGAAAAACTACAAAGTGATAAATAACTTAACTTTTGGAAGTCGGTGTCCATATCGAAAAAAAAATGGTACCTACGAAAGACACCGACTTCCAAAAGTTAAGTTATTTATCACTTTGTAGTTTTTCATTTCGAAGTCGGTAGTATTTTTTTGCAAAAAAGTTTTTTTTTAGATATGTACAGGTGGCCAAGTATATTGCGTTCGCGTTAGACTAGATATCGCCAACAATTTGTTTTCTAAGAATAGAAAAAAAAATACCTTTAGCATCGTATTAGATGATACGACTGACATTCTCATTGGTATTCTCGTATTATTTTATAATTACTGTAACACTTATATGTCAAGGATATCCAGTATCCTGTTTTACTTCAAATTATAATTTTACACATCAAGAAAATAATATTTTAAAACTAGATGGGGTTGCTATTTACTATCTGACTACTTTGAGAAGAAACATGAACTCAGTCCAACATTTATTGCAAGCTTTTATTTAACTTGCAATGTATATATGTATGTACGTGTGTTCGGGTCAAATCTTGCAACTGAATTTTAAAGCCTCCCATCCTACACCGATTAAGATTAAATTTTTCATACACGTTTAGTTTGGACGCCAATGCATGTTTAGCTAAGTGACGTCATTCTAAATCCAATATGGCGGACGGCCCCAGATGGCAGACTAGTTATTTTTTGTGCACTGCCATGATATAGGTATCAAATGAAATGGTTTGCTAATAAGAAAAAAGCTTGTTTTAAAAAAAATGGATAATTTTTACTAGCTTTCATTTAACTTGCAATGTATGTGTATGTAAGTGTGTTCGGGTCAAATCTTGCAACTGAATTTTAAAGCAGTTATCCTCCACCGATTAAGATTAAATATTGCATACACGTTTAGTTTGGATGACAATGCATGTTTAGCTAAGTGACGTCATTCTAAATCCAATATGGCGGACTAGTTATTTTTTGTGCACTCACATGATATATGAGTATCAAATGAAAGGGTTTGCTGAGAACAATACGAAAACAGCTTGTATTAAAAAAAGTTTTCTTTATGGATAATTTAATTCGTTTATCCTCGCACTGGAACGCCTTGCAGATTACACCAATAGAGCACACACTTATAATTAACTATCTATAGTCCAAGTTTCCTCACGATGTTTTCCTTCACCATTCACAATGTCACTGGCAGAATAGTTGAAACCTGCTCATTTGGAATTAAAAAATGAAGTCTCTCTCAGACATTACCTTGGTATGATCGATAATTTGAGGACTATACAATAAGTTTCTAAGATGGTCTTCTGAAGAAAGAACTACACAGATTTGATTGGACCTGTCCATTCAGTTTTCCTTACTGTGGCTAATATATGAATTTGTTCAACTTACGTCTTCTGTAGCCCATCTTTTCTTTGTGCTGTTTGTCATACATGCCAGGATAGTCCTTCATGTCGTCACGTTTCTCGTCTTCACTGTCTGCTGCGTCCTCTGACGTCCACAGGTCGAAGTTTATCTGTCAATTTGTAAAAAAAAAGTTTTTTAGCTTTGTTTTTAAGATTGTCTTGTCTGGTTTAAATTATATGTGTTTGAAACAAATCAACTTAAATATTTATTTTTATTTCTTTATAATTATTTCTTTATTTTAATTTTTAATTTTAATTATTAATTTTAATTTTGTGTTATTGTGATTTGTTGCAATTTTTAATATGAGTGACATGCCTGAGAATAAACGATTTTTATATATTTTTTTATTTCTATGCCTTGTTATTTATTTGTTACTTGTAGACGGCTATATCCAAAATGCTCAAACTAAGAATGCACCGAATGAAAAATAACACCATGTTACATTAAAAAAAATGTTCCATTGTTATATTATGAATATGTTAAGTTCAAGGGCAACCACTATAATAATAAAAAGTTAATTAACGAAATCTAAAATCCCGACTGCTTAAAAAGCGAACAGAACAGACGTAAACAAGAAGAAAATCATGCTGTGCAGTCGGAGGATACATCTGCTTTTGGTCAGCCAGCTCGCGAATATGTATCCTCCGACTACACATCATGATTTTCTTCTTGTGTACGTCTTTTCAGTTCGCTTTTTAAGCAGTCGGGTTTTTTGATTTTTTAAATTAACTTTTTTATTTACAACTTTTTAGTTTTTTTTTTTAGAATTGGGTACATTTAAACATATAAGTGTTATATATTTTTGAAATCACCTCTTAACCCTTTTATTTTGATACCCCACTAGGGCATGCAATTCGAGTGTTCGAGTATTCGTTTAATTCGAGTTTCGCCCTCTTTTTAATATTCGAATATCACAAGCATATGTTATTGGTTTTCGAGTTTTTCGAATATTAATATAATTTTTAAGTAACCATAAAATTTATGATAGATAAGTTTAGTGAACAGAGAGATACCATTAGTGGCCAACTTATTGATGAGCTGTCTAGACGAATACAAGAACGACGTAATGCAAATTTAGTGAGCACTTTGAAATACATACATATCCCGAATAAGTTCTACCGAAACTACATCTCTTGCTTTCCTATACTCCATTTGAAATAACATTAGACATTTTTACAACTCTTTTTACAGTCCGTTCAACCGATTTTGAGTTCTATCCCGTAAACATCAGGATGACATAAAAAGCATAAACATGTTACCAAAACCAACTGTTTACTACAGCTACCATTTGTCGTATCACCAACGCAATAGAAGTCAAAATCGGTTGAACGGGCTGTAAAATGGGCTTATTTAAATGTCTAGTGTTATCGCAAACAGAGTTTAAATTCATCAAATCAGGCCGTTCTTGAGACAATTTTAAATTAACAAGACCGTCTTTAGTGAAGATGTCGACAATGCTAACGTGAGTGATGAGGAAGATAACATTACGTTGATAAACTTAAGGCAAAATCAACAAAACCTGGCCGAAATCGAACTTTATAAGAGCATTAAAGAACAGTTGCAACAAAAAGTTCTTGAGATTTTAAGTAATACTGCTGTCACATCGACACGAAACTTAATACAAAATGGAGACTTTGAGACTACATTGAAGGTGGAGATGGCACAATTCGATAGAGGTGGATCCAGAGCAATTCACTTGTCGCAAGCGTACCATTTTCTTTTACATGTACCACCGACGAGCGTGGAATCTGAACGCGTATTTTCAGCCAATCGATTTTTTTGTGTCCATTTAGGATGTTCTTTTCTTAATAATAATTATAATATAAATTCTTAATGACGACACCTTGGACGCATTGAGTTTCTTGAGATTTTACTATTTAAATTTAAAAATTAAAATTGTATGCTTAATTTTATTATCAAGATCTTTGTCTCTATTTCATCCTTGCTGTGGTTATACTAGTAAATTTGAATTTAAATGCGTCATCGCATTGTTTCGATCTCATATCTTTATTTCAGTGGCAACTATTCAATGTCAGGCAGTAATAAATAAATGTTGTGATATTTTAATGGTAGTAGTGATTCCTTACGATTTTGTCAAGATTGTTATCAAATAAATAACAAATTTTTACATAATTTTCAGTTAAATGATTAAGAAGAGATTGTTGATTTTGTGAGAAGAGTATTTTTTGAATCATTATAAGATGTAGACTGTGTTTTTCTGTTTCATATTCCTAATAAAGTTATCTAAAAAACAGAAGGAGATTATTATTTATTAATAAATTAGCAAATTATTTGAAAAATCTATTAACTCGAATAGTGTCACGCAAGGTATTCACGAAACTCGATTTTTATTTCAATCGCTGACCCTGAAAATCCTGGTGAGGATAATGGGACAAACTATTTAAATTATTGCATTGTCATGGGTTCTTCATAAGTGTGCAAAGTCACAAAGTAATCCGACGTTTCGAAATGGGTGAAAATCACGTGCAAAGATTCCGTTAGATAGATTTCTAGATACATACATATGTACTAAGCTAATAAAAGCGTGTTAAAAAGGAATTTATCCCATTCCCCCTCTAAAAAGCTTATTTTATTCACTGAAAACAGTGAATAAAAAGCACTTTTTCTTTTTTTGGAGTTTGAATTTGGAACACACCAATGTATTAGCCGTCCATCTGAATGCTATGTAACCTCTTTGCGCAAAAAATACTCGCTACAAACTTCTTGTGCAGAGAATATTCGACTTTCAAACTCCTTCGATTTTAATTTTGAGTTTTTTTTTATATTTAGGATTTTAATAGTGATTTTGATTTTAGTCTAGGATATTTATTGAATACTTATTTGGATTGTAATTCTAATATTAATTGCAATGGTGTTTAATTAACTATAATTATTTAAAGTAACGGAGATGGTCACTGGCCCCTGAAACACAGGTAACAGCACCTAGCTCAGGGGCCAGGTTTTATTTCTTTTTGTAAATTTTGAAGGTAATAAACCATTTATTTATTACTCGTAATATTCCTTGTGCTTCTCGCTTAGATCTTGCTTTTTCTCGATGTCATGGTATAAAATTTAGTATGCAACTCTTGAATAAAACGGATTTATATCGAGGGCCATGAATCACTCGCGTCGCTCATGATTCTAACACTTGAATCACTCGCTATGCTCGTGATTCAATCATCATGAATCACTCCCTCCGGTCGTGATTCAGTCGTTAGAATCCTTCACTTGCTCGTGATTCATCTATGGCCCTCGCTTTAAATCCGTCTTTTATTCACTAGTTGCATAATATACTATTATCCACATTATTGACTGTCTTTGTTCTATTCAGATCAGACTACAAGACCGGGCACAAATAAAGAAAAGAGAGGAATGCATTTGTCTCGCAGCCAGCTTATTCTGTAAAAAACCGGCCAAGTGCGAGTCGGACACGCGCACGAAGGCTTCCGTACCTTTATCGCTAAAAACGGCAAAAAAATCACGTTTGTTGTTTGGGACACTTAAATATGTATTTTATTATGTTTTCGGTATTTGTTGTTATAGCGGCAACAGAAATACATCATCTGTGAAAATTTCAACTGCCTAGCTATCATGGTTCATGAGATACAGCCTGGTGACAGACAGACGGACCTCGGAGTCTTAGTAATAGGGTTCCGTACCTGAAGGGTCCAAACAGAGCCCTATTGCTGTCACTCACGTGTCCGACTGACCGTCGTCTGTTACACGGGTTTTACAGCCAAACGGTTAGAGCTGCAGTTTTCAAATGTTCACAGTTTAAGCATCTTGTTGAGTCAAAGCCATGCAAATAGTCAAACAATATTATTCTTATGTTTTTAAGAGGCTCTGCCATACAGCAAAAGGAAGAAGTAAAAACATAATTGGTATACCTCATCGAGAGGGGTATCGGTTTTAGAACTCGTTGAGCGGTTAAATGCTATTTTCCTTTTGTTTAAAAAATATTGGAAAACAAAGGAATGAGAATTCAGCCTTTTTTAACCCCCGCTGGCAAAAGAGGGGTGTTTTAAGTTTCACGTGTGTTGCTGTGTATCTGTGTATATGTGTGTCTGTCTGTGGCATCATAGCGCCTAAACGGATGAACCGATTTTGATTTAGTTTTTTTTTTGTTGGAAAGGTGATTTTGTCGAGAGTGTTCTTAGCTATGTTTGAATAAAATCGGTTCAGCCGTTCAAAAGTAATGGGCGTTTTACTGTTTGAATCTGGTTGTTTTCACAACTTAAATGTGTCGGGGGTTTTTAAATTTTGAATTTTTACTTGTTTACAAAATTAGTTTTGAAGAATTTTTTAACTGCCCATTGACCTATAAACATGAAATTTGGTGATGATGTTTATTATTACGTATATTTTACTAAAAAATACCAAAATATTGATAAATCAGATTTCTTCATTGAAATTCCCTAATTTTTTCCATTACAACCAACATAATTTTGCGGTTTGGTAGTACGGAACAGTAAATGTACGAATTCCGACACGCACTTGGCTAGTTTTTAGCATTATCTTTCCGTAGGTTGACATTTGACTTCAAATCAACCTCACATTACTTGAGTTGTCTTTACAAGATTTTTACAGAGTAGACCGACAGGACTATAGCTCCAGTGATTTAAAAAACATCCTGTCCGGTATTAGCACAGATAATATAATACTACAGTAGTATTAGGCACATCACATTGTGTGAGTAATCATACCAATAATGTAAAGCCATAAAAGCAAAACTCTATGACAGTATTAATTCCCTTGTCATACTTAATAGCAACTCATAAAAGTACCCCATGTGAGAAACATTAAAATTGTACAATGGGCAGTTGAATCATACTTACAAATTACAATGTTTTGTTTACACACAAGTGCCGTTCATTTATTGATGCGCAAGGCCCAAGGCTTATCATTTGACTGATAACTTAAAGGTCTTTGTCCATCTGTCAATCGTTGTAGGTATTTATACCTACTATTGCATATTTTTTTGCAATAAAAAATAAGCAATTTTTTTAATGCCTTGTTGCAGTAGTTTTTTTTCTCAGTACTCCTCGGGGGTTTTTGTCCAGCAGCGGATTGCAACAGTTTGATAATGATGAGTTTGATTATATTTAGTGTTATTTGTATTTCTAAATAATTAATCATCATTTCAATATTTGTGTTATTTTAAACAAGGCAACTTCTAAAAAATAACTGCGTTTAATGTACGATTTTATATCGTTTATATATAAAATATTTTTACTGATATTATTAATTAATCCGAAGTTCTAAAAATTGTTAACTTACATAAAAATAAATGGCTTAGTTGCCTTAATAAGTGGTACAAATTCTTTAACCGAACAACAAAAAAAGTATGCGGTACGAAATCTGCCGTTCACCTTTGGTGATACTGTTTATTATTACGTATATTTTACTAACATATATCAAAATATTGATAAATCAGATTTATTTTTTGAAATGTCCTAATTTTTTCCATTACAACCAACATAATTTTGCGGTTTGGTAGTACGGAACAGTAAATGTACGAATTCCGACACGCACTTGGCCGGTTTTTGGCATTATCTTTCCGTAGGTTGACATTTGGGTTCAAATCAACCTCACATTACCTGAGTTATCTTGATGAGATTTTTACAGAGTATACCGACAGGACTATAGATACAGGATGATTTAAAAAACATCCTGTCCGGTATTAGCACAGATAATATAATACTACAGTAGTATTAGGCACATCACATTGTGTGAGTAATCATACCAATAATGTAAATCCATAAAAGCAAAACTCTATGACAATATTAATTCCCTTGTCATGAACTTAATAGCAACTCATAAAAGTACCCCATGTGAGAAACATTAAAATTGTACAATGGGCAGTTGAATCATACTTACAAATTACAATGTTTTGTTTACACACAAGTGCCGTTCATTTATTGATGCGCAAGGCCCAAGGCTTATCATTTGACTGATAACTTAAAGGTCTTTGTCCATCTGTCAATCGTTTTAGGTATATATACCTACTATCGCATATTTTTTTGCAATAAGAAATAAGCAATTTTTTTAATGCCTTGTTGCAGTTGTTTTTTTTCTCAGTACTCCTCGGGGGTTTTTGTCCATTGCTTGGTACTTGGTACAACATTTTCAGCGAACTCTTTAAAAATTGTACGTATTTTTCGCAGAACTATTTTCCTTATAGGATTTTCAGTTGCGGTGGGTAATATTGGGTTACTTTTACATGCAGAATTTTGATTAAAAACATTAAAACTAAAGTGAATCTGAATGCAAGTGGGTGGTGGTGATAGCAGTATTCATTGGACATACCCATTTAAACTTGTATGTTGCTAAAAGTAATTTAAAAACAATAGTATACATGTTATTCAAATACTTTGGCAATACTTAACTACTTCTGGTTCAGGAATTTAAAATGTATTTTAAAATAATACAAAGAATAACCAAATTGTAAAGCGTATCTATCCACCACTTTGTCTGTTTGTTTTACTATTATATTACAATTAAAGTTATAAACAAACAATTCTAACTTCTTTTTATTCAATTCATTTAGATTAAAAGGCATAGGAGCAAAGCCTCTATCTGTTTAAGGTAGTAAATATTGTTTTAACCTTTTAATTACAAACAGCCTTAGGCTTGCTTACAATTGCTAATAGATAACCGGGCCCATTATGTATGACATATTTTAATTTAACCTCGTGTAAGTAAAGTGAAATAAATAATAATTCATATTATATTAATAAATTTAACTCTGAGTTAAATGTTTGGCGCAAGCGGGCTTTAAATAATTATTTAAATTCTAAAATTAGGTAAATTCCCTGAAAACAATTAAAACAAATGTTAAATAAATCCGCCTACATTGCTTGCGTCGGTATTCAAAAGGTTTTGATTACCTTGTTATCTGCACAAACATTGTCAATTTCAACTTTTGTCATAAATTGGACAGATGTGCGACAAAGTTGAGTTCTGCCAGTGTCAGTTGATTCCCTCGAGCATTCAATGTTTTGTTTTGTTCCATGGTGAGCGCGTTTAATTTTGCAGGGTTTCGGATTAATATATTTGGTTATCATGATCAGATAAAGTACGTAAATTTGCGTATCATTATTATTAAAATAATTATGATTGAGGAAATTTTGAACATGCTGTTTGTCAGGGATTTTTCCATCAAACGTCAGCTTATTCTAACTTCACGTTTAATACTTAGATTTTATTTAATGTAAGTATGCACATATTTATTATTGTTAAACTGACATTTAACAACAAGTTATGCGAGGTTTTGTTACCGAATGTTAATTTATAATATTTTATGATAATAATTCTAAGACTAAATAAAATAAATACATGGCACAACCTACCTATTTCAATAAATATTACTCGTAGTACCAGCCACTGCAGGGCAAATGCCCCTTCTCATACACAGAAGGTACCAGCATTGATCATTGAAATACTTATGGAAAACCCACCCTAATGGAACCCACTACTCTTGTAAATGATAGTGTAGTAGGGAACATAAATCTCAATTAAAGCGAAAAACAAATGAAAGTGATCGCGCGATTTCACCGAGCGACCGCGAAGCGAGACCGAGACGCGCGACCGAGGCACCCTGCCGTGGACGCGCGCCGCGGTCTTGGTTGGTGTGTTCTGGGGCGGGGTTCGCCAGCCTCGCAGCTCTCCTCGATTTTAGTCGTTAAAATCAGTTAGGTATACTGTTGAAAATTATTATTTTAAATTGCAATGAACACAAAATTACTGTTAGAGGAAAAAAACACGATGATGCCCTGCTCACTACCACATAAGTTTGCCAATTCTTCGGGCTATGTTGGTAACCCTGGTTCTCTTGCGGATCTCTACATTTCTGATACGATCAAGCAAGGTAACTCCGAGCATAATTCTCTCCATTGCCCTTTGGGTGACTAAAAGCTATCATATGAGGCTCATTGTGAGCGACCACGTCTCAGAGCCATAGGTCATCACTGGCAACACACACTGATCATAGAGTTTTATCTTGAGACACTGTGGTAAGTTGGAAGAGAAGATACCGCGCAACCTTCCGAACGCTGGAGTATTCCCGTTTGAGCACCTATTTTTTGGGCACGTAGGTATGCATTGAGCAAACGTATTCCCATTTGAGCACCAATCAATACAATAGCTTGGTGCTCAATGAAGAACAATAAAAAATATTTAATTTAATACCTTTTGAGCACCTACGGTGCGGTAGCTTCTAGTGGTGGGGTATATAATAAAACATATCGATAAAATTGGCGGAACTTTTATTTTCATAATTTTTAATTATACAATATGATTATTTTTTTATTTCATATTTTTTTTGGAGGAGCTCGTGGCTAAATAATAACAGCCGCACGGGTCGATCTTTAAGGTTAAGCAACGCTTGACGAGGTCGGTCCGTGGATGGGTGACCATTTCAACATACCGAGTTTCCTCCGTGCCTCGGAAAGCACGTTAAGCTGTTGGTCCCGGCTGTCATTTGAAGATCTTTAACAGTCGTTACGAATAGTCAGACGCTTGAGATCTGACACCAGTCTAGCCAAGGGGTACCGCTGTTACCCAGTTACTGGGTTGTGGAGGTCAGACAGGCAGTCGCTCCATGTAAAACACTGGTACTCAGCTAAATCCGGTTAGACTGGAAGCCGACCCCAACATAGTTGGGAAAAGGCTAGGCAGATGATGATGATGTTTTTTTTTTAAATAACCACAAAAAACTGTACATTGTGAGATTTGAGCTCAATTCTTCATAGTCAACCCAGGTGGCCGATGGCCCGATGAAATTGTCAGGAGGCTTGAGTTTCCCTCGCCAAAAGTCACATCTCGCCGAACAATCAAAGAGTTGCCATCAGATAAGACCCACGCATCCAAGAAAACTTTGCCGGCTTTTTGGGCTATGGGGCACTGAGCTGTAATTATGCATTGGGTGGCGAGGGTCGTTTTCTAGTTTCGCCCTTTTTGAGCGACTTGCTATAGTCGGGCGCAATGCCGATAAGTAGATACAGCATTCGTACCGGAGTCGGTTTGATGCAACATGTAGAAGTCTCGCAGAAACGTCTCATTTAGAGCTGTATCTACTCATTTTTAGTGGGCAGGGCGACTCCATACTGAACCTGCATATTCAGAGTAGCTTAGATTTTCAAGAGATTTTCAAGGTTAAGCAACGCTTGACGAGGTCGATCCGTGGATGGGTGACCATTTCAACATACCGAGATTCCTCCGTGCCTCGGAAAGCACGTTAAGCCGTTGGTCCCGGCTGTCATTTGAAGATCTTTGACAGTCGTTACGGGTAGTCAGAAGCTTAAGATCTGACACCAGTCTTGCCAAGGTGTATCGTGTTACCTAGTTACTGGGTTGTGGAGATCAGATAGGCAGTCGCTCCATGTAAAACATCACATCACATCATTGGTACTCAACTGAATCCGGTTAGACTGGAAGCCGACCCCAACATAATTGGGAAAAGACTAGGCAGATTGAGATTGATTGGAGAAACAGAGCGCCATGCCACGCAGTAGACCAAAATGTAAGCGTAGAGGACTTAGGAATCAACAAAAACTGATTAAAAAAATACGGAATTAAATTCTACTATCAAATACAATACAATATAATAATGTTCCATGACTATTATTTACAATGTTATAAATATTTAAAGACTTTTTTGTATGGAAAAAAAAAACATAATTTCATGTAAATCTCGAAACGCTCAAGATCAGGACAGACCTTTAGGAGTCTAGATATAATGAATAAACAGCTTAATGTATATTTTCAAAATAAAATTATTTGCAGTGTTGAACTATTAATCTATCCCTGTATGGTGGCTGTTTTGCAATTTTCCTTCTTCTTATGGTTTTGGTATTTATTACCGCATAAAGATGCGTTAAAATGAGTACTGAAGTATGGAACTTTCGACGCTCATAACTTTAAAAGTTTTTTTTTTTTACTTTTTTTCCATACAGGGTTAGATAATGATGAGAGAAGTTGATATATTTTTTTTATTTTGAACTTACGAGTAATCGCCAGACTACGTTTGTATGGAAGAATGATCGACTAGTGTAACCGATAGACTTTACAGCCAGTCTTAATTGGTATTGTGATATTAACAATAAATAATGACTTTAAAACTTTCGCGTGTCATAATTGAAAACAATATTATTATCACGGGAACCCGATTTTTCAATAAATAATGAAGTAAACTTTTATGTTAATGATGACATTCTGCAATAAAAATGCTGATTTTTATCGATATGATTTAGTCCCACCCCATCACTAGATGCTACCAGCACCGTAGGTGCTAAATGGGGTATAAACTCAAATTTTATTTTTTGTTCCTCTTTGAGTACCACGTTAAAATATTGATTGGTGCTCAAATGGGAATACCTTTGGTGCTCAATGCGTAGGTGCTCAAAAAATAGGTGCTCAAACGGGAATACTCCTGAACGCTGCCCAGCCGAGTCGGATTCGACGGTTGACCTCTTTCTCGAAGTTGGTCCTAACCAACTGGATCGTTTGTAGACATAGTCGTCTACTACGTCGAGTGTAGAGTCTCCGACCTTGATAAGAGTAGGTGTAACATGGGCATGTGTATGTATATTTAACAAACTAGCTTTTACCTACGACTTCGCTCTCGTAGTGAGCAGGTTTCTGCCAGTGAAAGAATTTTCATAAGAACTAAGGTGGAGTAAGCTTGAATGGAACTGTCATTCCACCTTGATTCTGTTGATTGATATTTCACTTCATATTTACTTCACCTAAGTTTTCACGGTGAGATTTTTACAGAATAGCATAGATAACTTACCTAACTTTTACGAACTTAATAAAATAAATAAAGAAGAGGAAGAGGTTCTCAATTCGAATGGTATATTCTTTTTTGTTCGGGCATAACTCCGTCATATATGAACAGATTAGCAAAATTCTTTTTTGTTCGAAAGAAGTTTATTCCGAAATGGTAGCATTTAAATTTGGTAAAGATCTGATGAAGAACTACGTAGACATACAACTTAACTCTTCAATAAATGACGGCAAATCTCTCGGGATAGCTGCAATCGCATGTTTGTTTATTATTTAGAACATATCATAACATACTATCACGCCACTATGCTCTAAACGGGTACGCAGATGTGTACAGTTACATGTTATTAGGGTAAACTATTTTGGCATCACTTTGGGCATTATAGGACTTGTCGATTATGTATCACTAAAAAGTGAAAAATAAAAAACCTTTTTACAAAAAATTACAACCGACTTCCAAAAAATAAAAACACTACAAAGTGAAAAAGAACTTCAATTTCGGAAGGCGGTGTCAAAAAACGAAGAAACTAAAACAGGAACACGGACTTCCGAAATTGAAATTATTTTTATTTTTTGAAGTCGGTTGTATTTTATTGATTAGTTTTGATTAGATAAGTACAACGTTGGGCATACCTAATTAAATAAGGTAAATAAATAAAATATTTTAATTAAATCGTCGCGGTCAAGGGTAAGTATACCTATTACATACTCGTAATGTTCGAATAACTTCGTTGACGCGTAGAATGCTAACAATCTTCAAACAAGTTATAAACTGCTTACCTAATTAAGTATACTGGTAGGTGGGTTAAGTTAACGTATGTAATGAATTTTGGTATGCCTCAAGCATGTTACCGATATTATGTGACGCATTGTCGGCGTGCGTGTGCGGCGTGCGGGTATGTATTATTTATTATGAAAGTAAATGAAGAAAATTGTATTGTATATGGTACTCCAACGACTTATGCACTAATACATATCCTATTAGTTTCTACTCACCCCCATAGCAAAAAGGCGTGAATTTAATCATGTGACGCATGAAGTGTTTATTTTTTACCCGACTGACGAAGGAGGGTAATTTATTTATCAGTCTATGTATGTAGGTATGTTTGTTCCTATGAGGCGTTCTAGAGGACAAACGCGTTGGCCGATTTTGATGGTTCTTACGTCAATCGATTCGTCTTAACCCTGCGAGTGTCACTGGCTACATCAAATGCGGATTTTGGCCGCCATATTGTGGGGGCCCAAACTTCTTTTTTTTAAACCCATCGGGTGCGGTAACAAAATAAAGGGTTTTAAGAGGGGATTTCAAAAATATATAACACTTATATGTTTAAATGTAACTAATTCGAAAAAAAACTAAAATCATCGCTTACCATCAGGTGAGATTGTGGTCAAACGCGAGCCTATAGGGTAAAAAAAAAAAAAAGATAATTAAAAAAATCAACAAACCTGACTGCTTAAAAAGCAAACTAAAAAGACATAAACAAGGAGAAAATCATGCAGTGCAGTCGGAGGATACATCTCGCGAATATGTATCCTTTTTCCGTATTTTGAATTAACTTTTTTTATTTTTTTGATGTTATTTAATTAAATTATTTAAACATAGATATGCAGCGAGTCCCTGATAACCTGTCCAGCCCAAGTGTCAATCTATCAGTCAAAATAATTACTGTTCAATGATTAATGAAGATTATATATTTCTGTTTTTACTACATAACCAACTAACTTTTTTGTATGGGCAACTCCTCAGAAATAGATCGAATTTTCATTGCTTAAAAAAATGTATCCGCGTATTTTTTAATATGGAATGGTCTGATTCGTGTAGGCCTATATTTAAGTCACATAACCTTTTGACTGTACCCTGCATATTATATATCTTTGAAATTGCCATGTTTCTGAGATCCAATCTTGCATTATTTGAACGAAGGGATAGTAATACACATAAGAGAAAAACTGCACATTTGGATTTCGAGATACCTGTTTCTAAGTTGCAACTTTCCGAAAGAGTTGTATCTGCATGCTTTGCCGAAGTCAAAACCACCAATTACCTATCAACAAATGTTGTTTGGCACTACGGCAGTTGTTGTTGCAGGAATGTTTTTACTCAATTCATGACTTTTTTGGAAAATGTCCCTGTATTTTTTTTCTCTTTATCTGGCATCTAAATACAGGTATAAGTAATTATGATAATAATATGTTAAATGTATTGTTTTATTTAATGATATGGTAAAAATGTAAGTGTGTAGTATACATAGATATATAATTATGATTGAAATAATATTAAAATTTTATAAAATTGGAATTTGATTTTGCATGCCGTTAAAACGGTGAGACATGTAGCACTATGCAATGTTATGAAATAAACACCTCTGTAAACACCATGTTTCGAGCAAAAAAATATTCTATTCATTTCTAAAATATTAACTAAATATGTTGGTTTTTATGTAGAAAGGCCAGGTGCGTAGTAGTCTTAATCAGCTTACTAGTATGACCAGATGTACGAAGTAACAGTAGCAAAAAAAGTGTGGAAGGATCGTAGTAGGCGGCGATTTGTAATTTTAAAAAGAAAAGGGAAAGGGAAAAAAAGGGAAGGGGTTTAAAAAGGGAATAAGCATAATCATCTTTTCGATAATCAGAATAAAACAGAAAACTAAAGGTGAAAACAGAATCAAAATTGATCGAAAAACTATAAGATATAACAATTTAAAGAAATATATCTGTCCCTCTCTACGAAAACGCCGTTTTCCATGGCAGCTGTATGGGCGTCGTGCCATCTGACGTCATGTGGCATACGTCAGAGTTCTCTTTCAAAGACTTGACGCTTTATAACTTCGTCTCTGATCGAGACATTTAAAAAACCTTTCATATTTGTTTACTATAGTTAATAAGTATTTCATTTAGCAAATATAGAAAATACCAACAAACCAACCAAATCCAACAGCCATTCCAAAACCAATATCTCACTTTCAACTAGCACACTTTCTAAAAGTAACCTATTCACTCTTGACTTAAAGACCCCCAGGTTACAGCTATCAGGAAACACAGACTCCGGCAGGGAATTCCTTAGCTCATACTCATGAATACCAAACGTCCTTTCGCATGGTAATAATGAATATTATACCAGAAATACTAAATCTGATAATGTATCACTCAAAAAGCGCTTCTTGCTTCTTGGCACCCGTTGCTAATGAGCCTTAAGACGGTACCCTGACCAAAAAATCGGCATGCGATATGAGCATTCCTATTGGTCTAGCGGCACTGGTGGCGCATGAATTACAGTAGTGAATACGCCCAGATTTTAGACTAAAATCTTTATAAAATCGAATTTTGGTCTTTTGAAAAAAATAATTCTACAAAAATGTTCGTTATTAAATTGTCTATCCATTAGTGTTAGTACAAAAAATAACTAATGAACACTTTACGAGGAGATGCATAATATCAATAATTATTTCTCGTTTTTATGTTTTTTTGGAAGGACATTAGTGAAATATATACAACATTAAAAAAAAAACTAAATCTACCATTTTAGAATCAATATTATGTAGAATTTTAATGTATTTTTATTAATTGATATTTCTTTTTAAATAACGAGTAGATAGCTCCTAAAAACAGCACAAAAAACGGCTTGCGCGGCGTTTTGCTCGGGGTACCGCTCCAACAGTTAAATGGGTCAAGTAAGATTAAAAAGCCTTAGATAAGGAATAAAAGGGAACCATTGCAGCTGGGTGAATTAAAATGGCCGCTACGAGTGGCGATACTTAAATGTACGTCTACCATAGCCTGGGTACGCCCCTCTACCATTTCGCTGCCTGGTAAACATAGTAGCTAGTTACTATTTACTTTAAATTATGAGTATCGAATTATTGAAATAAAAAGTTTTTAGGTGGTGATTCGATAATTGGACGAGAATTTAGTGCGAAATTTAAAGGGTGCGTCACTTCAAGACATTTTTTCGTTACATGAGAGAGAATACCGTTAGAACTCCTTCAGATGTAAATCTTTTTGAGAAGTTTTATTGCATCACGTGGACGGTGCTGCACGCATATTATTTTTTTATTTATATGATTTTCGCCATTACTTTAATTACCCATTCCATCTGTGGAGTTTCGCTAGTTAATTTCATCTGACCCTAATTTCATTTGAAGCAACGTAATGCCTTTGCCTCTATGTAGTTGTAATGTGATGCACATATTATAAAGCAGTGCTATAAATTCTCTAAACATCTTACCGTTTAAACTTCTTCAGAACACAACAATACAGTGCCATTAACTTCAGTAGCCTGAGTAGGTAATGCAAATAAACTGCTAGGTTTGTACTGTGGTCCTATTTTCCACTCTGCTATGCGCAAGATCGAAGTTTGTACTTACACGTCCTGCAAAATAGAGAGGTTCCACACTGCATCCAGAACGAATTCAAGTCCTTGTGAAATAGTCCGGTCCGAATTAGTCGGCTTACTTCTTTTACTAGATCTTATCTCTGCTTGTTTTAGATGTTCTTATACTAGGTTTCACTAGATCCGAACTCCGTCCGTTTGAATTCAGAATATTTCCATTTCGGATAGGAATCGAATGCAATGCGGGCACGCACTGGAATTGCTTTGTTTTGTCTGTGACCTGCCAAAGACACAATTCAGATAACCGTACGTTCTATCGTTAATCGACATCTCCCTTTTGTGCGACGTTCAGATAGTAGAAGTTGAACATAGCCCTCCCATATAGAGTAGATTGATACCTGTAGATTTATAGACAACAATTCAACAAAGGAATTGAAGCTAGTGCAATAGTAATTCGTTTCAGTACAACTAGAAACCTTCCAGAGAGAAGGCACAGAATAAATATACAAGCAGTATGGAAACTTTCTGCAAAAGCTCGAAACGGCACACTCACACAAACATACGCACAGCACTTGTGCAGTGCTGTCAGTAGTGCGAAGGGGTCACATCGATGCGCATGTTTGTGTGAGTGTGCCGTTTCAAGCGTTTGTAGGTAGTTGCCATACTGCGTGTATATTTTTACGGTGAAGAAGGTACAAGCGTACCTATAAGAGATCTTTGTTTAAGAAATTTATTTCTCAAAAACAGAATACATTCACTTATAATTAGAAACAATAGTTACAATAAAAATCTTAAAATGAGTAGCAGAAACAGTCTGTTATCAATTATCATGTACAAAATAATACAGCAAATAAACAATGTTAGTGATGTTAGTAACACAAGACCAATTCGGAAGGATATCAAGTTTTGTACATTATTAAAATTTGTTAATTTTGTTCTGTGGTTAAGCCAAAATAAATGAAATGAGACAAGTACCCGTCGCGTGAATTAAATTAAAATATATAATAATTATAATATATTTAACTTAATATATTAATTAGCGGGCTCTGCATAACCCTTTGGGGAATACATCCTTGTTATGATGTTGGTCAATCAATATCAGCCATAATAATTATTATGCCAACGATTGCCTGCTGTTTTAGCCTTTGTCACAGCATTGTCCACCCTTTGCGGTTTGCTCGATCGATATTTGTTAAGTAGGTATTTAGATTGCGGCGCAGACAGTTTAATTCTACTTGTATATATATTTGTTGTTTAATTTTAATAAAGGCTTATTGATAAAAGCTTGTGATCAGACGTAATTTAAATATAGAAATCAGAGTTGCCTCTGATATTGGATGATGATTTGGTGTATTGAACTTGTATTCTGCTGCAGCCGCCCACAACTTTGGTGGGAAAAGACAAGGCAGACTGACTGGCTTCGTGGTATTATTCATTGGCTTCCATATAGGTGGTTCCCCAATTTCGATTGTCTACAACAAACAACTCTCATCTACATAACATTGCTTCGATGTTTTGCAAACTACCAAGAAACAATTGACTTTGGGGTATTATTCATTGGCTTCCATATAGGTGGTTTCCCATTTTCAATTGTCTACAACAGACGACACTCATCTACATAACATTGCTTCGATGTTTTGCAAACTACCAAGAAACAATTGACTTTGGGGTATTATTCATTGGCTTCCATATAGGTGGTTTCCCATTTTCAATTGTCTACAACAGACGACACTCATCTACATAACATTGCTTTGATGTTTTGCAAACTACCAAGAAACAATTGACTTTGGGGTATTATTCATTGGCTACGAAATAGGTGGTTCCCCATTTTCAATTGCCTACAACAAACAACTCTCATCTACATAACATTGCTTCGATGTTTTGCAAACTACTAAGAAACAATTGACTTTGGGGTATTATTCATTGGCTTCCATATAGGTGGTTCCCCAATTTCGATAATCTACAACAAACAACTCTCATCTACATAACATTGCTTCGATGTTTTGCAAACTACCAAGAAACAATTGACTTTGGGGTATTATTCATTGGCTACCATATAGGTGGTTCCCCATTTTCAATTGTCTACAACAGACAACACTCATCTACATAACATTGCTTCGTTGTTTCGCAAACTACCAAGAACCACTAAAGTGAATAAATGCCAAGCTGAGTTGTGCTGTCCATATTCCGATTCCCTCGAATACTTCTTTCCAAGGCAACGGAATGGAACTATCCGCATGAAATATGAAGTGAATGAATGTACCTAACTGTCGAGAGCCTGCACGGCTGTACTAATGTAAAATGCAAATGCTTTATTGTAACTGAAGTTTGAGGTTATAGGTTGAATCGACGTACGACGTACGGGAGAATTGTGTAGTGTATTCGCCAAAATGGATCTAGTAAAACTCAAACCTAATTTGGAAATAAATCGATCATTGTTACAATATGATCTTAGAACTACCTTTATGAGCAAGTGCTTTATTGTAACTGAAGTTTGAGTTTATGGATTGAAGCGACGTTCGTTAAATTCGAGTAGTTTCGCAAAAATGGATCTACTAAAAAGACGTAAACAACAAGAAAATCATGCTGTGCAGTCGGAGGATACATATTCGCGAGCGCGGCTGACCATAACAAGAAGTATCCTCCGCCTGCCCAGCATGATTTTCTTCTTGTTTACGTCTTTTTAGTTCGCTTTTAAAGCAGTCGCGTTTTTTTATTTTTTATGTATAACTTGTAAGATATTTTTTTTTCTATTTAGGTAAATTTAAATATAAAAGTGTTATATATTTTTGAAATCACCTCTCAAATCCATTATTTTGGTGCCCTACCCGATGGGTTTAAAAGAAAAAAATTGGGCCCTCACAATATGGCGCCCAAGGGGGCTGCCCTTTTTTAACCGAGTTACCAAAAAGGAGGAGGTTCTATGTTCGACTTCTTGTATGTTTTTTTTTTATGTATGTTCACCGATATCTCCGTTAGTTGTGGACCGATTTTGAAAATTCTTTTTTTGTTTGAAAGAGCATGTTTCGAAATTGGTCCCATTTTAATTTGGTGAAGATCTGATGAAGAACTTCGGAGATATACAACAGAACTCTTCAATAAATGACGGCAAATCATTCGGGATTGCTGCAATGGGGGTTTATGGTTTATACTATTTCATAACATAACTACACGCCAGTACGCTCGAAAGGGGTACGCTGATCTCTCATTTCACCGGTTATGTTCATGTATCGTGTTATTCGGGTAATCTATTCTAGCGTTATAGGCACCTTTCTAAACAACTTGCCTATTTTAGGTAGGTACAACTAAAAAGGGAAAAATAAAAAAACATTTTTGCAAAAAAATACTACCGACTTACAAACAAAAAACTACAAAGTGAAAAATAACTTAATTTTGGAAGTCGGTGTCCATATCGCAAAAAAATGGGAAACAAGAAAGACACCGACTTCCAAAATTAAGTTATTTTTCACTTTGTATTTTTTTTTTGTAAGTCGGTAGTATTTTTTTGCAAAAATGTTTTTTTTCTATTTTCCAATTTTAATGTAGCCAGCTACACTCGCAAGGTTAAGACGTATCGATTGAAGTAAGAATCATCAAAATCGGCCAACGCGTTTAGTCTCTAGAACTCCACATAGGAACAAACATACATACATAGACTGATAAACACATTACCCTCCTTCGGCACTGGGGTAAAAAGTATGGGTTCTTTGGTTCCATTTCTGGGTCGGGCAAATTGTTTTTGTCTTCCATGGTCTCAGCCAAGATCACTTTATCGTCGGCGATACGAAGGTGAGTGATGTACTTGCCATTGACGTTGATGCCTAGCCCTCTCTAGTCCAGAACCTTGAAGACATCCTCCGGTGCAGTGGTGAACAGTTTCGGAGATATGATGTCTCCGTGTCGCACACCTCGCTGCAGAAGGATACGTTCTGAGGTCTGATCCTGAACTCGAACTGCCATGGTGGCGTTTTTGTACAAACACTTCAACACCTCGATGTACCGGTAGTCGATTTGGAACCGTTGGAGAGACTGCAATACAGCTCAAGTCTCGATCGAATCAAAGGCTCGAAGGCGAAGCAGAGAGGTAGGTACTCTTCGGTCTTCTGTATAACCTGCCGCAGCGTCTGTAAATGGTCTACGGTGTTAAAACCTCTACGAATCCGGCTTGTTCGGGAGGCTGAAAATGGTCAAACCTGTGCGCGAGACGATTCGTGATGACTCTTGAAAACAGTTCTTTCATTATCACCATTCTTGAAGAAGAGTACTTACTACCTCACCCCCGCATCATGCCTGTGGCGTTTTCCCCGCGAGTATGACGGAACCAAACAGCTTCTGAAGGGCCTTATGTATTGGTTTTCCGTTTACCCGCCTTCAGGAGTTCGGCCGTAATTCCGTCACCACCCGGTGCCTTGTTGTTCATAAACTGTTTAAGAGCCATCCTAATCTCGTACAGGCTGACTTCCGGAACGTCTTCGGTATAGTGACGGGTCAATCTAGCTCTAGGATCTTTTACTAGATTCGCGACGAGCTTCCTGGTTGACGTGTAGAACTGGCCATAGAATCTCTCGATCTCCCTAAGAAGCTCCGGTTTGGCGGATACGATCCTGCCATCGTCGATCTTCAGTTTCGTGAGCTGGCTCTGCCCAATAGTCGGATCTCTTGCAAAGACCTTGGAGCCCTTATTCCGCTCAATTGCGTCTTTAATACGCTCGGTATTAAAGTGGCGGAGGTCGCTTTTCAAGGAATTTGAGATCCTTCTATTAAGCTGCCGGTATTTTAACGCATCGTCTGAAGACTGCAGAATCATCTTATGCCTCTCCTTCATGAGCTTGAGAGTAGGATCAGAGAGTCAGACTAATTTTTATATCTGTACGGCGAGTCTTGAAAACTTAGACCCGACCATAAGAACAGCTTCTACGAACCCATCGCTGTATTCGACCACGGAGCTCCCTAGGCACTTGAAACGATTCTGGAGTTCGACCTGAAAGCTCTCGGGGTTTTGGATCCGGATCATTGCTGGACGGAGCGTTTTACTCCTTTCTATCTCAAAGAACGCTTTCAGTTCCTCTGTGACACCCATTCTAGGTCCTTGAGATCATCGGAAAATTTAAAATTAAATATTCGTATGCATTCCACTTCCTTTTTTGACAAATCTTTCACGATTCAAGCGGCTCGGTTGTGGAATGTATTACCAATTGAAATTAGACGTGCTCAAACGCTGCCAACGTTTAAGAAAATGGTAAAAGAGCATTACCTGTCACTATAATTTTTATTCTTCTCCTTTCTCTGTTATATATTTGATATGTATTAGTATATTATATAATATTGTATGTACGTATTGTAGGTTATTATATGTAAGTTATATTATTTAAGTGTGTAATTTTTGTACACTGACAGCCCTAAATTCTTCTCCTATCGTTCAGTCCATCCAAAGGTTGTCTGTAAGAGATTGCCCTGTGCGATAAGACCGCCCATGGAACACATGTTTTTGTGAATGTTTGTCCTGTACATATTTTGTGGTGTACAATAAAGTATATAATAAATAAATAAATAAAAAGTTTTCTACATTTTTTCGATTATCCTTAAATAAACCATCTTTAATCTATCCAGCCTTTTTGTTTTCTCTACGTTTCCCTCACATACACGTGCCTTTATTATCAAGCCCGCTGAAAAACAAAGACTATATAATATACTCATGATCAAAATTATTTCTTCTAAAGAGCCTTCCCCACGCCCTCAGTCACCTTTCTAAAGGGTCAGTTTCCTATTAAATATTTATGGTTTTTGAGATAACACGCTCCAGAGCATCCCTAATTATGCTAGATAGTGTAATTATATTCCATGCAATTTTCATTCTTATATCTTTAACATAAGTGTGGTTATCGTGAAACATAACAGTCGATGTACAGTTTCTTGATGCAGTTATTCCAGTGATAGCATGTTGTGTGTTTCCATTTCATCAGCCAAGCCTAGCTTTCGTTGTACTAGTTTGAGAAAGTTATATTTTAACGTTTTTAGGTCAAATTGTGTTGCTATTAGACTAGAAATAATAATAATAATTATATACATTCTACCATCCATCATTTCTAAATTTTAAATGATATGGGTGTTAGGTGCAGAGTTGCTAACATGATCTTCGTAGAAGATACGATCGTAGATATAAGACCTTTTTTAGTTAGATTTCCTTCCTTTATAAATATTATGGTCTGTGTATTCATTATATGTAAGTCACTGGTCAGTTGCAATAAATTATGTCAATAGTTAACAATAAACTTAGAATTTAAAGTCAAGTGACAAGGTCCATATTAGGTAGTCTAAGACAAGGTCAGACAAGGGCAAACACCAATGCGCATATACGAGCATATACCTATTCGATTTGATAGTTTTTGGTCTCTGATAGAAATCCGTCTCTCTTGAATTCCTGCAATTCAGCGTTTAGGTTAATATTTTAGACATGTCAACTCTAGATGATTGAGACAATGGTCTCCCATTGCTATTAAAAGTCTACTCATCCATGTTAAAATACTGAACTCTATCAATTATTTTAATGAGCTATCTTCCCCAATTATGGGCATATCCGTCAGGCCTGGCAAAAGGATTTTCCAATCCCTCAATTTTAGTCTCATTTAATTTCGTTTTACGACCCATTTTGACTCATCCCGGCAACTTCACTAATCATCACGTTTTCCAAATTCCACAGGGCAGTTTGAAATTGGGAATAATCTTGTTTAAAACAACCTGGTATATACAGTTAGCTAGATACCATAACTGAATGTTCGTCGGTGTTGGCGATAAGCCTTATGCCCGTCAGTGCCGTCACTGACCCGAAACATTTGGGGTGACCTTTAGCTGATGGACGTAGATAATTCGCTGGCACCGTGCCAGCTTTCAGGAGCAGCTTAACGGTACCTAAATCCATTGTTTGTTTGTTGTTGTTTATTTCATTTGCATTCATTCATATCAAAGAGAGCTAGAAAAAAAATACCCTGCGCGAGATGACACAAAATATTTTACTCGGCAATTCGGAAAATACAAAACTTTTGACGGTTCTTTCGTGTTCTGCAAAAACTACATTGGAATGGACTGTCCAAACAAATAAATACCTTGCCTAAAATATGAAAGGTCAATTTAGCAATCCATTTGTCCACGAGAAAACAAACAACCCGACCTTTTCCATGCAAGCTTCTAAATCAAACCCTGGAAATATTTGTTTCGTTGGAAAAACTCCCGGAACGAGGAACAGGGCAAAGCCTTTGACAGTTTTAATACACTTCGGGGCTTGGGGTTCCATTTTTCATCAGACAGCTTTAAAGGCGAACGCCCTAGAAGTAAACATGGTCGTCTGCTTACGGAAGGTTGTCGACATCATATCGATCACACTTGTTGCTTGCTTTACTAGACCTGCAGTTGAGGGGATGTAACGCCTAGACGAAATTGTGGTACGAGTAATTGAAATTTTGAAATACAGGGGCCATTTTTGGTAGATTGCATCCAAATATTTGTTGCATAAATAAGTAGGTCTCATTACTTTAGCTTAGATCAAATTCAATTCGAAAGTAATGAGACGAGTTGCTTCATTATCAAAGCCATTGAAAGAATATCCGTGATTTGCATGTACGTAGTAGTATGATAATTAATGTTTTTCAAATAAATTAAAAAGATAATATGTAATTTAAATCAATGATCTTGACCTTACGCAAATCCGGTGTTATTATGGAATAGTACCTATTCTTTTCAGTGTCATAATAGATACCAATTGTAAAAATCTTCAACGAAAATAATTTCTTTACTTTTACACTAGCATACATTTTATTTATTATTCACTTTCCTACGTAGTATCTTTTCGTTTCATTCCATTTTCCGGTCCTAGACTACCTTTTTCATATTCTATTATAATATCTTTGTCGTTTTTCTTACAAGATGGAGTCTATTGTAAGCCTTTGCCAATCTTTCTATTAAGAGCAGCATTTTGCGAAGTAATAGGTGGACTGTTGCGAACAATAGGTCCTCTGCCCGTATGATCTGTTGCTGCAGGCGATACAACTGCTTCCAATTGTTGAACTTCCCGTAAATTACCCGTCGTCTGGTATCGGCTGGCAAGCCGGCTAGGATAAATGTAATATTGCGAGGAATATTTATGCTTTACGCTTCGTTCTGAGCCCTCTGAAGAATCACCTACACTGGGTCTCCATGTTACTCTTTCCTTTGCTTTGGTCGTTTTGTTGCGACTACCGTTTAAATTTAAATAAACAAAAAAACATTTATTCACCAATACTGAAAATCCAGCTTGAAGTGGACTGTATTGGTTGGTTCGGTTGGAGACTCGTTGAGGAAATGAAAATACTATCGTGATTCGTATCTTCAATTTATTCCTAACTTGTTACTCCTTGTAGAGTGGAAGACCGACTGTGTCTCTGCCTACAAGCGGGCCGGCTTTTATACAGAAACCGCTCGGCGAGAACAATGGCGCCCCTACTTTGCAACTGTATTCAAGCATGGCACCACAGAAATGCCGATTTTATAAAACTTATCTTACTTAAATATACACAAGTTATACATTTCCTTAATCTACATACTTAATTCTACATAGGAAAAATATAAAAGGTGTACAAAGGTCAACACAAAAATCTTAATCTAGATTCCTCCTTACTCCAAGTATTAAACTATGACAATATACATAATCTTATCTAATTAGCTACCTTTTCTCTAAATCTTATGTATATTTCAAGTTTTATTATACTCCTACTACTACTCTAAAATTCACATGGCACATACATGTGTCATTTTACACACGTGGTCAAACACGTGGACATAACGTGTTCATTTATTTTTGTAACAAAGAAGAAAACTGCGAGACAATCCCAACTAACTATCTACCTTTTCTCTAGTTCTTATACACATTACAAGTGTAGATAGCTTTACTCACATGGCACCTACGTCAATCCTACTTTAAATATACACGTGTTATTTCTAAGTTACAAGAAAGCTAAGAGACAATGCTTACGGTACATTGTGTCCGGCCCTATCAGGTAGCTACATTACAAGGGACGGAGTTCGTCTTATTTTCTCACGCCGCTTCGCGGCATGTGGTCCTTTCATACAAATTTTAATTACGGTCCGGGAATATTAGTCGGGCCCGAAATATTAAGCATTGATTTTAAATTACATTTTATAACATTGAAAAAGGCCGACAGAAGGTCTATATGGCCGCCATTCATAGACCCGGTAAGAACCCAAGAAACGTGCAGTTATAAAAAAAAAAAGCCATTAAGGAATTTAGCGTGGGAAGTGTCCATTTCTTAAATCACCACGTGAAAGCTCGCCGACGTTTACAGTTCGCCCCCCGGTGCAGCTCGCGTAGCCTCCTTCGTTGACACGACGACGAGCTTGCTCACGGAGCGTCGAAAGGTGCCGGTCCTGGTGCGCACCTCGACGACTCTGATGCCGCCATCCGGTCCGCGATGCGTGCGCTCGACGATTCCCATCGGCCATGTGTTCCGTGGCTCGCCGCAAGGTACCCGTGCGGGCAGGTAATCGCGTAGCCACCGTCGCCAGCTTGCATGGGTTGCACGTCCTCATACTTCGAGAAGCGGGCCAGGTTCGGTAGCCAGCTGTCTCGCTCCGTTTCTTTCCTTGTGTGAAGGACCTCCTCGTTCTCTGGTGCTTCCGTCGACGGCGTGGGCCACTGCTCTTCTGGCAGGAGCAAGAAGTCCGGTTCCGAAACCATCTATCCGTGGCGCAGATGGGCGTGTCTACGAGTCGAGTGGCGTCATCCGCTACGTTGCACGCAGTAGGCAGCCAACGCCACTCTTCTTTCTGGGTCAACTCTGCGATCTCTCCCAGCCGATGCGCGACGAATGGCGTGTAGCGTCGTACGTCGTTATGGATCCAGTGCACCACGGTAGATGAATCGGTCCAGTGCTGCTCCCTCCTTATCGTCTCGGCGAGTCTTGCCCCGATCACTGCGGCTTGTAGCTCCAGGCGTGGTATAGATTGCGCCCGACGAGGCGCCACCTTAGCTTTGGCGGCCACCAACACGACGTTCAGGCTCCCATCGACGTTCCTTAATCGCCAATAGGCCACGGCTGCGTAGGCTTGCTCGCTGGCGTCGCAAAGTACGTGTAAGTCGACGCGTTCATACTTTTGCGTCACGTAACAGTGCGGTATTCGCGGTTGAGCGAGTTCTGTCAGGCGAGCGAGCCAGGAGGCGAAGAGCTCGTTCTCTTCCTCGGGGGTTTGCTCGTCCCACGTCGTCTGAAGGCGCCACAAGCTCTGCAGTATGATCTTTGATCGTATTGTGTAGTGGCTCAGCAACTCAAGCGGGTCGTATATGGACATCACGGCGCTGAGGGCTTCACGCTTAGTCGGGGCGCGCGTTCTCGTTCTTACTTCAGCCGGGACTCGGTTCATGGATGTGTTGAACCCCAGCTCATCGCGCTCCGCGTCCCAATGCAGCCCCAGGATCTTGCTCTCAGGCTGCTCACCTCCCAATTGTGTAAGAGAGGTGGCGTGTAGCTCGGTGGGCACGTCGCATAGCACCGTCTCGTCGCTGGAGCTCCAATCTCGCAGCGTGAACCCTGCGTGCGCGTGCATTGCCCTCGTTTCCTCGACTACTCTCCGTGCTTCTTCGGCGTCTTCATAGCTGGCCACCAAATCGTCCATATAGTGACTTTCTTTGATGGCCTCCAGCGCCCGCGGGTACTCCTGCCCATGTACGTCTGCGTTGTAGTTGCGTACGTAATGGGCCATGTACGGGGAGCTCGCGGCGCCGAATATCATACTGGTCATCTTGTATTTCCTCGGCGGCTCTTGTCGGTCGTCACCTCTCCATAGGAACTGTTGCGCTGGTTGGTCCTCCGGCCTTATCCTGATCCTCAGGAACATCTCCTGCACGTCTGCTGTAATCGCTACCGCCTTTTCTCGGAATCTAAACAGGATTCCTGGTAGCGACAGCAGTAGGTCGGGTCCCTCCAACAGTTCGTCGTTTAGGCAGACACCGTTGCTCTTCGCTGCTGCGTCGAACACTAGCCTATGTTTGCCGGGCTTGTTCGGGTTCTGCACGGCGAAATGTGGCAGATACCAACAGATGGCACTCGCTCGCTCCGACCCGTCGCATGGCGTTGCGTACCCCTTGTCCAATAGGTTGTTAACCTGCTTGGAGTACTCGGCCGCGAACTGCGGGTCGGCGTCCATCTTCTGCTCGATCTTCTTCAGCCGGCGGAACGCTTGATTGTAGCTAGGCGGCATAGTGACCTCGTCTCGTCGCCATGGCAGCCCAACCTCGTACCCGGTGTCAATCTTCCTGATTGTCCTCCCGACTATGTCGATAGCCCGTTGATCGCTCGCCTTGACTCTCGGCTTGCCTTGTATGCCGAGCGCGTCGATCCTGAAGTGGCCTTCGACTAGGTCGTGGAGTTCCTGGCTGCATGCACCCTTTGTTCGGTCGGGCTCGTACACATGCAGCACGTTCCCTTCTTTAACGATGGTCTTGCGTGGTGCGGTTCCGTGCACCACCCATCCTAGTTGCGTTCTTGATGCTGCCGGTTGGTTAGGGCCGCTGATTCGGAGCTCGCGGGACACTATGCACTCCCAGTGGTCTGTACCCACTAGAAGCCCGGGGCGCGCCAGTTCGTAGCACACCTCTTCTGGTGTCAGGTCCCTCAGGTGCTCGTAGTCCAGCAGCGTGTCGGGAATAGACTGCTGGTGCAGCCGGAGATCCTTCATGGTCCTTGCTCTGACCTTGTAGCTCTCGTCACTCTTCAGTCCCTTCACTTTGATGTTTACTGTTTGGCTGCCCATATCTCGCAGCGACATGTTGACCCCGCTCAGGTGGAGCGGCCGTAATGGCCCTTCTGCCCCGATGCTCGCCGCCAGTTCTTCGTCCACTAGCGTGATCGTGGCCCCTTCGTCTAGGAGCGCGTAGGTCTTGACCTCCCCCCGTGGTCCGGACACGATCACAGGGCACATCTTGAGCAAGACAGCCCGTGGCCCAGTAGCCGGTCGGGTAGCCACGGACAGGACCGCTTCCTCCTTCGTTAGTTCAGCCTTCCCCGCGTCTTCGGTCTGCGCTTCGCGTACCGCTTGATGGAGTGTCGCATGATGCGGGCGGCGACATTGATCCACGCCGCACAGCTGCGCCTTGCAGCTTATGCGCCTGTGTTGCTTCTGGGCACATTTAAAGCAAATCCTATTGGATTTCAGGAAGCTCCATCGCTGCTGTACCGTAAGCGCCTTGTACCGCGGACACCACGTCAATACGTGGGCTTGCTCGCACTTGGGGCACTTGTCCTTTTCTTCTTCCCTTCCTTCGGTTGTAGTGAACACGCTCGCCTTCTTCTTGAGTGTCACGATGGGTCGAGTTTCCTTTCTCGGTGCGGCGGCGCTTGTAGACGGAGCGTACGTATATCGTAACGCTCGGTCCGCCTCTCGCATTAGAAACCGTGACATCACGACGATTTCCGGATCCGCTGTCCCTTCTTGATCGTAGGCGTAGTCACACCAGCGGGATCGGAGATGCGGGCTGAGCTTGTCCAGTACTTCCCGGGTCATAAAAGGGTTGAACAAGTAACCTCTTCGATCGATTGTTTGCAGCACGCAAATGATGTTCTGTAGCTTGACAGCGAAACTGTTGAGTTCTGTGGCCGATGTACCAGGATTCGGAAGCTTCTTGAGGTCATCCAGTGCCCGGTCGATGATGACTTCCGGTCGTCCGAAGCACTGCTCAAGGGTCTTCATAATGACGCCTGGATCAGTGGCCGTATGTAGGAGGGCGGCCACGGCGTCTCTTGCTTCTCCTTTGAGGCAGCTTCTTAGCCTTTGTACGTTCTCGGCTGCTGTAACCTGGTACATGTCTGTCGAATCTCGTACAGCCGCCTTGAATGGCAGCCACTCGTTGGCTGCTCCGGAGAATGTAGGTAGCTCCGTATGCCTAGGCCTAGGTCGGGCCATCTTCTCTAGCGTTGTTGCCAAGTGCTCGATGCTGTCCTTCGCTCTTGTGGGGGTCGGCGATCTCGTTCTAGATGCGAAGCGTAGCTTTTTGGATTCTCTTGGTCCCTCCTCCCCCCGTGAGTTGAGGGGATTCGTCTTTAGCCATTCATCCACCATTCGATGAGGCTCTTCGTGTGGACGAGAGGGCTCTGGCTCCTCTTGTATGCTTTCCTCATCGTTGATCGCTGACACCTCCACTGCTAGTCTCTTCTTGACTAGCTCTTCTTCCAGTGCCAGTTGCTGGGTCCGGATGGCTGCTAGCTTTTCTGCAGCCTCCAGTTCCGCCATCCGTAGTCTTGTTGTGACGCTTGTCGTTGACCGTTGCGACCTCATTGTCCTGGTCGGTGACGTCATTCGCTGTCGGATCGCGGTGTTTATCGTCTGTGCACTGGAAGGCCCTGCTGCGCTGTTGTGTGCTGTTCTCGAGACTAGTGATGCTGGTGGGTCCGGTGAGAGTCTTCTTCTTCGCTCCCGTTCGATCAGCTCCGCATCCTAGCGGCGCGCCTCCTGTTCTTGGACGCGTCGCGCTTCCTGTTCTTGGATGCGTAGCTGTTCTTCCATCTCGGTTGCGTCTCCCTGGCTCCTTGTGAACACCATCTTGAGTCGTTCAGCACGTTCGGTTTAGCACGACGGGTTGGTACCTCTTCGGGTCGGTACTATGGGTGAAACCGGTCGGCTCGGTTCGGTGAGCCGGTCGGGTTCAGTTGGGATTAAGCTGGTCAGGTTCAAGACCGGTTAGGTTCGAAACCGGTCCTGTTCCATACAGCTTTGTTCTTACCGCAGATCTTCTTACTTCGTCTGCAGCTCGGTGACAGCCGGGTTCCTTTCTTCGCTCTTGCCGCAGATCTTCGTACTTGGTCTGCAGCTCGGTGGTTCTGGTTGCAGCGGGTTCTTCGTTCTTGTATCCGCTGCTTGATGGACCAGACTGTATTTGGCCTGGTTGCCACGGGTTCTTCGTTCTTGAAACCGTAGCTCGCTGGACCAGGCTGAAGTGGACTGGTTGCCGCGGATTCTTCTTGTATCCGTTGCTCGTAGAACCAGACTGAAGTGGACTGGTTGCCGCAGGTTCTTGGATCTCGTATCCGGCTTTCGAAGGACCAGACTGAAGTGGACTGGTTGCCGCAGGTTCTTGGATCTTGTATCCGGCTTTCGAAGGACCAGACTGAAGTGGACTGTATTGGTTGGTTCGGTTGGAGACTCGTTGAGGAAATGAAAATACTATCGTGATTCGTATCTTCAATTTATTCCTAACTTGTTACTCCTTGTAGAGTGGAAGACCGACTGTGTCTCTGCCTACAAGCGGGCCGGCTTTTATACAAAAACCGCTCGGCGAGAACAATGGCGCCCCTACTTTGCAACTGTATTCAAGCATGGCACCACAGAAATGCCGATTTTATAAAACTTATCTTACTTAAATATACACAAGTTATACATTTCCTTAATCTACATACTTAATTCTACATAGGAAAAATATAAAAGGTGTACAAAGGTCAACACAAAAATCTTAATCTAGATTCCTCCTTACTCCAAGTATTAAACTATGACAATATACATAATCTTATCTAATTAGCTACCTTTTCTCTAAATCTTATGTATATTTCAAGTTTTATTATACTCCTACTACTACTCTAAAATTCACATGGCACATACATGTGTCATTTTACACACGTGGTCAAACACGTGGACATAACGTGTTCATTTATTTTTGTAACAAAGAAGAAAACTGCGAGACAATCCCAACTAACTATCTACCTTTTCTCTAGTTCTTATACACATTACAAGTGTAGATAGCTTTACTCACATGGCACCTACGTCAATCCTACTTTAAATATACACGTGTTATTTCTAAGTTACAAGAAAGCTAAGAGACAATGCTTACGGTACATTGTGTCCGGCCCTATCAGGTAGCTACATTACAAGGGACGGAGTTCGTCTTATTTTCTCACGCCGCTTCGCGGCATGTGGTCCTTTCATACAAATTTTAATTACGGTCCGGGAATATTAGTCGGGCCCGAAATATTAAGCATTGATTTTAAATTACATTTTATAACATTGAAAAAGGCCGACAGAAGGTCTATATGGCCGCCATTCATAGACCCGGTAAGAACCCAAGAAACGTGCAGTTATAAAAAAAAAAAGCCATTAAGGAATTTAGCGTGGGAAGTGTCCATTTCTAAAATCACCACGTGAAAGCTCGCCGACGTTTACACAGCTCTAAAAAGTACGAAACAAGAAAATATTCCCGTAAATTTGCCGTGTTCGTAGGCCACCTACCGTTTCAAAACAATACATTCTACAACGTCGCATAATACGACCACGGTAAATTTACGGGAATATTTTCAAACTCTTCAGTAATATCTATGATTTTACTTGTTTATTAAATGTTTTTCTCATGGTGAGATATTGGGTTATTAAAATCAGGTATATACTCGTAAAACGCAAGTAAAATTTCAAAATTTAAAAAAACCCCGACACATTTATCCTGCGAAAGACCCCGATTCAAACAGTAAAACGCTCATAACTTTTGAACGGCTAAACCGATTTTATTCAAGCATAGCTAAAAACACTCTCGACAAAATCAGCTTTCAAACAAAAAAAACTAAATCAAAATCGGTTCATCCGTTTAGGCGCTATGATGCCACAGACAGACACACAGATACACAGCAACACACGTGAAACTTATAACACCCCTATTTTTCCGGCGGGGGTTAAAAACAATAAATGCCACAAACAAATTCTAGCGTATCGCAGAATCGTGGTTTTCTCGTGCGGTCTGGGCGTCCATTGGTGTTTGGCTTGAGTACGGAAACGCGGGTTTGGTGGCTTCACCTGTCACGTTCTCAGATGTACATATAAAGGCCATGCATGCTACGCATGTGAATTTTCATTTGATTCTCTTGAATATAGTGTCTACTGCTATCATGACGATTACAAAATTGTCTCCATCAACCTACCTGCATAGAACGACAATACGCTCTTGTTTCTAACTAAAGATTAGATCAGCAAGCTCCAAGGTATTAGAGCCATTGCCGCAAACTATTCAATCTGGGGTAATACCGCCATTGTGGGTTAGTGTCACGTACGTTACAAACTAGAGGTCGCTGCCAACCTTGGGTTTACAATTCGATGATTTGCATTTAGGACTATCGACCACCTAGTAGTTGCTTTACCGACTTCCTTCCGACGGATCCTTCTTTATTTCTTCGTTTTCAAATAAAAAAATAAATGTCCAAAGTCTGCATGTTTGGATGTTCGTTAAATCAATCACGCAAAAGTATGAAAAAAGAAAAGAAAATAAACATATTTGTGACCCGCTTCAATGGTTGTACGATTTTTTATGAAATTTAGAAGACAAGTATACCATGTCTGGATACATAGGATACTTCTTACCCGACTGCCGAAGGCGGGTAATGTGTTTATCAGTCTATGTATGTTCTATGTTCCTATATGGCGTTATAGAGACAAAACGCGTTGGCCGATTTTGATGGTTCTAACGTCAATCGATTCGTTTTAACCCTGCGAGTGTCACTGGCTACATTAAAATTGGAAAATAGAAAAATGGCGGATTTTGGGCGCCATATTGTGGGGGCCCAAAAGGTGATTTCAAAAATGTATAACATTTATATGTTTAATTCGAAAAAAAATACCAAAAAGTTATAAATAAAAAAAGTTAAATCAAAAAACCCGACTGCTTAAAAAGCGAACAAAAAAGGCGTAAACAAGAAGAAAATCATGCTGTGCAGGCGGAGGATACACTAGATTTTGGTCAGCCAGCCCGCGAATATGTATCCTCCGACTGCACAGCATGATTTTGTTCTTGTTTACGTCTTTTTAGTTCGCTTTTTAAGCAGTCGGGTTTTTTGATTTTTGATTTAACTTCTTTTATCCCAGTAGGAGGTTCCCCTGGGATAATATTTGCGTCGGTAGAAAGCTTGTAATTTAATGATAGTTATAAAAAATAATTAATGAATAAACTCAAAATCAAAAAATCAAGTTACACTCAAATATTTTATTTCAATTACACCATTGACCATATAGAGGTACTTTTGAACTGTTAAGTAGTGGATCAGTCCAAAACATGAAGCTAGTTGCATATTCCCAAGCGTAGGTAAATCTCTATGGAGAAGAACGTCCACGGACACTCTTTTTTTTTAAGAATTAAAGATTCATCAAGTCGCATCAACAAAGCTCATGTAAGGAAATGATTACTTTCTTACAGACCTATCATTTCTTTAATTTGAATTTACCCGCGCTCGTTCGAGCGCGAGTGAGAATGACCAATGACAGATTGTATGAAGGTAGGAATGAATGACAGACTCTGGTGAACTGACACTACTGTGTTCTGCATGTCATTGTGATTTGGAGGTTAAGAAAAACTATAAAATACCTGAAGGATTTAAAGGAGACGATATTCGTGAAATAATAAGCTTTGAATGTTGTTTCTTTATTTACAGGTAAAGTAATATTTTGTGTAAAAGTTAGTACCTACTTACTTTATAAAACAATCTTTTGTTAAACAATAAAAAAACTTTATTTACAGAAACGCAGTCGAGTTTATTTACTAATATCTTATAAAACAACATTCCTTGCAAAGGACATTTTACAGAAATGGATAAACTAAAGTTTGAGTTTACTATTAAAAGTTTCGATGACCAAAAAACAAATGTACTGGCAGTAACATCAATAACCACAAAAGAGGGTAAAGTTTACCTTGTACCACAAGAACTGCAGTCAATAAAATACCATGGAAAATTAATGGAAACTGAGACTTATAAAACATTAAAAAATACATTGCAAAGGAGACATGAGAAAAGGTGTTTATGGATAACTTTAACAGATGAATTAAAAAAGACATACATGGATGACGATGACAATATACAATTCAAGAATTATTTCCTGGAAGAAGTGATAAGTACAACTACAACTACACAACCGATAATGAATGAGGGTATATCTGAAGAATCACTGTCAAGAATCCTAGAAAAAATTGCAAATATGAATCCACAATTACCAAAGCAGACTAATTTAAAAAAAATCTCAGACAAATTTGTAATAGAGAAGTTCACTGGAGAAAACACAAATGTAACTCAATGGATGGCTATTTTTGAAAAAGAATGTGCTCGATTTGAAATAGTAGAGGATGAAAGAAAAATAGAGATTTTTAGACTGTTTTTGGATAAATCTTGTTTGAATTGGTACAGTTCTATGCTAATAAGACTTACGCTAACTTCGAAATGGAAACAATGGAAGGAAGATTTTTGTGATACATATGAGAATAAAGGTTGGACACCAATAAGATATGCAATAGAGTTTAAATACAAAACAGGATCGCTATTAGACTATGCAATAAGAAAAGAGAAAATGTTGTTAGAAATGGACAGCACAATAAACAAAAGCACTCTGATTGATCTGATTGCAGTAGGTCTACCTAGTTTTATAACAGACAGGATTGATCGAAAAAAAATAAATGAGACTAAAGATCTTTTTAATGAAGTGAAAAGCTTGGAACATTTAGTTAACAAAAAAAGTTTTGATAAAAAGAAAATGACCAATTCTGTAGTAAAAACAAAAGATTTTAAAGAACCATGTAAGATTTGTAGAAAACTAAATAAAGGAAATAGGTATCATCCAGAAGACTCATGCTGGTATAAAACTAACGAAGGTATTAAAGAAAAACAAAATGTTATCAATTTTGTTAACAATTCAGAAGTAGAAACTGAATTAAATAATATGGACCAAAAAAACTAGTAGTACCACCATTAATCAAAGTCAAATTAACTTTAAATAACACGTTGGATGCATTCGGAATATATGATTCCGGTTCAAATATCTCATTAATTAATTCAAAATTGCTAAAATTAAAAGATGAAGAAATTAATAATGCACAGACAGTGAAGTTAACTACGATTAATGGTGTAAAAAAAACAAATGGAATAGTAAAATTGAAAATAAAAATCTTTGAAATAGAAGAAGAAGTGAATGTGTTTGTAATTAACAAGAACAATTTCAACTACGACTTTTTAATTGGATTGGATGTGATAAAACAGTTTAAATTGATCCAAAATGAAAAACTAGAAATTACACAAAAAACACAAGAAATAAATAGAAGTGCAGAAATGGAAGCAGAAAAAAATAAAACAAAAGGTTGTGACAAGTTTACAGTGAACTTTAACGAACACGTCGATGAAACCAAATTTAAAATTTCTATAAACCAGCTCGAATATAAACAAGAAGCAGAAATAAATAAACTAATAGAAAAGTACAAATCAATCTTCGCAAAAGACAAGTACGATGTTGGAACTGTCAAGGATTATGAAGCCAGAATTGATTTATTGGTCGATAAATATTGCAGTAAAAGACCTTATAGATGCAATATTGAGGATAAGAAAGAAATAGAGAGTCAAGTATCAAAGTTATTGGAGAAAAATCTCATTGAGGAATCATACAGTCCATTTGCTGCTCCGGTAACATTAGCATACAAAAAAGAAGACAATAGAAAATCAAGACTTTGTATAGACTTTCGAGATTTGAATAAACTTGTTGTTCCACAGTCACAACCTTTCCCTATAATTGAAGATCTGATGGTAAAAACAAGAAATTGCAAATATTTTTCTATACTGGATTTAAATTCCGCATTTTGGTCAATACCATTACGAATCGAAGACAGAAGAAAAACTGCTTTTGTAACACAAGATAGCCACTTTCAGTGGACCTGTTTACCATTTGGACTAAAAACATCTCCAGCAATATTTCAAAGAATACTGAGTAATATTATAAGAAAACACGAACTTGCGGAATTCACGGTAAACTACATAGATGATATTATGCTTTTTTCAAAATCCTTTCCAGAACACATAAATCATTTAACAAAATTATTAGAAGCAATAAAGAAGGAAGGTTTTAGACTGAAATTTTCAAAATGCACATTCGCATCAGATTCAGTTAAATATTTAGGGCACATTATTCATAACAATACAGTACGCCCAATAAAAGATAATTTAATATCTATAAAACAATTCCCAGTGCCACAAAATCAAAAAAATGTGAGACAGTTCTTGGGAAAAATTAATTTTTATAACGAATATGTACCAAATATTGCAATAACATTGGATCCACTACATAATTTACTGAGGAAGAATCAAAAATTCATTTGGACAGAAGAATGTCAAAAAGCCTTTGAAAAAATGAAACAACTACTATGTTCTCAACCTATATTAGAAATATTTGACCCAGACTTACCTATACTAATTTACACAGATGCAAGTATACTAGGCATAGGAGCAGTATTGAAACAGAGACAACAAAACACAAAAGAAAAACCAGTTGCATATTTTTCCAAGAAACTAAATGAAGTACAGAAAAGAAAAAAAGCCATTTATTTAGAATGCTTAGCAATAAAAGAAGCAGTTAAATATTGGCAACACTGGCTCATAGGTAAACGATTTACAGTATTTTCAGATCATAAACCATTAGAAAAAATGAACATTAAATCGAGAACAGATGAAGAACTCGGAGACTTGACATATTACCTTTCTCAATATGACTTGGAGATAAAATATTCACCAGGAAAAAATAATATTGAAGCAGACTGTCTAAGCAGAAATCCAGTATTAGGAGCACATGAAAATGAAGAAGAACAGTTGAAAGTGGTCAATTGGATAAAACTGGAGGATATTATTGTTGATCAAGAAAATAATGAAGATATACAAAAGAAAAAAAATAAATTAATATCAAAGCACTCCATATACTACAAGAAGATCAAGAATAAAGAAAAAATAGTATTATCAGAAGACTTTAGTAAAAGTTTCATCATAAAAATACATAAAGAATACTGTCACATTGGAATTAAACAAATGCAAAATAAAATAACACCATACTACACAGCTAAGAATTTAAGAGAGAATATAAAGAAAATATGTAAACAATGTCAAATTTGCATTATGAATAAATCAAGAGGCCAGGATAAATTTGGTCTAATGTCTCATCTAGGACCAGCCAAACAACCTTTTGAAATAATGTCTATTGACACAATTGGTGGATTCGGAGGATCAAGATCGACAAAGAAGTACATGCATCTTTTAGTGGATCATTATACTAGATATGCATATATTCTCAATTCAAAAACACAGAATTCAAATGACTTTATAAAACTTGTTAAAAATGTCACAGAAGATAATAATATTGGTATGATCTTAACAGATCAGTACCCAGGGATAAATTCAAAAGAGTTTAAACTATTCCTACAGAAAAAAAATATTCCAATTATTTTCACAGCAGTAAATGCACCATATTCAAATGGAATGAATGAAAGACTTAACCAAACTCTGGTCAATAAAATAAGGTGCAAATTAAATGAAGAAAATAAAAAAATTGCTTGGACAACAGTAGCACAAAGATGCGTGGCAAAGTACAATGAAACTGAGCACAGTGTAACGGGATTTGCACCTGTGTACTTATTACAAGGAAAACATATTACATTAACACCACATGAATTAAAAGAAGAAAGAACAGAAAACGAATTATTGAGAGATAGAAAAATAGCACTGAAAAACAGTATAAAATCACACAATTACAATAAAAAACTGTTTGATAGAAATAGAAAATATTATGAGTTCAAAGTAGGAGACATGGTATTTGCAGAAAATGGCAATAAATTAAACAGAAGAAAACTGGATGAGTTGAGGATTGGACCTTATGAAATAATAGAGAAACTGTCAAACTCGATATACAGAATAAATACAGGGCACAGAAAATCAGAATCCAATCTCTTCCACATCACCAAACTAGTCCCAGCTCCTGCATTTGAAGACGAAAGTTTAGAAGAAATATAATGAAAAAAAAAAAAAAAAAAATTTTTTTTTTTTCATCTCCCCGACGGGGGGGGATGTAAGGAAATGATTACTTTCTTACAGACCTATCATTTCTTTAATTTGAATTTACCCGCGCTCGTTCGAGCGCGAGTGAGAATGACCAATGACAGATTGTATGAAGGTAGGAATGAATGACAGACTCTGGTGAACTGACACTACTGTGTTCTGCATGTCATTGTGATTTGGAGGTTAAGAAAAACTATAAAATACCTGAAGGATTTAAAGGAGACGATATTCGTGAAATAATAAGCTTTGAATGTTGTTTCTTTATTTACAGGTAAAGTAATATTTTGTGTAAAAGTTAGTACCTACTTACTTTATAAAACAATCTTTTGTTAAACAATAAAAAAACTTTATTTACAGAAACGCAGTCGAGTTTATTTACTAATATCTTATACTCATATAAGCTGGCAACTTCTAGGTGTTCTTAATTGCAAGTTAATAGTTGTAGATACTACTGCTGCGTGGAAATTGCGACTCATCCACTTTCATTTGAGCTCTTCGCTGGTTTTTCTTGATACTGGAGGGTTTTCTTGATTGAAAGTTATTTATTGCTTCCCTTATGTTTGCGTAGACGTATAATGTTGTGCTATGTCATTGTTATACTATGTTGTATGTTTATATATAATGTGCGCCAACTATCGTAACTTTAGTCTTTTTAGGGTTCTGTACCCAAAGGGTAAAAACGGGATTCTATTACTAAGACTCCGCGGTCCGACTTTCTGTCTGTCACCAGACTGTACCTCATGCACCGTGACAGCTACACAATTGAAATTTTCACAGATGATATATTTCTGTTGCCACTATAACAACAAACTATAATTACAGAATATAATAAATATTTAAGTAGGGCTCGCATAAAACAAACGTAATTTTTTGGGGTTTTTTGCGATAATGGTACGGAACCCTTCGTGCGCGAGTCCGACTCGCACTTGGCAGGTTTACTATAATATTAGGATCAACGTTGGAAAGGTTTTTCTGTTAACAAAAGAAGTTGATAGTGCTAATAAATTTCTTGCACATTCTTCTCCATAGAGACCTTATGTCTGATGCTTGCGAATCTGCAACTGGATTTATATTTTGTTTGACAATTCAAAAGTACCTTTAAGGTGGTTATGAATATTTATTACCCAAAAATATAAATTATAAGAATATGTTAGACAGCCACATTTACTGTAAGAACGCTGATTGTAGATGCATTGTTTATGTGATCATTCCATTGGAATAAACGGAGAGTTTATAAAATAAATAACGCTGTTATGCTCATAATGCTGTTTGAAGTAACAATAGGCAATTGATGGTAATAGCAACTGAACAGGAGAAACAACTTGTACCTATACCATTTAATAAAATTGGTCTTTGATGTATAGTAAAAACGCTTCTTTATCACGAGTTTTCCAGTAGCAATAAGGAGTCTAAATGAGCGCTCGTCTACAGATTACTAGTTACGTAATCATAGGTCTGATTTGTACCTACTAACTTCTTCCTACGGCTTCGGCTCGATCCTATTCTGTATCATCATCATATCAGCAGAAAGACGTCCACTGATAGACATAGGCCGTCCCCAAGCGTCGCCACATTGACCGGTCTCGTGCGTCTCGTATCCAGCGGATCCCCGCAATCTTCACCAGGTCATCGGTCACCTGGTGGTAGGCATTCCAACGCATCGTCTTTCGGTTCGCGGTCACCACTCCAGAACTGCCATCTGCCTTCCGTTCTGCGAGCAATGTGCTCTGCCCACGCCCACTGCCTTTTCAATTCTTCAGGCTATGTCGGTAAACCTCGTTCTCTTGCGGATCTCTAGATTTCTGATTTGATCACGCAACGATACACCGAGCATAGCCCTCTCCATTGCCCTTTGGGTGACTGTAAGCTTTCTGATGAGGCATATAGTGAGAGCCGTTGGTCATAACTGGAAACACACACTGGTCATACTTTCGTCTTTTCGACTTTCGTCTTGTGACACTGTGGTAAGTTAGACGAGAAGATACCGCGCAGCTTCTCGAACGCTGCCCAGCCGAGTCGGATTCAATGGTTGACCTCTTTCTCAAAGTTGACCCTACCCAACTGGGTCGATTGTCCCAGGTAGACTACTACCCGTGCATTTTTACGGAATATAAAACGTCCTGTGGCACTAGGTACTTTCTGTCAGTTTAAGAATTTTCGAAATTGGACAGACATTTCTTGAAATTATTTCCTAGGAACTTACAAATAACATTACATTAAGTACGAACGAACTTATGAGGTGAAACGTGGATAAACTTTACAGCTCTGAAAAGCCGTTTGTAGAACACAGACGCGATATTAGTATCTACAGATACTAATATCGCCTGGCCTGAGCCTGAGGCCTGAGCCAGTCTGAACACAGAAATCCTCTCAACTCTTCATGACAGATGTGCATTTCGCTCATGTAAAGTGTCACTCGCACAATACGCTGGTTATTAACTCCATACCCTCACTATAGCGGTCCCAGTCTGGTATGGTGATTGTGCGAGTACAAATACGGCCTGTCGTACGTGCCGCATTGTTCGCGAGACCAGTTTGATTGCATATTGATGCACTAATTAATTGTGTTGCTGGTTGCCGGCAATTTGGTGTCTGTTGTCATCGTTTGAATAGATGTCGTGAGCCAAGTTATCAATACATAATTATAAAAAATCTGTGGAAAAGTCGCTTTTTGTACATAGAAAACATTTCCAAAAAAAATAGCCTGGGTGTTAAAGGAACCCAGAACCCATAGCCAGCATTTTTGGAATTTTTGTCTGTATGTCTGTTTATTTGTACACGCATCACGTAAAATGTAGATAACTTTTATACATACATATTGTGCATAACTTGAAGTATTACTTAGTTTTTTAACCGACTTACCAAAAAGGAGGAGGTTCCTTCTATGTTCGACTTCTTGAATGTTTTTTTTTTTTTTTTATGTATGTTCACCGATATCTCCGTCAATTGTGGACCGATTTTGAAAATTCTTTTTTTGTTTGAAAGATTATGTTTCGAAATTGGTCCCATTTTAATTTGGTGAAGATCTGATGAATATCTTCGGAGATATACAACAGAACTCTTCAATAAATAACGGCAAATCATTCGGGATTGCTGCAATCGCATGTCTGTTTATTGTTTATACCATTTCATAACATAACATCACGCCAGAACGCTCTAAAGGGGTAAGCAGATCTGTAATTTCACCGGTTATGTTTAAGTTTCATGTTATTCGGGTTATCTATTCTGGCGTTATAGGTACCTTACTAAACAACTTGCCTATTCTAGGTAGGTACAACTAAAAAGGGAAAAATAAAAACATTTTTGCAAAAAAATACTACCGACTTAATTTTTGGAAGTCGGTGTCTTCCTTGTTTCCCATTTTTTTTGCGATATGGACACCGACTTCCAAAAATAAAGTTATTTTTCACTTTGTAGTTTTTCTTTGGAAGTCGGTAGTATTTTTTTGCAAAAATGTTTTTATGTTTCATCGCAATCGGTTCACTCTATAAAAAAATACATGAATTTAAAGTGTTCAAGAAGTAAAATATCACAACACGCAATTCAGGTACTAGGACAGTTGAACTCCATATTTGATAGATGGCGTTGTGCATTTGAAGTCATTTTCTGAAAGACGTTGTTCAGATACTCCGCGAAAGAATAACCATAAACAAAACTTGGTAGATAGTAGTTAGGAAGGTAAGAAGTAGGGTGGGTAGATAGGAAGTTAGGTAGAAAGGTAAGTAAGTAGGGTAGGTGTAGTGACCGGTTCTATAAGGCAATTCACAGGCTCGTACACGCACTAAATGACCACACTTCAACACGTCTACTCTCGCTCACAGCTCTCGTAATAATAACGTGGTGCGCACGAGATTGTGTATGTCTGTGTGGGGGTAAGTGGGGATGGCAAAGTGAACGTGTGAGTGAGACAGATACACTACAGTAGGGTAGGCAGTTGACGGGTGTGAAGCCGCGAGCACAGCTAGTGAGTAATAAATGTGGATGTTTATCAGTTATCACCTGCAACCGGCTCCCAAGCATGTTGCATTACATATCGGGCCACAGAGGTATATTGTGATCAATCGTCGACCGTGCCCGCAATGTAATTAAACTTGCTTGAAAGTTGGCTGTGTGTTGTTTGGGGGAAAACGTGGTCTAAGAGCAGGGGAAGATCAAATTATAGATATGATATGTCAAGAAAAAAACTTTTTTACAAAAAAATACTACCGACTTCCAAATAAGAAGTGAAAAATTATTTTAGTTTTGGAAGTCGGTGTCTTTGCTAGGTAACAATTTTTTTACATTATGGACACCGACTGCCAAAAATAGAGTTATTTTTCATTTTGTAGTTTTCTTATTTGGAAGTCGGCAGTATTTAAATAGAAAATAGATTACCTGAATATTATGAAACTGAACATAACCGGTGAAATGATAGTGTACCAAGGTGAATTGTACACATCTGCGTACCCCTTTAGAGCATACTGGCGTGATGTTATGTTATGAAATGGTATAAACAATAAACAGACATGCGATTGCAGCAATCCCGAGAGATTTGCCGTTATTTATTGAAGAGTTCTGTTGTATATTTCCGAAGTTCTTCATCAGATCTTCACTAAATTAAAATGGGACCAATTTTGGAACATACTCTTTCAAACAAAAAATAATTTTCAATTCAATTCAATTCAAATCATTTAATTGCATAAAACATGGTATAAAATGGTGTTAAATATAATGGAAAAGGTACAAACATGTTCAGCTAAATTATGACATAGCATGCAATTTTTGGGTAACACACAAACTAGTTACAAACAAAAAAAAAAAATAGATTAAAATTAATAATTAAAATAATTAATAATATAAATTAATTTCAATAATCAAACAAGAACAATTAAATCATGAGCTATTGAGTCTTTCAGAGGGTTTCAAAGCCATAAATTCTTTTATATTATAAAAATTATATTCACATAACCACTTGTATAATTTAACTTTTAACAGTCTTGTACTCATTGTCTTGAAGTGGTTTGGTATCATGTTATAGATGTGCACACACATTGCTAGGCAGCTATTATTGTATTTGGTAAGTCTAGGCATATCATTTAGAACCAATTTGAAGGGATCTCGTCTGTTCCGAGGGCACTCTTCATTTGCTCGACAAGAGTCATCAGGTTTAAGACCATACATTGCTCTTATGCACTTTTTTTGGGCAACAAATGTTCTATTCAGATCAACGCTATTACCCCACATTACAAGACCATAGCGCAAAAACGGGCTACAGTTGACGGAGATATCGGTGAACATAACCAAAAACCAAACATGAAATCGAACATAGAACCTCCTCCTTTTTAACCCTCGCCGAAAAAAAGAGGGGTGTTATAAGTTTCACGTGTGTTGCTGTGTATCTGTGAGTCTGTCTGTGGCATCATAGCGCCGCAACCGTTTGCACTATTATTTAGTTCGAGATCAAAGTCCTGAGATTTATACGAATTATTCGTAATGGCTCTTGTTCACAAAGCGTTATTTTATTTTGTTAGCAATTCAAGTTAATATCATATGGGAAAAGAGCTAGTTGCCAAATATTTACAGCAGCATGAGTTGATCTTCAATCCTTCCGTGCTTCGAAAAGCATCCTAGCTGTCATTTGAAGATATTTGGCAGTCATCACAGGTACTCAGACAGCGAAAAAGTCTGACAGCAGTCAGCGTGTTACACAGTTACTGGGTTGTGTTTGTATTCGCTCCATATAAAATCAGCTGCTACATCAGTTAAAATGGCAGCAGACTCCAACATAATTTTATCAGAGAACAATTTTGGTAAATTCTCGCTACCTACTCAAACATATCTAAACTAATAGATACGTAAATTGTAAACGTAATAAACAACGTTATTCATTAGGTTTTCGTGACTCCATTCAATGTAGTAATTTGTGGGTTTTACGTTACGTCGGTTTAGGCTAGAAATAGTCTAGCTAGACATTGTACGTAAAGTAGCTAGGAATAGCTAATCCTATGTTGTATCACATCATTACATCAACAGCTTTTTAGTGTCTTTGAATTTTTGGTTCTAGGACATGGTTTCCTCACGATGTTTTCCTTCACCGTTTTGAGAACAGTGGTGATGAAATAAATTACACAAAGTAAAGCGGCTTCTCGGGTTCGAACCCACGACCAACAACTCGTAAGTCGGGACCGTAACCACTGGGCCACCACTGCTCTCCTATGTTGTATAGTATTAGCTATTCCCGGCTAATACTCTTCTAACAAATCTTCGTAATCCAAATATGCAAGGTGTGAGAACTCCTTTTTTTAACCCCCGCCGGAAAAAGAAGGGGTGAACCCCCGCCGGAAAAAGAAGGGTTGTTATAAGTTTCACGTGTGTTGCTGTGTATCTGTGTATCTGTGTGTCTGTCTGTGGCATCATAGCGCCTAAACGGATGAACCGATTTCGATTTAGTTTTTTTTGTTTGAAAGGTAATTTTGTCGAGAGTGTTCTTAGCTATGTTTGAATAAAATCGGTTCAGCCGTTCAAAAGTTATGGGCATTTTACTGTTTGAATCGGGGTGTTTTCGCAAGATAAATGCGTCGGGGGTTTTTTAAATTGTGAAATTTTACTTGTTTGGAACGAAGTTCCGGTGATTCGGGTGAAAATGTAACGTCATGTATGATTTTTGAGTTATACCCCCCACCATATGATTTTGCTTTCTCTCTGTCCCTTTCTTGTGCATGTACGAGTATTGGGACTCAAGCAGAATAGCAGACGAGAAAACGCGTGAGGAACTTCGTTCCTAAAAGCGCACTTTTTCTTTTCTTTTTAACCGACTTACCAAAAAGGAGGAGGTTCTATGTTCGACTTCTTGTATGTTTTTTTTTTTTTTTTTTTTTATGTATGTTCACCGATATCTTCGTCAATTGTAGACCGATTTTGAAAATTCTTTTTTTGTTTGAAAGACTATGTTTTGAAATTGGTCCCATTTTAATTTGGTGAAGATCTGATGAAGGACTTCGGAGATATACAACAGAACTCTTCAATAAATGACGGCAATCATTCGGGATTGCTGCAATCGCATGTGGGTTTATTGTTTATACCATTTCATAACATACACGCCAGTACGCTCGAAAGGGGTACGCAGATCTCTCATTTCACCGGTTATGTTCAAGTATCGTGTTATTCGGGTAATCTATTCTGGCGTTATAGGCACCTTACTAAACAACTTGCCTATTTTAGGTAGGTACAACTAAAAAGGGAAAAATAAAAAAACATTTTTGCAAAAAAATACTACCGACTTACAAACAAAAAACTACAAAGTGAAAAATAACTTAATTTTGGAAGTCGGTGTCCATATCGCAAGAAATGGGAAACAAGAACGACACCGACTTCCAAAATTAAGTTATTTTTCACTTTGTAGTTTTTTGTTTGTAAGTCGGTAGTATTTTTTTGCAAAAATGTTTTTTTATTGTTATTTTGAAAACTGTGGCTTCTTATAGGTACTAGGCACATCTATTGGTCATCTTTTCATGAATTAAGTAATGGATTTCCATTTGCTACTTACTGTCGGAGTTAATAAAGTGCCAAGTTCTCCGTCATATCTATTTCCACCTGAATCGAGCGTCACTAAAGGTACATTTTCAGTTATTTTGACGTCAGACTCGAGTTGACGCGACCGTCTCTCTGAGCTAAGTCTACGTAGAGTAGGGTTTGTTAAACCCAATCAATCGGGTATAGACCACCCGATTGAGTGCCCATCTTCAATGATGGCTATTGTAAGTCATGACATAATTTATCATGTCTTGTCACAAATGTCTTGGGTACGCCCTTGCTCGCTAGGCTGGTAGATTCAACTTAATACGTGGGACACTCAGAAAGTTTTGCGAAACTAAAAAAAATTGTTCTATACGTACATATATTTTTATTAAATCTTTTCAAAGTACTTTCCACCAGCCTCTATACAAAGATTCATGCGCCTAAACCAGTTTTCAAAACACTTTTTCCAGTCCGCCGCAGACACCTCGTTTACAGCCTGCTCGAACGCAGCCAGCGCAACTTCCGGCGACGAAAATTGTATCCCTTTGAGCTGATTTTTTATTTTTGGGAATAAAAAGAAGTCACACGGTGCTAGATCAGGGCTGTAAGGAGGGTGACCCAGGAGTTTGACTGGCGTGCTGTCCAGGAAGTCCCTCGTTTTGAGTGCGGTGTGCGCAGGTGCATTGTCGTGGTGGAGCAGTAGCCCGCGGAGCCCTGTGTTTGGTCGCTTGTTGCTTATAACAGAGAAAACTTCTGGCAAACATTTGGTAGTATACCATTCGGCATTAATGCTTCTTTGATCCCGTAAGGGAATTGATACCAAGTGGCCAGTCAAATTAAAAAAGCTAGCGATCAAAATCTTACCCCCGCTTCTAGATCGCTTCACTTTGGTAGGCGTTGGCTCATTTTGAAACACCCAAACAGTCGACTGGCGCTTGGTTTCTGGGTCGTATTGATAAATCCAGGACTCATCACCTGTAACGATGTCGTAAACACGCCGAGACGAGCCTGCTTCAAATTTGTTAAGCATATCACGGCACCATTCCACCCGGGCCTGCTTCTGAGCATCGGTGAGGTTGTGCGGCACCCAGCGTGATACTATCCTCCTCACGCGAAGATGGCTGTGTAGAATCTCGTGAACGCTTCCCGATCCAATCTTCAATATGTGTTGAATCTCCTGATATGTAATTCGCCTATTGTCTTGGATTAAATTTTTCACTGCTAGCACGTTTTCTTCGGTAACAGCCGTCAAAGGGCGACCGCTTCTTTCGTCATCCCCCAAAGTTGGTCGACCGCGCTTGAATTCGTTATACCAACGATACACGGTTGCCTTGGAAGGGCCTTCATCCATGAATGCCATTTGAAGTCTATCGTACGATTCATCCGGTTTCAGGCGACACTTGAAATCGTATAAAATCATAGCTCTAAAATGTTCCCGGCGCAGATCCATATTTCAGTGAGACACAATACTTTGAATTAACTCGCAAAAAATGTGGAGGGAAATTTTGAAATTGGAACTTACTTATTTTTACTTATAAATAATCATATTTTCGAAAAACATTATAACTGGCCAGTCTCCCATATATAAAAACTTTTTTTCGCAATACTTTCTGAGGGGCCTGGTAGCGGTTCAGAATACGAGACCAATAGCTGCATAAAAGAGAATTCATGTGACATCCGCAGGAGTGCATCTGTGAGGAGTACTATGCAGTGAAAAGCGAACTTTACAGGCCGCCTTAAAGTTTGAATCGACCTGGGGCCCTACTAGGTATAATGTGAACAAGGGATAGTGCTCTTCGTCCTGAATAGCTCCATCTCTATCTTACAGTAGAACCATGATAGTTTAAACACGTCAGATTACCTACCTATTTAATTGCGGTTCTACTTCGGTTACACGTTTTACAAGTATACTACAACAATCCTTCAGCATCCACAAGCGTGATACACAGGGCAGGTATACAAATTGAAAGATACATAAACGCCAAGCAAACAGTTAACAAGTACAAGTAATAAACGACACTATGATGTAACTCTTCGTTTGTGGACTATGAACTTGACTTGGACAATATTTGTTATTGCCAAGGCCGTATCAGTTGCACATCAATTGCTGTGAATTGTAATGAATATAGTAGTTGTGGTAATGAAAAGTCTGGAGCACGATGGGTATCCAATTGAGATTTTCTATCAATTCAATCGAATTTGTTTAAAGTCGTCATGTGCACCAATAACTTTTCTTTTTGCTTGAAGGTCTCTGCCCACTACAGTGTATCGTACTATGACCGTGCTAGGATCGTTTCAGACACGAAAAATAACACGATACGCTCTACTATGCCTACTGAAACAGATCGACGGCGTTCTGTGCCCGTATAGTATGCACAGTATTGCACAGAGCGTGTCAGCATCAGCACCGGCAAAATATTTTCGGCGACAATTGTTGACTCTGACGGAACGGTCTAGTGGGAGTAGTGTCATAACTTTTCAATACAAAGAATATTTTTTCTAGCACGGTCATAGTATGATACGCTGTAGTGGGCAGAGACCTTTATCGGCATAGCCCATAATGTAACGATACCCATTACGAATGCAGAAATTCGCCCTGATCCTGTAATTTTTACCACGTTATCGCAGGTGGGAACTTACTCTCTTGTAATTTAAACGTCACGAAAACGAAAATCATTACAACGTAGGCCACTGCAAATACAACTTGGCAAAATGTGGTTTCACAGACCCGTCTGATACAAAATGTTAGTGGGGTGCCCAAACACCTGCATTTTGAGGTCTTGATGAACTCCACTCATGGCGCCAGAAACGTGGCCACATACTAGACCCAAATTGTCTAAAAGTTAAATTATCATAGACTCGAAAAGAAGTTGATTACAACAAGTGAAATTAAACTGAATTTCAGTCTTCTCATTTCATAAGTGGTTAGTCGAGTGTAGTTTTTATAGTTTAAAAGAATTTATAGATAAAAAATGTTGATGTTTAAAAAAAAAAAAAAAACGGTTGTTGTTGCTTAACTTGTTTTTTAAAATTTTGCATGCTATGTTTTATCCTAGCTAAACATGCTTGTGCCTCAATTTGTACATAACACCCTTGTATACCATGTTTTACGCAAATAAATATTCTATTCTATTCTCTAACAGCTGTTTCCCACTGAAATTCTTATTTCAGACGGCGATTGTTTATAAATACGAGCCTGAAAAGATAGTGTAGTGTCAGATCCTTACTAATATTATAATTGCGAAAGTATCTCTGTCTGTCTGTTACCCTTTCACGCTTAAACCGCTTAACCGATTTTGATAAAATTTGGTATGGAGATAGTTTGATACCATGAGAATGACATAGGCTACTTCTTTTTGCATAAAACACGAAGGGCGAGAAATGGGAGGGATTGGTTTTGTATGTAACTTCTAATTATGGGGTTCGATTCACTTCTAAATACTTCCGTAACAAATAATTAAAGTGTATTGTTTTTTTTTAATTACCTCTAAAAGGGGGTTGGGGTTGTAAAGATAAGATGTACAAATTTTCTTCATGTAGCAGAATTTTGGCAGGTGGTAGTTTAAAGATAGTAAACGTTAATTAAGAAAGGATTTTTCTAAATTCGAATTTTAAGGGGGTTAATGCGGAATCTTTGTATGAAACTTTTTATTGCGGATATGTTTTTGATAACAAATGATTGAGATCTGCATATTTATTTAGATTATGTAATGGGATGAGGCTTTGTATTACACAATAAGGCCAAAATATAATAGGTGCCAAATATATTAACAGGTATGAGAAAAGGGGAAAGCGTGTTCATACGTCGAATCCTAATAATCCCCATTGACCTATCATTTCAATTCAAAAGACTCCAGTTTCCAATCAAACTTAATTTTGCTATTACTATTAACAAAGCTCAAGGGTAGCAGGGGCGTATTTGGAAAACCCATGCTTTACCCACGGCCAGCTATATGTAGCTGCTGATGTTCGCGTATGTTCCCGGCTCAGAATGTATATGTATTAGCACCAAATGAAAGGACATACAACATAATATATAGCAGCGTCCTAAAATGTTGTACCCATGATTAACGGCATAATTAAAGAATGTCAATTAACTGTAAATACAATTTATGATAGAGTGGATTTTCAAATCACAGCAAAGCAGAACCTATGACTCTGTAGTTTATTTGTTTAATTTTGTAACTATTTAACCTATACCTGTATTGACCAACATATTCAATTAAATAAGTTAATCGATTTAAAAATAAAGCTGCCTGTACCTATACAGGCTGAGTTTTGCAAGTGGGCATGGATGGCCAAATCTTCCTATAACTAATAGCCCAAAACAATCAAAGGAGTCAAGGGGCCGACTTTGATTAAAACTAAAACTGCAACATTGGATTTTTCTCACCCTGTATGTCGACAGCCAGAAATAATTGACAAATCTATATTAACGCGGGCGATGCTGCGGGTAATAGCTAGTTGTTTATAAAACAGACTAAACTTTGTCTTTTTCTGAACCTTTAGAATTCCGTACACTCAAATCTTCGTCATCAAACACAAAGTGGGAAAAGTCCTTCAAGTACCAGCCTAGCTGTGCTGATTTATTGGTTTTATTGTAGTAACCTACTTATCCTTAAGCAGGATCATTCAAAGTTATAGGTATCTATACAATGTGTGTTAGTCACATTGACTAAGGACATAATCAAGTACTTACATAATATCTACTTTATGGCATATTTTCAAGAGGCGCGAGTGGTCATGCTTATCTCAAGTAAGTCAACAATTAAATGGTTGAACTTCGTAATAGCGGTCATCTTAATGTTGTAATTCAAAATAATATAAACCACCACACCGTTTAGGACGCAAAAAAGCTTTTTAAATCTCAGTACGTAAAAGTATCCAAGTTTCAAGCGTAAACGCTGGGTAAAATATTGTAATCCGGGTGGCCGTTTGAAAACATCCATTATAATTCCAGAACATCCGTATCTATATTTTTCCTAACATCAACCACAAAATCATTCTTCATTCCCACCTCTTTCGTGTCTAAATCACGAACTCACAAATCTATTCTCGATAGTCAAAAACCATCTGCCAACGTGACATGACAAGGACAGAATATTCGTGACAAGAATGTAAAATGCAGCAAAATTCGTCACAACCTTAGAAATCAGAACACACCGCATCAACAATGAAAACACTTTGAAAGCAAAATTACAAGAGTATTGATAAACATTGCCTTTTGAATCACGATTCGTATCACACGGGAATTGAACCGCAATCCATTCGGAACATCGTATCAATTATAATTTCCAATGAGCAATGCAATGGTTTCAAGGATTGAATGAGCCAGAAATTGTGTTGCGAAAGCTATTCGAGGTATATAAACATTTGATTTGATTGGGTGTTGACACACGACATTATTTAGATCACAATATGCCTAGGAATTTATAATTGGATATATCCATGTCCCTTGTATAGGTACAAACTTGTTACTGCTTATTATAACCTGCCAAACCTTGGATACTTTTGCCTGTGTTACATCATCATCGTCTTCCCGTCTTTATCCCAAACACGGGGTCGGCACAGCATGTTTTTTGATCCATGTCTCTATCTGCCTTCATCTCAATATCCATCTCCTTTCTACCTGTTTATCATCTTTTTCTGAATCGTTCCATTATTTCTTTGGTCTTCTTCTGTTATACCCGTGTTTTATAGGCAACCTAAAGACCTACGTCATCCTCTTCATGCTGGAAAGCTTTTCCAATACAAGGTCACAGTACTTATTATGCATTGAAAAATAGACTAACAATGTTAAAATTCTTAGTTTGAAATCAAGAATAACGGCACGCTATAAAAGTTGCTTCTATACATTGCTACTGACATATTTGTTTTCTATTATGGACTCTTGAGTGACTCAGATTTGCCTATGATAAACATCCTCAATGCGTAGGTAACAGGATAAACTATGAACCAACGGCGCATAAAGACAGATGAGGCCAATGCCATAAGTTGATGACCGATCTGAAGGTATACGGTCACGGAAGTCAAAGGATGTCAATCTTTCTAGCCTGTAGTGGATTTGTTTTAGAGTCAGTGCTGAACGTGCGAAATCTATTAATTTGCGTTGACGAATCCGCACTAGTTATGGACTTAGTATCTCACATATCTACCGAGCGAAAATGCTGTAAACCCCAAAATCGGCCGAAGATATTTGTTGTACCAGGGAATAAACAACGGCGTATCAATTTGGGATCGGTTTCCAGTCCCAGTTGGATGCAGTTGAATATTGACACAGCCTATCTGAGCTCAACAACCCAGTACCTGGGTTACACAATATCCATTGGCAAGAATAGTATCAAATTTTCCGCCTCTAACCACCTGTGACGACGCACAATACAGGGCAAAAAAACAACATCAAACAATGATTCTCTTTTCCCAGGATGGAGGTAGGAGTCCAGCTGGTGGGTATATTCCTGCGCCTGCTCAACTTCATTCTGGCGCCGCTGTTCTGGTTCCGCGCCAGAGACTCGCGCCGACTGCCGCCGGCCACCGACCCCGTGCTGCGCAAGAGTGTCGTTGAGTTGGCTGCTGCTGTTAGGAATGGCGAAGTGAGTGGAGTTTTACGTATGGTATTCCCTTAAGGTAGACTTCCTATTAAAGCGCCTTGTAGCGCTCGCAATAAACGTTCCCGGATAAAGATTTTAACCGCTATTACACGATGCTTAGGACCTTCTTTCCGCATCGCTCTCGTGTTCGAGTCAAACTACGCAAGAGTGTCGTCGAGTTGGCTGCTGCTGTTAGGAGTGGAGAAGTAAGTGAAGTTTTACGCTAGTATTTCCTTAAGGCATACATCCTATTAAAGCGCCTTGTAGCGCCCGCAATAAACGTTCGCGGCAATAAGGTCCTAAGCTCTATTACACGGTGGTTAAGAGTTAGGATCCTTTCCTCGTCGCTTATGCGTTCTAGTCAAACCACGCAAGAGACTCCCGGCGACTGCCACTGAACCCGTGATGCGCGAGAGTGTCTTTGAGTTGACTGCTGCTGTTAGGAATGGAATGCTGTTAGGAGTAAGTGAAATAATGAAAACCTGCCTAGGCTTTGCGGGTTATTCCCGTTCGTCCACACCCCGTCGTCTACACTGCGGACGACTGGGAATAATGCGTTCTGTTCGTCCACAGTGTAGACGAACAGAACGCAACATTCCCAGTCGTCCGCACCTCGTTTCATGTTTAGTTTAAGAGTCAGTGTTTTTTTTTTTAATATTAAATAAATGATTTAACGGTTTAATTACTTTAAAAACAACATAACTATTAAGTTTTTTTTATTTAAAATCATCAAATGTTAAAATAATTAACAACAATTCTAGTTTTTATCACAGATCAACATAATTTACAATAATTAAAAGGCAATATTTTAACTAATATTTTGTTGGTATTATATAAACATTTTTAAAGTATATAATAACAACATAATATGTACTAAGTAGTGTTTAAATTCAACAGTATTTTTCATCACAGATCATCTTATTTTACAATAATTAAGGGCAACAACAAAGTAATTTGTATCACAGATCAACAAAAAAAAAAAAAAAAAAAAAAAAAAAAAACTAAAAAAAAAATGAAAAAAAAACATAAAAAAAAAGAAAAAAAACAAAAAAATGTAAAAACTAGAATTGTTGTTAATTATTTTAACATTTGATGATTTTAAATAAAAAAAACTTAATAGTTATGTTGTTTTTTAAAGTAATTAAACCGTTAAATCATTTATTTAATTTAAAAAAAAAAAACACTGACTCTTAAACTAAACATGAAACGAGGTGCGGACGACTGGGAATAATGCGTTCTGTTCGTCCACAGTGTAGACGAACAGAACGCAACATTCCCAGTCGTCCGCAGTGTGGACGACGGGGTGTGGACGAGCGGGAATGACTCGGCTTTGCCCAAATATTATGGGACCGGCTTCCAGTCAAAAATGGATGCAGCTGATTATCAGTATTTTACATGGAAACACTGCCTATCTGAGAAAAAGGTAAATGAAGTACAAACCGGGGTTCTCTGAAATTGGGGCATTATGCCAATTTATTGGCTTTTTACGCTTACGAGTGTCAATTACAAGCTGTATGGTGGATAAAGAGCAGCCTATGGCACTCAGTGATACTGGAGTGACTTTTTTTTTTACAAGCTTTTATTTATTTGTTATGGGTATCAAATGAAAGGGTTTGCTAAGAAGAATACGAAAAAAGCTTGTTTTAAAAAAGATTATTAATTAATAATTTTATTACAGTCTACCAGTGGAGAAGTATTTTCGTTAAAGGTTCAGTAATTACAAATATTACCTCTTCCATAAAATCAGTGGAATTCTATGCCGTAGTCTGTGTTTTGATAGCTACAATCTGGGGGTACCCAATCGAGAGTGCACAATCGTCGAGCATATCATCGCTGATCATCAGGTGAGATAGTGCTCAAAGCCTCAAACGCAAGCATACGCTATAAATACATAATAAAAAAATAAAAACCCAATAACCTACTCCACCATGAGATCGAATCCAGTCAGAAGCTTATGCTCAGAGATCGTACTAAGACCACCGAAACAGTCACTTGAGCAATTCTCCGAAACAAAACTAGATATCCTATAACCTGTCATTCGTGTCTATCAGACCACTTAGTCTGTCGTGAAACCCTAATCACTCAATTCCTAGCCCTCTATATTTATTTACCACTGCACACCAATTGACATACTTGCGACATCCTGACACAACGCCCATGAAATGCAACTGCAAGTGACTGCAATTCGTTTAATTGCAGTTACAATTGTCAATTATCAGTTGGTTGACACAGTTGTGCAGTATGGGCAGTCAGCGAAGCATGATGTCACTGGGTACAACCTCTATATTAAGCCGATGGGACTGTTTTATAAGTTTTTTTTTTTTTAGTTTAGGTCGCTTTTTAACATCTAAGGTCATTAGCGACCACAGTAAACATTATAGTAGAATAGGTTACATTAGTTTATATATATTAGAATAGGTTACATTAGTTTATACAACAATTTCAAAAACGTTAAAGTTTGTGTTTATTTAGTTCATATCCCGGTGTCTGTAATGCAATCTTGAAAGTTAAATAGTGTTTTAAGTTTGTTTTTTATATAGTTTAGGTTTATATAATTAGTATACATTTATGTAAAGACGGATTTTACATTAACATTTTAACCACACTATTGTATTGGGTTCAAACTGTAAGATAGTGTGTGTAAGTTAAATAAATAAATTAATTTGATGCACTTCCTAGTGTCCGTTTCTTCTTCTTAGCATGTCGAAGAGAGTGTTTTCAGCCATTGAGCTGAAAATATTCACACACGTTTGTCGTGACAGTGCAATTTTTTTACGTAATGGATTGTTTAAAAATAAATAATAGTTTAAAAACTAAAAAACACGATTTAACTAAACTTAAAAGTAGAAAATAATTTTCAATCAAATTAAATTAAGAATAGTGTGACTAGCAAAAAAATGTATTTTATTATAAAAAAGCGTGGGTACTTTTTAAGATATTTTCAAAATGACTCTTTTTTACCAATATCTGTCAATAAAATATTATAGCAAATGACATTATGCAACCCACGCTTTTATACAATAAAATACATTTTCGTACCACCTGCTCAAAAAAGTGACATTCTATGCCACAAAAAGCAAACATAACAATAGTCATTTTTAATCTGTTAAAAACAGGGAAAGAAAATTGTACTGAATTTCATTCATCCTCTAGGGGGAGAATGTGATTTAAATTTGGAATACTTACCGAAATTTATACTGAACTACATCTGTGTTTACACCATTGAGTTTGTATATAAAGCATTATACATCTTTTTGAAAAAGGAATACGCTTATATTATGCAGTTATGATTATTAAATAAAATTACGAAAACCGACGAGGCCATATGAGCTTGATGCCTTTGCTTTTCCGACAAAAAAATATTAGTCTAGGAATTTGCCGCGTTTTTGTTTTCTTCAAATACATACGTTAAGTTTATTTTACTTTTAATGGTCATTATTTTTAATAAATGCTTATCTTATATATTATTGTGTTAATTTTTTCGCAAATGGTACGAAAAGTAGAGTATTTTCCTCGGTGATAAAGCTGTCCTAGTCTTGGGTGAACTTAAATCCCTCGCTAAACTCAGGACTCGTCTTAAATCCCTCGCTTCGCTCGTGATTTAAGTTTTTAACACCCTCGCTATGCTCGGGAGTAAACCTCGAGTCCTTCGTTACGCTCGCGATTTAAATCGTCACCCGCGACAGAAGACACTGCTTTATCCCCTTGGTTAATAATCTACTATTTTCTAAATCTTTAATAATCTATGCTGTAATAGAAGAGGTGAGTGTGTTTCCTAGGAAATTATAAAACCTCTGGCGAAATGTGGGTGCCTCATACACCATATTATCCCCTTTCGGGAAATACGAACGTTAAGCGACTGTAATGTAAAAATGGAACCGTTTTATTTAACAAATTAATACGCAAATATTTGCTTCAACACAAAAACACGAATATCTGTATTCGAATGCTCCATCCAATTACTTTGGTATTTACTTTCCAGGCAAATGTTTTTAAAATGTCAGTTAAATTGGTCCAACTGAAGCGACTGACTGTCGGAATAGCGGAGCAAATCTCATTATTGATCAAATAAAGTTTAATAGGTACTCCTGTATTCCCATAGGTGTTGTAAAAGCGTTATAAAACTAGCAAAATGTTGATATATAATCAGTGAACGGAAATAAACATGGAAGCATTACTTCAAAGAAATTAAACGCGCATCTTGACACAAAATCCTAAACAAACGCACACATCGAAACTCAGCCACTGATTCGCCAAACTAGCCAAGGCACACAAACAATAATTATTACAACTCATGATGCACAATTAAAAATAGACCTTATAAACTGTTAGTTTGGGTTTAAATTACCATCTAACGTATAGGCCGCTAACGACATTTCTACGACTGCGTCATGCATCACTGCGTCCACCATTCGCGTCGCCCGGGATGTTTTACGCAATATGGTGCAACGCAATTATTAATTATGATAGTGATGGTATTGAAATAATCTGATAGAAAATATAGAAGCATAAAAAATCGTTTGTGGTCAGGGGACCTTAGTCAGGAAAGAAGTTCCTTCTCACATATGATTTAAACAAAAAACATTTATTTTTATTTTATGCCGTCTTGGATTATTTTAACCTTACAATGGACTTTAGCAACCTCGAAAACTAAACCCATAATGTAAAATGAAAGTTTTCGCAGCCACCATCTTGGATTTATATTTTGTCAAAAATGAAAGAAAAAAATCGCATAGAAGTATGAACGCTTTTTCGCGTGATGATTTCTACTAGTCAACTCCTACCGCAATTCGTGTTAAAGAACCATCTTTTATAGTGTGAAAAAAAAATTTGGAACGACCAAAAATATATTAGAAAAGATAAAGACACAGCAACGATATCTATTTTCTCCGTGCTATTAAGGATCCTTTACGTACCTACAATAACTTAGTATATTTTGCATAGTGCCGCCCCATAGAAAAAAACGGCGTGAATTTTCGATTACAATCTAAGATATCTTAGATTGTAATCGAAATTATATTTGTCATTATTGTCAGGTAGAAAAGTAAATTGTTTGGTTGGCATAACATCATCCCCATAGATTTCGTGGTGTACTACATTTTTAATAGAAATATAATGAATAGCGATGTATTTACACGGGAAAAATATTTCCAACATTCTTGTTATGCAAATGTGATTTATTTATGCAACACTTCACTGCACAAGAAGCCATTTTTAAATATTTAACAAGCGAAAAACGGTAAATATTAGTCGACCGCCGCTGTTGCCTACTGGGGACGAACTAAAAGCGTGAGTGGCACGATCGGTAAGTCCCGCCCACCGGGGCACAATGTGCGTTGGGTCATTTTTTAAAGCAAGGAATGCTTCCATGTTTATTTCCGTTCACTGTATATAATGCATTTTTGCTGACGTCATGGTGATAAGTACGTACTGTGTATCCATACTACCCACATAGTACACTCTATGCATGCCTAGTAGCTACGTATTGTAGTGAGGTGATGTATTTAAAATCCTAAATTAGGAATAATTCCTTTTCGCGATGGCTTCGATTTTTTACTAGAATTCGTTTTTCTGTCACCACTTACAACTCAATAGATTCCTACAGTGACTACAAGTGATAAAGACAGTATGGGCCGTAATGCCGTATAGGTGAATTACAAAGGATACAATACAAGGTCTTTCTTTGTGGGTGCCATAAAAGGCTATAAAGGATTTATGCCAGGAGACACCAGCAACGCGTTTAGCTTTTCGCAGTACTCTGTTAGTCAGGTCATAGGGTTTTGCTGGAGAGCCTAGCGTACGGATTATCCTTACTTTTGTGCAGCTCTAAAGAAAGGGAGTTGAAACAAAAAGACTTTAAGATACTGATAGATCAGATAGTCATATTGTGCCGAACCTATAAATAAAACAATCAATCTGCCTAACCCTGTACCAACTCAGTTGCTGAGTACTAGTATTGTATATGGAGCAACAAAATGTCCTCTGACCTCCACAACCCAGTAACTGGGTTACACGATACCCCTTGACAAGACTGGTGTCAGATTTCTTGGTTTCTAACTGTCCGTAACGACTGTTGAAGATCTTTAAGTGGCAACCGGGACCAGTAATTACATACATACATAAACTCACGCCTTTTTTCCATTGGGGGTAGGCAGAAACTACAGAACGCCACCTGCTACGATACTTACATACTTCTTTTGCATCACTCACATTCATACATCTAGTCATACACGCACGCCGGCTATGAGTACTGCGCACCTGGCCTTTATGAAGAACATCACCTATAAGGTCTATGTATGTCTTTCTAGGGCGTACCCTCCCGACGTTTCCATTCACGTCTGCCTTGTAAGCACCTTTCGTTAGTTGCCTTTCATTCATCCTCTCAACATGGCCAAACCATCTTAACATACTCTTTTAAATTTAGACACTACATCTTCTTTTAAACCACAACGTTGTCTTAATACCTCATTCCTCAATCTATCATTTAAAGTTACACCACACAACAGTAATTATGTTTTCTTTTCCTACTCCTCCGTTATTCTTTTCTGATTAATTTCGTTGCGGGATCCAAGACAGTTAAATTCATTCTCCGGGACTTCGTCGAGCTTCATTGCTTCGGCGCTTTTCTGGTGGTCGCTACTATTGATTTTGGCTTTCAGGAGTTGCAGTGGTTTGGAAATAGTGCGGTGAGACGGTCCCAATTTAAAACCGGGACCAGCAGCTTAAAACGTGCTTTCCGAGGTACGGTCCGACCTCAGAAGGACTTTTATTACCTATAAATAAAATAATGTACTATAGATATTTGTAAAACCAAAGCCATGTGTTTGACGTTGATATACAGCGTTCTCTGTGACACCTGATTTGACTACAGATTTTGTGCCTTGAACTGCAGGCGAACAATTCAAGGGCTTGTCCTGTAATGTACTGTTTCACTTACGACTTGTTTACTTGGCTTTCCTGCTGTTACAATTTAAGAAAATAGTTTAATGTTGTATATATTGATTAATATTGAGTAATTTTTCACCTTAAGTAGATACCTATTGATAGTTTTGGACAAAAACCAAGGATCAATATTTCTAGTGGAAGATCGTAAGGTATTTTAAAAGACCCAAATTAGCTTCAACACATTTGGATATCAGACTAGCTACTATAGAACATAGAGTAAACTAGACTAGACAGTGAGATTTTTTATGATAGCTCTTGATCTGGACTTAGCCAGGTGTAAAGCGCAGCATGATGACTTAGATGAACGATACAGAAGTTCTAACTTCATCTATCATTATCCGTCTCCTATTACGCTCTTAGAAAACAAACTCCTAAAACCCCATTTCGCCAGTTTGTGGCATTTTCTATACCGAACAGAAAAGAAAATGAATGTTCACAATAGAAAATGCCACAAAACTACTATATAACGTTATATATAGTATGCTAGCGACCCACCCCGGCTTCGCACGGGTAGTAGAGCATATGCCTACTTGTTTTATCTGTTGTAGGATCGCATCATCGGTGTGAGATCGGCGCTTGAATTTATTTTCGCGCGCGTTAGTTTTTATTTTGCGATAACTCCTAAGATATTCATTTAAATTATACAGTGTAAAGGATTATCATAATGTGCATTGCTTATGCATTTTAAAATATGTAGTGTCGTAACTACAAAAAAAAAATTGTTTTCTTCCCTCAGATAACCAGCGAGCAACTGGTAACGATCTTCATAAACCGCGTCAAAGAAGTGAACCCTTACATCAATGCCGTGGTAGAGGAGCGATACCGCGCTGCCACAGAGGATGCCAAGAGTGCTGACCGGCAGATCGACGAGGCTAAGAAGAATGGGACGCTTGAAGAGCTGGTGAAGGATAAGCCGCTGTTTGGTGTGCCGTTCACTGTGAAGGAGAGCTGTTCGCTTGCTGGTGAGTGGTTTCTGTTTTTTGTTATATTAGAAGTCTTGCTAGCCGGCTTTTAGGGCCCGCAAATATTTTCTAGCACGTTGATGATTTCTCTCTGATAGTGAAAATCACGTTTTAATTGGCGCGTCTTTACGAAAATTCTTTGATCATTAGAGCTTGCGATACTATAATATTTCTGAATGTGCTAAGTTGGTATTTCCTCTATGGCAGTAATCTATGTTTTTAGATAGTGTAAACTATGCTTTATTTGTTACGGTCTTTTTTACATAATTACTCAGTTAATACCAACATGTAGAATGGTTAAGATAGCGATTGGCGAATGTCTACATTTTTTTATTTATAAAATTCTTGCTTGAAATATGTATCTTGATATAATAATTTACACCGACCATTAAAGTACTAATTAGCCCAATTGGAAGGCGCAGGTCAAGTGATAGGAATGGCTGCTGATTGTTTTTTTTATCCTGTCATGCAGCTTAAGCTAATTTAACAATTTGTCGCTTCAATTTTCGTTTCACCAATTGGACATCAGCGTTGCATGTTCCCTGCAAAATAGATATATTCATTTCACAACAGCTAAATCTTTCTTCCAGGCCTGTCAAACTCTGTGGGATGCCTCGAAAACGCTGGTCGTCGCGCCACCACTGACGGTGGCGTGGTCAGCCTAGTGAAGAAAGCGGGCGCCATCCCACTTTTAGTGTCCAACACTCCTGAGCTGTGCTTGGGATGGGAGACCACGAACCTGCTGAGGGGAGCCACCAATAACCCGTACTGCATGAACAGGACGCCTGGAGGATCTTCTGGTGGCGAGGTAAGAAAAATGATTAGTTAAGATGTGTATTAAGTGATTGTGAATTTGTCCATAGATTGGTACCTATAGGTAGAAAAGCTCGGAAACAGTAAAACAGACGATTTTACGGACGGTCGTCAAATGTGGTTGAAGCAATTTCGCCTAAGAGAGCGATGAATTTAAATGATAGGGATATTAATGTTCCCACTGCTGGGACACAGGCCTCCTCTCTGTGAGAGGGAATGGGCCGTAAACCACCACGCGGGCCCAGTGCGGGGTTGGTGAATGTCACATGTCTTCGAATTTTTGGTTCTAGAACATGCCGGTTTCCTCACGATGTTTTCCTTCACCGTTTTAAGAGCAGTGGTGATGAAATAATTAAAAAAAAGTAAAGCGCCTGCCTGGGTTCGTACCCAAGACCTACAACTTGTAAGTCGCGGCCGATACCATTGGGCTACCACTAGCACCATAGTTATTTGAATGGGAAAACGAAGAATAAGGAATAATTGAGAATGAGAAAAGGGAAGAAAAAAGGAGGACGCTTTAACGCTGCTGACCCGAGGTAACATGAGAACACGGCATCAAGAAAAGGTCGAGAAGTACTAGAAATTTGTCGACTCTTTCTTTTCGAATCTTGATTAATTTATAAGTGTATTGACATATAGAACTAAATTCTGTTTTAAACCCCCGACGGAAAAAGAGTAGTGTTCAAGTAAGTTTGACTTGTGTACCTGTGTATTTGTGTATACTTATGTGTATTTGAGTATGTCTGTGGCATCATAGCACCTAAACGGATGAACCGATCTTGTTTTTTTTTTGTTTGAAAGGTGACTATCGAGAGTGTTTGATGGAAATCAGTTCAGCCGTTTTAATTATATGGCCATTTTACAGTTTGAATCGGGGTGTTTTCGCAAGATATCGTATCATAATTACATGTTCAATAGATTGTCGATCGAAGCGTGTCTCCTACTAGATAAATTATGTAGCATGAAATAAAATATGTCGGGGGTTTTTGAAATTTGACTTATGGCACAAGTAGTTAGCAAAGTACTATTGTCAATTCACACCTCCAAGACTAGTCGTCCTAACTAATGTTTGTCATATCATTTATAGTAGTGATATAACTGATATAGTACGTTACTATTCTTAACTGTATGACGCAACTCTTCCATTAAATTTATATGCTAACTGCAAAGCTATGTAAGCAGAATTTCGTTCATAAAACTGTGTCTATGTTTGTTTTGGTTCGTTTGAAGTATGAAAATTCAGAGGCTCTGATGAATCAGCTTAATAATACTGACGGCTGAATATTTTTGGGCAAATATTGGGCATTGACAACCTTGCTGGGTTTGTAGTATTAAGTGATGAAGGGTAAAGTTAAAATTCAGGTGAATGGTAGGCTTCGCCAAATGCTAGGTTCATAGTTATTAATTTAAAGTATTTTTTTTCTCGTGTTAGCACAATCTATGTGAAAGTAACTGCTGTCCCAGTCAAAATATTAACAGGATTTCTACAATTTGCCGCATCTTCAAATCCTAAAAGACCTCAATAGTGTTGATGTTTTTGCAGACTATAAATCTGCCTTAAATAATACCTCAAACTTCATCAAATCATAATTACATTGTTGACTCTCCAAAATTCTCCGAATCACATCAATCACACGAAAACAAGGTTTCTCAACCGTCTTGATTTGCAATGGTATCATTCTTCCCAGAAAAATCTTTGAAAAGAGCGGACTTGTCAATTCGCGAGAATCCGCTGGATGCGAGAATCACAGGGCCGGTCGACGTGGCTTTGCTTTGCGGAGGCCTATTTTTTCAGCTAGGTGATGATGATGTCACCGGATTATTGCGAAGACCGTTAGTTTAGAATAAAATAACAACCCAATATTATGCCCGATGGGTAAGGCAGGTATGTTTAAATCCCATGTTCGGAGACCATAAAAAGAAACAAGTAAAATTTCAAAATTTAAAAAACCCCCGACGTTTATCTTGCGAAAACACCCCGATTCAAACAGTAAAACGCCCATAACTTTTGAACGGCTGAACCGATTTTATTCAAACATAGCTAAAAACACTCTCGACAAAATCACCTTTCAAACAAAAAAAAATTAATCAAAATCGGTTGATCCGTTTAGGCGCTATGATGCCACAGACAGATACACAGTAACACACGTGAAACTTATAACACCCCTCTTTTTCCGGCGGGGGTTAAAGATATTTATTTGTGACGCGCATTGGAGACACGAGATATAAGCAAAAACAAAAAATCCTTAGCCTCCCCTCCTTATCCTTACTTTACGACCTTGCCTTGATTTGATAGTCATCGTAGGTTATTCAGTTATTCGCAGTCTCACAGCCCTTTTCAATGTCACTCATGTCATTACTCATCTTTGTGGACCTACTTGCTAAGTGGCAACTCGTAAGTAGGTAGTCCGTACTCGTACATAATGTTTGTTTGTTGCGCAAGAGCATTGATCGTCGTCAAAACAATGAGTTAATGTTTATCGTTTTACGACTTTGTAGAACTCCTCATTGTAGCTCGTAAAAATTGTATTGTAATGAATCAAATAAAACAGTTTTGATGGTTTAGCGGCAAAACGTAAAATAATTAAAAGTGACATTATCTAAGTCCCGCTTATACTTAACCCAAATTACTAAATAAGTTTAGTGCTAAACGTATTTAGTTTCCGATGAATGAAAACTTTGCTAGCTATATGCAACTGTTCAACTTCAAAGTTAATTTGATAAAGGAGATAGTGGTTGCCATCTCGTCTTTTGTACGAGACATGATCATTATTGCTAATGAGGTCAGTTTCTCCAGCGAGATATTATAATCTCAAATCGAAAAGTAATACGGTCAAGAGTCATGGACGATTGCCCATCTAGTGATGTTAAGTCATGAAGTCACAGATCTATATCTAAGTTTTTTTTTTTGTGAAAAGTCATCCTATGACTTCTCCCGCTCTAGGTGAAGCGAGAGGGCGCTTCAGACTTTGCTAAAACCCACCCGTGTTCCTTCAGTTGCTTGAGCCAGGGCCGCGGTAACTCTTTTTACCCGACTGCTGAAGGAGGGTAATGTGTTTATCAGTCTATGTATGTATGTATGTATGTAAGTAAGTATGTATGTATGTATATTTGTTCCTATATGGCGTTCCAGAGACCAAACGCGTTGCTCAATCTTGATGATACATACGTCAATCGATGCGTCTTAACCCTGCGAGTGTCATAGGCTACATTAAAATTGGATAATAGAAAAATGGCGGATTTTGGGTGCCATATTGTGAGGGCCCAAATTTTTTTTTTCTTCCAAACCCATCTTGTGGGGTATCGAAATAAAGAGTTTTAAGAGGTGATTTCAAAAATATATAACACTTATATGTTTAAATGTATCTTATTCGAAAAAAAACTAACTGAAAAGTTATAAATAAAAAAACTTAATTCAAAAAATCAAAAAACCCGACTGCTTCAAAAGCGTACATACACAAAAAAAAAAGTTGAATCTTTATTCAACTTTTTTGTGTATGTGTGTGTTTTTGGGAAAGAAACAGATTGTTTCGTTTGCCGAATTTACTTACACAATTAGGCTGCTGGACATAAGGCTCTCCCAAGCGTCACCGTATCCACTGGTCCTTTGCGTCTCGCTTCCAGCGGATTTCATCGACCTTCGCCAGGTTATAGATCTACCTACTGTGTATTGCAGGCAGCTCTGCTAGCATGCGGCGCGTCTCCCTTCAGCGTGGCGTCAGACATCGCGGGCTCCATCCGCCTGCCCGCCGCCTTCTGTGGAGTCTTCGGACATAAGCCGACGCCGGGTAAGTGTTAAGTTAGTGCCTCATTTACAAAATCAAAAAATGCTCATAAGGATGCCTCAAAGTTAACAATAAATGCCGGAACAGCTCATGGTGATGCCTCCTTTTAAAAAAAAATAAGTCTCATAGTTTCTCATCCTTCAAAGTCTGAGTGAACAGGCATTATCTGGGTATGCTCATCCACGGCGTATCCAGATTTATCAGGAGTAAAAAAAAACAGTCCTAAAATCTTTCTCTCTATTTAATAATTTTCCAGGTGTAATCTCAATAGAAGGCCACATCCCGACGCTAAGCGACGAAGCCTTCCCCAAGTTCCTGACAGTGGGCCCCATGACCCGCAAGGCTGAAGACTTGCCGCTACTGATGAGCATCATGGCCGGACCTGACAACAAGCTGAACTTGGACGAGCCGGTCGATATGAACAGTGTTAAGGTAAGGATGACACAAGTTCCTGACAGTGGGCCCCATGACGCGCAAGGCTGAAGACTTGCCGCTACTGATGAGCATCATGGCCGGACCTGACAACAAGCTGAACTTGGACGAGCCGGTCGATATGAACAGTGTTAAGGTAAGGATGACACAAGTTCCTGACAGTGGGCCCCATAACGCCCCTACCTACAGTTGATTACCTCTTTTTTGAATCTTAAGTTGGTTAAAAATAACTAACTTTCATCTAATTCGGAATGTCTTGGGACAGATGAAATTTTAGTGAATAAAGAAACATTATTAAGTTCCATTTCCTAAACAATCTGTTTTGTTTTTGTAGGTTCACTACATGTTCGAGGCTACGGACTCGGTAGCCCTATTGAAAGTGGACAACTGCATCAATGATGCCATTCGTAACGCCGTTAAACACTTGGAAACGGACTGTGGCTGTACAGTTAGTGAGGTAAGTAAAGCCACAAGTTAAATTTCAAAGTTTAAAAAATCCCCGACACATTTATCTTGCAAAAACACCCCGATTCAAACTTTAAAACGCCCATAACATCCATAACATTTCAAACATAGCTAAGAACACTCTCGACTAAATCACCTTTCAAACAAAAAAACTAAATCAAAATCGGTTCATCCGTTTAGGCGCTATGATGCCACAGACAGACACACAGATACACAGCAACACACGTGAAACTTATAACACCCCTCTTTTCCGGCGGGGGTTCAAAAGGACACTAATATCGTCTTGGATGAAAAGTCTTTATCAAACTCACCACCATCACTCAACTACCAAAGTAGTTTTATTTGCAAGAAGTTCATGATAGGTCAAATTAAAAGGGTGGTATTTAATACTTTAACTGTAATTCCCCTTTTTTCAATCAAAATATTCGAAATTACTACCAAAAATACTGAATTGCACACTAAATTTGCTCATCAAATAAATGAATTATACTATACTGCTAGATCTTTAAAGCTTAACTGTTTTACTGAATAACTATCTGTTAACTAAAAGTAAATCTAATAATTCTTCGAGTGCAACAAAATATTTAAGTTTTAAGGGAGGGGGGGAAACGAAACAAAGTCGACGGAGCCCCGCTGCGCAGGGCTCCTATTTCTGTCTGCAGGGTCTAAAGTAACCTAACATGAAGGAGATGACGGGAGCTGAGTTCGCTCGCTTTGCTCGCTCACTTCAGCTCCCGTCATCTCCTTCGAACCTAACCTATCCGTGTCGGGGTGCCCTAAGCTCCCGAGCTCGCTTCGCTCGCTCTTGGACTAATTCACATTTATTTTATATTTAATTGAATAATTTGTGTGCAAATCAGTATTTTTGTTTTACGGTGAGTAATATTGTTTTGCAGTAGGTTATTAGTGGAGATATTTTGTTTGCTTAAATTTCTAAATAGAGGTGCAGTTAAAAATTTCCCAAATTAAAAGTTACCATATAAAAAAATATAAAAAATACCTTCTTATTCAAAATTCAAGAAATATATTTGATAATTATCAATTTAAGTATTACTAAATCAATACAATTCCTAATTTGAATTCATTGAAATCAAAATGTCTCCTTTTACTTTTATTCTCAAACAAACTAATATAAGCATCTTTCTAAATGTCATTTTGCTTTATTGTTACAGGAAAAATTCAAAGATTTAGAAGACTCAGTAGAAATATCGGTGTCCGTATTTTTTTCGATGAAGGACATTCCGAATCTGCTGCAAGATCCCGCCAATCCGAAAGTAAGTGCCGCGAAACGGAACGCTTCCATTTTTTATAATGTTGCCAAGAAATTAAAAATATTTCCCAAAATTCGGGGTAACTTTACTAAAGTTGCTTTAACTATTGATTTTTTCTTTCTAAAAGATTCCAATTTTCATAAAAGTCTTCTTGTAGCGTAGTCAGATCAGTAATAGATGTTTTTTTCTCGTCTTTATTTTCAGCGTGATAAGAGTTTGATTGTGGAGCTAATAAAATACATGTTTGGCGGTGGTTCACGATCATTGCAAGGACTGAGCTTCTCTCTTATAAACAGAAGCCACCTGTTCATTCCCGACTCACGAAGAGGCTACTACAACGGAAAAGCGAATCAACTACGTGAACATATGCAGGTGAAAATGAATATTTTTATTTATTAATATTTTAAAAATCAATATTTTCTTTTGTACTATTTTGAATGCAAGCGAAGAAATTTTAATTTACATTTGTAGAAACCCCGTTCATATTGTTGGCAATTTTTATTTTCTATGTATTTTTGGTCGATTCTCCAAAACAAGTACAGTCAACCGTGCAACACATACCCTACCATAATCTCCTATGCTGCTATAACGCAAAAGGTGGTCAATTTCAAATGTTACCACTGATATGCGACCGACTCTACATTTTTAAATCCCTGCTCTTGCTAGCGGATTTGAAAAGACACACTTTGTATTTTAGATAGTGTCCCTTTTTATAAGGGTGCCGTACCCAAAGGGTAAAAACGGGACCCAATTACTAAGACTCCACTGTTCGTCTGTCTGTCTGTCACCAGGCTGTATCTCATGAACTGTGATAACTAGAAAGTTGAAATGTTCACAGATATATTTATGTTGTCATTTTTTTCAGTTTTTGCGACGATGGTACGGAACCCTTCGTGCGAGAGTCCGACTCGCACTTTTTTGTTTTTTGTCGTGTCTAATTATCGTAATAAATGTTATTTTTACGTAAACTCACGATCTATTATTTTTCCAGAAAGTTCTAGGTGAGAACGGCGTGTTGATCTACCCGGTGTTCATCGGCCAGGCTCACCAGCACAACGAGGTGTTCTTCAAGGCGTCGGGAGTGATGTACACGATGGCCTTCAACATCCTCGGCATGCCGGCCACCACAGTGCCCATGGGGCTGTATAAAGGACTACCTGTTGCTGTGCAGGTAAAAAACACTATATTATTATTATTTTCTGCCTGAGTTGTCCCAATGCAGGGCAAAGGCTGTCTTCTTTCTTTCTCTACAGTTTGTAGTTATTTATTTTAATTCAGTAAGAGGAGTAAATGATCATCCGAAGATCTGAGAAACGAAGACCTCAAATGAATTAGGACATGGGCAAAATAATGATGATAATGAGTTAGAATTAGACGGAGAAGCAAATGGCGCCATTTTTGAACCAGATCGCTTTCCAACTGAATCCAACTTAAAATAACCATTATATTGGTCTAAAACGTATTTAGTTTACAAATTCCGGGTCAAATTTTATCTGACCTGTGACAAAACATGTTTAGATTCCTTCCAATTATCTTCAACAAAGATAACACAATCTGCCTCAGTTCCGTTATCATAAAAATATAAGTAAGAGTTTTTTTTATACATACATACATACAATACCCTACACATTACATATTCAGACGCCATAAAACACACTCATAAACACACTACTACATTTCACACACACATATGAAATAATGCAGAGAACTCAAACATAATTCTATTTATTTATTTTTATTTATTAAACTTTACTGTTAGCGGCAATATAATATTATTGTTATTAGAATATTAACTCAATTAAATTAAAAAATTGTAAATATTAAATTATTTTTTTATTAATTACCAAAATAATTTACTGATTAATTAAATTACGAATAAATAATTTATATACATATTGTGACCAGCCTGGAAGGAACCCTGACACCTGAGATACAGGACATGTCCTAGTTTGGGTGTCATACGTTTCTAGCTTTTAGCACGCACTAATGTAGCCTAATCATTGTATTTTTTCTTGTCAATTCTCTCATTGTGTATTAGGCTTTGAATGAATAAATTATAAATTATTATTATTACATACATAAACTCGCGCCTTTTTCCTATGGGGGTAGGCAGAAACTAGAGAACGCCACCAGCTACGATCCTTACATACTTCTTTTGCTTCACTCACATTCATACATCTAGTCATACACACACGCTGGTTATGGGTACTGCACACTTGGCCTTTCTGAAGAACATCACCTATAAGGTCTAAATATGTCTTTCTAGGGCGTCCCCTCCCGGCGTTTCCATTCACGTCTGCCTTGTAAGCACCTTTCCTTTCCTTTCGTTAGTCGCCTTTCATTCATCCTCTCTCATTCATTCTTCATTCTCCTTTTTTTATATATATTTTGTTTATAATATTTTCAGGTAATAGCAGCGCCAAATCAAGACAGATTATGTTTAGCAGTGGCCAAACAGCTGGAAGCTGGCTTCGGTGGCTGGAAACCTCCCCAGTAACATATATACCTATGTATACCTAAGTAAAAACATACCAAATACGTTAATAAGTTAAACAAACCACAAGTATGGCGTGGTTTATCTTTTTTACCAGGAAAAATAAAATAGGATTGTAAGTAATAGAAAATTTCATATTACTATAATATTCTATCTATTTTGTATGTAAATGTATGTGATAGTAAACTCTATAAAATTGGTCATATTATAAATAATCGGGTTCTTGACTATTTTTGAAATTGTTATACATACCTACCCAAAAAACCTTTTGAAAATTAAAATTATATAATTTTATCCCGTTGAACGGAATATGACCTTATGTGTAAGGTTTAGTGAGGAGTAGTCTTTATAAACGTTTTGTCTTTGTTTTTTACTTGTCTTTTTTATTACTTTTAATAAATAAAATAGTCGAGCACCCAACTTCATTAGATATTCTAATATCTACCTGTGTGTTGTTTTTTTGAGGATGTTAATACATAATGCCTTGTGTGTAGCTGTTTTTAACCGATTTCAAAAAAAGGAGGATGCTCTATTTGATTTGTTTGTTAGTTATTTATAAATCTGGATTTAAATTAAACAGTATTTTAATGTTTTATTTATTAAAAACGCATAAACATTTTGAATTATTGTTATATCTTTTTTCTAGGAATGTAATTTAATTACATTATAATTTATTTATAAAAATATTGTACAGTTTGTATGTATAGTGAAAATATAAGATATTGTAAGCCTAATTAAATACCAAGAATATACGTGGTAATGGATTTTTTAAAGTTATTTGGGATGGGTGCTTAAAAATATTTTCAATAAATTGCATTCCAAAAATTATTGTTAATTTATATTTTTTAAACTTGTTTTAAAGTGCTGTGAATGTAATATTTGTGAAGTAAAATATTAGTTACTTAAATTCTTGTAGATTTCTAAGTTACCTATTGTTCGCGCTCCCTTATATTGTAATTGGCTATATTGAAACAAATAAATGAAGTGGTGCGAGACTTTTTGTTTTAATATTTTGTTACTTCCTGCATTCAACCTACCCTAATCACAATACCTACCGTTAGCTCGACATTATAAATTAATTAAAAATACAGTCCACCGAAAGATCACGTTGGTCCAATATTTCTGAGTCGGCAAAAAGAGGCACCCACTCTTGGCCGCACTATTTACCCGGCTCACCCGGCTGCAAGGAAAGGGTTATGTTTTTCGCGCGTATCTTGTATGTATGTATGTAATATTCTTTATTACCTCGTATCTTTCAGACCACTTGACGGATTTTTGTAATTAAGACATCGGTATATAGGTCTTGGCCGTCCAAGTGTTCTTAGATAAGTGCCGTTAAAAAAAAGGAACGTGGCGGATTATTGAACATGATATTGTGGGGTTGTATCAAAATGAAGGGTTTTTAGAGGTGATTACAAAAATATATATACCACTTAGTTATATGTGTTTAAAAGTCATTCGAAATAAAAAAGTTAAACTAAAAAGTTGTAAATAAAAAAGTTAATAAAATCAAAAAACTTCGGAGGATACATATTCGCGAGCTGGTTGACGAAAACAATAAATATCCTCCGTCTGCACAGCATGATTTTCTTCTTGTTTACATCTTGTAAAGATGTAAAAATGTCGGGTTTTTTGGTTTATTAACTTTTTTTTTTAAGAAAATATTGGCAACACTGTCAGATACACCCAAAATCACAGACATTGAGAAACTGCGACCAAGATCTGTCTTTTCTTTGTCGCCACTCGTAATGATGAAGAGTAATAATATTCTGTGATCATGAAGGGATGAAGGTGATACTACAAGTCTGTGACGTGTCCTAAGCAGAATTTTATAAACTTTAACTGTCGCACACACAATAGCTTTATCTACCGCCAGCGTCGTTTTAACCTATTGGAGGCACTGGGCTAATACCGAAAAACATATTTTTTTGAGAGTTCACGCAAGCTACTCTAGGTAGGTATCTAGCTACTCTCGCCCGAAAATAATGCTTTCCGATTTCAGCATGTACAATTTATGTAATGGTAACACTGCTTTAAGGCTGGGTTAATTGAGCCTGTAGGCGTCAAAAAGGCCACGCCCGCGACAATCAAGTTAAAAAAAAAACCGTCTAAATGCGAGTCGGACTCGCGCACCGAGGGTTCCGTACAAACAGCACATGCAACAAAATAATCAGGGAACATTACTTTATTTCATACGCAATAGAAACACCAAACATTGCTCTAACGAAAAGATAAACTGGATTGAGGAAGAAAATTAGCTTTGTCACAACAGAACAAAACAAAGATTATTTGAAAAGGCCTGTCCGCGGACATCGGAATATATGTCACAGTAAAAATTGTATATTTTTACTGTGACATAGATTCCGATGTCCTGAATGAATTTTTACTGTGTCTATGTGATAATACTGGTGTTTCATTAAACAACCTTTGGAATTCGTTACGATTACTATACCTGGGCCTGCAGTCTCGACATAGCTAACGATCGTTACGCTAGCTAACATTCGTTAACTCTTACCACAAAATAGTAAGTATACAGAAAGGCCACTCCCGCCGTTTGGAAAATTGACAGCTAAACTTGACAGATTCACTAGGGTTGCTACTAGGTATATTGATTCCGAATTAAAAAAAAAAGGGTAGGTTGCCCAAGTTACAAACATAAATACATAGATTCGTCTAAACATACATCATATCATGCTTACATGCCTTAGAGGGTAGACAGGGCATCAAATATCCATTTAATATCACGAACACTACAACCCTAGTGAATCTGTCAAGTTTAGCTGTCAATTTTCCAAACGGCGGGAGTGGCCCTTCTGTATACTTACTATTTTGTGGTAAGAGTTAACGAATGTTAGCTAGCGTAACGATCGTTAGCTATGTCGAGACTGCAGGCCCTGGGCAGTCTGACAATAGGGACCGTGCATACGCCAACTACTGATTTACTAATCAGGGGAATTTATGAAGGTTTTTGTATTGTGTAGCTATTTATTATTTTTATAGTATTACTCGTATTAATAAAAAAAATCTTATATATTCATCAAAAAAGTTTATTCCATCCGGCGATGCACAAATACCTCACGTGGGAAACGCGGTTTTGATTTATCCCTGAAATTTTATACATTTCCAGAGTGCACACTTATGTCCAGTGGAAAAAAAACAACCTGACAGGTTATTTATTAGCACTTGGCTATTTAACACAGATAAACCTATATAAACGGACACTATTTAAATCTCCTGTCTCTAAGATGACGATACATGACCCTGATTTAAATATTTTTTCGCAATTGCGCAGAGTTTAAACTCTATCCGTTTGTTGTTATCCGTTTTGTGTGATTGGCCGATTTGGTCGGTTACCAAATCGGAACAAAACGGAAATCCACATCGCGTCATTCATCTCGCACGACAAAATTGGTACAACAAGTTTCCAGCTGCTTCGAACGCCGTCATGGGCTTATTAATTGAGATTAGTTAATTGATGATAAGCTGATCGTAAGTCAATTTTACTAAATACTTTGAACTTAGATACTGTTACAAGATAGGGCAGCGCCATCTAGTGACGAGTAGAAGAACTAAGTAGTAACTAGTGGCGCCATCTAGTATCGAATAGCGGAACTAATGTTCTCGAAAGTTCGTGGCGAGTAGAATTTTCCAGAATGTTCGAACCGAACATTCTGGAAGTTTCTAGTCGCTTCGGGATCGATGAGTTCAAAAATCGATTGTTCTGGAAGATTCTCGAAGTACCTAGAACAGTATGGAACGTTCTAGAAACATCTTCCGGGCTATATAAAGAGCGGTCGGGTTCGTCGTGGGTCAGTTTCGATTGAGAAGCGATACAGAGCGATCAAAGCGGAAAATAGTGCGAAGTAATAGAATTGTTTAAGAAGTGTTTTTGTAATAAACAGTGATTAATTGAAGTCTGCTGTTTAAATAATTTATCCCTGAACCCCAGCTCGTAACAAATTGGTGTCAGAAGTGCGGGATAAATTATGCCGGTTCTACCGAAGGAAGAAACGGAAGGGATGCGCACCAGGAGTCAGCGCCAGCAAGACGTAGACCAAAGGCGCATTGGAGACGCTCCCACACCGCCATCAGGTGGACATGGAGATACCGCGGCTGCAGCGGAACCAGCTCAATCGTCGGCGTCGCCTGACTTAGCCGCCCTTATGGCATTCATGCAAGAGCAGGCTCGCCGTCAGGAGGAGCAAGCTCGCCGCATGGAGGAGCAGGCTCGCCGTCAGGAGGAGCAGGCGCGCCCCTTAGAGGAGCAGCTGCAGCGTGACAAGGAAGACCAGGCTCGCCGTCAGGAGGAGCAGGCTCGCCGTCAGGAGGAGCAGGCGCGCCGCTTAGAGGAGCAGCTGCAGCGTGACAAGGAAGAGCAGGCTCGCCGTCAGGAGGAGCAGCTCTTGGTGATTAAGGATCTCCGCGGAGCCATTGGTAAGGAGATGAAAGAGGTAAAGCACCAGATCCAGCTACACGAGACCCGCATCGTCGAAATGGAGAAGTCAATACGTGGCCTCAAGTCTGGAGATGGGATCGTGGCAGCTGCGGTAGTGACACCTTCGCCTCGTGGTTTTAAAGTACCACCTTTTGATGGCTCTTCGTCATGGTCCGCCTACAAGATTCAGTTTGAGGCCGTGATGAAATCGAATGGGTGGACTAACGAACAGGCTTTGACTGCTCTAACCTTGGGTCTTCGCGACCAGGCCTTGACTGTGTTAGAGGCGCTGGGACAAGACGTCACTTTCGAGAAGCTTCTGGAAGCATTAGAAGCTAGATACGGCGACGCGCACCTGGAACATGTGTTTCGGGCCCAGCTGAAAGACCGATCGCAACGGGTTGGTGAAACTCTTCAGCAGTGGGCTCTTGAAGTGGAAAAACTGGTCCGGAAGGCTTACCAGTCGTCACCTGTGCTGATCAACGGGAACCTCGTACAGGCCTTCACGGATGGGATCCGTGACCTGGAGGTTAGGGCTGCCGTAAGGCTAGGTCATTTCAAGGACCTCAAGGACGCTCTAGCCCACGCTTTGGAGGTGGAGGCAGTTCGACGGGACGATCGAACTCACCGAATCAGGGAGGTTGCGACTTCACCCCGATGCTATGGCTGCGGAGAAAGAGGCCACATCCGATTGAGCTGCCCGAAGCGAAGGCCTCCCCACGTTGGTAAGCAGTCGCCAGTGGAAGGATCACCTGATGTCCCTGCTGGGCAACAGCAGCAGGGAAACGAGTAGATGCCAGGACTAAGGGGCGGGTGCTGGCTGGTGATGGAAGAGCCCCAAGGATCTCGATCTCACAATCCTGTGACGGGAACAGCCTGATCATCGAGGGCGAAATTAACAGAACACCATGCAAGCTGACATTGGATACTGGGGCTTCTCGGACTGTTGTCAGTTTCCAACTAGCAAGAAGGTTTCTTGGGGACTTCTTCGGGAACCATGAAGGTGTACATCTGAGAACAGCCACCGGTCAGCACATAACCGTCCGAGGTGAGAAGGTGGTGGAAATGAAGTTAGGGAATAAAGTTTACTGGCACAATGTTATCGTGGCTGACATAGTTGACGACTGCATTCTGGGTCTAGACTTCATGAGGAAACATCAGTGTGAGATTGATGTTTATCAAGGAGTGTTGAAGTGTGGCTCAGAAGAAGTCTTCATGGAAGGTGCATCATCGGGGAAGGTGTACTGCCTGGAAAAGGTTACTCTTCAACCAAGGTCAGAAACAATCGTACCAGTTTGTCTACCAAGAAATTCTGGTCGGGAAAACCGATGTGTACTTATAGAAGGTTTAGATAACGATGCTTCATGGAAAATTGCACGCACATTGGTGAGGGGTACTAGTGTTTCATCGGTACGTGCACTCAACACAAGTGACCAGGACCTGGTGCTCAAGAAAGGAACAATGTTAGGCACTTGTGAAGGAGTGGTTTGGATGCGTAGATGCCACGAACAACCTACCAACGCCAAAGTTCAAAGTACAAGATTCGATGTGTCATCGCTTTTGAGGGACTGCCAGAATAATCTGTCGGAAGAAGAAGAGAACAAGGTTAAGAAGATGTTGAACAGGTTCGCCGACATTTTCTCAACAAATGATGCCGACATAGGGAAGACTGCGTTAGTTCAACACAGAATAAATACAGGAAATGAGGTACCAATCCGCCAGCGACCAAGACGTGTGCCAGTGGCACGGGAACGTGAAGTTGACGACATGGTCAAGGGTATGGTGAAAGATGGCGTGATTGAACCTTCATCCAGCCCATGGTGTTCACCGGTAGTGCTGGTGAAGAAGAAGGACGGTAGCATGCGCTTCTGTGTGGACTATCGCCGTCTAAACGACATTACGAAGAAGGACAGTTATCCGTTGCCGAGGATCGACGACACGCTGGATACGCTAACAGGAATGAAGTGGTTTTCCACCCTAGATCTGAAGAGTGGCTACTGGCAGGTCCAAATAGACCCTCGGGATAAAGAAAAGACAGCGTTCTCTACAGGCAAAGGATTGTGGCAATTCAATGTTATGCCATTTGGACTGTGTAATGCTCCTGCCACCTTTGAGAGATTGATGGAGCGGGTACTTACTGGGCTGATTGGTGACGCCTGCCTAGTCTACTTGGATGACATTATAATCGTGGGACGGACGTTTGAAGATCACCTCCGCAATTTGGAACGTGTGCTGTCAAAGATAAGAGGGGCCAATCTAAAGCTAAGTCCAAAGAAGTGCGCGTTGTTCAGGCGGCAAGTGAACTTTTTAGGACATGTAGTTTCCGAAGAAGGTATTCAAACGGACCCGGATAAGCTCGTTGCCGTCAAGGATTGGCCAGTTCCGGAGAACAAAACGCAAGTCAGGGCATTTCTCGGTTTGTGCTCCTACTATCGGCGGTTTGTGAAGAGCTTTGCTGACATTGCCCGACCTCTTCATAAGCTAACTGAAGACAAGATACAGTTCTGCTGGAATGAGAGCTGTGACGTTGCATTTCAGAAGCTGAAGGAACATCTGTGCAATGCACCCATCCTAGGCTATCCTGACAATGAAAATGAATTCATAGTTGACACAGATGCCAGCAATACTGGAATCGGTGGGGTATTGTCTCAACGAAAAGGAGATCAGGAGGTTGTAATTGCGTACTTCAGCAAAGCTTTATCCAAACCTGAGAGGAACTACTGTGTCACTCGAAGGGAGCTTCTAGCTGTAGTAAAAACATTGCAGCATTTCAATAAATATTTGTTGGGGCGGAAATTTCTCCTGCGAACAGACCACGCTGCTTTGAAATGGCTACTGCAATTTAAGAACCCGGAAGGGCAGGTAGCAAGATGGATTGAGCTACTGCAAGAGTTTGATTTCGTAATTCAGCATCGTAGTGGAACGTCGCACGGTAATGCTGATGCCCTCTCGCGAAGACCGTGTCCAGACCATTGTAAACATTGTGCGAGACAAGATGCTAAGCAGGTAACGCTAGTGCGGGTTTTGAGGACGGATCTTAGTGAAGAGTGGAAGGCAACCTTGCAGAGCGCTCAACAAGAAGACAGAGACCTGAAACCGATCCTTGAATGGAAGAAATCAGGTGCTCCTAGGCCTCATTGGAGTGATGTCGCAGCAACCAGTTCCATCACCAAGAGTTATTGGGCACAGTGGGAAAGCTTGGTTATCCAGGATGGAGTTATGTGCCGGAAATGGGAGAACGCTCGCGGTGACCAGTGTCATCTACAAATGGTCGTACCTAAAGTTAAGGTGCCGGAGATCCTACAGCTCTACCACAATGGATGTTCAGGGGGTCACATGGGAGTTAAGAGGACTTTAATCAAGATCCGAGAACGATTTTACTGGATCCATTGTCGAGAGGACGTTGAGGAATGGTGCCGCAAATGTACAAGTTGTGCGGCTGTGAAAGGACCACAAACTCGTAGCAAAGGGGCACTAAAGGTTTACAATGTTGGTGCACCATGGGAACGTATAGCATTAGATGTTGCTGGGCCATTTCCGGAAAGCCAAAGCGGGAACAAGTACTTCGTGGTCGTCATGGACTACTTCACAAAATGGCCGGAAGTGTTTGCAATCCCGAATCAAGAAGCGGTTACGGCGGCTGATAAGTTAGTTCACGAAGTGTTTTGTCGGTTTGGGGTACCCTTGGAAATTCACAGTGATCAAGGCCGGAACTTCGAGTCAGAAGTGTTCAAGGAGACGTGTCGCGTGATGGGTGCTCACAAAACCAGAACTACTGCTTATCATCCGCAATCAGACGGGATGGTTGAACGATTCAACCAATCGCTGGAGAGGTATCTGGCAAAGGTTGTGGAAACCAGACAGAAGGATTGGGACAAACACATTCAACCATTTCTCCTGGCATATCGGAGTGCTGTTCATGAAAGTACAGCAGTAACACCAGCTTTTGCTAATTTCGGAAGAGAACTACGATTACCTGCAGATCTAATCACCGGTACCCCACCTGATTCTCCACGTAATGTAACAGATTACGCGAATGAACTACGGAATAGGATGAATGATGTATATGAGCACATCAGACAGACAGGTCAGCAGATGTCTGATAGGATGAAGACTCGCTACGATCGGAAGGCGAACAATAAGGGCTTCGATGAAGGATCTCTGGTATGGTTACATAACCCGGTACGCAGCAAAGGAAAATCGCCTAAATTGCAAGCCAAATGGGATGGACCATATCGCGTAGTTACCAAGATCAATGACGTCACCTACCGAATTCAAAAGGGACCACGAGGTGCATCGAAGGTCATTCATGTGGATCGGTTGGCCCGTTATCATGGGTCTAACAATGCTCGGGACGAGCATGTCTAAGAAGGAGGCAATGTTACAAGATAGGGCAGCGCCATCTAGTGACGAGTAGAAGAACTAAGTAGTAACTAGTGGCGCCATCTAGTATCGAATAGCGGAACTAATGTTCTCGAAAGTTCGTGGCGAGTAGAATTTTCCAGAATGTTCGAACCGAACATTCTGGAAGTTTCTAGTCGCTTCGGGATCGATGAGTTCAAAAATCGATTGTTCTGGAAGATTCTCGAAGTACCTAGAACAGTATGGAACGTTCTAGAAACATCTTCCGGGCTATATAAAGAGCGGTCGGGTTCGTCGTGGGTCAGTTTCGATTGAGAAGCGATACAGAGCGATCAAAGCGGAAAATAGTGCGAAGTAATAGAATTGTTTAAGAAGTGTTTTTGTAATAAACAGTGATTAATTGAAGTCTGCTGTTTAAATAATTTATCCCTGAACCCCAGCTCGTAACAATACTTTCAAAATCAACTCTTCTATATTTGGCAGAGGATAGGCGTCAAGGTAAGTGAATTTAATGACAGTTTGAGAGTAATCTATGCACATACGTTTTTTGTGACGAGCGCCAGATGTGACAAGTACACTCTCTTCTATGATTCCGTATAATAACAGTTTCTTTATTTCAGTTTCAATGAATGCTTGGTCATCTGGCGTATGTCTACGAAACTTGATGTTGATTGCAATGGATCTGCAGTCTGCGGATAAATTTGATAATAAATTGAATCGTATATTAGTTTGACCTAATGCACTGCATGCGACCCTGAGTTGCGGTTCAGATCCTCAGAACTCTATCGTCATCTCGGAATCATGTTCGAGGATGTCGAGACCCAGTATGACATGTGTACATAAATCCTTCATCACCCGCAACGGAACATTAGTTATATCACGGTCGTTAATTTTTACAGTAGCATAGCAGACTTCTCTTATCTCTGTTTTTAAAACCGATGACGCCATTGTTACATTTTGGTGCCACGGTTTCGTTTGTAACCCATACTGTCGGATGACTTCCTTATCAATGAAACTAGCAGTGCTTCCAATGTCTATCAGTGCTTTTACTGATACTCCATTCACAAATAAAGGTATTGTACATTTCTGAAGTCCAGTTGACGCCTTTTAAGTAGTTACTCATAATGTATTTCTAAATTGGCCTTTGCAGAATTTTGCAAAATGTTAATTCTTGCCACATTTGAGGCATGTTGCTTTGGCAGCTGGACAAAAACGACGAGGATGCCTAGATTTGCCACAGAAAAACCAACCATTCGAGATAGAAGTTGAGCTTCGGTTCGAGCCACTTGCAGCGGCAATCGATGTTTCTGATGGCTGTGATGCATAGCCCGCTGTCTGTATATTTGCTGATTCTAAAGCTCTCGCCTGTTTACACGCTTCTTCCAAGCTCAGTGTTTTATTTTCCAGGAGTCTTTGCCGTATATCCGGCGATGTTATACCGGCAATGAAAGCGTCTCTGATAAACTCCTTCTCATTCTCTGCAGTCTTTAAATTGGCAGTGTTTGCTCAGCAAATGTAAAGCCAGAATATACTGATCAATGGTAAACCTGGTTATTATTATACAGGCAAGAGAATAGTTATCATATATAAAGTCCCAATAATCTCCACTGTTAAGTTCGAATTATATAAATTAGCAATAGTTCCCAATAAATGTATGTAGGTACAACTTTATTCTTCCTTACCCTTATAATGCAACCATGCAATTGGAAAAATTTCAAGAAGGTACATATAGAGGCTGAATGCCCGAAGTTTAACCGGAAGAGACCGAATTTCATCGCTGCGAAGAGGAAGTCAACCGACGAGAGGACATCTAGACTGCATCCAAGTTCTCATTTTCAGTCAATCTCTACAGAAGTCATGCCAGCCCACTAATCTCACGCTGACCAAAGCAGCCATGGAGCAATTGGACGAAAGACGCTATACACTAATACACTCACCTTTCCACAACCAACCCGAACTGAGCTACAATACGAACGTCAAAAATTCATCTCTCTACACGTAAGTTATCACGCCACCATTCCGCAAAAATGCTTACTACGCACTGAGCAGTTTTCTATCATGATCAAGAATGACCACATCAAATGACAACCGCTGAAAATCACCGAAACACCTGAACATTGCCAAAGAATCTATCTCACATCTAAAGTTAAATTCACTACACCTGAAAAGTCTACATGAAATTTAATCGAAGATAAAATCTTAATGCAGCAACCAGTACAAATCGATCACGCAAACCTGGAACAATCTATTTACTACTGTAATATTTGGTGTAACTGTCCTGTTTGTTACTCTCACCATAACTCGGTATAATGTTTGCACAAACCTCAGAAAGCCACAATCACCAGATGAGACCGCGGAAAATCCTTTACTATTGAATTTTTGTAATAATTAATTTGGCACTTCGGCAGCCTAATTGCGTAAGTAAGTTCGGCAAAGGAAACAATCTGTTTCTTTCCCGAAAACGACTTTTTGTATTGCGAAAAGTCGTTTTTGGGAACAAACAAACAGGAAGAAATTCCTAGTGTGTAATTTTTTTATTTTTTTTTAAACTTGGGCAAAGTTTAAAAAAAAAAAAAATGTATACACTAGGAATTTCTTCCTGTATCGTGGGTGCGTTTACAAACATATAAACTCACATACACAAACACCTAGAGCCGGAACAACTATCTGTAGGTCATACAAATATTGGTTCCGTGCGGGAATCGAATTGTAATTTGAAAGTAATTAAACTCTTCTCTAAAATAACTACAGTATTTTTAAGTCTTCCGGCTGTCACCTTCATAATTCCCGCGTGCCGCATCAATGTTAGACAACTTTTAAGTGCAAACATTATAATGTTGAGTTTGTTGTTATATGCAAAAAACTCTTTTTAACCCCCGCCGGAAAAAGAGGGGTGTTATAAGTTTCACGTGTGTTGCTGTGTATCTGTGTGTCTGTCTGTGGTAAATAGCGCCTAAACGGATGAACCGATTTCGATTTAGTTTTTTTTGTTTGAAAGGTTATTTTGTCGAGAGTGTTCTTAGCTATGTTTGAATAAAATCGGTTCAGCCATTTAAAAGTTATGGGCGTTTTACTGTTTAAATCGGGGTGTTTTCGGAAGATAAATGTGTCGGGGGTTTTTGAAATTTTACTTGTTTACAAAAAATACTACTGACTTCGAAACTACAAAGTGAAAAATAACTTTCTTTTTGGAAGTCGTTGTCTGTCGTAGGTACCATTTTTTGCGTTATGGACACGGACTTCCAAAAGAAAGTTATTTTTCACTTTGTGGTTTGGAAGTCGGTAGTATTTTTCTGTAAAAAAGTTTTTTTTATTTGTCACTTTTTAGTTGTACCTACCTAATAGGCAATATTGCCAGAATTGATTATCCGAATATCATGAAACTTAAACATAACTGGTGAAATGAGAGTGTACCAAGGTGAATCGGACACAACTGCGTACCCCTTTAGAGCGTGATGTTATGTTATGAAATGGTATAAACAATTAACTGACAAGCTATTGCAGCAATCCCGAGACATTTGCCGTTATTTATTGAAGAGTTCTGTTGTATATCTTTGAAGTTCTTCATCAGATCTTCACCAAATTAAAATGGTACCAATTTAACGGAACCGGAACATACGCTTTCAAACAAAAAAAGAATTTTAAAAATCGGTCCATAATTGACGGAGATATCGGTGAATATAAACAAAAAAAAAACAAGCATAAAGTCGAACATAACCTCCTTCTTTTTGAAAAGTCGGTTAAAAAATTACCGTATACCTAGTATTTGTTACGTAAGCGCCTTTAGTGGTAATTTTTAACCGACTTTTTACGTGCATGGTTAATGACAACGAAAATCTGCGAGAGTACCTGTGTGATACACATCTCATTTGGTGTCTCATTCTGACTTGTATAGATTGTAATGTCTCCCTCTCTCGCTCACTCACCGCTCAATCGCCTCGCGACCGCGAGCGACGCGTCGCGCAAGTAATGTTATGTTTGAGGTTTGAGATCCAAACGATGCGTTTGAAACGTTGTTTATGAACCAATATTTTGAATCAATCACAATCACTCCAATGATCAAAGATTACTATTATATACAAAGATTACTATTATATACCAATGATCCGGATCACGATCAGTGAGTCGGTTCCGTAAAGAGTTACACACGCCTAGTTCTTTCGCGCTGCGAACAACATGACGCGCCGATGAATTTTATTATAAATTTGACGTAATCCTTCAGTGCGAATCTCGAAAATAAGGTGAACTATTACTAATAGCCTTAACTAAACAGTGTGAGTGTTCTTGTGAGTGCATGTGTAAATAACTTTTAAATTGTGCTTGCCGTAGACAGAGTGTCTACGGTGCTTGCAGACTTCACAATGACGGATCAAGTCGACTTCGACAATATGTCAGATGCGGAGCTGCGAACCAAACTAGCCGAGCATGGGTTGCCTATAATGCCTATTACGGCGTCCACAAGGAAGTTGTTGGTGAAAAAGTTGAAATTAGTGTTCGATAACAAAAGCAAACCTAGAACTAGCGTAGATAACAAAGCTGACACAAGGCGAACGCCCTCACGTTACTCGAGCGGCGAGAAATCCAATTTGGACATAACTACAAATGCTGGTATGCCTGATTCCTGGTATTCTCGCTAATTCCATTAGTTTCACTAATATAATGGGGATGTGAACTGCCATGTTATCACGATAGGTGGCGCATAGAGGTGGTCGTTGAATCAATAAACTGTTTTTTTAACGACTTTTCATTCGTAAACAAGTTAACTGTTAATCATCAATGAAAAAACAGGTTAAAAATATTAGCTGTTAATTTACGTCAACGCACAAAACGCATTTTGTCAATACTCATTATTTTAATATTACACTTTCATTTTCTTTCATACTATTTGTACCCAGCCAGTGCTAAGGCTGAAAAGAGTACGAAGGGAATGTCATTATACTTTTTAATTCTTATTTCTTATGAAATCAATAAATTATTTGAAATTAAATCAATAAATTGTATTAAAATTGTCAATGATGAAAACGTTGACATAAATTGACGCTAAACGCTACCTGTTGATCATTCAAAACCTGTTAATAATTTAACAGCTTTTTTAACCTGTTAACCGCTGATGATTAACGGTTAAATTACGTTAACCAAAAATTCGTTAATGACCCATGCCCTGGCGCTGGCGCATCGTCACTATGTCTATTGAAAACTGTCAAATCCATAGATTTTGTAACCTATCATTCAGTAAATTTTAATTTTCTCGAAATATGCCTCTGTGTGCTATACCAGGATGTACCAACCGCGGTGTTCATTTATTGCCAAAAGATACAATGCTAGAAAAAACTGGGCAAAGCCTATAAATATTTATAGGTTATGTTATGTAGGTACTATATGGGTCAAAAGTGCAATCACACTCTACCAAAACAGCAAAGGCAATTTTATTGTAGGTGGAATTTCAACTCTTCGCGGTTAGTAGGAATAATATATCAGTTGTGGATAATTTAACTTCTTCTATAAAAACTAGCCATTTGAGTTTTGGGAGAGTATGACTGCACTTTTGACCCTTGACTGTACCTGTCAAAGTAACTCTGATTATGTTGCTTTTTTATCTTCGGCGATATAGTCGAACTATTAACGTATTGAGAAAGTTCTACAGCAGGAATGTCATTTGCTTGACCTTCAGAAGCTTGAGGGCTTTGATTGCCGAAAATAAAATAAAACTTCTAACCATAGAGAATACCAAAACATTGCAACTAAAAAATATCCAAATCTAGAACATAACACCAATGAAAAATATTTTACTACTAGCTGACCCGGCAAACTTTGTTTTGCCATAAAAACACCAAACATTTATCTACCCTACCTACCCTACCCTACACTACGCTACCCTACCCGACCCTACATTACCCTACCCTAACACTACCCGACACTACCCTACCCTACCCTACACTACCTTCCCTACCCTACGCTACACTACCCTACCCTATCCTACACTACCCTACCCTACCCTACACTACCCTACACTACCCTACACTACCCTACACTACCCTACCCTACACTACCCTACACTACCCTACTCTACCCTACACTACCCTACACTACCCTACACTACCATACACTACCCTACACTACCCTACACTACCCTACACTACCCTACACTACCCTACACTACCCTACACTACCCTACACTACCCTACACTACCCTACACCACCCTACACTACCCTACACTACCCTACACTACCCAACACTACCCTACACTACCCAACACTACCCTACACTACACTACCCTACCCTACCCTACTCTACACTACCGTACCCTACACTACCCTACCCTACCCTACCCTACCCTACACTACCCTACCCTACACTACCCTACCCTACCCTACACTACCCTACACTACCCTACACTACCCTACACTACCCTACACTACCCTACACTACCCTACACCACCCTACACTACCCTACACTACCCTACACTACCCAACACTACCCTACACTACCCAACACTACCCTACACTACACTACCCTACCCTACCCTACTCTACACTACCGTACCCTACACTACCCTACCCTACCCTACCCTACACTACCCTACCCTACACTACCCTACCCTACCCTACACTACCCTACCATACACTACCCTACCCTACACAAAGCAAAAATAGCTTATACAATAGCAATAAAGCTCAAATTGACTCTACGTTTTAGTTAGAAAACTTTTGTATGGGCAAAAGAAAAGGGCTGTTTTTATTTTTTTCCGGCAATAATTAGAATTTTTCTCCCCGTAAAAACCATCTTTGAACTTCAACGAACATTTCAAAAAAAGAATTGGCCAAATTGGTCCAGTCGTTGTTGAGTTATGCGCTTACCAACACATTTTGCGATTCATTTTTATATTATAGATGTCGGAAACACGAGGGCTTCCTTCCATATACCCTCGTACTTGTGGGCTTATCGTGGGTTATGCATGCACGAGGCAGGTAACTTATGCCGTTTTAGAGATAATCCTTGAATCCAACAATGAAGCAGTGGATTCGGCCACCAATAGTTTCGCTTTCTCTCAACAAAACCACACTTTTCAAGTTTATACACGCCACTTTAGAATTCCTCCAAACTCTTTTTCAAACACCAAACGCGTGTCCGCGCGTTTTCTTTCCAACTCTAGCTCCACAATGGCGGGGACCCCACACAGATCGCCAAGCCTGGCGCTCGCCGCTTCATTATTGGCTCAAGCACACATCCGACAAAACCACCGCTTTGAACATCCAATCGAATTCAAGTATTTTGACATAAGGGAAATGAAGTGTTGTCAATCGAATAAAATCTAATTGAAATTTGAATCAGAAGCTAAATGTTGCCAATTAAATAAAACTGAATTAATAAGTTTACAAGCGATCATTTACCTTCCTCCGATACGGCCATCTTGACATTCAAACGGTCCCACGTTTGATGTAGAGCGATGAACAAGATGAACAACATCGTTACTCAATTGTGATAAAAAAACAAAAACCAAGAGGAGAAAAAAATAATTACCTAAACAATAGGTAAAGTTCGGCCGCTCCTGACCAAATAAAAAAAATTTACGTGGTCGTGACATCTTCCACGTGAAACTTTCAATCAACACCGTATATTACCAGCCGACAACTAAAATCAAGAACTTCTTTACTCATGAAAACATAATTCTCATAGCTTTCACACTGTTCATTTGTTTTCTCCATGTAAATCTAGGTCTCCACACCGTACACCATACACAACCATCGTCGTACTATAGAAACAGATACCTCACCGTTTAGACAACCATATTAACACTCACACATTCTGAACGGTTACCGAAGCACCAGAGGTACCAGGTTCCCAACAGACGTCAAATCGGTCTCGAAGCACTAAGTGTGCCAGAAACCACTCAAACACCCAACACAACATACCATGCCACATACACCAAACAACGGGTCACCGAGGCCCCAGAGGGACCAGGCTCCCCCAGACACACAACAGGTCACCAAAGCCCCAGAGAGACTAGGCTCCCCCCAGACAACAGGTCACCAAAGCCCCAGAGGGACCAGGCTCCCCCAGACAACCGGTCCTCTCGAAGCAACAAGACTGCCAGATACCCATGCTACATACATTAAACAACAGGTCACCGAAGCCCCAGTGGGACTAGGCTCCCCCCCATACATATCCAGCAATGTTTCTTGGTCCCACAGCAATTGCTGTGCCTCCTGATGGTCAACCCTGTGACCATCCTGCAACCATAGTCATCCTGACCAGGCCTCGTAACCCATCTCGGTTACAGCAGTCATCTTTTGACCACTCACCAGCCTACCTTAGGCTACAGCAGTCATCTCTGACCACTCACCAGCCCATCTTGAGCTACAGCAGTCATCTCTGACCACTCACCAGCCTATCTTAGGCTACAGCAGTCATCTCTGACCACTCACCAGCCCATCATAGGCTACAGCAGTCATCTCTGACCACTCACCAGCCTATCTTAGGCTACAGCAGTCACCGCAGTGACTACTCTTCACCGCACAGTCAGTCCTTTGACCATGCACACGACCTCACCATTGCTAGATTGATTTGAATCAGTCTTCACCATAGTACATTCAGTTACGTCAATGGGTACTTGATCTTTCATATTTTCTCTCTAACTCATCATGAACCAAACAAAGCCTTTAATTCAACACCACCATTTAATTCATAATTGCCACCATTCAGAATTCCAATTCACTTCCAAACAGCACCTTTAAACCAAAATGAAATTTGTTATTTCAATCTTTACTCTCAGTATCAATCTTTATTCTGAATACAACGGCAACCTCACATTCAGGATTTCATACACAGCCAAAAGCATACTCAAGAACTCTATTCTATGTTCATGATTTCATATACAGCCAAAAGTATATTCAAGAACTCTATTCTATGTTCATGATTTCATACCAAACTCTCAGTACGATAGGTATTATAACTTACAACACCAAACATTACCAACTTTGCAAACTAAAAATTAAATCATGCACCGCACATCACCGACTTTACATCTGTGTTAACATTATCTTATCCAACTTGAATGAAATAACACAAAATAACGTTAGGTATGTTCACAATGACCAGCACAGACTATTCAACTATTCAACAAGTTAGCACAGCCATTACTGACAGTATACTTTAAATTCCAAACTTATTATTCAAGTTAGGTAGGTACTAGACTTCCTACATGACACCACACAATTCACAAATACAAACCTTTATTTTAAAGAGATGCTACAATTATTAAAATTTTTGAACAAGATTACCGAGGCCAAGCATCGTTGAACAACACAGAACAAGGAAACCATTCCTAGTTTCCTCCAAAAAAACAACAAAAACCCATGTACCAAGTACATCAAATAGAACCCAAGTATCCCATCCGTGGTCTACAATTCACAATAACTTAGCAAATACATTCGCTACACAGAATGCACTTTCAACTTAAACGCCGAATAAACTCTTGACTCCGTCATCTCTCTGAACCACGAAACTGAGAAACCGTTCTATGTGTATTAAAATGTTGCCAATTGAACATCTATCTTATTCTCAGCCACGACTTGGAACAGTTATTGGCTCTCGAGCATCTCATAATACCTGAACACGTCTTCTCGACACCATCTAAATGTCTAGTTGCACTTGTCATTCACCGTAGTCAATTTAAATCATTTTTATTTGTAGGTATCATTAGAATGACATGTTATCAGATGGTTAGTTCTCTACAATGCGATATATAACAACTTCAGACATTAACTTTACCTTTATTCAACCGTTGGTAGCAACAAAACTAAACGCCAACTGTCTAGGCTATAGTAACGTTAATCCTCGTGATGTTTGCAGGTTGTAAGATTGCAAATCGAGTCGAACAACAAACTATTTCACTAAACTTTAACACTGGTTTGTAAATAATCTTGATTACATAGCTCTTAACTGAAAGTTATTGCATGTCTTTGCAACAATGCAAAAGTTAAAAGTCTAATCCTCACAGTGACTCACACATTGTAACGATTTATTAATAATCTAGTCTTTATCTAGTAACTTTTAAGTTAAAAATCATATCAAAGTTATTTGTTTTGTATCATCAAACTTTTTCGAATGTTGACACTTACTTGTCAATGTCTTTATGTCTTAAAGAGATGAGCAAGGGATGACGTTCTGTTATCGATTAATCGACGAATCAATTTTAAGGACAAAAAAAATAAATAAACGTTTTTTTTTTTTTCAATCGATATCCAGTACTGAATCGATCCAGCGAATCAATATTTCACCTTAGAAAATCGAGATAAGATTTTTCTGTTTTGATATGAACCAAAATATCATTTTAAAAATAATTGAATGTATATCACAAACATAAGTGAACTCAACGTAAACAAAATAAATATTGTTCCCTTATACCTGATACTTTAATTTAGTTGTGAAAACAACCCCAATCGGTCAAAGATGCTAAAGATCGACTATTATTATGATTTTTCTTTTTGCGTTCCGTAACTGGATTCAAACTTGTATTGAAAATACCAACGCGAACAGTTAGAAAGTATGTTGTTTCCAAGGAATAGCATATTCACAAATTCCCTTTGAGATCAAATCAACAACAAACTCAGTGGTAGTAATATTTACGGTAAATCTGAAGTGACACCTATTAATAAAAAATGCATGGCTAAAATTCCTAGTGTTCAAACATATAAAAAAAAAACGGATTGCTAATATCTTTACTTCTCGATTGTCAGTAAACTAACAACCTATTTATTATCTGTGTTTATGCTTGTGACAGCACTAGTGGTCACAAAACCGTTTATTATTGTTCTAACAACATAATAATGTAATGAAATCTCATTTTTTTTGCGTTTCGTCCCCACGTTCCAATGCTCCGATTACATTAGAAACATAAAATTGCGAAAATCGTTTTGTTGTTTATTTTGTTGGTGAATAAAAAAGATTAAATACTTGATGAAACAAAATATTTCAAAGCTCGAACAAAGCAAGGATATCAATAGATGGCGTGACATGGACTGACTTCTCATTCTGTCCATGTAAAAATGATTTGTTCATTTTTTAATTGATCATAAAAAAATTCATGCACCTATTCAATAAGTTATTTCAAGCAGCATATTACAGCTAATGGGGTCCCGAATCTTTCGATGATTATTGAAAGAAACATACAGTATCAACACCATAACACATATAGCGCTGTTTGAATATTTTTTTTACTCTTTTTTTTTGTAACTTACATGACACATTTCCATGAAACAAAATAATGCAATAGTTATAGATTGCAATGAATGCAAGAATTAATTGTAAAACTTCGGTAAATCCAACCCCAATACATACTTCAGCTGCCACAAAAATGTACAGCTGAATGCAGATGCAGCAATTGTTGAATGCAGATCAATCAAAGTAACATACCTTAAGCCTGTGCTCCCGGATGGGTCAGGCAGCAGTGCCGACCATGCACACATGCACAAGTCCAGACTCCTAGATGCTACCAGAAATTATTAAATGGATTGATCACCGCAGTGGCATGTATAACACCACTAAATTTCCTCTTTCATAGTGCTGTAGGCTGCGGGTTATGTATTGCCTTTTGAAATGGAACCTGAGCTCCGCACTTGTATCACCACACACAGCTGGTCACAAAAGGTCTTGTGGTATCCACAGCAGCCATGTTGAAGGGCTCAGACGTCCATGCTATTTGTTGCATATTGTACGAATGCCTGAAAAATTCATGTCTATGAGCAAGTTTTCACACAAGCGTAATGTTTTGTTGAATCAAGTTGTAGCTTAAGGATGTTTGCTCTCTTGCACTGTATTTACACAAGTCGTCTTATTCTCATGCGAGTTCCGCTGACAGTATGAAACTGGCTAAGTTTCTTTTAGCATCATAACGAAAATAGAAATTTATTTTAAATTTTAGCCACTTTATACCAAGAAAAACAATAGGTATTGTGGCTTAACTTCACAAGACATTAGATAGGTACTAATTATTTTCAGAATACTCAAGTTTATACTTCCCTGTACATCTGTACACCACAGTTGTTTGCCCAGTAGGTATCTAGTCAGAATTGGGCATCGATGTCATCATTAACATTATCTGCAACCCGACTTCGCATATTGTCTAGGATAGGCCACACTATACGGTTGAATTCGGGCAACATAATATTCCTGTCCCCGCTCTCCAGTAGCCGACGAGTTGCGAAACGTCTCTCTATGTAGGTAGGTACTTCCATGCAAATTTTTGCGCATCAAAGGGAGCGCGCCAGCCATTACTCGTCTCATTTGATCTAGCATCGCCTTGTGCGTGCATTGGTTCATACTTCTGATGTCGGAAACACGAGGGCTTCCTTCCATATACCCTCGTACTTGTGGGCTTATCGTGGGTTATGCATGCACGAGGCAGGTAACTTATGCCGTTTTAGAGATAATCCTTGAATCCAACAATGAAGCAGTGGATTCGGCCACCAATAGTTTCGCTTTCTCTCAACAAAACCACACTTTTCAAGTTTATACACGCCACTTTAGAATTCCTCCAAACTCTTTTTCAAACACCAAACGCGTGTCCGCGCGTTTTCTTTCCAACTCTAGCTCCACAATGGCGGGGACCCCACACAGATCGCCAAGCCTGGCGCTCGCCGCTTCATTATTGGCTCAAGCACACATCCGACAAAACCACCGCTTTGAACATCCAATCGAATTCAAGTATTTTGACATAAGGGAAATGAAGTGTTGTCAATCGAATAAAATCTAATTGAAATTTGAATCAGAAGCTAAATGTTGCCAATTAAATAAAACTGAATTAATAAGTTTACAAGCGATCATTTACCTTCCTCCGATATAGATATAAAAGTCTGCCCCTCAATAAGATCTGTTTTCTTTCCAGATATACTTGCTCCTAATTATTTTAGTTCGTCTTTCAATTCCTTAAGCTTCCAGGGACAATACATATTATCAATAACGATGGTAGACCGGTTTAAACATAAAAAAAACGATGTAAACAAACAAACAAAGCAAAAACTATTTGCCAGCAGCCATTGCGCCGCCAGCGACATCTGCGCTGAGCTTTGCGTTAACATCCCCATTATCAGAGTAACAAGAAGTTCGTAATTTCATTGGATTTAAACTCAGATGAAGTAAAAAAAGATGATGATAATAAATCAAAATCATTCTTTTCTTCCACACTTCATTGTTTTCAGAAAATATTTTTAAGAATTTTATTAATATTTACTAGCTGACCCGACAAACTTTGTTTTGCCATAAAAAGACCAAACATTTATCTACCCTACCCTACCCTACCCTACCCTACGCTACCCAACCCAACCCTACCCTACCCTACACTACCCTACCCTACCCTACCCTACCCTACGTACCCTACCCTACCTACCCTACCCTACCCTACCCTACCCTACCCTACCTACCCTACCCTACCTACCCTACCCTACCCTACCCTACCCTACCTACCCTACCCTACCTACCATACCCTACCCTACCCTACCCTACCCTACCCTACCCTACATACCTAACCTACCCATTAAAAAAAAAAAAAAAAAATATATATATCCTATCTCTCAAGTTTCATCAAACTGCACATGGTGTGCGAATTTTATTATAATCGGTTAAGTGGATTAGGAGTCCATTGAGGACAAACATTGTGACACGAGATTTATATATATTAAGATTTTGTTAGAATTGCACATTTAACGAAATAAATGTTGCATTTGCTACAAACAAAGTTGATTCAAGGTTATTTCGTATTAGTCATCTCGCGACTCCTTACATATCTATCTATATCTATATATCTATTAAATCTTCTATGAATAGAACGGTGACATCACATTATTGCGCAATATTTGGAAAAGTGTTATTTAGTTTTTTTTTACGTTTGGGTGGAAAACTAAAAGTATTTATGGCAACACTAAATAACGACGTTCTTTCTAGAGGTGGGCAAACTGTATCACAACATTAAAGACGGAAACAAACTAACGTAGCGTGGCGTGTCGTGGCGCCTTCCGACGCAGATAATTGGCTACAAAACTCGTTGCGTAATGACGTAGGCTGGAACAGAGTCGTTTGATTGGTGGATCCCGCGCCACGCCACGCCACGCCACGACATGTAAGTGTTGTTCCGACTTAAGGAACATTTGCATCTCGATCACTAAAAATGATCCGAAACACTGATGTTTATTTGGCTCATTTGGATCATCGGGTCAAAGGATATAAAATACAAAACATAGGTAAATGTTACAAAATTCTCACGTAAAATCTCTTAGCTCTAACTTTATGAATAAAAAGGAAGAAAGTTAGTAACAATAATCAATACACAAATAAATCGTAAACAGAACTATACTTGACTTAATGTCCTATAACCCCTAGTTGGGGCAGAGGGCGTCCATAGATGTCCTTCGTCGCGATCGGTCTTGAGATTCACGCTTCACCTTGCCCCATGTCCCGTGCGACTCCAGGTTTGACGGGGACGGCCACGCTTTCTTTTCCTTTGGGGATTCCAGTCCAAAGCTTGCTTGAGTATGTGATCGGGACCCCATCGGAGCGTGTGGCCAATCCATCTCCACTTGCGAAGCAATCAATCTGCCGGTCGATCGGGCTCTCGTGGCATTTCTTCAACAGCTCTACGTTGGAGATGGTCTCGGGCCAGTAAATGCGACGAAGACAGCGGTTGACGAAGACTTGTATTTGGCGTACGATGTTCTTTGACCTGCCACGTTTCGCACCCGTAGAGCAGCACGGATTTGACATTGTATCCGAAGATTTTGAGTTTAATCTTTCGGGTCAGATGCCGCGATTGCCACACAGGTCTCACCTGCGCGAAGGTAGTTCGGGCTTTGGCGATCCATGAAGCGATGTCCTCTTCACTGCCCCCAGTCTCTGACACGAGACTCCCGAGGTATGTAAATTTGTGGACGCTTTGCACAGCCTCTGTACCAATTAGCAAAGGTGAGTGGTTCTTCACACCAGTTCTGATTTTTCATAGATGTGAAGCATAATTCCGTCAAGAACGACTAGGAAGCGGAGCAGTGACAGGAGGCAGCCTTGGTGGACACCCGCGTGTACTGTTATGTCATCCGATATGAGGTCGTCATGAGTAACTTTACAGGAATATTTCTTGTAAATACTCTGCAACAGACGGAGTATTTTCGGTGGCACTCCAATGTCCAGTATGCGGGACCAGATACTAGACCACTACAGCTTATCAAAGGCCTTTTCGAAGTCTACAGAGGTTAGATAAATCTCCCTCTGCAATTCTGATGCCTGTTCCAGTATGATACGGAGGGTGTTGATGTACAGGAGTGGTTCGAGCGGAAACCAGCCTGCTCCTTGCGTAGTAGAGAATCCACGGCCTTCGACAATCTATTCTGGATGATCTTGCAAAAAACCTTAGAGGGAATCGAGAGTAACGTTATACCCCTCCAGTTATCGCACTGGCTAAGATCACCTTTCTTAGAGACCTTTGTTCCATTCGTCTGGGAGTTCTTCGGTGATCCAGATCTTTTCAATAAGCGGCGTCAGGACGTCGATTGCGGTGGGTAAGTCGGCTTGTAGCATTTCCGCAGTTATCAGGTTGAGTCCTGGTGCTTTCCCTGTATTCAAAGAGCAGACTGACACGGGTGCCGCATAAATGCAAAAATATAATTTGTAAGTGCAATCCTTATTTGTCGTCCAAACGTCCGTATAGTATTTAAACGTACCTAAACGCCTTAGTGGCAATTTTTACGTGCATGGATAATGACAACGAAAATATGTGAGAGTATAAGTGATACACATCTTACTTGGTGTCTCTTTCTGACTTGTATATAGATTATAATTATATCTCCCGCTCACTCACAACTCGCGTGTCAATAGTTAAGTAACTCAGTGTGTCTCAGTCTCCCTTACTCGCTCACTCACAGCTCAGTCGCCTCGCGAGCGATGCGTCGCACGGAATGAGCACAGAGCAAAGTAATGTGCCAGATCCAAATGATGCGTTTGAAACGTCGATAGTGAACCAATCATTTGAATTACTTCAATGATCCGGATCACTATCAGAGAGTCGGTGCCTTAAAGAATTACACACGCCTAGTTCTTTCTTGGTGCATGCGAGATGACGCGCCGGTGAATTTTATTATAAACTAGCTGTGCCCGCGCTTACCTACGCTCACTTACCTACGTACCTGTAATACCCTACTTACCTAGACCTACCTACCTTACTCCCTACCTAGACCACAGGATACTATATATTTACTCAAGGGAGAAGAATACCGACTTCATACAAAAAAAGTATGGACAGATTTGCTGCGCGTCATCTACCTAGCAGCACACCAAAACACCACACCGAAACGAAAACATAAAACAAAACTTTTTTTCAAAAAAATCCTACGGACTTCCAATTAAAAACACTACAAAGTAAAAATACATTTCTTTTTGGAAGTCGGTGTCTTTGGTAGGTAACTATTTTTTTCATTATGGACACCGACTGCCAAACAGAAAGTTATTTATTCACTTTGTAGTATTTTTATTTGGAAGACGGTAGTATTTTATTGCAAAAAAGATTTATTATTTTTCACTTTTTAGTTGTACCTAATAGGCAAGTTCTTAATTAAGATTCCTATAATGTCAGAATAGAATACCCAAATATCATGAAACTTGAACATAACCGGTGAAATGAGGGTGTACCAAGGTGAACTGTACACATCTGCGTACCCCTTTAGAGCGTACTAGCGTGATGTTATGTTATGAAATGGTATAAACAATAAACAGACATGTGATTGCAGCAATCCCGGGAGATTTGCCGTCATTTATTGATGAGTCCAATTTGGAAACATTTCAAACAAAAAAATATTTTTAAAATCGGTCCACAATTGATGGAGATATCGGTGAACATAAAGTCGAACATAGAACCTCCTACTTTTTGGAAAGTCGGTTAAAAATTCCTATCCGTAGCTGGGATTCGATCTCGCAACCTTACGTGTAAGAGGCTTTTCTTTTATTTTACTTTACTTTCTTGATATTCAGACGGGCAATAGCGGCAGCGAAATTATAGTGTGCGCACGATAAGTCTGCGCACGACGGTTTGCGTGCTTAATGTTGCCAGCATAACTGATCTTTTTTCCTTCATTAAATCAATAGTAATTTTTCATTTAAAGTAATTTAAGTTAAGCATAATTATTTACTAGCTTTTTCTACTCGCATAGAATATCTAATAATATGATGGAAAAAGTTTAATGAAATTATTGTAAATCTTTTATTGAATACTTAGTAGTACCTACTGTTAAATTTAGTCTAACGAATGGCTCATACCGTCCATTTCAATTTCAATCCTTTTTTAATTTCTTCTTCAATTTTTTTTGAAGAATCTGCTGCCACATAACCCTCTTGAGTTATTTGGGTGACGGTGCGTTTAGAAACGCCTAAAACAAATTAACAATGATGCATTATATTACATGATGCCGGTCCTGTCCCGCTGGTATAGTTATGTACCACCCAAAAACCAAAACTGTCAGCCATCGGTATAGGTCTACCAGAATCTCATGGCATTTTTTTTTTTTTTTAAATTGTGATTTTCATATGGCAATGTTAATTGTCACCTGTCAAATCAAAGTACTTGATGTGTCAACCGCTGCTGAAATTTTTTGATATTATCTTGAAAGTTTGTTATTTTTGTGAAAATGTCGAAAAACCCACTTCGATCTCAAGCTAGACATATTGTTTTCAATGTGTATCATAAAATAAGGGAAGAAGAAGGCGTAAATCAAACTCAATCTTTGATTTTAAAGTGCGTCGTAGAGTGGACTTTATATTTTTCTTACTTAATTTTTATTCATTTCCATTACTATTATATGGTAAATCGTAGGTAGTCTTAGGCACATCGAATGATGGCCGGAAGGAAATAGCAACAGTAATGTAACTGTAACTAACTCTTCGACAAGATATTGATTTTAACGAAGATTGAGAATCTTTGACGTAAGAAAAATAATAAGTAATAATCTGCGCCCTGCAGTGGGACGTGTATAGAGACGGGCGGTCGAGTGTTCAGTGGCTGTTAATATTATTTGCAAATTGATTCCTAGTGGATATTGTGATATATTATTGGTGTAGTTTTGTGTCTCAACTGTCCACGCAACTGGACAATTTGTAAAATCATTGACAGAAGCGATCTCGGGATAGTGGAGCGGAGTATTTTGTTGTAGTATTGACTGCCTCTGCAAAGCTTACTGGGAAGACTGACTCGATAAAATTTGCTGCCAAATACTCCAAAAACATTAGAATCTGTTACATCCGCATTCTAATGCATACTAAAGAATAAATATAAGATCCAAAACTCTTTCCAAAGACGTGGCTAAAAGGTCCTAGCAACCAGGCCATAAAACTTACATAAAAAATAGTATATGACTGATGATGATGAATGACTATAAGTAACATGATACATTTTATTATTTTGTACAGAATTTATACATAAAGAGATTGGTTTTGAATATGTTAAATGCCAATGAAAAAGAACCATTTTGATGGAGAGAGATGACATAAAACTACAAAGATACAAGTTTTTGAAATGCCAGTGGAGTTCATGGAATCGTATTCTAATTTTCTAGTTCTGAATGAGGTTTTAAGTTATTAGTATGATTTAAATGAAATATAATAAATTAGTACATAAATTAATATTCAATCGATTTATTTTTCCTATGTTAAGAACCCGATGTATAACAACATTATTCATACACATACCTATATTACTCACAGTGGATCTTTGTGTCTCTGAATTGGTTGCAAGACCCCGCGCAATAGCTATTTTTGTGTCAATGTTGAAGGTGGAGATAGCATTGTATAACTGTCTCTTTCACTCGCTTATGTATGTCACATCGTTCTATCTCGCTTACTCTATGCAGTATACTCGATGAAAAACTGTTTCTTACGCCATGGTAGGCAGGACCAAGCTCAAAGACACAAAGATCCGCTGTGACTACTATAATATAGGTGCCTCATGTTCATTAATACTAAAGACATAAATAAAAATTAAACAGTATCAAGATCGTTTAATCCAATTTCCCCAGTATTGCATACAACAAATTTTTATTTCCACATTTGCCATGAGATTCCGGTAGACCTATAGTACGAAAATTTAGGGTAATTTTAGTGTAATGGTATCCCTAAAAGTTACCTGTCAAAGAAGCAAAGCGGGCTCTATCTTTTATATTTATTTATAAAATTATAAAGAGAAAAGATTTTTTTGTTTGTTTGTTTGTACCGAATAGGCTCCGAAACTACTGGACCGATTTTAAAAATTCTTTCACCTGTAGAAAGCTACAGTATTCCCGAGTAACATAGGCTATAATATTGACGGGAGCGAAGCCGCGGGGGTCAGCTAGTCTTTTATAAAACGGTACCGTATGCCTCTTATTGTCTTGATTACTTCAAGAAAACATCCCTGCCAGCACTTTAAATTACTTTTGGCATAATTACGGCGATTATTGTGTCACCCAGTGTAATGTTTTCTTCGTCTATACTTTCTGTAACTTATATGGTGTACGTAATAAACAGTATTCTATTCTATTATATTTACTTCGGAAACGAATAAATACACATAATACTAGACACTCTCTTGACACCTGACATAAATGACAAACGATTAGTTGCTATATTAAATGCCGCGCGCAGACATAAAGTCGGAACCACACTTACGTGGCGTGGCGCAGGATCCACCAATCAAACGACTCTGTTCCAACCTACGTCATAACGCAACGTGTTTTGTAGCCAATCAACAGCGTCAGAAGGCGCCACGACACGCCACGCCATGTAAGTGTGGTTCCGTCTTAACTTGCGCGCACTTTACGAACCATTGCCATTGCCTTAGAGCATTTAACCTTAAATGCTCTAAGCACATTGCACGTCATTATTGACATTAGTAGTATGATTAGAGACCTAAAATCTCATAAAACGTATATTTTTAGTCTCGTGAATTAGGTCGACGAATTATTATTTTAACTCTAGCCACACTTGAAATAGCCCTTGAAGATATATCGTTGATTCGACATAGAGAGTTGACCCTCCTGGTACCTACGCTGCGTCCCCGCACGGGGACGCGGCGGAATTGTGTTTGTTGCGATATTTTACTTCTTGAACACTTTAAATTCATCTAACTTTTGATAGTGTGAACCGATTGTGATAAAACAAAAACTAAGTAATACTTCAAGTCAAGCACAATTTTTATGAATTAAATTTATCTACATTGGTTTCGTAAATTTAACGTGATGCGTGCACAAGCACAAATAAACAGATAAACAGACAAAAAAGCCAAAAATGCTGAAAATTGGTTCTGTTGGTTCTCCTTTAACACTCTGGCTATTTTTTTGGAAATATTTTCGATGTACATAAACGACTTTTCTACAGATTTATTATAATATGTATTTATTTGATGTAATTCTTCAGTGCATATCTCGAAAATAGTGTATTACTAATAGCGTTATAAAAACAGTGTTTTTCCGGCGCACAGTTTACGCAGTGGTTGAGCGATTGACTGCTGCGCTGCGTGTCGCGGGTTTGATTCCCGCACGGAACAAATATTTGTATGACCTACAGATAATTGTTCCGGCTCTGGATGTTGTGTATGTGAGTTTATATGTTTGTAAACGCACCCACGATACAGGAAGAAATTCCTAGTGTGGGGCAACGTTTTATAAAAAAGAAAAGAAAGAAAAGAAGTGTTCTAGTGAGTGTATGTGTAAATAACCTGTAATATTGTGCTTGCAGATTTCACAATGGCCGATCAAGTCGACTCAATGTCAGATGCGGAGCTGCAAACCAAACTAGTCGAGCATGGGTTCCCTATAATGCCTATTACGGCGTCCACAAGGAAGTTGTTGGCGAAAAAGTTAAAATTAGTGTTAGATAACAAAAGCCAACCTAGAACTAGCGTCGACACAACGCGGATGCCCGCACGTTACTCGAGCGGTGAGGAATCCGATATGGACACTACATAATAGTAATCTTTGATGGACACTACTACAAATGCTGGTATGCTTTGTAAAAGATGTGGTATAATTGAGTGAGCATTACAGGATAATGATGATGTGTACCAATTTTTGTATTTCGTGTAAGTTTTATGGTTTTGTAAAATTCGTTGGTGATCCTTAAATAAATAAACGCTATCTCGCTAACTCCATTAGGCTTAACACGCATTGCGATTTATATTCGCGTGAATAAAAATCGCAATGCGTGTGAAGCCTTTAGGCGGAACCACACTTACGTGGCGTGTCGTGGCGAATGATGGCGTGGCGGCGAGTGTGCACATAAGCTGGCGTGTCGTGGCGCGCTCTGGCGCTATTTCTCATTTTCCCGATGCAAAAAAAAAGGCCGAAATAGCATATCTCATGACAGTGTCTTCTTTCTGAGTTAGGGGAGTCACCATAGATAGCAGTCTCTCCAAAACGGTGCCAAATTTACTACCGGTACATCGAAGTGTTTGTACAAAAACGCCAACATTTCAGTTCGACTTCAGGATCGGACCTCGTAACGGTTTATTCCCATTGGCCACCCCCCAGTTGCCACCCCGGTGGCCGATGGGAATGATTTAGTGAAATTTCCTACCTTCCTTTATTCCCATCTGCCACCGGGGTGGCGGATGGCACTAACTAGTGGCGTTTGCCACCCCGGTGGTCGATGGGACTTATTTAGTGAAATCTGCCACCTTCCGTTATTCCCATCTGCCACCGGGGTGGTGGGCGATTCTCATGACATTTGTCTTATAAAAGTGAATGTTGATGCTGTGACCGGTTTACTTTGTTACTTGGATCCTAACTTAATAATATCATCTAAATTTCTAACTAAATGCGCGCCTTGCATTGCCCTACCTATTTCACTTTTGGTTTTTGGAAGTCTGACTCAAGGTGTTGTCCCCATATTATAGAATTCTGTTTTTATTTCACCCAGACATAAGTAAAAAAAAAAAAGTTGATGATTTGATTGATGATAGTGGTCAAACGCGAGCCTATAGATAAATAAAAAAAAAATAAAAAAAATACATAAAAATATTTTATTGCAGACTCAAAGGTCCACACGTCATTTTATTTATATTGTTAGTACACAATACTTGCAAACTATGTTAGTAACAAATCAAAACAATCAATTCATGTATCTGTTGCGCTCACCGGACGCACCGGGCACATGCACGTGTACATGTACCCAGTGCGCCATGATGGCGCAACACGGCTTATCACGGAAAAATAGTCAAATATGAACCTTGAAAACTTTCTTGATATTTTTTCTATTCACCCCGTTTTACGGTCATGAGAATCAACCACCCGACTAAACTTATGAAGGTGGCAGATGGGAATAAATCGGCAAACGCCACTAGTTAGTGCCATCCACCACCCCGGTGGCAGATGGGAATAAAGGAAGGTAGGAAATTTCACTAAATCATTCCCATCGGCCACCGGGGTGGCAACTTGGGGGTGGCCGATGGGAATAAACCCTCGTAACCCATCTTTCTGCAGCGAGGTGTGAGACAGGGAGACGTAATATCTCCGAAACTGTTCACCGCTGCTCTGAAGGATGTCTACAGGGTTCTGGACTGGAGAGGGCTAGGCATAAATGTCGATGGCGAATACATCACTCACCTTCGGTTTGCCGACAATATAGTGGTCATCACTGAGACCATGGAGGACCTCAGTACAATGCTCGATGACCCCAGTCGAGCTTCCGAAAGAGTGGGTCTTAGGATGAACATGGGCAAAATCAAGGTGATGTTGAATGCCCATGTTACACCCACTCCTATCAAGGTCGGAGACTCTACACTTGATGTTGTGGGCGACTATGTCTACCTGGGACAAACAATCCAGTTGGGCAGGGCATACATCGAGAAAGAGGTCAACCGTCGTATCAGACTCGGCTGGGCAGCATTCGGAAAGTTGCGCGGTTTTTTCTCGTCCAACTTACCACAGTGTCTCAAGACGAAAGTCTGTGACCAGTGTGTGTTGCCAGTAGCAGCAACAGAAATACATCATCTGTGAAAATTTCAACTGTCTAGCTATCACGGTTCATGAGATACAGCCTGGTGACAGACAGACAGCCGGACCGCGGGAGTCTAAGTAATAGGGTCTCGTTTCTCTCCTTTGGGTACGGAACCCTAATAAAAAAAAACCTAGCAATTACACTTCTTGAGAGCAAAAACAAAAAAAGGCAACTGAATTTCAGCCCGAGCCGCATTTCAGCACCCGAATTTCGTATCTGTTTTGACATCACGAAGCACACTTCTTACTTTTAACAACTAAACAGTATGGCTCTGTGACGTGGTTGCTTACAATGGGCCTCATCAGAGAACTTACAGTCACCTAAAGGGCTATTCTCGGAGTTTCCTTGCGTGATTGAATCAGAAATGTAGAGATCCGCAGGAGAACCAAAGTTACCGACATAGCCCGAAGAATTGCCAAACTTAAGTGGCAGTGGGCAGGGCACATTGCTCGCAAAACGGTTGGCCGATGGGGCAGAAAGTTTCTGGAGTGGCGACCGCGAACCGGAAGACGTTACGTTGGAAGGCCTCCCTCCAGGTGGACCGATGACCTGCAGCCGTATTGCGTAAGTGCGCAAAGAGTTTAAACTCTATATCTTCTTTATATCTATCACAAAACGGCAATCCACATCGCGTCATTCATCTCGCATTTGATTTGGATAGAGTTTAAACTCTTTGCGCACTTTCGCAATACGGCTGCTGGTGAAGGTTGCGGGGATCCGCTGGATACGAGACGCACGGGACCGATTAATGTGGCGCCGCTTGGGTGAGGCCTATCTCCATCAGTCTTTCGGCTGAGATGATGGACCAGTTTTTGCACCACCCTGAACGATCTTTACTTTCTGTTTTCTTAATTGCGAGCAATAAGTCTAGGATGGAGGAAGTGTCGTCGTTCGTCACACCATGGTTTCAACTGGTGCGGCATCATGTTAACTGGACGGCAAACTTGAACGTGAGTAGCCTATATGGAATTATGGATGCGCTGTAAACTGGTCGCCGCTTCAAGTGCACTGCAAACTTGACGGTAAACTGGATTGTATATGGCTAGCATAATATACACCGAAACTTTGCCACGTGTAGACGTACATAATAATAACATAATACTTCGGATTCGGATGATGATTTCGATGAAGACCTTCAATTTATTTTTATTTTATGCACCTGCCATGTTATATTTCCACCACCAGCTTGGCTTGCACCACACAAGGTGGTGCAAGCCACCTTGGTTGACTGGTAGAGAATGCCTTAGGCTTTAAATCTGCCTATATACCTTTATGTTGCATAAAATGTTAATAAAAAACCGGCCAAGTGCGAGACGGACTCGCGCACGAAGGGTTCCGTACCATTATCGCAAAAAACGGCACAAAAATCATGTTTGTTGTATGGGAGCCCCACCTAAATATTTATTTTATGCTGTTTTTGTAATTGTTGTTATAGCGGCAACAGAAATACATCATCTGTGAAAATTTCAACTGTCTAGCTATCACGGTTCATGAGATACAGCCTGGTGACAGACAGACAGCCGGACCGCGGGAGTCTAAGTAATAGGGTCTCGTTTCTCTCCTTTGGGTACGGAACCCTAATAAAAAAAAACCTAGCAATTACACTTCTTGAGAGCAAAAACAAAAAAAGGCAACTGAATTTCAGCCCGAGCCGCATTTCAGCACCCGAATTTCGTATCTGTTTTGACATCACGAAGCACACTTCTTACTTTTAACAACTAAACAGTATTCATTGCATGTTTTACGTTGTCGAGTACCACATGTCAAAATTGAAGTACACTGAAATCTAAAATAGTATATATTATGCAACTAGTGAATAAAAGACGGATTTAAAGCGAGGGCCATAGATGAATCACGAGCAAGTGAAGGATTCTAACGACTGAATCACGACCGTAGGGAGTGATTCATGATGATTGAATCACGAGCATAGCGAGTGATTCAAGTGTTAGAATCATGAGCGACGCGAGTGATTCATGGCCCTCGATATAAATCCGTTTTATTCAAGAGTTGCATACTATATTTTATACCATGACATCGAGAAAAAGCAAGATCTAAGCGAGAAGCACAAAGAATATTACGAGTAATAAATAAATGGTTTATTTCCTTCAAAATTTACGAAAAATGTGAAAACCTGACCCCTGAGCTAGGTGCTGTTACCTGTGTTTCAGGGGCCAGTGACCACCTCCGTTACTTTAAATAATTATAGTTAATTTAACACCATTGCATTTAATATTAGAATTACAATCCCAATAAGTATTCAATAAATATCCTAGACTAAAATCAAAATCACTATTAAAATCCTAAATATAAAAAAAAAACTCAAAATTAAAATCGAAGGAGTTTGAAAGTCGAATATTCTCTGCACAAGAAGTTTGTAGCGAGTATTTTTTGCGCAAGGAGGTTACATATCATTCAGATGGACGGCTAATACATTGGTGTGTTCCAAATTCAAACTCCAAAACAGTGATTAAAAGTGCTTTTTATTCACTGTTTTCAGTGAATAAAATAAGCTTTTTAGAGGGGGAATGGTATAAAGGATAATTTAAAATTAATGTCAATAATAGTACATTGTTTACCGAGAGGAGAAAGTGACCGATTACCGTCGAGGGTGTCGTTTGAAGCCCGAGCCGTAGGCGAGGGCTTTAAAACACCCGAGATCAGGAATCGCACTTTCTCTCGAGTGATATATAGTGCTTTATACTACACCTACGAGGAATAGTACATTCTACGAAAACTGAATCCTCAAACAACACACAAATTGAAAATGGCGCCAATGGCGTCTGCAATTTTCACATGTTCTTTTTTTAAATTGTTTGACACCATCCAACACACAGCTAGTGGCCAGTGTCATTTTGCGAACTTGGAGATAAAAACTCACTGTAAAAACTTTTTGGCTTTTGATATTTAGGTTACCAGCGCATAGTCTTACCCAAAATTAAAAAAGAAAAACCACGTAAAAAATGGATTTTCATACACTTTTCTCTCCCGCTCAGATGCGTTTTCTCGCCGCATATTTGTTCGATATGCAATGACGTACTTTCTACCGTAAATTTGATAAAGTATCAAGGTACTTTCCGAGCAGGTGTAGAATAATAGTATATTATGCAACTAGTGAATAAAAGACGGATTTGAAGCGAGGGCCATAGATGAATCACAAGCAAGTGAAGGATTCTAACGACTGAATCACGACCGTAGGGAGTGATTCATGATGATTGAATCACGAGCACAGCGAGTGATTCAAGTGTTAGAATCATGAGCGACGCGAGTGATTCATGGCCCTCGATATAAATCCGTTTTATTCAAGAGTTGCATACTAAATTTTATACCATGACTTCGAGAAAAAGCAAGATCTAAGCGAAAAGCACAAGGAATATTACGAGTAATAAATAAATGGTTTATTTCCTTCAAAATTTACAAAAAATGTGAAACCCTGAGCCCTGAGCTAGGTGCTGTTACCTGTATTTCATGGGCCAGTGACCACCACTGTTACTTTAAATAATTTTAGTTAATTAAACACCATTGCAATTAATATTAGAATTACAATCCAAATAAGTATTCAATAAATATCCTAGACTAAAATCAAAATCATTATTAAAATCCTAAATATTATAAAAACACAAAATTAAAATTGAAGAAGGAATTTGAAAGTCGAATATTCTCTGCACAAGAAGTTTGTCTCGAGTATTTTTTGCGCAAGGAGGTTACATAGCATTGAGATGGACGTCTAATACATTCGTTCCAAATTCAAACTCCAAAACAGTGATTAAAAGTGCTTTTTATTCACTGTTTTCAGTGAATAAAATAAGCTTTTTAGAGGGGGAATGGTATAAAATTTATTTATTTAAACTTCATGTACAATGGTGATACATAGGCGGACTTAATGCAGCAAGGCATTCTCTACCAGTCAACCTTTGGGTTAAAAAGAACACAACAGTGGTACCTAGGAGTACAAAATAAAAAATGAACAATAATTAAAATAAAATAAAATGCCTGGTAAAAACCAAAAAATAAAACACATTTATAAAATTCTTTTAAAAAAGTCTGTGTTCAGTAGAGGTCAAATTGCAAATTTATAAAATCTATTACTCCTCGACAAGTAAACGAACACAAGGCCACAATATTGGGCAGTCTGTTTGGCCCGCTACAACGCTGAGATTGCCGTTGCCACTGCCGCGGACACGATTTAGCAGCGAGCCGGCTCTTTTCCTAAGGATAGCATGAAAGCCATCGACATGTGCGACTGCAAACATGCCCGATGCGCTACAGCGCCGCGGCAGGCGTATCAGCATCCTAAAAGCGTTATTATACTTAACGCGCAGGGCGTTGATTGTCCTCTGCGTATAGTTGACCCATAGACTGCACGTGTAAAAAAGCCCGAAACAACGTTACTTTTACTGCCTTGGTGCAGCGTGCAAATCTACGAGCCAACATATTGCATCGAACAGCCAATGCCCGGTGCTTCCTCTCAATGTCCTCGTGGTATAAGAGGTCATCCGAGACCCAGTGGCCCAGGCACTTGAATCTTGAAACTCTGTTTAACGGCACGCCATCTATGAACACGGGTGGTGCGTGCGTGACCTTATAGCTAGCAGATATATGAAGCAATGAATGTAAGGAAGGAAGCGTACCTTGCGTTATTCTTTGAAATTACACAATTAGGATACTTTTAAATTGATCCTTATACTGCCTAGACTTTGTGTCATACAAAACTGTACGTTGACGTTCAAATTCAATAAGCTCGTCGGTCATTTTCAACACGCAATACACAAGCGTCCGCTAGGAGATCGTGTTGTTGAATCATTGAATGATTGAATGGCGCGCCACGAGCCACGCGGTGTAGAAACACGTTTGTTTGGCGTGTCATGTCGCGCCATAACCCCCACCACAGCTCTGGCGCAATCGTTCGCGGGCAGTCCGCGCCACGACACTCAAATGTGCCTCTAACCATAATAAATGTATGTAACCGATATGCTTGTGGCGTGACACGCCACGCGAATTTATTATCACCTTTAAGCGGAACCACATTTACGTAGCGTGGTGTGTCGTGGCGTATATGGCTTGGTGCTCAGTGTGCACACTAAGCTGGCATGTCATGGCGCTCTCTGGTACTATTTCTGAACAGTTACATCGACACTTTGCAACGTGTAGGCGTACATAATATTTTCTTCGGAATCGTATGAAAATTTCGATGGTGGAATGATGATGGTGGAAGATGGTGGAAATTCATAAATATAAATTGAAGGTCTTCACCTTCAATTTATATTTATGCACCTGCCAAACTGTATGTGCAGTTTTGCGGGAGTGTGCATAGCTTATACTCGTAAGTCTACTCTGTATTTTTAATAATCTATACTTATAGACCGATAGCGCTAGGCTATTTTGATGTCATAAGTTAAAAAAAATCTAAAGTTGCTTATTTCTTGCCTGTAGATACAGTCATACCTATATAACTTATTATTGCGTTTTGTGTCACATCTGTTACTTGCATTTTCAGTAATTCGATGATTTGTGGTTGATTATTTTTTGTTCGCGACGTTACGTCACCATTTAGATAGGTAGTCATATGTAAAATATAAATACTATTGACAGACACACGTCTGCTCACTCACCGCCTGCCGTCCGCCTCGAGAGGACGTCCCGCTGCTCGCCGCTCTGCTGCTCGCCGCCCCACCGCGCGCCACGCCGCGCCCGCACCCTACGTCTCGTCGCGCCCCTGCGTGACGTCACTGCGGTGCCGCGACTCTGCGCGCCGCCGGCATTTTTGGCCCCTTCCGGGTTAAAACCACGACTTAGTGGTCCTTGGTGGATACCTTACGGTGTTAACGAAGCCAAGTGGAGTGCTGCCCCTTGCACTCGCCAAGCTCCTTCAGAGCACGGCAGTTAGAAGGAGTCGGGAGCAGGATCAGTTGGCCTTGGTAGATAGCCTAGCCAACCCCTGCTCTGTTCCACAGCTACACCTGGTACGGTAGGGTGTCTCTACCCCTACGTACCAGACTCTGGTACACAAGTGGTGGGTGGCCCACCTTCGGTGGGTTTACCGGTACCTTAGGACCCCTGTCACCCAATAAGATTGGTGGCAGGTGAACAAGCTTAGGGCTCACCCAGGTACACACCTCCCAGTCTCACCCGGCTGGGAGGGTAGGGTTCACACATCCCCGGGCGTACCCACCCGGGGCTATATTCTCTTATTTTTCTCTGTTAAATTCGCCGACTATGTCTTTTAAGGCATTAGTCGTTCTCCTACAAGAGATTCTTCTTTCTGAGCCTCAGCTCAAAAAGAAATATGGCCCGGCCTTCAAAGCCGCCATCGCCCCTGTCCTCGCCCAATCCACTTCTGGCCCAATAGAGGAGCCAATTAAGGCTTTCAAGCCTTTCCCCGATGACGACACACCCAGGTCGCCTTCCGTTGAACCTAGCCAAGAGGCTAGGACACCGTCCCCTACTCAGGCCAATGAGCCAGACTCCCGCCCCGACTCCCCTATGGAGCAAACTCCGTTTCCTGAAGAGGAATCTCAGGAATCACGTGACGCTCCCCTTCCCTCCACCTCCTCAGAGGATGACGACTTTCAAGTCGTAGGAGGGAAGAGGAAGAAGAACAAATCCCCCTCAAATGCCACCAAACCCAAGAAGACTTTTGCGGCAACACCGTTTGCCTCTCCCGCTGCCTCCCCTTGCTCGTCTCCTGAGCCGACAGGCACTCTCGCCCCCGCTACCGCTTCCCAGCGGTCTAGTCGCCCCCCTAGCCCCATGATTACAGCGACCACTAGGAAGCTGCCTCCTCCTCCTCCGATTTATCTCCAGGACAAGGCTAAATGGAATGCCGTGTCCAACGCTTGTACTGAGCGTAAAATCAGCTACACAAAGGCCACTGCATGCCAACAAGGCATCAGGATAACGGTCCCCTCATCACAGAATTACCGAGACCTTACTCGTCTCCTAAAGGAAAGGAACATTTCGTTCCACACCTACACCCTTCCAGAGGAGAAATCCACCCGTGTTATTATACGGCGGATCCCTAAAGAAATCCCGACGGAGGAAATCCGCCAGGATTTACTAGCCCAAAACATCCCCGTATTAGAAGTCCACCGCTTGCATAAAGCAAGAGGAGGGCAACTCTACGACATAGTTTTGGTCGTGTGCTCCCCCACCGAGGGTTACCACCCCATTTTCAACATTAAAACAGTGTGTTCACTGTCAGGCATTTCAATAGAAAAGCCTTACCGTCCCCACCTCGTTGGTCAGTGTCACAACTGCCAACTGTATGGTCACTCCCAGACCAACTGCTTCGCGACCCCCAGGTGCGTCAAGTGCCTGGGCGAGCATAGCACACGTGAATGCCCCCGTCCCAAGGACCGTGCAGAATGTACGGAGCCTCCTAGCTGCGTACTCTGCGGCCAAGTCGGGCACCCGGCTAATTACCGGGGCTGCCCAAAAGCCCCTAAGCTCGCGCCAAAAATGGCCAAACGCTATGACGCGCGTCAAGCTCGCACAGCTCCCAAGCCTTCCCAAGCCCCCCCCCGTCTAGCCCCTCAAAGGACTTCCCCATGGGGGAAGCTGAATCACCAAAGTGTGGCCCCTCAGAATCGCCCCCAACCCATCCCGGCACTCATGAACCTTAACGTTCCAGTGCCTAGTGCAATCTCGGCCGCTTCGGCCCCAGCGCAAAACAACAAAGTGGCTCCCACCACCGCAGTTGCTGCGCGCCCACCCCCTGTAACCCAATCCGGCCCAAGCTCCTATCGCTGTGTCGCTGAAACTATTTTCAACGCATACGCGATCTGGATGACTCCAGAGGCCCGAGCACTTCATGCTGAGCTCACCAACCCAGCTAAACCCCCCAACTTCTTCGCTTCCCTCGAGATCTTCTCGAGGTATCCCTCCATAACAAAGGAGCTGGATAGCCTTGTTTTCGTAAACGGTGAATGGGTTCACAATTGAGAAGCAATTGCCTGAAACCCAGATCCCTAAAATTAGGTTTCTTCAATGCCAATGGCATTAGTAAACAGCGTGATGAGATCGCCTTATTTCTTCGCGACCATCAGCTGGACATCTTCCTCATTCAAGAGACTTTTCTAAAACCCCATCATCGCGATCCTAAAATTGCCAACTATCGAATAGTTCGCAACGATAGGAAGAGCTCCCACGGTGGTGGCACTCTCATTTACTACAAAAATGAGCTCCACTGCAGCGTGATCACCCCACCCGATCCCATTTCTAATCTAGAATACTCTGCCTGTCGGCTAGTAATGACTGGTCATCCATCAATCACTATCATCTCCGCCTATTGCCCTCCACGCTCATCGTCATCGGGCGATAACCCAGACGGTCTCGTCAAAGACCTCACTGCCCTCTTCAGCATGAGTGACTCTGTTATCCTAGCAGGTGATCTCAACGCTAAACATACAGTCTGGAACAGTACCGTTACCAACCCTAGAGGAAGGTTGGTGCTGAATCTAAGCACATCCCTCCATTATGATGTCTTCGCCCCGTCAGATCATACTCACTTCCCGGATATTGCTTCACACAATCCGGATATCTTAGATGTAGCGTTACTTAAGAACATCAACCTCCGGTTTAGTTCCATCGTAACGCTAGACGAATTAAACTCTGACCACCGCCCAGTAATTCTGCACCTAGGTAGTCGCTCAGGCCTCCCAGATCTAGGACAGCCACCCCCTATGAAAACGGTCACTGACTGGAGGAAAGTAAGCGAGAAGCTGAAATCCACCAAGTCACCCCACTTAGATTCTATCCCCAACTTCATAAACTCTGTCGCTGACACGACGGCGGCGATCGACTCGGTTACAGCTCACGTACAATCAATCCTGAACGAATGTTCAAGGGAGGTTCCAGTACTGGACATCCAGCAAGGGAAACTCCCGGATGCTGTACGGAAACTGATAACCGAGAAGAACGCAGCTGCCCGTGCCTTCAGGAAGGATCGTTGTGCCGCAAACAGAGCTCACTTGCGTAACTTACAGCTCGCTGTAAAGGAACGTACTGCCGAGCACCGTTCTGTGACATTCAACGATATACTGAGCGAATTAGAGCCCACTCACCATGCCTTCTGGCACCTTCAGAGGAAATTACGTTCCACTGAAGAATCAGCCGTACCCCCACTTATTCGCCCTGATAAGAGTGTTGCATTCGAAAGTTCTGAAAAAGCCGAATGTCTGGCTGACAGCCTCGAATCTCAATGCACACCCAGCTCACAACCAGTAGACCAAGCTCACCTTGACATGGTAGACGCTGAAGTCGAACGCAGGACCTCCCTCCCTCCCATTGAAGACCCTGATGATCCGCTACCTCCCGTCACCCCAGACGAAGTAGAGGAGGTCATCAAAAGGCTTCAGTCCAACAAAGCCCCTGGCCTAGATGGCATCACCAATAAGGTGTTGAAACTCCTCCCTCCCCAAATAATATTGCTAATGACGGCCATTTTCAACGCTGCATTAAGCAAAAATATCTTTCCGCAAGCTTGGAAACAGACCCCTGTGATAGGCATCCCTAAACCGGGTAAACCGAAATCGGAGCCTACCAGTTATCGTCCCATCAGTCTGCTCAATTCCTTCGGAAAAGTCTACGAGCGGCTTATTTATAAGCGGCTTAAAGACTTTGTCGAGCGAAAGAGCCTCATCCCTGACGAGCAATTCGGTTTTCGTTCCGAACACTCATGCGTCCAACAAGTTCACCGCATCGTTGAACACACTAGTGCTGGTTTCCAGCGTGGTCTGATGACGGGTGCCTTGTTTTTCGACATAGCGAAAGCGTTTGACAAAGTCTGGCACAATGGCTTAATTTATAAGCTATATAAACTCGGTGTGCCAGATCGTCTCGTGCTCATCTTACGAGACTGGATGTCGAACCGCACCTTCCGCTACCGAGTCGAGGGAGTACTCTCCTCCCCTCACCCCATACGAGCCGGAGTCCCACAAGGCTGCGTATTATCCCCCCTATCTTTCACGCTGTACACCAGCGATATCCCAAAAACCAAAGAGGGCCAGTTGGCACTATTCGCCGACGACACGGCCCTCTATTGCACTGGCATAGTACCAAAAGCCATCGCTCTAAAACTCCAGAGAGCCGCCAATGCTTTGGCCAAATGGTTCCGCCTCTGGAGAATTGAAGTCAATCCCGACAAAAGCCAGGCTGTCCTTTTCTCGAGGCCTGACCGCAAATACAATGACCGTTTTAAAAACCCCCGTCCTCCCAAACCCATCACAATGTACGGCAAGCCGATCCCCTGGGAACAGCAAGCCAAGTACCTAGGTGTCACCCTTGATAACCACCTCACTTTCGCCAAGCACATTAGGGCGGCGCGCTCGCGAGCCGCCTTTGCTATGAGCAGACTCCATGGGATGGTGAACGCAAAAAGCAGCTTGTCACTTAAGTGCAAGCTTCGCATTTTCACCGCGGTCATCCGTCCCATCATGACCTATGCCTGCGCTGTCTTCGCACACGCAAAGCCCCACGATACCCACAAGCTTCAGGTTATACAAAACCGTTACCTCCGCAAGATCACTGGAGCCCCCTGTTACGTCCGTAATCAGGAACTTCATGTCGATCTAAAAATCCCCACCCTCCAGCAGTTTATGAAACGCACTACCAAGCGCTTTTTCGACTCTGCTGAGAACCACAGTAACCCCCTGATCAAAGCGGTCTCCCGCTACGAACTCTCCCGTATATCAAAAATTCGCCGACCGAGGCTCACTCTTACCACCCCCGATGACGCCACCACCCTGTTCCAAGAGAGCAATAAAGAGACCAGCACAATACGTAGACACAGACCGCCTTCGTCCCGCCCTCGCCGCCGAGGCCCGCCGCGACGTCCCCGTCAAGATGCACAAGCCAGCCCGCGTAATGCTGCGCCGTAGTTAAATTCTAGTAGTTATTGATTGGAGTTTCTTGTCCGTTCTTCTCCACGTAGGCTTTTCCGAACGGATGGTAGAATCACTTTATTAAGATCCAGCCTAGTTAGCTGTCCCCCCAGCGACGCCCTGAGCCGAGGTTCGACCCCACAGGGGGTAGCCCTCAGCGTTGTCGCTTAGGTTTAGAAATTTTTGCCTGGCTGGAGGCTATATAGCTTAGTCTCCACAGGAACGCCCGGTTAAGCAGCAGTCGGTCACTATGGCTGAGCTGTGAGACGCCCCATAGGAAAAAAAAAAAAAAAAAAACAAAAAAAAACACGTCTGCTCACCCCAGAGCGCCATCGCATACTAAGCGATGTCGACTCGACTCCTTGGAAGTCGCGTCGCTCCCGCTAGGGAGCGATGCGAGCGGTGCCGGAACTATGTTCCCAGCCCGCGGATGCAGTACCGGGGCTCATCACAATGAACCCGTCCTTGGGTGGTCATTGAACCTAGCTTGTGTGCGCGTTGGTGTCTTTTGTACTGTGATACTGAGGTACCAACGCGCACTATGTTTGGCTTGTTGTATGTGACTGTAGGCGCGCCGCGGCGATCGTTCTGAACGAATCGCCGATTTTCACGGTCTTCTGGCGGTCCACCCCAGCCAGGTGAGACCCAGGGCGTACCCTGGGAGGCCCAGCTAGGGTGACCAGCGGCAGAAGCACCGACTTTGGCGAACCTACAGTTTGGTAGTGAAAGCGACTAGCTACTACTAGCGCCGTTTGTGTATGTGGGAGCGGCAATGACCTGAATTACACCGCCCATGATTACCGATAGCGCGCGGCGACCGCAGCGCTATTCGGTGCATGTGTACTTGCGAGTGTAAAGTTATGAGTGTCTGTTTACGACGTAAAGCTTGCCTATGTTAACTTAGAACAAACTTCACGCCGCTAATGTCGTGTGGGGTGGGTAGTGTTTTTGTTTGAGTAAACAGCGTGTAGAGTGATTGCTGCTTACTCAGGCGTCAAGTCCGGGAGGTGGATGGGGTTGCACTGTCTGTGGTTAGGAGGTCACGTGGTAGACGTTTTTTGTCCGGCGGGCGCGCGTGCCATGGCGCTATATCTTTGATATGCGGCCAGGCAGAAGCGTCGGCCCGCGCGAACATTGACGTCGCGAGGCGGCCCACGAATGCGTCCAGGCTCTCAATCCCGGTGTCCCGCATGATGACGTCGCTCCTCACGTAGCGAGGAGCGTTCACAACACGGCGCAGAGTTAGGTTTTGTTGCGCTCGGAGTTTTTTCTTGTTGGTTTCGCTCGTGAGGGCGAACCAAGCTGGGGAGGCATAGGTTAGTATGGAACGAATATATGTTTTGTACACGCCCAGCTTGGTGCGTGCGGGGAGGCGGGATGAGAGTACTGGGTTGAGCAGGTTACGTGCTACCCTGCACTGACTTACCACGTTTGAGACGTGCAGCCCCATCGTGAGTCGGCGGTCGATTGTCACGCCCAGGTACTTGGCATGGGGGGACCACTCGACGTCGACTCCTTGAAGTTTCAGGCGTGGTGGTAGGGGTCCTAGACCTGTGGTGATGGCCTGCGTCTTACCTACATTCACTGTTAGGCGCCATTTGGATAGCCATTCTGGGATGCTGTCTAGGGCGCGCTGCATCTTACGCGCCGCGTGTTTGGTGTTGAGAGATGTTGTTATGTACGCGGCGTCGTCAGCGTACAGCGCGAGTGTCGCCTCTGGGGGCGTGGGAATGTCATCGGTGAAGCAGGAGTAGGACGCAGGTGAGAGACAGCTGCCTTGCGGTACGCCCGCCCGTATTGGCCGGGGGGCAGACAGCTCGCCCTCTACCACCACTCTGAATGTCCTGTTGGTCAGAAAGGATCGAATCACATGTATAAGGCGGCGGGGCGCGCCTTTTTGGGACATCTTAAAAAGTAGGCCTTCGTGCCACACACGGTCGAAGGCCTTCTCCATGTCGAGGAATACTGCTACCGCGTATTCTTTCTTGTTCATGGTGGACGACAGCTGGTGTAGTACCCTCGACAGCTGGAGCGTCGTTGAGTGTTCTGCACGGAACCCGAATTGTTCTGCTCGGGGTGTGAGGTGTGGTGTGAGGTGCCGCAGCAGGAGTGATTCAAACACCTTGGAGATGGTGGGCAGGAGAGTGATCGGCCGATAGCTCTCTGGCTTCAGTACATTTTTGTTCGCCTTGGGCAGCATTATGACGCGCCCTTCTTTCCACGAGGCCGGGAAGGAGCCCGTGCGTAGGATCCCCGTGAACAGGCGCGCCAGGGCCGCTACCATGCGGTAGGGCAGGTGGCGCAGCGCTGTATTGGTGATCCCATCAGCACCTGGGGCCTTCCTAGGGCTCGTTCGCAAGATGGCGCGTCTGACTGCGCCAGGCGAGAAATAAATGGGGTCTTCATCAGGAGCTATCGGCGTAGCGAAGTATTCTCCGAGGTGTCTCTCGACTGCTGCGACGTGTGCATGTTGAGTGGTCGGGTTAGGCTGGAACTGACGCTCCAGGTGTTTGGCGAAGACCTCCGCCCGGTCTTCAGCAATGTATTTGAGCGCCCCGTCGCTATTTAGTAGTGGGCGCACCGGAGCTGGGGTGTTTTTAAGTTGGCGGCACAGCCGGTGAGTAGAGGGCCAGTCGCCCTCTGCGGCGTCAATTCTTTCCTCCCAGCTCGCGGCGCTCAGAGCTCTGAGCTCGGCCTTCACCTTTTCCGCTAGCTTGTTGAGTCGGGTTTTCATCGTGGGGCATCGGAGTTGCTGCCACTGCTTGCGTAGTTGGCGTTTGTCTGTTATAAGACGTCGGATTCGTGTAGGCAGGGGCGGCAGGATCACTCTCCCCTGTTGTTGCGTCTGTGTTGCTTCGTCTAGAGCTCTTTGAATGCAAGCAGTGACCTCCTCTGCCATAAGCGATGTCGGTAGGTGAAAAAACCTTTTATAGTAAAGCTCGTAACTAATTTTTGCTCATGTTTTTGAGACACTAAAATTATATTTTATGTGTCTATCAGTATGTAATAGAGTTATATAGTCTAATAACAATAAATTAGAAGCATTAATATGCATACTGACTATGTTATTACGGAAAGAAACAAGTATTTAACTCCGTAAACACAACCATCATCAACGAGCGTTTAGTTCACAATGACCTGTAAGAGGGCGGCACCTTATATTTATACTAAAACCAGTTATTGTAGAATTTTGATAACTTTAAACTCATGTTTTAGGGGCTTTTACATAGTTTAGAGTGCGCATATAGCGCTTATGTGTTAGAGTTATGCATAAGGTACCTTAGATATATGATAAATGTATAGTTTTAAGGAAATAAAAATATTTTGTTTACTTATTTTAGACCCCCCAAAATTGGCAGGGTATCAAGTAGTGCTATAGGTATTATATTCACCTACCAATCAGATTATTTCCTTACACGTAATTGTTTTGTTAGGAAACATCATCTAGGTGTTCTAGATAAGATAGCTGGATACCATGACTGAGAAATTATACATAATAGCAGTACATGGCCAGTCTTAATACAGTTTCACTCTGAAAATGCAGATATGCATACATTTTTGCTCAAGTAAGTATTCAGAAAGTTCGATACAAGCCTTTTAGCACTTCTGGGTGACCTAGAATTCTGTCTAGGCTCCTATATAGATAGCGCCTATGTAATTCTAGTACATAGGCGTCACTTACTTGAGAGGATGTGTCTGTGTATGCCGGCATGGACGTTTCTATGCGTCTGCCGATGGGTCACTGCGTCCAGGGACATTTGGTGCCTGGTCAGCTATAGATATGCTGTCTGAAGCATTACCTTCGTGGACCCTCAGGCAGGCGCCTACACTCAGTCATGACACAGAGCTAGTATATAGGGGTATGTAACGCACACAGACACATTAAAGCTGTGAGACGACGTAAAATTTAGTATTCGGCCGCTTCCCGGCACCTTAAGCTGCGGAAAGGCTGGTGGTACACCCATCAGGGTACCGCCGTCAGACAGCCTAGTTTTCCAGCTACCCAACCACACTTCCGGAAGGAGCTTAGCTCTGGTGGTTGAGGAGTTAAGCGACCTGATATGGTGCGAGGTTACATGGATTTGCTATGTAAACAAACTTGTAACAAACGATAGCTCATCGGGGGTTGGACATGTAGCTACCGGACTTCTACCTTGGGATAGCCCATCACGAGGGCTACCCGGGTGTGAATGTAACTTGAAAATCCACCCAGCGGTCTGAGTAGGAATCGAGTTTATGTGCCAAGGTCAGGGGCATAAGCTAACTTCTCGCACCATTTCGCGGCTGTACGCCTGAAGGTTTTGAATATAACTGTAACACTTATGTGTGTCAACGGCCCAGTAGGAGGGCTCCAAGTCCCTTGCTGGTACCCTAGAGCTAACATGTCTAGTTTTAGGAGAAACTCGATTGTAAAGCTTCAAACTGGCGGGCATTCCCTTTCTTCGACGTTCTCCTTACGAGAACTCCCTGATGGTAGGGGCTAGGGACCTGGATCAAAGACCGGAGGGAAGGTCTACCCATCCAAAAGTACAAGTTTCACCAGAATCGGTCCAGTGGAAGGGTAGTTCCTGTCAGTTTCAAGCTACGAGTCTTAGGTTATATTTTTTGGAAAATAAAAGTTTTTGCGGTCGGAATGTTGTGGTCCTCGTCGCAGTCGAGTTTGCCTGTTTAATAGTGCGCAGGCGCGTGAACATATCGTAGCCATTATTTCACTTAAAGTATTTCCACGCATCATTGCGCATCGAGGACCATGAAGGAACATCGCTTCTGGCCATGAACAAATAGTTTTTATTTAACCTGGACATCACGTTTTCACCTCAACCTACTTGGCAGCCTTCAAGTGTCTCCAAGGTCCATAGTTACCAGATGACAACTGAACAATAGGTGCAAGGGGCGTCAACGCGTTCAAGCAGGAGCCTTACAACCTCCTGATTGCCTGTCGGTCTTGGACGATCACGTCCGTCCCGTACATTTTTATTCAAGTCAAAACTGGCAAAATTAAATTAAAGTTTAAAATGATTATGCTATCATATCTAGGATAGTCTGCGGAGTGTGTAAACCCAATTTGTGTCATATTCATCCAGTGCAAACTGACATGGGGGTCATTATGTAAAAATAGTGCAAAAAAAATATTACAATTTATGAAATTACTATTTCCTTTCTCAGATCACTTACTTATCCCTATTAAATAAATTTGTGTTAAATTAGGGCACGCAATTTTAAGATTTTTAATTATTTAGTTTTTCCAAGCTACAAACGCTTCAAAAAAATATTACAATCATTAGAGTTCACTTAATCAATATCATAAATGCATGAAAAATCGACATTGTAAATTTGTGTCATTTTCATGCACGATATGTATTTATATGAATAAAACACAAAAACAATGGTTGCGGTCGAAGCGGGCGGAGGAAGCCAGGCGCCGTCGCCGTCGCCGTCGTACCTACCGCTTTTTCGTTATACTGCTTCTCAATATCCCGCGCCACGCTTCGAGTAGGTAGTGTACAGTTAGCAAAACAAATAATACACGAAGTGAAAAAAAAAACTAGATATGTTTGCTGTCTGGTGATAGTGATTATGTGTAGTTTTATTTCATCACGGTCCTTAAAACAGTCTGCTTTTCCGTCATCCCTTACAATGTTTGATTCTATGAACTTTAATAATCCCCTTTTTAGGGTTCCGTAGCCAAATGGCAAAAACGGAACCCTTATAGATTCGTCATGTCTGTCTGTCTGTCTGTCTGTCTGTCTGTCTGTCTGTCCGTCCGTATGTCACAGCCACTTTATTCCGAAACTATAAGAACTATGCTGTTGAAACTTGGTAAGTAGATGTATTCTGTGAACCGCATTAAGATTTTCACACAAAAATAAAAATAAAACAATACATTTTGGGGGTTCCCATACTTGAAACTAAATCTAAAAATATTTTTTTTCATCAGACCCATACGTGTGGGGTATCTATGGATAGGTCTTCAAAAATGATATTGAGGTTTCTAATATCATTTTTTTTTAAACTGTATAGTTTGCGCGAGAGACTCTGCCAAAGTGGTAAAATGTGTGTCCCCCCCCCTGTAACTTCTAAAATAAGAGAATGATAAAACTAAAAAAAATATATGATGTACATTACTATGTAAACTACCAGCGAAAATTGGTTTGAACGAGATCTAGCAAGTAGTTTTTTTTTATTACGTCATAAATTGTAAACCGCAATTTACCAAGTACGGAACCCTTCGTGCGCGAGTCCGACTCGCACTTGGCCGGTTTTTTTAGCAATCACTGTATTAACGTCCAGTAACGACACCCAATATGATTAACATTGTAACTTTAGTTACACATTGGTATAACTTTATGTCATATGAAATTAGCAAGAACAGACCTTTTATTTCTGCCTCTTAACCGTATTTCTATAATTTTATTGCAATTAAAAATGAATAATTGTACGGGACGGACGTGATCGTCCAAGACCGACAGGCAATCAGGAGGTTGTAAGGCTCCTGCTTGAACGCGTTGACGCCCCTTGCACCTATTGTTCAGTTGTCATCTGGTAACTATGGACCTTGGAGACACTTGAAGGCTGCCAAGTAGGTTGAGGTGAAAAACGTGATGTCCAGGTTAAATAAAACTATTTGTTCATGGCCAGAAGCGATGTTCCTTCATGGTCCTCGATGCGCAATGATGCGTGGAAATACTTTAAGTGAAATAATGGCTACGAAATGTTCACGCGCCTGCGCACTATTAAAGAAGCGAACTCGACTGCGACGAGGACCACAACATTCCGACCGCAAAAACTTTTATTTTCAAAATAATATACGCTAAGACTCGTAGCTCGAAACTGACAGGAACTACCCTTCCACTGGACCGATTCTGGTGAAACTTGTACTTTTGGATAGGTCTCGAGGAGACCTTCCCTCCGGTCTTTGATCCAGGTCCCTAGCCCCTACCATCAGGGAGTTCTCGTAAGGAGAACGTCGAAGAAAGGGAATTCCCGCCAGTTTGAAGCTTTACAATCGAGTTTCTCCTAAAACTAGACATGTTAGCTCTAGGGTACCAGCGAGGGACTTGGAGCCCTCCTACTGGGCCGTTGACACACATAAGTGTTACAGTTATATTCAAAACATTCAGGCGTACAGCCGCGAAATGGTGCGAGAAGTTAGCTTATGCCCCTGATCTTGGCACATAAACTCGATTCCTACTCAGACCGCTGGGTGGATTTTCAAGTTACATTCACACCCGGGTAGCCCTCGTGATGGGCTATTCCAAGGTAGAAGTCCGGTAGCTACATGTCCAACCCCCGATGAGTTATCGTTTGTTACAAGTTTGTTTACATAGCAAATCCATGTAACCTCGCACCATATCAGGTCGCTTAACTCCTCAACCACCCGAGCTAAGCTCCTTCCGGAAGTGTGGTTGGGTAGCTGGAAAACTAGGCTGTCTGACGGCGGTACCCTGATGGGTGTACCACCAGCCTTTCCGCAGCTTAAGGTGCCGGGAAGCGGCCGAATACTAAATTTTACGTCGTCTCACATCTCTAATGTGTCTGTGTGCGTTACATACCCCTATATACTAGCTCCGTGTCATGACTGAGTGTAGGCGCCTGCCTGAGGGTCCACGAAGGTAATGCTTCAGACAGCATATCTATAGCTGACCAGGCACCAAATGTCCCTGGACGCAGTGACACATCGGCAGCCGCATAGAAACGTCCATGCCGGCACACACAGACACATCCTCTCAAGTAAGTGACGCCCATGTACTAGAATTACATAGGTGCTGTCTATTTATAGGGCCTAGACAAAATTCTAGGTCACCTAGAAGCGCTAAAACGGCTTGTAACGAATTTTCCAAACACTTACTTGAGTAAAATGTATGTGTATTTCCCTTTTTAGAGTAAAAATGCATTAAGACTGGCCATGTACTGCTATTATGTATAATTTCTCAGTCATGGCATCCAGCCATCCTATCTAGAACACCTAGATGGTGTTTCCTAACAAAACAATTATATGTAAGGAAGCAATCTGATTGGTTGGTGAATAGAATACCTATAGCACCACCTGATACCCTGCTCAAAACGGGGGGTCTAAAATAAGTAAACAAAATATTTTTATTTCCTTAAACCTATACATTTATCATATAACTAAGGTACCTTATGTATAATTCTAACACATAAGCGCTATATTCACACTATAAACTATGTAAAAGCCCCCAAAACATGAGTTTAAAGTTATCAAAATTCTACAAAAACTGGTTTTAGTATAAATATAAGGTGCCGCCCTCTTACAGGTCATTGTGAACTAAACGCTCGTTGAGGACGGTTGTTTTTTACGGAGTTAAATACTTGTTTCTTTCCGTAATAACACAATCAGTATGCATATTAAAGCTTCTAATTTATTGTTATTAGACTATATAATTCTATTACCTACTGATAGACACATAAAATATAATTTTAGTGTCTCAAAAACATGAGCAAAAATTAGTTACGAGCTTTACTATAAAAGGTTTTTTCACCTACCGACATCGCTTAGTATGCGATGGCGCTCTGGGGTGAGCAGACGTGTGTCTGTCAATACTATTTATATTTTACATATGACAACCTATCTAAAGGTGACGTATCGTCGCGAACATCTCTCCCGCCGTGCAGTGTCGCGTCGACTCGATGCTACGTTGGCGCGGCGCTGCATCAGCATTGTGAGCGGCGCACGTCGGCAGCGCTCGTGACCTCGACGCTCTGCGACACGTCGCTCAGCTCTCGCCGCTGGAACTCTGCTGCACTCATTTTGGCAAAGGAATGAGCTTCTTCACCGGACGCTTTAGAGTGCCGCCAGTGGTGCGCACCTCAGCGGTCCGGGCTTCTCCATCAGGGCCAGGGTATATGGCCTCGATGCGGCCTCGCGGCCACGTGTTGCGAGGCAGCTGCCCGTCCGCGATAAGGACGGGGTCGCCCACCAGCAGGCCAGGCCCGCGGCTTTGGGGCTCCCGCCGGTTTTGGAGCTCCGGCAGGTATTCTCGCACCCACCGGCGCCAGAACATGTCGGCCAGGATTTGTGACCGACGCCACATCTTTTTGTGGTCGATGTCTTGCTCGGTGAACACGCCGGGGTTTGGGAGTCTAGCCGACCCACCAAGTAGGAAGTGGTTCGGCGTGATAGACTCGTCGTCATCGCCGTCGACTGATACATGTGTCAGCGGGCGGCTATTTACCGTGTACTCTGCCTCACAAATCAGTGTGGACAACACCTCTTCGTGTGGGTGTTTCTCTGTGAGTACGGTATACAATGCGTTTTTTACGCAGCGAACTAGACGCTCCCATGCACCTCCCATAAAGGGCGCTGATGGGGTGATGAAGCGCCAAGTGATGCCTCGGCGACTGGCCTCCTCTCGGAAGGCCTCTCGTAGCTCTCGATCGGCACCGTGCATGTTGGTGCCGTTGTCTGAGTGGATCTCAGTTGGACATCCTCTGCGGGCGGCGAAACGGCGCAGCGCTAATATTGCGCTGTCTGCGCTGAGGCTGGCGGCGATCTCGAGGTGGACAGCTCTTGTGGTGAGGCATGTAAACAGTGCTACATATCTCTTGTGATGCTGGCGACCCACGGTGACAGATAGCGGGCCGAAGTAGTCTAGCCCGGTGTACGTGAACGGCCTTTGGTGATGAGCCAGGCGCGTTCGTGGGTGGTCGCCGGTCGCTGGCACAGGTGCTTGTGCCTTACGAATACGGCACTGAAGACATTGTGCCAGTACTTTCTTGGTGGTGGGACGCATCCTTACGACCCAATAATGCTGCCGTACCTCATTTATTGTGAGTTCAGTCCCACTATGTAGTAAGCTGCGGTGTGTCCAGTCTATATAGAGCTGGGTTATATGATGGTCGCCATGTAATATTGGCGGTCGCCTTACATCTTCTGTGACCTCGTCAGTGGCGGCTATACGGCTTCTAATACGTAGTAGGCCATCTACTACTTCTATTTGCAGCGCGTGTAGCGGACTATTTTTGTCCACTATTTCATGTGCATGCAATCTAGCTATTTCTTGAGCGAACGATTGCTGCTGTGCAACTTGTACGAGTATTTTCTCGGCTTTTTGAAGAAAGCTCGCATCTATGTACTGCTTTCGGACTTCTGGCGCTATGTATGACGGCTTGGTTGCTGCAGTCGCTGTCTTCTTTTTCTTTCGCCAGTCCGTGTCCTCCTCAGCGTTTTTCCGGGTTCTTTTGTAGAACGTTTTCTCTGTCCTTTGTTTACAGAGATGTATAAAACGTAGGACGGTAGCAGTCGCACGTAATAGCCGCTCCCATCTCGAAAAGTTGACGGGATTAGGTATAGCTTCTATGAGCTTCGAAGTGTATGTATGTCTGTCTGTTATTTTCTCCAAAACAGATTTTTCTTTTTCTGTGACAGTGAGCGTTCTTTCCTCTCCTGTCTCTTCTGTGATTGGAGGTTTTTCTGATGGCCATGAAGAAGGGTCTTCATACAAAAAACTTGGGCCACAGAACCACTCGTGTTGTGAGTCAAACCTCGGCGGCACGTCACGAGTCGCTATATCGGCGATGTTCAACTTCGTGGATATCCATCGCCAATCCTCCACTTTGCTACCTTCTTCTATGGCAGCTATGCGATGAGCTACGAAGGCTTTATAGGTTCGTGCTCCTTTTTTAATCCACGACAAGACTGTTTTGCTGTCTGTCCAATACGTGACCGACGATGGATTGTTGTCGTGTTCACGTTTCACAGCTGCAGCCAGACGGGTTCCCATCACCGCTGCCTGCAGCTCGAGGCGCGGTATCGATTGTAGCTTTAATGGAGCTACTCTCGCCTTGGCCATAACTAGGCTCACCTTCTGTGTGCCTACTGCTGTGGTGGCTCGCCAATACACAGCTGCTGCGTATGCCAACTCGCTTGCGTCGGTAAATACATGTATTTGTATTTCTGTGGCATCACTATAACCAGGATAACATCTTGGTATGCTGATGCCCTTGAGCTGCCGCAGGTTTTCGATCCAACTTCTCCACTGAGATGCCAGGTCAGCGTCTAATAGCTGGTCCCAATCGACGCCTCGCCTCCAAGCTTCTTGCAATATTTGTTTAGCTCGAATCGTAACAGGCGAGGCTAGTCCTAGGGGGTCGTATAACGACATAACAATTTTGAGAGCCTCTCTTTTTGTAGGGGCCTCCTTTTCTAAAATTCCTGGCGGCAGTCTCGCAAGCGTTAGGTTGAAACCTAGCGTATCTTCACTAGGTCTCCAAATCAGGCCGAGTATTTTCTCTGCGCCTACTGTATCTCCGATGTTCACAACCTCAGTGCAGGTTTGTGACGGATCGATATTTTCTATCAGGCGCTTACTGTTTGATACCCATTTTGTTAGGTCAAACTTCGCCTGTTGGTGTATTTTCTTCACCATTGTCGCGACTTCTGTCGCTTCTTCGACTGTTTTATAGCTGTCCAGATAATCGTCCATATAATGGCTCTCTACTATAGCTTTCACTGCTACTGGATGCTGTTCGATGTGCTTTCTTGCGTTCCAATTTTTCGCAAAGATAGCGGTGCACGGCGAGCTTGCCGCGCCGAAAATGATGGACGTCATACGATATTCTTCTGGGGCTCCATCTCTTCTGTTGCCTCTCCATAGGTAGCGAAGTGAGTCTCGGTCTTCACTTCGTACTTTTACTTGCATGAACATCTCGGCTATGTCTCCGGAGATGGCCACGCAGTGTCTACGAAATCTCATCATGACGCCGGGCAGCGACTGCAGCAAGTCTGGTCCAGTTAGCAGGAAGTCGTTGAGTGACTTTCCTCTCGATTTTGCGGCGGCATCATGTACTATTCGAATTTTCTCTGGCTTCATGGGGTTGAAGACATCGAAATGAGGCAGGTACCAGGTTTTTCCTGGCGTGCTTGACTTGGGAGCCTTCTCAGCATATCCCTTTTCTATCAGGGAGTCCATCTGATGTGTGTATTTCACACGAAGAGCGGGGTTTTTATCCAGCTTCTTCTCTATGGAGACTAGCCTTTTGAGTGCTGTCTCGTAACTATCGGGCATCTCTATTTTCTCGTCCCGCCATAACATAGCGGTTTCTATGTGCCCATTTCCTAACTGTCTTGTGTGACGGTTCAGTATATCTTCTGCCCTCTTCGGGGGTCAGAAGCTGGTTGTCGTGGATTGATAGCCAACGACTCGATAGCGAAGAATTCACGGAGCTGCTCGTTCAGTTCCGCATCTTGCCTTGCGTCAACGGACTGACACCCGTTGACATAGTGCACCTGCTGGCCCAGTGTTCTGGTGTGCGCGCCGTGCAATGTCCAGCCCATCATGGTTTTCGACGCGATGGGTTGGCTTCTAGGTCCTCTGCGGACTTCAGTGGCCAACAACAAATGCCAGTTGTCTTGGCCGACGAGTATCTTTGGCACTCCAGCAGGATACGTAAGCTGCGACGTCAAGTCTCGAAGGTGCCTACAGCGGGCTACGTCTTCTTGACTGACTGCCTGTGGTGACAGGTTGAGCTTCGAAATGGTGCGCGCCTTGAAGGGCACCCTATCTCTCATACGACTTGTGAGAGTGACGGTTATACGTCTCGATAAGGGAGTGTCGATCATGGTGTTTCCAATAGCACCGATCTTCAGAGGGTCGATTGGGCCCACTGCTCCCACTCGCTGAGCGATTGCTTCGTCGATCAGCGAAACGGTGGATCCGTCGTCAAGGAGTGCGTATGTGTCTGCCTCTCCCGCCGGTCCTATTACCCGGACCGGTATCATCTTCAGGAAAGCTTGACTCGATTCAGTTCGCGAACTGGCCACCGTCTCCTGAGACTCCTTCTTCTCTTCTGGAACAGCAGGCTTCCTTGTCCTGTCTGTTTGAGGCTTCTTACCCCTATGAAGAAGTCGATGGTGCGTGGCTGTACACCCCTTATGATCACACTGCTTCTTGTTGCAAGTGTGTCCAGCACGACGTTGTCTTAGGCAGCGATAGCACAAGTTGTAATTCTTGGCTAGCTCCCATCTTTTGTCACTTGCTGCGTCTCTGAACCTTTGGCAGTCAGACGCGTAGTGACCACTTTTGTCGCAAATTCGACATTTGTTTACCGGCTTGTCGGTAGCTGTATGCGTCCGTTGTATGACGCGTTTTCCCGCTAGAGAATCCGTTTCCTTGATGTTCTCAGGCGGGGCGAATGCACTGCAGAAGTGAGCTTGCTCGGTTATGAAGTCGCTGAAGAGTGACAGATCCGGCAGCGACTGGTACTTTTCCGTGTACGTTCTGTACCATTGTACACGCAGAGAATTGGGTAGCTTCTCAGTTAGCTGGCGCACCAGCTCGGCATTGAGCAGATAGTGCCCCTTCTTGAGAGCTCGCAGAGTGACAACTCCGCTTCTGACTCGACTTGCAAAGGTGCAGATGTCCTTGGGCGACTCGCTGCATTTTGGTAGCCCTCTAAGTCGGTCTGTTTCGGCCTGAGCTATTGAGTCAGGACGTCCAAACTGTAGTTCCAATTCTCTCATGATCTCATCCGGCTTTGCGTTCCCGATGAGCTCTGAGCTCACTGTCTCCAGTGCGCGACCACGCAAGCTCCTTCTGAGTCTTGCCGTGTTTTCTATGTCGCTGAAGTAGGCATGAGTTGCCTCGTAAATGGCTCGAAAAGATAGCCATTCTGTATGAGCTCCACCGAAATTCGGCAGAGTCATGATAACCTGCGACGCCGATCGGTTAGGCGTCCATGGTTCGATTTTTCTGTCGGCTAGCGACGCTATAGCGGATGTCAGCTCCGTTAGAAAAGGACGGAGTGACTCTTTCGCTTCTATTTGCCTTGGCGGCTCCACGTTGGACGGCTCTGTCCTAGGTGGTTCGATGTTAGACTTCACTTGTGGATGTTCTATATGGTCGATATGTTTCCGGGAGTCCGCTATAGCGTCGACGGCCGCAGCCGGGGTCCAATCGTCATTGTCCCCTTTGGCGACGTCATTCTCCCTCAACGGTGTGGGCTCTGGCGCCTCTTCGAGCCACGAACGGACATACTCTTCATTAGAATTTCTGTCATCCATATATTCATCCTCAGAAGCTTCTTCTTCTGCTTTTTGAAGTGCTAACTTAGCGAGTTCCAACTTTATTTTCAATAAGTCTTCACGAGCTCTTGAAATTTTCTTACGTGACCGGGTCGACTTGCTAGTTGACGGCGGTCCAGTATGTTCGATACGGGCGTCACCCCGGGTAGCCATTACTTCTCCTTGAACAAAGGTCTTATCCCGGATCCTTTGTTTTCTACCAGAAGGCTTCAGTGTTTTTTCTGAAGAATCTTCTGATTTCGATGCCTTCCTGCGTGTGCTTGGTTCCTGTGGTTCCTCCTCCTCATGTGTGGGCGTGTTGTCACCTATCTGTGACGTTGGTGGGCTTCTGACTGGTATGGACTTTTCTGTCCCTTCAGTAGTGGACGGTGAGCGTGGCGGCAGCTGATGTTGTACGCCCGCACCTGGACGCTCAATGGGGACTGTCCATGATTCAGGCCTCTTGTCCTGGGATCTGGTAGTCGGCATCCTGATTGGTTCAAAGTTTCAGTTTGAATACGCCAAGTACAAGTCCAATCTTCAACTTGTCTTCAAAACGTTGGCTCGAAACGGCTGAGTCCAATTCTAGACTTCTTCAATATGTCAGTTTGAATCGGCTGAGTCCAATTCTAGACTTCTTCAATATGTCAGTTTGAATCGGCTGAGTCCAACTCTAGACTTCAACACGAACTGGTTGACATCTATTTTCGAGCTTCAAAACGGCTATGTCCAAACTTAATTTTTTCTTGAAAACTGCTAAGTGGTAACTCTGGGTTAAGTCCGATTTCAGTCGTCGGCTTGAAGAGGGTTCGCTTCCTTTTTCAAACTTCGAAAAGTATCTCCAAACTCCGGGTTAGTTTAAACTCCGGGTTATATCCGACCCTCTTAACTCCAGGTTATTCTTCAAACTATAAGTCGCTAGTCAGTCTTCAAAACTATAAGTTCCAAATCAGCTTCAAACTTCAATGTTGATACGTAAACAAGTTCACTATAAGACTTTCAACACAAAATGGGTAAGCACATGAGCATATGTTTTCACTGTACTTACTGTTGTCTAAGTGTCAACTTGTCCAGCAGCCTCCAAGGATGAGCAGCCGGTCTGGTACCAATCACTGAACTGTTGGTCCGACTCTTGACGTTAGTAGTCACTTCAGACTCCAGATATCCAGGTTTGAAACTCCAGACTTCGATCGAGAGCTTCTATCTCGATAACGACTATTTGTTTTTAAACAAATTCTAAGTCAAAAATAAGCCTTCAGCTATAACGCTTCAGGAAATTTCAGCAACTATTTTTTCGTTCTATTTTATAGAACAAGTCGCCCACACGACTATTCAATATGCTTCTGTGTGTAAGCCTCTTCTTGGATAACGCTTCAGCGATAATCCTTCAGCCGTAACCCTTCAGGAATTCTATGAACGTCGTATGTTCGTTCTATCTCCTAAACGAGCTCCCAACACGCTGTTTGAAAACTCCGATTATGAGTTTCCTAGCGATAACTCTTCAGGCTATGCTATATTCCTTCAGGATACAGTTTCTGTGTAATCTTCGATTACTGTGAATTCTCAGTAAGCAGGTTACACAACAGAAACAGCTCAAAAAACCGTCTTTTCGCGACGGTAATCACACGGGAACGGTTAGCTTCTCAGGAAGCCGGTAGAACCACAGGAATAGCTCAGGAATGGCTGCTGTGTCCCAGCAAAATGGTTGTCTTCCAGGTAGTCCACGCGTGGGCCTAATCCACTCGTGCACTCTTCACGACTGTAGTCGCTCTGGAAGTTTCTACTATGAGACGATAGTACGTTGCGCCTTTTGACGACGCTAATCACCCAGTAATACGGTTGCTAACCAGTAACTGGGTTATCTCACCCAGGAAACGGGTTTCTATCGACCCAGAGTGTACGCTATGTTTTTGACTGTTAAAGAAACATGATCTTAACCCTGGCACTTGTAAGGTTTACGAGATGGAACGTCAGTATTCTTATTTCCCTGGAACTTTTCTCACGAACGCAACGCTTAGTACCCCAGTTGGCACATTTGTGTGGTGTGTAATCTTACCAGATTTATATTGAGGGTACCTTGAGATATTTGAGCATCAGTTTTCTTTGTTCTCACGAATGTTCACAGGCGTGAGCGTCAGTTTTCTTTGTTCTCAGGTACTAGTTTTCACAGGAACGATACGTTTTGACATTACCCAAGAAACAGGAATGTAACCTCAATATATAAGGTCACTTTACATCAGGCTTGTTTGTTCTCAAGGCAGCGTTCGTGTCCCCAGGGCATCAGGTTTCTTTTTTCACAGGGATGGGACATCAGTTTTCTTTGTTCTCGGGAACAAGGCTCTTCCTTGGCCTATATTTTCACAGCGTCCGGGACATCAGTTTTCCTTGTTCTCGGGAACAAGGCTCTTCGTTGGCCTATATCTTCACAGCGTCCGCTGGTCTGGTATGTTTCCCAGAAAATTCGGCTCGACAGGACCAGCAAATGTACGGGACGGACGTGATCGTCCAAGACCGACAGGCAATCAGGAGGTTGTAAGGCTCCTGCTTGAACGCGTTGACGCCCCTTGCACCTATTGTTCAGTTGTCATCTGGTAACTATGGACCTTGGAGACACTTGAAGGCTGCCAAGTAGGTTGAGGTGAAAAACGTGATGTCCAGGTTAAATAAAACTATTTGTTCATGGCCAGAAGCGATGTTCCTTCATGGTCCTCGATGCGCAATGATGCGTGGAAATACTTTAAGTGAAATAATGGCTACGAAATGTTCACGCGCCTGCGCACTATTAAAGAAGCGAACTCGACTGCGACGAGGACCACAACATTCCGACCGCAAAAACTTTTATTTTCAAAATAATATACGCTAAGACTCGTAGCTCGAAACTGACAGGAACTACCCTTCCACTGGACCGATTCTGGTGAAACTTGTACTTTTGGATAGGTCTCGAGGAGACCTTCCCTCCGGTCTTTGATCCAGGTCCCTAGCCCCTACCATCAGGGAGTTCTCGTAAGGAGAACGTCGAAGAAAGGGAATTCCCGCCAGTTTGAAGCTTTACAATCGAGTTTCTCCTAAAACTAGACATGTTAGCTCTAGGGTACCAGCGAGGGACTTGGAGCCCTCCTACTGGGCCGTTGACACACATAAGTGTTACAGTTATATTCAAAACATTCAGGCGTACAGCCGCGAAATGGTGCGAGAAGTTAGCTTATGCCCCTGATCTTGGCACATAAACTCGATTCCTACTCAGACCGCTGGGTGGATTTTCAAGTTACATTCACACCCGGGTAGCCCTCGTGATGGGCTATTCCAAGGTAGAAGTCCGGTAGCTACATGTCCAACCCCCGATGAGTTATCGTTTGTTACAAGTTTGTTTACATAGCAAATCCATGTAACCTCGCACCATATCAGGTCGCTTAACTCCTCAACCACCCGAGCTAAGCTCCTTCCGGAAGTGTGGTTGGGTAGCTGGAAAACTAGGCTGTCTGACGGCGGTACCCTGATGGGTGTACCACCAGCCTTTCCGCAGCTTAAGGTGCCGGGAAGCGGCCGAATACTAAATTTTACGTCGTCTCACATCTCTAATGTGTCTGTGTGCGTTACATACCCCTATATACTAGCTCCGTGTCATGACTGAGTGTAGGCGCCTGCCTGAGGGTCCACGAAGGTAATGCTTCAGACAGCATATCTATAGCTGACCAGGCACCAAATGTCCCTGGACGCAGTGACACATCGGCAGCCGCATAGAAACGTCCATGCCGGCACACACAGACACATCCTCTCAAGTAAGTGACGCCCATGTACTAGAATTACATAGGTGCTGTCTATTTATAGGGCCTAGACAAAATTCTAGGTCACCTAGAAGCGCTAAAACGGCTTGTAACGAATTTTCCAAACACTTACTTGAGTAAAATGTATGTGTATTTCCCTTTTTAGAGTAAAAATGCATTAAGACTGGCCATGTACTGCTATTATGTATAATTTCTCAGTCATGGCATCCAGCCATCCTATCTAGAACACCTAGATGGTGTTTCCTAACAAAACAATTATATGTAAGGAAGCAATCTGATTGGTTGGTGAATAGAATACCTATAGCACCACCTGATACCCTGCTCAAAACGGGGGGTCTAAAATAAGTAAACAAAATATTTTTATTTCCTTAAACCTATACATTTATCATATAACTAAGGTACCTTATGTATAATTCTAACACATAAGCGCTATATTCACACTATAAACTATGTAAAAGCCCCCAAAACATGAGTTTAAAGTTATCAAAATTCTACAAAAACTGGTTTTAGTATAAATATAAGGTGCCGCCCTCTTACAGGTCATTGTGAACTAAACGCTCGTTGAGGACGGTTGTTTTTTACGGAGTTAAATACTTGTTTCTTTCCGTAATAACACAATCAGTATGCATATTAAAGCTTCTAATTTATTGTTATTAGACTATATAATTCTATTACCTACTGATAGACACATAAAATATAATTTTAGTGTCTCAAAAACATGAGCAAAAATTAGTTACGAGCTTTACTATAAAAGGTTTTTTCACCTACCGACATCGCTTAGTATGCGATGGCGCTCTGGGGTGAGCAGACGTGTGTCTGTCAATACTATTTATATTTTACATATGACAACCTATCTAAAGGTGACGTATCGTCGCGAACAATAATGTTTCTACTGAAGTAAACTCGTAGATCAAGTTCCAATACACAAAAGTTTTGGTAACAAGGGTTTCTTTGTGTTGAAGTCATTATAAATTGAGATACATATACAATTTTGGACTATTTATATTTTAACCATATTGCAATTTTAAATTACTATTTTAACCATATTGTTTGTCTTCTTAAATCTAAACACTTATTTAAAATGTTATCATTGTAAAGAAAGATGCAGTATTGACATCGATAGTAGGTTTTTAGTTCATCATTTGAATATAATATTATCAGAATAAATGGTCTTGGAGAAAACTAAGAGGAGGTATAAAATAAAAATGTTTTTATACTCATTCAATATTACAGTTATGTGAGTAACGATAATAATTTAAAAAAATGGGAAGAAGTAATTGCAAACGATAGGCGTGGTAGCTAAGTAAATAGCTGTAGGTCCGCTCTCTCTTTAATTTTCGATCTAGACCTAGGGAACGACGGCCGGATAAAACGATTCTTCAAAGGAATTTACCGATTAAGACCTCCTCTGCCCAAGTACAATACTACTTGGGATACCTCCCTGGTTCTTAATTATTTAACATCCTGGTATCCTAATGAACATTTTAATTTAGAAAATGTCTCTAAAAAACTTGCAACCCTCATAGCCTTGACTACTGCACACAGAGTCCAAACCATTTCAAAAATAAATATTAATAACATAGAAGTTCTTCCAAATGAAATTCAAATAAAAATTCCCGATTTAATAAAAACGTCCCGTATCGGCGCTACTCAGCCTACTCTCATCCTCCCGTTTTTTAGAAATCCATATGTCCAGCTTCCACATTAAATTCTTACCTGTTGATGACGAATCCACTACGTGGCAATGAAATTCACTTATTTATTGGCCTTAAAAAGCCTCATAAGGCTGTTACGTCACAAACTCTGAGTAGGTGGCTAAAGAGTGTTCTTTGCAGTTGTGGTATAGATATTTCTGTGTTTACCGCGCACAGTACCAGACACGCAGCCACCTCTAGAGCTCATAAAATGGGTATCAATTTGGACTTAATTAGGAAGACAGCTGGTTGGAGCGGTAGCTCCAATACTTTCGGACGTTTCTATAATAGATATATAGTTAGTGAGCCACAGGAGAATCAAAACTCTTTTGCTAATAGCATTTTATCTGATTAAGAGTCAATCATTATTATTTAATTAATAAGTTTGTAAAATTAATTACCCAAATTACTTTATAATTTTATTTTTACCAAAAGTATGGTACCTTTTTGTTCATTTAACATAATGTTTTCTTTAATATTACTCATGTATGCTTATTTCTAAGTACTTAAATAAGTATTTAAATAAATTGGCATTAATTCCTAAGGTGTTGATATTTTCATTAAGTCTCAACATCTACATGTATACCTAATGCTAATCTCGAGGACAAAGCTCGAGTATAATTAATGATTAAACGAACTTACCTGTAAGTGAAGTTCTATCCTAATTATACGAAGAGCTTTGTCCGAAGAGATTAGCATACATCCCACCCTCCCGGGACATAGGGCCTATCCCCTGGTCATGCAAATATCAACATTAGTGTTAAGTGTAATGTCTATGATCAATATGGATGATGCTCCGAACTAAATGACGAGTACCGCGCCCCGGCAAGGCTAGGTAGTAAGTTAGAAAACTACCCACAAAAAATAAAAAAAATAACGAAACTAGTTTATTTTTTTAATCTACCTCAAAAATCAGTGCGAATAGGCGACACCGTATGTGTTACTACATGTATACCTAATGCTAATCTCTTCGGACAAAGCTCTTCGTATAATTAGGATAGAACTTCACTTACAGGTAAGTTCGTTTAATCATTAATAAATAACGTACGCACTTGTTTGTTGCAACTTGCAAAGACCTAATGTAAATAAATATACGCGCCGCGAGTCTGGCTGGCCGGCACCCGCCGCGCGCGTTCCCGCGCTTTTCGTCGCGCTCACCCTTCGTGCGAAGAAGTCTAGTATTTTTTTTTAATAATAAGATTTCGTGGATAAAAATGACACAAACTATGCACAGTGTTTTGTTACACCATAATAATAAAAAACACGTAAACTGTAATAACTTGCATTTTCTTTTTTGGATTTTACAGGGTGTTGTAACAAAAAAATAAAATATCTATAAAAGTCGTGGATGAATTCGACACAAAATATTTTAACCAACAGATATAAGTACTCTAAAACGCGTAACACCTATTTAACCTATTGTAATATTCTTTTAGAGCTAGTTTGGCGACTTGTTAGGTATTGGTTAAGTACCTATTAGGATTGCCGTGGACAGATGTGACACAAAATGCCTATGTACTGGGTGGCGCAAAAGTAAAGACCCTATTTGGTTCAGCTATAACATTTTTTCTAAATTAGAAAACTAGATTTAGATTTTTTTAAATGTATATTTGTGCCATTAAATTTCGTACCATTAGGATTTAAAGATGATGTCTTTTAAATGGTGACCTCCAGAGTTGATACACATTTGAGCCCTATTTATGACATTTTGCATAACTTGCCGTAACACTTCCTGCGATATGTTCGTTATTTCTTGACGAATGTTTTCTTTTAGAGCTGCGAGAGTCTGTGGCTTGTTCACATACACCCGAGATTTCAAAAAACCCCAAAGAAAGAAGTCTGGACTGGTCAGATCGGGTGATCTTGCAGGCCAAGGCAAATCGCCAAAACGAGAGATAACTCGGCCTGGAAAAGCGTCCCTCACTAAGTCCATAGTGTCGCGCGCTGTGTGTGCCGTAGCGCCGTCTTGTTGAAACCAGATGTGCTCCAGCCCCAATTCGTCCAAACTGGGTATCAAAAACTCACGTAACATGGTTCTGTAGCGTTCTCCAGTGACAGTTATGGCATTGCCTCCAGCGTCTTCGAAAAAATAGGGTCCGATCACTCTGTCAACACAGATGCCACACCATACAGTAACTTTTAGTGGGTGTAGAGGTGTTTCTTGAATAATGCGCGGATTATCAGTGCCCCAGAACCGAGTATTCTGCTTATTGACATGCCCTGAGAGATGGAAATGCGCTTCGTCACTCATAACCAATTTTGAAGGAAAATCATCCTCTTCAAGGTTGAGGTTTATGACGCGCTGGCAGTAATCTAGACGAGCTCGGTGGTCAGCAGGCAGCAGCTGATGAGTCATTTGAGTTTTATACGGGAAAATCTTTAAGTCTTTCACCAAAATACGCTGCAGGGTCCGTCTGGAAATGCCCAATTGCGTGGCACGTCGCCTCGTTGATGTTTCTGGACACTCTTCCACATCTTCGCGCACAGCATCGATATTTTCAGCTGAACGGCCTGTTCTTGGTCTCCCAGACTTAGGTCTATCCAATGTTGAGCCAGTTGCTTCAAGGCGTGTGGCAAAGCGTCGAATTGTGCGACCAATCGGTGCCGGACGGTGGGAAAATCGTCGACGAAATTCACGTTGTGTTCTTATCACTGATGAATTATTCCGTAAGAACATTGACACAATTATTCCACGTTCTTGGGGAGTAAAACGGTCCATGTTTATTTTCAGTGTATTTTACATTTGTTCACTACACAATTTTCAACAACAGAATGACAGAAAATGTCATATAAAAAAAAAAAAGTATTTTCTTTAGTGCCAGTACTTTTGCGCCACCCAGTACATCAGTTACTACTTGGTTATTATCGTGAAAGTAAAATTTTCATCTCTAATTTTCTTTTCGTCCAATACTGGTCGAAAAGACAAAAACCTAAATTTCTACCTATGCAAATACCAGGCCCCTCAGAAAGTATTGCGAAAAAAAGTTTTTATATATGGGAGACTGGCCAGTTATAATGTTTTTCGAAAATATGATTATTTATAAGTAAAAATAAGTAAGTTCCAATTTCAAAATTTCCCTCCACATTTTTTGCGAGTTAATTCAAAGTATTGTGTCTCACTGAAATATGGATCTGCGCCGGGAACATTTTAGAGCTATGATTTTATACGATTTCAAGTGTCGCCTGAAACCGGATGAATCGTACGATAGACTTCAAATGGCATTCATGGATGAAGGCCCTTCCAAGGCAACCGTGTATCGTTGGTATAACGAATTCAAGCGCGGTCGACCAACTTTGGGGGATGACGAAAGAAGCGGTCGCCCTTTGACGGCTGTTACCGAAGAAAACGTGCTAGCAGTGAAAAATTTAATCCAAGACAATAGGCGAATTACATATCAGGAGATTCAACACATATTGAAGATTGGATCGGGAAGCGTTCACGAGATTCTACACAGCCATCTTCGCGTGAGGAGGATAGTATCACGCTGGGTGCCGCACAACCTCACCGATGCTCAGAAGCAGGCCCGGGTGGAATGGTGCCGTGATATGCTTAACAAATTTGAAGCAGGCTCGTCTCGGCGTGTTTACGACATCGTTACAGGTGATGAGTCCTGGATTTATCAATACGACCCAGAAACCAAGCGCCAGTCGACTGTTTGGGTGTTTCAAAATGAGCCAACGCCTACCAAAGTGAAGCGATCTAGAAGCGGGGGTAAGATTTTGATCGCTAGCTTTTTTAATTTGACTGGCCACTTGGTATCAATTCCCTTACGGGATCAAAGAAGCATTAATGCCGAATGGTATACTACCAAATGTTTGCCAGAAGTTTTCTCTGTTATAAGCAACAAGCGACCAAACACAGGGCTCCGCGGGCTACTGCTCCACCACGACAATGCACCTGCGCACACCGCACTCAAAACGAGGGACTTCCTGGACAGCACGCCAGTCAAACTCCTGGGTCACCCTCCTTACAGCCCTGATCTAGCACCGTGTGACTTCTTTTTATTCCCAAAAATAAAAAATCAGCTCAAAGGGATACAATTTTCGTCGCCGGAAGATGCGCTGGCTGCGTTCGAGCAGGCTGTAAACGAGGTGTCTGCGGCGGACTGGAAAAAGTGTTTTGAAAACTGGTTTAGGCGCATGAATCTTTGTATAGAGGCTGGTGGAAAGTACTTTGAAAAGATTTAATAAAAATATATGTACGTATAGAACAATTTTTTTTAGTTTCGCAAAACTTTCTGAGTGTCCCACGTACCTAAGATGACACAAACTAAGGTATTAGGTTGGGCAAATGGTCTGGAAACTATATGCGAAACACAAACAACTTTAATATTTTTGAAACCTCAAAACCTAGCGCTATCGGTCTATTATTATTATTTTAATATTATAAAGCTGAAGAGTTTGTTTGTTTGTTTGTTTGAACGCGCTAATCTCAGGAACTACTGGTTAAATTATTTTAATATTATAAAGCTGAAGAGTTTGTTTGTTTGTTTGTTTGAACGCGCTAATCTCAGGAACTACTGGTTAAAATTGAAAATTCTTTTTGTGTTGGATAGTCCATTTATCGAGGAAGGTTATAGGCTATATAACATCACGCTTCGACCAATAGGAGCGGAGCATAAATGAAAAATGTTACAAAAACGGGACAAAATATTCCTTTTTGAGAGCTTCCATTGCGTGCGCTGTGTAAATGGTTTAAGTTACGCAAATATCATGTATGATGGAATTGTTTCTCTTTGAAATTTCTAAAAAAAAGTCCGTGACACCATATGTCTATCTTTTAAGGTTGACTCACAATAGCAACTTTTATGTTCTAAATTTTAATTAGATCAACGCTGCCGGTAGAAACAAAAGTTGGTTGCATTCGTATAGTAGTATATATTATTATTCAAATAAATAGTTCAACAAGTTGGTAGGTGGATAGGGTAGGGTAGGGTAGTGTAGGGTTGGGTTGTGTAGGGTAGGGTAGTGTAGGGTAGTGTAGGGTCGGGTAGGGTAGGGTAGGGTAGGGTAGGGTAGGGTAGTGTAGGGTAGGGTAGGGTAGTGTAGGGTAGGGTAGGGTAGGGTAGTGTAGGGTCGGGTAGGGTAGGGTAGTGTAGGGTAGGGTAGGGTAGGGTAGTGTAGGGTAGTGTAGGGTCGGGTAGGGTAGGGTAGGGTAGGGTAGTGTAGGGTAGGGTAGGTAGTGTAAGGTAGGGTAGGTAGGGTAGATAAATGTTTGGTCTTTTTATGGCAAAACAAAGTTTGCTGGGTCAGCTAGTAAATAAATAAAAATAAATAAATAATGTTTATATCTCCACCACCTTTATGTTGCATTAAGTTTTAATAAATAAACTAGCTGACCGGCAGCCTAATTGCGTAAGTAAATTCGGCAACGGAAACAATCTGGTTCATTCCACTGTTCATTCAACTAACTTGGAAGCCACAAGCAGAAGAAATGTGCAAAAAACTAAGTGTAGCTGCATATGTGCTTTTTAACTTGTCAAAAAAAGTGAGCATGGCCACAAGGTTAATTGCATACCATGGGTTAGTTGCGTCGACTTTGAGATTCGGCTTAATATTTTGGGGCAATTGTAGCCTGAGAGAACAGGTGTTCAAGGCTCAGAAACGATGTTTAAGGGCAATGTGTAATTTAACAGTAACAGATAGCTGCCTACCTATGTTTAAGTCCCTGAAATTACTAACATTACCATCTCTTTATATCTTCGAAATGGCTGTCTTTGTTAAATCAAATATGTATCTTTTTAATAAATTATCCGATAATAGAAACAGGCCAATAAGGAAACAATATAAAAACATGCTACATGTAGGTAGGTAGTTATGACACCGCCTTATTAAAGAAAAGTGTTTTATGTATGGGCCCGATCATATTTAATAAAATACCTGATAACATAAAAACACAGGCTATTCCAGTCTTTAAAAAGAAATTGTCAGATTTGTTGACTAATAAATGTTATTACACGATTTGCGAATTTTTAAACGATGAATACTTAAATTAATCCTGACATTTCTGTACCAATTCCTAACTTTTAATTCAATCATGACAGACTGATCATGACACATAAATTAACCTAACTAAGATGATGACTGACTTGAATAATAATGATATGGCTATCGACTGGAATACTTCCCAATAATTAATAATGTGTATTTATAAACTTTAATTTTAATTATTTTGACATTGTGCTTGTACTATGCTGGTGTTATGCCTGTATTGTTTTAATTAAGTTTGATTTGTTAAATAAAACTGTTTTGCATGCCTTAGTTAAGGTAGAAAGTATAAGGATCACTTAATATTATTATAACATCTGTATATTGTACCTACTTTCTGTGCAAATAAATCATTATTCTATTCTATTCTATTCTATTCCCAAAAACACACACATACACAAAAAAGTTCAATCTTTATTCAACTTTTTTGTGTATGTGTGTGTTTTTGGGAAAGAACCAGATTGTTTCCGTTGCCGAATTTACTTACGCAATTAGGCTGCCGGCAAACTTTGTTTTGCCATAAAAAAACCAAACATTTATCTACCCTACCTACCCTACCTTACACTACCTACCCTACCCTACACTACCCTACCCTACCCGACCCTACTCAACCCTACACTACCCTACCCTACGCTACACTACCCTACCCTACCCTAAGTTTTTTTTTTACATAAACCATCTGCTAAATAGTCCGAATAAAGCCTAATTTTTTTTTTTTGTTAGGTTAGCCCGTTCTTGAGTTATAAAATAACAACGAAAAGTGGCATTAATTTTTATGTATATAGATAAATTTCTCCTAGCAATGAAACTACTTGAGAGCAAAAACAAACAAGTGCGAGTCAGACTCGCGCACGAAGGGTTCCGTACCATTATCGCAAAAAAACGGCACAAAAATCACGTTTATTGTATGGGAGCCCCACTTAAATATTAATTTTATTCTGTTTTTAGTATTTGTTGTTATAGCGGCAACAGAAATACATCATCTGTGAAAATTTCAACTGTCTAGCTATCACGGTTCATGAGTTACAGCCTGGTGACAGACAGACAGACAGACCGACAGACAGACAGGCGGACCGCGGAGTCTCAGTAATAGGTTCCCGTTTTTACCCTTTGGGTACGGAACCCTAAAAAAGAAGACAAGGCAGTTTCTACCCAAGCAGCATTTCAGCACCCTAATTTCGTATCTGTTTTGACATCACGAAGCACCCACCTTCCCTTTCATTTTGACAACTCAACAGTATTCAATGTATGTTTTACGCTGTCGAGTAGACGGATTTTTGAATATATGAAGCAATGAATGCGAATTGCGACGAAAGCGTACTTTGCGCTATTCTTTGAACTTACGCATTTAGAAGGCTTATCAAATGATCCATAACCCCTTGAGTGCCTGAAACGTGGATTCACGCGAAACACAATGGCTTTTTAATTGTTTCGGTAATTACGGCACTAAACCGGATAATACTCCCTAGACTGTGTCAAAGGTCATCGATCATTTTTAACACGCAGCACACAATCGTCCTCTAGGAGATCGCGCCACGAGTCACGCGGTGGAGAAACATAATAGTGCTAACAATCGTTCGGATTTGGTCCGGCCCGGACCACGGATTTGTGGGCGGAGTTAGGCCGGCCGGAATCCGGACGTGTGTAAGCACTATAAACGCCACGCCACGCAAATGTGTTTCCGCCTTTAGTTTAAATATACATAATTGCCAGAGTAACAATAAGTTCGTAATTTCATTGGAGTTAAATGATAAATTTAATTAATCAAAATCATTCTTTTCTTCCATATTTGTAGTTTTCAGCAAATATTTTAAAGAGAATTATTGATATTTATTTCTCTAGAATTGCACATTTTAACTAAATAAATGTTGCATTTGCTACAAACAAGGTTGATTCAAGGTTATTTCGTATTAGTCATCTCGTGACGCCTTAAACAAAAATCTAATTATTTAGTTATTTTAGTACGCATTACATCTTCTGCAATGATATTCAAATAAACAGATATGTTATAAGCGCGCGCATTGTGAAGACTCGAATAGTAGACAATTGTATGATTTAGTCTTTAGTTTATGTCACGCATGGCGAAGAGCGATACGCTTTGTTGGAAATTAAACAAAATAAAAAAAATGCCATCGTGTGTATTTAGAAAGTGTACCAATTATAATACCAAATTACATAAAACAGAAGGGATCTCATACCATATGTAAATACGCAATACACCTCAATTTACTAATTTATTTCAATTTTTTTTCCTAATTTTCTGATATTTGGAGGTTACAAAAAGAAAAAACATTGGTTGTCAGAATAATGTTTGTTTACATTCACACGCAAGTGACAAACACTAGCTGTCTCTTTTTTTCTTGTTTGTTTTATCAAGCCATCCCTTTCGACATTGTAGTGAAATGTCAGATGAATGAAAAGTGTGTATGTGTGCTGCCGCTGCTGCGCGGAACACTTTTTTCAATTGTTTTGTGAGTGTATAACGTATCTGTTTATTTGAATATCATTGATCTTCTGTAAATAGAACGGTGCATCACATTATTGCGCAATATTTTGAAAAGTGTTCGTTAGAATTTTTTACATTTTGGTGGTAAACTAAAAGTATATATGGCAACACTAAATAACGACGTTCTTTCGCGACTTTTTGGCGGGAAGTCAAACGAGGCGGTAATTTTCATTTCGCTAAAATTTTATAAATTAATAATTATACAGAAATACCACATAAATAACATCGGGAATAACTTCTACCAACCATGAGTATCACCAGTGGTGGTGAGGATCCACCAGATCCGGGGGAAAATAAGAAAAGAAAATACAACAAAACTCGAAATCCTGACTCAAATAAGTATAACATTTTCACTAAACCAAATTATAAAAGACTATTCATAGAAAACACCAATTCTGAGTATGTAGTATACGTCGAATCAACAGAGCAGGAGAAGATAGGGAATAAAAATCCTATCACACTCACCAATTTAATATCTGACAATGTTAAAGGAGTCTTAGGAGTACATAGAATAAATGCGCACAAAATAGGAACAACATTCAGAAAAGCAGCTGCGGCCAACAATTTCCTGAAGATGGAAGAATTCCTGTGGAAAAACAAGTTTAAAGCCTTTATACCATCCTACTTGACAGAAAGGATCGGTGTATTGAGGTTTGTGCCCAAAGAACTCTCCAATGAAGAAATTTACAAAAATATAGTGTGCGACTCTGAAGTCATCTCTATTAAACGATTCATGCGTAAAGTAGAGGGAAAATTAGTGCCTCTCTATACAGTTGCTGTCACTTTTGCATCAACATTTTTACCGCAGTACGCCTATATAAAACTTTTCAGATATGAGGTCAAAGCATACATACCACCATTACTGCAATGTTATAAGTGTCTTAAGTTTAACCATTCTGCTGCAGAGGCGAACAACACTGCTCTTCCTGTGCTGGTCGTCACTCCTACAAAGAATGCGATGTCGAAGAGATCACATGCATCAACTGTGCAGGTAATCATCTTGCTATTTCAAGAGAATGTCCCACTAAAAAACAAAAAAATGAAGAAAAAAAGGCCAAATTTCATAAGCAGCAATCGTATGCCACTGCTGTGAACTCACCCCCTACATTTAATGAGAAATCTTTCCCTGTTTTACCTAAGATTACTGATAAGGATAAAACCAATGATACTTTAGATATTAAACACATAGCAAATAATGATATTATAATTAGCGCAATTGTTAAATCGTTGGTCACATTAGGAAACAAGAGTGACTCTGATGGGCCACTCACACAAAAATAAAAAATAAAAGAAATATTTTTATCAAATTTAATTTAAACATGGATAATTATCTTAATATTTTACAGTATAATATACAGAGTTTACAGAGTAAAAAGAGCCTATTACAAAATTTATTAATTGAAAAAAATATAGATGTCTGTCTTCTTAATGAGACTTGGTTTAAATTTTAAATCGAGTTCTATAATTCCACACTTTCCCACATATAATTTAATCCACAAAAATTCGATAAATTCTCATAATGGAGTAGCGATTTTGGTGAACCATCGTTTAAAGTACAAAGTAGTTAATACACACTTCTCAGAATCTATTCAAAACTTATGTATCACTATAGAAACACAATTGGGAGCAATGGCAATACTTTGTGTGTACAGCCCTCCCAGTATCAGGTTTGACTCAGCAAAGCTAAAGGACTTAATCAATAATATACCAAAACCTTGTATTGTTATGGGTGATTTTAATGCTCATAACATAGCCTTTGGATGCCATAGTTACAATAATAGAGGTAGATCTTTATATAATATAATTGATGAATTTGATTTATGTATTTTAAATAATGGATCACCAACAACTGTTCCTTATCCTAATAGACAAGCTTCTGCAATAGATCTTGCTCTTGTTAGCTCTTCAATAGCTCATTTATGTAACTGGCATGTTCATGATGATCCCATGGGTAGCTATCATCTTCCAACCTTACTTGAGATCAATATTCAACCATCAATGTATGACACGTCACCTCCTGTGGATCAAGAGAAATATATTTATAGTAAGGCAGATTGGGACGAATATTATAACCTATCAGAAACTTGTTTTTCCAAATTGGACTCAATAAATGATTCCTCTATCAATGCATATAACCAATTTATAGAAACTTTAAATGATTTGAGGAATAAAACAATACCAAAACGAAAATTAGGTGCAAACACAGCTATTAAAAAACCAGTACCATGGTGGAATACAAAATGTAGTGATGCTGTCGCAAAATCAAAAGATGCATTGAAGTATTATTTTTCTCAACCGAACATTGAAAACTGGATTAAGTATAAAAAATTAGATGCAAAAAAGAAAAGAATTCTGAAAGAAGAAAGATCTTCTTCTTGGCGTGATTTATGTAGTAGCTTCAATAGGTTAACTCCAGTTTCTAGAATATGGGGATACATCAAAAAATTTAAAAAAATTGGATCAAATCGAAACAAAAACATCAATGATGAGTGGGTTCCAAGATTTTTAGATAACTTGGCAGATTCTACTGAAATAGATGATAATAGGCTTGAGTATTTGTTCGAAAATGCCACGGAAAATGATGTAAATGTATTTCTCAAAAACAATTTCACTATAGAAGAGTTGAAAATATCTTTAAAAAGTAGGAAAGATACTACACCGGGATTGGATGACGTACCTTACATGTTAATAAAAAATTACATTTAAATGCACAAACAACATTACTTAATATTTATAATAAACTATGGAATGAATTAGTAATACCTGAGTCTTGGAAAACACAGTGTGTCATTCCAATTTTAAAACCTAATAAACCTGCAAGAAGTGCTTCTTCATACAGACCTATTTCCTTATCATCTTGTTTGGGTAAACTTTTTGAAAATATATGTTGAAGTTAAGATTAGATTATTTTGTTGAATCACAAAGCTTAATTCCTTCTATACAATTTGGCTTCAGAAAAGGTAAAAGTTGCTCTGAAAGCTTTGTATCTTTATTATCAGATGTAAGACAGGTTAAATTAAGTCACTCTAATGCAATCTGCGTGTTTTTAGATGTAAAAGGTGCTTTCGATAATGTAAATATAGAAGAACTCATTCAAGTATCTTACGATATTGGTATACCTGGTCATATTCTAAAATGGCTCTATTCTTTTTTAAACAATAGAACTGTATTTGTTAAATATAATAATAAATTACATGGACCTAGGACTGTTAACAAAGGCACAATGCAAGGAGCAACTTTGTCTCTCCTTTACTTTATAACTTGTATACTTCTGAAATATTGAAATATGTAGATGCACCAGGTGTAAATATCCTGCAATTTGCAGATGACTTGCTTTTGTACAGCATAAATCAAAACATAGATAAAGCAATGTCTAATATCAATAAGGCTTTGTCTCAATTATATAGCTATTACCATAATAAACTAAAATTAGAAATAAGTCCAGAAAAGAGTTCAGTTTTAATTATCAGTAAAAATGTAAATACTCATAACAATGTTAAAATATCATACAATAATGCAGAAATTCCTATTGTTAAGCAACATAGATTTCTAGGTGTCATTATTGATGATAAATTAAAGTTTGATAAACATATTAAACATATATGTAACAAAGCACTGAATGGTATTAATCTTTTGAGGCATTTAGCAGGCAGTTTTCACCACTCGTTCCACTAGAATCCCCTATTTCAGTCCCCTAGGGGATTATGCAGCACTCAATGTTCCACTACGATCCCCTATGCAGGGGATTCTTTAACTACTAATAAGTTATTTTCCTTTAAAGTCCCTTCTAAATAAAAAAGCCACTTATAAAATAACAATATGTAATACATAGAATTAAAAATCGGTCTACAGAGACGATTACAATGACGTAAATAAATATTTCTAAAACAAGTTAGATGTTGAATAAAAAAAAAAAGCACCAAAAGCGTTGAAGAATTTCGCAAGTTCGACTAGTGCAGCATCTCGGTGGCGTTGGGTTCGAGTCGCACCTAAGGCGTACGGTTTTTTTCAATGTTTAACTTTTTCTACATAAAAAAAAAACTAGGTCATTGGTCCTTTTAGTGGGAGGCCTTCAAACGCATCATCTTCCGGTTCGCGGTCGCCATTCCAAAACTTTTCGGCCCCATCGGCCATCCGTTCTGCGAGCAGCAATGTGTCCTGCCAATGCGAACCGGAAGACGATGCGTTGGAAGGCTTCCCACTAAAAGGACCGATGACCTAGTTTTTTAAGTAAAAAAGGTTTTTTGTTTATATTTTGCGTTTATCTTATGTAAGTTAAACATTGAAAAAAACCGAAAGCCTTAGGTGGGACTCGAACCCAACGCCACCAAGACGCTGCACTAGTCGAACTTGCGAAATTCTTCAACGCTTTTGGTACCTTAAAAAAAAAAAAAATTACGTCATTGGCCCTCTGTAGCCCGATTTTAAATTCTATGTATTACATACTGTTATTTTATAGGTGGCTTTTTTATTTAGAAGGGACTTTAAAGGAATATAACTAATTAGTATTTATAGAATCCCCTGCATAGGGGATCGTAGTGGAATATTGAGTGCTGTATAATCCCCTGGGGGACTGAAATAGGGGATTCTAGTGGAACGAGTGGCAGTTTTTGGGGATCTGACCCCAAAGTTATGAGTATGCTGTATAAAAGTATAGTGAGAAGCCATTTTGATTACAGCAGTTTGGCTTATATGAATGCCAATAGCACCTTGTTACGAAAATTAGATGTAATTCAAAATATGGGACTGAGACTTATTTGTGGTGCTATGCGCTCCACACCTATTAATTCGTTAGAAGTTGAGACATGTATACCTCCCTTGACATTACGAAGATTGTTATTGGCTGAGAGATTTTTATTAAAAGTCATGGTATCACATGATTATCCTTTAATTAAGAAACTCACAATACATCCTGAAATCTCACAGTCAATTGCTTTCAATGCCATCTCTGCTTCTTCTTTGGTTGGTGGAACTCTACCTGAAATGCCAACAATTTTTGAACATGTAAATAATAATTCAAAAGACATTGTTAAAAATGATATTTGGCCTATATACAAAATTCCTTATAATGGTATTATTAATAGTTTTGCAATCCATTTAGACACTATACACAATAAATTTTATTTGTTACAGTTTAAAGGCAATAGGCCAGAACACTATGTTATATACACAGATGGATCTAAAACAGATCTTATTGTAAATGCAGCTTTCTATGATCCACAGCTAGACTTCACTAAATGTATTAAATTAAACAGGGTGTGTAGCATTTTCACTGCAGAATGCTATGCAATTTATTGTGCACTGCAGCATGTAAATAGTCTTGTACATAAGGTACATAATATTTTGATAGTTACAGACTCCAGAAGTGTTTTGTGTGCTCTACATAATGTAAATATTTCTTATAAGTTAAATTATATTATTTGTAATATTAGGCTTATAATCCAAAATCTACTTGATAAGTATATAAAAGTAGAATTAGTATGGGTACCTTCACACAGTGGCATTCGTGGAAATGAAGTAGCTGACACTGCGGCCCGTTCAGGCCATGACGAGGATCAATCAGAGTTGATCAAGGTTCCATTCACCGATTACTACAGCCTTTTTAGAGAACGTAATAGGTAGTTATGGAAGGAATATTGGGACATAACTTTGGAAACGAAAGGCAGATGGTATGCTGGAATACAAAATGAATTACCGATTAAACCTTGGTACTATAACTTCAAATACATCACAAGAAGATTTATAACTATATTAGCACGCATGAGATTGGGACATTGCTTAACTCCAGCTCACCTGAATAGAATTCGCATAATTAACAATAGCCGATGTCATCATTGTGGCGCAGAGGATGCTGATTTGGATCATGTTATTCTAAAGTGTTCAAGTTCATACGTTTGATCTTGGTCATTGAATTCAAGTGAATTGAGCACAGACTACTTAGAGATACTACCTGTAATGTCATGTCCAAATTCAAATCATACAAAAATAAATGGCGGCCTACCGGTGCCTGCGACAGCCAATCACAGCCAAGCAGAAATGTCATGCATCATTAAAAAAAAATGACGCTACGTCGAGCGTTTCTTTCTATGAAGATTATCAGCCGTGGAATTGAGCACAGACTACTTACTTTAGAGATACTACGTATTAGACGGCCAACTGTAGAACAAAAATTCTCACTTCACTTCACTTCTTGTTTGAATGGCACCAGATGTGTATAATTTACACAATATCATTGTGTTTTAATGTCATATGACGTTTCCTTTTTTTTTTTGCTTCCGAGTATGTTACATAGACAATGGCAAAGGAATAAAATGGATACAGCCTGAGACGCCGTGCTTATTAACCGACTTTAAAAAGGAGGAGGTTCTCAACTTATTTTTATAATTGCTATTGCTGCTATTCTGAAATCAATTTTGCGGATAAGTAATTAAAACAAAGAATTATTTATTAATTATTATTTATTTGAAAGTTCAGACAAGATACAGTCCATATCTTGTTAGTAACAAATCCTTATGAAACTAGTGTTAGTAAAGGCACGGGGTCTCATTGCTAACAGAGAAAATTTTGTACAAATAAATCTCACTAGATGGCGCGACATGTACACACAATTCAATAGAATGTGTGTAAAATTAACATTATCTGGAATTGAACTTAAACATTGTATGTTCTTGTTTAATCAACTCTCCTAAGTACAAAATTATGGAATATTGGGCTCTTCATTCACATTTCAAAGATTATTTGAACGGATCATTTAAAATTGATGCCATAGATGGCGCATTTTTAAATTTCTGAGGTATTCAACTCGATTGTTAAAATTTGCATTGTTACACATTTTGGTGCAAAAAAAACTGTAACAACGTGCAAAAAATACTATAAAACGAACCTTCACTGTATTTAAAGAAAAAAATATTCACGAACCTAGTAAACCCTTTTACTTGCAAGGCGCTGCTAACACCATCTATTGCCGTGAAATGGGATCGAACGCGATTGATGTACTTACAAAAATAAGAAGCATAAGCAGATGAAAACCGCTAGTTACGTCGGCACGGTTTTTTTGTATGGGATGAGGCATCTGTATGCTAGTATTATATTATCTGTGGTAAAGGTACATTCCAAATCAAACATTTACAAAATTTTGCGAAATTAGACGAGAAATTGAATAAAAACAAATTGTCAATTGATTAAATTTAGAGTCATGATTAATCAAAATTTAACAATTAGATGTTTTTTTTTTTTAATTTCTTTTTATGTTTTTCAAAAGCTTTTTTTGCATCGCAGGCCAATTACGGTTGAGTAACCTTCGAATATCCGAGCCCTTTAAAATTCTATTAATCATATTGCACCAATTCTTTGATGTAAACCTCACAACTAAGGAAATGAAATGATTTAGGAAAATTGTCTTGTGTTCGGTCCAGTCAATAAAATCAAATGAATACTTGGAAACAATAACATCATTTACATTTGGTGCTACATTGTTTAATGGCATTGTGTTCCAAGTATGCATTTGTTTAAGATATCACTGTACCAAAACACCTCACTGCACCTTCAGATGGGTAGTTTACTGCCGTGTATTCCCGGTAGTTTATCCAGTCGTGGATACTACTTTCATTACTTGTTAGGCTATTTTTGCAAGAATTACATTTTAATTTTAATTGATCAAAAAATTTGCGTACTACCCATCCAGCAGAGTAGGCTCGCGAGTGGACATTCAATCGTTCTCGGCGAGCCTGCTCCTTGTGGAGCAGGCTCCTCATTTCAATATTTTGACCTGTACTTGAATGACCCGGCTCGACATTTTCTTTTAATTTTTCAGTAAACAATGACTGCAAATTTATTACTTGGTCTGCCGGGTCATCCTCACAATTAAACGTTTGGTTGTAGAACTTTATGATTCTGGTTATCAATAATGACTTGAAGGTGCAATTGAAGCTGTGGCAGCTTGGGTCATTATTGCGGTAATTATATGCTCATAATTGACCAAAAAAGTTTTCTATAGGATCAAAATTAAAATATCTGGGTCTCATTATTTTTATATTATTGCTTTTAAATATCTGCCACAGCCTCATGTAACTTTTTAGTGTTATAACAAAATTTACTAAAGAGGGCACAGATTTTCTTTGCATTGGAATCAACATAACGTATTTTCTCCAATTTACTAACTGCCTCTTTCCAAAACTGGTAGTGAGGTGATTTTTCTACCACTGCTGTTCCCAGGATTTTCCTTTGCTTCTTTTTGAAAAGGTTGCAGCTACATTGACACTTTCAAATAGTTGGTCAATAAATAAAACTGTCTCTGCTGTATTTTGTAATGTGCCACTGACAGGTCTTCCATCTGCATGAGCTGAAAAAAATATATGTTATGTTTAATATTATAAACCAAACCGCCTACTCCACCCTGCCCCCAGATTAACCGCCGGTTTCCCAGCTCTCAATTATAGAGCTGTTAACGTAATCGACGAATAATCGCCGGTTAATTCTACTTTCAGTTTCTCAACACCAAGTGTGACAAGTGGTTGACAGTTTGTCACATTTAAAAAAAAAATCTAATTAACCACATGTTACAGCAGTTTTGGGTTTCTGAGAACCTTTTTCAATGTTAATCTCTTGTCAACGAGCCTAATTTATAATTGTTAGAAATTGGTCGATTATTCGCAGATTATAATTAATATTATGTTTTAAAGGCTTATATTACGATAAAAAATTAATAGGGGTCGGCGAAAACTATGGTATGGGTTGAGTTATAAAACATATGCAATTTAGATCAATTATTTAAGTAGCAAGATTAAAAAAATAGGATATACAAACTTTTTAAATTAATTACAGTATAAAAACATGACACAATTATCAAAAATAGTTATTTTGTATTTATGTAAATAAAAAAAAAATAAAACAAACCTGGGAATCGAACCTACCTCACGCTAATGCGCGTGAGGTAAGGTTCGATCAGTGACTGTGCCTTGAACTTAGTACTTACCAAGGTCTGTTTCTGGATAGGTTTGTGTTTAACTTGAAGCGGCTGGGGTAGTGACTGCGCCAGGGTAAGCAACACTTACCAAGGTCAGTCTTGGGATGGGCGACCACTTTTTTTTGGAACGTTTGTTTATGGATAGTTGACTCCGCTAGGGTAAGCAACACAAACCAAGGTCAGTCTTTGGATGGGTGACCATCACCACAAAAAAAATTGATCACCCATCCTGAAGTCACCCTGCTAGGTTAAACAACATCTACCAATGTCACCCATCCAAAAACAAGCGAACCAAAAAAATGTGGTCACTCATCCAAACTCTGACCTTGGTAAGTGTTGCTTAACCTGTGTGGGGTCCCCTATCCAAAAACAAGCAAACCAAAAAAAAAATGTGGTTACCCATCCAAAAATCGTCCATGGTAAGGTTTGCTTAACTTGGCTGCTAAACCAACCCAGCCGCTCAAGATGAAATACTATTTAAAGTTACTGGTTACGTTATAGTAGGGAATGAAAACCAGCTAGGGTAGCCAACCGAAATAAATTAATGCCGATTATTTAATTTAACAAGCGATTAAGTAATTTCTCGATGATCAAGTGTTGAGAAACTCACTAAGAACTGAGGGCTGGTTAATTTGTGACAAATTATCAGCGGATTTGAGATGTCACTTCGACTACAGAAAGCGGCCCTAAGGGCCACCCATCCCAAGACTGACCTTGGTAATTGTTGCTTACTCTGGCGCGGTCACCACCCCAGCCGCTTCAAGATAAACAAACAAACCTATCTAGAAACTGATATTGGTAAGTACTAAGTACAGGGAACAGTCACAGATCGAACCTTCCTCACGCGCATTAGCGTGAGGTAGGTTCGATTCCCAGGTCAGTAACAGTTTGTATTTTTATTTTTATTTACATAAATACAAAAAAAAACTATTTTTGATAATTGTGTTATGTTTTTATACTTTACAGTATAAAAACATAACACAATTATCAAAAATAGTTTTTAATTTAAAAAGTTTGTAATATCCTATTTTTTATAACTCAACCCATACCATAGATTTCGTCGATCCCTATTATCTTTTTATCGTAATATAAGCCTTTAAAATCTTAACATTAATTTTAATCTGCGAATAATCGACCAATTTCCAACAATTATAAATTAGGCTCGTTGACAAGAGATTAACATTGAAAAAGATTCTCGGAAACCCAAAACTGCTATAACATGTGGTTAATTCGAGATTTGAAGTGACAAATTGTCAACCGCTTGTCACACTTGAAATTGAGAAACTGAAAGTAGAATTAACTGGCGATTATAAATAGCTAGCTAAATAAAATAAATTTTAAACTACCTTAATTTTTTTATCTTTTCAGGAATGACATGCTGGTCGTTCAATTTATACAGAAGTCTGGCTTCTGTGTGATGGCAATATGTTTCATACACATCTACTATATCTTGCCATTTCCAATTTTTTTTTCCCATTCATTTTTACATTTTTGTTCAAAAAGTTATTTCGCAGTCCTTTTATAAGATGTGACGGGTCATATACAATACTCAGATTAACTCCGCTTATTGTGAATGTGCCATCTGAAATAATTAAACATTTTGAATCAAATAATAATTCCAAAGTGCCATCAAGTTAAACAATATTCATGTAAATATGGTTAAAAACATTGGTTGTTTTACAGTTTCTGAATGTATGGACCGCTAGGATGGAAAAGTTAACTGAATAAAACTGACCTGGTTCTTGATTTGCAAATAATTGATAACGTGTTGTGTCTGCTTTCAGGCTTCTTAAAGCAGATTGAAAAGCATATCCTTGGTCACAAATCAATGCAATTGGCTTCAGCCCACATCCTACTATGGCAGAAATCGCATCTTTCAAAATATTTCTTAATTCAAGCCCTGAAGTAGCTCCCCAGCAAAAATAATAGGCCACTGGTTGCTGCCATTTAAATACTGCTCCTCTCAGCATAAATACAAATGCATGATCAGCAAACTGGGTATTTTTCATGTTTAGCTCTATAAAGCCATCAATTGTGTCTTTATTTTTATTGTAACTTAAGGCAGTTTCTAGTGACAGTTCATCAAATAACAGAGAACACATTTTCTTGCTGTCCTCCCATGTTGCAACCTGGAAACCAACAAATTAAAAACTGAAACTTGTTAGGGTAGAGTGACTTGAAAAGAAAAAATTAATGAAGATTCCTCAAAATCTTAACTATTTTTACCATACAGCAAAGTGCAACTAAAAGATATAAATAATTTATAAAAAAAAAGTTAAATAAAAAAACCCGACTGCTTCAAAAGCGAACTAAAAAGTCGTAAACAAGGAAATAATCATGCTGTGCAGTCGGAGGATACATATTCGCGGGCTGGTTGACCAAAATCTGGTGTATCCTCCGCCTGCACAGCATGATTATTTCCTTGTTTACGACTTTTTAGATCGCTTTTGAAGCGGTCGGGTTTTTTGATTTTTTGATTTAACTTTTTTTATTTATAACTTTTTAGTTAAGTTTTTTTCGAATTAGATATATTTAAACATATAAGTGTTATATATTTTTGAAATCACCTCTTAAAACCCTTTATTTTGATACCCCACACGATGGGTTTATAAGCAAAAAAAGATTTGGGCCCCCACAATATGGCGCCCAAAATCCGCAATTTATCTATTGTCCAATTTTAATGTAGCCTATGACATTCGCAGGGTTAAGACGAATCGATTGACGTATGAATTATCAAAATCGGCCAACGCGTTTGGTCTCTGGAACACCATATAGGAACAAACACACATACATACATAGACTGATAAACACATTACCCTCCTTCGGCAGTCGAGTAAAAACAGGTTATATTATGTGCGTGACGCATGGCCAGCCATACAAGCATTCTGTTTGTATTAGGTTAGGGTTCCACTAACAAATAATTATTATAAGATTTAACCAAGGTTTTTCATATTGCATAATATAGGTACAAACCTGTTTTTTTTATTAATTTGAAAACTTGAGGGCAGATTCCTGTTTTAATATTTAATTTTGTCACCATCTAATTCAATGTTGACCTCGATGGTAATATAAATATTTAGGGTAAAAATCTGTAGCATTTAGGACTTTGCTTCATTATCGATAATGAAATCAGTTTTTCTTCTATGGTAAATCGACGCCCTTTCTTATTTATAGTGCAAAGATTAATCTGCGTTTTCATAATTATTTTTGCAATAGGGTTCATGTGTGCTGTCAACTTTTTGAAGGAAGTTTCCTTATTAATCTTCAGAACTTTCTTAGCTCTTTTGTAAAAGTCTATTTGTTGTTTTGCCTTTTTGTACTCTTTTTACATTTGGCATGTCGGTGTTTTTTTTTAAATATTTGTTATTAATCGTTATCTGGAAGTGTTCAGTGTTTTTACATTCCGGACTTGACTCGAATCTGAAACATTGCAAAATACTCTGTATGATGATATAATAAGGCCTTAATATAAGCCTATGGGTTACATTTTCTGATTATTTTGATTCATACCAGAAGGTTATTATAATTTAAAAAATATCTTCTAATTGATTGGAACTCTGAATTACCTGACTCCTGAATAGTTGGTGGATTTTGTGGAACTTGTAGTAAAGTTTGGAGGCCACAGGAGCTAGAATCAAGGACTTCTGAAAAAGACAAAGTCAAAGAATAAATGATCAGAGTTTACATTTGAACAAGGCATTTAATATACATAAACTAAGAAATTTGAGATACCTGAATCTTGACTAGATTGTGGATACTGAGGTAAGCACTACAGAGGCAATTCATTTGAATTAGAAGCAGCCGCCTGAATTTCTGAAAAAGCAAAAGAGAAAATTATGGCACTTGTCTATTAAATTAGTACATTACTGGATTGTAGGAGTATATTTATCTATGCTGGATTGCTGACTCGTAGTCACACCAGATTATCACACCAGTGTGACAAACAGGAATTTTTTTCTCGTTTGTCACACCACTGATTTTTCCACACCATTTATTTCTAACTAGTGCTGTCCTAGTTATACATATACTAAAGGGTTTTTCAACCTTACCGACTAGAAGTCACACCAGATTTTATCACACCAGTATGACAAACAGGATTGTTTTTCTCGTTTCGTTTTTTAAATGAAACGAGATGTAGATGGTGTAGATGTTGAAATGAAATAAAAGAAGCTGTGTGTAAGGTATTAACAAAATTATTTTTATTTGAAAGGCCCACTTGTGCCAATCAGTGTGTAATATGATATGACATCTTCCAAATGCCTGCCTTGGCTATTTACAGTGGGACGGATCCGAGTGGTCCAATTTTCAATGACTCTTCTGCATAAATCCGGCTGCATTTGAGCAATGGCCATGGCATCGGTCGATTGTGTTTGTTTGCATAGACCTGCGACTTCAAAAACGAGAAAAGGCCTCGGTCAAATCGCATGACCTTGGTGGCCAATTCACATCACCCCTGCGAGAGATAACCAATAATAACCATACGCTCAAATCCCTCATGAAGATTTTTTATCATTTGAACGTGCTGTTCAATCGTGTAACTTGCCATGGTGATTTGGCATAAGTAACTGAATAATAAATTATTAACAGTATTATTCAATCAAAAGGAAATTTATATAAAAAAAAGAAGGGTCGACCATTTCCTTGAAAAAACCCACGCCCCCCAAAAATCTACCCGCGCCAATCGAAAAACTCTTTACTTAGTTATAAAGTGTTTTTCAAACGGCGCGGGTAGATTTTTGGGGGGCGCGGGCGAATTAAAAACATTCAAATTACGTTTTTAACGCAATGTTTCAAGGAAATGTCCCAATGATATTTCACCATTTAAAAGTTTCAGTTGGCAGGAAATGATAAAATTATCTTTATAGGTTTGGTCGACCCTTCTTTTTTTTTTCGATTTCAATTTCCTTTTGATTGGATAATACCGTTAATAATTTTAGTATGGTTACGTTGTTTTTATTTATATTTTTATTTAATTCGGTGTACCAACTTTCACAAACATTGTTGGTTCTGTGCCTTTGACCAAAAATGTTCCAGTCGGCGATATGTTGTGCATCATTTAGCCATTGTCGGGCCATGTATGCTATAAACTGTTTCATCTTTTTTCCGCTAAATTCATTAGATTCCGTTTTAATGTACTCCCATCCGTTTTTAACAAGTTCTAATGGAGTTAGCGGCAATGCCGTACACAGTCCCACAACTCTTTGTACCTTATTATGAAAAAGTTTTCAGAAATATAACAAAAAGCAGAAAATCTAAATAGTCGGCAAACGCTGATCAGCAGATCGACTTTACTAGAATATAGGTACATATAGGTACTGCACTAGCAATTATTGTATACATGGTGTGGAAAAATTAGTGGTGTGACAAACGAGAAAAAAATTCCTGTTTGTCACACTGGTGTGATAATCTGGTGTGACTACGAGTCAGCAACGCATTACTGCAGCGGCCAGCAAAAGAGACATTGATGAACGAACATGTAAAAGTGGGCCGAGAATTTGAGCATTACTTTAGACTACCAACGTAGTGCTCAAATTACCAAGCATGTTTGAGAAAAATAATTTAATGAAAGTAGCAAGACAAAATTATACCAATAACAAACCTTTCAGTGGTTCCATGGAGTATGTGTGATCAAAGTGTCTTTTACGGGAGTATAAAAGCTCCACCTGAGGTAATAAAGAACATCGGGCATTTTTGTATGGGACACTTACCTACGGCGAACAAAAATAAAATTAGGTACGGTGGATAGGCAATTAAATCTAGTTTACAATGGTATAGTTCCCATATCTGTGGGTCGTGGCAATAAGGAGAAAATGGACATTTAAAAAATATTTATAAATGTTTTTGGGAAATAATTGAAGAGGAAAAAGGGAATCAAAAATAATTAAAACAACATATTTTTCTGTTAACTTTTATTCTGCTGCATCTAAATCTAAAATAGTTTCGTCTAAAAACGCCGCAGGTGTGTGAAATTCGTCTTGATATACAGCCCAAGATAAAAAGTATACCACACTGGCGATGTGCGCGCAACTCCCAACAGTGCGGCGGCCGTGTATACAGGAACAGTAATAGCCCTCGAGGCTTTGTCTTCCCTGCAATGCCGGATTTATTAGTAGATATGTATAATAGCGTTTTGCTCTTATGTGACGGGACTGTATTCTGCCTCGTATTAATATTTTATTTTCGACCAACTCTCTGCGATGGTATAATTCCATTATATACACTCCGTTTGGCCGCATGTGTTCGTGGCAATAAGATTTGGCCAGTTTCAAATGGTACCTATATTCCCAAGGTAAATAAAAGTAGCTCGTCGTAAGTCAATTGTGGGAAATCTCTTAATTCGGGATTGTTTGCATCTAGCGGCATGAATGCGACTCTTTGTCTGTTTAAATTGTTTCGAATCACGTAATCAGCCAATTCGTTTTCTCTATTTATGTTCTCATTTATTATATTTATAAACTGTGCGGCATGAGCGTTATCTCTATATGGTCGATGAGTGGCATTGATGAGTGCTGCAGTTATTTTAAAATCGGTCATCATATTTGTCAACGCTACATTAAAATAAACATGGCGGAATAATATATCTTGATGTCCTTTTTAAAGCGACCATTAATCGTTTCAACCACCCAACGACACATAGTTATTAGCCGTGATTTATTTGCATCTACTGTGCTTAACTGCTCTCCTCTTGCTCTTGTTGGTGGCATATGCGCATCATATCCATGCTCTTCAATGGCAGGAATAGAGTCTCTAAAGCCGCGGTCCAATATAAAAATGTCGTTCGCGTTCAGAAACCAATGCCAAGCGGCGTCCTGCATCATGTGACTCATTATTTCGGCATCCGTAGTAATGGCTGGGTACGGGCCTAATACATCTACAATATAGCCGTCTGTGCATACAATTAAAAAGGGTTTTACTAGGTTGCGGAATTTGTGCAGACTATATGTTTTCCTCTGAAAAAGGAAGTTGGAGCTTTTTTGCACGTATATATATGTTCCATCACACACAAGAATGGCTGCAGGTTCATTCTGGTTACCTCCAAAAATATGACTCGGGATGGTTAAGTTGCGAGCTACTACATCTTCTCTCGTCATGTGATCCAGACCCAGATGTCGGGGAACAAACTCTTCAGATAAACATTCTCGAGCTATTTTTAATTTTCGCTCCAATGTTCTTCTCGACATATTGAACATAGAAGCTACACGTTCGTCTGGTTCACCCGTTCTTATTTTAACTAAATACAGTCCTAAAACAGTAGCAGAACTGTTGGTTCTGTCACGAAGAGATGTTTGATTCAAAATTCTATTAAATTGAATTTTATCCATACCTGTATAAAAATGTAGTTCATTGTCATCTATCTCCTCAATATTTTCGAAGTCCAACTGAGTTCCTCGTTCCAATTTCCATTCATACAGCTCGATAATATCGAGAACATGAGCACTGTTAAAGTGTTCATGTAGAGGTATTTGCACATTAAGTAGATCTTCCCATTCATTGCTTACCATATGGGTTTGGCAAACTCGAGCAAGTTTTGGTATGAATAGCTTATTCATACGAAATAAATGTAACCTAACATATTTTGGCACAGCATTTGCTGGTACATTTCTGCAGTTTTGAAAAACACAGCGTCGAGCAGTATTAGATACACGCAAATATCCAGGAATAGTCATAATGCCAATGTTTTGTTGTTGTTGAACGTTAACTACTATTTCTTGGACTTCCTCTTCTTGTACTTGCTGGGGTAATGGTTCTTCTTGTACTTGCTGATGTAATGGTTCTTGAACTTGCTGGGGTAATGGATCATCTACTGGCCGGGCTTGCAATGCGCGATAAAATCTCAGCCAGCAAGGATTGCATATTGATAGTGTACCATCAAAAACAATCTGTAACAAGTTTATTTTACTGTTATTTATTGATAATCATAATAATAAATGTCACAACGTAATACACTATGACCAAGGAAACAAACAGTTTCAATGGTTGAAAAGGAGTCCTATGATGACGTCAACTATATAAAACGATATAAAACTATATCTAGGAGAATAAATAGAAGCTCTGTTGCTGCGCAAAAGTTGAACAAACTCTAGTATTTACATATAATTAATGTTCTATAATATAATTAACTCACCTCCCGTGGCATTATTTCTTGTAATAATAGTACTGCATAGTCACGATATCTTTCGAAAAACATTTGAGTAAGACGGTGTCTTCTACGACGTAGAACAGATCGCTCACACGACACACAACTATTTTGTCGTTCCATTTCACAACAAAATCGAACTCGAAAGCAAACGAAATCCAGTAAACAAGCAGTAGGTAATTAGTTGACTCAGACCACAATGGGAACACAGTAAAACACAGATCGCTACGACGGATGACAAAGGACTGCGATGTAGTAAGATAAGCTAGCTACCTGCGCGAGCGCAACATAAACCAGTTTTAGGACTATGGGCGAGAGTGAGAACAAAACATGCACATCAACTTGACGGATTTAGTCTGATTGGGTTTACAAAAATACCACGGAGTGATATTTTAACTTACTGAGCGGTCGTTTAGTAATTAGGAAAAATAGTCAACATAAAATATGTTTTTCATTTTACTAATTATTTCCATTTTCCCATTATTGTGAATCAAAATAAGTACACAATATTAAATATGATTGCAAACACTATCATTTAAAAATGTTTTGGTTTATGTTCGCGACTTTTAAAAATCGGGTAAAAAACGACCGATGTTCTTTTCTGAAATCAGACAAACAACAACAATTTCAGTATCCATGAAACTGTTTTGAAGACTGTAAATTTACTTTGTTAAAGCAATATACTTTAGGTCACAATTGCATTTTAATACTATATTACATATATATCCATATGTTATAGTTTGATCTTGTCATTGCTATATTTTCTCATGTTTTATTAGGTCTGAATCTTGAATTACAGTGACAGGTTTCTTTATTAAAGTTGGACCGGAGTGGTTGTTAATTTTCTTTTTAGGAAGACACCAGATTGAAGATCACATGATAATGGTTATATTGGTTCATAACTACACTTAATGACTTATAGATATTGCTAACAAAAGTACATTAAAGGGTTACAATATCCTGGAGTTTGTTCATTTTACTGATGAACTTAGGCACCTCAGTCACTGAATTAAAACCTGAGACTGAGGTAAGTTTGAAAATCAGCATGGTACTACTAACGAAGCAAGAAATAGTAATAATTAATGTATCTTCATAATATTTACCGTCATTCTGCCGAAATGCTGTTCCAGTCAATATCTCTTCTTCAACAAACAGAGAAGGATAGGCACTGCCAATGAGACGTAATTTAGACGTATTGAAATTCTTTTCAAAGTGTTTTTGACAAACAAAAATCTTTGTTCTGGTGATAATGATTTCAGATCATCACGGTTTAGACACTTTAACCACTTAGCGAGTCTTTTCTCATTACACGGGAAATAATGCAAAATAGCGACTTGTCGCGAAGATTTACAAACACAGCAGTCGTAATACATTTTGCAAGTAGCAAAAGTAATCGCAGAGACCTGGTACGACTTCACTCTTAGAGCATTTAACCTATGGAGACGGCAAGCCGCGAATCACCGAACAAATTTTTCTGCCACTTTCTGCGGGAGGCGAGGAAAACACATACAGCACACTACAAAAAAATGACAATCACTCACAGATACATGCATCCTATTGCTACAAACGCACACGAAAAAATAATAATCACACAATCAAAAAACACACATTCATAGACAAATTTGTGTGTATCTATGCAATAATCCTATGACAACAGATACAAAGTGCTAGTGATGTGATACAAAGATTGACTGGAAATTCATTTTAATGCATGATTGAATGAGCAAAATGTTAATTCGTTTTATTTTTGTTATACTAAATAATAATAAACTTAAGTAATTAAATTCAAAAATAAAAAAAATACGCAATATGATTTGTGGTCTGCTAAACTACGTAGGTAGGTAAGAAAGGAGGAGGAGAATTTAAGATACACTAAAAAAAGAACGATTGAATTTATTTTTAGTCAATAATATTTCATAATTACATAATGTATATTGTTGGACCCGTGTCTTTCCTATAAAAATGACGTTACAAATAAATGTAATATCCAAATACCCCATGCATGGTAGACGAACTAGGTATAGTACCTAATAAAATGGTGGCATACGTCTTGGAACAATGTTAATCATAAACTATAGTACCTACAGGTTTCAGCTTAGAATAGTATGAAACTGTCACTGAAATTAAAAAATAAAATAATTAATTAATTAAACTGACATTTTGCTTTATTAGGTTCGGGCATTCGGGATTCAAACTTGAGCCCCGTTCTTTAATGCGGACCGTATGTATACGTGTTAAATAGTAGGAAAGCGTAAATAATAAATAATACAATCAACCGTATAGACTTTTATTTGACACTTTTTTATGTAACACTTTAACACGTCAGTTTTTCGTTTTTTTTTAACTATTTGAGTACGGTGTTTCCTAGCTAAGCTAGTTTGATATCTTATATAGGAAAACATACGTGTATGGTTTCATAGCCATAATCTAGTTCATATACATGTCTCAATGATCACGCCTAGAAGCAATCACTGATTTTTAAAATGTACCAGTTTATTATATACATGTCGAACACAGTTCTGTGGATCAACTTTTTTGGTTAAAAAGGATAAACGAACATTTGAGTATTTTTAACATTCGCAATTGTATATGGCTTCGAATTGATGTGCAGTGGGGTTGTCATTGTAACTACCATGGCTGCGATAGTCTCCTCTCGATAGAGGTATCAAACAAAAATCTAAATCGCTTCATCTGTTTAGGAGCTATGATGCCACAGACAGACACACAGATACACAGCAATTCACGTCAAATTGATAACACCCCACTTTTTCCGTCGGGGATTAAAAAATGATTGAAAACTCACTAACGAAACGAACAAACTTACTTTTTATTAGCCTAAAACTTGAAAAGAAAAGAATTTAAATCTATTCTCATAGACATTTATAAATAATATATTTTTTTAGTTCAACCTGATTTGTCCAGAAACAAACACAAACAAAATTATTTTGATACTGAACATACTGATTCAAAAAATCATTTAATTTATCAATCATTCATTCACGTTGTCCCAGCACTATGCACATCGCTACCCTGTCAGCCCCTGTACTGCGTTTGTGCTACCAACGTACCACTGAATTTTCTATCGTATCCATTATTTCGACATTGTTCTTAAATAAAACTATGTTGATTTAAAATTTATACTTATATGTAGTAGGAAACACCATGACTTCGCAAATTGAAACTGGCAGCTCGCTTTTTGCAAAAGGAAACCGCACAATTAACCATTTTTTTGGAGACCTTACTTGCGACACAATACGATACACAATGGCGGCGGTCGGCGAATTAACTAGTTTTATATAACGCGTATGGTCATATGGCCAAGCGACTTTGGCAGAGGGGTACGCTCAGCTATGCCATCTCCATAGGTTAAATGCTCTAAGACTTCACTCGATAAACACAGCAAGTACCTGTAATGTCATTTCAAAATTCAAATGATACAAAAACAACAAATGGCGGCCTACCGGTGACTGCGACAACCAATCACAGCCAAGCAGAAACGTCATGCATCATTAAAAAAAAATGGCGCTACGTCGACCGTTTCTTTCTATGAAGATTATCAGCCGTGGAATTGAGTGAATTAAATGACAATGACAGTAGTGAACATCAAAGTGTCCCCCGCTGCGTTCAGGATTTATTAGTAAATAAGAAATATTTTAATGTGTTGTATAAATATATTTGTAATACGGTAGAAAAAATTTAATTAATTTTGTATAATTCATATATGAATTTAAGTTTAATACACCCAACCCGAAAGGGAGGCAAGAAAAATATTGATGTTAAAACGGATAGATATAATATTATTATAGGCCTACCAGAATCTCATGGCATTTTTTATTTTTTTTAAATTGTGATTTTCTTATGGCAATGTCAATTGTCACCTGTCAAATCAAAGTACTTGATGTGTCAACCGCTGCTGAAATTTTTTGATATTATCTTGAAAATTTGTTATTTTTGTGAAAATGTCGAAAAACCCACTTCGATCTCAAGCGAGACATATTGTTTTCAATGTGTATCATAAAATAAGGGAAGAAGAAGGCGTAAATCAAACTCAATCGATGATTTTAAAGTGCGTCGTAGAGTGGACCGGTAAGTTGGACTGACTTGTTTTGATACTTTTAGTTTATTTTATATTTTTCTTACTTAATTTTTATTTCTTTCCATTACTATTATATGTTAAATCATAGGTCAGGGCACATCGAATGATGGCCGGAAGGAAATGGCAACAGTAATGTAACTGTTACTAATTCTTCGAGAAGCTATTGATTTTAACGGAGATTGAGAATCTTTGACGTAAGAAAAATATTAAGTAATAATCTGCGCCCTGCAGTGGGACGTGTGTAGAGACAGGAGATTTTGTCAAGTGAAGTTCAGTGGCTGTTAATATTATTTGCAAATTGATTTCTAGTGGATATTGTGATATATTATTGGTGTATTTTTGTGTCTCAACTGTCTACGCAACTGGACAATTTGTAAAATCATTGACAGAAGCGATCTCGGGATATTGGAGCGGAGTATTTTAATGTAGTATTGACTGCCTCTGCAAAGCTTACTGGGAAGACTGACTCGATACAATTTGCTGCTAAATCCCCCAAATACATTAGAATCTGTTACATTCGCATTATAATGCATACTAAAGAATAAATATAAGATCCAAAACTCTTTCCAAAGACCAGGCCATAAAACTTACATAAAAAAAAGTATATATAGACTGATGATGATGAATGACTATAAGTAACATGATACATTTTATTATTTTTTACAGACTTTATACATAAAGGGATTGGTTTTGAATATGTTAAATGCCAATGAAAAAGAACCATTTTGATGGAGAGAGATGACATAAAACTACAAAGATAGAAGTTTTTGAAATGCCAGTGGAGTTCATGGAATCGTATTCTAGTTTTCTAGTTTTGAATGAGGTTTTATGTTATTAGTATGATTTAAATGATATATAATAAATTAGTACATACATTAATATTCAATTGATTTATTTTTCTATGTTAAGAACCCGATGTATAACAACATTATTCATACACATACCTATAATACTCACAGTGGATCTTTGTGTCTCTGAATTGGTTGCAAGACCCCGCGCAGTAGCTATTTTTGTGTCAATGTTGAAGGTGAAGATAGCATTGTATAACTGTCTCTTTCACTCGCTTATGTATGCCACATCGTCCTATCTCGCTTACTCTATGCAGTATACTCGATGACAAACTGTTTCTTTCGCAATGGTTGGCAGGACCAAGTTCAAAGACACAAAGATCCGCTGTGACTACTATAATATAGGTACCTCATGTTCATTAATACTACAGACATAAATAAAAATTAAACAGTATCAAGATCGTTTAATCCAATTTCCCCAGTATTGCACACAACAAAGGTGAATGGCAGATTTTGTACCGCCTACTTTTTCTGTTGTTCGGTTATAGAATTTGTACCACTTATTATGTCAACTAAGCCATTTATTTGCATATGAGTTTACTATTTTTAAAACTTCGGATTAATTAATAACATCAATATAAAGATTTTATTATATAAACGTTATAAAATCGTACGCTAAACGCAGTTATGTTATTAGAATTGCCTTACGTAAAATAACACAAATATTGAATTGATAATTAATTACTTAGAAATAGAAATAACATTAAATATAATCAAACTCATCATTATCAAACTGTTGCAGTCGGCTGCTGGATATAGGTATCTCCTAATGCCCTGAGTAGGTACGATCCGCACCTCAATTTACCTACTTAATGGTAAGTAAAACACTACAAAGATAGCAACAAATAATTTACATAACACATAATGCAACATTTACCTATATGTAACAATCTACATTGGTACACTAGTACATAACCTTAAAAAATGAAACTGGTTATAAAATTTACGTCCCAAGTTTAAAAAATCTAAGAATTTAAAAAGGGATTATCTATCATATTAACTACCAAATAAAACAAAATATATCCCAAAACACGAAATTTCTATTAGCGGTACGAAACTCCCATACAAGCCTGCCGTTCTCCTTTTTATTTCCACATTTGCCATGAGATTCTGGTAGACCTATATTTACTGTCGAAAACGTGTCATAAAATTATTGTAACTAATATTCTAATTATTGCATTATAAGTTTAATCCATCTATGTATCCGACTGAAAGACTTGTATCTATGGTCATGAATAAAAAATATTAAAAAAAAAAACGTTCTTTCGCGGTGCGTGCGGCATGACGCGCCGGTGAATTTTATTATAAATTTGACGTAATTCTTCAGTGCATATCTCGAAAATAAGGTGAACTATTACTAATAGCGTTATATAAACAGTGTTCTAGTGAGTGCATGTGTAAATTCTTATGGGAAAAAATTTCGCCTTCATTGGATGATTAACAATTGGGATCCAGTAGGAAAAACACCGCCTTTTAGTACATGCACATGCTCATTTAATTCATTATTAATACTTCAATATAAACACCACATCTTTCTATCAAATTAATACACTCCAAAATTATAACATTCTCTGAAGAAAACTCTAAAACCAATAGCTAGAATTTTCTTTTTCAACCAACTGTCAAAAACACAACTTAATCCAAAGAACAATGGCAGGTGCCCATACATATTTTTAGCTGAGATTAAATTCCTGCGTCTTTAAATGAAAAATATCTGGTTTAACTCAGGGTGATGTTCTGAATTAGTTTGTGCAAGAATTTTTGTTCGAAAATGTCGAGAATAATAGATATTCAGTCATAAACTTTTGTAGGTTATGTCTGGGTAACTTTTAATAATTTGTTTAATAGGTAATTTTATTCAATTTTGTGGCAGTAAAAGGGGAATATCGCATTATCATTTCCCTTACCTAGTAATTTCAGCATGAAATGTATAATATACTCTTTGGAAAAATATATTTATTTAAACTAAGCGACTTTGACGTTTATCAAAAGGTCGTCGTCCTCGTCAACAACCAAGCTATATTTTTTAAACTTGGATACTAGTCTTTTTGCCAATCATTAATTAAAATTAATTCATTTATTTCTACTGCACTACAATATTCTTTCCTACCTGCGAGGAACATCTATAGACATAAACTATATTGTTAACTCATTTTCTGCAATAAATACATTAATTATATTATTAATTAATATAGTTACTACTTGTCACTTAGCAAATAAAATATATAATGGCAACACTAAGCTAAAGAAATTAACTAAATAATCAAATAACTTTTTATTTATTATGATTTTTTTTTATCCGTTTTGAACCAGCCCAATAATATATTTAAAAAATGTAGACAATTAATAGAACGTCTTTCGTATATAACTCACTTTCAGACGCTCAAATTTAAGTCAGCTAAAATCTCGCCATTGTTCTTTGAAATCGTCTTGCTTTTAAAGCATAGACTATAAGCGTAGACAATTAAAACTCACCCAATAACATCCCCTCTGAATTTTATATTGTCTCAAATAAAATTAAAATCAACCTGTATTTAACTTTGACATGTTTTCCTAGAACACCCCTTATACTATTTCCAACACTGAACACATAATTAATACAAAAATAAAAACCCATACTAGTATTCCCTACCTATCATTACATTCTACATAAATAAACCACCCCCTTAAATATAAGTTTCAAATTAACAATCAAAACAACCTTAAAACTATAACTAATACCTAAATTTCAAATAAGTTCCAAAACATTATCTCTACAAGATATAACATCTAACACCTATCTTAATTAACTAATTATTCCACTAAATTCACTTCATTAAAGTTCACATCAAACTCATTGATCACTCACAATATGCTTTCTTAAACGTAAAAACTTAGTTCTGTCTAATCCTTTTGTCAAAATATCTGCAATATTAGAATTGGTTGGACAATAGAAAATTTCAATTAAATTTTGATCTATCTTTTCTTTAATAAAATGATATTTCACATCAATATGTTTGCTTCTCCGATTTAAAATGCCGTTTTTAATTAAAACAATAGCTGACTGATTATCAACAAATAATTGCGTTTTTGGTGTATGACCTGTAATCTCCTTAATCAGACTTTGAACATAAAGTAAATCTTTAATACATTCTGCGGCAGAGATGTACTCTGCTTCCGTACTGGAGAGAGCGGTGACGGACTGTTTACGCGAGCACCAATGTATAGGACCACCACTGTACAAAACTACAAAGCCAGTCGTACTTTTCCTAGTATCAGGATCACCAGCGAAGTCTGCATCACAATACGCTGTCAAAACTAAACTATTACCACGCAAATATTCAATACCAGAAGATATAGAGCTCTTAAGGTATCTGAAGAGATTTTTAATGTTAGCAAAATCATTCTACTACAATAACCAACATGAAATGAAGCATCTGGTCTAGTTTTATTTACTAAGTATAGTAAAGACCCTATCAACTGCCTATAACGATGCACATCACTACTATTACCCTTCCCCTCTTGATGTGTATCAACTAAAATATTCGGAAATATAATTTCTTTCAAGTCATTAAAGCCAAATTTATTTAACATTTGATCAATGTAAGATTCCTGATAAATTTTCAAATAATTTGCTCCAACCTTTATATCAATACCGATAAACTTCTCGACTTTATCAAATTTTCTAATTTCAAATTCTTTTTGCATTCCAATCATTATATTATTCAATTCATTTTCAGAATTTCCTATTAAAATTCCATCATCAACATATATTGCCAAGTAAATTTCTTTTTCCTTACACAAAAACAAACATGGATCTAATTTCAATTGTTCAAATCCCAATTTCTTTAAATAATCAGTTAGCCGCTTATTCCACATGAGCGGTGCTTGTTTAAGACCATAGAGACTCTTCTTTAATTTCAATACTTTATTTTCACCATAATCATAACCTAGTGGAATTTCCATAAAAATATCCTCATTTAACTCTCCATACAAAAATGCTGTCTTTACATCAAACTGTTTTAATTTTAAACCTTTCTGTGCAGCAATCGAAAGCAATAATCTTACACTAGTACTATTCACCACTGGACTATAAGTCTCTTTATAATCTATATTATATTTTTGTAAAAATCCTCTAGCAACCAATCTTGCTTTATATCTTCCTTCCGATTTCACAGTAAAAATCCATTTACTAGTTATTAATCTTCTATTTCCAGCTTCTATTTTATCAACAACTTCCCAAGTTTTATTTTTCTCCAAAGAATCCATCTCTTCTTTAATAGCTTTCTCCCATAAACTTCTCTCATCACTCTTCAACACCTTGCTGTAAGTTAAAAATGATGTTTCTAAATCATAATCTTTCAACCTTATTGGTAATCTTCTATCACGTTTTGGCAAAATCCTTTTACCACTAATTTCTTCAACGGACTCCTCCGCATCCACAAACAACTCATTTCCATCCACCGTCAATCTACTATTATCTTCAATTTCATTTCCATTATTCACTTCTTTACTACTATCTTCCAAAATAACTTCTCTTCTACTATTATTATCTGATAATTCTTCAGCAATACTATCTTCAAAAACATCAATTCCTTCATTTTCATCATTTCGTTCTTCTTCTAAAATATTTTCTATGACATCATTTCGTTCTTCTTCTATGACATCATTTCTTTCTTCTTCCAAAATAGAAAATTCCTCCTCCACCGTTTCTTCGACATCTGTCTTCTTCTTCTGATCTTCTCTATAAAAACTTCCCCTCTCAACTTCACAACCACTATCAGCTGTAATGACTCTTCTCTTCTCATTTTGTTCTTCCACCTCCTCTTCTTCTTTAAATAATTTATATAAATCTGTAACTTTAGCACTCTTATCACATTGCTTTAAAAATTCCAAAACATCCTTCGCATTATTATTAAAAGTCACATCTCTTGAATAACATACCTTCAAACCCACCGGATCCCAAATCTTATACCCATTGTTTGTAAATCCTACTAGCAAACCCTTATTACATCTGGAATCTAATTTATTTAGTTTTGTATTTATTTTGTAATAAGCCAAAGAACCGAAAATATTCATATGTTTTCAGTTTGGAATTTTATGAAACCACATTTCTGATGGTGTTCAATTAACGAGTAATTGTATTGGAACACCTATTGGTTATGTATGTTGCTGTTAACACCGCTTCGCCCCATAACTCTCTCGGCAAATTCATGTCGAACAGAAGAGCACGAGTTCTCTCCATAATTGTTCGGTTTAGTCTCTCTGCCTTTCCGTTATGTTGTGGAGTATATGGTATTGTATAATCTATTGAAATTCCCTTATTTAAACAGTATTTTTTGAAATTATCTGATGTATATTCACCACCATTGTCACATCTAAATGTTTTAAGTTTTAAATTAAAATGATTTTCTGATAAATTAATGAAATTAGTTATTTTTGAAAAAGCTTCACTCTTAGTTCTGATGAGATAAATTTTAGCAAAATGAGTATAGTCGTCTAGAAAAGTGATAAAATATTTAAATCCATCATACGTTTCTGAACCTATTGGACCACAAATGTCACTATGAACTATTTCTAATGGCCTAGTAGCTCTATACCTTTCGGTATTGAATGGTCTTCTGCAAAGTTTTGCACGTGTGCAGACTTCGCAGGTGTCAATTTTGTTGTCACTATCTTTTGAATTTATACCATACACTATTTTCTGCGTTTTTGAAATGGGAGTATGTCCCAAAGCTCGGTGCCAAAAATTATTGCTCTTATTATTAGAAATAATGTTTACTGACTATGTAGTTGATCGAGTCGCTGTCATCTCTGCATAATACAGTCCGTCACTCCTTAACTCACCAGTCAGTAAGCAGGTACCATCTCTCTCGTAAATTTTACATTCTTTTCTGAAAAATATAATTTTATAATTATTATCCGCTATTTTTGAAATTGAAATTAGGTTCTTCTTCAACTTCGGGACTAGTAACACATCATTGAATGTAATTTTATGCGAACTGGCATTAGACCAGCATAACACCTTTCCCACAGTGTCAATAATATGTGTATTGCCGTCAGCTGTCGAGATTTTATAATTACACTTTTCTTTAAAATGTAAAAATACTTCAGAATTAATTATATGGCTGCTAGCTCCGGAATCTAATATGAACTCAATAATAGTTTCCTCATCATCATTTTCTAATTTTGTACAATTACTTACCGAAAATTGTGGTTTTTCTAAACAAAATTTCGAATAATGTGTGTTTGACTTACAAAACACACAATTATATTTTTCTTTACATTCTGTATTTTTATGTCCATTTTTCAGACACTTGAAACATATGATAAATCTGTTGTTCTTCATGCTTTTCGACTCATCTTCTTTATTTCTGCAGAATTTTGCAATATGTCCTTTCTTTCCACACTTAAAACATTCTTTTATCGCTAAAAATGTTTCACAATTTTCTTTATTTTCTGAATTTTTATTATCTCTTTCTTTCATTTTAATTTCTAATTGAATCCTTGACATTAGATTTACCAAAGTTTTGTCCTCTTTAGCCGTAGATTCCCATGCTGTCCTGAAACTCAATAACTCCGTAGGTAAAATACATAGAATCTTTGACACAATCTCTGTGTCAGTTATGTTCATTCCAGTACTCTTTATTGAATTAACGATGTTCATGAGGTCTCCTATATCCTCTAGTAAATCATTTTTTTCGAATTCATAATTATAAAAATCTTGCAGTAAATAACATCTTTCCGTTTCAATCTGTCCCAAAAATATTCTATCCAGTGTTTCTAAACTTTCTTTTGCATTTTCACAATCTATTATTCGCCCAACATATTTTTGATCCACACTATTAATAATTATAATTCTGGCTTTAGCATCTTTGCTAGTAAATTCTTCTTTTAGTTTTTGTTGAACATCTAAACCATCTAAAACTGATTTCAATCCTTTTGATAATAATAGTAGTTGTAATTTCTTTCTCCAAATTATATAATTTGAATTTCTGTCTAATTTTGACAATTCTTCTGTCATTTTTCTATTTTATTACTTCCAAAAATTATAAAATTATTACCATAGTAGTTGCCAGGGTAGGTAGCTTAGCTCATCCTCATTCAATCTTGGAGGCTCATCTTCATAGCTTAGCTCATCCTCATTCAATCTTGGAGGCTCATCTTCATCCAATCTTCGAAGGTAAAGGGCCCATGACCTCTTATGGGAAAAAATTTCGCCCTTTGCAGGATGATCAACAATTGGGATCCAGTAGATAAAACACCGCCTTTTAGTACATGCACATGCTCATTTAATTCATTATTAATACTTCAATATAAACACCACATCTTTCTATCAAATTAATACACTCCAAAATTAAAATATTCTCTGAAGAAAACTCTAAAACCAATAGCTAGAATTTTCTTTTTCAACCAACTGTCAAAAACACAACTTAATCCAAATTTGAAATCGTCTTGCTTTTAAAGCATAGACTATAAGCGTAGACAATTAAAACTCACCCAATAACATAAATAACCTGTAATATTGTGCTTGCAGACTTCACAATGGCCGATCAAGTCGACTCAATGTCAGATGCGGAGCTGCGAACCAAACTAGCCGAGCATGGGTCCCTATAATGCCTATTACGGCGTCCACAAGGAAGTTGTTGGTGAAAAAGTTGAAATTAGTGTTAGATAACAAAAGCAAACCTAGAACTAGCGTCGATAACAAAGCCGACACAAGGCGAACGCTCGCACGTTACTCGAGCGGCGAGGAATCCGATTTGTACACAACTACAAATGCTAAAGAGAAACGTGGCCGTCGGGCGACGACCGGGCGGGGCGATGTTGCCTCCCGCCGCAAACAAAACACGTCGCCCTCCTCCTAAGAAAGGATCGCCCGCTAAACGGGACTCCGACAAGGGATCTGAGTCGGACGAAGAAAAGCCCGCTGTGAGGACATGCGAAGAAGTGGAAACAGTGACCACTCGCACCTTTAAACGCACGTACGCGGCGAACGACCCCGACGACTACGAGACTGGCTCTGATAGCGACGTAGACGGCGACAAGAAAACTTCTAGTCCTTTCAGAAGCAATTCTAGGTCGAGCGACTATATCTCGAGCACTTTACCCTCCGTTGATGCCAACACCAGCCCCCCAAAGACGTCAGTGTTCTCTCGAGCATCTATCATACCCACTAACTACTCATCTACATATTCACCCGGCATGACTTCATCTGACAATCTCAATTCAATACGCTCACGGTTAGGTTTGACATCATCATTGGCTGACCGTCCATCTATCATACCCACATCTAGCTATAGCTCAAACTATGCAACAAGTACTTACCAGCCATCTACTTCTACTATTGACGAGGTAGAATCTCCATATTTAAGTAACTTTACTAGGCTCTTGTCTGCACTCAAATCCTCCAAATCAGATCTTCCAAAATCCTCATCTTACCTTGACCGGGACACAAACAATGGAGGCACTGTGCTACCACGTAGATCCTATATTACTGGAGACAACCGGTCTGATGTGGTGGACTACAAATCAGCAATGGACAAAAAGTTTTTGAAGAACAACCTTGTGTCCCTTGCTCTGGTTGTGTTAGTTGCACTTTTTTTTTTTTGCTTATTTTTCATGTATATAGTTAAAAAAAACGACATTACGTCAGTAGCGGATGATCAGAACAGTGTCATACCAATTTGTCAGTTGAACATACCCGGCAACAGACCAGGGATCAACTGCGTGCCTAAAGAACAAGTCAGCTACGCTAAAGATCTTCTCAAAGTCATTCATCCTGAACTAACTAGTAGGATAGCATCATACAAATGTGGCCAGCCAGGTACTATGCCTTACCTCACTGAGCGAGAAATCATTGCCAGTGCCAAGGCAGAGACTGCTGATGTCAGCCAATGTCGTACAGATCTGAATAACCTACAAGTTCTTCTGATTAACAATCCTTGCTGGGGACTGAATGTTGTCCAACTGAAGAGCCCCTACACTAAAGATGAAACTCTTCTTAGCTCCACAGACTTGATTGTCCAACAAAGAACTAAAGGCACTGTTGCTATCACCCTCACGGATCCATCAACCACTCTTTCTAGCTTATTTGTTAACACTTTATACTCTGCCGGGTCCAGTCTTATTATTGTCGCCCTCCTCACTTTGCAAGGGTTAGGTCTCCAAAGAGCTTACAAATATTATGTGATGTATCAGAAGAGGAAAAGTGAAGAGATCTATTCTATGGTGGAACAAATTATTGATGTGATATCTCAAGAGACTGAGGATAGTGGAGAACCATACATATCTGTGGACCATGTGAGAGATACTCTCATCTCACCACAAAACAGGGAGAAGATGGCATCTGTTTGGGACGCTGCTGTGAAGTTCATACAGAGGAATGAGAGTAGAGTGCGCATGGAGGTGCAATCTGTGGATGGGGAGGACTGTCGCGTCTGGAGGTGGATATCCCCCCACAGCAGCCCAAAACGTAGTGCTTCATGGCAAGGCCAGGCTTTCGAAACCCAGGAAGGTACCGTCAACAACCTAGTGGTTTCCCCGACACCCTGCCTCAAAATACGACACATGTTCGACAAAAACGACGAAAACTCTTTATTGAGGGCGAAGATTCAGGATGCTATTTTGGAGAAATGTGAAACAAACTGCAACATCTTGCACATCGACATCGACCAGACGTCGTGTTGCGTGTACGTGAAGTGCGCGTCGCCGACAGACGCGGGCGTGGTGTACCGCAGCCTGCACGGCTGGTGGTACGAGGGGCGCCTCATCACCGTGAAGTACCTGCGTCTGGAGCGCTACATGCAGAGGTTCCCCAACTCTCCCTCGACTGGCCCCTACCTCACACTGCAGCGTCGGCGCGGCGCCTGGGGTGAAGAGATCTATTCTATGGTGGAACAAATTATTGATGTGATATCTCAAGAGACTGAGGATAGTGGAGAACCATACATATCTGTGGACCATGTGAGAGATACTCTCATCTCACCACAAAACAGGGAGAAGATGGCATCTGTTTGGGACGCTGCTGTGAAGTTCATACAGAGGAATGAGAGTAGAGTGCGCATGGAGGTGCAATCTGTGGATGGGGAGGACTGTCGCGTCTGGAGGTGGATATCCCCCCACAGCAGCCCAAAACGTAGTGCTTCATGGCAAGGCCAGGCTTTCGAAACCCAGGAAGGTTCCGTCAACAACCTAGTGGTTTCCCCGACACCCTGCCTCAAAATACGACACATGTTCGACAAAAACGACGAAAACTCTTTATTGAGGGCGAAGATTCAGGATGCTATTTTGGAGAAATGTGAAACAAACTGCAACATCTTGCACATCGACATCGACCAGACGTCGTGTTGCGTGTACGTGAAGTGCGCGTCGCCGACAGACGCGGGCGTGGTGTACCGCAGCCTGCACGGCTGGTGGTACGAGGGGCGCCTCATCACCGTGAAGTACCTGCGTCTGGAGCGCTACATGCAGAGGTTCCCCAACTCTCCCTCGACTGGCCCCTACCTCACACTGCAGCGTCGGCGCGGCGCCTGGGGTGAAGAGATCTATTCTATGGTGGAACAAATTATTGATGTGATATCTCAAGAGACTGAGGATAGTGGAGAACCATACATATCTGTGGACCATGTGAGAGATACTCTCATCTCACCACAAAACAGGGAGAAGATGGCATCTGTTTGGGACGCTGCTGTGAAGTTCATACAGAGGAATGAGAGTAGAGTGCGCATGGAGGTGCAATCTGTGGATGGGGAGGACTGTCGCGTCTGGAGGTGGATATCCCCCCACAGCAGCCCAAAACGTAGTGCTTCATGGCAAGGCCAGGCTTTCGAAACCCAGGAAGGTTCCGTCAACAACCTAGTGGTTTCCCCGACACCCTGCCTCAAAATACGACACATGTTCGACAAAAACGACGAAAACTCTTTAGTGAGGGCGAAGATTCAGGATGCTATTTTGGAGAAATGTGAAACAAACTGCAACATCTTGCACATCGACATCGACCAGACGTCGTGTTGCGTGTACGTGAAGTGCGCGTCGCCGACAGACGCGGGCGTGGTGTACCGCAGCCTGCACGGCTGGTGGTACGAGGGGCGCCTCATCACCGTGAAGTACCTGCGTCTGGAGCGCTACATGCAGAGGTTCCCCAACTCTCCCTCGACTGGCCCCTACCTCACACTGCAGCGTCGGCGCGGCGCCTGGGGTGAAGAGATCTATTCTATGGTGGAACAAATTATTGATGTGATATCTCAAGAGACTGAGGATAGTGGAGAACCATACATATCTGTGGACCATGTGAGAGATACTCTCATCTCACCACAAAACAGGGAGAAGATGGCATCTGTTTGGGACGCTGCTGTGAAGTTCATACAGAGGAATGAGAGTAGAGTGCGCATGGAGGTGCAATCTGTGGATGGGGAGGACTGTCGCGTCTGGAGGTGGATATCCCCCCACAGCAGCCCAAAACGTAGTGCTTCATGGCAAGGCCAGGCTTTCGAAACCCAGGAAGTTTCCGTCAACAACCTAGTGGTTTCACACCCTGCCTCAAAATACGACACATGTTCGACAAAAACGACGAAAACTCTTTATTGAGGGCGAAGATTCAGGATGCTATTTTGGAGAAATGTGAAACAAACTGCAACATCTTGCACATCGACATCGACCAGACGTCGTGTTGCGTGTACGTGAAGTGCGCGTCGCCGACAGACGCGGGCGTGGTGTACCGCAGCCTGCACGGCTGGTGGTACGAGGGGCGCCTCATCAACGTGAAGTACCTGCGTCTGGAGCGCTACATGCAGAGGTTCCCCAACTCTCCCTCGACTGGCCCCTACCTCACACTGCAGCGTCGGCGCGGCGCCTGGGGCGACGAGTAGAGCACCACCAGCAAGTGCGGCAGCACTTCGGGAATGTTATACTTGTGCGTTACAGGAGTTCAAGAACTTTTACCTACAAGCTTCATTTATTTATTGCGAGTAACTTTCAAGGATTGTTGTTTGCAGCTCAAATTAATTTCTTTCGGGTCTTATTGATTGATTTGACAATGGCACAGGGATGTAATTGTAACAATTGAATGCAAATTGACTCCAAATTAATCATCCTTAACATTCTAACATATTTTCATAATAAATGTACTGCATAATAATTGTTCATTTGTATTTTGTTTCCATTACCTCATTGTAGATTGGTAAAACATTAGTAACCGAAAAGATGTGTTCTAAAACAGAGTCATATTATAATATTTGGTATTGTAAGAAGTCTTGCCTGAATATGTCAATGATTGTAATTATATGTTGTACCTGTTATATTTTATTATTATAAAAAGTATATCCCAAAAATGGGCTTTGCCCCATACAATGTACTAAGCTTAAAATTCTTGTACTTGTCAATACCCAAAGGTCGACTGGTAGAAAATGCCTAAGGCATTAAGTCCGCCTCTGTACGTTTGTGTGCATGAAGTATTAAATAAATAAATAAATAAATAAATTAAATTTTTCGACTTTGTAGTCACTGATCTGATTTATTTTCCTTTTAGTAAGGTGCTGGTCTTAATGTAAAGCCTTATGTTGGAAGGGAAAATGTTATTCAATAGATTAAGCATGTGAAATTGAACTTGCTCTTTTGAATTGTTGTAAATATTTGACATCACAGATTCAAATGTAATTTTAACTGTTTTATTTATTTATTTATTTATTATAAGGTACACCAACAGCATCACATACAAAACAGGTTTGTAGTAAACAAAGAAAAAATAAAGGCTGGTATGTGTGCCTATTACAGGTATACGCAGCTTACACCATATGGTCAGAAACACTAAATTATTTAAAGAAAAAACAAAATATCAAATATTATTTATTTTATTTAAGTAACGAAGTTTCAAGGGCTTATATTTGTTACTGAATTTACTAATGTTTTGGAACAAATTGTTTAAAAAAATGGTAGGCTTAGGTAGGACGTAAGTTTCATAGGATATATCCGACGCATACACACATTTGATTTATTTTTCTTATAATTTGTAAGTTTTCAATGCGGCGGCAGCACAACGCGAGGAGACCTGTGTGTTTTAATTTCGTATAAATTGACATTTTGTTCTTAAGTATTTCTACTAACTTCACTGTTCTTAATATCTAGTTATTTTTATGGATTGATTTTCATTTTTTTTAATAAATTGATAAGTAAATTATATGTTTTCTTTAAGTTTCTCTACATAACTACTTTGGGAAGACAAGGCCGCAAGAGGGTCTTTGAACTAACCTTGAATCTAACATTCTAAATTTAAATGGTGTAGAAGTCCACAACACATGAGTTGATATTATGTTGGAACTACTAACACACACATGCCCCATCCGATTGGTAATCATAAGAACTAATAACCTTTTTACTGGAAACAAGGAAAAACAAACTAAAATTAAACATTTAATAAAAGTACAACTTATAACAACAACATTTTATCAACACCCATTCCAATCCATCACAACAATATTCTTGTAAGACTAAAACTCCAGGGTCTGTGTGAGAGCCTGGTAGCATCGCCACTTGTCGGGCAGATAGAACGGCTCGAAGACATGCGGGAACGGAGCGTCCCAGCCGGTCACTCGGGAGATAGGAGCCTCCAGGTGAAGGAAACATTCCTCCTATAAACAGAAATAACAAAAAAAAATGTAGTTGGATTCAAACTAAATGGCGGCTACTAGCTGTGCAGTAATACATTCGACCGCAGCAAAGACAACCTCACAAGTAGGGGTTCTCCGATGGTACCGATGTCCAGTGTTTGTGTGGCGTCTCTTCGCAGACCATGGTTCACCTTTCGTCCTGTACCACATCATGTGAGGATTTTATGGCTCGTATGGTCAGCGAATGGTGTGGCCGTAGTTGAATACTGGGTCAAATAACATTTGCCATCGACACGCTAAGAAGAGAAGTACATTCATGTGACACGGGTTTGTACCGGGCTCACTTCGCAGTCGCAACTTTTTTTTAAACTATGGTATTGATGGCTAGTATGCAGAAAGAAAAGAGAGGTCATGGATCCACACTATCATTGGTAGTGATATCGGGGCACACTTACATTGGAAGTGGTTTATCGCATGACTTCCTTTTTTGGACACGAACTAAAGACACAATCCAAAGACCTTATACTTCTTACTACTAGACTGTGCACTATGGCGCAAAAAACGGTCCGCTTGAGAGGGCTCCTAACGGTAGTCTCTTTCTAATGAGGTGACCATGGCCAAACATAACACGGGACAAATTGATTGTAAAAACAATAGTGTAAGTATCCCGATACATGTATATATGCTACCTAACTACGCTATCTAAACCTACCAAATTCAAGGAAAAAAAAAAAGAAATGTGTGTATATTTTTTAGAATCTACATCACTTACCGTATGGTGTCGGGCGTAAAGAATTTCAACATCCCATGTTTTTCCATTGGTGTCATAAGAGGCGACTAAGGGACAAACCAGAGAATGGGCAGCAGCGTTCTCTGTGCATTTGTAACAACCATACTGGGATCGCCAACCCGCCTGCAAAGCACTCCCCATGAATAGCACAAATAAAACATAGCCCCTAGTGCCCGGCAGCCTGCCTACCCTCGACTACGGTAGCGATCTAGGTTAAGGTATAGCAAGGGGTGCAAAGAATCCCGGACGAGATCCGGCTACCCCAACAAATACCGACGACAGGACCTGGCAACGTAAAACACGCGCACACTCCGGACCGACGATAAGATCACCGAACTCGAAGAGGAATTGAGCAGTTTACGATGGAGTATTATAGGGTTATCTGAAGTTCGAAGAGAGGAACAAGACTTATCCAGACTTGGGATTTGATGATTATCGAGTCCCCTCCATAATCATCAAATCCCAAGTCTGGATAAGTCTTGTTCTTCAAGACCCATCGTATAGATAGGAACAAAAAGCTCAGACTTAAAGTAAGATCAGACTTACTCTCAAGCTCATGAAGGAGAGGCGTGAGATGATCCTCCAATCTTCAGACGATGCTTTGAAATACCCCAAAGGATCTCAATTATTTCACATATTGTCCAGTTGCGTAGACAGTTGAGAAACTTAACTTCACCAATTTTATTCCACTAGGAATTAATTTGCGAATATTAACAGCCGCCTGAATTATACTCGAATAAAACCCGCCAAAAACTCCACAAACCTGGTGGTCCTACATTTAGTATTACCCGGGCCAAACATTTAAAAGTACTACTCTTACTCAGTATTAATGAATTATTTTTTAAATACAATGAATTGATTAATTAAAGAAACTTTAAAAATATTTAAATACGTTTCAAAGTTTTATAGACTTTGAAACGTCTTTAAATATATTTTTTTATTCTTTCGTTTTGGTATAACATAAAAAAGAAAATATAATGTTTTCTACCATTTCTATCAAACCCAATGATTAGTTGAGCTGGCAAGATGTCAGACAAGGACACACTACCAGCGGGAACCCTCTCGCTCAGGACCGCTTTTGATTAGCTACCGCTTATAAGGGAATAGCTAACCTAGATGTATGATTATAGATTTCATTTTAGATAAACAAAAATTTTTGGTACACAGTCTAGTAGTAAGAAATACGTATAAGGTCTTTGGCACAATCATATTGAGGAAAAAAGTAGTTAGTAGGTATCGCCACTCGTGAAGAGTATTTTATTATAAAGTACGGGAAATTAATTGTTTAACGTTTCTCACAATAATTCCCAGCATATTGAAACTAACTGTTACATAGACAATAATTCCCAGCATATTGAAACTAACTGTTACATAGACAATAATTCCCAGCATATTGAAACTAACTGTTACATAGACAATAATTCCCAGCATATTGAAACTAACTGTTACATAGACGAACAGGCTGGCCCCGCGGCTTCACTCCCTTCAACTGGCTACCTACCTACCTACCCTAACATTTTTATTTATTCGGCAAAAAGTGGCCATGTCCCCCTTTGTCGCCCGTGTTACTACCAATCTTACTACCAGTAGTAATAATGGTAATTTGATTCCCTTTCTTACTACTACAGTAGTAAGTTGTTATAAGGGTAATTACGATTTCCCCTTGTTACTACCAATGAAAGAAAAGTGTGTATTCGCCACAAAAACTACAATTATTAATACTATTTTATATTTAATGCTTAAGATCGAAAAAACTGGTTCGATGTACCTGTATTATCATTCTTATCGCATTGACGCGTGTCATCTACTTTTTCTACTGTAAATGTATTGTGGCCTCGTCCACGGTTCTTAAAATATCTTGAACCTCTATAACCTCGTTGATTATTGAATGATGAGCGATAGTTTACTCCAAAATTTCCACGAAAACCTTGTCCTCGGTTGTAATTATTATTAGATTGGTGTCCACGGGGGTAATTGTTACTATATTGTCTACTGAATGTACCTCTTTGATAATTTTGTGAACTCCTAATATTATGTGAAACTGGGCCATTTTTAGATACATGCAAAATATTACCTGATGGTTGGAAAGAAGTGCACTCTTCGTCTTTCGCTGCTTGTATGGCATCTTTTAAGCTGCTGAAGCCGCGTGCCGAGATGATGGTGCTCAGCTTCGAGCTACGTAGGCCATCTGAAAATCGTTTTATAGCAAAGTTTTCATTGATCTGTTTTAAAATTGAAAATGTTTCTGATTTTCCATCTGCCTGGGTAATTGTCAGCTCTGTAAATAACCTTTCTACCTCAGAACCATAATCATCAATGGTCCTCGTTCCCTGTTGAATGTTTTGAAGCTGCATCTGTATGGCTATAAATGTTTTTTTGGGTAAAAGATATTTCCTTAAATCATCAATTAATTCTGAAATACTTTTGTATAAGCCTGTAATTTTTAGCTTTGCGTTCTCATTCAGCCTACTTTTTAAAACGAAAGTAATTAATAAGGCTTTACCTGGGCCATCCAGCATGTCAGCATACATCTCCACGGAGTCTATTAGGCGCTTGGTGGTGGCCTCAACACCGTCCATTACTGGAATCAAACTACACGCCACCTTAAGGTCAAAATTCATTTTTCCTAAATCCACTGTAACGGGCAATGTACACAATTTTTCTATTTCCTCGTATTTTTGTTTTATTTTCTCATAAAGATCTATTACCGATGCCTTATTAATATCCTTACTTTTTTCTAATAGTAAAAATATTTTACAACATTTTTCGTATGCGCTTTTTGCTTGCTCTAACTTTGTTGAAATAACATTACCTGTATATCTAGCTTGTCCCTATTTAATTAAATAATAACGTATTTCTACTAACAAGACATAATTTTGTTCCAAAATATCAATCATATTCTTAATCTAATAATAGAATTGCAAAAATGTAACACATTCTACGTAAATGCGACTAAGCAAAAAAAGTCCGACATTGCATTTTGTTTCCGTTTGGTGTCGTATGGCTGAATGTCCGTGCATGATTTTAGCACCTTTAAGTTTTTACGTTATGACATATGATACCGCGTAATTAGTTCAGTCACTGATTTTTCTACGAAAACATGGAAAACACAACACTTTCACTGGATTATTACTGATTCTCGGTACCTTCTGTGCGCCCTCTGATGGATGATCTTATTCTCTGCATGGTACTCAGCCCAATTTCTTGCTGGATCCATGTACGGTGGCAGCCCCTGTACATCCGTAGGCCAACATAAGCTGCTAAGATTCCTATAATGGCCAGAACGATGTAGGTCACTATGCTAAGCCGTTCCACGTGGCCTCCGATTTCTTTCAACGTGGCGTCATTGTTGCCTCCAGCCGCGTTTTGGCTGAGGAAAACCTCTTCCTTTTCCACAGTTGACCGACACATTATACTATTATGCTCAAATTAGATGCAGGAAAACTAAATCTCTAATCACACTACTAACAATCCCCTTGGCAGAGTCATCCTGGCAGGGTCGCCATGTAATGTTGGGGTTCCTAAAGGGTAGTTTCAAGGAAACAACCACATCTTTTAAGTGCTATTTATTGAATGAATGAATAATTATAAAATGTGCGCATATGAAGTATAGTGCCAGATCAGCATATATGCACAGTTATAAAGGAGTGTACTTACTAACTAAAGTAAAGGAGCATACATATTATATTATTACACTTCAGTTTAACAATTTCGGTACTCTGGGGTCCCGGATCTTTGAAAGGCATGCTAGGGGCCGAAGAGGGGTTTTTTACTTGAGGTACCAACTTTTTAGGTACATTTTTTTGGTGTAATTATATTTTATGAGTCATCATCTTCCTGCCCATATCCCATGTTACTTGGGGTCGGCGCAACATGTTTTCTTTTTCCATACCGTTCTATCCCCTGCTACGCTATTACTGATTCCCTTTTCTTTCATAGTTTTAATGGTGAAATAATAAAATATTACGGAACACCCGACATCTTGATGTCAATATGGCTGGCAGATTTTTTAGATCTAGGTACAATAAAGTATATTTTAGGTACATTTCTTTGGTAATTGGTATAATTTAATTCGCTTTGGTACACCCGCCATTTTGACTCTCACCAATTACCGGTTGGTGCAGGACTACTGTTAAATATGGAGAAAAAGATATTGAGCTATAGGTTTGGAAGGTTTAGTAAATCTTTTTTTTTGCTGTAATCAATTTGCGGACTTTCCTATCCAGGGCGTCAAGTTCTGTCTGAGAGAGAACATCAAGACTGGCATGACCCAGCCGTTGAAGGCGCGCACCTTGTTCCCGCGTGATAAAATTATATTTAGTACTTTTTTCAAGCGACCAAAGAAGCGACGACTGTTTGGCGTCAGTAGCATTGATGCCTAGTGCTGCCGACATACCCAAATACTTGTAAGTTTCGGTTGAGGAAAGGGATACCATAATCTCTCCTCGCTTTACATGCATGACTGCACATTTGTCCACACCAAGTTCCGTCCTGATGGTGTCACTGAAGTTTTCTGTTACCTAGAAGCTTCATCAGTTGCAAGTTGTTGGGGAGGTGTGATATGACCTGACCCTCTTCTCAACCGATAGCCCAGGCCCGAACCATCCAGCAGTGTACTCAAAAGGGTTCAGGGTTAAGCGAAACCACAGAGGACTCAGACTGTCGCTCCGAAATATTCCACGCTCGATTCTTATAGATTCGCTGTTTTCCTGAATTTGTCGACATCCTGGATAGAGAAGGACCGTCCATCACTGCCCCATACATGACGTCAGGAAGATGCGCAGTCTCACCAATTTTATACAACACCAGCACCCTCATAAGTTATGTATGTGTTATCGAATCATATAGGCCTTCTTGCATCATCTCGCCATATTCTATATTATTATCATTGGTAGTAACAAGGGGAAATTGTAATTACCCTTCTAACAACTTACTACTGCAGTAGTAAGAAAGGGAATCAAATTACCAGTATTACTACTGGTAGTAAGATTGGTAGTAACACGGGCGACAAAGGCATGTCCCCAGGATGCCATCTATCTCCTTGACGAATTGCATTGAATACCGTTCAGTGGTCTAGGCGTGAAAAGGTAACAGACAGACAGAGTTACTTTCGAATTTATAATATTACTATGGATAGACCTACTTGAAGTGCAACTTGTAAACTTTGTTTCCCTCGTCTAGGTTATTCAGAAAAGCTTGAGAAATAAATAAGAGATCTTCGAAGATATCCACTTCCCACGTTTTCACAAGCTTTATTTTGTGTGGTTGCATGGTGGGATTTATTTTAAAAGAAGATTAAGTTTTGGCCTCCCAGGATCGTGAGCACACCGGGGCACGGGGCACCACCCTCCCACTAAGAGGGCAGCAGACACACAACATGGTGCAGACAGGCACGGTTCACTCTGCTAACGTGAGCACACCGGTGCACGGGGCACCACCCTCCCACTAAGAGGGCAGCAGACACACAACACGGTGCAGACAGGCACGGTTCACTCTGCTAACGTGAGCACACCGGTGCACGGGGCACCACCCTCCCACTAAGAGGGCAGCAGACACACAACACGGTGCAGACAGGCACGGTTCACTCTGCTAACGTGAGCACACCGGTGCACGGGGCACCACCCTCCCACTAAGAGGGCAGCAGACACACAACACGGTGCAGACAGGCATGGTTCACTCTGCTAACGTGAGCACACCGGTGCACGGGGCACCACCCTCCCACTAAGAGGGCAGCAGACACAACACGGTGCAGACAGGCACGGTTCACTCTGCTAACGTGAGCACACCGGTGCACGGGGCACCATCCTCCCACTAAGAGGGCAGCAGACACACAACACGGTGCAGACAGGCACGGTTCACTCTGCTAACGTGAGCACACCGGTGCACGGGGCACCATCCTCCCACTAAGAGGGCAGCAGACACACAACACGGTGCAGACAGGCACGGTTCACTCTGCTAACGTGAGCACACCGGGGCACGGGGCACCACCCTCCCACTAAGAGGGCAGCAGACACACAACACGGTGCAGACAGGCACGGTTCCCTGCTAACGCTAGAAATGAAGGAGGCCTTCTCTCTGGCACACTAGGCAGTCATCTAACACTAACGCTGCTGAAGTTACCCAATGACTGCAATTCACTCTTTGATAACCACTACCCTTTTTTTAGGCTTCGCCATATTATGAAGAGAGGGCCCGAATTTTGTGAGTTTGTTCAGACATGTAGGGTAATCTCGGGAACCACTACACCTATTAAAAAAAAAAGGTAAGCTTCCTTCATTCGGTCTGCCCGGTGGTCTGATTAGATTGCCGACTTCCTGAGAGATCGGTCCATTCGAGTGGCTATCGATGGCTGCTCGTCGGACCAATTGGATATTAATGCCGGGGTCCCTCAGGGGTCGGCACTTTCAGCAACTTTATTCTTGCTGCACATTAATGCCGGAGTCCCTCAGGGGTCGGTACTCTCAGCAACTTTATTCTTGCTGCACATTAACGATCTGCTAAAATCTTTAGCTATGCAGACGACAGCACTGTTGCTGAGAGATAAGTTTGTCCAATGCTCGGGCTACCGGGCCGCAGATCCTGTCACTCCGTGAGGCCATAGTGGAGCGTTTGAACCTGTCCTTGCAGGTAGTGTCCGAATGCGGCGATGCCAATCTGGTCAGGTTTAATGCTGCTAAAACCCAGGCGTGTCTTTTTCCGCTAAAAAGAGCCAATAAACAAAAAAAAAAGAACAAAATATAAAAGCAGATATTTCATTGAGTAAGAGAATATATGAAGATGCAATTTCACGTTTTCTGACAAAAACAATATTTCAATAAAAGTTACCTATTAAATAAAGAAAACCGTCCAAGGAAATGGCTTATTTACTCGCCAAGCATAGGAAAAGTTTTTTGTGGACCTTTTCTATTATTCGGTGGTGGAACGGCGGTACATCGGTGTTGGTCAAACTATAGTATCAGTTTATTTTTAATATAGGGGCGCCGATGAGATGCTTGACTACGGCGCTCTCAACGTTTAATCCGCCTCTGGCGAGCCGTGTCCAGCAGTAATGCTTTCTGGATCAGGCCCTTGACCCAGCCGCCTAACGAGAGCCTCCTAAGGTGTTGGTCGAGGCTCGTGGCTATTGTATGGTCGGGTGTCAGATATAATAAAACATCCCAAAATGTGGTGTAAGACTGACTTTATTATGTTGATACTATGACTTATATATTGGTTACACACATTGAAATAGAGGTTGCATACGTACTACATCACACCTCCCAAGGCAATAAAAAAAAAAAAGTATTCCTTTGCATGGATACTTTTTTTTTTTTTATTATATATATAAAACTACGTAATGTGGTTACAAATTTAATGTAAAATTACTGTTTATTATCTACGAGTAATGGTTATGCGTTTGAGTTACTCGCAGGTTTTTTTTTTTTTTTTTTTTTTTATATAAGTATATTAATAAACAACTTATAACTAAGATTACAGTTGTTGTATCGCTTGTGTTTACAAACAAGCGAATTGCTTTTTTTTTTTTTTTTTTTTTTTCAAACTTATACCTAAGATTACAGTTGAGTTCTGTGTTTACAAATAAAACATGTAAGTACTTTTTGTTGGCACCATTCATTCAGGGCATCACGAGTGCATATCATTTTACAGCCACGATCGCAACGAAGGTCAGTAACCTAGGTATTGTTGCTAAGTATACAATATATTATGACTTTATGAGTAATACAACTTCGTTCTGTTTTTATGAATAACATCAATTTTTCCATTAATGTTTACCTCTACATTTGGCGACAAATCTCTAATAACAGTGTAGGGACCAGTATAAAGGTTTGAGAGCTTATTACCAGTTTCATTTTTAATCAATATTTTATCATTTGGTTTATATTCTACAGGTCTTACATATTTATCATATCTGTTTTTCCTTTCTAATTTCGAGTTAATCAAGTTTTCCCGTGCTTCTGTTTGTGAAATCTGTAATCTATATTTAAGCTCAAGGGGATAACTGTCATAATTGTATAGTGGTTCTACTGTTCTTAAAAGGTTACTTGGTAAGTTACATTTCTTTCCATACACAAGTTCGAAGGGAGTAAATTTTGTCGATGAATGTACTGTGGTGTTGTATGCAAAGGCCCAAAAAGGTAACCATGAACTCCATGAGTCTGGTCTTTGATTGATGTGCATTCTTAAAAAGGCCCCAAGGTTTTTGTGAGAATTCTCCAGTGCACCAATGCTCTGGTGATGATAGGCTGTTGAGTTCAGTTTGGAAATATTAAGAATTGTACATACCTCTTTGAATGTCTCTGACATAAACTCCGTTCCTCTGTCAGTAGCGATTTCCCGAGGCACACCGTGCACGAGGATGAAGTTGTTGACGAACACACGAGCGACTTCAGCTGCTGTTCTATTCACTAGTGGAAAAGCGCATACATATTTTGATAGTTCACATTGAAGTGTTAAAATATACGTGTAGTTATAGTAATCTCTATCAAGAGGCCCTACTATGTCTAAAAATATCTTCTCAAATGATGATTGTGCCGTTGTGGTTATTACCATGGGTTCTTTTACCATAACCGTATACTTTTGTTTTTGACAAATAGGGCATTTTTTAACATAGTTATTTATATCCTTTTCGAGACCCGGCCAGAAATAATATTTTTTAATGTTGTTAAACATTCTTTTTGTGCCTGCGTGGCCACTTGTGGGTAATAAGTGAAAGTCATTTAAAATGACTCTCCGATCTTCTAAATTTTCTACTTTTTCTATATTATTTAAAATACACAATCGCGGTCCTTCCCATTTAGTATATCTTTTAACCTCATTAGTTATTTTTCCTAAGAATAAGTTATGGGATTTATTTTTCACGAAACATATTTCATGTATATCATTAACTTTACAGAAATCGCACATCGCTCTCACAAATGCGGCTGGCGTCAGTTGTGATCGAGCAGATGGATTTATATACAACATCATTTTTGCTTGATCATATGAAAATATATTATTTCCCTTATATATTCTATTCGTTTTTTGTAGCCTGTTTAGACTTGTTTTATCAATGAATTGCAGCTCTACTGCATTACTAGGCTTGTTAATTGTTCCCACAATCCTTGCTTGATCTTCTTGATCCGGGACACAGTTGTCTGCGGTATCTTCCGGAATATGAGAAGTTTGTTCTAATCGTTTTATCTGTGCTCGTGTCATTACAAATAAACTTTCGTGCATGTTCTTTAAATCTTTCGATGATATTGGAATTCGAGATAAAGCATCGGCGGCTGCATTTTGTTGACCTTTGACATATTCTATTAAATAGTCATATTCTTCTAAACATAATCTAAATTTGAGTAGTCTACTTGATGGCTCCTTTAAACTAAATAAATATACCAGTGGTTTGTGGTCAGTTACTATTTTGAATGGACGACCATACAAATAGGGTCTATAATGTTTTACGGCCCATACTATAGCCAGGAGTTCTTTTTCAATAGTCGGGTAATTACGTTCAGCTTTGTTTAAACTCCTACTGGCGTAAGCGACTGGCCGACCATTGCCGTTGGATAAAACCGCTCCTATCGCGTACCCTGACGCATCAGTTTGTACGATAAACTGATTTTTATCTGATAAATCCGGATATTGGAGAACTGGTGGTGTAGACATACATTCTTTAAGTGTCTGAAATGCCTTTTGTGCGTCGCTATTCCAAATGAATTCTACATTTTTTCTACACAAAATATTTAAACTGTTTGCAATTTCAGCAAAATTTGGAATAAATTTGCGATAATAATTCGCTAAGGCTACAAAACGCTTTACTTCATTTGTGTTTTGGGGAATTGGATAGTTTTGTATAGCACTAATCTTTTCTGGATCGGGTAGTACACCGTTATCTGTTATGACGTGGCCTAAATAGAGCATTTCCTTTTTAAGAAAGTCGCATTTCATCGGATTTAATTTTAAATTGACACTGCGTAATCTTTCTAGTACTTCGATTAAATTTTTGTTATGATTTGATAAGTCCCGTCCCATTATAATTAAATCGTCCTGATAACATAAACATTTTTCATAATTAAGGCCCGCCATTGCCATTGTCATCATTCGGGCAAATGAGTTCGGGCTTGTCTTAAGACCCATTGGCATTCTAGTCATTTGATATTGACCTGAATGAAAAGCTGTAAATTTCCTACTATCTGGTTCAAGTTCCACGTTATAAAACCCTTGGCTTAAGTCTAAGTGCGTAAAATAAATGCAACCAGAAAGCGAGTCTAATATCTCATGAATATTTGGCAGTGGGAATTTATCATTTTGAACACAGTTATTTAACTTTCGGTAATCAATGACTAGACGCCATTTCTTCTCTCCATTTGATTTCTTTGGTACTAATAGAACGGGACTAGACCATTCGCTATTACAGGGTTCTATTATACCTTGTTCGAGCATGCGGTTAATTTGATTCTGTATTTCCCCTTTTTGTGAATGTGGGAGCCTGTATGGTTTGCTGTAACTTGGTCTAGTACCGGGTTGTATTGTTATTGAATGTTTATATATAGTTGTCGTAGTGAGTTGGTCTCCTTCGAGATAAAAGATATCGTTATACTTTGCGCATATGTTCCTAATGCTGATTTTTTCCTCCTTATTTAGATGATCTAATTTTAATAAGGGAAGCAGTTTTTTGACTCGTTCTGCATGTTTCTTTGGCTTGTCAAATATACAGATATTATAATCTCTTGCTTTATGTATTTTAGGATTAATGCTATGTACATAAAAATCGTTTTCTGTTGTGTTCAAAATTCTTATTGGTAGCTTTCCGTCCGCGGGGCTTGCTATTGTACTTGCTAAAAATATTCCGTTTCCTATCTGCTCTGCGCAAACTACACAATCTTCTGTTATATCGGTCGTTATGTAATGTGTGCTTTCGGACCTAGCGGGTATAGTTAGCGTCTCGTTATGTTTGGTAATAGGCACACAAATTTCTTTATTGTTATTATACATAACTAAGGAGTAATTTTTGAAGTTAATAATCGAATGATATTTGCTCAAAAAGTCTTGGCCTAAAATGCCACTTGCCTTACAGGGTAAGGATTCAAATACGTAGAATTTATGGCTTAGAATTTGTTCACCTGCTCTTAATTCAAGATAAACAAAACCGATCGCTTCAATTTTTCCACCAATACCATTTACAACAAGTTTTCCTTTTTGGATGGGTTCATTTAACTCAGCAATGTGTTTATATTTTATGGCCGATATGGATGCACCGGTGTCGATTAGCCACGTATATGTAAGATTGTTATGTTTAGAGTGTAATGAAATATGATATATGCTACTACATGACATCATAACGCTTTTATTCACGAAAAAACTCTTCTGAATTATTATTATCATTGTTATTTTCAGATTGATTTTCTCGCGGATTTGAATCTGTCAAAATATGCGTATTTTGTTGCTGTTCCTGGTGAATAGTAGCTTGGTTAAAAAAAATCCTACCTTTAGCTCCACGGTTAAATGTGCCGCGGCCACGAGATCTCCATCCACCGCGACCTGTTTGCGATATTCGATCATCCCTCCGTTCCGCCGGTGGCGTTGATTGTCCTCGTCCTCGTGACATCCCCTGGCCTCTGGAATTCCTATATTGGTAGTAATTGTTATTACGACGCATAAATAAAATGTCACCTGACGTGGACGGTGTTGAAACTTCCTCATCGATGGCTGCTTGTATGGCATCACTTAAAGATGTAAACTGTCGTGCTGCTATTATTGTGCTTAGTCGACGATTTCTTAATCCGTCGGCAAAACTTTTAATGGCTGTTTTTTCGTTAATAGGCTTCAATATATCGAAGCTAGACTCATTGCCTTCAGATTGGGAAATCGTCAAGTCAACAAACAAATCAGTTATTTTCTTACCGTAGTCATCTATAGTAAGATCATTTTGTTTCAAATTGTACAATTTGTGTTGTAGAGCTGTTGCTGATTTTTTTGGTAACAGACATGTTTTCATAGCCTTTACTAACTCATTAACACTGTCATACTTTGCATTAAGTTTAAGTTTAGCAGACTGCGAAAGTCGACTTTTTAAAACAAAATTTATCAATTTAATTTGTCCGTCTACGTCAAGTTCCGTTTCATAGTATTCTACGCCATCAATGAGCTGTTTTGTATTTGTGCCGTCGTCATTTAGAACTGGTAATAAGCTCAAGGCGATTTTTAAATCGAAATTCGCCATATTTTGTTCAATAATTGACTCTTCAGTCGATGAATTATTACACAAATCTAAAATATTGTCATACAGGTTAACAAAATCTTTGTTTTATTTATTAAATTTACATAATTCCTCGTCTTTTAATCCGGTTTTAAGTAGCCTTAAATGGTCTAAGCTCTCATTGAAATTACTCAGCAATTTATCGGCCTCTTTTAGTTTTTTCAAAACAATTTCACCCTTTCGTCTACTTGGTCCTATTTTTATTAAATATATTCTTATCTTACCAAGGTCATTGTATATTTGTAACAATTCGTCATACATAACTGTCCATAATTTTATAGTTCATATACCAAATGCAAGTTCATATCGCGACTATGATTCCACTGTTGCACGCATACACTGCCCATGTTAGAATTACCACACTTTCACATTCATTAGAACACAGAACTCACAAGAACACTAGCCGAATTGTATGATTTGTTACACGCCTCTGTGTTGTCAGGGATTCTTGTTGGAAGCGTGGACCCGACGTTCCTCGCCTGCAGACACGTTACAAGCACCGTCGCGACACCTTCTGGATCGATCCACAGAACGCCTTAAGATGTGTCTCGTTATCTGCTCTCGCGCCCAGGACTCATGACATCTTTTGTAAATTTTAAAGATGGAGTATAGTGCACCGATGAATAATATCGTGCAAATTATTGTTAACACGATACTTATGGCCGATAAATGAAATTTAAATTCCTCTACCGTCGCTGTGTTTTTAGCGGCGCTATTTTGATTGAGAAAAACCTCCTCATTAGTTACTTTTGAGTTGCACATTTTTCAAAGTCACTTTTAATATATTTTTCACTTAAACAGTTGCCACACTGAGCAAAACCGATACTAATCGCGTACATGATTCAAGCCCTGTTTAGTGGCAGGGTCGCCATGTATGGTCGGGTGTCAGATATAATAAAACATCCCAAAATGTGGTGTAAGACTGACTTTATTATGTTGATACTATGACTTATATATTGGTTACACACATTGAAATAGAGGTTGCATACGTACTACATCACACTATTAAGCCATTGGCCGACACGACAATCGGTACAATGATCGCTGTGTCCACATCCCACATGTCGACAACCTCGCGAGCCAAGTCAAGATACTTGATTTGCTTAAATCTTTCTCGGCTTTCACGAGGTTCCCGTCATGCGGGACGGTAATGTCAACAATCATTGCACGCCTCTTGATTCGGTCCTCCACCACTATATCAGGCTTATTATTATTATTGATAGGCTCGCGCTTGACCACTATCTCACCTGATGGTAAGCGATGATGTGGTCGACGATGGGGCACGCTTGCCTAGATATAATTTACTTACTCTTGAATTAATGATTCCAAGGTTGTAGCTATCAGGCAATACAGACTCCGGCAGGGAATTGCTCTCCTTAGCTGTACGCACAATAAAAGTATTCCCATATTCTTACCTAAAAGGACGACAACAATTTACAGAAATTTCTAGTCTGTGTAAAAACAAAAAAACTAAAAAATCAAAAAACCCGACTGCTTCAAAAGCGAACTAAAAAGTCGTAAACAAGGAAAAAATCATGCTGTGCAGTCGGAGGATACATATTCGCGGGCTGGCTGACCAAAATCTGGTGTATCCTCCGCCTGCACAGCATGATTTTTTCCTTGTTTACGACTTTTTAGTTCGCTTTTGAAGCAGTCGGGTTTTTTGATTTTTTTAATTAAGTTTTTTTATTTATAACTTTTTAGTTAGTTTTTTTCGAAGTTGATACATTTAAACATATAAGTGTTATATATTTTTGAAATCACCTCTTAAAACCCTTTATTTTGATACCCCACACGACGGGTTTGGATGAAAAAAAAAAATTTGGGCCCCCACAATATGGCACCCAAAATCCGCCATTTTTCTATTATCCAATTTTAATGTAGCCTATGACACTCGCAGGGTTAAGACGCATCGATTGACGTATGAATCATCAAAATCGGCCAACGCGTTTGGTCTCTGGAACGCCACATAGGAACAAACATACATACATACATACATACATACATACATACATACATACATACTTACATACATACATACATACATAGACTGATAAAAACATTACCCTCCTTCGGCAGTCGGGTAAAAAAGTACGCTTCTTCTCGGAGAAATATCAAATTTGGTGTCCCACAGGGCAGCATACTCGGCCCCTTATTATTTCTACTGTACGTAAATGATTTGCCTAGTGAAATGCCAAATCCAATGGTCCTTTTTGCTGATGACAGCACATTGATAATTAAGTGTCATGATGGAAATTCTTATGAAGCCAATGTCAATAATACGCTTGAAAAATTTATAATTTGGCTTAATAAAAATAATTTAATTATAAATTTAGAGAAAACAAAAGTAATGCATTACTATCAAAGAATATACGCCACAAATATGAATATAAATTATAATGGACAAACAATAGATAAGGTCAATGAAGCAAAATTTCTAGGAATTACAATTGATAGCCGGCTGACATGGAACACTCAAGCAGATGACGTATGCAAAAAACTAAGTTCAGCCGCTTATGCATTATATAGTCTATCAAAAAAAGTTAACATTCAGACAGTATTGATGGCATACCACAGTCTAGTTGTTTCTGTATTGAGGTTTGGTATAATATTCTGGGGCAACTGTAGCGAGAGAGAAAATATTTTTAAGGCGCAAAAACGCTGTATTAGATCTATGTTTAAACTCAATGTGACCGAAAGCTGCATACCTTTTTTAAAAAAATATAATCTTTTAACTTTTGCATGCCTATATATATTAGAAATAGCAATTTTTGACAAAACAAATGATCACTTATTCTTGATCACTACATCTTACATAATACAACACTATTCATATATCTCAAACATCGTCAAGCTGTAAACTCACGCAATAATTAGTTATTGTATTTCTGTTTTTATTTTTCTCTTTTTCAGTACTGATTTTGTCTTGTTGCTCCTTATCTTACTAAGAGTCCTTGTTATGTTCATTGGAAGAGCACTGATTGCCAAGATACAGGTTTTTACCTAGTTTGGCAATCAGGAGTTCATTTTGGTTGGAAGCCTCTTAGGCTCTTATACGTTACGTTTTTAGTATTGAAACTGTAGTAGGCTAAGTTCTAATTTTGTCCAATAAACGTTATTGTTCGCGACGATACGTCACCATTTAGATAGGTTGTCATATGTAAAATATAAATAGTATTGACAGACACACGTCTGCTCACCCCAGAGCGCCATCGCATACTAAGCGATGTCGGTAGGTGAAAAAACCTTTTATAGTAAAGCTCGTAACTCATTTTTGCTCATGTTTTTGAGACACTAAAATTATATTTTATGTGTCTATCAGTAGGTAATAGAATTATATAGTCTAATAACAATAAATTAGAAGCTTTAATATGCATACTGATTGTGTTATTACGGAAAGAAACAAGTATTTAACTTCGTAAAACACAACCATCATCAACGAGCGTTTAGTTCACAATGACCTGTAAGAGGGCGGCACCTTATATTTATACTAAAACCAGTTATTGTAGAATTTTGATAACTTTAAACTCATGTTTTAGGGGCTTTTACATAGTTTAGAGTGCGCATATAGCGCTTATGTGTTAGAGTTATGCATAAGGTACCTTAGATATATGATAAATGTATAGTTTTAAGGAAATAAAAATATTTTGTTTACTTATTTTAGACCCCCCAAAATTGGCAGGGTATCAAGTAGTGCTATAGGTATTATATTCACCTACCAATCAGATTATTTCCTTACACGTAATTGTTTTGTTAGGAAACATCATCTAGGTGTTCTAGATAAGATAGCTGGATACCATGACTGAGAAATTATACATAATAGCAGTACATGGCCAGTCTTAATACAGTTTCACTCTGAAAATGCAGATATGCATACATTTTTGCTCAAGTAAGTATTCAGAAAGTTCGATACAAGCCTTTTAGCACTTCTGGGTGACCTAGAATTCTGTCTAGGCTCCTATATAGATAGCGCCTATGTAATTCTAGTACATAGGCGTCACTTACTTGAGAGGATGTGTCTGTGTATGCCGGCATGGACGTTTCTATGCGTCTGCCGATGGGTCACTGCGTCCAGGGACATTTGGTGCCTGGTCAGCTATAGATATGCTGTCTGAAGCATTACCTTCGTGGACCCTCAGGCAGGCGCCTACACTCAGTCATGACACAGAGCTAGTATATAGGGGTATGTAACGCACACAGACACATTAAAGCTGTGAGACGACGTAAAATTTAGTATTCGGCCGCTTCCCGGCACCTTAAGCTGCGGAAAGGCTGGTGGTACACCCATCAGGGTACCGCCGTCAGACAGCCTAGTTTTCCAGCTACCCAACCACACTTCCGGAAGGAGCTTATCTCTGGTGGTTGAGGAGTTAAGCGACCTGATATGGTGCGAGGTTACATGGATTTGCTATGTAAACAAACTTGTAACAAACGATAACTCATCGGGGGTTGGACATGTAGCTACCGGACTTCTACCTTAGGATAGCCCATCACGAGGGCTACCCGGGTGTGAATGTAACTTGAAAATCCACCCAGCGGTCTGAGTAGGAATCGAGTTTATGTGCCAAGATCAGGGGCATAAGCTAACTTCTCGCACCATTTCGCGGCTGTACGCCTGAATGTTTTGAATATAACTGTAACACTTATGTGTGTCAACGGCCCAGTAGGAGGGCTCCAAGTCCCTCGCTGGTACCCTAGAGCTAACATGTCTAGTTTTAGGAGAAACTCGATTGTAAAGCTTCAAACTGGCGGGAATTCCCTTTCTTCGACGTTCTCCTTACGAGAACTCCCTGATGGTAGGGGCTAGGGACCTGGATCAAAGACCGGAGGGAAGGTCTCCTCGAGACCTATCCAAAAGTACAAGTTTCACCAGAATCGGTCCAGTGGAAGGGTAGTTCCTGTCAGTTTCAAGCTACGAGTCTTAGCGTATATTATTTTGAAAATAAAAGTTTTTGCGGTCGGAATGTTGTGGTCCTCGTCGCAGTCGAGTTCGCTTCTTTAATAGTGCGCAGGCGCGTGAACATTTCGTAGCCATTATTTCACTTAAAGTATTTCCACGCATCATTGCGCATCGAGGACCATGAAGGAACATCGCTTTTGGCCATGAACAAATAGTTTTTATTTAACCTGGACATCACGTTTTTCACCTCAACCTACTTGGCAGCCTTCAAGTGTCTCCAAGGTCCATAGTTACCAGATGACAACTGAACAATAGGTGCAAGGGGCGTCAACGCGTTCAAGCAGGAGCCTTACAACCTCCTGATTGCCTGTCGGTCTTGGACGATCACGTCCGTCCCGTACATTTGCTGGTCCTGTCGAGCCGAATATTGGTAACCTACGGACCATTTGCTGGTCCTGTCGAGCCGAATATTGGTAACCTACGGACCATTTGCTGGTCCTGTCGAGCCGAATTTTCTGGGAAACATACCAGACCAGCGGACGCTGTGAAGATATAGGCCAACGAAGAGCCTTGTTCCCGAGAACAAAGAAAACTGATGTCCCGGACGCTGTGAAAATATAGGCCAAGGAAGAGCCTTGTTCCCGAGAACAAAGAAAACTGATGTCCCATTCCTGTGAAAAAAGAAACCTGATGCCCTGGGGACACGAACGCTGCCTTGAGAACAAACAAGCCTGATGTAAAGTGACCTTATATACTGAGGTTACATTCCTGTTTCTTGGGTAATGTCAAAACGTATCGTTCCTGTGAAAACTAGTACCTGAGAACAAAGAAAACTGACGCTCACGCCTGTGAACATTCGTGAGAACAAAGAAAACTGATGCTCAAATATCTCAAGGTACCCTCAATATAAATCTGGTAAGATTACACACCACACAAATGTGCCAACTGGGGTACTAAGCGTTGCGTTCGTGAGAAAAGTTCCAGGGAAATAAGAATACTGACGTTCCATCTCGTAAACCTTACAAGTGCCAGGGTTAAGATCATGTTTCTTTAACAGTCAAAAACATAGCGTACACTCTGGGACGATAGAAACCCGTTTCCTGGGTGAGATAACCCAGTTACTGGTCAGCAACCGTATTACTGGGTGATTAGCGTCGTCAAAAGGCGCAACGTACTATCGTCTCATAGTAGAAACTTCCAGAGCGACTACAGTCGTGAAGAGTGCACGAGTGGATTAGGCCCACGCGTGGACTACCTGGAAGACAACCATTTTGCTGGGACACAGCAGCCATTCCTGAGCTATTCCTGTGGTTCTACCGGCTTCCTGAGAAGCTAACCGTTCCCGTGTGATTACCGTCGCGAAAAGACGGTTTTTTGAGCTGTTTCTGTTGTGTAACCTGCTTACTGAGAATTCACAGTAATCGAAGATTACACAGAAACTGTATCCTGAAGGAATATAGCATAGCCTGAAGAGTTATCGCTAGGAAACTCATAATCGGAGTTTTCAAACAGCGTGTTGGGAGCTCGTTTAGGAGATAGAACGAACATACGACGTTCATAGAATTCCTGAAGGGTTACGGCTGAAGGATTATCGCTGAAGCGTTATCCAAGAAGAGGCTTACACACAGAAGCATATTGAATAGTCGTGTGGGCGACTTGTTCTATAAAATAGAACGAAAAAATAGTTGCTGAAATTTCCTGAAGCGTTATAGCTGAAGGCTTATTTTCGACTTAGAATTTGTTTAAAAACAAATAGTCGTTATCGAGATAGAAGCTCTCGATCGAAGTCTGGAGTTTCAAACCTGGATATCTGGAGTCTGAAGTGACTACTAACGTCAAGAGTTGGACCAACAGTTCAGTGATTGGTACCAGACCGGCTGCTCATCCTTGGAGGCTGCTGGACAAGTTGACACTTAGACAACAGTAAGTACAGTGAAAACATATGCTCATGTGCTTACCCATTTTGTGTTGAAAGTCTTTTAGTGAACTTGTTTACGTATCAACATTGAAGTTTGAAGCTGATTTGGAACTTATAGTTTTGAAGACTGACTAGCGACTTATAGTTTGAAGAATAACCTGGAGTTAAGAGGGTCGGATATAACCCGGAGTTTAAACTAACCCGGAGATACTTTTCGAAATTTGAAAAAGGAAGCGAACCCTCTTCAAGCCGACGACTGAAATCGGACTTAACCCAGAGTTACCACTTAGCAGTTTTCAAGAAAAAATTAAGTTTGGACATAGCCGTTTTGAAGCTCGAAAATAGATGTCAACCAGTTCGTGTTGAAGTCTAGAGTTGGACTCAGCCGATTCGAACTGACATTTTGAAGAAGTCTAGAATTGGACTCAGCCGTTTCGAGCCAACGTTTTGAAGACAAGTTGAAGATTGGACTTGGACTTGGCGTATTCAAACTGAAATTTTGAACCAATCAGGATGCCGACTACCAGATCCCAGGACAAGAGGCCTGAATCATGGACAGTCCCCATTGAGCGTCCAGGTGCGGGCGTACAACATCAGCTGCCCCCACGCTCGCCGTCTACTACTGATGGGACAGAAAAGTCCATACCTGTCAGAAGCCCACCAACGTCACAGATAGGTGACAACACGCCCACACATGAGGAGGAGGAACCACAGGAACCAAGCACACGCAGGAAAGCATCGAAATCAGAAGATTCTTCAGAAAAAACACTGAAGCCTTCTGGTAGAAAACAAAGGATCCGGGATAAGACCTTTGTTCAAGGAGAAGAAATGGCTACCCGGGGTGACGCCCGTATCGAACATACTGGACCGCCGTCAACTAGCAAGTCGACCCGGTCACGTAAGAAAATTTCAAGAGCTCGTGAAGACTTATTGAAAATAAAGTTGGAACTTGCTAAGTTAGCACTTCAAAAAGCAGAAGAAGAAGCTTCTGAGGATGAATATATGGATGACAGAAATTCTAATGAAGAGTATGTCCGTTCGTGGCTCGAAGAGGCGCCAGAGCCCACACCGTTGAGGGAGAATGACGTCGCCAAAGGGGACAATGACGATTGGACCCCAGCTGCGGCCGTCGACGCTATAGCGGACTCCCGGAAACATATCGACCATATAGAACATCCACAAGTGAAGTCTAACATCGAACCACCTAGGACAGAGCCGTCCAACGTGGAGCCGCCAAGGCAAATAGAAGCGAAAGAGTCACTCCGTCCTTTTCTAACGGAGCTGACATCCGCTATAGCGTCGCTAGCCGACAGAAAAATCGAACCATGGACGCCTAACCGATCGGCGTCGCAGGTTATCATGACTCTGCCGAATTTCGGTGGAGCTCATACAGAATGGCTATCTTTTCGAGCCATTTACGAGGCAACTCATGCCTACTTCAGCGACATAGAAAACACGGCAAGACTCAGAAGGAGCTTGCGTGGTCGCGCACTGGAGACAGTGAGCTCAGAGCTCATCGGGAACGCAAAGCCGGATGAGATCATGAGAGAATTGGAACTACAGTTTGGACGTCCTGACTCAATAGCTCAGGCCGAAACGGACCGACTTAGAGGGCTACCAAAATGCAGCAAGTCGCCCAAGGACATCTGCACCTTTGCAAGTCGAGTCAGAAGCGGAGTTGTCACTCTGCGAGCTCTCAAGAAGGGGCACTATCTGCTCAATGCCGAGCTGGTGCGCCAGCTAACTGAGAAGCTACCCAATTCTCTGCGTGTACAATGGTACAGAACGTACACGGAAAAGTACCAGTCGCTGCCGGACCTGTCACTCTTCAGCGACTTCATAACCGAGCAAGCTCACTTCTGCAGTGCATTCGCCCCGCCTGAGAACATTAAGGAAACGGATTCTCTAGCGGGAAAACGCGTCATACAACGGACGCATACAGCTACCGACAAGCCGGTAAACAAATGTCGAATTTGCGACAAAAGTGGTCACTACGCGTCTGACTGCCAAAGGTTCAGAGACGCAGCAAGTGACAAAAGATGGGAGCTAGCCAAGAATTACAACTTGTGCTATCGCTGCCTAAGACAACGTCGTGCTGGACACACTTGCAACAAGAAGCAGTGTGGTCATAAGGGGTGTACAGCCACGCACCATCGACTTCTTCATAGGGGTAAGAAGCCTCAAACAGACAGGACAAGGAAGCCTGCTGTTCCAGAAGAGAAGAAGGAGTCTCAGGAGACGGTGGCCAGTTCGCGAACTGAATCGAGTCAAGCTTTCCTGAAGATGATACCGGTCCGGGTAATAGGACCGGCGGGAGAGGCAGACACATACGCACTCCTTGACGACGGATCCACCGTTTCGCTGATCGACGAAGCAATCGCTCAGCGAGTGGGAGCAGTGGGCCCAATCGACCCTCTGAAGATCGGAGCTATTGGAAACACCATGATCGACACTCCCTTATCGAGACGTATAACCGTCACTCTCACAAGTCATATGAGAGATAGGGTGCCCTTCAAGGCGCGCACCATTTCGAAGCTCAACCTGTCACCACAGGCAGTCAGTCAAGAAGACGTAACCCGCTGTAGGCACCTTCGAGACTTGACGTCGCAGCTTACGTATCCTGCTGGAGTGCCAAAGATACTCGTCGGCCAAGACAACTGGCATTTGTTGTTGGCCACTGAAGTCCGCAGAGGACCTAGAAGCCAACCCATCGCGTCGAAAACCATGATGGGCTGGACATTGCACGGCGCGCACACCAGAACACTGGGCCAGCAGGTGCACTATGTCAACGGGTGTCAGTCCGTTGACGCAAGGCAAGATGCGGAACTGAACGAGCAGCTCCGTGAATTCTTCGCTATCGAGTCGTTGGCTATCAATCCACGACAACCAGCTTCTGACCCCCAGAAGAGGGCAGAAGATATCCTGAACCGTCACACAAGACAGTTAGGAAATGGGCACATAGAAACCGCTATGTTATGGCGGGACGAGAAAATAGAGATGCCCGATAGTTACGAGACAGCATTCAAAAGGCTGGTCTCCATAGAGAAGAAGCTGGATAAAAACCCCGCTCTTCGTGTGAAATACACACAACAGATGGACTCCCTGATGGAAAAGGGATATGCTGAGAAGGCTCCCAAGTCAAGCACGCCAGGAAAAACCTGGTACCTGCCTCATTTCGATGTCTTCAATCCCATGAAGCCAGAAAAACTTTGAATAGTACATGATGCCGCCGCAAAATCGAGAGGAAAGTCACTCAACGACTTCCTGCTAACCGGACCAGACTTGCTGCAGTCGCTGCCCGGCGTCATGATGAGATTTCGTAGACACTGCGTGGCCATCTCCGGAGACATAGCCGAGATGTTCATGCAAGTAAAGGTGCGAAGTGAAGACCGAGACTCACTTCGCTACCTATGGAGAGGCAACAGAAGAGATGGAGCCCCAGAAGAATATCGCATGACGTCCATCATTTTCGGCGCGGCCAGCTCGCCGTGCACCGCCATCTTTGCGAAAAATTGGAACGCAAGAAGGAACATCGAACAGCATCCAGTAGCAGTGAAAGCTATAGTAGAGAGCCATTATATGGACGATTATCTGGACAGCTATAAAACAGTCGAAGAAGCGACAGAAGTCGCGACGATGGTGAAGAAAATACACCAACAGGCGAAGTTTGACCTAACAAAATGGGTATCAAACAGTAAGTGTCTGATAGAAAACATCGATCCGTCACAAACCTGCACTGAGGTTGTGAACATCGGAGACACAGCAGGCGCAGAGAAAATACTCGGCCTGATTTGGAGACCTAGTGAAGATACGCTAGGTTTCAACCTAACGCTTGCGAGACTGCCGCCAGGAATTTTAGAAAAGGAGGCCCCTACAAAAAGAGAGGCTCTCAAAATCGTTATGTCGTTATACGACCCGCTGGGACTCGCCTCACCTGTTACGATTCGAGCAAAACAAATATTGCAAGAAGCTTGGAGGCGAGGCGTAGATTGGGACCAGCTATTAGATGCTGACCTAGCAGCTCAGTGGAAAAGCTGGATCGAAAACCTGCGACAGCTCAAGGGCATCAGCATACCAAGATGTTACCCTGGTTATAGTGATGCCACAGAAATACAAATACATGTATTTACCGACGCAAGCGAGATGGCATACGCAGCAGCTGTATATTGGCGAGCCACCACAACAGAAGGCACACAGAAGGTGAGCCTAGTCATGGCCAAAGCGAGAGTAGCTCCATTAAAGCTACAATCGATACCGCGCCTCGAGCTGCAGGCAGCGGTGATGGGAACCCGTCTGGCTGCAGCTGTGAAACGTGAACACGACAACAATCCATCGTCGGTCACGTATTGGACAGACAGCAAAACAGTCTTGTCGTGGATAAGAAAAGGAGCACGAACCTATAAAGCCTTCGTAGCTCATCGCATAGCTGCCATAGAAGAAGGTAGCAAAGTGGAGGATTGGCGATGGATATCCACGAAGTTGAACATCGCCGATATAGCAACTCGCGACGTGCCGCCGAGATTTGACTCGAAACACGAATGGTTCTGTGGCCCTAGGTTTTTGTATGAAGACCCTTCTTCATGGCCATCAGAAAAACCTCCAATTGCAGAAGAGACAGGAGAGGAAAGAACACTCACTGTCACAGATAAAGAAATGTCTGTTTTGGAGAAAGGAACAGACAGACATACATACACTTCGAAGCTCATAGAGGCTATACCTAATCCCGTCAACTTTTCGAGATGGGAGCGGCTATTACGTGCGACTGCTACGGTCCTACGTTTTTTACATCTCTGTAAACAAAAGACAGAGAAAACGTTCTATAAAAGAACCCAGAAAAACGCTGAGGAGGACACGGACTGGCGGAAGAAAAAGAAGACAGCGACTGCAGCAACCAAGCCGTCATACATAGCGCCAGAAGTCCGAAAGCAGTACATAGATGCGAGCTTTCTTAAAAAAGCCGAGAAAATACTCGTACAAGTTGCACAGCAGCAATCGTTCGCTCAAGAAATAGCTAGATTGCATGCACATGAAATAGTGGACAAAAATAGTCCGCTACACGCGCTGCAAATAGAAGTAGTAGATAACCTACTACGTATTAGAAGCCGTATAGCCGCCACTGACGAGGTCACAGAAGATGTGAGGCGACCGCCAATATTACACGGCGACCATCACATAACCCAGCTCTATATAGATTGGACGCACCGCAGCTTACTACATAGTGGGACTGAACTCACAATAAATGAGGTACGACAGCATTATTGGGTCGTAAGGATGCGTCCCACTACCAAGAAAGTACTGGCACAATGTCTTCAGTGTCGTATTCGTAAGGCACAAGCACCCGTGCCAGCGACTGGCGACCACCCACGAACGCGCCTGGCTCATCACCAAAGGCCGTTCACGTACACCGGGCTAGACTACTTCGGCCCGCTATCTGTCACCGTGGGTCGCCAACATCACAAGAGATATGTAGCACTGTTTACATGCCTCACCACAAGAGCTGTCCACCTCGAGATCGCCGCCAGCCTCAGCGCAGACAGCGCAATATTAGCGCTGCGCCGTTTCGCCGCCCGCAGAGGATGTCCAACTGAGATCCACTCAGACAACGGCACCAACATGCACGGTGCCGATCGAGAGCTACGAGAGGCCTTCCGAGAGGAGGCCAGCCGCCGAGGCATCACTTGGCGCTTCATCACCCCATCAGCGCCCTTCATGGGAGGCGCATGGGAGCGTCTAGTTCGCTGCGTAAAAAACGCACTGTATACCGTGCTCACAGAGAAACACCCACACGAAGAGGTGTTGTCCACACTGATTTGTGAGGCAGAGTACACGGTAAATAGCCGCCCGCTGACACATGTATCAGTCGACGGCGATGACGACGAGTCTATCACGCTGAACCACTTCCTACTTGGTGGGTCGGCTAGACTCCCAAACCCCGGCGTGTTCACCGAGCAAGACATCGACCACAAAAAGATGTGGCGTCGGTCACAAATCCTGGCCGACATGTTCTGGCGCCGGTGGGTGCGAGAATACCTGCCGGAGCTCCAAAACCGGCGGGAGCCCCATAGCCGCGGGCCTGGCCTGCTGGTGGGCGACCCCGTCTTTATCGCGGACGGGCAGCTGCCTCGCAACACGTGGCCGCGAGGCCGCATCCAGGCCATATACCCTGGCCCTGATGGAGAAGTCCGGACCGCTGAGGTGCGCACCACTGGCGGCACTCTAAAGCGTCCGGTGAAGAAGCTCATTCCTTTGCCAAAATGAGCGCAGCAGAGTTCCAGCGGCGAGAGCTGAGCGACGTGTCGCAGAGCGTCGAGGTCACGAGCGCTGCCGACGTGCGCCGCTCACAATGCTGATGCAGCGCCGCGCCAACGTAGCATCGAGTCGACGCGACACTGCACGGCGGGAGAGATGTTCGCGACGATACGTCACCATTTAGATAGGTTGTCATATGTAAAATATAAATAGTATTGACAGACACACGTCTGCTCACCCCAGAGCGCCATCGCATACTAAGCGATGTCGGTAGGTGAAAAAACCTTTTATAGTAAAGCTCGTAACTCATTTTTGCTCATGTTTTTGAGACACTAAAATTATATTTTATGTGTCTATCAGTAGGTAATAGAATTATATAGTCTAATAACAATAAATTAGAAGCTTTAATATGCATACTGATTGTGTTATTACGGAAAGAAACAAGTATTTAACTTCGTAAAACACAACCATCATCAACGAGCGTTTAGTTCACAATGACCTGTAAGAGGGCGGCACCTTATATTTATACTAAAACCAGTTATTGTAGAATTTTGATAACTTTAAACTCATGTTTTAGGGGCTTTTACATAGTTTAGAGTGCGCATATAGCGCTTATGTGTTAGAGTTATGCATAAGGTACCTTAGATATATGATAAATGTATAGTTTTAAGGAAATAAAAATATTTTGTTTACTTATTTTAGACCCCCCTAAATTGGCAGGGTATCAAGTAGTGCTATAGGTATTATATTCACCTACCAATCAGATTATTTCCTTACACGTAATTGTTTTGTTAGGAAACATCATCTAGGTGTTCTAGATAAGATAGCTGGATACCATGACTGAGAAATTATACATAATAGCAGTACATGGCCAGTCTTAATACAGTTTCACTCTGAAAATGCAGATATGCATACATTTTTGCTCAAGTAAGTATTCAGAAAGTTCGATACAAGCCTTTTAGCACTTCTGGGTGACCTAGAATTCTGTCTAGGCTCCTATATAGATAGCGCCTATGTAATTCTAGTACATAGGCGTCACTTTCTTGAGAGGATGTGTCTGTGTATGCCGGCATGGACGTTTCTATGCGTCTGCCGATGGGTCACTGCGTCCAGGGACATTTGGTGCCTGGTCAGCTATAGATATGCTGTCTGAAGCATTACCTTCGTGGACCCTCAGGCAGGCGCCTACACTCAGTCATGACACAGAGCTAGTATATAGGGGTATGTAACGCACACAGACACATTAAAGCTGTGAGACGACGTAAAATTTAGTATTCGGCCGCTTCCCGGCACCTTAAGCTGCGGAAAGGCTGGTGGTACACCCATCAGGGTACCGCCGTCAGACAGCCTAGTTTTCCAGCTACCCAACCACACTTCCGGAAGGAGCTTAGCTCTGGTGGTTGAGGAGTTAAGCGACCTGATATGGTGCGAGGTTACATGGATTTGCTATGTAAACAAACTTGTAACAAACGATAACTCATCGGGGGTTGGACATGTAGCTACCGGACTTCTACCTTGGGATAGCCCATCACGAGGGCTACCCGGGTGTGAATGTAACTTGAAAATCCACCCAGCGGTCTGAGTAGGAATCGAGTTTATGTGCCAAGATCAGGGGCATAAGCTAACTTCTCGCACCATTTCGCGGCTGTACGCCTGAATGTTTTGAATATAACTGTAACACTTATGTGTGTCAACGGCCCAGTAGGAGGGCTCCAAGTCCCAAGCTGGTACCCTAGAGCTAACATGTCTAGTTTTAGGAGAAACTCGATTGTAAAGCTTCAAACTGGCGGGAATTCCCTTTCAACGACGTTCTCCTTACGAGAACTCCCTGATGGTAGGGGCTAGGGACCTGGTCTCCTCGAGACCTATCCAAAAGTACAAGTTTCACCAGAATCGGTCCAGTGGAAGGGTAGTTCCTGTCAGTTTCAAGCTACGAGTCTTAGCGTATATTATTTTGAAAATAAAAGTTTTTGCGGTCGGAATGTTGTGGTCCTCGTCGCAGTCGAGTTCGCTTCTTTAATAGTGCGCAGGCGCGTGAACATTTCGTAGCCATTATTTCACTTAAAGTATTTCCACGCATCATTGCGCATCGAGGACCATGAAGGAACATCGCTTTTGGCCATGAACAAATAGTTTTTATTTAACCTGGACATCACGTTTTTCACCTCAACCTACTTGGCAGCCTTCAAGTGTCTCCAAGGTCCATAGTTACCAGATGACAACTGAACAATAGGTGCAAGGGGCGTCAACGCGTTCAAGCAGGAGCCTTACAACCTCCTGATTGCCTGTCGGTCTTGGACGATCACGTCCGTCCCGTACAGTTATTATTATATTGAAGGACTGCAGGAACTAATCCAATAAAACTTACTGGTTCTCACTTATCAGGTTTATTTCTCAAGACTTGTTCGTAACACGGTTGGTAACCGACAGCCCTTTCGAAAAAGCGCGCTACACAAGAATTCAAAAAACAGGAAGTCAGTGTAGCGCGCCAACTCGGCGGAAACAGTAAACAATTTATTTAAGACATGTCATGTTTAACAACCAAAACAGTTCTAACAAATATTAAATTCTCCAAACCATTTGATTAAATATTACACCTTAACGCAGGAATTAATTATTACATAACTCTTAGTTTTATATAACAAAACAAATAGATCATCAACAAATCCAACTAGCGCCATCTGCAATATGCTACGACGGTCACCCCTAACGTCAAACTGACCGTCGTCACATCCGCAGTGCAATCACAAACAGATTAATAACTAACTGCCCAGAAATCACCATTCTTATTATAATCATTAAGCTCTAACACAAAAATTAAAGGAACAATTAATGCGTTGCTGTAAATATAAAATAAATATTTAACAAAACAAATTGATTAAGCATATCTTACTAACGCCATCTAGTGATATAAAGCGACAGTCATTCCTAACGTCAAATGACTGTCGTCATACCCTCATAAGTAGAATAAGAACAACTCAAGTCAAACCATATATCTCAATAAAATAACGAAACTCCAACATTCGGCCATCCGCATAACTCACGCGTCCTCGCGTAGTGATAATTTTGTGCCTTTTACTTAATTATAACAAAAAAATAATAATAACAATTTTATGCTGACAATACTTACTAATTGACAACCAGCTAAGAACATAGCACTGTGCGTCATATACTAATTACTTTACTATTATGTATTCAGGGGTCGAGTCCATCTGTCTCTTACCCGAATATTACGAACAGCTAAGTATATCCAACTGTATACACAAAACAACGTGTTCAAGGGCAGAGTCCATCTGTCTCTACCCCAAACAGCCAGGTACATACAACTGTATATACCTACCAAATACTTTACTAGTGGTGGTACAAGTCTCTTACCTTGAAACCGCTAGGGCAGTACAAGTCTCTTACCTTGAAACCACTTGGGTGGTACAAGTCTCTACTATCTTGAAACCACCAAGACAAAACAACGTGTTCAAGGGTCGAGTCCATCTGTCTCTTCCCCAAACAGCTAAATACATACAACTGTATATCCAAAACAACGTGTTCAAGGATAGAGTCCATCTGTCTCTACCCCAAACAGCTAAGTACATACAACTGTATATACCTACCAAATACTTTACTAGTGGTGGTACAAGTCTCTTACCTTAAAACCGCTAGGGCAGTACAAGTCTCTTACCTTGAAACCACTAGGGTGGTACAAGTCTCTACTACCTTGAAACCACCAAAACAAAAGAACGTGTTCAAGGGTCAAGTCCATCTGTCTCTTCCCCAAACAGCTAAGTACATACAACTGTATATCCAAAACAACGTGTTCAAGGATAGAGTCCATCTGTCTCTACCCCAAACAGCTAAGTACATACAACTGTATATACCTACCAAATACTTTACTAGTGGTGGTACAAGTCTCTTACCTTGAAACCGCTAGGGCGGTACAAGTCTCTTACCTTGAAACCACTAGGGTGGTACAAGTCTCTACTACCTTGAAACCACTAAAACAAAACAACATGTTCAAGGGTCAAGTCCATCTGTCTCTTCCCCAAACAGCTAAGTACATACAGCTATGTATACAAAACAATGTGTTCAAGAGTAGAGTCCATCTGTCTCTACCCCAAACAGCTAAGTACACACAACCATATCTACCAAATAGTTTATTAGTGGTACAAGTCTCTTACCTTGAAACCGCTAGGGCGGTACAAGTCTCTTATCTTGAAAGCACTAGGGTGGTACAAGTCTCTACTATCTTGAAACCACCAAAACAAAACAACATGTTCAAGGGTCAAGTCCATCTGTCTCTTCCCCAAACAGCTAAGTACATACAGCTATGTATACAAAACAATGTGTTCAAGAGTAGAGTCCATCTGTCTCTACCCCAAACAGCTAAGTACATACAACTGTATTTACCTACCAAATACTTTACTAGTGGTGGTACAAGTCTCTTACCTTGAAACCGCTAGGGCGGTACAAGTCTCTTACCTTGAAACCACCAAAACAAAACACCGTGATCAAGGGTTGAGTCCATCTGTCTCTTCCCCAAACAGCTAAGTACATACAGCTATGTATACAAAACAATGTGTTCAAGAGTAGAGTCCATCTGTCTCTACCCCAAACAGCTAAGTACACACAACCATATCTACCAAATAGTTTATTAGTGGTACAAGTCTCTTACCTTGAAACCGCTAGGGCGGTACAAGTCTCTTGCCATGAAACCACTAGGGCGGTACAAGTCGCTACTACCTTGAAACCGCCAAAATGTAAGATACCAACATCTGCCTCTGCCCCGAACAATCTATTTAACCTAAACCTAAGTCTCATCTTACAACCGCGCCAACAACATTGATACATGTAGTCATAATTTAATCAGTCAAATCGTCCTCTTCATTATCCGAGGAAGAACTTGAATAATATATAGTCTATTGAAATGAACCCATGCTTTCATTTTATCAATGGCAACGACGGTGGAATACTTACGATTTCCCTTTCGGGTGATCGGAGTGTCTTTAATTCGATACCTATCGTTACCTAAAACCTCAACTACCTTGTATGGACCGCGATATTTGAGAACTAGTTTTGTACTCTGCCCCGTAGCAGCAACTTCACGCTCAACACTGACTAAATCACCTGCCATTCGTTCCAATTAAATAAAACGGTTGGCAAACCCTCATACCATTTTTAAGCAGTCCTTTTTAGTTTTTGGAGAGCAAGATGAGGAGTTTGTTTGTCAGACCAATTATATAATAAAGCACATTTGTTTACTTTATGTAACCACATATCAATCGTTTGTTGTTAACGATCCGGGTCAAATTCGGGTATGGTGTTTTGATTTGACAATTTATCTAAACTGTTATTTTTATTGTTTGCGGCCTGCAATGCTTGGCAAAGTTGTGAGACTGAAATTTGGTCGCCCTGGGCAGAGACAGAATTAATTGGTTTCGACTCACCACGATGCTGACTGCACCGGCTGCGACTGTGCCAGCTCCGATTGCACCGGCTGCCACTGCGCCGGCTGCGACCTCAACTGCGCCCGCTGCGACTGCGTCGACTTCCTCCGCGACTGCGCCCGCTGCGACTGCGTCGGCCGCCACCGCGACTGCGCCCGCTGCGACTGCGTCGACTGCGCCCGCTGCGACTGCGTCGGCTGCCAACGCGACTGCGTCGACTGCCTCCGCGACTGCGTCGGCCGCCTCCGCGACTGCGCCCGCTGCGACTGCGTCGACTACGCCCGCTGCGACTGCCCTGGGTGCGTCCGCGACTACGCTCGCTGTGACTGCGCTGGGTGCGTCCGCGATTGCGCCCGCTGCGACTGCGTCCGCGACTGTGCCCACTGCAACCACAGGCTTCTACTGTCAACGCGTCGACAGGAATTCCCACCTGGCAGCAGTAGAGAACCGGGCTCTACCGATTCAGGATTTCGTTCTTGTTCAGCAGACGGTGTCCGGAAGCGCTTTAGCGGCTTCACTTCAGAATGACCAAATTTACTTATGTAGGCCTGAATATAAGCGCCTGGTATAAACAACCAACCACTTCGCCACTTCTGAGATATTGAAGGACTGCAGAAACTAATCCAATAAAACTTACTGGTTCTCACTTATCAGTTTAAGGCCGCGTTTCCACTGACGCGGAGCTGGGCGGAGACGTGCGGAAGCGACCAATCACAGACGAGACGAGTGGCGCGATGGAGGATTTCAACCATTGTAATTGGTCGCTTCCGCACGTCTCCGCCCAGCTCCGCGTCAGTGGAAACGCGGCCTTATTTCTCAAGACTTGTTCGTAACACGGTTGGTAACCGACAGCCCTTTCGAAAAAGCGCGCTACACAAGAATTCAAAAAACAGGAAGTCAGTGTAGCGCGCCAACTCGGCGGAAACAGTAAACAATTTATTTAAGACATGTCATGTTTAACAACCAAAACAGTTCTAACAAATATTAAATTCTCCAAACCATTTGATTAAATATTACACCTTAACGCAGGAATTAATTATTTCATAACTCTTAGTTTTATATAACAAAACAAATAGATCATCAACAAATCCAACTAGCGCCATCTGCAATATGCTACGACGGTCACCCCTAACGTCAAACTGACCGTCGTCACATCCGCAGTGCAATCACAAACAGATTAATAACTAACTGCCCAGAAATCACCATTCTTATTATAATCATTAAGCTCTAACACAAAAATTAAAGGAACAATTAATGCGTTGCTGTAAATATAAAATAAATATTTAACAAAACAAATTGATTAAGCATATCTTACTAACGCCATCTAGTGATATAAAGCGACAGTCATTCCTAACGTCAAATGACTGTCGTCATACCCTCATAAGTAGAATAAGAACAACTCAAGTCAAACCATATATCTCAATAAAATAACGAAACTCCAACAATTATTATTAATATTTGTTATCAAAAACATACCTGCAAAGTTTCAATAAAAAGTTTTATACAAAGATCAGCTTTTCACATTTACCCCCTTAAGGCGGTACCCCGAGCAAAACGCCGCGCAAGTCGTTTTTTGTGCTGTTTTTAGGAGCTATCTACTCGTTATTTAAAAAGAAATATCAACTAATAAAAATACATTAAATTTCTACATAATATTGATTCTAAAATGGTAGATCTAGTTTTGTTTTAAATGTTGTATATATTTCACTAATCTACTTCCAAAAAAACATGAAAATAAGAAATAATTATTGATATTATGCATCTCCTCGTAAAGTGTTCATTGAATATTTTTTGTACTAACACTAATGGATAGACAATTTAATAACGAACATTTTTGTAGAATTATTTTTTTCCAAAGACCAAAATTCGATTTTATAAAGATTTTATTCTAAAATCTGGGCGTATTCACTACTGTAATTCATGCGCCACCAGTGCCGCTAGACCAATAGGAACGCTCATATCTCATGCCGATTTTTTGGTCAGGGTACCGTCTTAAAATTCGAATTTAGAAAAATCCTTTCTTAATTAACGTTTACTATCTGTATGTAGTATAAAGATAGTAAACGTTAATTAAGAATCATCTGCCAAAATTGATTTTCATGAAGAACATTTGTACATCTTATCTTTACAACCCCAACCCCCTTTTAGGGGTCGTTAAAAAAAAACAATACACTTTCAAAATCAAAATTAACATCGATCCCCATAATTAAAAGTTACATACAAAACCAATCCTTCCCATTACTCTCCCTTCGTGTTTTATACAAAAAGAAGTAGCCTATGTCCTTCTCATGGTATCAAACTATCCTCATACCAAATTCCATCAAAATCAGTTGATCGGTTTAAGCCCTATTAAGAAGTTTCATACAAAGCTAACGCCCTATCCCCTATTTCTCGCCTTTCGCTTTTGTAAAAGTAGTCTATGTCCTTCTCAGGGTCTCAAACAATCTCCATACCAATTTTCATCTACATCGGTTCATAATAAGAAGAAGTTGCATGATCAGAAGTTACATACAAAATGAACCCTCCCCCCATTTCTCCCCCTTCGTTGTTTATGCAAGTAGTCAATGTCCTTCTCAGGTTCTCAAACTATCTCCATACTAAATTACATCTAAATCCGTTCATAATAAGAAGAAGTTACATGATAAGAAGTTACGTACAAAATTAACACCCCTCTCCCATTTCTCTCCCTTCATGTTTTATGCGAACAAAGTATTATATGTCCTTTCCAAGGTCTCAAACTATCTCCATACAAAATTACATCAAAATCGGTTGATCGGTTTAAGCCCTATTAAGAAGTTTCATATATCCCCTATTTCGCACCCTTCGTTTTTTATGCAAGTAGTCAATGCCCTGTTGAAGAACTATAGGCCCATCTCACTTCTTAGCCATGTCTACAAGCTGTTTTCAAGAGTCATCACGAATCGTCTCGCGCGCAGCCCGGCGAGCATGGCCTACTGTGACATCGCTTAAGTCACACTTTTAATCACAGTTTGGGCGATAAACTCATTTTGTCATAAATGCTAGCACGGCGGCGTGAGATCTTTTCTTGACTTGTGGCATATCTTCTTGACGTTTATTTTTTTTCTTTTTCGGAAATTTTCCAATTTTATTGCAGTTTCGGTTTAACCTTGGCCATAAAAACCATTTATGTTCTGAGAAGCATAGCCCTACGACGCACTGTTTCCGAATTATGGGCCTCCGTATCATATTTTATTTTGCATAAAACGCTCTATATTTCTAAAATGATATCTCGAAAACGGTATGTCCTAGGCAAAAAATAACCAAAATTTAGCCCCCCCCTTTGCTACCCCCATGTTAGCAGCATCACAACATGAATTATAAGTTTTTTTTTTTTTTACATTGCTTGGTTTTCGACTTGGAACTACGGTCATGACAAGTTATGATAGAATACCAGGCCCCTCAGAAAGTATTGCGAAAAAAAGTTTTTATACATATATGGGAGACTGGCCAGTTATAATGTTTTTCGAAAATATGATTATTTATAAGTAAAAATAAGTAAGTTCCAATTTCAAAATTTCCCTCCACATTTTTTGCGAGTTAATTCAAAGTATTGTGTCTCACTGAAATATGGATCTGCGCCGGGAACATTTTAGAGCTATGATTTTATACGATTTCAAGTGTCGCCTGAAACCGGATGAATCGTACGATAGACTTCAAATGGCATTCATGGATGAAGGCCCTTCCAAGGCAACCGTGTATCGTTGGTATAACGAATTCAAGCGCGGTCGACCAACTTTGGGGGATGACGAAAGAAGCGGTCGCCCTTTGACGGCTGTTACCGAAGAAAACGTGCTAGCAGTGAAAAATTTAATCCAAGACAATAGGCGAATTACATATCAGGAGATTCAACACATATTGAAGATTGGATCGGGAAGCGTTCACGAGATTCTACACAGCCATCTTCGCGTGAGGAGGATAGTATCACGCTGGGTGCCGCACAACCTCACCGATGCTCAGAAGCAGGCCCGGGTGGAATGGTGCCGTGATATGCTTAACAAATTTGAAGCAGGCTCGTCTCGGCGTGTTTACGACATCGTTACAGGTGATGAGTCCTGGATTTATCAATACGACCCAGAAACCAAGCGCCAGTCGACTGTTTGGGTGTTTCAAAATGAGCCAACGCCTACCAAAGTGAAGCGATCTAGAAGCGGGGGTAAGATTTTGATCGCTAGCTTTTTTAATTTGACTGGCCACTTGGTATCAATTCCCTTACGGGATCAAAGAAGCATTAATGCCGAATGGTATACTACCAAATGTTTGCCAGAAGTTTTCTCTGTTATAAGCAACAAGCGACCAAACACAGGGCTCCGCGGGCTACTGCTCCACCACGACAATGCACCTGCGCACACCGCACTCAAAACGAGGGACTTCCTGGACAGCACGCCAGTCAAACTCCTGGGTCACCCTCCTTACAGCCCTGATCTAGCACCGTGTGACTTCTTTTTATTCCCAAAAATAAAAAATCAGCTCAAAGGGATACAATTTTCGTCGCCGGAAGATGCGCTGGCTGCGTTCGAGCAGGCTGTAAACGAGGTGTCTGCGGCGGACTGGAAAAAGTGTTTTGAAAACTGGTTTAGGCGCATGAATCTTTGTATAGAGGCTGGTGGAAAGTACTTTGAAAAGATTTAATAAAAATATATGTACGTATAGAACAATTTTTTTTAGTTTCGCAAAACTTTCTGAGTGTCCCACGTATGTCATGTCTTACAATTTGTCTTAAATGCTAGCACGGGACAACCATGTGACATAGTGTGCAGTCGCGACTTGCTTTTCTTGTTGTTGACTTCATAGTGCGACATAATTTGAATAGACGACCAAATAAAATAATACGTAAAAAAGTATGCCGTTCATACAGCCAAACAACTGAATGAACAACAAAATGATAAATGATTTCTAGATTGAGCTAGCGGATATCAAAAACACACTATGTATTTTAGATATTGTCCCTTTTTACCCGACTGCCGAAGGAGGGTAATGTGTTTATCAGTCTATGTATGTATGTTTGTTCCTATATGGCGTTCTAGAGACCAAACGTGTTGGCTGATTTTGATGATTCTTACGTCCATCGATTCGTCTTAACTCTGCGAGTGTCACTGACTATATAAAAATTTAAAATTAAAAAACGGCGGCTTTTGGGCGCCATATTGTGGGGCACTAAATCTTTTTTTCTTCCAAGCCCATCGTGTGGGTTATCAAAATACAGGGTTTTAAGAGATCATTTCAAAAATTTATAACACTTATATGTTTAAATGTAACTAATTAAAAAAAATAACTAAAAGGTTATACTTAAATAATATGTCTTTTTAGTTCGCTTTAATATAAAAAGCGAACTAAAAAGACGTATACAAGAAGAAAATCATGCTGTGCAGTCGGCGGATACATCTGGTTTTGGTCAGCCAACTCGCGAATATGCAATCGGGCCGACGCGCGACGGCTGATCACTTTTTAAGCAGTCGGGTTAATTATCTATTTTCTTTTGTGTCGTGTCTACCCACATAAACTCACTATTTATTGCTTTTCCAGAAAGTTCTAGGTGAGAACGGCGTGTTGATCTACCCGGTGTTCATCGGCCAGGCTCACCAGCACAACGAGGTGTTCTTCAAGGCGTCGGGAGTGATGTACACGATGGCCTTCAACATCCTCGGCATGCCGGCCACCACAGTGCCCATGGGGCTGTATAAAGGACTACCTGTTGCCGTGCAGGTAAAAAACACTATATTATTATTATTTTCTGCCTGAGATGTCCCAATGCAAGGCAAAGGCTTTCCACTTATCTATATTTAAAAAAAATACATTAATTTCAGACAAAAAGTCCCTATACAAGACAAGTTTGTTAGTAACAAGATTATTTTATCCATGTTAGTAATCTAGTTAATAAGGGTTCCTTGTTGACTACGGAACCCTAAATATCAAATAAAAAAGAAAAAACTATACACACCGTCTACGGCTCATCACAGCTATAGTTTGAAGTTATTTACATTAATTAAGTAAGAGGTATAGGTGGTCATCCGAAGATCTAAGAAACGAAGTTAGATAGTTAGATAGTTGGACCTTATAAAGTGTATAGAAGTGAATCTGGACATTCAAGCTCGCTGTGACAGTGTTGTTGGATTTTTTATTTTGTGTTTATAACTAAACAAAAACAAAAAATTAAAAACTATCATATCTTTGTCTGCCTAAGAATTTTATTAAGTGCAATAGTGATAAAAACCTGGATAATCTGGATAATCATTCAACATTCTGCATTTACAAGAGTGATTCTCGTATTCAAGATCCGTTTTTTATTTGAATCACGAAGCTAATGTTGTGATCACAACACCATCTAGCGTGAATCTCTGAAATTATATCACATTAAGTATTGTCTCACTTAAAATAGTGTTACCTCCACAAATAAATAATTAACTCTGTTGATTGATACGAAACAGCGACATCTATTAGCGTGGAATACAGTAACAACACCAACACGGTCGTAAATTTCGACTGCTCAAATACTGTACGTGTGGCGCATCGGTTCTACACTCACCTTCAACATTTAATCAGTACAGCCCGAGTTCGAATCTGACTCAAACTGATATCTGTTTTTGTGACCTCTATTTAGAATACCAAATATTTATACCATGGAGTATTTGGAAAACGTAACTTTCCGTCGTAACCGCACTAGATCAGAGCCAAACATTGATGACAGTGATATAATTTCACAAACAATGGATTGTACTACCTCAAATAGTATGCCAGACATGTCCGAGAACGAAGACGATCAAATGTCAATTTTAAAAGATGAGATCGAAAAACTAACGGCTCAATTAAATAGTGCACACACTGAAATTGAACTACTATCGTTAGAAAATAAAAATTTGAAGCGGACTAACGAAGATTTAGTGAAGAAAAATGATATTTATAAGAAGATTAATTACAGTCCAGCAAAACAGAAAAAACAAACACCAAAGAAAAATACAAATAATTTCACAAAAACAAAACAAACACAAACTGAAGAAATCATGCAAACAGACTATACACCTTCTACACAAGGGACGTCGAAAAACAAAAGAGAAGATATCAACTTATGTCTCTCAAGCACTTCTCAAGAAAGAATATCGCATACAGATCAAACTGACTTATCTTCGAAACACAAAATATGTCTACTTAGTAATGAAACTTCCAACAGAATATACAAAATCACACAGAGAACTCAATTATGTAATTTTGAAATATGCCATTATCGCAAGCCTAACTGTAGTATAAATCATTTACTTGAAAATATTGACGAAAAAGTACGAAACTTTACCTACTGCGACTACTGTATTATTTATATAGGCGAAGTACATTTTAGAAAAACGCATAATTATATTGAACTTGTGTCGTTTGTACGCGAAAAACTAGTTGCTTTAAAACATACAAACTTTATAATATGTCTACCGACATTTAAATATATGGTTAACAATAATATTATGTATAATAGCCGAATTGATACTTTCAACAATTTACTTTATATGGATGTGGAAACATATAATTACGCATATATTTTGGACTCGAATTTAAATTTGCCGTATACTTCCGACACATACAGCCCTCGTTATGGCACTCTAAACAATAAAGGCTTATATACTATAATATTAGATCTCCAAGATCTCGTCCTAGACATAAGTGCCCTGAACTCTGCACCCTTAGAGGTTGACTGTCCTCAGGAGAATCAAATGAGTGCTGTACAGGACCCGCAAACACCAGATGGCTCTCAGTTTTTTCTATAACTGTCTCAATATTCTCCATCAAAATATAGCCGGTCTAGTGAACAAATCTGACACATTTTTAGTTAAGTTAGAAGAATTATACAATAAGGGAACTATTGTTGACGTTATCTGCATTACAGAACATTTTATGGAATCAGGTAATGAAGATTTAATGCATTTACCCAACTTCTATCTGGCTGCTTATTACTCAAGAAATTCGAAACGGGGAGGTACATGCATCTTTGTCAGAGCAGGACTGCAATATCGAGTACTAATGGACGTAGCTAAACAATCGATTTCAGGACAATTTGAATGTTGCGCTGTCGAACTTACAGCTTCTAACACTATTATTATTTGTATATACAGGGTACCTAAACATAACTACACAGTATTTTATGAAAAATTAGACAACATACTCAAAAAGCTTTGCTCCGGAGCAAAAAACATTATTCTTGCAGGAGATTTTAACATCGATGTTTTAAAGAGAAATAAAATTACAATGGAATTTGAATATTTTCTCTTACAATATAATTTAAAACTAGCGCTGTACAAGCCCACAAGACTCAGTAGTAATACCTGCATCGATAATTTTGCACATAGTTACCAAAGGGGCTGCAAGGCCGAAATCATAGATTTAGCTCTCTCGGATCATACATCTCAAACTTTGAAAGTGCCCATAAAAAAGTCTTGCAAATTACATTTCTGGAAATGCAAAAGAAAAGATTATTCTGCAGAAAATCTTATTAAATTTAAAAATCTCCTAGGTTGTTTATCTTTCGTAGAAGTTTTTACGGCTAAAGACGCAAACATATCTTTTGAAGCCTTCATGGAAGATTTTATATTATTATATAAATTATGTTTTCCAGAAAAGATAATAACTGTTAAATTAAACAGGAAAACCAAGTGGATATCTCGAGGGATAAAGATATGCAGCCAGAAACAAAGGGAGTTACTTTGGAAATATCGATTTGACCCTAGCCTTAAAAATAAAAATAATCTAAGGAAATATTCTAATGTCTATAAAAAAATTATAAAGTTGACTCAGAAAGCCCAAAACAATTATTTTATAAGCTCATCCAAAAATAAATCTAAAGCCGCTTGGCAGGTTATTAATAAATCTAAAATATGCTTACCACAGGAACAAATTATGACTATAAACAGAGACAATTTGACTTTTACACGCCCCATTGACATCGCCAATGAATTTAATAATTACTATATTGACACAATTGAAAATAATATAAATTCTGATAAGACTAGTGGTAATTTTTTTGAAAATCATTCGTCACAATCTTTGTTTATGACACCGGTCTCAGATAATGACATTATAAGAATTATCTCTGATCTTAAAAATACGAATACTGTTGGTTATGATGGCGTTTGTACTAAGGTCCTAAAGTATGTAAAGGAAGATATAGCACAGCCATTAGCTCACATTATTAATCTTTGTATTGTAGATGGCATATTTCCCAACAGATTAAAAAAAGTTATTATCAAACCTTTATTTAAAAAAGGGGACAAAACGGATATGAAAAACTACAGACCTATTGCAAAAATCTCCGTCTTTTCAAAAATTTTTGAGAAAGTTATATACAAATCCATATACACATATTTTGAAAAATATAACCTATTTTGCAATGAACAAAAAGGCTTTCGCAAAAATATAAATATTAACATGGCACTTTTTGATTTAATTAATAACATTATGCCATCAGTTGACAAAAATAATCCAATCTGTACTATATTTACTGATATGACGAAAGCCTTTGACTATGTTGACCATAAGATACTGCTACAAAAGTTACATGGCTACGGTGTAAGGGGAAATATCCTAAAATTGATAAAATCATATTTATCTGATAGAGTTCAATGCACCGAAGTCACTAGATTATGTCCTAAAACCAAATTAGAAACCGTACACCTATCAAAACAAAAATGCATAAAGTATGGCGTGCCCCAGGGCGGTGTGCTGGCATCACCTCTTTTTTTGATTTACATCAATGATCTCCCAAAAACAATCCAGCACAAGATGGTTCTTTTCGCAGACGACAGCACAGCCATAATTGAATGCAATGACATAAATAACTATGAAAATGACATTAATGAATCTCTAACTAAAATAATAAACTGGCTCAATGATAACAATTTGAAAATTAATTTAAGTAAAACCAACATCATGCAATACCATCAACGTCGTGAGAATGCTGACATTAATATAATTTATAAAGACATTAAAATACAGGAAGTTGATAATGCTAAATTTTTGGGAATCACTATTGATAATAAATTGACTTGGAACAATCATACTGACATAATATGTAAACGATTAAGTAAATCTGCCTATGCGCTATTCCAACTCTCAAAAAAGGTTAATATTGAGACATTACTGACAGCATACCATGGACTTGTGGCTTCTGTTTTACGGTACGGTGTTATTTTCTGGGGGCAGTCAGCTAATAGGGAGTCTGTATTTAAGATGCAGAAACGCTGCGTAAGGTCTATGTGTGGTCTAAAAACGACGGATAGCTGTATTCCATACTTCAAAAGACTAAAAATATTGACACTGCCAGCAATGTACATAATGGAAACTGCATTGTTTGTGAAAAAAAACCCACATTTATTTGTAAGCCTATCTGCAGTCAGAAGGAATCCAATGCGTTCTCAATATCGTAACAAACTTTGCAATGTTAAATGTAAAACAGCCTTAATGAGTAAAAGCTTTTTCAACAACGCCCCAAAAATATATAATATAATACCCGATGCCATTAAAAACATGCCATTATTAAAATTCAAAAAAGCACTTAATAGCTTACTTATTGATAAATGTTACTATACAATGGAGGAATTTCTGAATGATGAATCATTGAAAACCATATAAAATGTTTGTTATTGTAATGCGTCAGTATAAATAAATGTTCTTAATAATATTATAACAGAAATAAAATACTGAGTTTTGTTTGGATTAATAATGTTGACATTTAATAATTTTGACATCTCATAATCTTTGACATGGTAATTTTTTTGACATTTTAAATTAAGTATATTGATTTACGTACTTACTTGGTTTTGTTTCTTTTTACTCTCTGACTTTTTATTGTTAATTTAATTATTGGTTCTGCTAATTTAATACGCATGATCTTACGACAATGTTTTTTTCTTATTTTTTCTCTAGACATTTGATTTGTTAATCTCCAGGTAGATACCTACACCTAATATTTGTACGCCTCTTGGCATGACATAGCGCTCTATTTTCATTTTAAACGCAACATCTGTATTCTATTACCTATGTGAACAAATAAATATGATTTGATTTGATTTGATTTGATTTGAAGACCTCAAATGAATTGGACTTTTATTTTGCTTATGAATTTTATTTCTACTTGGGGCTTTAAACTTTAATTCTCTCGAAGTAGGGCGTCAGTACTCAATACTCAATACTTTATTGCATTCCATATGTATTACATAGATGGTATAGACATGGTAAAAGATCAATATGGACCCCGTACTATCAATATGGACAAGTACTTCTTGCTTATCTCTGCCTGCCGTACTCGTATAATGCGGGGAGAGTCCGATTGCCAGGAGCTCGTGGCGCAGTTGTTGAGGCTGTTTGTTCCTGTTTCCGTTCCTTCGGCACGTACGGTGTCCCGAGCTAACTCGCCTGACGCCTCTAGTTCGGGCGCTCACAATGCTAAATACCCTTCTGACATCAGCACCGGAGTGTGACCTGTTTGCTGGGAGATGGATAGATGTGTGCCGTGAATGTTTAAGTTTTTTGTAAGTAGATGGATGAAAGTTAGATTAGTAAATAATTGTAAATGTATTCTTTGTACATTTTTTTTTACTACTGTAAGGTTTTTCTGTTATTGTTTCTTCATATTTTTTGTTATATCGTGTTTTTTAACTAGTTTTTATTTTTTTTGTATATAGATATATTTAATTAAGCCTAAATCTTCTGTTTTATTCGTTTTTTATCATTGTATAACGCTTTAGGTGTGACCTGTAATGTTATACATGTATACTTAAATAAATAAATTAGACGCAGAAGCAAATGACGACATTTTTGAACCAGATCATTTTCTAACTGAATTCAACTTTAAATAATTATAATGGTCTAAAACGTATTTAGTTTACAAATTCCGGGTCAAATTTTATCTGAATAAATATCTCTGACCTGTGACAAAATATTTTTTAGATTCCTTCCAATTATCTTCAACATAGATAACACAATACCGGCCACGGTACCGTTATTATAAAAATATCTACGAGCTTTTTTTATATTTTGTTTATAATATTTTCAGGTAATAGCAGCGCCAAATCAAGACAGATTATGTTTAGCAGTGGCCAAACAGCTGGAAGCTGGCTTCGGTGGCTGGAAACCTCCCCAGTAACATATATACCTATGTATACCTAAGTAAAAACATACCAAATACGTTAATAAGTTAAACAAACCACAAGTATGGCGTGGTTTATCTTTTTTACCAGGAAAAATTAAATAGGATTGTAAGTAATAGAAAATTTCATATTACTATAATATTCTATCTATTTTGTATGTAAATGTATGTGATAGTAAACTCTATAAAATTGGTCATATTATAAATAATCGGGTTCTTATATGACCTTATGTGTAAGGTTTAGTGAGGAGTAGTCTTTATAAACGTTTTGTCTTTGTTTTTTACTTGTCTTTTTTATTACTTTTAATAAATGAAATAGTCGAGCACCCAACTTCATTAGATATTCTAATATCTACCTGTGTGTTATTTTGTTGAGGATGTTAATACATAATGCCTTGTGTGTAGCTGTTTTTAACCGGCTTCAAAAAAGGAGGATGCTCTAATGAATTTATTTGTTATTTATTTATAAATCTGGATTTAAATTAAACAGTATTTTAATGTTTTATTTATTAAAAACGCATAAACATTTTGAATTATTGTTATATCTTTTTTCTAGGAATGTAATTTAATTACATTATAATTTAATTATAAAAATATTGTACAGTTTGTATGAATAGTGAAAATATAAGATATTGTAAGCCTAATTAAATACCAGGAATATACGTGGTAATGGATGTTTTAAAGTTATTTGGGATGGGTGCTTAAAATATTTTCAATAAATTGCATTCCAAAAATTAAAGTTAATTTAAATTTTTTTAAACTTGTTTTAAAGTGCTGTGAATGTAATATTTGTGAAGTAAAATATTAGTTACTTAAATTCTTGTAGATTTCTAAGTTACCTATTGGTCGCGCTCCCTTATATTGTAATTGGCTATATTGAAACAAATAAATGAAGTGGTGCGAGACTTGTTGTTTTAATATTTTGTTATTTCCTGCATTCAACCTACCCTAATCACAATACCTACCGTTAGCTCAACATTATAAATTAATTAAAAAACACAGTCTACTGAAAGATTGACACTAACACACTAACTAACAATGACACGTTGGTTCAATATTTCTGAGTCGGCAAAAAGCGGTACCCACTCTTGGCCGCACTATTTACCCGGCTCACCCGGCTGCAAGGAAAGGGTTATGTTTTTCGCGTGTATCTTGTATGTATGTATGTAATATTCTTTATTACCTCGTATCTTTCAGACCGAGCCCTCCCTCAATGGAATAAAGCTGCCCTGGTCCACCGAAGTTAAATATCTGGGTGTAACGCTTGATAAAGAACTCAGGTGGAAAACTCATGTGGAAAATATTACGACAAAGGCCCTACGAGTGTTCGGCATGTGTCGCTCCACCTACGGTAAAACTTGGGGGCTAAAGCCCAAAGTGATACGATGGCTGTACCGGACAATGATAATACCTATTATCAAATACGGCAGCATAGTGTGGTGGCCAAGAACAAAGCTAGCCTCGTGCAAAGCGCCACTCACCAGGTTACAAAGAACAGTGTGTCTCGGCATCACGGGTGCTTTCAGGACAACACCTACGGCAGCGATTGAGAGATACCTTAATATCCCTCCTCTGCATATGATGGTTTAATTCGAGGCAAGGAAGACATTAAATCGTCTTGCTGTTGCTGGACTATGGGATGCCTCTAGGCCAAAGACTAACCATACAAAGTTCGATGGGAATGAAGACCTGGGATCGGGTAACAAGCATTATATACGATAAAATGCAAACTATGTTTGTGTTTGAAAGGTCTTTCAAGGTCCAAATCCCTACAATAGAGGACTGGACGAAGGGAATCGATCCACCAGAACAAGATAGTCTGGTATGGTACACTGATGGATCCAAAATGGAATCAGGTACAGGAGCGGGAATATACGCAAAAGGTTACAAATGTAGCAGAAGCTTAGGGAAGATGGCAACTGTATTCCAAGCAGAAACATATGCCATAACACAGATAATATAATACTAGCATGCCATAATAACCTGTGCTTAAGAGAATATAGATAGAGGAACCAGAGGCAAATCCATATTTCAATTTCAATTTAATTTTCAATTTCAATTTATTACCACACTCAAGTTATTACAAAAGCAATTTACACAATTGAATAAAAATTTAAATATATACTCTAACACAAAGGAAATGGCCATGGGCCCCAAACTAGGCACAGCCTGTGTCTTGGTGGCCCAAGATTAAGAATAAGCATATTGAAAGTTCTGTGTGGCACAGCACAATGTTATTAAATAATTAAATCGCATTAAAAAATTTACAATCGAAATCATAAAAATAATCCAAACCAATAATTACAATAAAGTTAAAAATACAGAACAAAAATAAAAAAATAAAACATCAAAATTAAGATAAAAAAACCACATCATTACATAAATCAGATTCATTTCCATCAGTTAAAATTTATCGGGAATCAGAGATTAAATTATCAAAACCAATAATTACTTTAATCATTTCAACAAATCAATAATAGGCACAAGACAAAGAAAAAAAAAAAAGAGACATTAAAATAAAATTTACACTAGTACATAGCTAATTCAGATCACAATCATATATTCTTAGTGACAGTCAGGCTGCAATCAAAGCCATGGCATCCTACAAAGTGGACTCCAGACTTATTCTGGATGCTATCCAGGCCCTAAACAGGCTTGGGAAGCATAACAGGGTAAGACTGATGTGGGTCCCTGGGCACAAAGGAATCCATGGTAACGATGTGGCAGATGAACTGGCAAGAGAGGGCTCAGCAAATGATTTTGTGGGTCCAGAACCATGTGTATGCATTTCGACGTGTCTCGTCAAAGCCACATTTAGGGAGCTTGCAGATCAAAGACAACGAAAACATTGGCTGTCTTATACCGTCTACAACACTCCAAGAAATTCCTAGGCTCTACGTTCAAAGCCCGGGAATTGGAATATGAGCAGGGGGCAAATCCGTTACTTGCTTGGGGCCTTTACTGGGCACTTTGGAACCAACGACATGCTCATGAAGATGGGTCTAACCGCGACACCCATGTGCAGGTTGTGCGGGGAACATACGGAACGCATGGAGCACCTTCTGTGCACATGCGATGCACTGGCTGGTAAGCGAATGAGTCTCCTAGGGGTTGGATATCCAAAACTAGAAGACTATAGGCTCATATCTCCTAGTCTCGTTGTAAAACTCATGAAAAGAGTTTTCAACGAGATTGGAGAGGAGTAAGTTATCTAGGGGAACACAATAGATCCCATGGGTCGAAGTGTCCGAGTTGTTTCTCGGCCCCTCCACAAGATAAGATAAGATAAGATCTTTCAGACCACTTGACGGATTTTTGTAATTAAGACATCGGTATATAGGTCTTGGCCGCCCACGTGTTCCGTGCCGTTAAAAAAAAAGGAACATGGCGGATTATTGAACATGATATTGTGGGGTTGTATCAAAATGAAGGGTTTATAGAGGTGATTACAAAAATATATACCACCTACATGTTTAAAAGTCATTCGAAATAAAAAAGTTAAACTAAAAAGTTGGAAATAAAAAAGTTAATAAAATCAAAAAATTCGGAGGATACATATTCGCGAGCTGGTTGACGAAAACAATAAATATCCTCCTTACTCCTCCGTATGTTTACATCTTTGCAGTCGGGTTGTTTGGTTTATTAACTTTTTTTTTTAAGAAAATATTGGCAACACTGTCAGATACACCCAAAATCACAGACATTGAGAAACTGCGACCAAGATCTGTCTTTTCTTTGTCGCCACTCGTAATGATGAAGAGTAATAATATTCTGTGATCATGAAGGGATGAAGGTGATACTACAAGTCTGTGACGTGTCCTAAGCAGAATTTTATAAACTTTAACTGTCGCACACACAATAGCTTTATCTACCGCCAGCGTCGTTTTAACCTATTGGAGGCACTGGGCTAATACCGAAAAACATATTTTTTTGAGAGTTTACGCAAGCTACTCTAGGTACCTAGGTACTCTCGCCCGAAAATAATGCTTTCCGATTTCAGCATGTACAATTTATGTAATGGTAACACTGCTTTAAGGCTGGGTTATTTGAGCCTGTAGGCGTCAAAAAAGCCACGCCCGCGACAATCAAGTTAAAAAAAAACCGTCTAAGTGCGAGTCGGATTCGCGCACCGAGGGTTCCGTACAAACAGCACATGCAACAAATTAATCAGGGAACATTACTTTATTTCATACGCAATAGAAACACCAAACATTGCTCTAACGAAAAGATAAACTGGATTGAGGAAGAAAATTAGCTTTGCCACAACAGAACAAAACAAAGATTATTTGAAAAGGCCTGTCCGCGGACATCGGAATCTAAATCACAGTAAAAATTGTATATTTTTACTGTGACATAGATTCCGATGTCCTGAATGAATTTTTACTGTGTCTATGTGATAATACTGGTGTTTCATTAAAAAACCTTTGGAATTCGTTACGATTACTATACCAAAGGTCCACTTTTCGTATTGACTGGTGACTGACTCGTACAAAAATGGCTGTTTTTTCTGAGGCCATTAGTGAAAAACATTATGCCTCGTTTGATACAGCATGTATTGAATAACTAATAACAGTATTATCTGCCGTTGTTAGATGTTATTTGAATAACTGATTGTGTAAGTAAGTTCGGCAAAGGAAACAAACTGTTTCTTTCCCGAAAACGACTTTTCGCAACACAAAAAGTCGTTTTTGGGCAAGAAACAGTTTGTTTCCTTTGCGGAATTCACTTACACAATTAGGCTGCCGTACTGGCATCGTCCAAGTCTATTTTTTTTTTATTTTTAAACTTGGGCAAAGTTTAAAAAAAAAAAAAATAATACACACTAGGAATTTCTTCCTGTATCGTGGGTGCGTTTACAAACATATAAACTCACATACACAAACACCCAGAGCCGGAACAACTATCTGTAGGTCATACAAATATTGGTTCCGTGCGGGAATCGAATTGTAATTTGAAAGTAATTAAACTCTTCTCTTAAATAACTACAGTATTTTTAAGTCCTCCGGCTGTCACCTTCATAATTCCCGCGTGCCATATCAATGTTAGACAAAAAGAGAACTAGAACTTTTAAGTGCAAACATTATATGCAAAAAACCGGCCAAGTGCGAGTCGGACTCGCGCACGAAGGGTTCCGTACTTGGTAAATTGCGGTTTACGATTTATGACGTATTAAAAAAAAACTACTTACTAGATCTCGTTCAAACCAATTTTCGCTGGTAGTTTACATAGTAATGTACATTATATATTTTTTTTAGTTTTATCATTCTCTTATTTTAGAAGTTACAGGGGGGGGGACACACATTTTACCACTTTGGCAGAGTCTCTCGCGCAGACTATTCAGTTTAGAAAAAAATGATAATAGAAACCTCAATATCATTTTTGAAGACCTATCCATAGATACCCCACACGTATGGGTCTGATGAAAAAAAATATTTTTGGTTTTAGTTTCAAGTATGGGAACCCCCAAAATTTATTGTTTTATTTTTATTTTTGTGTGAAAATCTTAATGCGGTTCACAGAATACATCTACTCACCAAGTTTCAACAGCATAGTTCTTATAGTTTCGGAATAAAGTGGCTGTGACATACGGACGGACAGACAGACAGACAGACAGACAGACAGACAGACAGACAGACAGACAGACAGACAGACATGACGAATCTATAAGGGTTCCGTTTTTTGCCATTTGGCTACGGAACCCTAAAAACTCTTTTTAACCCCCGCCGGAAAAAGAGGGGTGTTATAAGTTTCACGTGTGTTGCTACACAGCAACACACGTGAAACTTATAACACCCCTCTTTTTCCGGCGGGGGTTAAAAACAGACTCCGGCAGGAAAACTTAAATGAAAACGAAATGACGATACAAAACTACCTACCAATTAAGCTATTTTTAGACAGGTAATCTACAACATTATATGCATTGATGCCCCTAATCATTTCCCCAATTCCAAAATGGAGTTTTAATCATAAACTTCAAAGCCGAGATCTAATCCTTTTGCCACGAACAGCGGACGTGATATGAAATCGATTAAAACCATCTTAGATGCATGATAATACCTTTGCCGAGAGGAAGATGAAAAATACATCATTCAGGTTTGGAGAGATATTAGAAGTCGGTTCATGGATAAAGTGACTAGCTATCCATTTTAAATGAAGATCCGGTCATATATTGTAGAATTTGTATCTTTGACAATCATTACGGGTTGTAAGAAGCCGAATTATCTATTAACGAGAAATGCAAAGATATGTGTGTCTGTCTGTGGTAAATAGCGCCAAAACGGATGAACCGATTACGATTTAGTTTTTTTTGTTTGAAAGGTTATTTTGTCGAGAGTGTTCTTAACTATGTTTGAATAAAATCGGTTCAGCCATTTAAAAGTTATGGGCGTTTTACTGTTTAAATCGGGGTGTTTTCGGAAGATAAATGTGTCGGAGGTTTTTGAAATTTTACTTGTTTACAAAAAAATACTACTGACTTCCAAACTACAAAGTGAAAAATAACTTTCTTTTTGGAAGTCGTTGTCTGTCTTAGGTACTATTTTTTGCGTTATGGACACCGACTTCCATAAGAAAGTTATTTTTCACTTTGTGGTTTGGAAGTCGGTAGTATTGCTTTGTAAAAAAGTTTTTTTTATTTGTCACTTTTTAGTTGTACCTACCTAATAGGCAATATTGCCAGAATTGATTATCCGAATATCATGAAACTTAAACATAACTGGTGAAATGAGAGTGTACCAAGGTGAATCGGACACAACTGCGTACCCCTTTAGAGCGTGATGTTATGTTATGAAATGGTATAAACAATTAACTGACAAGCTATTGCAGCAATCCCGAGACATTTGCCGTTATTTATTGAAGAGTTCTGTTGTATATCTTTGAAGTTCTTCATCAGATCTTCACCAAATTAAAATGGTACCAATTTCGGAACATACGCTTTCAAACAAAAAAAAAAAAAATTTTTGAAATCGGTCCATAATTGACGGAGATATCGGTGAATATAAACAAATAAAAAAACAAGCATAAAGTCGAACATAACCTCCTTCTTTTTGGAAAGTCGGTTAAAAAATTACCGTATTTTATTTGTTACGTAAGCGCCTTTAGTGGTCATTTTTAACCGACTTTTTACGTGCATGGTTAACATTATATAGTAATCTTTGATGGTTAATGACAACGAAAATCTGCGAGAGTACCTGTGTGATACACATCTCATTTGGTGTCTCATTCTGACTTGTATAGATTGTAATGTCTCCCTCTCTCGCTCACTCACCGCTCAATCGCCTCGCGAGCGACGCGTCGCGCAAGTAATGTTATGTTTGAGGTTTGAGATCCAAACGATGCGTTTGAAACGTTGTTTATGAACCAATATTTTGAATCAATCACAATCACATAAAAGATTACTATTATATACAAAGATTACTATTATATACCAATGATCCGGATCACGATCAGTGAGTCGGTTCCGTAAAGAGTTACACACGTGACACGCCTAGTTCTTTCGCGCTGCGAACAACATGACGCGCCGATGAATTTTATTATAAATTTGACGTAATTCTTCAGTGCGAATCTCGAAAATAAGGTGAACTATTACTAATAGCCTTAACTAAACAGTGTGAGTGTTCTTGTGAGTGCATGTGTAAATAACTTTTAAATTGTGCTTGCCGTAGACAGAGTGTCTACGGTGCTTGCAGACTTCACAATGACGGATCAAGTCGACTTCGACAATATGTCAGATGCGGAGCTGCGAACCAAACTAGCCGAGCATGGGTTGCCTATAATGCCTATTACGGCGTCCACAAGGAAGTTGTTGGTGAAAAAGTTGAAATTAGTGTTCGATAACAAAAGCAAACCTAGAACTAGCGTAGATAACAAAGCTGACACAAGGCGAACGCCCTCACGTTACTCGAGCGGCGAGAAATCCAATTTGGACATAACTACAAATGCTGGTATGCCTGATTCCTGGTATTCTCGCTAATTCCATTAGTTTCACTAATATAATGGGGATGTGAACTGCCATGTTATCACGATAGGTGGCGCATAGAGGTGGTCGTTGAATCAATAAACTGTTTTTTTTTAACGACTTTTCATTCGTAAACAAGTTAACTGTTAATCATCAATGAAAAAACAGGTTAAAAATATTAGCTGTTAATTTACGTCAACGCATAAAACGCATTTTGTCAATACTCATTATTTTAATATTACACTTCATTTTCTTTCATACTATTTGTACCCAGCCAGTGCTAAGGCTGAAAAGAGTACGAAGGGAATGTCATTATACTTTTTAATTCTTATTTCTTATGAAATCAATAAATTATTTGAAATTAAATCAATAAATTGTATTAAAATTGTCAATGATGAAAACGTTGACATAAATTGACGCTAAACGCTACCTGTTGATCATTCAAAACCTGTTAATAATTTAACAGCTTTTTTAACCTGTTAACCGCTGATGATTAACGGTTAAATTACGTTAACCAAAAATTCGTTAATGACCCATGCCCTGGCGCTGGCGCATCGTCACTATGTCTATTGAAAACTGTCAAATCCATAGATTTTGTAACCTATCATTCAGTAAATTTTAATTTTCTCGAAATATGCCTCTGTGTGCTACACCAGGATGTACCAACCGCGGTGTTCATTTATTGCCAAAAGATACAATGCTAGAAAAAACTGGGAAAAGCCTATAAATATTTATAGGTTATGTTATGTAGGTACTATATGGGTCAAAAGTGCAATCACACTCTACCAAAACAGCAAAGGCAATTTTATTGTAGGTGGAATTTCAACTCTTCGCGGTTAGTAGGAATAATATATCCTTAAATTTCTATTCAAAATATTAAATCAGTTGTGGATAATTTAACTTCTTCTATAAAAACTAGCCATTTGAGTTTTGGGAGAGTATGACTGCACTTTTGACCCTTGACTGTACCTGTCAAAGTAACTCTGATTATGTTGCTTTTTTATCTTCGGCGATATAGTCGAACTATTAACGTATTGAGAAAGTTCTACAGCAGGAATGTCATTTGCTTGACCTTCAGAAGCTTGAGGGCTTTGATTGCCGAAAATAAAATAAAACTTCTAACCATAGAGAATACCAAAACATTGCAACTAAAAAATATCCAAATCTAGAACTTATCACCAATGAAAAATATTATACTATATAAAAGTCTGCCCCTCAATAAGATCTGTTTTCTTTCCAGATATACTTGCTCCTAATTATTTTAGTTCGTCTTTCAATTCCTTAAGCTTCCAGGGACAATACATATTATCAATAACGATGGTAGACCGGTTTAAACATAAAAAAACGATGTAAACAAACAAACAAAGCAAAAACTATTTGCCAGCAGCCATTGCGCCGCCAGCGACATCTGCGCTGAGCTTTGCGTTAACATCCCCATTATCAGAGTAACAAGAAGTTCGTAATTTCATTGGATTTAAACTCAGATGAAGTAAAAAAAGATGATGATAATAAATCAAAATCATTCTTTTCTTCCACACTTCATTGTTTTCAGAAAATATTTTTAAGAATTTTATTAATATTTACTAGCTGACCCGGCAAACTTTGTTTTGCCATAAAAAGACCAAACATTTATCTACCCTACCCTACCCTACCCTACGCTACCCAACCCAACCCTACCCTACCCTACCCTACCCTACACTACACTACCCTACCCTACCCTACCCTACGTACCCTACCCTACGTACCCTACCCTACCTACCCTACCCTACCCTACCTACCCTACCCTACCTACCCTACCCTACCCTACCCTACCCTACCCTACCTACCCTACCCTACCTACCATACCCTACCCTACCCTACATACCTAACCTACCCATTGAAAAAAAAAAAAAAAAAAATATATCCTATCTCTCAAGTTTCATCAAACTGCACATGGTGTGCGAATTTTATTATAATCGGTTAAGTGGTTTAGGAGTCCATTGAGGACAAACATTGTGACACGAGATTTATATATATTAAGATTTTGTTAGAATTGCACATTTAACGAAATAAATGTTGCATTTGCTACAAACAAAGTTGATTCAAGGTTATTTCGTATTAGTCATCTCGCGACTCCTTACATATCTATCTATATCTATATATCTATTAAATCTTCTATGAATAGAACGGTGACATCACATTATTGCGCAATATTTGGAAAAGTGTTATTTAGTTTTTTATTACGTTTGGGTGGAAAACTAAAAGTATTTATGGCAACACTAAATAACGACGTTCTTTCTAGAGGTGGGCAAACTGTATCACAACATTAAAGACGGAAACAAACTAACGTAGCGTGGCGTGTCGTGGCGCCATCCGACGCAGATAATTGGCTACAAAACTCGTTGCGTAATGACGTAGGCTGGAACAGAGTCGTTTGATTGGTGGATCCCGCGCCACGCCACGCCACGCCACGACATGTAAGTGTTGTTCCGACTTAAGGAACATTTGCATCTCGATCACTAAAAATGATCCGAAACACTGATGTTTATTTGGCTCATTTGGATCATCGGGTCAAAGGATATAAAATACAAAACATAGGTAAATGTTACAAAATTCTCACGTAAAATCTCTTAGCTCTAACTTTATGAATAAAAAGGAAGAAAGTTAGTAACAATAATCAATACACAAATAAATCGTAAACAGAACTATACTTGACTTAATGTCCTATAACCCCTAGTTGGGGCAGAGGGCGTCCATAGATGTCCTTCGTCGCGATCGGTCTTGAGATTCACGCTTCACCTTGCCCCATGTCCCGTGCGACTCCAGGTTTGACGGGGACGGCCACGCTTTCTTTTCCTTTGGGGATTCCAGTCCAAAGCTTGCTTGAGTATGTGATCGGGACCCCATCGAAGCGTGTGGCCAATCCATCTCCACTTGCGAAGCAATCAATCTGCCGGTCGATCGGGCTCTCGTGGCATTTCTTCAACAGCTCTACGTTGGAGATGGTCTCGGGCCAGTAAATGCGACGAAGACAGCGGTTGACGAAGACTTGTATTTGGCGTACGATGTTCTTTGACCTGCCACGTTTCGCACCCGTAGAGCAGCACGGATTTGACATTGTATCCGAAGATTTTGAGTTTAATCTTTCGGGTCAGATGCCGCGATTGCCACACAGGTCTCACCTGCGCGAAGGTAGTTCGGGCTTTGGCGATCCATGAAGCGATGTCCTCTTCACTGCCCCCAGTCTCTGACACGACACTCCCGAGGTATGTAAATTTGTGGACGCTTTGCACAGCCTCTGTACCAATTAGCAAAGGTGAGTGGTTCTTCACACCAGTTCTGATTTTTCATAGATGTGAAGCATAATTCCGTCAAGAACGACTAGGAAGCGGAGCAGTGACAGGAGGCAGCCTTGGTGGACACCCGCGTGTACTGATATGTCATCCGATATGAGGTCGTCATGAGTAACTTTACAGGAATATTTCTTGTAAATACTCTGCAACAGACGGAGTATTTTCGGTGGCACTCCAATGTCCAGTATGCGGGACCAGATACTAGACCACTACAGCTTATCAAAGGCCTTTTCGAAGTCTACAGAGGTTAGATAAATCTCCCTCTGCAATTCTGATGCCTGTTCCAGTATGATACGGAGGGTGTTGATGTACAGGAGTGGTTCGAGCGGAAACCAGCCTGCTCCTTGCGTAGTAGAGAATCCACGGCCTTCGACAATCTATTCTGGATGATCTTGCAAAAAACCTTAGAGGGAATCGAGAGTAACGTTATACCCCTCCAGTTATCGCACTGGCTAAGATCACCTTTCTTAGAGACCTTTGTTCCATTCGTCTGGGAGTTCTTCGGTGATCCAGATCTTTTCAATAAGCGGCGACAGGACGTCGATTGCGGTGGGTAAGTCGGCTTGTAGCATTTCCGCAGTTATCAGGTTGAGTCCTGGTGCTTTCCCTGTATTCAAAGAGCAGACTGACACGGGTGCCGCATAAATGCAATAATATAATTTGTAAGTGCAATCCTTATTTGTCGTCCAAACGTCCGTATAGTATTTGAAACGTACCTAAACGCCTTAGTGGCAATTTTTACGTGCATGGATAATGACAACGAAAATATGTGAGAGTATAAGTGATACACATCTCACTTGGTGTCTCTTTCTGACTTGTATATAGATTATAATTATATCTCCCGCTCACTCACAACTCGCGTGTCAATAGTTAAGTAACTCAGTGTGTCTCAGTCTCCCTTACTCGCTCACTCACAGCTCAGTCGCCTCGCGAGCGATGCGTCGCACGGAATGAGCACAGAGCAAAGTAATGTGCCAGATCCAAATGATGCGTTTGAAACGTCGATAGTGAACCAATCATTTGAATTACTTCAATGATCCGGATCACTATCAGAGAGTCGGTGCCTTAAAGAATTACACACGCCTAGTTCTTTCTTGGTGCATGCGAGATGACGCGCCGGTGAATTTTATTATAAACTAGCTGTGCCCGCGCTTACCTACGCTCACTTACCTACGTACCTGTAATACCCTACTTACCTAGACCTACCTACCTTACTCCCTACCTAGACCACAGGATACTATATATTTACTCAAGGGAGAAGAATACCGACTTCATACAAAAAAAGTATGGACAGATTTGCTGCGCGTCATCTACCTAGCAGCACACCAAAACACCACACCGAAACGAAAACATAAAACAAAACTTTTTTTCAAAAAAATCCTACCGACTTCCAATTAAAAACACTACAAAGTAAAAATACATTTCTTTTTGGAAGTCGGTGTCTTTGGTAGTTAACTATTTTTTTCATTATGGACACCGACTGCCAAACAGAAAGTTATTTATTCACTTTGTAGTATTTTTATTTGGAAGACGGTAGTATTTTATTGCAAAAAAGATTTATTATTTTTCACTTTTTAGTTGTACCTAATAGGCAAGTTCTTATTTAAGATTCCTATAATGTCAGAATAGATTACCCAAATATCATGAAACTTGAACATAACCGGTGAAATGAGGGTGTACCAAGGTGAACTGTACACATCTGCGTACCCCTTTAGAGCGTACTAGCGTGATGTTATGTTATGAAATGGTATAAACAATAAACAGACATGTGATTGCAGCAATCCCGGGAGATTTGCCGTCATTTATTGATGAGTCCAATTTGGAAACATTTCAAACAAAAAAATATTTTTAAAATCGGTCCACAATTGACGGAGATATCGGTGAACATAAAAAAACATAATGTCGAACATAGAACCTCCTACTTTTTGGAAAGTCGGTTAAAAATTCCTATCCGTAGCTGGGATTCGATCTCGCAACCTTACGTGTAAGAGGCTTTTCTTTTATTTTACTTTTACTTTACTTTCTTGATATTCAGACGGGCAATAGCGGCAGCGAAATTATAGTGTGCGCACGATAAGTCTGCGCACGACGGTTGGCGTGCTTAATGTTGCCAGCATAACTGATCTTTTTTCCTTCATTAAATCAATAGTAATTTTTCATTTAAAGTAATTTAAGTTAAGCATAATTATTTACTAGCTTTTTCTACTCGCATAGAATATCTAATAATATGATGGAAAAAGTTTAATGAAATTATTGTAAATCTTTTATTGAATACTTAGTAGTACCTACTGTTAAATTTAGTCTAACGAATGGCTCATACCGTCCATTTCAATTTCAATCCTTTTTTAATTTCTTCTTCAAATTTTTTTGAAGAATCTGCTGCCACATAACCCTCTTGAGTTATTTGGGTGACGGTGCGTTTAGAAACGCCTAAAACAAATTAACAATGATGAATTATATTACATGATGCCGGTCCTGTCCCGCTGGTATAGTTATGTACCACCCAAAAACCAAAACTGTCAGCCATCGGTAGTACGAAAATTTAGGGTAATTTTAGTGTAATGGTATCCCTAAAAGTTACCTGTCAAAGAAGCAAAGCGGGCTCTATCTTTTATATTTATTTATAAAATTATAAAGAGAAAAGATTTTTTTGTTTGTTTGTTTGTACCGAATAGGCTCCGAAACTACTGGACCGATTTTAAAAATTCTTTCACCTGTAGAAAGCTACAGTATTCCCGAGTAACATAGGCTATAATATTGACGGGAGCGAAGCCGCGGGGGTCAGCTAGTCTTTTATAAAACGGTACCGTATGCCTCTTATTGTCTTGATTACTTCAAGAAAACATCCCTGCCAGCACTTTAAATTACTTTTGGCATAATTACGGCGATTATTGTGTCACCCAGTGTAATGTTTTCTTCGTCTATACTTTCTGTAACTTATATGGTGTACATAATAAACAGTATTCTATTCTATTATATTTACTTCGGAAACGAATAAATACACATAATACTAGACACTCTCTTGACACCAGGGGGGTGACCACAAGCTCTTAGAGTAAGGTTATTTTGAGATCGAGTAAGGGACAGATGTATCTGACTTGTATACATCTGTCACTTACTCGATCTCAAAATAACCTTACTCTAAGAGCTTGTGGTTACCCCCCTGACATAAATGACAAACGATTAGTTGCTATATTAAATTCCGCGCGCAGACATAAAGTCGGAACCACACTTACGTGGCGTGGCGAGGCGTGGCGCAGGATCCACCAATCAAACGACTCTGTTCCAACCTACGTCATAACGCAACGTGTTTTGTAGCCAATCAACAGCGTCAGAAGGCGCCACGACACGCCACGCCATGTAAGTGTGGTTCCGTCTTAACTTGCGCGCACTATACGAACCATTGCCATTGCCTTAGAGCATTTAACCTTAAATGCTCTAAGCACATTGCACGTCATTATTGAAATTAGTAGTATGATTAGAGACCTAAAATCTCATAAAACGTATATTTTTAGTCTCGTGAATTAGGTCACGAATTATTATTTTAACTCTAGCCACACTTGAAATAGCCCTTAAAGATATAGGTATCGTTGATTCGACATAGAGAGTTGACCCTCCGGGTACCTACGCTGCGCGGCGGAATTGTGTTTGTTGCGATATTTTATTTCTTGAACACTTTAAATTCATATAACTTTTGATAGTGTGAACCGATTGTGATGAAACAAAAACTAAGTAATACTTCAAGTCAAGCACAATTTTTATGAATAAAAATTATTTACATTGGTTTCGTAAATTTTACGTGATGCGTGCACAAATAAACAGACAAAAAAGCCAAAAATGCTGAAAATTGGTTCTGTTGGTTCTCCTTTAACACTCTGGCTATTTTTTTGGAAATATTTTCGATGTACAAAAACGACTTTTCTACAGATTTATTATATGTATTTATTTGATGTAATTCTTCAGTGCATATCTCGAAAATAATGTATTACTAATAGCGTTATAAAAACAGTGTTTTTCGGGTTCACAGTTTGCGCAGTGGTTGAGCGATTGACTGCTGCCTGCGTGTCGCGGGTTCGATTCCCGCACGGAACAAATATTTGTATGACCTACAGATAATTGTTCCGGCTCTGGATGTTGTGTATATGAGTTTATATGTTTGTAAACGCACCCACGATACAGGAAGAAATTCCTAGTGTGGGGTAACGTTTTATAAAAAAGAAAAGAAAAGAAAGAAAAGAAGTGTTCTAGTGAGTGTATGTGTAAATAACCTGTAATATTGTGCTTGCAGACTTCACAATGGCCGATCAAGTCGACTTAATGTCAGATGCGGAGCTGCAAACCAAACTAGTCGAGCATGGGTTCCCTATAATGCCTATTACGGCGTCCACAAGGAAGTTGTTGGCGAAAAAGTTAAAATTAGTGTTAGATAACAAAAGCAAACCTAGAACTAGCGTCGACACAACGCGGATGCCCGCACGTTACTCGAGCGGTGAGGAATCCGATATGGACACTACATAATAGTAATCTTTGATGGACACTACTACAAATACTGGTATGCTTTGTAAAAGATGTGGTATAATTGAGTGAGCATTACAGGATAATGATGATGTGTACAATACCAATTTTTGTATTTCGTGTAAGTTTTATGGTTTTGTAAAATTCGTTGGTGATCCTTAAATAAAATAAACGCTATCTCGCTAACTCCATTAGGCTTAACACGCATTGCGATTTATATTCGCGTGAATAAAAATCGCAATGCGTGTGAAGCCTTTAGGCGGAACCACACTTACGTGGCGTGGCGTGTCGTGGCGCATGCTGGCGTGGCGGCGAGTGTGCACAAAAAGCTGGCGTGTCGTGGCGCGCTCTGGCGCTATTTCGCATTTCCCCGATGCAAAAAAAAAGGCCGAAATAGCATATCTCATGACAGTGTCTTCTTTCTGAGTTAGGGGAGTCACCATAGATAGCAGTCTCTCCAAAACGGTGCCAAATTTACTACCGGTACATCGAAGTGTTTGTACAAAAACGCCAACATTTCAGTTCGACTTCAGGATCGGACCTCGTAACCCATCTTTCTGCAGCGAGGTGTGAGACAGGGAGACGTAATATCTCCGAAACTGTTCACCGCTGCTCTGAAGGATGTCTACAGGGTTCTGGACTGGAGAGGGCTAGGCATAAACGTCGATGGCGAATACATCACTCACCTTCGGTTTGCCGACAATATAGTGGTCATCACTGAGACCATGGAGGACCTCAGTACAATGCTCGATGACCCCAGTCGAGCTTCCGAAAGAGTGGGTCTTAGGATGAACATGGGCAAAATCAAGGTGATGTTGAATGCCCATGTTACACCCACTCCTATCAAGGTCGGAGACTCTACACTTGATGTTGTGGGCGACTATGTCTACCTGGGACAAACAATCCAGTTGGGCAGGGCATACATCGAGAAAGAGGTCAACCGTCGTATCAGACTCGGCTGGGCAGCATTCGGAAAGTTGCGCGGTTTTTTCTCGTCCAACTTACCACAGTGTCTCAAGACGAAAGTCTGTGACCAGTGTGTGTTGCCAGTGATGACATATGGCTCTGTGACGTGGTTGCTTACAATGGGCCTCATCAGAGAACTTACAGTCACCTAAAGGGCTATTCTCGGAGTTTCCTTGCGTGATTGAATCAGAAATGTAGAGATCCGCAGGAGAACCAAAGTTACCGACATAGCCCGAAGAATTGCCAAACTTAAGTGGCAGTGGGCAGGGCACATTGCTCGCAAAACGGTTGGCCGATGGGGCAGAAAGTTTCTGGAGTGGCGACCGCGAACCGGAAGACGTTACGTTGGAAGGCCTCCCTCCAGGTGGACCGATGACCTGCAGCCGTATTGCGTAAGTGCGCAAAGAGTTTAAACTCTATATCTTCTTTATATCTATCACAAAACGGAAATCCACATCGCGTCATTCATCACGCATTTGATTTGGATAGAGTTTAAACTCTTTGCGCACTTTCGCAATACGGCTGCTGGTGAAGGTTGCGGGGATCCGCTGGATACGAGACGCACGGGACCGATTAATGTGGCGCCGCTTGGGTGAGGCTTATCTCCACCAGTCTTTCGGCTGAGATGATGGACCAGTTTTTGCACCACCCTGAACGATCTTTACTTTCTGTTTTCTTAATTGCGAGCAATAAGTCTAGGATGGAGGAAGTGTCGTCGTTCGTCACACCATGGTTTCAACTGGTGCGGCATCATGTTAACTGGACGGCAAACTTGAACGTGAGTAGCCTATATGGAATTATGGATGCGCTGTAAACTGGTCGCCGCTTCAAGTGCACTGCAAACTTGACGGTAAACTGGATTGTATATGGCTAGCATAATATACACCGAAACTTTGCCACGTGTAGACGTACATAATAATAACATAATACTTCGGATTCGGATGATGATTTCGATGAAGACCTTCAATTTATTTTTATTTTATGCACCTGCCATGTTATATTTCCACCACCAGCTTGGCTTGCACCACACAAGGTGGTGCAAGCCACCTTGGTTGACTGGTAGAGAATGCCTTAGGCTTTAAATCTGCCTATATACCTTTATGTTGCATAAAATGTTAATAAAAAACCGGCCAAGTGCGAGACGGACTCGCGCACGAAGGGTTCCGTACCATTATCGCAAAAAACGGCACAAAAATCATGTTTGTTGTATGGGAGCCCCACCTAAATATTTATTTTATGCTGTTTTTGTAATTGATTTTATAGCGGCAACAGAAATACATCATCTGTGAAAATTTCAACTGTCTAGCTATCACGGTTCATGAGATACAGCCTGGTGACAGACAGACAGCCGGACCGCGGAGTCTAAGTAATAGGGTCTCGTTTCTCTCCTTTGGGTACGAAACCCTAATAAAAAAAAACCTAGCAATTACACTTCTTGAGAGCAAAAACAAAAAAAGGCAACTGAATTTCAGCCCGAGCCGCATGTCAGTACCCTAATTTCGTATCTGTTTTGAAATCACGAAGCACACTTCTTACTTTTAACAACTAAACAGTATTCATTGCATGTTTTACGTTGTCGAGTACCACATGACAAAATTGAAGTACACTGAAATCTAAAAAGGATAATTTAAAATTAATGTCAATAAAATTTATTTATTTAAACTTCATGTACAATGGTGATACATAGGCGGACTTAATGCAGCAAGGCATTCTCTACCAGTCAACCTTTGGGTTAAACAGAACACAACAGTGGTAGGAGTACAAAATAAAAATAAAAAATTAACAATAATTAAAATAAAATAAAATGCCTCGTAAAAACCAAAAAATAAAACACATTTATAAAATTCTTTTAAAAAAGTCTGTGTTCAGTAGAGAAATTTCAAATTTATAAAATCTATTACTTCTCGACATGTAATCGAACACAAGGCCACAATATTGGGCAGTCTGTTTGGCCCGCTACAACGCTGAGAATGCCGTTGCCACTGCCGCGGACACGACTTAGCAGCGAGGCGGCTCTTTTCCTAAGGCAGCATGAAAGCCATCGACATGTGCGACTGCAAACATGCCCGATGCGCTACAGCGCCGCGGCAGGCGCATCAGCATCCTAAAAGCGTTGTTATACTGAACGCGCAGGGCGTTGATTGTCCTCTGCGTATAGTTGACCCATAGACTGCACGTGTAAAAAAGCCCGAAACAATGTTACTTTTACTGCCTTGGTGCAGCGTGCAAATCTACGAGCCAACATATTGCATCGAACATGTCCTCTCAATGTCCTCGTGGTCAAAGAGGTCATCCGAGATCCAGTGGCCCAGGCACTTGAATCTTGAAACTCTGGTTAACGGCACGCCATCTATGAACACGGGTGGTGCGTGCGTGACCTTATAGCCAGCAGATATATGAAGCAATGAATGTAAGGAAGGAAGCGTACCTTGCGTTATTCTTTGAAATTACACAATTAGGATACTTATATAATGATCCTTATACTGCCTAGACTTTGTGTCATACAAAACTGTACGTTGACGTTCAAGTTCAATAAGCTCGTCGGTCATTTTCAACACGCAATACACAAGCGTCCGCTAGGAGATCGTGTTGTTGAATGATTGAATGGCGCGCCACGAGCCACGCGGTGAAACACGTAGAAACACGTTTGCTTGGCGTGTCGTGTCGCGCCCACAGATTACTGATATGTAGCTAGTCGCGCCATAACCCCCACCACAGCTCTGGCGCAATCGTTCGCGGGCAGTCCGCGCCACGACACTCAAATGTGCCTCTAACCATAATAAATGTATGTAACCGATATGCTTGTGGCGTGACACGCCACGCGAATTTATTATCGCCTTTAAGCGGAACCACATTTACGTAGCGTGGTGTGTCGTGGCGCATATGGCTTGGTGCTCAGTGTGCACACTAAGCTGGCATGTCATAGCGCTCTCTGGTACTATTTCTGAACAGTTACATCGACACTTTGCAACGTGTAGGCGTACATAATATTTTCTTCGGAATCGTATGAAAATTTCGATGAAGACCTTCAATTTATATTTATGCACCTGCCAAACTGTATGTGCAGTTTTGCGGGAGTGTGCATAGCTTATACTCGTAAGTCTACTCTGTATTTTTAATAATAAATAAATAATGTTTATATCTCCACCACCTTTATGTTGCATTAAGTTTTAATAAATAAACTAGCTGACCCGGCAAACTTTGTTTTGCCATAAAAACACCAAACATCTACCCTACCTGCCCTACCTACCCTACCTTACAATACCTACCCTACCCTATCCTACCCTACACGACCCTACACTTCCCTACCCTACGCTACACTACCCTACCCTACGTTTTTTTTTTTTTACATAAGCCATCTGCTAAATAGTCCGAATAAAGCCTAATTTTTTTTTTTATAGTTGAGCCCGTTGTTGAGTTATAAAATAACAACGAAAAGTGGCATTGATTTTTATATATATAGATAAATTTCTCGTAGCAATTAAACTTCTTGAGAGCAAAAAGCAAACAAGTGCGAGTCAGACTCGCGCACGAAGGGTTTCGTACCATTATCGCAAAAAAAACGGCACAAAAATCACGTTTATTGTATGGGAGCCCCACTTAAATATTTATTTTATTCTGTTTTTAGTATTTGTTGTTATAGTGGCAACAGAAATACATCATCTGTGAAAATTTCAACTGTCTAGCTATCACGGTTCATGAGTTACAGCCTGGTGACAGACAGACAGACAGACAGACGGACCGCGGAGTCTCAGTAATAGGGTCCCGTTTTTACCCTTTGGGTACGGAACCCTAAAAAAGAAGACAAGGCAGTTTCTACCCAAGCAGCATTTCAGCACCCTAATTTCGTATCTGTTTTGACATCACGAAGCACCCTCCTTCCCTTTCATTTTGACAACTCAACAGTATTCAATGTATGTTTTACGCAAAGACCTTATACTTCTTACTACTAGACTGTGCACTATGGCGCAAAAAACGGTCCGAGCGAGAGGCCTCCCGTTGGTAGTGTGTCACTTTCTAATGAGGTGACCATGACCAAACATAACAAGGGACAAATTGATTGTAAAAACAATAGTGTAAGTATCGCGATATATGTATATATCCTACCTAACTACGCTACCTAAACCTACCAAATTTAAGGAAAAAAAAGAAACGTGTGTATATTTTTTGGAATCTACACCACTTACCGTATGGTGTCGGGCATAAAGAATTTCAACAGCCCATGTTTTTATGACTAAGGGACAAACCAGAGAATGGGCAGCAGCGTTCTCTGTGCATTTGTAACAACCATACTGGGATCGCCAACCCGCCTGCAAAGCACTCCCCATGAATAGCACAAATAAAACATATCCCTTAGTGCCCGCAGCGTGCCTACCCTCTACTACGGTAGCGATCTAGGTTAAGGTATGGCAAGGGGTGCAAAGAATCCCGGACGAGATCCGGCTACCCCAACAAATACCGACGACAGGACCTGGCAACGTACAACACGCGCACACTCCGGACTCCGGACCGACGATAAGATCACCGAACTCGAAGAGGAATTGAGCAGTTTACGATGGAGTATTATAGGGTTATCTGAAGTTCGAAGAGAGGGGGGGGACTCGATAACCCTCAAATCCCAAGTCTGGATAAGTCTTGTTTTTCAAGACCCATCGTATAGATAGGAACAAAAAGCTCTCTGATCTTACTCTCAAGCTCATGAAGGAGAGGCGTGAGATGATCCTGCAGTCTTCAGACGATGCTTTGAAATACCCCAAAGGATCTCAATTATTTCACTTAATGTCCAGTTGCGTAGACAGTTGAGAAACTTAACTTCACCAATTTTATTCCACTAGGAATCAATTTGCGAATAATATTAACAGCCGCTGCATTTTACTCGAACAAAACCCGCAAAAAACTTCACAAACCTGGTGGTCCTACATTTAATATTACCAGGCCCAAACATTTAAAAGTACTACTCTTACTCAGTATCAATGAATTATTTTTTAAATACAATGAATTGATGAATTAAAGGAACTGTAAAAATATTTAATTACGCTTCAAAGTTTCATAGACTTTGAAACGTATTTAAATATATTTTTTATTCGTTCGTTTTGGTATTACATAAAAAAGAAAATATAAAATGTTCTACCATTTCTACCAAACCCAATGATTAGTTGAGCTGGCAAGATGTCAGACAAGGACACACTACCAGCGGGCACCCTCTCGCTCAGGACCGCTTTTGGTTAGCTACCGCTTATAAGGGAATAGCTAACCTAGATGTATGGTAATAGATTTCATTTTAGCTATACAAAAATTTTTGGTGCACAGTCTAGTAGTAAGAAATACGTACAAGGTCTTTGGTTTTACGCTGTCGAGTAGACGGATTTTTGTTTTTTTTTTTTTTATATATTATAGGCTCGCGCTTGACCACTATCTCACCTGATGGTAAGCGATGATGTGGTCGACGGTGAAGCACGCTTGCCTAGAAGTAACCTATTCACTCTTGACTTAAAGACTCCGAGATTGTAGCTATCGGGAAACACAGACTCCGGCAGGGAATTCCACTCCTTAGCTGTACGCATAATGAAAGTATTTCCAAAACGTTTAGTGCGTATGGTTTTTGAATATCATATATTCAAAAATCCGTCTACTCAATCTCCGTCGCAATGAATGCGAATTGCGACGAAAGCGTACTTAGCGCTATTCTTTGAACTTACGCATTTAGGGTGCTTATCAAATGATCCACCCTTGAGTGCCTGAAACGTGGATCCACGCGAAACACAATGGCTTTTTAATTGTTTCGGTAATTACGGCACTAAACCGGATAATACTCCCTAGACTGTGTCAAACAAAACTGTACGTTGACGTACAAGTTCAATAAGCTCATCGATCATTTTTAACACGCAGCACACAATCGTCCTCTAGGAGATCGCGCCACGAGTCACGCGGTGGAGAAACATAATAGTGCTAACAATCGTTCGGATTTGGTCCGGCTCGGACCTCGGATTTGTGGGCGGAATTAGTCCGGCCGGACCAAATCCGGACGTGTGTAAGCACTATAAATGCCTGGCGTGTCGTGTCGCGCCACAACCCCTACCACCACTCTGGCGCAATCGGTCGCGCCACGCCAGAACGCGCCTCCAAAGATTAAAATAATAACGCGCCACGCTGCGGCACGGGTCACGACACTCTAATGTGCTTCTACTAACCGTACTTAATCCATGAAACCGATATGGTTCTGCTATGTCTATGTATAACTTAATTTTTTGGTGTAAAATAAAATAAATTCTATTCTATTCTGACGCAACACGCCACGCCACGCCACGCTAATGTGTTTCCGCCTTTAGTTTAAATATACATAATTGCCAGAGTAATAAGAAGTTCGTAATTTCATTGGAGTTAAATGATAAATTTAATTAATCAAAATCATTATTTTCTTCCATAGTTGTAGTTTTCAGCAAATATTTTAAGGAGAATTATTAATATTTATTTTTCTAGAATTGCACATTTTAACTAAATAAATGTTTCATTTGCTACAAACTAGGTTGATTCAAGGTTATTTCGTATTAGTCATCTCGTGACGCCTTAAACAAAAATCTAATTATTTAGTTATTTAGGTAATTTAGTACGCATTACATCTTCTGTAAATAGAACGGTGACATCACATTATTGCGCAATATTTTGAAAAGTGTTCGTTGGAATTTTTTACATTTTGGTGGTAAACTAAAAGTATTTATGGCAACACTAAATAACGACGTTCTTTCGCGGTGCGTGCGACATGACGCGCCGGTGAATTTTATTATAAATTTGACGTAATTCTTCAGTGCATATCTTGAAAATAAGGTGAACTATTACTAATAGCGTTATATAAACAGTGTTCTAGTGAGTGCATGTGTAAATAACCTGTAATATTGTGCTTGCAGACTTCACAATGGCCGATCAAGTCGACTCAATGTCAGATGCGGAGCTGCGGACCAAACTAGCCGAGCATGGGTTCCCTATAATGCCTATTACGGCGTCCACAAGGAAGTTGTTGGTGAAAAAGTTGAAATTAGTGTTAGATAACAAAAGCAAACCTAGAACTAGCGTCGATAACAAAGCCGACACAAGGCGAACGCTCGCACGTTACTCGAGCGGCGAGGAATCCGATTTGGACACAACTACAAATGCTAAAGAGAAACGTGGCCGTCGGGCGACGACCGGCGGGGCGATGTTGCCTCCCGCCGCAAACAAAACACGTCGCCCTCCTCCTAAGAAAGGATCGCCCGCTAAACGGGACTCCGACAAGGGATCTGAGTCGGACGAAGAAAAGCCCGCTGTGAGGACACGCGAAGAAGTGGAAACAGTGACCACTCGCACCATTAAACGCACGTACGCGGCGAACGACCCCGACGACTACGAGACTGGCTCTGATAGCGACGTAGACGGCGACAAGAAAACTTCTAGTCCTTTCAGAAGCAATTCTAGGTCGAGCGACTATATCTCGAGCACTTTACCCTCCGTTGATGCCAACACCAGCCCCCCAAAGACGTCGGTGTTCTCTCGAGCATCTATCATACCCACTAACTACTCATCTACATATTCACCTGGCATGACTTCATCTGACAATCTCAATTCAATACGCTCACGGTTAGGTTTGACATCATCATTGGCTGACCGTCCATCTATCATACCCACATCTAGCTATAGCTCAAACTATACAACAAGTACTTACCAGCCATCTACTTCTACTATTGACGAGGTAGAATCTCCATATTTAAGTAACTTCACGAGGCGCTTGTCTGCACTCAAATCCTCCAAATCAGATCTTCCAAAATCCTCATCTTACCTTGACCGGGACACAAACAATGGAGGCACTGTGCTACCACGTAGATCCTATATTACTGGAGTCAACCGGTCTGATGTGGTGGACTACAAATCAGCAATGGATAAAAAGTTTTTGAAGAACAACCTTGTGTCCCTTGCTCTGGTTGTGTTAGTAGCACTTTTTTTTTTTTGCTTATTTTTCATGTATATAGTTAAAAAAAACGACATTACGTCAGTAGCGGATGATCAGAACAGTGTCATACCAATTTGTCAGTTGAACATACCTGGCAACAGACCAGGGATCAACTGCGTGCCTAAAGAACAAGTCAGTTATGCTAAAGATCTTCTCAAAGTCATTCATCCTGAACTAACTAGTAGGATAGCATCATACAAATGTGGACAGCCAGGTACTCTGCCTTACCTCACTGAGCGAGAAATCATCGATATTGCCAGTGCCAAGGCAGAGACTGCTGATGTCAGCCAATGTCGTACAGATCTGAATAACCTACAAGTTCTTCTAATTAACAATCCTCGCTGGGGACTGAATGTTGTCCAACTGAAGAGCCCCTACACTAAAGATGAAGAGTACTCTCTTCTTAGCTCCACAGACTTGATTGTCCAACAAAGAACTAAAGGCACTGTTGCTATCACCCTCACGGATCCATCAACCCCTCTTTCTTGCTTATTTGTTAACACTTTATACTCTGCCGGGTCCAGTCTTATTATTGTCGCCCTCCTCACTTTGCTAGGGTTAGGTCTCCAAAGAGCTTACAAATATTATGTGATGTATCAGAAGAGGAAAAGTGAAGAGATCTATTCTATGGTGGAACAAATTATTGATGTGATATCTCAAGAGACTGAGGATAGTGGAGAACCATACATATCTGTGGACCATGTGAGAGATACACTCATCTCACCACAAAACAGGGAGAAGATGGCATCTGTTTGGGACGCTGCTGTGAAGTTCATACAGAGGAATGAGAGTAGAGTGCGCATGGAGGTGCAATCTGTGGATGGGGAGGACTGTCGTGTCTGGAGGTGGATATCCCCCCACAGCAGCCCAAAGCGTAGTGCTTCATGGCAAGGCCAGGCTTTCGAAACCCAGGAAGGTTCCGTCAACAACCTAGTGGTTTCCCCGACACCCTGCCTCAAAATACGACACATGTTCGACAAAAACGACGAAAACTCTTTATTGAGGGCGAAGATTCAGGATGCTATTTTGGAGAAATGTGAAACAAACTGCAACATCTTGCACATCGACATCGACCAGACGTCGTGTTGCGTGTACGTGAAGTGCGCGTCGCCGACAGACGCGGGCGTGGTGTACCGCAGCCTGCACGGCTGGTGGTACGAGGGGCGCCTCATCACCGTGAAGTACCTGCGTCTGGAGCGCTACATGCAGAGGTTCCCCAACTCTCCCTCGACTGGCCCCTACCTCACACTGCAGCGTCGGCGCGGCGCCTGGGGCGACGAGTAGAGCACCACCAGCAAGTGCGGCAGCACTTCGGGAATGTTATACTTGTGTGTTACAGGAGTTCAAGAACTTTTACCTACAAGCTTCATTTATTTATTGCAAGTAACTTTCAAGGATTGTTGTTTGCAGCTCAAATTAATTTCGTTGCATTTCTTTCTGGTCTTATTGATTGATTTGACAATGGAACAGGGATGTAATTGTAACAATTGCATGCAAATTGACTCCAAATTAATCAGCCTTAACATTCTAACATATTTTCATAATAAATGTACTGCATAATAATTGTTCATTTGTATTTTGTTTCCATTAACCTCATTGTAGATTGGTAAAACATTAGTAACCGAAAAGATGTGTTCTAAATCAGAGTCATGTAATATTTGGTATTGTAAGAAGTCTTGCCTGAATATGTCAATGATTGTAATTATATGTTGTACCTGTTATATTTTATTATTATAAAAAGTATATCCCAAAAATGGGCTGTGCCCCATACAATGTACTAAGCTTAAAATTCTTGTACTTGTCAATTAAATTTTTCGACTTTGTAGTCACTGATCTGATTTATTTTCCTTTTAGTAAGGTGCTGGTCTTAATGTAAAGCCTTATGTTGGAAGGGAAAATGTTATTCAATAGATTAAGCATGTGAAATTGAACTTGCTCTTTTGAATTGTTGTAAATATTTGACATCACAGATTCAAATGTAATTTTAACTGTTTTATTTAAGTAACGAAGTTTCAAGGGCTTATATTTGTTACTGAATTTACTAATGTTTTGGAACAAATTGTTTAAAAAAATGGTAGGCTTAAGTAGGACGTAAGTTTCATAGGATATATCCGACGCATACACACATTTGATTTATTTTTCTTATAATTTGTAAGTTTTCAATGCGGCGGCAGCACAACGCGAGGAGACCTGTGTGTTTTAATTTCGTATAAATTGACATTTTGTTCTTAAGTATTTCTACTAACTTCACTGTTCTTAATATCTAGTTATTTTTATGGATTGATTTTCATTTTTTTTAATAAATTGATAAGTAAATTATTTGTTTTCTTTAAGTTTCTCTACATAACTACTTTGGGAAGACAAGGCCGCAAGAGGGTCTTTGAACTAACCTTGAATCTAACATTCTAAATTTAAATGATGTAGAAGTCCACAACACATGAGTTGATATTATGTTGGAACTACTAACACACACATGCCCCATCCGATTGGTTATCATAAGAACTAACAACCTTTTTACTGGAAACAAGGAAAAACAAACTAAAATTAAACATTTAATAAAAGTACAACTTATAACAACATTTTATCAACACCCATTCCAATCCATCACAAAAATATTCTTGTAAGACTAAAACTCCAGGGTCTGTGTGAGAGCCTGGTAGCATCGCCACTTGTCGGGCAGATAGAACGGCTCGAAGACATGCGGGAACGGAGCGTCCCAGCCGGTCACTCGGGAGATAGGAGCCTCCAGGTGAAGGAAACATTCCTCCTATAAACAGAAATGACAAAAAAAAAATGTAGTTGGATTCAAACGAAACGGCTGCTAGTAGCAGTATTACATTCGACCGCAGCTAAGACAACTTCACAGGTGGAGGTTCTCCGATGGTACCGATGTCCAGTGTTTGTGTGGCGTCTCTCCGCAGACCATGGTCCACCTTTCGTCCTGTACCACGTCAGCGAATGGAGTTGCCGTAGTTGAATACTGGGCCAAATAACATTTGCTATTGACACGCTAAGAAGAGAAGTACATTCATGTGACAGGGGTTTGTACCGGGCGCACTTCGCAGACGCAACTTTTTTTTTAAACTATATTATTGATGGCTAGTATGCAGAAAGAAAAGATAGGTCATGGATCGACACTATCATTGTTAGTGACAACGGGGCACACTTACATTGGAAGTGGTTTATCGCATGACTTCCTTTTTTGGACACGAACTAAAGAATAGCACAATCATATTGAGGAAAAAAGTAGTTCGTAGGTATCGCCACTCGTGAAGAGTATTTTATTATAAAGTACGGGAAATTAATTGTTTAACGTTTCTCACAATAATTCCCAGCATATTGAAACTAACTGTTACATAGACAATAATTCCCAGCATATTGAAACTAACTGTTACATAGACAAACAGGCTGGCCCCGCGGCTTCACTCCCTTCAACTGGCTACCTAACTACCTACCCTAACATTTTTATTTTTTCGGTAAAAAGTGGCCATGTCCTTCCCCAGGATGCCATCTATCTCCTTGACGAATTGCATTGAATTCCGTTCAGTGGTCTAGGCGTGAAAAGGTAACAGACAGAGTTACTTTCGAATTTATAATATTACTATGGATAGACCTACTTGAAGGTCAACTAGCAAGTGCCGGCAAACTTTATTTCCCTCGTCTAGGTTATTCAGTAAAGCTTAAGAAATAAATATGAGATCCTCGAAGATATCCACTTCTCACGTTTTCACAAGCTTTATTTTGTGTGGTTGCAGATGGTGGGATTTATTTTAAAAGAAGATTATGTTTTAGCCTCCCAGGCACGGTTCACTCTGCTAACGTGAGCACACCGGGGCACGGGGCACCACCCTCCCACTAAGAGGGCAGCAGACACACAACACGGTGCAGACAGGCACGGTTCACTCTGCTAACGTGAGCACACCGGGGCACGGGGCACCACCCTCCCACTAAGAGGGCAGCAGACACACAACACGGTGCAGACAGGCACGGTTCAGTCTGCTAACGCTAGAAATGAAGGAGGCCTTCTCTCCGGCACCTGACACTAAAAAGAAAGAAAGTGACTCCTAGAGAGATATGAGTGGAACGTATAATTAGTGCGTAATCTGCTGTGAATGTGCGCCACTTAAAAAATAAGTGCGTGTCGTCGTTTTTGAAAAAAACGACGACACGCACTTATACACTTATCGAATAATATTGCTAAAAGTCAAAACGAGTGTCATAACTTTGACGGCAAAATAAAAGAAACCGACTCAACCCAAGATAGGTAGGTGTAAACCACAAGTATGTGCGTTATGTCAAAAATATATAGTGAAAATATTAAGCTTGGAATGTTTCGCATTAAGTAGATTTAAACAAAAAACTAAACATATAAACAATGGCTGGTTATCCGACCAAATTCAAATAACTACGAAAAAGCGACGGATTCATACATATCGATGACCTTATTAATTGGACGCGTACAGTCGCGTTCAAACGTTTGTTGGTATGACCTAATTTTGGGGGCTAATTAAAAATACATTAAATGCACCTAGTGACCATACCAAATAAAAGAGGTTGTTAATGTAGAAATTATTATTTTTATCCTCTTAATTTTGTTTCTTATAGTAATTATGGCATCAAATCACAGATCAAATTGCAAACCTATTAATATTCCTATTAACCTATTATTATTGTACTAAACATTAAAATGTAAGCACTACCCAAGGGGTGGAGACCTGGTGTCCTGAAATACAGACCTCACGTCTAGTTTAGGCACCAGTCCCCCACAGTATAATTATTGCTGTTACGTACCTACTTTGTATTGATGTCTCTCTAAATGTACCTATATTGTGGTGAGAAATAAATCATTATCTTATCTTATTAGAACACATAGTTCAATCTAATTATTTGTACCGTGTGTAGTTATTATTATTTAGCCACCAAAATTAGGTCATACCAACAAACGTTTGAACGCGACTGTACGGACAACAGCTTAGGTTTAATACGTCCAATTAATAAGGTCATCGATATGTATGAATCCGTCGCTTTTTTGTAGTCATCCGAATTTGGTCGGATAACCAGCCTTTGTTTACATGTTTAGTTTTTTGTTTAAATCTACTTAATGCGAAACATTCCAAGCTGAATATTTTCACTATACGTGGGACACTCAGAAAGTTTTGCGAAACTAAAAAAAATTGTTCTATACGTACATATATTTTTATTAAATCTTTTCAAAGTACTTTCCACCAGCCTCTATACAAAGATTCATGCGCCTAAACCAGTTTTCAAAACACTTTTTCCAGTCCGCCGCAGACACCTCGTTTACAGCCTGCTCGAACGCAGCCAGCGCATCTTCCGGCGACGAAAATTGTATCCCTTTGAGCTGATTTTTTATTTTTGGGAATAAAAAGAAGTCACACGGTGCTAGATCAGGGCTGTAAGGAGGGTGACCCAGGAGTTTGACTGGCGTGCTGTCCAGGAAGTCCCTCGTTTTGAGTGCGGTGTGCGCAGGTGCATTGTCGTGGTGGAGCAGTAGCCCGCGGAGCCCTGTGTTTGGTCGCTTGTTGCTTATAACAGAGAAAACTTCTGGCAAACATTTGGTAGTATACCATTCGGCATTAATGCTTCTTTGATCCCGTAAGGGAATTGATACCAAGTGGCCAGTCAAATTAAAAAAGCTAGCGATCAAAATCTTACCCCCGCTTCTAGATCGCTTCACTTTGGTAGGCGTTGGCTCATTTTGAAACACCCAAACAGTCGACTGGCGCTTGGTTTCTGGGTCGTATTGATAAATCCAGGACTCATCACCTGTAAAGATGTCGTAAACACGCCGAGACGAGCCTGCTTCAAATTTGTTAAGCATATCACGGCACCATTCCACCCGGGCCTGCTTCTGAGCATCGGTGAGGTTGTGCGGCACCCAGCGTGATACTATCCTCCTCACGCGAAGATGGCTGTGTAGAATCTCGTGAACGCTTCCCGATCCAATCTTCAATATGTGTTGAATCTCCTGATATGTAATTCGCCTATTGTCTTGGATTAAATTTTTCACTGCTAGCACGTTTTCTTCGGTAACAGCCGTCAAAGGGCGACCGCTTCTTTCGTCATCCCCCAAAGTTGGTCGACCGCGCTTGAATTCGTTATACCAACGATACACGGTTGCCTTGGAAGGGCCTTCATCCATGAATGCCATTTGAAGTCTATCGTACGATTCATCCGGTTTCAGGCGACACTTGAAATCGTATAAAATCATAGCTCTAAAATGTTCCCGGCGCAGATCCATATTTCAGTGAGACACAATACTTTGAATTAACTCGCAAAAAATGTGGAGGGAAATTTTGAAATTGGAACTTACTTATTTTTACTTATAAATAATCATATTTTCGAAAAACATTATAACTGGCCAGTCTCCCATATATAAAAACTTTTTTTTGCAATACTTTCTGAGGGGCCTGGTATATTTTTGACATAACGCACATACTTGTGGTTTACACCTACCTATCTTGGGTTGAGTCGGTTTCTTTTATTTTGCCGTCAAAGTTATGACACTCGTTTTGACTTTTAGCAATATTATTCGATAACGCAAGCATGTAAGCTTTTGAAACTTTTTATGGTTATCACAAGCGTCAAGATGGACTGAATACAGTTTTCAGCGAGCTTATACGTTTTCTCATTTAAGCGCTGTCATTTTTTTTTTGGGTTTTCGAAAAAGCGCAATTACTTGAAAATTATAAATATTTTCTTAAATCTAATTCCGGCACAAATACGCACAAATCAAGAGCTACTCGTGTATGTTTATTCTACAGGCACACGTACAATGGTTTTAGAGATACACGTTTCTGCAAAACGTTACCCCAGCAGGAAATACAATATCTCGAAAACGTGATGACGCACAAGTTTTATTTTTGGCGCACATTTTCGCACAAATATAAGCTCTCTGTCCATGCACAATATTTCTCATTCCGATCATTCGTTTAGAATTTTCCTGCTGGAACAACGTTACCCTAGCAGGAACCTATTTTTCCGCTTTTTTCAAAAACGACGACACGCACTTATTTTTTAAGTGGCGCACATTTACAGCAAATTACGCACGAATTATACGTTCCACTCATTTCTCTCTAGGAGTCACTTTCCTGTTGGGGTAACGTACTCGACACTAACGCTGCTGAAGTTACTCAATGACTGTAATTTACTCTTTGAAAACCACTACCCCTTTTTTAGGCTTCACAATATTATGAAGAGCGGGCCCGAACTTTGTGAGTTTGTTCAGACGTGTAGGGTAATCTCTAAATAATAACCGCTAAAATAATGAGAGAATTACCTAAAGAGGGTGTGCGCTTCTTAACATATATATATATATAATGCCATATTTAGAACTTCAGCGGTCCCCGGACAATGGAAAGTAGCTCAAATCATTATGGTCCCTAAACCGGGCAAAAGCCCTGAAGAAGTAAAATCTTACAGGCCTATCAGCCTTTTGCCAATATCATCAAAAGTAATGGAGATTCTATTCTTGAGCAATCTGCTCGATAATCATAAAAGAAAGAAGCTTAATCCGAGACCACCAGTTCGGCTTCAGGCAACAACATGGTACTATTGAACAAGTACATAGGCTTGTGAATAACATTAACAATGCTTTTGAAAGGAGTCAGTACTGCACAGCTGCATTCTTGGACATCTCACAGGCTTTTGATCGCGTATGGCATGATGGGCTACTGTCTAAGATAAAAAAATCGGTGCCAATCGAATACTACAACTTTATTAGATCGTATTTAGAAAATAGACATTTCTTTGTTTAACATGGCGAAGAAGTAACAGCACTATGTCCAATCCATGCAGGCGTACCACAGGGCAGTGTAATGGGTCCTACCTTGTATCTTCTGTATACTGCAGATCTGCCGATCTCATAGGCCACTGTAACAGGAACTTTCGCTAACGACACAGCAGTTCTGGCATCGGACGAACTCCCAGAAGAAGCCACCCGAAAACTCCAAAATAGACTCGACAATATCGTGAAATGGCTTAAAGATTGGCGTATCAGGGCGAATAAATCCAAATCGGCCACCTGCCCTCCAGTTACATTAAACGGAGTTCAAGTCCCCCAACACGATGAGGCAAAGTATTTGGGCATGTACCTAGACAAGAGACTCACATGGAGAAAACACATCTTTACCAAAAGACTAGCATTGGGTCAACGGGTCCGAAAAATGTACTGGATGTTGCACAAGAAGTCCCAGTTGTCAATGACAAATAAGTTACTAATTTATAAAACTATAATTAAACCCATATGGTGCTACGGTCTGCAACTATGGGGTACAGCGGCAAACTCGAACATAGAAATTCTGCAAAGATTTCAATCTAAAATGCTATGCATGATGGCAAACGCACCTTGGTACATAACAAATGATAGACTACACCGCGTCCTTAACATTAAAACAGTCAAGGAGGAAATCAAGGAAAAGATGTCTAAATATAAAACAAGAATCACACACCATCCTAATGTACTTGCAAGGGATCTAATGAACGAAGTGCAAATGCCACGTAGGCTCAAACGCAAAAACCCACAAGATCTGTTATTGTGAAGTTGTAGATTGCATAATGATGAAGCGATATCGCACAAGCCCAAGACCTGCAAATACCAACCTAATGCTGAATATCGCCAGATAGATTGCATTAAAAATTAGAAAAAAAAAAAAAAACATTATTCCTGATGGTTCCTGATGATAAATTATTGTGACCTAGACAAAGCCAAGGCAGGCCACTAGTACCTATTCAATATAATATCTTTTCCGTCTGCCAAATCTTGAGAGTTGTAGCACAAAGTATTTGCGCTACAGCTCTGTCTCAGCTTGACATTGCGATTTCACAGGAAATAATGGGCAATAATGGACCGAGCTCAGTCGCGGCTGTCATGAGTGCTTTGTGCGGGCGTTTGTCACGTCATTCATACATTAAGTATTGTAACGAGGTTGCATTGGCTGGGTTGCCTTTACTAATTGTTAATGACCGAATATACTTTAAATTCGTTCTTTCATTCATTTTTAAATTATAAAGGCCATTGAATTTTTCAAGATACAGTTAGAATTTCAATAACTAGGAAAATAAAAAAATATTTTAAGTCCATAGACGAAATTGGAAGGAAAATGAAACTTTTCATAATATGGTTTAAGTCACCCAGCTCACAAATATGTTTCCTCCGACTGCACAGCATAATTTTCTTCTTGTTTAAACAAGAAGAAAATTATGCTTAAACATATACATTATGCTTGTACATATTTTTAGTTCGCTTCTTAAGCAGTCGGGGTTTTTAATTTTATTAACTTTTTTAACATTTATATTTTTGTCGAGCTTGGTGCTTTTCCCATTGTATTGTTTTTAGTGGAATCATTATTACACCATTGATATGTCTCGTTACCATCCAATCTTCGTCGAATGTGGAGTCGTGATCTTTAATGGATATTTGATGGCATGTAAGCATGATATGATGTATGTTTAGACGAATCGATATATTTATGTTTGTAACTTATACAACCTACTCTTTTTAAAAATTCAGAATCAATATAGTAGCATCCCTAGTGAATCTGACTAGTTTAGTAGTCAATTTTCGAAACGGCGGGAGTGGCCCTTCTGTATACTTTCTATTTATTGGCTGTAGGCAGTTTTGAAAATCTTCTAGAATGTCCTATGTAAATCAGTGGAGATTTCTAGTTATGTTTAAAGATGAATGAGGGATGATGATGAATTAGTTATAGTTACCTGAATAGTGGCGGCTAATTCAGCACCAAATCCTGACGTCAAAGGTGCTTCGTGGGCGATCAGGCAGCGACCAGTTTTCTTGACGGACTGAAGCAAAACATTGATTTAGTTACAACTTTCATTGAAGTTTTTTTTATTATTATGTCATTTATTCAACTTATTTATTATTTAATAAATATTTTTATAAATCATAATAAAAAAACCAAGAGGCCCTCTAAAGGCCTACCGCCTCTATTTTTTATATGTATCGGGAACAGGGTCCAAGCTACCGGCGGTCAGGGCTCCAGTGAGAGGAACCTCCTAACAATGCGAGCCGTGTCCAGCAGTACTGCTTCCTGGATCAGGCTCTTGACCCAGCCACCTAACGATGAGAGCCTCCTAAGGTGTTGGTCGAGGCTCGTGGCTATTAAGCCATTGGCTGACACGACTATCGGTACAATGATCGCTGTGTCCACATCCCACATGTCGCGAGCCAAGTCAAGATACTTGATCTGCTTATCATTCTCGGCTTTCACGAGGTTCCCGTCATGCGGGACGGTAATGTCAACAATCATTGCACGCCTCTTGATTCGGTCCTCCGCCACTATATCAGGCTTATTATTATTATTGATAGGCTCGCGCTTGACCACTATCTCACCTGATGGTAAGCGATGATGTGGTCGACGATGGGGCACGCTTGCCTAGATATAATTTACATACATACATAAACTCACGCATTTTTTCCCATGGGGGTAGGCAGAAACTACAGAACGCCACCTGCTACGATCCTTACATACTTCTTTTGCTTCACACACATTCATACATCTAGTCATACACACCCGCCGGTTATGGGTACTGCGCACTTGGCTATATAATTAACTTACTCTTGAATTAATGATTCCAAGGTTGTAGCTATCAGGAAATACAGACTCCGGCAGGAAATTGCTCTCCTTAGCTGTACGCACAATAAAAGTATTCCCAAAACGCTTTGTGTGTACGGGTGGGATGTCCACCATATACCGATGGAACGGGCTAGCCGAAATCAAATTGTGCAATTCCATCGCACACGCCCCGAAATCTAACCGATGAAAACCGACAAGCTGGCAACTCGGCGACAATGTTCAAGGACTCGTCCAGTTTCTCTTTGCCGATGAGCCTCTTGGCCCGTTTCTATCGACTCAAGTGCATCAAGCTAGTATTTGGCAGATCTATCCCGGATATGAGAGCAGTACTCCATGCATGATCTGATACTGAGGTCACAGATAATATAATACTAGCATACAGATGCCTCACCCCATACAAAGAAACGGTGCCGACGTAACTAGCGTTTTTCATCTGATTAATCATTATTTTTGTGAGTAGATCAATCGCGATCGATCCCGTTTCACTGCAATAGATGGTGTTAGCAGCGCCTTGCAAGTAAAAGTGTTTGATAGGTTCGTGTTTTTTTTTAAATACAGTGAAGGTTCGTTTTATAGTATTTTTTTGTACGTTGTTACAATTTTTTTTGCTCCAAAATGTGTTAAAATGCAAATTTTAACAATCGAGTTGAATACCTCAGTAATTTAAAAATGCGCCATCTATGGCATCAATTTTAAATGATCCGTTCAAATATTCTTTGAAATGTGAATTACGAGCCCAATATTCCATAATTTTGTACTTAGGAGAGTTGATTAAACAAGAACATACAATGTTTGTGTTCATTCACCACATCATCACTTACCATCAGGCGAGATAGTGGTCAAACGCGAGCCTATAGATAAATAAAAAATAAAAAAAAACTCCAGAAAATGTTAATTTTACACACAATTTATTGAATTGTGTGTACATGTCGCGCCATCTAGTGAGATTTATTTGAACCAAATTTTGTTTCTTAGCAATGAGACCCCGTGCTGAAGTGCACTTTGTGTTGGAGGGTGTGCTGCCGTTGTTCAGCTTTATACTTTTTCTACTTTGTATTGTTACGTATGATAGGGGGGAGAGGAGCTGGAAGTGAGATGAGGTTCCACGCTGCTATCCTACGGACACGCACTGAAAAAGACGCCATCATTGCGCTTCTTCCTCATAGTCAAACTTTTTAGTCCAACTGCTTTGACCACGAGGAATCAAATTTCCTCGTGGTCAAACTAGTCGAATGACCCGTATCAACGTCAAGTTATAAATGTGTGCAGTCAATTATAATTAAATTAAAAAAACACTGATATTTTCGATATAATATGATGGGTTCGAAGTTATAATATATATAAATGAATCCTATCTCACTTTATTTAAAAAATAACCATCAACATCCATTTCATTGTTTATTGACTCCGTTTGACATTTTGTAATGAAATCATCTCTGCATATATGTTCACGCCGACGAGAAGACGGTTCTTCACGAAAATTTGTTTCATTTTCCAATAAGCAAGCGAGCAACTGTTATTGGATGATATCTCTTCATCGTTTTATTAAGTTAATGGCCAGCTCTCTACGAAAATTTTAGTGCGATGTCTTTGTCCGTATATGCACTGGTTTGTGATTCATTCTTTAGCCATGTAGTCTCGAAATAATTAAAATATTATTGATCTTTTGTGTCTATCAGACACAATCTATCTACTATTAGATTTTATATATTCCCAAACTTCCTCAATTCTGTTTTCGGGAAGCAAAGCGAGCGCTGAACATAATCCGACAATTCTATGTCCATCTATGCTCTTGATTTTAATTTTTTTTGGCTTTTTCCATTGAGAATTTGTAAAATGATAGAAGATAATTTGAAACTCAGGAAAAATAGATACAATAGCAATGCTCGCAGCAGTTTTGAAATCAAAATTATGGAGACTACATATTTGTGGTCTCCATACTGTATAGGAATCCTCAAAATTACTATGAAATGCTGTTTGTAATAATTTATATACTTTCAGAGTAAAAGACTCCCGACACTTTTCTTTTCTCCTTGGCTGCAAGCCGAATAAGCATTTCCATTTTTAGGGTTCCGTACACAAAGGGTAAAAACGACACCCTTTTACTAAGACTCCGCGGTCCGTCTGTCTTTCTTTCCGTCCGTCTGTCACCAGGCTGTATCTCATGAACCGTGATAGCTGGACAGTTGAAATTTTCACAGATGATGGATTTCTATTGCCGCTATAATAACAAATATTAAAAACAGAATGGAATAAATATTTAAGTGAAGCTCCCATACAACAAACGTGTTTTTTTTTTTTTGCTGTTTTTGCGATAATGGTACGGAACCCTTCGTGCGCGAGTCCGACTCGCTCTTGGCCGGACCTCAGAATTTGTTACTGGGTGAACCGATTTTGATGATTATTTTTTTAATTGAAAGCTGGTGCTTGTAATGTGCATTTAATTTTCATCAAGATCTGATGAAGAACTTCGGAGATATGCATCAGAACTCTTCAATAAATGACGGCAAATCACTAGGGATAGCTGCAATCGCATGTCTGTTTATCGTTTACACCATTTCATAACATAACATCACACTAGTACGCTCTAAAGGGGTACGTAGGTGTAACCAGTTCAACTTGGTATACTCTTATTCCACCGGTTTTGTATAAGTTTCATGTTATTGGGTTAATCTATTCTGGCTTCACTTTGGGCATAATTGGTACCTAGCCTATATAACTGGTCCATTAAGTACCACAACTAAAAATAAAAATAAACTTTTTATAAAAAATACAACAGACTCCCAAAACAAAAAACACTACAAAGTGAAAAATAACTTCAATTTCGGAAGACGGTGTCAAAAAACGAAGAAACGAAAACAAGAACACCGACTTCCGAAATTGAAGTTATTTTTCACTTTAGTGTTTTTATTTGGAAGTCGGTTGTATTTTTTTGTTCTCTGACGTTTGAAATTAATTAGTTCTTCTCTATCTATGACCGTTCATACAAAAACTGCATGCATACTTTGCTGGAAAAGTGCAATGCTAATAAAGTTTGTCTACGAGGAAACATAATTCCTCGTGGTCAAACCAGTTGGACTAAAAAGTTTGACTACGAGGAAGAAGCGCATCATTGGAAGACTGGTCTGGAGACTGCGGGGACGCCCGAGCCCCCGCGGGAATGACCATCGGGCAGCCTTTCGTGTGTGGCTGGCTCACTACTTGGCCCCCAACTACCTGCGGTCGGCCAGCGGCGCACCGTGCCTCGGAGCCCGCTACCCTCCGCGACCAGTCTCCCGATACATCCTTAACAGCGCGCATCAGGCTGGTCAGCCTGCAGTGGAACAGCTATCTCGACCCAACTGCCCCAGTTAGCTACACCAAGCATCGCACCGGAACACGGCTAGGCCGTTTGGCGACATGTCTTAGCCCGGCGGGTAGTCGCAAGCCTTCGGCCAAAGCCTAAACGTTCGAGTTCTACGATTTAACCTTCATTACGAGGTTGCCTCCTGCATCATTTAAGGTTCGATATTTTTTTAATTAAAATTCTATAGTGTTTAATTTATCCTTGTCTTGTTGATTCATTAAGGACAAAAATGTACGGGCGACCAAGCAGTGCACAGCTCGACGATCTATCTGATATTCTGTATCTTTTGCTGATTGGTCAGTGTAGTTGGTGGAATGGCGGCTTTTTCATGTTTGATATGTGAAGGGCAAGTTGAAATTTCCTTTTTTCCCATTTCATTTGATGGGCGTTTTCCAGCGTTTATAAATAATTGGGTCAGGTTATCATAACTTACATTACAGACAGTTTCCTCATCCCAGGGCAGGATGGACTGGAGGTCGATGACGTCACACTTGACTCCTAGCTTCTCTTCGGCCATCTGCGCCACTTCTAACAGCACGTGGAGCTGTGTGCCCCAGCCTATCAGGGTCGCCGCATCGCCTAGGGACGAAAAACGTTGATACTTCATTATTGTATAATCTGATGAAATTATATGCATCAAGAATAAACTCAGGCAACGTGAGACAGCTAGGATGTATATTAGGCAACTAAGACAAATATGAAAAATATCTCATGATCTTTGTACGGCAAAACAGCAACACTGATTGGTACAACCTATGCTTGGGTTCCACTTCTAGAATCCAGGACTATTGGTACAGTTCTGATCAGGTAAGTTTGCCGGTCTATCACCAGGTTTATCAATGAGCATAGGATTTTGTGCTGATGTTTTTGTATGAGATTTATAATTTCGCAGTTATTAGTAGCCAACTTCAGAGTGGCAAAGTTACATGATGTCATCTGTGTAGCAGATAGAATAGTAGACGAACTCTTTCTACAGGAACTGTACTCCTTCTAAGGATGCTTCCAATTGGACATAGACTAACCTTGTCTCAGAACCTGTGCCTTCCCAAGCGGCAGAGTGTAGTCTTCCACAGGAACCTCTTCAGCGGCCGAGCGGTACAGGATCTTGGGCTCCAGGAACAGGCACGGGTCACGCTCTCTGATGCAGGACAGCAGGAGACCTTTGGCTGTGATTGGGCCGCGGGGGACTACCACCTGGAAAATAAAAAATAAAATATTGAACAACTGGCTTTTCTATCGTGCAATCAAGGGAAACATGCACTTGATGTATTTGTGCCATTCCTTTTCATAAAACGGGGATACAAAAACATTTTGACAAAAAAATACAACCAACTTCCAAATAAAAACACTATGAAGTGAAAAATAACTTCAATTTCGTAAGTCGGTATTATTGTTTTCGTTCCTTCGTTTTTGACACCGACTTCCGAAATTGAAGTTATTTTTCACTTTGTAGTGTTTTTATTTGGAGATCGGTTGTAGCTTTTTGTAAAAAAAATATTTTTTTTTCACTTTTTAGCTGTAATACATAATGGATAAATTCTATAGTAAGGTGTGTGGTTTTACTGGTTCCTTACATGCAAGGTATGTAAGGAACCAGTAAAACCACTAATGAGAAGACTGGTTGACTACGGCAACCAAGAAAACCTCGACCTGCCTGCGATGCAAATGCACACCACATCGTTTGGGGCAGTTCAGATGTCAACCAACGAAGGGAGGATTTGTTGGACTTTGTGATAAGCTCTTCTTTACAAAAGCTTAATGCAGGCAATAAACCTACTTTCAGAATCTCGGCGAGAGTCGAAGTTTTTTACCTGACACTAGCTTCGAACAGAGCCAGCACTAATATTGAAAATTGACATGTAATGGACGAAATCTCTCCATTTGATCACAATTATACATATACACTTTAGGTTTAGGACGCCGAGCGAAGCCGAAACTAGACAAAGGAGAAACCCAAGACTTAGGAGTCATACAGGAGGGATATCAAAGTAAATCTAGGGAGCCCTAAAGGTAAGCTTAATTCCTTAGGGGGCGTCCATAAATTACGTGAGATGTTTAAGGGGGGGCGGGGGTCAAGTCAAATCTCATCTAAACTTACGTTAGAGAGAGGGGGGGTCTCGGCAAATATGACGCATCTTTTTTTCTGATTGAAAAAATAAAACTATTTTGGTCCATTTAATCCAGATTGTACATGCTTAAGATTTAATCTTAAGCGTAATCGTAATATGATAAAAATCATTCACTAATTCGTTCGAAAGGAAATAATTTCATTCATACTTCGACGTTATACATCTACTGCCTGTCAAACCACCATATACAGCATTTTTTTTTTCTTTTTACAATAACAATCCAACGCGTTTACGTAAGAAACCCACATTTTGAAAATACTCACGTGAGATTGGGGGATGGGGTTGAATACAATCTCACGACGTCTCACCAGGGGGGAGGGAGGGACAGAAAATTTAAAAAAACACCTCACGTAATTTATGGACGCCCCCTTACTGGATATATATCCGACAGTCGGCACATCGGTGCATGGGAAGATAATTGCCCAGAGTAAAAGGCTTTTTGCATTAAGGAATCAAGAACTCCTGGCTAAAAAACGTTAGTAAACACGACAGACATTAAATGATGCAAAAGCCAGGAAATATTATTACAGCGTGAGTTTATGTATGTGTGTATATATAATCTGAATCTCGGAAACAGCTCCCACGATGTTTTACTATCAATTCAGTGCCATTTGTACAGTCAGGCAAAGTGATATTTATTACACGTCGGTCATGTATAGCGGTTGCACCGAAAAAATAAGATTCTACAGTGTGGGCCTGTGTTAATAAAAGAACGGGACTGAAGTGCAGTGCTCAAGTGAAATTAGTTATTGACTATGACAGTGTACAAATACCTACACCTACCTATGTGCACTACATTCGCCACAGTGCGTACCAGATATACCTAAAAATGCTTTTTTGACAATTTTAGATTAAATTAAAAATGAGGTGTTTGAGAATTATGGATCAATGAAAAAAATATATATTAGGGATGATGACGGGGCACGAAACGGCAAATCCTATTTAGTTCACCGATTAAATTATCCAAAAATATTGGACACGTATGTTTGCTTATCAAAACAATAACAAATTCATCAAAATAAAGCGCATCAAAGTTCGGGAGTGGGAGTTTGTGACGTAACTTCTATGTCAAAAGTTTACCAAGGCATGACATCACGCGATATTTTAACGCACTGTATCGTTATATTTTTTTTGTTAACGTGACAAAAGAAAAATACGTGTCCAATATTTTTTGTAAATCTAACTGACAGACTAAAAATATTTTTTTAGTCATCATCCCTAATATTTGTATTGTTTTCAAGTCGATTATTTATAGAAATTTACATTTACTGTGGTGCAAGCATGTGCATAACTCCAGCTTCCTCATATGTGTTAGAATAATTCTATCTATGTCAATATTTCAGGCATAATAGCAGCAATCAAAGTTCCAAGTCTTTATTTAGCTGCCACAAAAACTTCGCTAATATGTGTCGTTTAGTATGAGTCAGCTGGAGTGACGTCACCCCAGCTTCCTCATTCAATACAGGCAAACTAGTGATGTTAGGGTTTTGGACTATAGTCAAAAAAATAAGGCATAATAGCTGCACATGGAAGGAAAGAACTGAACGATAATACTTAAAAAGTGTTGAAACTATGATAAAAAAACGTGTGTGTAAGCTGATGTGACGTCACCCCAGCTGCCATGTCATATCTTCTGAACAAAAGAAGATACGATTATGTATTATAGCTCAAAAATTAAGGAATAATAGCTGCCATTGGCAGCAAAATTTTCAAATCTGTAGTCAAAATACTCCATCAGTTATTAAACCGACAGATATGTGTAAGCTGGAGTGACGGCACCCCAGCTGCTCATATCATATCTTCCGAACAAAAGAAGATATGATTATGCATTATAGCTTAAAACATAAGAAATAATAGCTGCCATAGGCAGCAAAAATTTAAAATCTCTGGTCCTTGTAGTTTCCACGTAGTAAACAAAAGAATGGTTTCCGCGCCAAAAAGATCAAATTATTACTTCGGAGGAGGTACGGAGCGGTGCTGCCGTTCTGTGCGCTACAACAGCGCTATGCTATAAGTAAAACCGTTACATATTATACATATTGTTACAGAATTATATTTAGTTATGCTGCTTTGCTATTGAAGAGGCGCCTTTTACACAGCACTTTACAAGTCAAGCACGATTGTCTGGCCGTAAATATGACTATAAAAACCTGAATACTTACATAGTACCTACGATTCAAGTGTGTATTCGACTCCCAGTCTATAACCTAGTTTAAACTACTTCAAACTGATAATATAGCACACAGAACGGCAGCACCGCTCCGTACCTCCTCCGAAGTAATAATTTGATCTTTTTGGCGCGGAAACCATTCTTTTGTTTACTACGTGGAAACTACAAGGACCAGAGATTTGAAATTTTTGCTGCCTATGGCAGCTATTATTTCTTATGTTTTAAGCTATAATGCATAATCATATCTTCTTTTGTTCGAAAGATATGATATGAGCAGCTGGGGTGCCGTCACTCCAGCTTACACATATCTGTCGGTTTAATAACTTATGGAGTATTTTGACTACAGATTTGAAAATTTTGCAGCTATTATTCCTTAATTTTTGAGCTATAATACATAATCGTATCTTCTTTTGTTCAGAAGATATGACATGGCAGCTGGGGTGACGTCACATCAGCTTACACACACGTTTTTTTATCATAGTTTCAACACTTTTTAAGTATTATCGTTCAGTTCTTTCCTTCCATGTGCTGCTATTATGCCTTATTTTTTTGACTGTAGTCCAAAACCCTAACATCACTAGTTTGCCTGTATTGAATGAGGAAGCTGGGGTGACGTCACTCCAGCTGACTCATACTAAACGACACATATTAGCGAAGTTTTCGTGGCAGCTAAATAAAGACTTGGTACTTTGATTGCTGCTATTATGCCTGAAATATTGGCATAGATAGAATTATTTTAACACTTATGAGGAAGCTGGAGTTATGCACATGGTGCAAGCGTTAAATCAACACTTTTTTGTCCGACTAAACATCGACGTTTTTACGCCTATCAAAACAGAAATATGCAGGTATTATTCTTCGGGTCGAGTCTAATCGGGTCGAGTGGGCACAGACCCATTAAAGGCAGCCCTCGCTGTTTATCCATAAACATCATTATGTACAACTAAAGGATGTGTTTCTACCAGTTCCAAGTCAAAATTTATAATCTATCTCAAGTATCAACCTTCAAAGCCAGGGTGAATAAATTAATAAATTTTCTTGATGCGCTAGAAACGTTATTTTAGACTTTATTTCAAAGGACACAATTTTCATATTTGTTTATTAACACGTTACGGTGCGGCTGTAACCGTATTTTAAAAGATCGTGGTCTGACAGTACGGCCACAGCCGAATAATTAGCTACCCTCTTTACGTCAAACAGTGCTGCCCCCGTGTAAATTTGTTTGCTTATTGTTAAGACTTTATCCTTAAAGCAATTAGACTGAGATTACGTTGATTTACTGTCAAAAACAAGTGGTGCTCTCAATGTGTGCCATGCCTACACATAAACAGATTTCATCCACAATGCTAGTATGGCTACAACCGATTTGGTTACTATGAAACGTCATACTACTGAGAAGTTAGTGCCACGCGAGCGACGTCAGAGTTGGGTGTGTGCACGTCGGTTTGCGCGAAAATTACAAGCAACCAAAGCACGCAGCAAACGGTAGTACGGTTGTGACAGTATTGTGATTTTGTATGGAAAATGAGTTTTTCCCTAGTAAAAAACCGCGCCGAAACGTGTTAAAAACTGCGTTACACTGGGCCTCGTAATTTGTGCGCTGACTGTCGCCTACGCCTTCAGGCAAGATAGAGGTCCAGAGCAGTTATTTATAATAGCAACTTACCCTAAGTCCCGGCACATGTGCAAAGAAAGCCTCGGGGCTCTGCGAGTGGTACAAGCCTCCATGTCCCACAGCACTGCAGGGCGTGCGGATGGTGAGCGCGCCGCAGTCGAACTGTCCGCCCGAGCGGTAGCGAGCCTTCGCCGCCTCGTTTACTATCTGAAAGGCACAGAGGATTTGATACAGTAAATTGAGTCAACTAGCTAAAGACTGAGGAGTGGAAAAGAGGAAAGAAGTCCTCTTTCTGCAGTGGAACCTGCAGCCTATGCAAGTTGTCAGACAGAATAACACCCGGTTTCTGAAACATTAGACGCAACCCAAGTGATGCGATTGAATGTTGATGATTAATTTAACCTATCGCAGTTGTTGACGTGCATTTGTCTACTTGTCAAACTGTATGCGCGATATACCGCGATCATTTTTGAACGCGAAACCGGGTGTAAATGATTCAACGAAACTTTAAACAAAAAACCGGTCAAGTGCGTGTCGGACTTCGCATATTTAGGGTTCCGTACCAAACCGCAAAACTAAGTTGGTTGTAATAGGAAAAATCTGATTTAACAATATATTTAGTTAGTAAAATATACGTAATAATAAACATAATCACCAAACACGTTCATAATTCAAAGGGAAGTTAAAAAATTCTTCAATTCATTTTTTTTTAAACGGCTGACTTTTTCACTGATTCCTGTTTTCCAAAAAAAATTAAAACAAGTAAAACGTTATTTATCTACTCAACGAGCTCTTAACAATGATACCACACTCGATGGGTTAGGTACTCCCCCTAGGCTGTATGGAGCCATACTTAAAAAAAAAAAATACAATTTGCATGGCTTTGGGTCAACAAGATGCTTATACTGTGAAAATTTTAAGACTGGCTCCAAACTGGCTGTAAAACCCGTGTGACAGACGAACAAGTGAGTGACAGCAATAGGATTCCGTTTGGACCCTTCGGGTACGGAACCCTAAAAATATATTTAGGTTTTTACTCCATTTAAACGAATCCTCGCCTAGCAACTGATGTACTCGTATTTTGCTATGAATGCTATCCTTAAACAACTAACATTGTACTCTCCATCTCCTTACTTTTCTTAAGAATGAAGCTTCTTATCACACTTTCCTCTGACACAGACAACATTGTTTACAAGCAGTGTACTATGACGTCGTTGTGTAGAACTACAGCATTTAGTCATGTAACACTATTATAGCAATCACTGCAACATGTGCATGTGTTGTTAACATGATGTATACAAGTTGTTTTTACTTCAAAACATAGTTACTAATCCTACGCGAGAAATCTATGCTAGAAATAGTATGACATTCTATGCTAGAATAGGTCAGAAATTCAACATGATTTTGCCAAATTGTCTTGTCTGATTACTTAGAAGTTAAAACTGGAAGTCAACTAAAACACTAAAACACGACAGGAGCTGTGGTCATAGGACGGATATTAAATAATTTTTATTATTCTGTAGATTTTGTCTAATAATTCAGAGTTCTAAATAAGTTGGAAAAGAGACAAGCATCTGTTATACAGAGTGGTCAAAAAATTGTGGATCAAACGAAACAGGACGATAGTTGGGGAAAAAGAAGTAAAAAAAACCGGACAATTGCGAGTCAGACTCGCGCACCGAGGGTCCCGTATAAACCTCAACTTGAAAGGTATAATAGACCTGAGTATTTGATATGAATTTCAATTTAATAATACCTCTACGCGTTAATGAGGAAAGGGGTAGTAAGTTTAGAATTATTAAAAATATATTTATTAAATGACGTTACTAAAAATTTACGGTTTTCGCAATTATTCCTTTATCTGTGCTATAAGACGTTGCTTCGCACCAAATTTCAAGATTCTCTAAGTTCACGGGAAGTACCCTGTAGGTTTTGATTCCCTTGCGAGTGTCGAAAATTTGCGGCATAAACGGCTGTCTGATCTTTTGATTGCGTTGGCTTAGAAGTTTAATTTTTTCACAGCTTTAAGGCGCTGTTTGTCACAAACCTTTGAAACCTCCACGTATTCCTGAGAAGAAGGGTCTTGACAGACAGACGAACACACGGACAACAATGTGATCCTATAAGGGTTCCGTTTTTTCCTTTCGAGGTACGAAACTAAAAGATGGGAACCTAACTAACACCCACTTTGTTTGATCCAAGATTTTTTGCCCACCCCGTGTGGCCAGCCACCCAGAGAACAAGCCATTAACTACAAGTGGTTCCAATTATTGTTATTGTCAGTGTCTTCTCGGGTTACATTATGAAGTAAACAAAGGTAACACTAACCTGGTCAAAAGCTGGGAATATGTAGTCAGCAAACTGGATCTCGGCTATTGCGGTAGCACCAGCTGTAGCCAATCCTATGCCGAAACCTGCAATGCCTTGCTCACATAGGGGAGTGTTGAAGACCCTGTCTTTGCCATACTTCTCCTGAAATCACATAGAAAAAGTGTTAGTTCCTATTTTAGTAAAATTCATCCTAAGAGTCTGCAGAACAGGCAGTTACCTATTATGGTCAAACTGTTGATTACTTTTATAATGTGAAAAAACTGTTCTAAACAAAGGAATACAGTTTTAAAACAATGTCTATGACTTTGAGCACTATATTTTAAAAAAGTGCCTCAGATGACGACCCACGACCGAATGTGTCCGCAAGCCACCAGCTTCTTCGTCTTCGCTAGAAACAGTCGACAAACTCTCCAGTGTTTACCACAATAAAAATATCGCCGCCATGGCAGCCCTTTGGAATTATATTTATACAAAACAAAAATCCTAACAAATAACCAACTGTAACAATAAGATCATTCGTTTTTATTTAAAACAAGCCAACATTAGTTAAATAGAATCAAAACCTAACACTATATATCACAATATTATGGAGATTTATCTCAAAGGGTCCATTTTATTATTAATCCCATTTGGCTTTACCAATCATTTCAGTCATCCTGATTCATTTGTTAAACCCAAACAGGAGTCGCCGACATGGGCAACAAGAGTGCTAGGCTAAAGTGGTGGGTGGGTCATATCTGTAGAATGGGACAGCGACTAGATTCATAATATTTTGTTTGACAATTCAAAAGTACCTATGTATGGTTTAGTTTTTTTTTTATTTAACCTGCTTTGTCTCACTGCTGGGCAAAGGCCTTCCCCACGTCTTTCCAGATAGACTACTTTGTCCGTCTTTGTTATGTTTGTTTTTTTTTATGGCATGTGGGAATGAGTTGTGTGTGAACGCAATGGGAGGAAAAGGACGGGCGTCGTCGCCGAAACTAAATGATTGGTCGGAAAAGGCTATACATATACACAGTGGTGTCTCATCCCATACAAGAAAACCGTGCCGACGTACTCTATACTGATTATTTTTTGTACATCGATCGCGTTCGGTTCCGTTCCACGGCTATATATGGTGTTAGCAGCGACTTGTAAGTAAAAGGGTTATCTCTGTTCGTGACTATTTTTTCTTTAAATACAGTGACGATTTGTTTTATAGTAATTTTTTGCACGTTTTTACAGTTTCATTATATCAAAATGTGATACAATTCAAAATTAAAAAAAAACTAGTAGCGTGCCTCAGAAATTTAAAAAAGCGCCATCTATTGGAATCAATTTTAAATGATCAATTCAAATAATCTTTGAAATGTGAATTAGCCTAATATTCATTTAGTCTCTAGAACGCCGCATAGGAACAAACATACATACATAGACTGATAAACTCATTACCCTCCTTCGGCAGTCGGGTAAAAATACTGGTTCCCAGCTGCTTCTCGTAGACAGAAATGCACCCCAACATACTTAAAAAAAGGCTATGCAGATAGGATGATATCCAGTTAAGCTATCTTTTATTCTAAGTTCTTACTTGTAATCCCAGTGCACACCGGAACACTCCTCCAAAGGCCACATCTTCACCAAACAGCACGGCAGTCGGGTCTGTCTTGAGTGTGAGGTCCATTGCATTGTTGATAGCCTGCATCATGTTCATCTTGGTGGTCTCTCCTAGAATATTGCAAGAGAGGTCTTAGTTTAGTTAGTTTCAATGGGCTGTTGCCGCAAATTCATGACTTAGGTCAGTAGCAGCCTGGTGATGCTGACTATCTCCTGCATGGTAACTGGGTCACCAAAGTATTTGGCCTGTTATTAGCGATTACACGGCGGCTTAGGTGCAGATGTGCTGAAGTGAGATCTTAAATGACATTGATATTAAGGAACCTTTTTTTCAATTAATACTAAGATGATGGCTTACAGACATGTATGGAAAAAAAGATATGCTTTGCTCAGCCAAAATAAATTCCTTCCTTCAGCCCACTAGTTCCATTTAAGCGCTGTCCACACATTTTTGTCGCTGGGTTGCTGTCCCTGATGGAACATGGCAGTAATTGGTTATATATGATTTGTAGGAACTTTTCACACATCTACATATCAGGGAAATCAGGATCGTTCATACAAATTGTATATAAATGTTCCATCAGACACGGAAACCCGGCAATGTGTGGCCAGCACTTTATACCCAGTGGATCCCTGTCACTACTTTTTCTTGTGTTTTGACAGTTTATTATGCTACTATTATACTGGTAGGAAGTAAGAGTTGCCTTTACTGTGGAATAATAAATAAATAAATATTCATTGATAAAACTGTACTACCATTGATGTAATTTTATAGCATTGACTTTTATTGGGTTATAAAAATAATACCAATATATTGCTGAAACTGATTTCAATCACTGCTATCTGTCATGCCTTTATCTTGTTGCTTTACCTACTTACAATGCCAATAATAGCACTAATCTGTTAAATTGTAGTTATTCACCTGAAAATCAGTTAATTTTGGCTGCAAAGACATTTCATAATGTCAAGAGAGTAGACAAGACAATTAGTAATACTTATAGATTCTATTGCATGTTTCTTGTGATAATTTGATTGACTGGGTCATGATTTTAGTTACATTATTGCAATTTCATGCTGTTAAGCAAACTAATTAATAATATCTTACCTTCCACGGGCTTCTCATTGTCGGGATAGTAAATAAAGTGAGACGAAAGTCTCTTAGTACAATCATTCACATTTTTAACTAATCTCACAAACAAACCGCCCCTTTTCGTCACTAAACTGGCCATTTTAAAGGTTTAATGGCGACGTGTGTCGTGCCCCCAGTGAAAATGATTAATAAATTAGGTAATACATCTTATCTACAATTATAATTAGTTGTGCTTTGATTAAAATTCGTTGATAAGGGGTCGAAACTCGAATGACGAAAGGCGAACAATTCTTGTTTTCATTACAACTTGACGTTTCTGATCGATGATAATGTTTTTGTAAACTGTTTTTATTTCCATTTTAAACCTTGTGTATTTCAGATAAGGGATAAAATTAAGCGAAATAAAGTTTTTAGTTTTACTTAGCAACTAGTGAAAACATGAAAACTTTTTGCTAGTTGTTGTCAGTGTCAATGTCACTGTCATATGGTACTGGTACAGAGCTGTCACAGTCAAATAAAATGTTGCGTTCGTGTTGCTGCACCGATTCTTTTCTGAATTTCTTTGGAATTTACACACCGTAGTTAAATCTTAGAGCATTTAACCTATGGAGACGGCAAGCCGCGAATCACCGAACAAATTTTTCTGCCACTTTCTGCGGGAGGCGAGGAAAACACATACAGCACACTACAAAAAAATGACAATCACTTACAGATGCATGCATCCTATTGCTACAAACGCACACGAAAAAATAATAACCACACAATCAAAAAACACACACACATTGACAAATTTGTGTGTATCTACGCAATAATCCTATGACAACAGATACAAAGTGCTAGTGATGTGATACAAAGAATGACTGGAAATTCATTTTAATGCATGAATGAATGAGCAAAATGTTAATTCGTTTTATTTTTGTTATACTAAATAATAATAAACTTAAGTAATTAATTTCACAAATAAAAAAAATACGCAATATGATTTGTGGTCAGCTAAACTACGTAGGTAGGTAAGAAAGGTAGCAGAATTTAAGATACACTAAAAATAGAACGATTGAATTTATTTTTAGTCAATAATATCAACCGGATAGAATTTTATTTGACACTTTTTTATGTAACACTTTAACACGTTTTTCGTTTGTTTTGAACTATTTGAGTACGGTGTTTCCTAGCTAAGCTAGTTTGATATCTTATATAGGAAAACATACGTGTATGGTTTCATAGCCATAATCTAGTTCATTTACATGTCTCAATGATCACGCCTAGAGGCAATCACTGATTTTTAAAATGTACCAGTTTATTATATACGTGTTGAACACATTTCTGTGGTTCAACTTTTTTGGTTAAAAAGGATAAACGAACATGTGAGTATTTTTAACATTTGCAATTGTATATGGCTTCGAATTGATGTGCAGTGGGGTTGTCATTGTAACTACCATGGCTGCGATAGTCTCCTCTCGATAGAGGTATCAAACAAAAATCTAAATCGCTTCATCTGTTTAGGAGCTATGATGCCACAGACAGATACACAGCAATTCACGTCAAATTGATAACACCCCTCTTTTTCCGTCGGGGATTAAAAAATGATTGAAAACTCACTAACGAAACGAACGAACTTACTTTTTATTAGCCTAAAACTTGAAAAGAAAAGAATTTAAATCTATTCTCATAGACATTTATAAATGATATATTTTTTTAGTTCAACCTGACTTGTCCAGAAACAAACACAAACAAAATTATTTTGATACTGAACATACTGATTCAACAAAATCATTTAATTTATCAATCATTCATTCACGTTGTCCCAGCACTATGCACATCGCTACCGTGTCAGCCCCTGTACTGCGTTTGTGCTACCAACGTACCACTGAATTTTTCTATCGTAAAGGCATTATCCATTATTTCGACATTGTTCTTAAATACAACTATGTTGATGTATAATTTATACTTATATGTGGTAGGAAACACCATGGCTTCGCAAATTGAAAGTGGCAGCTCGCTTTTTGCAAGAGGAAACCGCACAATTAACCATTTTTTCGGAGAACTTACTTGCGTCACAATACGATACACAATGGCGGCGGTCGGCGAATGAACTAGTTTTATATAACGCGTATGGTCATATGGCCAAGCGACTTTGGCAGAGGGGTACGCTTTGCTATGCCATCTCCATAGGTTAAATGCTCTAAGAGTTAAATGAGCTGAAAATCACAAATCTAATTATGATTAAAGGATTTAAACGATTCGTCATCCACTTGGCGTAAATGCGAACCGTGGTTATTATTAAATTCAAAGTAGGTAATGTGAACATACAATTTGGAAGGTATTATAGTATAGTGTGTTCATGTTTTTCATGCAACATTTGTACAGTTTTCATTCAAAACCTACGAGGTATTTCAGTTTAGTAGTCTTTGCACCAGATTTCGCAACTGATGTAGGTAATCGTGTTATAATAACATCTATTATCACTTGACAGCTTAGAGCATTATATGCTCTAAGCTTGACAGCGTATTGAATTTGCGTTTGAATTAAATATGTCTGGAGTGCGTCAACTGCGTCAGGAGGATTCTGTGGTATGGTAGTGGTGAAGGTATTAACACGTGCTTTTGTCAGTGCTAAGAATTTTCTCGGTTTTAGTGAATAATTTGTGTGTTAAACTTGATCGAGACTATTCCTTGTGTTTGTTCTTGGGTTAAGGTTTGTTTTTTAACTGTGATTTTCTTTTTCTTTTAATTTAAAGTAGCCAAAATGAGTTCGATTAAGCCCCCCGATCCTGATCCTCCCGATGAATTTTTTAATCTCTCTCCAGTCCTCACCGTAACGCTGCCCAATAATCCTGAAGTACTAATAGAAGAAAAAATGGACATTGAAACATCGAGCCGTAAAAGGGTAGCTGAAACGCCCCCTACTACGACCATACCCCGCCGAAACTAGCAAAAAATGTTCCCGGCAGAATTGCATACATGATGAAGGACAACCCACCCTACATTGTGCATGTTTCGTTGAAGGATAATCAAACCTCGGGCACTGCTCTACAACCAATTAAGTTTGGTATGTTTTTGACGACAAATAACGTTAATAACATACGCCTAGATGGGATCAAACGCATAGGTAGGAATAGAGTCTCGGTTGAATTCAAGTCGCATCAAGATGCAAATAGTTTTCTGCATAATAAAATTTTAACTCAAAACAACTACATTGTTGCCATCCCACAGTATAATATTACGAGAATGGGTACTGTTAGGGACATACCGGTTGATTGGTCAGAGGACGAAATAATAAATAATATTAAGGTCCCAGAAGGATGTGGCTCCGTCATCAAAGCCAGAAGGATGAGCCGTAAGGTGTCCTCCTCTGGAGTGGCTGAGTGGAAGCCCACACAAACTGTTGTTTTGACGTTTGATGGTCAAGTTCTACCCAAACGTGTTTACTGTTTCTACTCAGCTCTTCCAGTGGAGAGATACACCTACCCTACTATTCTATGCTACCATTGTTGCCGCTACGGGCATACCCGTACTCTGTGCCGATCAAAGCCAAGATGCTTTAAATGTGGTGAAGATCATCCAGGTGATGGATGTGAAGTCACCCCTGAAAATAGCTTTTGTGTTTCATGTACTGGGAACCATTTTGCAAACAACAGTGCTTGTCCTGAATTGGGTCGACAGAAGAGCATCAAGGCTCTGATGGCGGAAAAATCGATTTCATATGCGGAGGCAAGTGGGGTGTTTCCATCTGTTTCAAGATCATATGCCGATGTCTTCAAATCCTCCCATCGCAATAAGGTTGCAAATATATCCCTATCCCAGTCCTCGAGTCCCATCCCTGTATCCCAAAATTCACATCGTAAAACTGTATTTTTAAAACCTAAACCCCGCATCCCCCTTTCCCCTGGCTATAATAGACAAGCTCACCTGGAGCTTACCGAAAACCACTCCTTCTTCCCATCCAGAAACGGTTGTGCTCTTCCAACGGAAGTTGCAGAACCAATGTCATATGGACAGGCAAACTCAAAAAATATTTTAGAATTAATAACTAATATGTTAATGTCTCTACTTGCAAATCCCACCCAATCCATACCTGACCACGTTGCCCTAAAACTGACTTCGATTCTCAATTACATCCACGATGGCCCCCAGTCCCTTGACATTCCTTCAATGGAACGTGAGGAGTATTACTCCCAGAAAGCCTGATCTTTCTTTTTTAATTAACAAATTTAAACCATCAATCTGTGGCATTGCTGAGACATGGCTCTTGCCTGCTAGCAATTTCAGGTTGCCATGTTTTGGCAGTGTTCGTAATGATAGATCTGATGGATATGGAGGATGTGCTTTGCTCATCAATAGCAAAGTATCATTCTCCCAGATTCCTCTAACCTTCGTTGGTGACAACCTAAATGTTGTTGCTGTTAAGGCTGAGGGTATAAATATTTTCTCTTTTTATATTGCGCACCCACAAATCGAATATCTTCCATTTATCAGAAATTTGTTATGCAGTGTTAGCGGTCCAATACTTGTTATGGGTGATTTTAATTGTCACCATTATCGTTGGGGATCAGATACTTGCGATAACTTTGGTATAGGCTTGGTGGATATATTGGATGATCTAGATCTTTGTGTCATCAACGATGGAAATGCTACGCGCAGGTCTACACCTGGGCAGAGTAATAGTTGTGTTGACTTGACGTTCTGTTCATCCAATATGTCTAGTCTCCTTATTTGGCGTCGCTTGGACATGACCTATGGAAGTGATCATTACCCCATCATGATAGAATGCCCTTCCAAAAATAGTCCCACTAAAATTTCCCCACCCCTTTTAAAATACCGTCTAACTTCAGTGGATTGGGAGTTATATTCTAAAATCTTAGATTTGAGAGTATCTTCCCTTCCAAGGGTCGACAAGGATAACTCCCAAGAATGTTTTTCTTCCTTTTCTGCATCCATTTCCTCCACAGCCGATGATTGCCTCCCTTCCAAAAAACCCCATTCAGGTAAACTTCCTTCTCCGCCATGGTGGGATAAGGAATGCACAGACATGGTCAGAGCCAGGAATGAGGCTGAAAAGACAGTTAACTGCAATATGAACCTGGATAATCTCATCGCCTTCAAGCAGATATTGGCTAAGTCCAGGCAATTTTTAAAAAGAAAGAAACGTGAAGGTTGGTCAAAATACTGTAGTTCGTTGAGTCCATCCACTCCGGTTTCGGCAGTGTGGCGAAAGTTGAAGTGTTTTAGGAGCAGTTTAACACCTGCCTCTTCAAACAATCTCACCAAAGAGCTAGGATACCAGTTTTTCTCAAAAATCGCTCCAGCTTATGTTCCAAGTGTAGAGGACATCAGTGCTGGCATCAATGATGTAGACAACACTGATGACCCAATGAACATGCCATTTAGCTTGGAAGAACTAAAAACTGTGTTATCTCATGTTAGAGACTCTGCACCGGGTGTGGACGGATTCCCTTACTCCTTTATTGCCAAAGCTGGTCCAAAAACCCACCAATATTACTTGGACTTGGCAAATTTCTGCTTCACCTCTGGCTACATTCCCACAGAATGGAAGGTTCAAGTTATCATCCAACATCTAGTAAAAAACCGGTTAGTGTGGTTGGTGGAAAACAGGAAACTGCTCCCAACGACTCAGTTCGGCTTTAGGAAAGGCTTGGGCACTGCTGATAGTGTGGGTATCCTCACGTCAGAGGTCCGACTGGCCCTTAGCCGGAATGAGTCTGTGGTTGCAGTCTTTCTGGACATATCAGCTGCCTATGATTCGGTGCTCCTCCCATCTCTCAGGCAAAAGCTGCACGAGCTGAGAGTCCCGGCTAGGATTTGCCATATCATTAGCAGCATCTTTACCAATCGCACTATTCAATTAAGAATCCCTGAAACCGACTCTGAAAAAAGAACAGTCTGGAGAGGATTACCTCAAGGATCTGTTCTTAGCCCCCCTCTATATAATATCTATACTGCTAATCTGCCCTCATGCCTTAATTTCGACTGCAAAGTCCTTCAGTATGCTGACGATATCGCGTTAATGGTCACTGGCAGTTCTATTCAGGATGCCGCTCTATCTATGAATGTCTCTCTGTCCTCACTAAACCAATGGCTACTTGATCATGGTTTGTCTTTAAGCGCACCAAAGAGTACAGCGGTCATTTTTACCCACAAGCGTTCTGTACCCCCAATAGATATTAATATCGATGGACAAATCATTCCAGTTAAGGACAAGGCTAGGTTTCTGGGAGTAACACTGGACTCTAGGTTGAATGGGGTTGATCACATTAACAACACGGTCAAAAAATGTGAACGGTCTGTGTCAGTTCTAAAAGCTTTGGCCGGAGTGTGGTGGGGAGCTCACCCTTACACCCTCAAACTAGTCTACAATGCATTGACTAGAAGCACTATGGATTACTGCAGCTTCCTTATTGAGCCCTGCAACAAAGAAGCGCTTAAAAGACTAGATGGAATCCAGGCCAAGTCTTTGAGAATTGTCATTGGGGCCATGAAATCCTCTCCCATTAATGCGCTTCAAGTTGAATGTGCAGAACCGCCTCTACATCTTAGAAGACAGTATTTGGCAGATCGTTTCCTATCTAAAGTTTTTTCCCTTTCATCCCATCCTTTACTTCCAGTTTTAGAGCAAATTGACCTTTCCTTTAATGAATCCCCTTACTGGAACAATAAAATAGTTCCTCTATTGATAAATAGGTACAGAGAGCTTAAACAACTTTCGGCGCCAATTTGTCAATACCCAACTCTCCCAGTCTTCTCTGCTGCATATGAAACGATTAATTTCGAACCAAAAGCCGTTCTGGGACTAGGAATTTCAAAGAATTCCCAAAACGCTAGAGACGACTTTGACTTAGCTGTGAAGCGTTACTGGGAAGGATGGAATTTATTTTTCACGGATGCCTCAAAATTGTCTGAATCAGAATGCACTGGTGTGGCAATTTACTTTCAAAATTCCAAAATTGCTTTACTCTTTCAATGCCCACCAGAAACATCTGTTTTTACAGGAGAGTGTATTGGCATTCTAGAAGCCATACACTATATAAAATCACATCAAATAACAAGGTCAGTAATTTTTTCAGAGTCCCGTAGTAGTATTCAGGCATTAAAACAAAATCAATTTTATAGTAAAATCCATATTAAAATCATTGTAGATATTAAGAACTTGTTATTTGATTGTTCCCAAAACGGCTTGGACATCGAGATAGCCTGGATCCCCGGTCACTCGGGTATTGTTGGCAACGAGTGCGCTGATTCGTTAGCAAAGCATGCCACATCGAATCCGCTTGATCGAAAGCACTACGTGGTGCATAACTATGATTTGCGGAATGGTGCCAGACCCAAGTTATTTAACTCGTGGGCTGAAACATGGAAGACGACCTCTAAATCCAAGGGCTTCTATTATGCCGCTATACAGCCTGAAATTCAACGCAAGCCTTGGTTCTTTAAATGTCCTAAATTGTCGAAGAGAACTGTTTCGTCACTGTTTAGACTGAGACTCGGACACTGTTGTAGTCCAGTGTTCCTAAACAAAATTCATGTCCGGGACAATGCACTGTGCGAGTGTGGTCTTGCGGAAGGTACTTTGGACCATATTTTCTTCTCCTGCTCCTTAAATAATAAATCCTTTGACCTCTACCAAAAAATTTCCAAAATTAACATTCCTCTCCCAACCAACTTCCATTCCCTCCTATGCCACTTCTCTCCTAAACTAATCCATATTTTGGCTACTTTTTTAAACGAAAATGAGTTAAAATTTTAATTGGTGCGTAACGTGTGTGTAAATAGTATATATGTAGTAGTTTAGGTCTTGTATATAATCTTGTAAATTAGATTATGTGTTTTACTAACCCTTGTGCTCGTTTTAGCGATTAGACTAACACCTATCACAGAGAACAAAGTTCGACGGCCGTCTCAGTAGCTGCCGTCCCACGTGACACTGGCAGAATAGTCAAAACTGGCTCAGTTGCCAAAAAAAAAAAAAAAAAATATGTTTGCATAGTTTATATATGAGATCCACGATGCAGACCAGTTGTAGACAAATAAAGCGATGCAATACCTATATTAAATGAAGAAAACCCGTTTCCACGCGTTCCTAAAACATTATGAACAATAAAATTAAAATATTTCAGTTGATTTTCTAGCAAGTTACGTAAAAAAATATTTTATTTTTATCATAATTATTGATTGCGAGAACTTATTCAATTTATTGTAACGACATTTTGAAAACTTATTAAGTAAAGCAAGCAATTATAATTATTTTTGTTTAAAGTTGTTTTCTTTCATATTCCTTAGATGGTGTGTTTACTTTTGTTGGCACTTAATGAGTTTTTTACTAAGGTTGTTGTTTTGGGGGGGCGTATTTCGAACACAGCCATTTTTTGTTCATAATTATTAAAGAGGTTCACTTATTACAACCACATTTCACCAGTTATGTTTTAAGTCCCATGAGAGGACGTGTATGTACGCCCCCTAGGCAAGCCCATTGCCATCAACCTACTGAGAAATTCCAGATGGAAAACCACTTTGCTCGACTCAGGAATCGAAATAAGGACCATACCACAGATAATACCATACTTAGCAGTAGTGCTTGCGACCACAAGCAAACGAGGCAGTTATTAATTATTGTACCCACTTATTCATTGCTTACGATAACGCCAGCACCTGTTAGCCAAGTTGACAATCTACAATCGATAACGCTATTCGATACGAAACGTTTGTAACTTGGCTAGGGCACAGATAATATAATACTAGCATACAGATGTCTCATCCCATACAATAAACCGTGCCGACATATCTATCTGATTAATCTTGTTATTTTTGTAAGTACATCAATCGCGTTTGATCCCGTTTCACGGCAATAGATGGTATTAGCAGTGACTTGAAAGAAAAAGGGTTTACTAGGTTCGTGAATATTTTTATTTAAATACAGTGAAGGTTCGTTTGATAGTATTTTTTTGCACGTTTTTTTTGCACCAAAATGTGTTCCAATGCAAATTTTAACAATCGAGTGGAATGCCTCAGAAATTTAAAAATTCGCCATCTACTAGCATCAATTTTAAATGATCCGTTCAAATAATCTTTGAAATGTGAATTAAGAGCCCAATATTCCATAATTTTGTACGTAGGAGAGTTGGTTAAACAAGAACATACAATTTTTATGTTCAATTCCAGAAAATGTTAATTTTACACAATTCTATTGAATTGAGTGTACATGTCGCGCCATCTCTTGAGATTTATTTCAACCAAATTTTCTTTCTTAGCAATGAGACCCCGTGACCCCCGTCTCGGGGAAAGACTGTTTTCGGGGATAACCTTAAAAACCGGCTAAGTGCGAGTCGGACTCGCGCACGAAGGGTTCCGTACCATTTTCGTAAAAAACGGCAACAAAATCACGTTTTTTGTATGGGAGACCCCTTAAATTTTTATTTTATTTTGTTTTTAGTATTTGTTGTTGTAGCGGCAACAGATATACATCACCTGTGAAAATTTCAACTGTCTAGCTATCACGGTTCATGAGATACAGCCTGGTGACAGACAGACAGACAGACAGACAGACAGACAGACAGACAGACAGACGGACCGCGGAGTCTCAGTAATAGGGTTCCGTTTTTACCCTTTGGGTACGGAACCCTAAAAAGGCAGCTCATGAATTGTATCCAAAAAGTAATAGGCACAAGATTAGAATAGTTTTGCCAAACAAAAAGTTTTTACAACACTATATACTAAATATAGCTATGCAATGTGTGGTCGCATATTCAATGTTATACCTGACACTAACAAAATCTTCCCAGTTAATACATTTTCAAGGTATCCTATATTATGGCTATTGAATAAGAATTTCTAATCTGTAAACGACATATTTAATAGACGGTTGAAAAATTTATAACAACCTTAATCATTTACCCTTGAACATATTTTATTTTTTATTTTAATAATATACAGGATGGAATTTTGTAATGCCACCTGAAGGGAAAGTACTCTTAATACTGTAGATAGAAAATTTTACTCAAAGAAAACATTCCTTTATTTTTGAAAAGAAAGAAAACTGCATTCAAATATTTTAGAAAATTCACTTGCTACACCCAGGATTCGAACCGACTATTATCTTTAAAATTACACCCTGTATTTTTATTGCACCGATCGTTAGGGTCAATTATAAGGATGAAATCTCTGAAACAACTTGATAAATGAAATGAAAGGAAAACCATAAGATTTAATGTAAATTTTAGTGTGCTTTACTTGACCCATTGAATTTATAAGTCCAGATAGATTGCATGGTTTTCCTTTCATTTAATTTATCAAGTTGTTTGAGAGATTTCATCCTTTGACCTCCACAGAACTCCATCCTGGGTAATTGAGCTTTCCCACTGGGCCCAATAACTCTTGGTGATAGAACTCATTGCTGCAACATCACTCCACCGACGCCTCGCAACTCCTGATTTCTTCCATTCGAGGATCGGTTTCATGTGTCTGTCATCTTGCAGAGCACTCTGCAAGATTTCCTTCAACTCTTCGCTAAGATCCGTCCTCAACATCTCGCGCTAGCGCACCCAGCCTTTTGCCTGACACAGAGCTAACATTGATCGGAAAGCGACCTACGCGAGAGAGCATCTGCATTTCCGTGTGGTGTTCTGTTCCCTTCACATGATTGTGACTCACCTAAAATTTGTGAGATCGAGTTCCTTGGGGCTCTTTCATTACCAGCAACCAACCGCCAGTTAGTTCTGGCGTCTACTGTGTTTCCTGCTGTTGGTGACTGACTTCTACAATGGGGACTCCTTCGCTTCGGCAGCTCAACCGGATGTGGCCTCTCTCTCCACAGCTATAGCACCGGGGTGAAGTCATAACCTCCCTTATGCGGTGAGCTCGATCTTCCCATCGTACGGCTTCGACCTCCAAAGCATAGGCTAGGGCATTCTTAAGATTCTGAAAATGGCCTAGCTTTACCGCAGCCCTAACCTCCAGGTCACAGATCCCATCCGTGAACGCCTGTACGAGGCTCCCGTCGATCAGCACAGATGATGACTGGTAAGCCTACCCGACCAGCTTTTCCACTTCTAGAGCCCACTTATGAAGAGTTTCACCAAACCGTTGCGATCGGTCTTTCAGTTGGGCCCGAAACATATGCCAGGTGCGTGTCACCGTATCTAGCTTTGAATGCTTCTAGAAGCTTCTCGAAAGTGACGGCTTGTCCAAGTGCCTCTAACACAGTCAAGGCCCAGTCGCGAAGACCCAAGGTTAGAGCAGTCAAGGCCTGTTGTTTGCGCTGGCAAATATAGAAAACACGTTCAGCGACCAGTTCGAGTATCGTCATTATGTCTCACCAGGTAGCGGAATAAGAAAACTACTGACGAATATCACTGACAAAGTCTAAAATCTTTCTATAGACGACTGCTGCATGATTATGATAGGAGACAAAGATTTTAAAAGCGCTGAAGACTATATTGAACAAGTCAAAACAATTAGGGAATCGTTAAAACAAATAACTCATACAAATATAATAGTATGTTGTCCCACGTACGTGAGAGGTGCTCTAATTCAAAACTATCGTGTAGAAATATTTAATAATTTGCTTTACCTGGACATGCAGAACAATAATTATGCATATTTCTTTGACACAAACCATGACCTGTCTTTGGAAATGTTTTCACATCAAACTGGCAAAGTAAACAAACTGGGAATATAGGAAAGATTTTTGAGAATATTTACGATCGTCTGCTCATTGACATAAAAAAATATTCTATGGACACTGCTCACAATGACAAGTCAGATAACAGTGATTTTTTTCGTCTACAATAGCTTAAAGATTCTTCATCAGAACATTGCTGGGCTATTAAATAAATCTGGCATATTAACTGTTCACCTGCAAGAATTATCCCAGCAGAAAAGAGAATATAATTTGTATCACGGAACATTTCTTAATAGCCAGACATGAGAAATTATTAAATATAACGAACTACAAGTTAGCAGCAATTTATTCAAGACCATCTCAAAAACGAGGAGGAGCATGTATTTTAGTGAAAAGTAGTATTGAATACAGAGAGCTTTTGGATGTCTCTCGTCATTCCATACCTAATGTTATTGAATGTTTCGGTATAGAACTTACTAAACAAAGTGTAATTATTGTTTGCATTTATAGGCCACCAAGGTTAAATAACTTGAATGTCTTTTATGAAAAGTTGGAGATTATTTTGAAGAAGCTAAGTACCAAATGTGATAAGAAAATAGTCATGTGTGGGGACTTCAATATAGATACGCTTAAAAGAAATAATTTGACACTGGACTTTGAATACTTTCTTTTGGGCTACAATCTTAAATTGGAACTACGACAGCCCACCAGGCTGGCCAGTAATACTTGTTTAGATAATTTTGCGTGCAACTCTAAATTAAAATGTAAAACCGAAGTATTGGACTTTGCATTGTCTGATCACACTGCTCAGCTATTGGAAGTTAAGGTTATTAAGTCATATAGAATAAATTCATGGCGTATTAAAAAACGCGATCTCTCTGGCGAAAATATGACTAGGTTCAAAAATTATTTAAAATGTCTTTCATTCTCTGAAATCCACCAAACTGAAAATGCTAATGAAGCATATGATTGTTTTCTAGAGCATTTACGCATGCTGTACGATCTTTGCTTTCCTTACAAATTAATAACAGTTAAGTCTAATAAGAATATTAAATGGGTTTCAAATGGTATCCGAGTGTGTAGTAGAAGAAAAAAACAATTATTATGGAAATACAGACGCGAACCATCAAATTACAATAAAAATATCTTTAAAAATTACTCGCGCAGGTTTCGAAAGGTTATTAAATTAACTCAAAGAGCACAAAATAATTATTTCATTAACAGTTCAAGCAATAAATCGAAAGCGTCATGGCAGGTTATATATAACAAAACCCGAATCACTGAGCCTATTTCCCAAATAAAGGTTCAAAATACTACCATTACTAATCCAACAGACATTGCAAACGCCTTTAACAACTATTTTATTGACCAGTCACAAGATAACATGACGAAACCACCGGACAGTACAATCTTAACAAGTAACCCTAACTCACTTTTTATGCATCCAGTAGTACCGCAAGATATTATGAGAGCGATACAATCATTAAAAAATAAAAGTAGCACTGGATATGATGGCATATCAACAAAGGTTGTAAAATTCGTATCAGGCGACATCGCCTTGCATTTGTGTCATATACTTAACTTATGTATCAGTACTGGAATATTCCCGGATGGTTTAAAAACAGTTATAGTGAAGCCACTTTAAAAAAAAAAACAATAGAGAAGATCTAGCAAATTATAGACCAATTGCTTTAATACCCATTTTTTCCAAGGTTATAGAAATAATAATTTATGACTCAGTTAATAACTTCTTATCCAAATATAAAATTTAAGTGCGGAACAAAAGGGTTTCAGGAAAAATAAAGGTATAAATACGGCCATTTACGATTTGATAGATGTCATAATGCAGAATGTAGATAAAAAAGTACCAGTTTGCGCAATTTTTACGGACATGACGAGGGCATTTGATTGTGTTGATTACGAAATTCTTATAAAAAAGCTTGACATCATAGGCATCAGAGGAATTGTACTTAATCTTTTAAAGTCATACCTTAGCAATCGTAAGCAACACACAGAAATATCTAGAATATGTCTAAAAACTAAGTGTGAAGAAAAATATTTATCTAAGGCTAGAATTATTAGGTATGGCGTACCACAGGGTAGTGTGCTGGGCCCTTTATTATTTTTGTTGTATATAAATGATTTACCTCGCCACATTCAACATCCTATGGTCTTATTCGCTGACGATAGTACTGCCTTGATTAAATGTATTGACAAAAAAACATATGAACATAACATAAATGACACTTTAATAAATATTATACGCTGGCTTGACCAAAATAATTTAATGACTAATATACCAAAGACAAATATAATGCATTTTTATCAACGGATTCCACCAGAAGTCTTACATTTACACTATAATGGACAAAAAGTTGACCAAATACTAGTTGCTAAATTCCTTGGCATTATGATAGAAAGCCAATTAACTTGGAAGCCACAAGCAGACGAAGTATGCAAAAAACTTAGTGCAGCTGCATATGTGCTCTTTAACTTGTCTAGGAAAGTAAATATGGCCATAAGGTTAATTGCGTACCACGGGTTAGTCGTATCGATTTTGAGATACGGCATAATATTTTGGGGCAGTTGTAGTCTGAGAAAACAGGTGTTTAAGGCTCATAAACGCTGTATAAGGTCTATGTGCAATTTATTAGTAACAGATAGCTGCGTACCTGTATTTAAGTCCCTAAAATTACTAACATGCCCATCACTTTATATTTTAGAGGTGGCTGGTTTTGTCAAATCAAATATGCATCTATTTAATAAGGTGTCCGAAAATAGAAACCGGCCAATCAGGAGACGGTACAAAAATTTGCTAATTGTTAGCGGTTCCGATAGCGCCCTATTAAAGAAAAGTATTATATGTATGGGTCCGATAATTTTTAATAAAATACCCGATGCAAATAAAAAAAGAGACACATAAAACTACTACTACTTTTCAAAAAGAAATTGACAGATCTATTAATTAGTAAATGTTATTACTCAATTAGCGAATTTCTGACCGATAAGAATTTAAATTGATATGATGACTATCTCTGTTTTTGTGTCTTATATTTAATCATTTTTTAATTATTATTTTTTTGTTTAACTGTATTGACCTGGAACTTGACGAATTTGTAATCCCATTTTATTAAAATTGACATTGTGTATTATATTGCCTATTTCAAATTATTTACTGAATTTCATCTTGTCATGGTAAACTTGTATTGATTTAATTGAATGTTTTATTATTTTATATTAAATGTGGTTTTATTATTATAGCTAAAACTGTTTGCATGCCTTTGTTAAGGTAGTTAGTATAAGGATCATTACATTAAAACTTAACATCTGTAACTTGTACCTACTTACTGTGCAAATAAAGAACTATTCTATTCTATTCTATTTGGTCCACCTATTCGATTTCATAACGGCCTCGAACTGTATCTTGTAGGCAGACCATGACGAATGGTCGTCGAATGGTGGCACTTTAAAACTACCCGGCGAGAGCGCAACTACCGTAGCTCGTCCAGATTTGAGACCACGAACAATCTTCTACAACTTGGCGATGCGAATCTCCTGCTGTTGGACCTGGTCCATTAACTCCTTCATCTCCTTACCGATGGCTACGCGCAGGTCCTTGATCACAATTAACTACTCGTCCTGCGAGCCTGCTTCTATTGACAGCGAGCCTGCTCCTCTATGTCACGCTGCAACTGTTCTTCTAATCTGCGAGCCTGTGGTTCCCGACGGCGAGCCTTCTCCTCCTGTCGACGAGCCTGCTCCTCCTGCCGACGAGCCTGCTCCTCCTGACGACAAGCCTGCTCTTCCTGAAGGCGAGCCTGCTCCTTCTTGTCGCGTTGCATCTGCTCCTTCAAGCGGCGTGCCAGCTCCTCTTGACGGCAGGCCTGCTACTGCATGAATGTCACAAGGGCGGCAATTTCAGAGGTCACCTGTGATTGAGCTGGTTTCACTGCAGCCGTGGAGTCTCGTTGTTTACTTGACGACGGTGAGGGAGCGTCTCCAAATCGCCTCTGGTCTACGACTTGCTGTTGCTGACTCCTGGTGCGCATCCCTTCCGTTTCTTCCTTTGGTACAACCGGCATAATTTATTCCGCACATCTGACAACAATTTGTTACGAGCTGGGGTTCAGGGATAAATTATTTCAACAGCAGACTTCAATTAATCACACTATATTTCAAAAATACTTCTTAAACAATTCTATTACTTCGCACTATTTTCATTATCCGATCGCTCAGTGTCGCTTCCAAATCGAAACTGACTCACGACCGTTTTTTTTTAAGTGGCGTCTCGCAGATTCAATCAAAGTGATTGGCTACTGCTTAACCGGACTATCCTGTGGAGACTAAACTAAGCCTCCAACCAGGCACAGACTCACGACGGACCCGACCGCCCTTTATATAGCACGGAAGATGTTTCTAGAACGTTCCATACTGTTACAGATACCTACTTCGAGAATCTTCCTGAACAATCAACAGTCGAACTTATTGTTCCCGAAGCGACTAGAAACTTCTAGAATGTTCGGATCGAACATTCTGGCAAATTCCATTCGACACGAGAAGTTTAGTTCCACTATTCGATACTAGATGGCGTTGTTCTATCTTGTAACAATATAATTGTGTTAGATACTATCATTAAATATAAACCGTAATGTTTTCATGTCACATTATTATGACTAAGTGTTATGGATCTGTATTATTATTTATGGTAAGACCAAAATTGTACCAACACTTATTGCGAATAAACTGATTTGATTTGATTCGTAATGCGTTTGATTGCAGTGAATAACTATCTTGCAAGATCTTAGCAAAACGCCACAGCACCCTATACGTATATGTTTTAACAGCACAAAGTACCCTTCCCTTTCATTTTGGAGTAACTCAACAATAATCATTACGTGTTTTACGCTGTCGAGTAGACGGATTTTTGAACATTAAACTATGAAGCAATGAATGCAATGGAAACAATTCGTATCCGTCCTCTTTGAACTTACGCAATTAGGGTGCAGACGTCATAGCGTTTGCGGCTGACTGAAGCGTAGATTTCGCACCGAGCAGAAAACTGAATTGAGTGGGCAAGGAAGAGGTAGGTTTTTGCCCTGTACCACAAAATAGAAGCGCGCCGCCGCTTACATACTTTGTGCCTGTACCGTGTATACAGGATGGGCAATTAATCGTGGATCAAACGAAACAGGGCAGTAGTTGGCGACTAAAGGAGAAAAAAAAATCTAGATAAAATAATCTAAATAGCCTATGATCTTGGTCATCTTTTACAGTATGTGTGGTGTAATTGCTGCAAGGCGTTCCAGTGCGAGGATAAACTAACAAATCAATTAACTTCTATTTATATGCAACTTGCACAATCAATTATGTTATTTTTACCATAGCAACTAAGTAAGTAGAACCTGTTATTCAATACCTGCATTTTTGTAAAACAATGTGTTTTCTACAACAATTCTTATCATTGCACGCGACATTCTTTACTTTTCCATCGGGCCATTTTTTTTCTAGGTCAACACAAATGTACCTGCTAACGTTACCTACAAAGGTAGGTGCAGGGGAATTTTTTTATCTTGTTAGGCATAGGTAAATAGACCTGTAACCAGCTACGGGTGCAGATAAGCTCAAAGCATTAATCATCCTCTTCATCACTGACAATTCTTTTGTTTACTGTAGTATCTAAAAAACCGGCCAAGTGTGAGCCGGACTCGCGCACGAAGGGTTCCGTACTTGGTAAATTGCGGTTTACGATTTATGACGTATTAAAAAAAAACTACTTACTCGATCTCGTTCAAACCAATTTTCGCTGGTAGTTTACATGGTAATGTACATCATATATTTTTTTTAGTTTTATCATTCTGTTATTTTAGAAGTTACAGGGGGGGGGGGACACACATTTTGCCACTTTGGAAGTGTCTCTCGCGCAAACTATTCAGTTTAGAAAAAAATTATATTAGAAACCTCAATATCATTTTTGAAGACCTATCCATAGATACCCCACACGTATGGGTTTGATGGAAAAATATATTTTAGTTTCAGTTTCAAGTATGGGGACCCCCAATTTTTTTTGTTTTTTTTATATTTTTGAGTGAAAATCTTAATGCGGTTCACAGAATACATCTACTCACCAAGTTTCAACAGCATAGTTCTTATAGTTTCGGAATAAAGTGGCTGTGACATACGGACGGACAGACAGACAGACAGACAGACAGACAGACAGACAGACAGACATGACGAATCTATAAGGGTTCCGTTTTTTGCCATTTGGCTACGGAACCCTAAAAAAGAATGCACCCGTATTTATTATACGCCCGTATTTTGTCACAGCAAGCTTCAGGGCAAAGACCTTACTTATTTTTTTCTACTTATCTCTTACAATTTAATCGGGGTCACCGCGCAGCAAGACTTCTTCCATTTTCCTATTCGCTCAAATAATAGTAGGACAAAAGAAAAACGGAGGTCTGAATAATTCTAAATTCAAGAGAGTCATCGGCAATGAGGCACTGGTTGAGTCAAAACTCCAGAGCCTTGAACATCGTCGCCGAGTTGCCAGCTTGTCGGTTTTTTATCGGTTGCTTTTCGGGGAGTGTGCGATTTATTTGCATGATCTAATTCCGCTAAGCTCGTTTCATCATCGGACTACAACACGTACGGCGATGCGCCATCGGTACATGGTGGACATCCATTCCATACCCACTAAACATTTTGGAAATACTTTCATTATGCGTACAGCTAAGTAGTGGAATTCCCTGTCGGAGTCTGTGTTTCCCGATAGCTACAATCTGGAGGTCGTTAGGGCGGTTCCCCGAGCGAAATGCAGCGCAAGCCGTTTTTTGTGCTGTTTTTAGAAGCTATCTACTCGTTATTTATAAAGAAATATCAATTAATAATAATACATTAAAATTCTACATAATATTGATTCTAAAATGGTAGATTTAGTTTTTTTTTAAATGTTGTATATATTTCACTAAACTCTTTCCAAATAAACATAAAAATGAGAAATAATTATTGATATTATGCATCTCCTCGTAAAGTGTTCATTAATTATTTTTTGTACTAACACTAATGGATAGACAATTTAATAACGAACATTTTTGTAGTTTTTTTTTTTTCAAATGACCAAAATTCGATTTTATAGAGATTTTATTCTAAAATCTGGGCGCATTCACTACTGTAATTCATGCGCCACCAGTGCCGCTAGACCAATAGGAATGCTCATATCGCATGCCGATTTTTTGGTCAGGGTACCGTCTTAAGTCAAGTGTTTACTTCTAGGCAAGCGTGTTACACCTTCGGCCACATCATCACTTACCATCAGGGGAGATAGTGGTCGAGCGCAAGCCTATCTACAATAAAAAATAAAAACTCAGTTGTTGAAAAGCGACTCAATTCTGGAACCAGGCTTATGAAGCCTGCAGCCTAATTGCGTAACTGAATTCGGCAAAGAACACGCAGGTATAGGTGACGAAAACTTTAAAATAACAACTTTCATATCGCGTAATACACTCGAAAGGGGATAGGTCATGGAAAGGATATGTGAATTCAACTCATACGGTGGAGGACGTACCCTTTCTAAATTATTTACGCTATACCGAAAACATTTAAAGGAAATGTTGCATACTCTTTCATGGAGTTGTTCCCTTTGCCCTGCCCAATTCACTTACGCAATTAGGCAGCTGGTCTACGGTTGGAATTGAGTGTCTAAACGGGTTAAGTGGACAGTATACTCTTAATACAATAAAATAATTTAATTCAATAATTGCAATAAGTGCTGCAAGATGCAAGATACAAATAACCCTTGTCCGTTAACTTTTACAGTACGAAATTTTTAAAACCAAGGCGTCTAGACAAATTAATAATTAAAGATTTATTATATAACGAAAAAGTAAAACAGACGCCTATAAATAGAGCTAACAAAGGCAAAACTAGTTCAAGAATAACCGACATGCCATTCACACCAACATACATACAAGTATAAGTAAATACACACACGTATAAAACTTGCCACAGAGTAAAAGATACTAGTTTGGCAAGTCCAGTTATTTTTAGCTCTTGATGTTCTGGAGTTAAAATGGTACGAGTTTTTCTGGAATAAGTGCTCTCCTGGTAGGATCGTTATTTTTATTAGCTGCTTGCATCCGTTGGGACATTATTATCCTAGATATGTTGGTAATAGAAACTTGACTGCAGCTTAATGTTCTTGTTTGAATTTAAAGTGGGACCAGGGTTCTTTGCTTGGGAAAGGTGTTAAGGTATACTCGAACAGAGAAATACAAAATAAGATCAATAAACACTTAAATTAACGAGAGGAAGAATGAAAATGATGGTAATTATTGAGATGAGAATGATGTATTGTTTTTCACATATGTATAACTTAAAGATCTTCCCTCAGCTCGAAATAAACCTGTGACAAAACAAACAATTATTATGATCATGTTATAAAGCTCCAAGCATTATTTGATTCTATGTTAACAATATCTACATTATAATAATAAAATTTTAAATATACTATCTACTATTTAACTTTCAAAACATTCGATTATATTTTTTTTACCCATTAAGATTTCATTTGCAATCTCCAAACCACATAATGTACCTAACAAAACACCGTCGCAGCGGGACACGGTTCCAACGTCGAATTATTATTGTTTGAATTTTAATTATTTTTGATAAGTTTTAAATTTTTCAAACAAACTCCAATCCCACTGCCACCACTGTTCTCAGCTGATCTGCACAAAACAGTCTTCATACATAGCGTACTGTGTACATAGCTGTCACTTTTACTTTTCGATCACGAGAGGCGCACGGCCGATGACTCCGGCGCAGCCGATACACACGTATTTCTACACCGAGCTGTATAATCGTCACGCCTAAGTAAGGCCGTATTAATAAAACGGTCTCATTTGCAAGTAAATGCAGTTGGGAGATCTTATTAGATATTGGTTGTGGAGGTTTGGGCGTGGTCTAAGAATGTCAAATGGATGAAATTCAGTTACCTCACAACCGCTTCAAAATATATAATTTGTATTGGGCCATTATTTATTGACATTGATTATTGTCAAATTTTATTTCTTTCTGTCCATCCAAGAGTTGTCTGGTTGATATCGCTGTCAGCGAAAAGACCAACTTGTATCAAGCGCAAGTTCGATCATTCATGGAGTACTGCTCTCATCTCTGGGACGGATCTGCCAAGTACCAGCTGGATGCACATGAGTCGATCGAAAGACGGGCCAAGACTCTCATCGGCAATGAAGTACTGGTCGAATCTAGGCTCCAGAACCTCGAACATCGGCGCCGAGTTCCCAAGCCTGTCGGTTTTTTATCGGTACATTTCGGGGAGTGTGCGTTGGAATTGCATGAACTAATTCCTCCTAGCCCGCTCCATCATCGGACTACAAGATGTACGGCGATGCGTCATCGGTACATGGTGGACATCCCCCCCATACGCACCAAACGTGTTGGGAATACTTTTATTATGCGTACAGCAAACGAGTGGAATTCCCTGCCGGAGTCTGTATTTCTTGATAGCTACAACCTGGGAGTCTTCAAGTCAAGAGTGAATAGGTTTCTTCCAGGCAAGCGTGCTTCATCGTCGACCACATCATCACTTACCATCAGGTGAGATAGTGGCCAAGCGCAAGCCTATCAAAAATAAACAAAAAGGACCGCCATTTTGTATCCATGGAATTATATATATAAACGAGTTGTGTAAATATTTTGGTGAGAATTAAGTATATCCTAGTAGACAGTTGTTCAGGAATAAAAAAGATTACTAGACTACTACTGTTCCCAGCGCGCTATTAAGATATTTCCTGCACCATAATTCAACCTTGCGAAGCGAACTTGTTATTACCAATCTGGTTACAGGTTTTGGTAGGTCGGGATGGGGCCGGTCTATGTCTCTCTGCTGCACTGCTCACTAATCGGCGTTGCTCATATTCCCATGAAATAGAAAACATTTTTTTTACACACAGCAGCATTGATAGAGAAGAATAATAACGAACATTGTAATATATAATCATACAAACAGGATACTTAACTGGGGTGCAAATGTACATATACAAGTTTCAATAAAAACTATATAATTTTGGGCAGAAAGAGAATAGTTATATAGGTATCAGTTTAGTTTTAGGTTCATCAGCCAAAGGATTGGCTGCAGACACGTTCACACCACGATCTAAAATTTTTCGCTTCACTCAGGCATTCCGGAGTATACAAAAATACGTTGCAATTTTAGAAAGGCTTTTGGAATGACAACTCACAAACTATCACCTTCCCTCGTCCCATATTACTTGGGGTCGGTGCAATACTAACCTATCAATGAGGCAGTGGATAGAGTAAGCATATTGGTTACAACAAAAAACATACGCTCAGACTTTTTCGCTTCACCTATCTATGCCGTAAGTCAAGTAAACCGCTTGCCTAAGAGCTAAGACCGATTACTAACACGTAATGACGAGGCTACACCTGTCATCTTGCCTCCACAGGTTATAGTTATGAGGACCTTTGATCCTTTACGTTTTTATTGCACCTGAGTTATTATCTGTTTTAGTTTCTTAGTTGCTGTTAAGAAGTTGATTGCGAGATGATAAAACCTGGTTAAAATCTCTCAAGTTGGAAAACTGGGGAGGATTATAAAATAGATTAGACGTTTATTTATTTATTTTATACTCACAAAACACTTAAAAGAGAAAATACATATAAAGATAGAAGAGCACAAAGGTGCTGCTTATTTCTAGAGAAATTTCTTACAGCAGACCTGCGACAGGAGAGTTGGATAAGAAACATAGACACAGTGTGTAGTAGTACAAGGAAAGGTAATATATTATAAAACTCAATTTATACAAACATAGTATAATAAAAAAAAATAGCGGTAGCTAACCAAAAGCGGTCCTGAGCGAGAGGGTGCCCGCTGGTAGTGTGTCCTTGTCTCACATCTTGGAAGCTCAACTAATCATTGGGTTTGGTAGAAATGGTAGAAAATTTTATATTTTCTTTTTTATGTAATACCAAAACGAACGAATAAAAAATATATTTAAATACGTTTCAAAGTCTATGAAACTTTGAAGCGTATTTAAATATTTTTACAGTTCCTTTAATTAATCAATTCATTGTATTTAAAAAATAATTCATTAATACTGAGTAAGAGTAGTACTTTTAAATGTTTGGGCCTGGTAATACTAAATGTAGGACCACCAGGTTTGTGGAGTTTTTGGCGGGTTTTGTTCGAGTAAAATTCAGCGGCTGTTAATATTATTCGCAAATTGATTCCTAGTGGAATAAAATTGGTGAAGTTAATTTTCTCAACTATCTACGCAACTGGACAATATGTGAAATAATTGAGATCCTTTGGGGTATTTCAAAGCATCGTCTGAAGACTGCAGGATCATCTCACGCCTCTCCTTCATGAGCTTGAGAGTAAGATCAGAGAGCTTTTTGTTCCTATCTATACGATGGGTCTTGAAGAACAAGACTTATCCAGACTTGGGATTTGAGGGTTATCGAGTCCCTCTCTTCGAACTTCAGATAACTCTATAATACTCTATCGTAAACTGCTCAATTCCTCTTCGAGTTCGGTGATCTTATCGTCATTCCGGAGTCCGGAGTGTGCGTGTTGTACGTTGCCAGGTCCTGTCGTCGGTATTTGTTCGGGTAGCCGGATCTCGTCCGGGATTCTTTGCACCCCTTGCCATACCGTAACCTATACCGCTACCGTAGTCGAGGTTAGGCAGGCTGCCGGGCACTAGGGGCTATGTTTTATTTGTGCTATTCATGGGGAGTGCTTTGCAGGCGGGTTGGCGATCCCAGTATGGTTGTTACAAATGCACAGAGAACGCTGCTGATCATTCTCTGGTTTGTCCCTTAGTCGCCTCTTACGACACCAATGGAAAAAACATGAGATGTCGAAATTCTGTACGCTCGACACCGACTCGGTAAGTGACGTAGATTCCAAAAAATATAGTTACACTTTTTTTTTTTTCAATGAATTTGTTAGGTTTAGGTAGCGTAGTTAAGTAGCTTACATACATATATTGGGATACTTACACTATTGTTTTTACAATCAATTTGTCCCGTGTTATGTTTGGTCATGGTCACCTCATTAAAAAGAGACACACTACCAACGGGAGCCCTCTCGCTCGGACCGGTTTTTGCGCCATAGTGCACAGTCTAGTAGTAAGAAGTATAAGGTCTTTGGTTTTAACACAAAAACAGTGTGTTGACCGGATGATTTCTGCATTTGGTGATGAAGCCCCATCCAAAACCACAATTTATCGCTGGTTTACTGCATTTCAACTTGGACGTGTCAAGCTCAGTGATGATCCCCGTCAAGGTCGTCCAAAAACTGCAGTCACCCAAGAAAACGTTGATGCTGTGCGTAAGCTGATTGAGGAAGATCGACATGTGACATACCGCGAAATTCAGGCAACTTTAGACCAATGTCTAAAGTTGCCTGAATGAGTTAAATACAAATAATCTTGCATGAAAAAATAGGTGTAAAAAGTTGTTTTCCCGATGTATACCGCATTCGCTCTGTAAAGAGCAAAAAGCGGCTCGCGTTACTTGGTGCGTCAGAACTCTCGAAAGATTCCAGGCAGGATCCTCAAATGCTGTATACAACATCGTATCAGGTGACAAATCCTGGATATACGCGTACAAACCCGAAACAAAAAACCAGTCACGAGATTGGGTATTCGAAAATGAGTTAAAGCCAACAAAAATTGTTCGTTCACGGAGTGTTGCAAAAAAAATTTGCAACACTCCGTGAACGGCCATGTTGCGACTATTCCTCTTGAGGGACAAAGAACGGTTAATGCTTAATGGTATGCCAGCATTTGTTTGCCACAGGTCGTTTCTGAACTCCGTAAAGAAAACTGCAACCGCCGCATCACCCTCCATCACGACAATGCGAGTTCTCACACCGCGCACAGAACAAAAGAGTTTTTAAAGCAAGAAAACATAGAATTATTAGACCATCCGCCGTACAGCCCCGACCTAAGCCCTAATGATTTCTATACTTTCCCTAAAATAAAGAATAAATAGCGTGGTCAGAGATTTTCATCACCTGAAGAAGCTGTGGACGCCTACAAAACGGCCATTTTGGAGCCCCCAACTACCGAATGGAATGGTTGCTTCAATGATTGGTTCCATCGTATGGAAAAATATGTCAAATTTCGCGGCGAATACATCGAAAAGCAATAAATACATTTTTAAATAGTAATGTTGTGTCACTTCCTTGATTCTCGAAATTTTCAGTGCCGCCCTCGTATCTGATACGCACAAAATATGTCGTTACTAGCTTCTGTCTGCGACTTCGCCCGCGTTAAAGTGGGCAATCATTCCAAGGTAACATATTCTTAGGATAAAACGTAGCCTATGTGCTATTCCAGACTATAATCTATCTCTGCGACAAATTTCATACCCATCCGTTCAGTAGTTTTTGTTTGAAAGAGTAACAAACATCCATCCGTCCTCATAAACTTTCGCGTTTATAATATTGGTAGGATAAGTTTTTAAACAAAGGCTATGTGAATTGAAATAAAATAACGAGTACCTACCTATTCATCATAAAAGCCACAGTTCAAAGCCCTATGTGACTAGAATTTCACCAGCATCTGTATCCTTCAAACTAAAGTGAAGGAGCTGCTACTAATCAACTATTTAATGATCGATAAAAACCCTGACCAGTCCAAAACCAGTTTATGTTAATATCATAGAGATTGTACTTGTAAGTCCATCTGCCCGCAGGCTAAACCGGGGACTATGACTAGTCCACAGATCAACAACGCAACTTTGCGGCCTCAGCTAGAGATGGAACTGTTAAAACTTTGCATACAAACAAACCCAGTCAGTGAGTGCCAACGGTCACTCATAAAAATTAAGGGCTAGAGTCAAGTCTGACTATTGCTTCTTCTCTTCTTCGTCGTTCCCTCTCTGCTGAGTATCATGACCACGCATCTCCAAGTCATGAGGTCTTCTGCAGTGTGAACCACGTCACTCGGTACATGCTTAATTGCGTCTGCGCATCGTGATGATGTTTTACCTTGCACACGTTTTGCATCGACGCGGCCCAGTTTCATGAGCCATTGTGTTTTACCCAGACTATGCTTATATGGACGCAAAAATGGCCGAAAAAGCTGAGGGCTACTGGCATTTTGTATATTGTAGTTTGATGCTGTTGAGTTCCTTCAGTATGTATGGACTCATTTGTTCTCATGGCGGTACATGGTATACGAAGAAGTCGTCTCCGCCAACAAAATTATTGCTATGACAGTTGAAACTTGTGCTCAGCGCAATTGCACGGCCACGATTAATAGCAAGGAATATTAAAAACAATGTAGTAGTAGTTACCGACGTGGTGTTCGGTGGTCTATGGACGAATCTAATAAAAGCACACAGCATTGCTATAAGAGTTCTATAAGAGAACACTACTAGTAAGTTTTGTTTTAACCAGACCTTGAAAACGGAGGCAGGTGTTATTATTTTATAGTTGTTATTAAATAAAAATGATTGATGGTTATTATTTTATTACTGCGATGAATTAAGAAGACTTTTTGTTGACTGTCAATCAATCTACTATTTTTATGGAGAAGTCATTGACCTACCTCAAAATGTGCTACCTAAGGCCTTAGACAAGTGACAGTCTATCATAGAAAACGTGGCAATAGCGATTGTCAAAAAAACTTTTTTGCAAAACAATACTACCGAGTTCCAGATAAAAAACTACAAAGTGAAAAATTACTTTATTTTTGGAAGTCGGTGTCTTTCTTTTTCCCATTTTTTTGCGATATGGACACCGACTTCCAAAATTAAATTATTTTTCACTTTGTAGTTTTTTATTTGGAAGGAGGTAGTATTTTTTTGCAAAAAAGGTTTTTATTTTTCTTTTTTTAATTGTAGCTACCTAAAATAGGCAAGTTGTTTAGTATAACGCTAACACAGATTAGCCGAATAACATGAAACTTGGACATAACCGGTGAAATGAGAATTCTGCGTACCCTTTTAGAGCGTACTGGCGTGATATATACAATAAACAGACATGCGATTGCAGCAATCCCGAATGATTTGCTTTTATTTGTTGAAGAGTTCTGTTGTATATCTCCGAAGTTCTTCATCAGATCTTCACCAAATTAAAATGGGACCAATTTCAAAACATATTCTTTCAAACAAAAAAATAATTTTCAAAATCGGTCCACAATTGACGGAGATATCGGTGAACATACCAGGCCCCTCAGAAAGTATTGCGAAAAAAAGTTTTTATATATGGGAGACTGGCCAGTTATAATGTTTTTCGAAAATATGATTATTTATAAGTAAAAATAAGTAAGTTCCAATTTCAAAATTTCCCTCCACATTTTTTGCGAGTTAATTCAAAGTATTGTGTCTCACTGAAATATGGATCTGCGCCGGGAACATTTTAGAGCTATGATTTTATACGATTTCAAGTGTCGCCTGAAACCGGATGAATCGTACGATAGACTTCAAATGGCATTCATAGATGAAGGCCCTTCCAAGGCAACCGTGTATCGTTGGTATAACGAATTCAAGCGCGGTCGACCAACTTTGGGGGATGACGAAAGAAGCGGTCGCCCTTTGACGGCTGTTACCGAAGAAAACGTGCCAGCAGTGAAAAATTTAATCCAAGACAATAGGCGAATTACATATCAGGAGATTCAACACATATTGAAGATTGGATCGGGAAGCGTTCACGAGATTCTACACAGCCATCTTCGCGTGAGGAGGATAGTATCACGCTGGGTGCCGCACAACCTCACCGATGCTCAGAAGCAGGCCCGGGTGGAATGGTGCCGTGATATGCTTAACAAATTTGAAGCAGGCTCGTCTCGGCGTGTTTACGACATCGTTACAGGTGATGAGTCCTGGATTTATCAATACGACCCAGAAACCAAGCGCCAGTCGACTGTTTGGGTGTTTCAAAATGAGCCAACGCCTACCAAAGTGAAGCGATCTAGAAGCGGGGGTAAGATTTTGATCGCTAGCTTTTTTAATTTGACTGGCCACTTGGTATCAATTCCCTTACGGGATCAAAGAAGCATTAATGCCGAATGGTATACTACCAAATGTTTGCCAGAAGTTTTCTCTGTTATAAGCAACAAGCGACCAAACACAGGGCTCCGCGGGCTACTGCTCCACCACGACAATGCACCTGCGCACACCGCACTCAAAACGAGGGACTTCCTGGACAGCACGCCAGTCAAACTCCTGGGTCACCCTCCTTACAGCCCTGATCTAGCACCGTGTGACTTCTTTTTATTCCCAAAAATAAAAAATCAGCTCAAAGGGATACAATTTTCGTCGCCGGAAGATGCGCTGGCTGCGTTCGAGCAGGCTGTAAACGAGGTGTCTGCGGCGGACTGGAAAAAGTGTTTTGAAAACTGGTTTAGGCGCATGAATCTTTGTATAGAGGCTGGTGGAAAGTACTTTGAAAAGATTTAATAAAAATATATGTACGTATAGAACAATTTTTTTTAGTTTCGCAAAACTTTCTGAGTGTCCCACGTACATAAAAAAAAAACATACATGAAGTTGAACATAGAACCTCCTACTTTTTGGTAAGTCGGTTAAAAAGGCAAAACTGTATGGAATTGACAAGCGATATCGAAAATCACGTGATCAATCCCTTACATTTTGACACTTCGACTGTCGCCTTCGCTGACATCGAATGCCACTTGTCTAGGTCCTCAGGGTGATCTATGCGCTGCCACCGACGACGTCGTGGAAGTTTTGGGCCAAAAAATATGAACGACTATGACTATGTGCCAGCGATACGAAGAACAAAAAAATTACCTGCTTGCCAGGTTATTAAACTGTAACCTGAAACTCAAACTTCGAATGATAGATAAGATGAGAGACTGAGATTAAGTAGTAACTTCGATGGTTGGCTGGTAATTGCTTTGCGGCATTTAACGTCCATCATCAAAATTGATGTACAGTCGTAGTGGACTATAGATGAAATTATAAATTAGCTCTAAGTAATCGCACTAATATCGAGGAGCTCGTGGCTAAATAATAACAGCCGCACTGATCGATCATCAAGGTTAAGCAACGCTTGACGAGGTCGGTCCGTGGATGGGTGACCATTTCAACATACTGAGTTTCCTCCGTGCCTCGGACAGCACGTTAAGCCGTTGGTCCCGGCTGTCGTTTGAAGATCTTTGACAGTCGGTACAGGTAGTCAGAAGCTTGAGATCTGACACCAGTCTTGCCAAGAGGTATCGTGTACCCTGTTACAGGATTGTGGAGGTTAGATAGGCAGTCACTCCATGTAAAACACTGGTACTCAGCTGAATCAGGTTAGACTGGAAGCCGACCCCAATATAGTTGGGAAAAGGCAAGGCAGATTGATTGAATCGCACTAATATTATAAAGGTGAAAAATTGTGAGTGTGTGTGTGTGCGTGCGTGTTTGTATGTTTGTTGCTTCTTAACGCTCAAACAGCTGGACGGATCTGGATGAAATTTGGCATAGAAAATGAATTTGAGCTGAATTTTGGGCGAAGCCGCTAGCAAAAGATAGTATACCTAAATAAATTTGCTTTGTTAGAAATAAGTACTGAAATAGCTCTATTTCTATTCAATAGGCTGTAAAAAAAACTTAATTTTATCCAAACGTAGGTACTTATAACAAGAAGTGATTGTTTCAATACAAACATTTGGCAAGAGAATATCTCATGTTGTCGATCCAGCTCAATAACGAATGCGGTCGAGTATAAAAGAGTTCAACGCGTCCGGGCTACGAATTTTGTTTGCTACGAGATGCTACGCGCTACGCATTTTGGAAGACACGAGATGTAGATTACGTCATAATTATGTTGATCATTGTTAATAGATTAACATAGTAAGATTTAAAGTACTTATCAAAACTTCTTTCATAAAATGTTCGGAAAAACTAATACCAAAAAAGTATACAAAAAGAAATAAAAATAAATACTTTTATTTTATTCATCGCAGTTCGCAAAAAAACACTATAATAGACTGATTTTTAGGGTTCCGTAACCAAAGGCTGAAAACGGGAGTAATAAAAGTAGTATTTGGAAGTTCCCTCGATTTCCATTGAATCCCATCATCCGATTCTGATTTGGTGACAATGTGACCACCTTTCAAACAAAAAAGGAATTTTCCAAATCCGTCTATATACGACGGAGTTATAACCGAACAAATATTAAAAAAAATGGAAACATCCGAATTGAGAACCTCCATCTTTTTGGGGATCAGAAAACTTTCAATGTTTGAAATTCTGTATACCTACAAAGCTATGCTTGCACTCAAGTTGTAGGACTTCAAGTGTTTCATCGTTCACTTTTAAAGTAGAAAAAATTACTTGCTCCCTCCGTCTGATGTTAAGTTATAAGCGAAAACCTGAAATAATACCAAAAACTTCAAGGTCTTCCAACCATCACGCAGTTAGGCCAGATCTTTCGAAGCTGCAACCTTAGTATTACGTACACTATTGGTAGGAATGTAGGCGTGATTTTACGTTTTTGGTATCTCACCTAACAACATGAATAAGTAAAGTATATATATTTTTTTATGTATGTTCGGGCATAACTTCGTCATATATGCGAAATTTTTGATGCACAATGAGCTCTTTTCCGTCTCCCTTTTGTATTTGTATATAGTTTTGTTTTTTTTAGAATAATCGATTGTATATATGTTAATAAAAACTATCAAGTCTCTAAACGGATTTGCAAAATTCTTTTTTTGTTTGAAAGAAGTTTATGCCGAAATGGTCCCAATTAAATTTGGTGAGTCTCTCGGGATAGCTGCAATCACATGGCTGTTTATTGTTTACACCATTTCATAACATACCATCACGCCAGTATGCTCTAAACGGGTACGAAGATGTGTACATGTCAACCTGGTACACTCTCATTTCACTGGTTATGCTCAAGTTACATGTTATTTGGGTAATCTCTTGTGGCATCACTGTGGGCATTATACCTTTAATGCCCACAGTGATGCCACAAGAGAGTACCTACCATATACTATAGAACTTGTCCATTATGTACCATTAAAAAGCAAAAAAAAAAACCACTTCTAAAGCAAAATACTACAAATCGAAAAATAACTTTTTTTCCGAAGTCGGTGTATAAAAAAACGAAAAACAGTGAATACTAAAGACACATCCGAATTGAGAACCTCCTCCGTTTTGGGAAGTCGGTTAAAAATAAATAAACATTAAAATCAGTTTAGTGCATTTGTCAGCGTTATAACGAGATTATTGTGTCTTTGGTAGTTAACTCAAACAAAGGTTAAATATGTTAACCAATGTTTTAAAATTTCGCTAACAACGTCTTTACATCAATTGTTAGCATCACAACCGGTCATATAAGATACTAGCTGTTCCCCGCGGCTTCGCTCCCGTCAAAATTAAAGCCTATGTTACTCGGGAATAATGTAGCTTTCCATAGGTGAAAGAATTTTTAAAATCGGTCTAGTAGTTTCGGAGCCTATTCGGTACAAACAAACAAACAAAAAAATATTTCCTCTTTAGAATGGAATAGAATAGAATATACTTTATTGTACACCAAAAAAAGAAATAACACGTATATTTTACAGCAACTTAATACTATGGGTACAAAGGCGGTCTTATCGCTGACAGCGATATCTACCAAACCTTTGGATGGACTAAAGAACTTAAGATCAAAACAGGGGGTAGGGTGTGCTGTTATATAAAAAAAAATACATAAAAATTATATATATATATATATATATGCTAGCTCTTAGTAATATTGGTATTGAAAAAGTTAATTATTTGACCATTTGTTACACTAACAATAAATTGATGAATAAAGGCGAAATATGTATAGCACATTTAACCATTTTTTCAGTTAACTACGAATCATAAAACTGGGCCTAAATGAACTCAAATGTACTTTAACCTAAAACATGTTTATACTGACGAGAAAACATAAAATGCTAGTACCAGGTACGATATGAAACGCAGTATTTAGCAATTCTAAGTTTATAGATGTTATTTATGACTCTATGTGCAAATCTGGACCTCTTAACAAGAATCCACTTTCTCAGCAAGTTTCCGAGGACTCAACAAAAGGAAATGATTCATAGCCATCAGGAAATGGAATAATAAACCAGTCTCGAAATATTTATTATTTTGATCTTTAAACCTCGCACCTTTGTGTTGAAGAGACAGGGATTATCTTATTTAAATGAAGGATGATATTAGCCTTTAAGATGGTCAGTACTTGTCCCATTACAGAGGAAAAAGCCTTTTAAAACAGATACTAAAAAAGCCTTTATGCATTTCTCTTGTAAATAACTTCTCGGTGTTTTTTTTAAACTTAAATGAGTCTTGTCTCAGATTCATTTAAAAAATTGTTGCATACAAACAAACATTGTTGTTCTTTTAAATGTATACCTACATTCATTATTATCATTATCTCAGCTGAAATACGTCCACTGCTGGACATAGGCAGCCCCCAAGCGTCGACACACTAATCGGTCCTATACGTTTCGCATCTACTGGACTCCCGCAGCCTTGACCAGGTCGTCGCTCCACCTAGAGGGAGGCCTTCCAATGCTGCGTCTGCCGGTACGCTGTTGCCACTCTAGAACATCAACCTGGGGTGGTTGATGTCCCTCAACCTACCCAAATTGAACATTGAACTCTACATACATTGAGTGTGCCTTAAAGACATGTTTTCTTTGTCCTTTCATACTTGCCTTGCTTTTATTCCTATTATCTTGTGCTTAGGAGTTCTATCTGGATCTAAATCAAAACTAAAATTGATGATGATGACGCCATCTAGCTGATTTCGACCACAGCGACCCGTTCCATGGCTCTTCATAGCAAAATTAAATTAAACTAAAATTATAAAGTGATCATATAGTTTGTTTCGTTGTGTTTGAATAAGTTAATCGATGACGCGTTTTGTCATCGCTTTTGGGATCGCTCAAAGTGGCGACGCCGCCTGGGAGGCCTGTGCCTAGCAGTGGACGTCTTTCGGCTGAAAAGATTATGATGTTGATGAATAAAGTTACACTTTTTTGTGGGGTAGGCCTTGCAAACGAATCTAGAAACAGTGAGTATAGAATATTTACATTTCGGGTATTGTGCGATGGAGTTGCATGATCTAATTCCGCCTAGCCCGTTTCATCATCGGACCACCAGACGAACGGAGATGCGCCATCGATACATGGTGGACATCCCACCCATGCGCGCTAAACGTTTTGGGAGTACTTTTATTATGTGCACAGCTTAGCAGTGGAATTTCCTGCCGAAGTCTGTGTTTTCCGATAGCTACAATCCAGGTGTATTTAAGTCAAGAGTAAATAGGTCTAGGCAAGCGTGCTTCACCGTCGACCACATCATCGCTTCCTATCAGGTGAGATAGTGGTCAAGCGCGAGCCTAATAACAATAATTTTTAACACGCTTTTACTAGCTTGGTATATATGTATCTATGTAACGGAATCTTTGAACGTAATTTTCACCCCCTTTAAAACGTCAGCTTAATTTGAAACTTTGCACACTTATCAAGGACCGATGACAATGCAAGAATTTAAATAGTCCTATTATCATTACCAGGATCTTCGGGATTAGCGATTTTTTTGTATCCGATACCGTGCCCGGTAGTTTCTTTGTGCCAAGTACCAAGACGCGTGCTAAGACATGCACTGGTGGCGCGAAGGGCTGGTTTAGTGGACTGTATCTGCGGTGCGGAGTAAAACTATTGACAAACGCTTGATGATAGGTAATTCGAGTTGCGGGGATGTTGGTTATCAGAATACAACCCGAAAGTAATTAGGGAAGGAAGCACAAACCTTTTCTGAAGCCGCGTGGTAGCGACGTTGTGGCACTGAAACACTTCACCAGGGTTCAAGGGCAGCTGGGCTTCAAGTTACTGTCATCATACGTTAATCACAAACACAAACTGTTGATTATAGTCTTATTACATGCGAAAACGCGATGTTTCCTAAGTTATCAATAATTTTCACGGAGCGGGGCCGACGCCATTGCGTACGCGATGCGATTCAATCCGCAAGTAATTTCCAAACAAAATGACGGAGCAAATCTTCTTGTTCACTCGCGAGGATGTGCGGGAAAGGGATAGGTATAGGAAATGGCGGATGTCAATCATATTTTGAATGTTGGCGCAACCATGCACTGTAATTAACCTAACATCTGTTTGTATAAACCATGCCCACTTTTAAATATTTGATTTGGCTTAATTTTTAGTTATATCCGAAGACACGGTAGTGTTTTGCGCCAAATACACGCATTAAATACTACCACTAACACTACAGGGAGGTAGTTACATTAATAAATTGTCGTTTAAAATACTAAAAAACACGCTTTAATGGTAAATTGAACTAAAAAAGTAAAAATATAATAATAGTTAAAAAAACACGCTTTATTAGAACACTAAATTAAAAAACAGAAAATAATTTTAAATAAATTTAAATTAAGAATACTGTGATTAACAAAAAACTATATTCTAATAAAAAAAGCGTGGGGTACTTTTTAAGATATTTTCAAAATAACGCTACTGTTACCAATATCAATAAAATATTATATTAATTTACATCAAGCACCCACACTTTTTACAATTTTATAAAAATTCTCTCTATTCTTAATTTAAATTGATTGAAAATTATTTTCTACTTTTTACCCGACTGCCGAAGGAGGGTAATGTGTTTATCAGTCTATGTATGTATGTAAGAATGTATGTACGTATGTATGTATGTATGTATGTATGTTTGTTCCTATATGGCGTTCCAGAGACCAAACGCGTTGGCCGATTTTGATGATTCATACGTCAAACGATTCGTCTTAACCCTGCGAGTGTCATAGGCTACATTCAAATTGGACAAAAGAAAAATGGCGGCTATTGGGTGCCATATTGTGGGGGCCGAAATTTATTTTACTTCCAAAGCCATCGTGTGGGGTATCAAAATAAAGGGTATTAAGAGGTGATTTCAAAAATATGTAACACTTATATGTTTAACTAAATGTATCTAATTCGAAAAAAAAACTAACTAAAAAGTTATAAATAAAAAACTTAATTCAAAAAATCAAAAAACCCGACTGCTTCAAAAGCGAACTAAAAAGTCGTAAACAAGGAAAAAATCATGCTGTGCAGGCGGAGGATGCACCAGATTTTGCTCAGCCAGCCCGCGAATATGTATCCTCCGAGAGCACAGCATGATTTTTTCCTTGTTTACGACTTTTTAGTTCGCTTTTGAAGTAGTCGGGTTTTTTGATTTTTTTAATTAAGTTTTTTTTTAATTTAGTGTTCTCATAAAGCGTGTTTTTTTTTAAATTTTTTTAAGTATTCGTTTTTTTTACCAAAGATTATGAGAATCTACAACCTACGACTAAATTAACGTGTTGAAACCAGTAGAAGAGCATCGATTATTGAGAATGAATCTACAGAAGGTAATCATAAACTAAGTAGAAGATGACCTAGCGAATCACCATAAAGACCATTGCTTGATTTGATTGATAATCTTACCCATGATTGATAGATATTGCACCATTTTTTTTTAAGCCTTCATATCCATGTGTTGAGCTTGCATACATATAATGTTGACCTTATCACACATTTACGTCTATCAAAGGTTAAAGTAAATCTATCTTTCTGAGCCATCATTATGATGTAACGTCCTATCTCCTAGTCTATGAAGTAATTTCTGACATTACCAGCTGTCAGTCGCTGACATTCTATTAAACCGCAAAAGTTACGTTTAAGATGTTTGACCGCAAATGTTATTTTTTGCTGGTTGGGGCAAATTGTTTCGAAAATAGGTTTTATTTATTAGAGTGCAAATTGTGCATATGGATTGGATTGCGAATATTTTTTATGTTATTTCAATACAAGTTTTAATATATCCATATTTCCGGTGACAATTTTCTTTAAAAAAAAACATCAAAATCATTTTGTTCGTCAGGAAATTGACACTTCAAAAAAAATACGCTCAGAGGCGTTTAGCCTGAATCACAATAATTGGTAGAAGAATATTGTTGAGATGAATTATGTATTAGAAGAATATATTTTAATGAGAATGATCTTGAAGTACTGTCCGTAACGATTTTTTTTTAGCGGAAAGAAAGCCACACTATCGTTTACTGCCAGAAGGCAAATTTTTACTCCAGAAAATGCACGTTTCGGGGTCCCACGGGAGTTAAGCCCCGTGAAATATATAGTGGTTAATATTACTATACGAAGGTCGTATTTTTGATTGGTTGATTTTCAAAAACCAAGTTTGTTCCGTATGAAATAGAAGATAATTTTATTTTCAAAACTTCATAATCTAACTTGACAAAGAAATCGCATAAATTAATTAAAATCCATTCGCAGAAAAAAGGAAATGCAAACAAATGAACATTGCAGAAAATGCACATATATTTTTATTATTTCTCCGGTTTTATTAAGACACCAGAGTTTTAAGGATAATATTTTATTTGTAACACTAATGAAGATGTCCCGCATAAATCCTTTAGGTCAGATAAAAATAAAAAGTAAAGATTTCTAGAAACTATGGTTAACAGGAAAAGCAGGATTAGCAGTATCGTGAGATTAGATTTAATATTATAAAGAACATTTAAAAATTCAGCGTGCCTGTCAATTTACTTTTGTTATAAACATTTTTTCAGGCTTCTGAGTGACTTTTGGATCGTTTACAATATTTCAGAGGTTCGTTCTTAGTTCTTATTCACCCTGAACGATTATTGTCAATGAATTAAAAGTCATCCTGTAGGTATATTTATTCTGAAAAGTGTATCAAACCTGCTCGAAGATTTTCTATTTTAATTTAGATGGCGACCATTTCCATTCAATTGAATACTGTGTTGAGTTTTAGTAAAAACAAATTGGACCACATTCATTACTAATAACACGGTGCTGTCCGTTACTTAAGGTTGACCTTTAAGTTACGTTGCTTCACATAATTTGTTGATTTTCTTCTCCAGGTGCGCACTGATTCGGAAAAATACCGCAGAAATTGAAATTGCTTTGAAGCTATTCAAAAGTTATCGTTATTGGTTATCACACACTAATACTATAAATAAAGGCGAAAGTTTGTAAGTGTATGTGTTTGTATGTTTGTTACTTGTTAACGGTCAAACGGCTGGACGGATCTGGATGAAATTTGGCACAGTGATACATTATAGTTAGGAATAGCAGATATAATACTTTATATCCCGGGAATATGTTCCCTCGGGCAAATTTTCGACTTTCACGCGCGCGAATCCGCTGGCAGAAGCTAGTTTAGGTATATTTGTCCCTCATGCTTGATTAAAAGTCGCATAACCGTAAATATTCAGCTGTCAAATTGTCGCTTGATTTTTCTATCTAAGCTAATACCTTTAAACGTGCAATTCTTGAATATATATACGTATATATGTCGCATCAAGGCTGGCCGATAGATGCACACCATCGGGAAACCAGGATGTATTCCCTTAGGTTAAGACATCGTGTGTGGGCAGGTCGGTGGGTACAATCGTAAAAATTAACAAATTGAAAACGACTCACCAGATGGGCATAAAGATCCGTGTGTATGGGTCTTTCCACACGTCCATACGCTCCTCCTTGACCTGTCCAGCTCCTTGGTTGTTGCTAGCTTCCTTGCTGTTCGCTTCGGACTGGTTTTTAATTATTCAAGACTGAGGGTAGTCGCATAAAACTCTACGATTCTTTGAATCAGTACCATGTTGTTCCCGGATAAACAACACCGTAATTTTTTTGTAAGACTGTAACCGCCATTTTTACTAGCATTGTTTTTACGTGTGATCTCATTAGCACGACCGAATCCCACTTCTGATGTCGCATCAAGGCTGGCCGATAGATGCAAACCATCGGGAAACCAGGATGTATTCACTTAGGTTAAGACATCGTGTGTAAAATTTTTAGAAAACGTCGTTTTCTCTATTTTCTGCCAAGCAGAGTTAGGTCGCCCAGGTACTAATAATAATAAGCCCTTTCTTTAACTACTTTTACATGTAAAATATTAAAAGTGAGTTTCGTTTCCCGTAGTTCAGCGAGCCTCTTGACAAAATTATGTGTATTTTTTTCTGTTACCCGTGTTGTACATGTCCTAGATTTGTGTAACAATTATAATACGATCAGATACCTTGGCACTAATCAGCCTGCAGCGGCAGTGTTAGTAGTTGTTGATCAACTTTAAACATCACCTGAAAGAACTTATAAAGAAATAACCTGAAAATTTCATTAAAAAAAATAACCTTTTATTCGCTCTTCCATTTTTATACGCGCTTGTACATCATCATCATCATCAGCCTATTAATGTTCCCACTGCTGGGACACAGGCCTCCTCTGTTTGAGAGGGAATGGGCCGTAATCCACCACGCGGGCCCAGTGCGGGTTGGTGGATGTCACATGTATTCGAATTTTTGGTTCTAGGACATGCCGGTTTCCTCACGATGTTTTCCTTCACCGTTTTGAGAGCAGTGGTGAAGAAATAATTTACACAAAGTAAAGCGCCTGCCTGGGCTTGTACATTCATAATTAATTACTTTGTATATATAGTTAATAATATTTAACTTTCTTAAATGTTAATGGAAACGTCGGGAGGGGACGTCCTAAAAACACATACATAGACCTTATTGGTGATGTTCTTCAGAAAGGCCAGGTGCGCAAAACTCATAACCGGCGTGTGTGTATGACTAGATGTATGAATGTGTGTGAAGCAAAAGAAGTATGTAAGGATCGTAGCAGGTGGCGTTCTGTAGCTCCTGCCTGCCACCTTGGGCAAAAGGCGTGAGTTTATGTATGTTTCTCAAGGCCTGCCAGAAACCTCTTAATTAAAACGAGTTTTAACCTCACAGACTTTTGTAACCCAAAAGTGCCCAAAGCTTAGTTAACACTTAGTGATTAACTTTGATAACCATTACGCCATCACCAATCACCATCTTCATAACCCCTGATCATCAGTGATTGCTGACAACACTTGAATGAAATAACCTTGAACATAACTGTAGGTAGCTTTATGTGATTTTTATGCATGGTAACACCGCAATTGCTGTGATGTGTGCAATACTATAATTTAAATAGTTATATCCAATAGTGAAACAATTTAAACCTGTTGCTTGGTGTTGCTAAAGCCATAATTAGCTGTAATCTTTTTGCTATCAAAATTACATAAAAACAGATAACTTGTTATGTTGTAAGCATCATGTTATGGGAGGCGAGTATTTTTTAGGGTTCCGTAGTTAACAAGGAACGCTTATAGATTTGCCATGTCCGTCTGTCCGTCCGTCCTCAACTTAGCTCAGAGACTCTTAGTACTAGAACACTATAATTTGGCATGGATATATGTACATATTAATCACGCCGATAAAGTGATAAAATTAAAATATGAAAAAAAAAATATTTTATACGTAAAGTGGTTTTTTTCTCGTCTATCCCATGAGTATCGTTGGATGGGCCATTCAAAAGTATTAGGAGTCTGTGAAAACCATTTTTCTATTCTGGGATCCGTTTGCTTAAAATTAAGGTTTAAGAGTCAAGTGTACCTTGTGGTATTTATTCAAGATCTACTTACGATTTTATAACACTATACAATCCATCTTCACATCTTTTGATATTGTATCAATTTTTGTAACTCTATTATTAAGTATTCTTTGATATTCTTATTATCTGTAAAGCATATATTTAGTTATCTCTGACTGTTTTAAATATCTAAACTTAAATTATATTCGTAATTTATAATTCTAGTAATATTTTTCTACTGTGACATTTTCATCTGACATGATATCTGTCTGTCTATTTTATTTTCTTGCGACATACCATAGGTACCATCACAGAACAGAAAAAACGCCTTCTAGGTACCATGGACTATATACCTAGATCTTACCTTAAGCTAGTTGTACATTATTGTAAGGTTTGAGCATACTGACCCGCCTTTGTAAAGCCGTTTTTATTCCTTTTGGTCTTATTGAGATTTGAATTTGAAATTTAGAAGAAATGGAGATCGAATGAAAAACGGGCTTCAGATTTTTCAGTCTTAGGTCTGGCCTGAACGCGAAGAGTCTGTGATACCAATACAATGTCTTTTTTTATTCTGAAACTCTTAAAACGGTGAATTATCAGCTTATGTAAGACTATTATTATTTGAATTGCTCCAATTAAATATATATTTTGTGTGGTTCCCGAGAGCATTATTGCCTGGATACTTACCCTCAACGGCCATCTCGTGGCATCAAAGGCCTCGCTGTTTGGCGTATTGAGCCATAGCCGGCCTCCATACCACTCGGAGCCTACGTATGCTTACCCGTTTGCCTGATTTCCTGCCTTGACCACCTACCCGTGGTGTCTGCGTACCTGCCTACCTGCCCGATTGCCTGCAAGTCCGTCGTGGTGCCTGCTCACCTACCTACCTCGGGCATTCCACGACTTCCGGCCCGACCTGCTCCTGGTTAGCTGCCCACGACGTCTGAAGCCGGCCTATAGTTTTATACTCTTTATCCTTAACCTTAATTTTAATTTTTAACTACTTAATTTTATTAACGTGGCTTTCGTATAGCTCTCCGGCGCTATACGTAACGCTACAACCTCCACCAGCTAAAGGAGAATGGCAAGCTTGTATGGGCATTTCGTACCGCTTATAAAATTTCGTGTTTTGGGATATTTTTTGTTTTAATTGGTAGTTTATATGATAGATAATCCCTTTTTAAATTCTTAGATTTTTAGAACTTGGGACGTATATGTTATAACCAGTTTTATTTTTTAAGGTTATGTAATAGTGTACCAATGTTATATATACGTAAATCTTACATATTGTTACTTAATGTGTAAAGTAAATGTTCTAAATTGTTTTTTGCTATCTTTGTAGTGTTTTTCTTACCATTTATTATGTAGATTAAGATGAGGCTTGTCCCTACTCAGTGCATTAAAAGATACCTATGTGCAGCAGCGGATTGCAACAGTTTGATAATGATGAGTTTGATTATATTTAGTGTTAATTGTATTTTTAAATAATTAATTATCATTTCAATATTTGTGTTATTTTACACAAAGCAACTTCTAAAACATAACTGCGTTTAATGTACGATTTTATTACGTTTATTTAGTAAAAACCTTTTTACTGATATTATTAATTAGTCCGAAGTTCTAAAAATTGTTAACTTATATAAAAATAAATGGCTTAGTTGCCTTAATAAGTAGTACAAATTCTATAACTGAACAACAAAAAAAGTATGCGGTACGAAATCTGCCGTTCACCTTTGTATATATACTAAAATCACGGTAGTAGTATAAATAATATGTATATATATATATTATATATAATTTATTATATATATATATAATTTATATATATATAATTTATTATATATATATATATAATTTATATAATATATATATAATATATCATCACTTATATATCGAAATTAAAAGGAAAACTACCACAGCTATGTAGGCTTTACAAGTTTATGAGTAATTGATGTATGGGGGCAACAGTTTTCGAACGGCAAAGTTAAGTTTGTTCCTTCGTTAAAGCAATGTTCGATGCTTTCATTGTTTATGAACGTTAGTAATGTTACCTATTTATTTTGGTGGATGGGATTGTTTATACGAAACCCTCTGTGCTCGAGTCAGACTCGCACTTGGCCGGTTTTTTTAGGATAAGTAAGCGCATCACACTATTCCTAACCACCAACTCTTAAAAACTAAAATCACCAGTGGTGATTACCATAAATGCAATGGTATCATGCAGCTCGACGATAACGATTCAATTGACTTGGACCCCGCAACGAAATGAATCAGAAAAGATAAAGAAAGCGGTGGAATAAGGCAAAACATTACTTCTACTTCTCCTTATAGCGAGGAGGAGATAGAACTAGCAAAGCTAAGCAAACGCACACGTCCCTTGGTGTTAAGTGGCCTAGTTCTGTTTTGTCTCATCTTAACAACTGGAAAGCCACAGTTGCCTAGTAAAATAGATTCAGAATTTCGGATCCAAACTCCGGGTTACTACTGATAATTTTTATATGGAAAAACTACTAACATTTTGCCCGCTATCGAACCTAAGAACTCACACTTGGCTGAAAGAAGTAGCTTGACCAGTTTAACGAATAGATAAATGCATATACAAAACACTTATATACTACAGCCCTGTTATTTTTAACCGACTGCCAAAGGAGGGTAATGTGTTTATCAGTCTATGTATGTATGTATGTTTGTTCCTATGTAGCATTCCAGAGACCAAACGCGTTGACCTATTTTGATGATTCGTACGTTAATCGATTCGTCTTAATATTGCAAGTGTCACTGGCTACATTAAAATTAGAAAATATAAAAATGGCGGCGTTTGGGCGCCATATTGTGGGGGCTTAATTTTTCTTTTCCCATCGTGTGAGGTATCAAAACAAAGGGTTTTAAGAGGCAATTTCAAAAATATATGACACTTACATGTTTAAATGTACCTAATTCGAAAAAAAAAATACTAAAAAGTTATAGATACATAAAGTTCATTATTAAAATCAAAAAACCCGACTGAACTAAAAAGACGTAAACAAGAAAAAAACATGCTGTGCAGTCGGAGGACATATCTGGTTTTGGTCAGCCAGCTCGCGAATATGTATCCTCCGACTGCACAGCATGTTTTTTTTTTTGTTTTCGTCTTTTTAGTTCGCTTTTTAAGCAGTCGGTTTTTTGTTCTTTTTTTATTCTTTTTTTGTGGTGGGAAATCACAGAATGACTAATCCCGCTCTAGGTGAAGCAGCCCTAAGCTATAGTTTACCTATCTTAACTTAACCCTAGCTTAGCTTAGCAACTACAAACCAGCCGCTAAAAGTATTCGGTGTGTACGACAGTGGCGGCGCGCGGCGGCGGCGGCGCACTCCCCGGGTATTTGCATATTGCTTTATCATGTACCGCCCTCAGACAAGGTTTTGCAATAACTGCCCCATACAAAAGAAAAACAACGTGAAAAGGTTCACTTTAATAAAGAAAATTGTATATATTTTTTGGAGTATAAGATAAAAGAAAACGTTATCTAAAATCTAAACCACGAGTAGCTCTTCTGGTACCGCGCACGTATAAATACGTTCTGGTTTATAAGGTGACCAATATCTAAAATGTACTATTACTGCAATGTCCAGTGCACATAATCTCCAATTTTCGAAATGACAAAATCTCGAATTAATTTCCAAATCCCAAAATGTTAAATTCCTGGAAAATCCAATCCTTAATATGTCAATTCCAATCAGCCATATTAACAACGAAAAACATTAACTCAAAAAATTTATATCTCAAGTTTTAAATATTACAAGACATATAAAAAGTCACAATAATGAATAAACGCCTAATTCCTATGATCAAGTCTGCTGATTCCATGTTTGATTTTTTATTATTGATATGGTCGCGCTTGACCACTTTCTATAACGTAATCTAAGTACTGGGTAATCATAGTGCCAGCTTTTCACCAAATTGCATTAACTAAAACTTCTCTATCTTTCTACCAAGTAACCACACCCATTACACCACGCATTATTATCAGTGTCAAACAAAAATAGTGGAGCGAAAAATTGCGAAAATTGCCATCACGAAATTCAGAAATTGATGTTGTGTGTGCAAAAAATTGGCGGAAAACTCGCCCACTCTCATTTAGTAACTATACGTCACCGTGTGTGGGTGTGTCGTACTCCTACGCTTATTGTTTTGTTCCATGAATGAAGTGAATAACGGTGCCAAGATTTAAGAGTTTACTGCAGTTTTATTAGTCAATTTAGAAGAGATTTCTGAGAAGTGTTTTATTGTCCAAACTCCAAACCATTTCAAAATCGATAAAATAGGGAACTTAAGGCATTAGCAGAATAGTCGAAATTCGCTTCTGCTTGTCGTACCAAAACGTAAGGAAATTGTGATATTATCTCTGAATAAAAAACTACGAGTATAAGACAATCTACACAAGCAAAAGCTCTGATTATTTTCTCGACGCGATTCACACTGATTCAGAAATTTCTCACAATTGTAAAATATGTATTTGTCAGTCGGTAACTTGATAGAGAGTAGTACTGGCCCAGTGTTAACTGCCCTGACTTACGTGTCTTAGGTCGTGAGTTCGAACCCTGGCAGTCGCTTTCATCATGGTCATCATCATATCAGCCGAAAGACGTCCACTGCTGGACATAGGCCTCCCCCAAGCGTCGCCACATTGACCGGTCGCGTGCGTCTCGCAACCAGCGGAATCCCGCAACCTTCACCAGGCAGGCGCTTTACTCTGTGTAAATTATTTCATCACCACTGCTCTAAAAACGGTGAAGGAAAACATCGTGAGGAAACCGTCATGTCCTAGAACCAAAAATTCGAAGACATGTGACATCCACTGGGCCCATGTGGTGGATTAAGGTCCATTCCCTGTCTCACAGAGAGGATGCCTGTGTCCCAGCAGTGGTAACATTATAAGGCTGATGATGATGATCTTGATAGAAGCTTTGACTTGCCAGAATGTGACAGGCGTGCAAGTTATATGTTTCACCTCTGTAGAGGCTGTTTAATTGCATCCCAAATTATCATTCACAGCCTGCTGTAAAAGTAAATTTCCTTGAAAGGACCTAGACAAACTGTCATAGAATCGGCGCCAAGGATTAAATAAAACGGGCAAGTGCGTGTCGGTTTTCGCAAATTTAGGGTTCCGTTTCCAAAGCGCAAAACAAGTTGGTTGTTAGAGCAAAAATGTGGAAATTTCAAATAACAAATCTGATTTATCAATATATTGGTATTTGTTAGTAAAATATACGTAATCACCAAATTTGAAGTTCGAAGTCAATGGGAAGTTAAAAAATTCTTCGAATTAAATTTTGTAAAAAAGCTGACTTTGGTGGCTTCTCATTCCTTTGTCTACCAAACATTTTTAAAACAATAAATACAATATTTTTTACTCAATGAGTTCTAAACAAAGATAGGTATCCCATTCAATGGAATAGGACAAAAAAATTTATGGCTTTGGTCAACAAGATGCTTATACTGTAAACATTGGAAGACGGTAGCTCCAAACTTTTGGCTGTAAAACCTGTGTGCCAGACGACGGACAGACGGACACGTGAGTGACACAATAGAGCTCCGTTTGGACCCTTGGTTACGGCACCCTAAAAAAGCAAAATGTTTCTATAAAATTAAACATGCATTTGTGTAAATTATTTCTTCACCACTGCTCTCAAAACGGTGAAGGAAAACATCGTGAGGAAACCGGCATGTCCTAGAACCGAAAATTCGAAGAAAGGATGACATCCACCAACCCGCACTGGGCCCGCGTGGTGGATACGGCCCATTCCCTCTCATAGAGAGGAGGCCTGTGTCCCAGCAGTGGGAACATTAATAGGCTGATGATGTGATGTGATGTGAAACATGCCCATGTTTAATTTTATAGAAACATTTTGCTTTTTTAGGGAAACGTTGACCTCTTTAATTTTCGCATTTCCACAATCTATCAGCCTCCAAACTTATCCCAGTCAACCAAAGTCTAGAGAGAATAAAGAACAGCGGAATATTCCTCCTCTTCAATGTCACAGTGAGTACTTACACATGTCGGCGTCACTTAATACTACAATAAACTTTTATGTCTCTCTGCTAGGTTAATGTTCTTCCTAAAACGAAGCTGGTGCCGATAAGCGACAGTTGGCTGAGTTAGGTTGAAGTACGAAGAGTATTTACCCGTGATTTCTGAATAAAGTATTTGAACTTGAGTATTTGTCAAGCTCTTAACTGAAACTTTGGCACTAAATTAGGTTTTGAAATGTTTAACTGTAAATATTCAATTAAGAAACCAGACCTTAGTCGTTTTGAAAGCCTAAAGATACAGGGTGGATATAAATAAATCTGCCTGCCTAGATGACCTCCAGAACCCAGTAACTGGGTAGCAAGTTACTAAGCAAGCAGAGCAAATATAAGACATGTTATTAGTGATGTTCGTCCGAATCCTATTCTTTAAACCTAAACGGAAATAAGAAGAAACCGGAATCGGTTTGTAATATACATAATTAACTTCCGCACTTATCATTTACAAATCCCGAACTAGAATTTTAAAGACAAAGAGAGATACAAACCCATTTGGAGATATGCGGCACAGAGTGTAAAGTCCCACAAACCTCCAAAGAAAAGGGTGGATCTTTCGACCCGACACGGGTGTTGTGTCTGGTCCGGATAACTGTCCGACGGTTATTGTCGGACTGTTGTATGTGTTCAAATCGGGTCTCCCTTGTTTGACCATTTTGAAAATTTTCACTTCCCAAAAAAATTTTCGCGTAATTTCATTTGCCAAATTATTACTTAGCAAAAAATCTATTCACAATTTTTTTTAACGCAAACCTAATGTTTGGGCAATGAACGTTTAAACTATAACTTGTTTACCAACTAGTACTTTTAACATTTTTTATTTAGTCAAATATTTCAGTTGGAATAACAGTTTTTACGCAAAATCAAATAAGCCAAATATTTATACTTGTCTACTTTTTTTTATTTTTTTTATTTAATGTAGTCGTTCCTGGTCACAGGAACAGTTTTAACCTAAAATAACCATTTTTTTTTAAAATAAGTAATTATCCTAATCTAAATAGTTCAGTTCCGGGTAACCTACTAAAAACAATTTATTTTTTCTATTAATGCAAGTCGTTTCTGGCACTCGCTGCGCACTATTTTTATTAATAAAAAAAAAAAACTTATCTTTGCCTTAATATTTTTACTCTTAACAAATCATTTCACCAAACGTTTATTGTCTGAAGACTGTTTGCTGTAATAAATCATTTGATTAAAGACCAAATGCCATAGTGAAATTATACTTGGTAATATTTTGCCAAGTAAAAATTTGACCAAATAAAAACATGCGTACTAAAATCATTCGAAATATTGCAATGGTATAAAAAAAGGTTGCTAAAATTTGTTTGGGTAATGAAATTTTGTCAAAATCTTTTCGGCAAAACGGCAGGATCCGGTTCAAATCGCGTCGAAAACTTTGCTTGTGCCATGCAAGATTTGTGTGACGTCATATCATTAATTCGTAGGTGGCGTTGATGCCTCTACAACAACAAAAAATATACATCTGAAAACCATTATCCCAACAAAATGTTTCAGCATCTACACACACATATAGTACATAAATCTATAAATAAGGGAGATAATTCCAATATCATAGTAGCACTAAATATAAACGTTGAATGATAATAATAAAATGTTTACCCTCAGCCAGCAGTCGAGCTAGCAAGCCTGAATGAGCAGCTTTTTGCGTGGGATGAGCGTTCGTTCAGTAATACCAGAGAAAAGGCGTCAAAAAATGAAGCAAACAATTTTGATGGTAAAGCAATTTATCGTTAGCGAAATCATTAAAATAACTTTGAATAATGGAGTTTTCTTGTACAGTCAACAAAAACAGATAAGCGAGCAGCAAAATTCAAGTCCTTTTAAAACCATGTTGTGGTTAGCGAAACTGTGACGTGGTCCTTCTTGTATGTGTAATATTAATCTTTCAAAATGATTGCGCAGTTAAAACGAATTTTGTACTTAACAAATTGTAAATTAATATATTTCTTTATACAATATTTTTTTAGATTGTACATAAATTGCAAAGTACCTATGTACGGATATTAAAAAAGTGGACTCCTAAAAACATTTAAGGACTAAAATATTTTAGAGATGCCTTATTATGATATAATAATGATTGCCATACAGTTAGTATTTTCCTTTAATTGTAGTGCTTATTAATAATAGAAATTCAAGAAGTTTACACGTTTTGTTATAACATTTTCTAAAACCTAAAAATTTTGAGAAAATCTGGGAATGAAAACTACGGAACAGTTACGAATATTCGTATTGTATCTTGATAACAAGGAAAACAAAAGCCTCTAGATATTCGCCCACATAAATACCCGCAATACGAACCCGTGTACCTAATACAAATTGGAACGGTCTTAATAAGAGTGATAAGGTCACCCAATATTGTTTGTTAATAATTCCATCTTCAGTTTACCTTCCTTTGTGCCTTTGCAGCTTTGTTCTTTTGGGGATATTTGGCTAGACAGTTAGTTAGTGGCCCAAATACCCAAGGGCTTCGGGCTTTTATATCATCATTATTGAATTACGCTTAATTAGAGCAAGGATATATTGGACAGGAATCATCCAGACGAGCGAAATGTGGAGCGACTGCTCATTACCAGTCCTCTGAATATTCATGCGTCGTTTACCGTCGCGACGTAACGCAAATCGCTCGTGAAGTTTCACAAAATACCCACTGGGAAACATGTTTTTTGTCTGATGCCCGCAACATGTTGTTTACTACCCACATCCCGCATTGACGTCTTTCAGAAAGCAAATAGGTGTAATCCAAAAGAAATTGATGCAAATGAGCACACAAATTGCCATTGAAACTTTTGGGCAAACTACGTGGGAGGACGAACGTATATATCTGACATATACGTCGCGCAATGTACACTCTGACCTTTCCTAAGCGGCTTGCATTTAACAAACATGGAATGCATGTGAGTTTCGATTCTCTCAGTCCCAAGGACCGCTCCCGAAATCGTGACATCGATTAGACGCGAACGGCGCACAGTAATCGAGTAACACGATTACGAAACTATAAAATATTATGGAGTTAAGTTACGTTACGTAGGTATTTCGAGTTGCGAATTGCCGTTCGCCAAGCGCCGTCCGCCGCGCGCCGCTCCGCCAGTGCCGTCAGTGCCGTGTCGACTACTGCGCGAACCACTCGTACGTCCGCGCTCGCGCTCCGTCCGCGACTCAACTCGTGCTACCCTGTGTACCTGTGCCCTGTGTTATACCCCTAAAAGTACGTAAACAAAACACACTAACTTACCTGTGAAAGTGCGGTCCGGATTTATATTGGAGCGGCATCAAACGCGTGCGTATTGCTTGTTTGTTGCGAGTGATAGAATCTGTTGCATTCTGCAGGTGCTTGCTTGTTCTTTATTAATTGAAAAGTGATTGTAAAGCGGTCACGGCCGAGGCACACATGTCCGGCCCAGTTTTCACGATCGTTGCCTCTGTCTCGAACGAATTCCATGGCTTGCTTGCTTTTCTTTGTTTACCGCCGGGAGATGTTGTTGCTGCGTCTTGCACTTGTTGATTCGTGGCGAACTGCGACGCTGCCGATTCATTTTGTTTCGGCAGCCGACGAATTGTTTCCCCATACGATTTTGGTGCCAAAATCTAATACTACGCATTTAATCGTTCGGTGCCAGAAGATTGTTACCAAAACAATTAGTCTTATTGATATATGTAATGGATTGGGAGCAATTCCATCCAAATTCTCCATTTGTTTCTTCAATAAATCGGAGCTCTCTCCTTTTGATTTTGGAGTAAAAATATAAAATCCTTTATAAAATCCAGGTGTCCTAGAATTTGCTGTCATACCTATATCGAAGTCCACTTCAGAGAAACTACCCTCTGAAAATACAAAAAGGACTTTAACCTGATTCCTATTCTGGAATATACAATAAAGAAATCGTTACGTTCCATCACACAGAAATGAAGAAGGAAATAAAAGAAAATATAGGTGATCCAGAAAATTTAAGACGAGATCCGTTTAGGACAGGAAGAATAATCATCAACGAAAATGTTCCCAAAGTATTTGCAAATGACTGTGATGGGACTAACGTTAACAACAAAAACGTAGCAATGACAAGAACGGAATGTATTAGAAAACCGGCTGCGTATTTCCTTTACCCTCATAAAAACTGAATGCAGTAAAAGAAAACACGCTTGAAATTTGTTCATTTTGTTTTGCTTGTTTTTTTCATTGAACTTGAACTTTGATTTTGTCTCAAAAACTGTATATTCATCTTTGGTTACTTTGCATTCCATAAACTTTTTGCATATCTTTGTATGTTTCGTCAGATTTATAGAACTTAATAGTAAGTTAAATGACGCGTACTTTAGTCCTCGTTAAGGCGATTTTCCGACTGGCGGAAACCTTGTACTACGAAAATCGTTTCGGCTGTTTTTAAGTAATCTTTGACTCACATCTATACCAATATTATAAAGAGGAAAGATTTTTTTGTTTGTTTGTACCGAATAGGCTCTGAAACTACTGGACCGATTTTAAACATTCTTTCACCAGTAGAAAGCTACATTATTCCTGAGTGACATAAGCTATTTTTAATCCCGAAAACGGGTGCTGTGGGGTGGACAACGGGAGCGAAGCCGCGGGGAACAGCTAGTTATATATACTTTGTGTCCGTTATGTTATGGTTTTACCTCAGATTACTATATGATATACAGATTACTGTTTTCAATTTGTTACGCAGCACCTACCGCATCTTTAAAATTATTTCGTGGAGTTCGGTGGTCATTATTTTTTGACTATCACACTCAACTTTGGTAGAGTTAAAATTAATTATAATTCTGTCTCTTTTAGTTTACATTTATGATTACGATAGGCCAGTGTGGGACAAATGAATCGATTATAATATGGATCGAAAGCGAGAGATTTACAACGATCGAACGATTGTATATGTACTGTGCAAAACATTTAATATAACTCTGATAATGAAAAGTATAGTAGTTTTAATAAAATAGTATTTAATAATAACCATGGCAAATTTTATTTAATGAGTTGCTTTGTTGACGAGTGACGATTATTAGTATTGTATATTGTATATTGGAATAAATAATAAAAATATTGATGTTGTGTATATGAGGTTTTTTTTGGTATTATTGTATTTGCTAAAATTGCACAAATTGATTAAAGATAAAGAAGACCACGTAAAAGTATCATCTTCAAATACAAGAATAACTCTATGAATTTAACGTAAACAAATATCAGTTTTCTTTATGGACCAACAAAAGATAATTAAATATTGTTCCAATTAACAGCTGAAACAAGATGAGAAACTAGCAAAATAAAAATACAGGCCGAAAACAGAAAGGACAGGTAATAAAAATCAACACATTTAGCAAAGAACTACGATGGAACAGATTAGAAAATAAGAAAACCTGGAATATGATGAAAAGTATACAATGAAGTTACCGTTAACATCTAGCAATAAAGATGTTGGACCTTCAAAGCTGTAAAACCCACAAGGATAAGCAGAGGCAGACAGGGATTTTAATAAGGTTGGATCTGGCAAAGGTCATCAGAATGGCGCACTAGAAATATCGGGTTCGTGATCATTACAGAAGGAATTTTGTAGTTGAAAGGCATTAATGATAAAGCTGTGCCGACACCATATAATTTGGAAAAAGGACAGTAGGGTGATTATGTTAGTAATGATTAACATAAATCATATAATATTGATCTAATAACAATATTACACAAAAAAAAAGACTTTAATTAAATTATTTCAGGCGGGTTTTCCAATACAGTTAAAATAGACAAACAAATGATAACAAGTGACACATAAAACACATGTGCGAAAGGTATATTTGAAAAAAAAACACACGTGTAATCTATGACGGCAAGCCATTACCTGAACAGCCGCACAATTTATCTCCATATGACATACTATAGATTATGTATAATCCTGTTACTAAAACGTGACCAAGCTAATCTTCTTTGCAGAGAGGTTTCTATGTTACCGGTTCATTACAATACGTTAGTTTACTTGTTTTCCAATGTGGTTGTGTGTGGATGCCTTAGTTCCTGTTGTAAAGCATTTTTTTTATTAAACGCGAGAATATCATTAATGATATTCTCGCGTTTGACCACTATCTCATCTGATGGTCAGTGGTCTACGATGAAGCACGCTTGCTTAGAAGTATCCTATTCACTCTTGAGTTAAAGACCATTAGGTATATTATTTCTCACACTAATATTAGTATGAGAGATGAATGTGAAATTCTGGTCTGTAAATGTGAAAGTCTGGCTTGGATTAAGGCATAGGACACTAGTGATTAACCAGTATGATCCCGTAGGATAACTTTTCCTGTCATTTACGACGGTGATATAATGTAAAGTTTTTTTTTTATAGCAGCCAAGAGGCCCATTAAACATTTTTTTTTTTTTTTTTTTACAAATGGTATTTTTTTAACAATGCTCATCAAATAGATGTTTACTGAGTTTAAATAAAATGTCAATATTTTCATCAAGGCCGTTCACAAGTCCTCATCTATTTGGTGACATATTATTTTCAATGTTTCAACACTTTCAGCCATTATATGTATTTCTATCCTAACTAACACATACAAGGACGCACAGGACCGATCAATCTGTCGACGCTTGGGAGAAGCCTATGTCCAGCAGTGGATGTCTTTCTGAAATGATGATAAATACCTACGTACAAAGAAGTACACTTCGCAAAAAAAAAACATACACTACTTAAAATAATGATAGTGTAACACCGGATGTAGGATAATGTGATGGCTACTTGTCTAGATGGTCGTCGTATTGAATTAACTTGCTATCGGTACATCATAATCAGAACTAATTATTTGATTCAACTCAGTTGCTTACTCGTTGCTGATTTACGTCCGGTCTTATTACGTATGCGGGATGATGGGTCTTTTTTCATCTGAGTCCTTAGTGCAAGTTTTTTAACTTGTTCGATCGCGTTAATGTTAACGTTCTCTTATGTCAATTTGTATACAAAAAGGGTGTTATCTATTATTTTCACCAGGCGGTGCTTATTCAATTTTAGCTTGTATAATACATCCATAGGTTTAGTAAAATTATCGAGTTCCTATACGTATAAGAAGAAAGAAAGAAAGAAAAAGTGTTTATTTGTCACAAAACGACATACATACAATAATAAATACCCTTAAACAATAGTATTAGTAGTACTTAAATTAAGTTAGTAAAGACGAGAAATAAATCAAAGAATAATTACATATACTACCTACACCCTACAACGGACCTATAACGGATTGTTAAAGTAACTAATAGGTATATACTGTTATAGTAATGAGCAAAATATTTTTATTTTCTACAGATTCTATTGTTCTTTATTTTCAATTGAATACACGAGGCTTCTCCATACACGTACTGAAATCGAAAAAGAAATGAAATGAACGAAAAATGTTTCTAATAGCTACAGATACAGAATTGAAAATTCTCAAGGCTGATTATAGTTGACTGAATATAGAAGTTATCTTTGTGACTAAAAAGTTCTTTTTATTTTAGTTAAGACTAGCTCCCGCCGCGTGGTATTAGTAGGTACATCCTCGAATAACTGTATAAATTATGGCCTATGATGATTCTGATATTTAAAGCTATATAAAAATACATTTTATCAAAATTTGTTCTGTAGGTTTTGCGTTAAAGAGTAACAAACATCCATTGATCTATCTTCCCAAACTTTTCCGTTTATAATAGTCGTAGAATTCGTAAAGCAGTTTATTTTCTGATTTCGAATCTTGCAATAACTGTGTCATCGGTACCAAAGCTACTATATAATGCAGGGCGATAGTTTACCGATAGTTTAGTCTTGTTTCCTCAGTATAACCGAGGTTTATAGTCCATACATCTTTAATCAGTCCTAAACTCCTGTTTTCGAGTAGATCTAGGCTTAGCTTTAAATCTTGTGTTATGCATGTTTTGATATTCAGTGTTTTGAAGTCTAAGACTATAAAACCCTGTTCATTCTCATCAGATTTATCTAACTTTAAAGGTTAGAAACGTGGGCTGAAGTTACGATTCGCAGAATTCTAACCGATGTCGATTATCCTTTAAACGATACTCCGAGAATGGCTGAATTTTTCCTTGATGATGGTTTTATTGTTTTTATAGCTGAATGGTTTATTGTGGTAAAGGGTGTACGACTGTGTTTATTTTTTTACATTAATGACTTTTGTACCTAATTTTGCTGAAGTAACCAACTTGCAGTGAACTTGGTGGTAAACGCTCTCTTTATTTGAAGAGTCTATGATCCTGCAGCCTGCCAGACACAGGCTTATGTCATAAATAAAAACTCTTCACGTGACCAGAGGGCTGGGCTTTTCCTCGGCCAGAGAATCAGCATTGCCATCTAACGTGGCAATGCTGCCAGCGTACTCGGCACTTTTCACGTTGACAGCGATGTGGACGATTTTTTGACGCCTAATGAATCACCCTTCCCCTTTTTATACGCGTTCGTAGTTTCTTTTTTATTTAAGTGTATATATAGGTAGTTATTGTTAATTAAGTATTTATACTATGTTAATTTATATATTGGTAATAAACTCTTTTGTTTGATTTTCTAATAAAAATATATTAAAGGTCACAACTTTCAAGTCCTAAACCTATCTATCATTATTATCTAACATTCTTATACAAAAGCTACTAAAAAGAGGTCGTGCCCTTCTCCGTCGCATCTTTTATATCTAAAACCTTGAAGGTCCGAGTATGTCCTCCTTTTTCGTCTTTTTATATGGCATCAGCTGACCTATAGCTAACCTTTTCTGAACCGGATGCTGAATGTAAACCAGCGAGTCTAGTGACACTCCTTGACAAGTTGCCAGTGTGATCATCTTCGTGAGAATTATCAACAATGTAGGAGCCTGCTTCATTATTATATATTATGCTTCTATGTTTTGGTAATAAATGTTCATTGATAAGAGGCTTTACTGCGAGTTTTTACTCACGCTCAAACGCGTTAACGTAAACGTCAATTTGTATTGAAACTGGATAAGTTAGCAACTGTCCTAGAGTAGCCAGTAGCGTCTGATTATCAGACTTTTCCGCCGGGCCGGCAAGAAATGCAATGTTCTAGTGCGAATAAGTGGCCCCCTTTTTTTTCTAGTTGTGTTAGTGGTCGGTTTTGTTTGATTTTTACGTTTGGTATTATTTGAATAGGGTAGTTGACAAAGAAAAAAAAGTATTTAGTCTGTCAGATAGATAACCAAAAATATTGGACACGCAAAATTTTGGAATAGCCGGTCAACTGGTGATTGGCTTCCTACCTGACGGGGCAGAAGCAGAGAGTAGTTGTGAGAGGATACGAATCACTGTTCTACTCTTCCTCTTCCGGAGTACCACAAGGATCGCACCTGGGGCCGATCTTGTTTCTCATATTTGTAAACGACATTGTTTCCACAGTACGACACAACAAATGTTCCATGTTTGCAGATGATTTAAAACTATACAAAGAAATTAAAACGGACTTGGACGTATCACTTCTTCAGAAGGATCTAGATGCGATACATGAATTATGTCGGTTAAACATGATGACACTTAACGTAAGTAAGTGCTATCACATGACGTTTACGCGTAACAAGAATATAGTACCTTCGTCTTATAGATTAAATGGAGTTTCTCTGCATGTTGGCACCATCCGTGACTTAGGAGTCCAGCTCGACAGTAAACTTTCGTTCATTAACCACATCGACCTAATCGTATCAAAAGCGACAAAAATGGCAGGCTTTGTGAAGAGAACTTGCTCGGAGTTTCGGTCCATATCGACCCTAAAACTTCTTTTCAGCACGCTTGTTAAAAGTATAATGGATTACGCATCTCCGGCAGATGTTCTAGTTGCGATCGAGACACTGGTTATCCTCAAAGACTCAACCATTTCAATATGATATCTCTGGAACAACGTAGAAGTCTCGCCGATCAGATATTTATTTACAAAATTATTCATAATCGGTCCGATGTTCCAGAGCTATTATTTGAACTTAATATCACTGAAGATGTCTTTACCTACTTGGTCTTGGTCTATCTTCAGTCCGTCTATTAATTTCATTGTAATCGAAGTTTCAGCACAGCTAGTTAAGAAATAGAGTGTAACTAACCGTCATCTGTAATTACCTGGTAATTACATTTTACTATCGCAGTAATATTCCTCCATTGGCTTTATATAATTCTTGCGTAATAACTTTTACGATTAGATAAAAAACGTTGTTGTTATTAAACAGGAATGGCAGAAAAAAAAAATCTATAATTACCGAAGGTTTATATTTGGTTATGATTTATTTATTTATCTTAAAACAACTTCAAACAGATTGCTTCTAAATTCGATGTAAGGTTAGACAGTTGAAAGTTGAAGCAACTCGTCCGATTACCAGGAAATCTTAACCCCGAACTACAATGTACCCGAAAGACATCCAAAATTCTTTTTACACACGACTTCTAACAGGGACTTCATAGAATTCATATTACCTTCGGGACCACCACTGCTATTTACCCCTAATCTATATTTTACACTACCTTATGTTTGGGCTTTGCCTGTATGCAAAGTCTTATATTATCCAAAAGGAATTTTTGGGTGATAAGTATCCTATGTCCTTACCCAGGTATGCCAAGTTTTATCTAAATTCGTTTAGCGGATTAGACGTGAAAATTTTCCAATCAGACAGAAAGACATTAATTTTCGTTTTTATTAATTGTAGTAACAATCAAAAGACAGTTTATTTTCTCATAATATATTTCTTGTTTTTTAGTTATTTGTTTTCTTACCAGGCATTTATATAATAGTAGATATTTTGTTGTTCTCAGGTAGTTGTAATCTTAATAATTTAATTTTAAGGTATGTACACCATGATTCCCAAATTCAAGATTCTCTTAGAAATGCCTGTCATCTTCCACTTTTCATTATTATCCTTATTTATTCTTGACCCTGTCCACTATGGGGTCTCTAAAGGGTCCAAAATTTACAACGTCCCTCTCCTTATCACGTCCGAACAAGTTTTATCATCAGCTTTAAAGCCTTCAACTGTTATCGGTCTTATTTATTGCTTGAGAGAGCCAGGTTTAGCTTGACCACTACTTTAATAGGCGACTATCACGCTAGTTATAAAAGGGTATCAGTAGAGTTCGAGAGTTTATAGAGTGATAAAACAATTTCTGTAAGATTTTTGCTGGATCTGTTTTCGTTGTTTCTTTAGGCTTTTTTATATTATAATGTATTGAATAGTAAGATGATATTTTTCATGCCTATGTCAAAAATTATAGAAATTTGCAGATGCAGAGTATTTTATATCTCTTTATCCCGACTGCCAAGAAGAGAAGGAGGATATTTTTTTTTAACCATGAATAGACCCCATAGACGTTTCCGTTTATCTAGTTTATTCCTTTTAAGATAAAAATAAATGTAGCAGCCACTATGTAAGCCATAGATCTATGAATGTCCATGATACATATTCACACATATTCATACATATTAGGTGTTTTGTAGGTGTTATATTTTATGCGGCATCAGCGATGGCTCGTCAAAGAATGTCAGACATTATGCTGAATGCGTGACACCCGATCTATTTACGTCGCTTCGGTATTAAATGTCTTCGTGTTACTTGTCAGCACTATGAGGGTAATACCCGGTTTCATATTGTAGCATAACATTACGGCTGTATCTTCAGAAGGGTTAAGACGAAATGCATCTATAGTACACCCCAATGTTGCAATTTTTTAACAAGCTTAATATTACCTTTTCGTATGACGTATTCCACATTGGGCACCCGTTTTAACGGCACCTGAGTTAATGAGACCTGAGGTATTCCCCATTCGGCACCCATCAATATTTTTCGCAGGTGCAGTAAGTGGAATGATATATTATTTAAAATTTTATTCCACATTTGGCACCGAAATGGGTAAGGGTAATAGGTGCCGAACGTGGAATTGTCGAATTGTCTTTCGCATGTGTGTCCGGCTACTAGAAATCCATTTTTTCAAGCACTTCTTGGCATCCAATTAAGCTAAAGCTTGGTGTACTCATGTAACTTAGGGAACATTCTTTGGGATCTCATGATGGAGCCGGAAGATTGCCATAGCAACTCCTCAACCAAACAAGATAGCTCCATCGTGTTTGGGCTCATTGGATGTGACAAGTTATATTACATTTCATAAAGCTTGTTATTCACCCGATGGAAAAAGAGGGGTGTTATAAGTTTGACGTGTGTACTGTTTATTTGTGTATCTGTGTGTTGCATCATAGCTCCTTTTTTTGTTTGAAAGGTGAGAGTGTTCTTAGCTATGTTTGATGAGAATTGGTTCAGCCGTTCAAAAGTTATGGGCGTTTTACTGTTTGAATAGGGCGGTTTTCGCAAGATACACTTTGAAATGTGGAACCAGCTTCAACTTTGACAGACACCATGACAATTTAAAAATGTCTGTTAATTGAAATAAATGCTTTCACTTTGAGATTTGGTGGTGGCAAATGTTGCTTCATATTTACATGACAAAGGGGGATTGAGAGTCTGCCATAACAGGCCATCTTGCCTCAGGATATCTCCAAAGAAAAGCATTCTGAGAAAGCTATTCTTCAAGTAAAATCCACCGCCAATATCCTCTTAATAATCCCTTAGTTTCCTTCGCCGCGGCACCTGGCATAATCTCCTCGACTATTGGAATTCCTCTCGAGCGTATTAATTGTGACCTTCTACACTTCCACGGTTATTAAAACAGTCATTATTATGTATATATATTAACTATGTATTCCAGTACAATGGTCGTCATAATCGCGAATTTGTGCCGCGTATTATATATTAGTTAAATTGAAGTGTTTTGTAGCTCTTGTTTCTTTTAGTTGTATGCTTTTGTTGAGGCATATAATTGCTATTAGGTGCAAAGTATTTCCGTAAACGGCTGTTTTCTTGGAAGTGTGATAATTGGGGATGAAATGCAACTTATTTTAATGAAATTAATGTCTTTTTCACATGTGGGTGGGCAGAAACTTTAGAACGATACTTGCATAATCCTTTTCCTTCATTTACGTTATACATCTGGTAATACATGCAAGCTTGTTGAGTACTGCGGCCTTTCTGCAAAATGTCACCGATAAAATCATCTAATTTATATCTTTTAAGTTATCCCCTTAATTTAGTTACCTTAAAAGCTTTTAAATAAATGTTCAAAAGAAAATTAATTCATCGAAAAGTAGGTACACTATATTCAAGTCTAGTTCAAAAAATAAAAACACTTATTAACAAAAAATTTAACCGATTTCAAAAACAAAACACTACAAAGCGAAAAATAACTTCGGTGTCTTTTGTACCCATTGTTTTCAGTTATTCGACACCGACTTCGGCAAAGAAAGTTATTTTTCGATTTGTAGTGTTTTGATTTTGAAGTCAGTTTGATTTTTTGTTAAAAAGTCTTTTGAGTTTTGGTAGGTATCTACAATTAACATGAGAAAATGAAAATCATTTATAGCCAAAGAACATCTCATGACGATTCCAATAAGCCCAAACACGACGAGGATAAATCGTTGTATTTCGGAGTTCCAGAGGCCAATGTGGTCTTCTTCATCAGTTTCACTTCACAAAATGGTACTTTCTGAGTGCTTAAGATTATATCATTGATGAAAATACTAAAATCACTATATGGTATGCCTATAAGATTTCAGGACTTCCTTCGATTTCTCTAGTATCCCATCATTAGATTCTTCCTTATCATGGTACCACCCTTGATATATTTCCTTTCCAACAAAAAAATTATCATCAAAATCGGTTAATTAACGACGAAGTTATCCGCGAACACACATAAAAATATACCGTCGAATTGAGAAACCTCCTCCTTTTTTGAAGGGCTTTCGTTTTTAGAAAGAGAAAAAACTTTTAATCGATACTTTTTTGTATCGTGCATGCATTTACGGATATATATCGCATATATACAAAGACCCAAATAAACTGTCTGTAGATGTGGACTATGCAATTTTGTGATTTGAAAATAAAACCCCCAGCCGAGAATACAGCCTCACGTAAGAAATATGCTGGTTTTAAATTCGCGATTAAGGTAAAAATCTCCTTGATACGCCATAAGCAATGCTTGTAATATCAGAATAAATTCTAGAATCGCCAGTGCACGGCCAATCAGGAATGCCAAGGTCGGACATTTTCTCCACTAGTTAACAGATTAGAACTTATAAAGTAGCCTTCGACGTTAGTTTACAACGCATAGTGAAACTGTTAAAGTTACCAGTAATTTCGAATATATTTGTAGCTTAAGATCTTGTAACGACTTATAATAGGAATGATGCAAGCAGAGATGCTCGGACTGAATTTGACATTTTTTTATTATTTATTCATATTAACATAATAGTAAGTAACATATAAACTAAGCCCCACAAAACCGTAGTAATGGTTTGACTGTGGGGTCGGTGAGTCTCTATAGGTACACTCATTCTTAAATTTCATACTTAATGCTAATAAAAAACAATACTAATTAAAGACACATTTCTAAATAATACCTTTTTAAACGATTTTTAAAGCTGTTTTTATTCGTTTCACTCCTTATATCCGCCAGCAGACTGTTCAATAGATATGGTATTCGTTTTTTAGGGTTCTGTCACCAAAGTAATTAGAAACTTTGTGTACATTGAATCTGCCAGCAGCCATAGATCGTGTATTATGTTTGTTGATTACGTAAGATAAGTTATGCTCCTGGGTACCATGGTGGTTAACTGCTAAAAGATAATTATGTTAGTAACTGATCGGTAGAATTTTACATATTTTGAATAGTTTCCTATAATCACCATTACAAGTGTTTTTAGTTTTTTGAGTAACAAGTATTTTCAAGAATCGAATTTGAGAAGCTTCTAATTTATCCAAGTTGGTTTTGAATATTAACCCATAGCTTTCAAACATGGACAAAAGTGTCCCTACTGATTTTGCCAATGTCGGCAATTGTAATTGTATAAAACTAATGTGTTAAAAAACTATATTTTCTTCTATAAATGCAGTTTTTTTTTTTTTTTTATGAAAATCAGTTCTTTTTATTACCCTGTTCATTTAACTTTCAATATACATGTTCTTAAACAAACTGTAACAATTATAATATAAAACTTTATGACACAAAATGAGACAAGTGACAAATGGTAAACATTCCCCAAACACGAAATGTTGTTTAATAACTTATAATAAGTCATTCCGAAATGCCCGGAAGACGGTATAACAGATTCTCATTTAGATAAGAAATACACACAAAATTGGTGTTGTTTCTTAATTAATAAGTGGCAGAAACAGTGGTGTACTTATTTTAAAACATTGCAGAATAAGACCAGTAATTAAAACAGTTTTGAAAGATTGCATGTTTGCAAAATTGTATCATCTGAATTATTAACATTGTTTTAAAAACGTCTTCCTTTAAATAATTCCGATTTTGCAACAAATTCATTTTTCAACAGCTTGAGACTACCTCACGGTCTAGGGGTCTAGCCGACTGTCAATGATGTACAAATTTTGTACAGTTGACTTCTGAAAGAGCCCTAGACCGTGAGGTTAAGACAGTCAGGTCCAACTGTTGAGCGAGGTATCCGCTGATGGGTGACTGCCCGCGGATGTCCGACCTTGGCCAGTGTTGTTTAATCATAAATATCGATCAGTGCGTCTGTTTTTAGGGTTCCGTACCCAAAGGTTAAAACGGGACCCTATTACTAAGACTCCGTGGTCCGTTTGTCTGTCTGTCTGTCTGTCACCAGGCATGAACCGTGATAGCTAGATGGTTGAAATTTTTACAGATGATGTACTTCTGTTGCCGCTATAACAACAAACACTAAAAACAGAATAAAATAAATATTTAAGTGGGGTTCCCATACAACAAACGTGTTTTTTTTTCCATTTTTGCGATAATGGTACGGAACCCTTCGTGTGCGAGTCCGACTCGCAATTGGCCGGTTTTTATTTAGCGAGTATTACTAACATTGTCATAAATTACGTCATCCTGTAAATAATTTAGTTAATTCTGTTTTCAACAAACATAAAAAGAGTCCAAAGTTTTGACTTGTCGTCGACGAAAAATTGGAGCCAAAGTCGTAGAACTTTACCGTTTAAACCTGCTTCGAAGTTTTAATTCAATTTAATTTGACAGTTCTTATTAATCATCTCTTTCTTGTTTATGTTTTACTTACGTTTAGTTAGTGCTCTTCAAGAATTTTCTTGTTGTCACCATGGTATAATAACATACTCCGTATACTTCGCCTGGTAAGTTCTTCCCAGGATGGCCTAAGCCTACGTCACGATAAGTGTTACCATTGATTGTCCTTTTTAGAAAATTTAGGTACTTTCTCATGTAGTTAATGTAAATAAAATAAATTACTAACTAGCTTAACTATTTAGTAACTCATGTGATTCATCTATGTTCATCTATGTCATGTATATTTAGTGTTAAATTAATTTATATTTTGAATTATTAGTTCATAATTGCTTTGTTAAGATAAAAAACTGCATTTTGCTCGGGTATTTCAATAACACACTGTGGCAATACATCGAATTGACAAGTGTCATACTGACAACTAGCCATTTCATCGCTATTGTCGTGTCACTCACACCTATAGCGTTGTTTCGCTCGGTGAGAAAAATACTGTGGCTCCCAAACATTTGTGATGAACCTGTGGACTTTGAAAGATACAAAAGAAAAATTGTTAATTGTTTCGTAAACTGTAAAAACAGCAGTATAAAAGGCGGTGTAATATTTTTTTTCTTTTCCAATGAAGAGACGCTATCATATGCGTGGCTTCAATATTGTAACTAACTTCACCTAAAATAACTGGTATGTGCCTTTCATTAATTTATTATTTAATTTATATACGCGTTGTAAATTCCATAATTTAAGGCATAGTTGTGTCTTGATACGTCTTTACGCCCGAGCTTAACCTAACCTTATTAGTTTTTGACTTATTTTAGTCAAATCAAGTTTTATGAGTTTTCGTTCCGAAATAAATAAAAATACTTGCAATCAATTAAAAGAAAGCAAAGTAAATAAATATTTACTTTGAATTTTCGATTTATTAAGAATTATAAAACATTTGTATAGGTGTACCAGAATCTCATGGCATTTTTTATTTTTTTTAAATTGTGATTTTCATATGGCAATGTCAATTGTCACCTGTCGAATCAAAGTACTTGATGTGTCAACCGCTGCTGAAATTTTTTGATATTATCTTTAAAGTTTGTTATTTTTGTGAAAATTTCGAAAAACCCACTTCGATCTCATGCGAGACATATTGTTTTCAATGTGTATCATAAAATAAGGGAAGAAGAAGGCGTAAATCAAACTCAACCTTTGATTTTAAAGTGCGTCGTAGAGTGGACCGGTAAGTTGGACTGACTTGTTTTGATACTTTTAGTTTAATTTATATTTTTCTTACTTAATTTTAATTTCTTTCCATTACTATTATATGGTAAATCGTAGGTCAGGGCACATCGAATGATGGCCGGAAGGAAATGGCAACAGTAATGTAACTGTTACTAATTCTTCGACAAGATATTGATTTTAACGGAGATTGAGAATCTTTGATGTAAGAAAAATATTAAGTAATAATCTGCGCCCTGCAGTGGGACGTGTATATAGACGGGAGTTTTTGGCAGGATTTTGTCGAGTGAAGTTCAGTGGCTGTTAATATTATTTGCAAATTGATTCCTAGTGGATATTGTGATATATTATTGGTGTAGTTTTGTATCTCAACTGTCTCCGCAACTGGAAAATTTGTAAAATCACTGACAAAAGCGATCTCGGGATAGTGGAGCGGTGTATTTTATTGTAGTATTGACTGCCTCTGCAAAGCTTACTGGGAAGACTGACTCGATACAATTTGCTGCCAAATACTCCAAAAAACATTAGAATCTGTTACATCCGCATTCTAATGCATAAATATAAGATTTAAAACTCTTTCCAAAGACGTGGCTAAAAGGTCCTAGCAACCAGGCCATAAAACTTACATAAAAAAAAAATATATAGACTGATGATGATGAATGACTTTAAGTAACATGATACATTTTATTATTTTTTACAGACTTTATACATAAAGAGATTGGTTTTGAATATGTTAAATGCCAATGAAAAAGAACCATTTTGATGGAAAGAGATGACATAAAACTACAAAGATACAAGTTTTTGAAATGCCAGTGGAGTTCATGGAATCGTATTCTAGTTTTCTAGTTCTGAATGAGGTTTTAAGTTATTAGTATGATTTAAATGCTAAATAATAAATTAGTACATAAATTAATATTCAATTGATTTATTTTCCCTATGTTAAGAACACGATGTATAACAACATTATTCATACACATACCTATAATACTCACAGTGGATCTTTGTGTCTCTGAATTGGTTGCAAGACCCCGCGCAGTAGCTATTTTTGTGTCAATGTTGAAGGTGAAGATAGCATTGTATAACTGTCTCTTTCACTCGCTTATGTATGTCACATAAGCTTACGGAGTTTCTTGTGCATTCTTCTCCATAACAAGCTACTTTCCGAATGCACGGTAGAATCAACTTTTATTTCATGTAAATTTAAATTGTGACATTCAAAAGTGCCGCTTGGTGGCCCAGTTGAAATAAATATCTTTTGTCCTTTTTGTCATCGTCCTATCTCGCTTACTCTATGCAGTATACTCGATGACAAACTGTTTCTTACGCAATGGTTGGCAGGACCAAGTTCAAAGACACAAAGATCCGTTGTGACTACTATAATATAGGTACCTCATGTTCATTAATACTAAAGACATAAATAAAAATTAAACAGTATCAAGGTCGTTTGATCCAATTTCCCCAGTATTGCATACAACAAATTTTTATTTCCCTTTTTGCCATGAGATTCTGGTAGACATATACTTATTGTATTATTTTTATCTTTTTCCCCACTAAAAAAGTTTGAGAACCGCAACGCAATTGATGACGTAGTCTTAGGCCAATCACGTGACCCAGCTGTCACGGGAAGAGAATACCATGTCTTGTTCTACCATGGTTGTCACAATTTTGATTTGTAGTTGTACAATTTTGATTCATAGTGTCATCCATTGAGATAATATGTAGTACATTATTACCTCAATGGTGTCATCTTATTTATTTCTTAGGATATATTTGTAAGCTTTTCAAAATAATCTTACTCCCTTTTAAAACCTTAAGAACATAATCAGGCAAAGCAAAGTCGCAAGGCAGTACAGTTACTCACATTCCATAAGGATCACTGACCTTAACCGTGAGTCGGGAAACCAAGGATAAAAAGAGAAATGAAATAATTTCATTGTGACAATATTACAAGGAACAAACTGATGAATGAAAGCATTCACACACAGTCATTCAATCGTTCGTTTGCAAGCATTGTGGGCATCGCGAAATTGCTTTATTTAGTGTAGTTAAAGGCTTGTTTGACATACGACCCTGACGTCTTTCAGATTCTTCCGGTGTCGATTTGCTTGTATTTTTCCATGGTTTTGCTTGTTTTATTTGTTTGTTATAAAGTATAAACCGTACTAACCTTTTTAAACTGTATTATTTGCATATACAAAAGAATATCACTTTACTTTGTACTCGCTTTTTGTGCTTTGCTCATAGTAAGCCCATAATAATTGATTTGTGGTTATTTGATTGATCGTAAGCCTAGCAGTCGCTTGGTACAATTGATCTGCGTACTGGAAGCCAACAATACAATTTTGGGGAAAACGCTAGATGATTATCTAGCCTGTAAAGGTGCGAGTATACCGCGCAATCGAGATTTGCGTCCGAGGCAGGAGACGTTTGTCACCACTTGTCCTTAGGCTTTGTATAAGATTGAGTTCACGTGCGTGACAGTAGACAGAGCCAGTAGGGGTGCCAGGGAAATATTTTTTGATAACTGAGAAGTTTACCTTATATAAACACATATATAACAACGCAATACCGGCGTTGTTATATATGTCCCAACGGGTTTGGAAGAGGTGAAAAAAAGTAGGTAAATTGTTGCAAAAGTGGTGAAATAGTACGTCATAACTAAAACTCTTTTCTGGATGCAAAACACGACCCATTTAAGTCTATATTGATTCAACAGACAGCCTACAAAAACCTTTCACATATACGCGTCACATCCCGTGAAGTCCTTGTCTGACACAATACTTCTGAACCTAAAACTGTGTGTCTACTTGTCTAGATAAAAACTCTGATAACAAACGTGTTATACGAACAGTATATCGTTTGAAAAGCGTAGGTGTTAAGTGGCAATATGGCTGATAAGCTTCAGCTAAATCAATACTTGTAGGTTTGTGCCACTCATTTAAGTTTAGATCTGTTAAGGCTGTGTTCTAGATTATAATTAAATGGGTGATCGGCAGAGCCTGTTGTGAAAGGTTGGGCAATTGATTCTCAAGGTCGCCTTTAGGTTTGTAATCATTTTGAATAGTCACGCGGACTCTGGCTAGGGATATGGTGCCGTTCTCTTTAGGCTCAATCATTTGTTTTTCATGCATCGTTCGTATTTTTTAATGTGGAATGTAAATCTGTCTCTTTTTTTTTGTAGCTACGGTATGGAGTCAATTTTCTCTTACTCGATTTAGGTTCAGCGTTGAATTTGACAGTAGAATTTGCAATGGAGGGTCATAAAATAGCCTTTATTTCCTAAAACCTGTTTTGTAATACTTTTATTAACTTGAAATCGTATAACTAGTCTATAATAACTATACCTACATACTGATTTAAAATAAATATCAAAATTTAAGGTTTATGAACTAACTCTATCAGCTACCAGGCCAGGTTGTCTTTTGACATAGGCCTCCTCTAATTCCCTCCACTTGTTTCTATCTAGTGCTATTCTTCTCCACTCCTTTGACAAGTCGTCCTCCCATCTTTTTAACCGTCTACCTCTTGGTCTCTTTCCATTTATTGGGTACCGTTCTGTAACCTTTTTGGTCCATTTCTCTGTTTTCGTCCCGTCCATCCCCATTTCAGTGTTCTCGTTATTTCGTTTTAGAAGCTACCAATTACTAAGAACCTAGCCTTTTAAAAGCATAATCACCTAGCCTTTTTCGAACTATGCTAGGGTCGACTGTCACTCTAACCTGATGCAGTTTAAAACCACATATTGTATAAAACCAACATGGCTTCCACAAAGTAGTCCCTGAGTAAAAAAAAGAAAAAATCCAGGCTTCTGACTACTTTCTGTTATATATATTAGAGACTGTAAAGCTCATAATACATTCGACCCCTTTATCAAAACCAGTGAAGCCTGCACTTATCCACATTTATATCATACATATAGTATATATGATGATATATACTGTAATCTGTCTGTCATCGATATGAGTGTTCTAGTAAGGCAGGATGTTACGTAGGCGTCAGTATCTTATCTCCTACGTTTTGGTACACCTATTGAATATTTGTGACGAATATGTAGGTGTATGTAAATAGGTTGTAGGTTTTCATGCGAAAAGTGGTTTTTTATCTGGTGAAATAGATTAAGACTTCAACGGCATTTAACAACACCTTCTTTGCACTATATTGTTACGTGGCTTCACCCCCGTGGTCATCCCACAAGAACTGAGCATTTTCCAGATTATGTATGGCACAGTGATAACTGTTAACCACTGAAAAAAAATCGAAAACAGACCTATAATATTAGAGATTGCCCCTTACAAACAATTTTGCTTACTTTACAATATTAAGCGTAAATAAAAAAAATAATTTGGTATTTGTCATGCAACTACATCTAAATTTAAATTTCGTCATCACGAGCAAAAAGGATACTTGCATAAAATAACGTCACAAGTCACAATGCAAAGTACAAAGCATCAGAGAAAAGGAATAAACGAGGCATGACACCACCCGGCTTTTCAAAGCCAGTAATTTTTATTCGTCATTTTGAGTTGAACTTATTTTAATGATTTATCGTTTAATATAATCCAGCAGTGCAGTATGTAACTGCATCTCAAACTATGATCCACCTACTTCCCTGTCCTCTGTCCCCTAATCCTGAAGTAAAAAGATGCCACCAACGATACCGTGAAGCGGTAAAGTATTGGGCCATCAAAATGTACCAATTTGTGAACATTGATGACACCCGCAGATATGTAAATTGCAAAATTTATGGGCCTGAAGATTCAAGAATGGAGTTGATTTCTGCCAGATTTACAGATTAATCTAATTCTCGCCTTCATAATTAAGAACAAACAAATTTGTACGAACCGGATTCTTTTAAAATTAAAATCCATATAAATTGAATACGGTGGCTGTAGAAAATTACTAATTAACGTATTTGGACGCACGCTGCGTACGGCTAATCGATTGCGACACGCACATTATCGTCCGGTAACTCTTTGATAGTCGTGTTTTAGTTAATTTTGATCCTGTAGTAGTAGTTTTTGTAGTAGAAGAAGTTGTCGTTTATAAGTTGTTGAAAAACGATCTGACACATTTTATGGTCCTTCGGATCTCACCACCTGCCTGCATCGCCTGCGCATATTCAAATTATTTGGAATCAATTTAGTAGAACTATGTATTTGCTGTCATCTGAAATTTCCTACTTTCCAGGCTGTCTGTCTTTTGAATCTATTGCTATGGCATATAGCGAAGAGCTCATGGCTAAATAATAACATCCGCACTGGTTGATCATCAAGGTTAAGCAACGCTTGACGAGGTCGGTCCGTGGATGGGTGACCATTTCAACATACCGAGTTTCCTCCGTGCCTCGGCAAGCACGTTAAGCTGTTGGTCCTGGCTGTCATTTGAAGATCTTTGACAGTTGTTATGGGTAGTCAGAAGCCTGAGATCTGACACCAGTCTAGCCAAGAGGTATAGTGTTACCCAGTTACTGGGTTGTGGAGGTCAGGTAGGTAGTCGCTCCATGTAAAACACTGGTACTTCATCCGGTTAGTCTGGAAGCCAACCCCAACATAGTTGGGAATAAATAATAATAAATAAAATAAATATATGGCAAACTTCATGATCCCAAATAGAATGCAACTATTAAACTTTACCTTTGAGAATTTTGAAGGAGTCCCGGAGGAACCGGACTAAATCCCACAATATATGCCAACTATTTCCCACAGAGATCTGTGTAACGTACACACACCACACACACGTACGTATGTATATCTATCGTGCCTTAAGGTACCATATTACTACGACATCACTGTCCTGGGCCCTGGGTTTGATTCTCAGATCAGAGAAAGATTTTTTCTTTCTCAGTAGCAGCCTGGAGTCTGAACTTGTGCCCGGTTGATGGCAACAGGCTCGGTCCCTATTACATGGGACTTAATCATAACTGGCCCACCCACCACCATCCACCACCATCCACCGTCACCATTCACTTCTGCCGAACCCTTCAGGGAATACAGGCCTGATTTTGTGATACGCTACTGTAAACCTAAAGTAACCCAGTTCAAAATGCACTACAATCAAAAACCATCAGGATAGCAACCAGTGTCAGGCCACACACACATGTTAGTACAGTGGTTCTATCTCACGACGGCGGGTTGGTCTTAGTCGTGTGTGTGATGCACATGAACATTGTTTCTGTGTTTGTGTGCGCTCCCGAGCTTACGCACACATAAACAATGTGCATGTGCATCACACACACGATTAAGACCAACCCACCATCGCGTCGTTGCCGTCGTGATATAAAACAACTGTATCACTTGATAGTTTGTCAACATTGCCTCGAGCACAGCCTCGAGTAACATCGCGATGATACGCATATTTTTTGTGATGTATGTTTGACGGTTTTCTTAATACTGATCAATAAATCTGCCTAGCCTTTTCCCAACTATGTTGAGGTCGGCTTCCAGTCTAACCGGATTCAATTGAGTACCAGTGTTTTACATGGAGCGACTGCCTATCTGACCTTCACAACCCAGTAATTGGGTAACACGGTACCCCTTGGCTAGACCGGTTGGTGTCAGATCTCAAGCTTCTGACTACTCGTAACGACTGTCAAAGTTCTTCAAATGACAGCCGGGACCAACGGTTTTACGTGCTTGCCGAGGCTCGGAGGAAACTCGGTATGTTGAAATGGGCACCCATCCACGAACCGACCTCGTCAAGCGTTGCTTAACCTTGAAGATGGACCACGAGCTCCTCGGTGTTCGTAATATTGATATGGTAGGTTAATTTTTGCGAATCAAAATCAAAAATCAAAATATTTTTGTTGTTTACCGTGATATTGAAACGCCAAAGTTTGCCATGAACAGTATCATAGGCATCCGACAAGAATCAAACGAGCCCAAAATCTACATGATCATATTATCTAAACTATATAAGTTGAATGCCTAAATGTAATTTCCAGTAGTTACATTTCCGATAAATACCTTAACCAATTAGTGGATAAAATACAGAACGTCATTCGGGAATTTTCTGATTCCGAGAAACAATTATTTACGATGAAAATGGTAAAGCAATTAAGTATTCAATTTTATATGGAAACGTCACTTGGTTTTTCAGTAAAATGACCTTCAATGATAGTCGAGTTAAATGTTGGTCATTGTTATTTTCCATCAGATTACGAATAGGTAGCAAATCACCTTTGGTTACTATGTACCATGGCTTCTATATTTCCCGAAGGATAGACACTATCATCATTTAAACGATTTCACCATTTTATAATACTGGCCAACAATGTGCCCTATGAAGAATAATGTAGTTAATCGCGTTCAGTACTTCAACGATAGGCAGAATAGTCACAGCGCAGAGATGCAGGTTGATGTCTACGGAGCCGGTTCTCTGACACCTGTTACACTGCCGGTACCGGTTTCCATAATTGACCTGACAAGACGAGCTAGAGGCATAGCGAGCGAGTCCCCCCCGACATCCCGGCGCTTGATTTTAATTTTGGAGGATTTTCTACAGAAACAAAAGCTTGTAACCTTGTAAGTTATAAGCAAGCGAAAAAACAACTGACAAACGCATAAAGGTAGACGTTGTTTTTTTATGTGGTCAATCAGTCCGCAAGGTGTCATTGGGCGCTAGAATGACGTTTTCAGAGAGCTGCTGTTGGTAAATCATATTATCATCGTTCAGCGTCTCCAAACGATCCTTGCACAGCTATAACTCCAAAAACAATTAATCAAGACCTCTTCAAAATATCGATAACTCTCATTGCAATTACCAATGCGCATTGCGTGTACCCATGGGCTTAAAAAAAGAGAGGCTTCACGCATTGCTTGATATAAAGCAATGCGTGAAGTCAGGCCGGGATGATGGTGAATGCTCGTGTCTGCATGAGAAGGTGCATTTGCCCAGTAGCAAGATACTTACCCCACAGATAACATTAGCAATTGTATCTTAAGTCACTGGTGACAGTTTTGCTGACCATACAGACGCCGCGCCTTAGAAGCTGACCAACATGACTTTACTCATATGCCACTCAAAGCCACTGACATACAAATCAAAACAAGTGAAGGCCGCACAAACAAAACTACAGCATTTACTAGACTCTGAGTATTGCAGGGCTTGGCTAAATAATACCAGCCACACGGCTCGATCTTCAAGGTTAAGCAGCGCTTGCCGAGATCACTTCGTGGGTGGGTGACCATTTTAACATACCGAGATTCCTCCTTGCAAAGCAAAAAGCCTAGGCAGATTGGATTGGAGTATTAGCAAAGGGTGTCCGAGTAGCACGAAGGGCTACAAGTACGTAGAGTTAGATAAATACGCGCACCAATCAGCTGTCGCCTAACTTTCACTGCGGTGCACTGACGCAACGCTTGGACATACTGATACCATTATAATGTAGAAGTACAAAAGGTCCATTCTTGAATAAACTGTAGCAAAATATAAACGTGTTCCTTTCCTTCATCATCACGAGCTTATAGCAGTCCACTGCTGGAACTAGACTTCTCAAATCGCGTGTCATTAATTCTGAATCTCGGGCATTCTCATTCAACTGCATCAGCAAACCTGTCGCTCAAGCTCAACCAAACCTGACGCTCAGCAACTTCACAGAAATATTATAATAATTGCATGCGGATGTCTTATCCCATACAAATAAACTGTGCCGACGTAAGAAGCACTTTTCGATGGACTATTTACTAAAAGTACACGATCACGTTCGATTCCGTTCCACGGATATAGATGGTGTTACCAGCGACTTGCAAGTAAAAGGGTTTACTCGGGTCGTGACAATATTTTCTTTAAAAATAGTGACGATTTGCTTTATAGTATTTTTTGCACGTTTTTTATAGTTTTATTGTACCAAAATGTGTAACAAACAAATTAAAAAATTCGAGTGGTATGCCTCAGTAATTTAAAACCGCGCCATCTATTGGAATATATTTTAAATGATCCATTCAAATAATATTTGAAATGTGAATGAAGAGTCCATTATTTCATAATTTTGTGCTTATGAAAGTTGGTTAAACAAGAACATACAATTTCTAAGATCAATTCTAGACAATGTTAATTTTACACACAATACAATAACAAATTTTCTTTCTTAGCACCGGGACTCCGGCAATGTCCTTTTTGGAATCGTAATGCAATAGGACGGAACTTTAATTTGCCTAACATGTGTTTGTTTATCCTATGCCCCCAATAAAAATATTTGATTTGATTTAAATAGGTGAAAAACTGATAAGAAATCTACATATACTGCTCGATCACTCGGACGTTCGACTCTCGCTACTGGCGCACGAGGTGACCGTGGGGCGCTGCACGGATAGGGGGGAGTGGGGGAGAAGTGCACAGTTATTTTAACCGATTAGTATGTCAGAATCAGACTGTATACGAGTATGAAGTTTTTCACTTAAGTATATTTTCACAAATTCGCCAAAAACACGTGAAATTACTTTAAAATTTTACCAAACTCTGTTATTCCAGTGTGAATTATAGGAATGAACCTTCTATCTCTTTCACTTACTGTTCGGACACACTCGGCGTTGATCGGGTTTTGTTTAGGGACGCACGACTTTGTTTATGAAATTATGTAAACTTTCAATTGGAGCTGCATCTAGATACATATGGAACAGTCTAGCTCACGTAATAGTGTTTCTTCAAGTACCTAAGCCAAGAGAGAAAGGTAGCCTTAATTTTCTTTCTTTTCTTCTACCATTTATGTTTACTTTAGAACCTATGGGTCTCTCTTGTCTCATCAAGGTCGTCTCTTTTCTTCCTCCTGCAATGCAATCTTGTTAGTCATTTTTCGTTTTCACTAAAACTGAACAATTACTGTGAATCATTGGTGAATCAATAAAAACCACATAACAGTTGACTTATTTTCGAATCCAATTCGGTGTAAACGTGTTTTTGTACACGCGCCACCATATATAATTTACGTACAGAAAACATATTTCTCCAGAACTGCACCAATTAATAACTCATACATTTTCCTAGAAAACATTGTGCTCAATCAGTATGCGATTATAGCAACCGCAGTATATCGCATGAGCGACTAATTGCCTCGTGGATCTGCCGACGTACTGCGACTTCTCGCAAAATAATCACATATGGTCGACTCTCCGACATGTCGCAAGAATAATCGCTTCAACGATTCGCTGATAAGCTTATTTGGTACAATTATTGCAATTCAAGCTCAAGCGAATTCTTCGCTTGTGATATTCTTCTTTGTTGTTAGAGGTTGTTGTCTCTTTTCAATGTTGGTAGTTTATGGAGTTTGTGGTATTTGTGTGACGTTAATTTGTTTTTATTAGTTACCTAGTATTATAACTTGCCTACTTTTAAAGCAGTTTTAAAATACGCTACATTGGAAGGCGTTCCTCTAGGAGGACCTGATGATCTGGATGACCTGGTTAACACAAGACTTATAGATGTGGTTATAATTGGGCAGGCCTATGTTCAGTTCAGTAGACGTGCTTCAGCTGATATAATTAGGACTTTTAAAAGGCTAGCTCCTAATACCTTTCATAAAACAATATGTAAGAGTGTAAAAGGCAAGGTACCCACATTATCCAATGACAGTACCATTAAAGCGAGAGAAACCTTGGACTTATGAAAAGAAACTGCAAGTTACAACTCACGATGTTATGAACACAGAAATGCTTCTACGTTAGTTTGGTGTTTGAACAGGAAAACCCCTCAAAACCAAGTAAATAATGACTAAGTTAACTATTGGATTTTAACAAAATTTGAACCGAGAATTCAAGGAAACATTACTTGCGTTAACAAATCAAACGAATTTGACCGATAAGATATCAAATTAACACAAATTAATTGATATGTTTTAGGGATAATCGTAATAGGTAAAAAGTTAAATTGTTTTTTTATATTATGAGACAGGGGGCAGGACGATATGGATGAAGAAAACTTGTTGCACCGACCACGAGTAATATGGGATAAGGGCAGGAAGAAGATTACGATGATGATGATATAAAAACGATCTTGAAGGAATGATCCGATTGCGAAAATTCTTTCGCTGAAAGAAAGTTAACACTATCTCTGAGTACCAAAATATGCTTCTTTTGATTCCGGGGAATACACCATTCTTGTAGGATGAGCCTCCAGAGTGAAAGCCCAGGAAGAAGAAGTTTCTAATAAATCAGTGGAGGAGTCTTAGTTATAGCTTTTGTAAACTGCATTATTGTTTGGCGTGTTATACAAAGTTATTTTAAACAATATTATTATAATAACTGATGGTCGCTTGGGACTGAGATGTACAAATGTCAGTATTGAACATTTGTACATTTATTGGGTTCAATAGTATTTTGAGCGACGGCGACGTTATTTAGTTTATCTCGATCAGTATTGTAACCTCCTTAAGATGCTGTTAAGATCTCAATGTGTGGACTGTAATGATGTTCATGACTTAAATAATTTCTAAATAAATAAATACATTGGATTTTAATTTACCAGTAAACTCAAGTATTTTTTCATTCCTTTCTTATGATTTGGAACTAGGTTTAAAAATCCTGAAATTTTGCAAATATATTTTGATGCATTTAATTTTATAATTACATATTATATGCATTTAAAAAGCCTCATTCATGACTGTTGTGTGCCTGGAAATTAGTCAATAACCACAAAACGTAATCATTTCCTAAAATTTTATTCATCAATACAAATATAGCAAACAATATTTTATAGCTCCACAAACACCATAACAGCCGCAAATTGATAGTTATTAACTCAATAATCGAGTAAAACAAAAGAATCTAACACAACAAAATAATTGCTAAACTCGATTTTAAAATGTCAATCAATATTGGCCTACATATTCACAATAATTATGCTGTCCAAATTAGCAATTTTCAACTCTTTGTCTTTAGTATCAAAGGTTGTATTAACTGCACAAATAATGTTGCCGTTCTACAAATCAGCATTCATAATAAATAAAATAGTTATTTACAAAAGTGAGTGTACCAAGGCTGACTAGTGTTCACGCTACTATCGTGTGCTCGAGTTTTTACCATCGAACTAATATACACCTTGTTCTAATACATCTAAGGTTCAAATACCTTTTGTAGGTCGTCCTATAGGGATATGTCTACCACTGTAGTTCGTTGCCATTTATGGAGGTAGCTTTCCTTGCTGGTCTTTGTATTTGATTTATTACTACAAAACCTTGCTTCAAATATATATTTTTTTTTGACTAAAATTATGGATTTGGAGTAACTGCCCGTACCAAGTTTTATTTAAAATAAATTGGTGTTTTCTGGTTATAGTTTAGATTGGCTTTGACCATTAAGAAATATGGCCTAATTAGCAATTAGCTTTGAGATTTGGAGAATGATTTACGACTTTGGGATTGGAGCAAGACATTTTTTTAACTGCCATGTATTATCAAACATGATGGAATAGAACTATAGCAATCTACTAAGATATAGAATAATAGTAAAACTGCGCAGGTCTATAATCGACTAAAGGAAATGGGTTATTCAGTTGATTGTGTTGGCGATCACAAGCAATTTGTCATTCATCATTATTTGATAAAGAGCAAGACTACAATTCAGAGAGGCAAACTGCGACGAGTAAACACTTACTAAAACTAACTCTCTTAGTAGAAGTCCCTTGTCTAGGGTCTAATAATAAAGTTGTAGAGGATAGTACAAACAATTGGATTAAGAACGAAGACTCTAGTCGGGAAGGTATGCCACCCGTCGGCGTAATGCTACTAGAAAACAGATGTAAAAGTAGAAAAAATACTACGCTTGATTGAAATTGTTATTTCTTTTGCATTTTGAGAGCCTATAAAAGAGATAGATAAAAGGCAATTTGGCATTTTGTAATAATTCAACCATATTGATGCCATTGTCGAAAATTATTCCGTGAATTCGTATTGTAATTTTTTTTGTAATATTAAAGTATTATATTATTATATCTTAGTCTTCTTTGCTATGAATATTTAATTTTCTCTCATTATCTAGTCTATATTCGAATTGGTTTTCAGTATAACCATACGGATGAGCATAATCGGTAGTTTCCCCAACATTGTATCGTTCTATAATCATTTCGTTCCGAGAATTTCAGCGAGTTTAAAAAGACCTTCTGGTTTTACCGGAAAGTAATCAAATGATATGTCATCTTGGGCTACCTGGTCATTAACTGTCAATAATTATGTCATTACTTTCCGTATGTGCCAGTCATCTTAACTAAGCATAGTTTGTGTATTGTTTGCATGTGGTGCAACAATGTATTCTGAAAAGATTCGCAATTTTTTTAATGCTTACAAGTAATGCGTCATAATACTAGTATAATATCTCATCCTATATTCACCGAAGGGTTAATTAAGACTAAGGTTAAACGCTGCAATTAAATGCTTCTGTATCTGAAACTTAACTGTTCGGTATATCAATATAAGTTACATAAATTTTATCAGAGATAGATAAATTATAAAATATTTTCTAGTGAAGCCTAGTATTAAAGCCTATTATTACTAGCCTAGCTATTAACTCAATTACTATTCTGGATTATTCTGAGTTAACAAGAGCCAGATAGACAGAGTATATTCGAAGTATATACAATACCGGCTTATTGTAGAACCCGTAAGTTTGTAATTAATCTTACGGTTTTAAAAATTCTCGATATATTGTAAACAGATCATATCAAATACGATAAACCCGACGCAAATTCGATAGTTTAAAATATAAACGTTCCTTATTGAGAAGAAAGAGTTTACAATATCACGCGATTTATTATTAACTTAGTGTTTTTATTTTTTGATGTGTTGGTTTGGGTTGTATTTATAAAAATCCGCTGACAAATATTCCAAATAATAACAGTATAATTCAAATAAATGGTATACAAACTTCATTAAATTCTCCCATCCCAGTGCCCAAAACAACGCGTTAGCATATTTAATGAAGTTTGATTATTCGAATGAACTGTTAAAGTCATTACGTCTGCATTTCCACTCATGTGTCATATATATCGCTGGCATGCACTAAACCACAGCGCGTGGTCGAATTGTTGCTGTTTTGCCCCGACCCATTATTGCTTCCAAATCAGTTTATTAGGAGCATCTAAATTTAGCTTCATTAGTAATTAATTAGTTTCATGTTCTTTTTCATTACATTTTGCTTTGTATACCTACGATTTGCTTAATATGAAATTCATGACGGATATTTTTGGTGCCTCGTGGTCGATAACGTTATTGCTGAGGACGAGACTTTTGGGTTCGATTCGAGAGTCGGGCAAAGTGTAATTAGGTTTTTCTCTTCTTTCTTTCTTTTCTAGAGTCTGAATTAGTCCCTGGTTGATGGCGAGAGTCTCATCCCTTATTACATGGGACTTAAATATACCTGGTGAAATGTGGGTGGTACTATAAGTGCACCTATAGCCTTCGGTGATTACAGGCGTGAAGTTATGTGTGTGTGATTTTTTTCTTGCATTATATTTATGTTATGTTATTTCTTTAACCCAAATTATAATGTTGTTGACCTCTACGATGAATTCATTCGCATTATCTCTTGGTTCAATTAAATATTTATTGTTATTATATTTATCGGTTCTTGATTCCATGATAATGGATTCAGTTTGATTGTTATCAAATAACTGATACATGTAAATTTTGATGGCGGAAAACATACTTTCACTCATGTTATTAATCAGCTAGTCAAAAAAATCTTTTGGTAGTGTCTACACATACATACATAAACTCACGTCGTTCTCTTGGGGGTGGGCAGAATCTACAGGATTATGTTAGGAGAGAGTAGGAGAGTATGTTGGAGAAGGAGGATGTATGTACCATCTGCTACGATCGTTACATACTCTTTTTGCTCTATTTACATTCATACATCTAGACATATACGCACGCCGGTTATGAGTACTGCACACCTGGCTTTTCTGAAGAACATACCAATAAGATATTATGTACTTGCTTATGCTACCGGCTTTACCCGTGTAAAAAGTGTTTCATCATACCAAAAGAACATTTTACCGGGATGAAACACCTTTGTGCTATTCCTGATTATAAGCTATCTCTGTGCCAAATTTCAATCCGATCCGTTCAGCCGTCCGGGCGTGTTTGAGTAACAAACATACATCCACACATCCATCCAAACTTTAACATTTATAATATTAGTAAGAAGTAAGAATGCGTACAGTTTTCAGAATAATATGTTATCTTATCTAAAATAATTATGTTCTTTCCCTCTACCACTTTCAAAGATGATAAGGTATCCTTCGTAATCTTCTTTTATCTTATTGGAAAGTATTTCCCCTGTGAGCTGTTTAAGCAACTACTATTTTACTGTCAATCGATCAGTTTCAGACAATGGCACTGTAGTGCCTTTGAATCGGTATCAAGTTAAATTGTAAAAGAAGGTCTGGTATATATTACCGCCTAGAACTTCACATAATTTCAGTCAATTGCAATGCTTATGCAGTAATCGTACTCACGATTACTGCAATTCAGTATGGTTCAAATAACGGTTTTTAATAAGCTGAAATATGACGTGATTTAAAGAAATTTAATCACCCATGAAAATGATTTTCACTGTTACTAGGTGATACCATACCATCATTTGTTATTTTATTTATTGATATTTTCAGAAAATCGTAACCATTTCTGCCAACAGCTGATTTATAAATTTCAATAAATTTTATATAAAATATATGTTTTATAAATTTCTCTGCTAAATCTAATCATGCAATAATGTTATCGTACGCTTTCGATCCACGGCATAACACTTTCGTCCATGACAGTACTTATCGTGTTTTTTAAATGGACGTTGGTGCTGATTAAATACGCAGATGGGCCTGCCGAGCGTGACTTGTGACGAATGTACACGTGTGCTCGCATGTACCGGCTTCCGGTCAGCTAGAGTGGGTTACTGAGTGGACAGAGTAAAGTGGGTGAAGGGTCTGTTCGAATATTGGCTGGATGGAGCAGTGAAATGGGGGGAAGTTGTTACGATTGACTGTGGTTTAGTTGCCTAAGGTTCATTTGCGCCATACTTTTTTTTGTTCCGGGGTGGAAAATCGTCATTGTATGTCCTCCGCTCTGGGCGGGGGAGCGATGGGCTCTATAAGACTCCTACTAACTAAAAACCACCTCGATGTTCCAACTCACACCTACGCCGGGAGTCGCGGGAACATAGGATACTGCCGCAACAACAAGCTGAGGTGTTCCCTCCGCAACATCTTAGAGGAGCGCGCGTGGAACACTATGCGCCGCCACCTCGAGTCCTGATGTGTGGGGGATGACGGACATCCCCGAGTCCGTCGTCCCTGGACCCATATAGTGGGGCTGGAAGAAGGCGTTGTCCGCCCTCCGCCGACGCTAATCCGGCCAATTATGTATGACATATTATTTTGTTACACGTGCACAACTAACTCTAGTTAAATCTTTGGTGTAAGTTGGCCTTAACCTCTTGGCAAACATTCTATGAGTAATGACGATTGTGAAAAAGCCAAAATGAATGGGATATACGCTTTACCGAAATGTCAAAATGTTATGGTGTGCTGTATACCTCTATCAAAGAAAATGGGATCCTGCCGTTTTGCCGAAAAGATTTTGACAAAATTTCATTACCCAAACAAATTTCAGCAATCTTTTTTTATACCATTGCAATATTTCGAATGATTTTAGTACGCATATTTTTATTTGGTCAAATTTTTACATGGCAAAATTTTACCAAGTATAATGTCATTATGGCATTTGGTCTTTAATCAAATGATTTATTACAGCAAACAATCTTCAGACAATAAACGTTTGGTGAAATGATTTGTTAAGACAAAAAGTATTAAGGCAAACATAAGATTTTTTGAATTATATAATAAAAAATACAATTTTATTTTTTGATTAATTCTTTCAATTTGTCTGAAACAAGTCAAATTTATGGTTACTTGATATTAATTTATTTATGGAAGTAGTTAGAGTAGGTTAATTATTAAAAAAATGGTTAGGTTAGGTTAGGTTAAAACTGTGACCTCCTACGCACGAGCCGAGCGAGCGAAGCGAGCGGTGCCGCGGCAGCGGCCGGCGAGTGCCAGAAACGACTTGCATTAATAGAAAAAAGAGATTGTTTTTAGTAGGTTACCCGGAACTGAACTATTAAGATTAGGATAATAACTTATTTAAAAAAAAATGTTGAACGACTACATTAAATTACATATCTTTTTTTGCAATTCTCCTCTCGTAGATATGCTGGAAGAGATTTCGATAGAAATAAGCATACCTTTGTACCTATTTTCTGTTCCTTCTTCTTGTCTATTTACTGTGTGTGTGTATATTAATGGTTAAATAAATAATAAATAAATAAATAAAAATAAAAAATATATATAAAAAAAGGAAAGTAAAAAAGTATAAATATTTGGCTTATTTGATTTTGCGTTAAAACTGTTATTCCAACTGAAATATTTGACTAAATAAAAAATGTTAAAAGTACTAGTTGGTAAACAAGTTATAGTTTAAACGTTCATTTCCCAAACATTAGGTTTGCGTTACAATTTTTTGTGAATAGATTTATTGCTAAGTAATAATTTGGCTAATGAAATTATGCGAAAATTTTTTTGGGAAGTGAAAATTTGTCAAATTCCTTTCGGTCAAACAAGGGAGACCCAAAGAAAATACTATGTTTAATTAATTCTGAAAGATTTTCTGGTGTCGGTTTGTTTTGTGTCATGATTTAGATCTTTGTTTTCTTGGCTAGTGTATACTCAGTACCTATTTTGTAATGGTATATCGCAACGCGTTATTTTCCAGTAGACACTTTTGCATGGCTTCAGCCTTTCAGATCTTTGGTTTTACTGCTGATTATGTCGGAATCAATAAGTTGCTTTCTTACGATTTCATTTATCCGTAATTCCTTCTTTCCTGCCTCGAAAGTCTCATAATCATAATCATTTTTATTTGTGTAACATAGGTAGTAAATACAGTTCTTAAATTAAAGTTCGTAGGCCGCTATGTTATGCCAAGAAGCGTACAAATATTATAGTTACATGAGAAATACAATGACAAACAAAATATTATTCATGCGAGAGGTAAACACAAGTTATTTGGTAGGTATCGTGCTTGATTCTCGGGTCGGTTATTGTTATTTTTTAAAGTAAAATTATTGCAAAATTAATTTGACTAATTGCCAAACGCGTGTTTGAGATGCGTCTCAGTAGTAGTCTTCGCCCCCCTATTGGGGGTCTTAAAAGGGACTGGTGAAATATGGGTGTACAATAGTCATCGGAAATACGGCCGTGAAGGTTTTTGTTTTGCTTTATATGCTCGCGTTTGACCACTATCTCGTCGGATGTTAAGTGATGATGTTGTCTAGAAGTAACCTATGCATGGTTTCGTAATTCGTAGGCAGTACATACTAACAATCTTTTGCGCCGTGGCCTTTCACGGGTGTTTGCGTCGCCATCGATAACGCCTTGAAACCGTATCAAGTTCAGAACGTTTTATTTTGATCACACCATGAGATGAAGCTAACATTTTATTCGGAAAATAAATTTCTGTTCCTATTTTGACTTTATATTAAGAGCCTTCCACCGCTTTAGTGCCGCAAAACGGTTACTTCCTAAAGCATTTAAAAGGATTGAAAAAAGAAAATATTATTGATTCGTGTACATTTGCTTTAATAAAATATTGTATACAGAAAAATTGATGGCTAGAATTTCTTCATAACTGAAATAGCAGTAAATCAAAGAATATTTTGCAAGCAAAACTGTCCAAAAGTAGGTTCAAAATTGATATTCTGGCTCCGAGCGGGCGCACGGCCAGTACTGCGTTAACATTAGATAATATGTACGCCTTAAATAAGTACTGATTATATAGTTGTTATAGTATACCACTAATACTAGTATACCAGCAGTCACTCCATGTAAAACACTGGTACTAGGCTGAATCCGGTAAGACTGGAAGCCGACCCCAACACAATTTGGGAAAAAGGCTAGGCAGATGATGATGAGTATACCACTAATAAAAGTGTTGTAAAAATAATATACACGCATAATTATGCACTTATCTATATCAATATGCCGTCTAAAAATGACTTACATACTTTTGTACTACTGAAGAGGAGTTTTACTATCTGCGTATTGGAAAGTTGCACTCCTTTGTCTCCTAAGATCTTACATTCTATATTTGATTAATTTGTTAGGTAACATGCTGGTTGCCTTACGACCATTAACTGAAACTTCAGAATAGATATGCTTGGCGTGAAGGTATATCATAAAACAAATTATTCCGTTGCCTTCATCATCCTAAGTAAAAAAGTACATTTTACCATTCTTCTCTTTATAATACCATAAAAGGCGTCATAACTGTAGACATATCACATATCATGTGAGTACTAACCTTGACATCAAACCCGGAACCTTGCGTGTAAGTTAACGACTAAGGCACTGGAGTTTAGTATGGATAGTAATTTGTCAAGCGTATTCGAGTTTTCACAGTTGACCTGGTGGTTATCTGCCACAGTGTAATGATACACAGTAGGACAACTTAAAATCTTCTTTGGATTCTTGTTTTTGTATGGTATTAGACTGTAGATACAGGTATTCAGAAGACAGGACATTTGAAACCAGTTTTGCCAAGGTGCAGTGCTACATGTAAGATACTGCTAATCGGCAGCATCCCGATAAACTGCAAGCCGACCTCAATATAGCCAAAATACTTGTTAGGAATAGATCGATTTTACTACCCACTGCATGTTGGTGTGCAATTTGATCCTTTAACTTAATTTCGACCTAAGGGAATTACAAACACCCCAAATTAAGTTTACACCATCGATGCAGCAGACCGTCATTCGAGACCGCCTTTAAATACAACCCCCATGGGAAATTATGGGCGAGTCTACTTTTAGCCAAGATACGGTATTTATAGTAATTTGTGTCGTCTTTCGTGAATAAATCTTTAGAGTTTTTTCTAATTAGCTTCACGAAACAAACTATTTTTAAAATACAAAAGAAATACGTCCTATTCCTGTGGTGAAAGTTGAAACAACGTAGTTCAAAATTCATTGCGCACTATTTATCTGGCATAAAGTTATTTTCATATTGAATTTTTACTATGAATAGAATGAACATTTTAGACGAATAGATCATCAGTCTTTATTATTAGAATTATTCAACGAACTATTTTTAAAAGGTTTCTTATTATCAAATTACTTTTTTGTAGCCTCCAACAAAACACGCAGAAGAAACTTCTTGCAGAGTTTATTTGTATAAACTCTGCAAGATGTAAGAAAAACAAGAAAACTAAACATCTTCATATTTCCTGCCCTTGCCCCATGTTACTTGTAGTCGGCACAACACGTTTTTTCTCCCATTCTATCCTGTCAACTGTCACGCTAAACCTTAAAAATGTTACATCTTCAAAAAATATTTCTTTCTTTACAACTTGGCCTACTGCAGTCCCAACTATGCTATACTGTGTCACGTCAAATCCACATTATGTCCCCGTAATAATCTCATATGGCTTTGTTCAGTGTCTGTGAAATAATGGTCTCTTATTGGGCCTTACATATCTTTACATTTCCCAAGGTATCTGGATAATTTGATGCTCCACGGCCTTGCAAATGACACCCTGATAAGGAAAAATGTAATTGGATTCCATCACAATAAGAACCTTGAAATTCGGCCTGACTTATTATTTATTAGTCCTTTTTTGAATATGAAAGGAAAGGCTTTTAATTTCAATTCTTTTAGACAAATACGATAATAATTTGAAGTAAGTTTTTCTAGACTTTATTTCTATTGATTGACTTAAATAGAGGCCCTAGATAACTGGCATTTGATGTCAGCGAAGGCGATAGTCGAAATGTCAAAATCTCTCAATCCCTTACGCATTGATCACGTGATTGTTCGATATCCCTTTTCAATCCCATACAATTTTGCCTTTTTGACGAAAGGAACGTCTTCACTGAGAGCATTCACTTGTAATGAGCAAGAGCATTCGACGTCGAATATTCGAGTGGTGTGGACGTTGAGCCGAGTGATACAAAGCTTACACGCAAGCGCGAACTTCGGCCGGTTTGGACCTCGCAACGATTTTCGCGGCAACGGGGCTCGCATTCTAATGTTCACGCAAATAAAACGCTCGAAAGCGAGTACTAAGATAATGAAATCAATGAGTATGTATGTAGAAATATTACTGGCCTCTTGTAAAGCAAGGACCGTTTGTTTGTGACCTTCTTGATCAATCGTATTATCGAATGAATGACATTTAACGAGATCGTATTCGAACGCTCCAAGCCCGCAAGGGAATGTTCGACTCGAACGTTCATAGCGGACTATCCAACACAAAAATAATTGTTCAATTCCAATCAGTAGTTTCTGAGATTAGCGCGTTCAAACAAACAAACTCTTCAGCTGTATAATATTAAGTATAGATTATTATTTTCGTAGGAACTAACATAAACATACCTAGAATATCACATGTGGCGATAGATACTGTCAAAAAGGCAAAATTGTATGGAATTGACCACCGATATCTAAAAATCACGTGATGACTTAGATTTTGACATTTCATCTATCGCCTTCGCCGACATGGAACTTGTCTAGATCCTCTAGACTAGTACTGGAACTGGAAGCTGACGCCGATATAGTTAGAATGACTCTAGGCACATTGATTGATTTACAGAGACTGATATTTTGTTACTGTCTTTCTTCTGACAATAACTTTGTTTTCAGCTCTATACAAATAACTCATCCATAACTTAAGATGCACTACATCTCTCACGAAGAATTATTTGAAGACCCTAAATACCAAACAAAACCAGTTTAACCCAACATCACCATAACTTCTGACATTGATGGTCATCTCCATAAATACGGCCACAGGTGACATACTAAACTTAAACTTAATTTATGACACGATAAGTGGAATGTGTTCGATAAACTCAGACCGTGAAATTCCAAGCATTAAGGTTGAAGGTAAAATGAAGCAGAGTTGAACCGTTAATCTAAAAAAAAAACAAAGCATTTTGACTCCTATGTCCTCAACCTAATACACACATTTCTATCGAGTTAAAAAGACACTTGCATTCTCTGGGTCTCGAAGATAGATCCCACGCGGCAATGCACAACTATGCAACGCAACTGCACAGATTCTTCTATGAAAAAGTGTCATAGCTCCGTTGTCGCATTCTCGCATAGCATCTGTCTGTGGAATACAGTTCAGCAGTTGGGAAGATTGCAGTCGCGGAAGGCACTCTTGGAAATGAGGTGTAAAAAGCTTTATATCACCATCGGGAGTTCGATCGTGGTTTGTGGCCCGTGTTACTGGATAGACTAGTTCAATGTTTATTTTGATAAATATGTTTGGTTTACGATTGATGTTTCTTTGTGAGGTATATTTGCCTTTTTACCCGACTGCCGAAGGAGGGTAATGTGTTTATCAGTCTATGTATGTATGTTTGTTCCTATGTGTCGTTCTAGAAACCAAGCCGATTTTGATGATTCTTACGTCAATCGATTCGTCTTAACCTTGCAAGTATCACTGGTCACATTAAAATTAGAAATGGAAAAAAAAAGTGCGGATATCGGGTCCATATTGTTGGGCCCAACTTTTTCTTCTTCCAAACCCGTTGTGTGTGGTATCAAAATGGAGGGTTTTAAGAGGCGATTCCAAAAATATGTAACACTTACATGTTTAAATGTGTGTTAACTAAAAAATTATGAATAAAAAAAGTTAATTCAAAAATCAAAAAACCCGACTGCTTGAGATAAAGACGTAAACAAGAAGAAAATCATGCTGTGCAGTCGGAGGATACACCTGGTTTTGGTCAAACAGTTTTTTTTTTTGTGTATGTATTAATTCATTTAACAATCGTTACATGCTGTTGTTTTAAGTATCATTGTTTACTTTAAACTATGTCTTCTCAAAGCTTCACCATTGTCTTTCATTATCATCTTCCTCTTCTTGTTGTTCTATGTTACTTGCAGGGCGTTTCGAATCAGGCGCAACACGTTTTCTTCTTCCATTCTCCCTGGTCAGCGGTCACGCTATCATTCACTCCCTTCTGTCAACTTCAGGCTCTAAAATCTGCCACTTTATTTTCATGTAGACCACCATTTTATGGAGTTTAAACTGTTATTTTATTTAGCATGTCTTCCTCACGCATATTTTTATTTAATTTAGTCACTAAACATTTTGAGGATACTTTCATTATGCGTACAGCTAAGGAGTGGCATTCCCTGCCGGAGTCTGTTTTCTGATAGCTACAACCGGGGTATTTAAGACAAGAGTGAATAGGTTATTTCTAGGCAAGCGTGCTCCACCGTCGACCACATCGTCGCTTTCCATCATGTGAGATATTGGCCAAACGCGAGCCTATCAAAAATAAAAAAAGAAATGGTTTTTATTTAAATTATTAAATTTTTGTTGATAAGGCCACTATATTGTTCTTTTTATTGTTGTGAAACTGCTGAGGTAAGTATTTTTAAGTAGGTATGTGAAGGAGGCTTTCAACATGTTTTGTGTATTTGCATCGTTCATCATCTTTTTCTTCCAATTCATCAATCTTGGCCTAATGGTCATTGCATATTGCTAATGGGACAAAATTAGCAATTTATCTGTCTCCTAGGCTGTTTTATTGCAAAACTTTGCATTGCAAAAAATACATTTTGTTTCTTTGTAAATTTATTTTGGGCTTTTGAATATTTACTGCATTGTCTTGATGTAAATGGAAAGGAAAAGAGTGAATAATAACGGTCCGGTCCGGTCGTATTTAAGAGCCGACTTTGAAATACTGCACACTCTGAATTTGGGTTTCCACGTAAACTTGCGTCGACATCCTAATTTTAAGGTAATTTGCTTAAGAATACCTTAACACATATTATAGGATATAACCGGATCTTAATGGTGATGTTCTGCAGAACAGCCAAGTGCGTAGTTATCTGCAGGCATGCGTGTGTGACTAGATATATGAACATAAATGTAGCAAAAGAAGTATGTAAGGATAGTAACTCGTAAAGAAGAAAAGGGAATTTGTTTATAGATAGAATATGCTATAATTAGGTAACCATAACTTTAATAATGTTAACATAAGGTTTCATAATATCGAAGAATCATTTATCACCTAGCCTTTTTCCTATGTTTCACAATTTCTCATCAGTATTTGTAAAACCTTTACTTATTCGAAAACCCACATTCTCTACTCGAGCAAATGGAGAAAGGTATCTCCGATGGTAATTTGGGCCGCCTTTATAAAGGCAGCAACGAGTACATTTCGCAACTATTTACGCACGCGCGATATTATTTCCTTATACTATTTAATACATTTAGTGGAGACAGAACACGTTTCGCTTTAGGACTTGTTCACAACTGTGGGTAATTTTAATGGTTTATTGATATATTGCGTAGCTAGTGCTTAGTACTAAAGGATTGTCCAAAAAGGAGATTGGCGTCACTATCTTTTGCTAATCATTCAAGACCATCATCATAATTATCAAAGATGTCAATAACTGTACATGGGTATTCTTAAGCGTTGTCACATCGACTGGTCCTGTACTTCTCTCTTCCCGCATCCAGGAGGCCCTCACTAGGTCATCGGTCCAACTAGCAAAAGGCCTTCCACCACTGCTTATTTGCGTACGCAGTTACCACTCCAGGACTTTTCGTCCCATAGGACATCATATTTAAGCGAGAGAGCAATGTACCCTGCCCACTGCTTCTTAATTCTGGCAAGTCGATCCTTATGTCAAATTTCTGGTCTGCTCTTTTTTGACTGTTAAGATCTACTTTTGGGCTCAAATCTTCTATAGTTTTACCAAAATTTTCTTCATATTTATCAAATTTAAACACATCATCAAGTCTAAATCAAATCAAATCATATTTATTTGCGTAAAACATGGTATAAAAAGGTCTTACAGTACAAAAATAGAGCAGACATGTTTTGTCAAGATTGAACACAGCATGCAAATATTTGGAATAAAAATTTCCATAACAAAATTATTATTATATTATAACAACGCTATTTTCGCTCTAGGAGTTGTTTTATACTATAGAAGTTGTTATCAATTAACCATTCATACAATTTATTCTTAAAAGCATATCTCGATTGTAACATTTTCAGATTACCAGGTAATTTGTTATAAATTTGTACACACATAGTTAAGCAGCTTTTATTGTACTTAGCAAGCCTGGGAGTACTGTTAAGTACGAGTCTGTGAGGATCTCGTCGGCTTCGAGGATTTATATCGTTTGCTAATTTCAATAACTCCTTATGTTTCCAAACAAACATGCATATTTCATTAATATACAGACAAGGTAGCGGTTACAAGCCAAGTTTCTTAAATACTGGCTGACATGATTCCTCTGGATGAAGTCCATAAAAGTTTAAGTTTATCTTAAGTTCTTTCACTTGTGTCCCTAGCCCTATAAGTGTACCAACCTCTGTATCTACCTACAAGTGTACCAACCGTAGTATCTGGGCTAGTCGTACGGCCTCGTGGGATATCGGACACCGATCGATATGTTTCGTAACTTTCGGCACTGCCTGCCTGCGTATCAAGTTCTTAATTAAAGGTTTTAAATTAGATATGTATTGCTTCGAATGCTGGCGTTGATTGCTTTGGAATGAATGAATTAAATTGATGTCTTTACGGAGTTTATGTTGTCTCTATCATAGATAATGGTTTGTTTTTGCTTTGTCTAAGTCGGTTGTTTGTTCTTAGTTTTGCCCTAATAGTACTTAAGTTTTCTTGAGATTTTCTAGTTGCTTAAATTCCTTGATTGCTATCTCTTGGTTTGCTTTAGATCATTTCAAGGTCACACTATTAGCTCCATCTCCTCCACTTACCAGGATTTCCCTAATCCTATCTTCTTTAACATAAGGTTAATCACTTGCTGGCACTTTAACACTATTTTCCTTTGACCTTTGTCTTACGATACGGATGCTATTAGTGTGTAATCTATTTGGAATTCAATTCTGCTTTTAATGGCCAAAGTCGTAAAGTAAAAAGATTGTAAAAATACGGTGGTTGAGTGATTCTCAGTAGATTATCTGGATACTAAAACCCATTCAGTTGTGTCTTGTGATGTTTTAACGTCGTTTGTAGTTGTACTATATTAGGTGAAATCTTCTGAATCAAGACGTAGAAGAAAGATAGAGCAGGAAAACTTCACAAACCACAAGTAAGGCATAATAATCAATGGTACAGAATGCCCAAGATAACTAACTATAGACAAGCCCATTTTTGTATGAAGCGCTGTTCTACTGCTGGGCGAAAAATTTCGCACGTCCTTCCAGAAATTCGTTATTAATAGAAATTATATTAATAACGAATTTAATAACGATTATTATTATTAATTAGAAAACATTAATAATAAATGACACGGTGTTAAATAGCCACTACATTCTCTCTGCACTAAACGGTCCCGTCTGCTTTTAAAACAGATTTCTTGTAACTGGCTGCGAATTTCCTCGAATTGCTTCAACGACGGTTGCACTTAGCTGATAAGGGACTGGTGAAACTGGCTGCATTCGTATTCACTCTGACGTAACGTACGCATCGGATAAAAGCCGATGCCAAAGAGTAATGAAGAAAGTGGAGTTGCCATAGAAATTAAACCTAGAGTAGTTGATAGATAGAAACCTAGAGTTGAATCAAAAGTTACAGGCGTTACACACTCTGTAACGTGCACTTCAACCCACTTGTTACTGCCGTAGATATAAAACAACGTTTAGAAAAATAAACTCAAGTACAAACTATGGCAGTAAGACGTAGGATAAGAGTGTCATAAGGACCACTAACTTCGTCAATCAGATTTCAAAATATATCAAAAAGAAAATGTATCTATAATAGTTTATAGCTATTAGTAAATTGCCTTCAAATGGCCAGTAATCTACTCTATAAATTATTAATCTTTCGTTTGATTGGTATGCAAATACTTTGCTTGCAATCTTGCATTGACCGGCTTAGATACAATTTTCGCCATAAGCATTCCATTTCTTCCTTACTCCGTGGCGCAACCATCGAATTGACTAACACGTCTAGGTCTAAGCCTGTCTAGTATGTTATTCCCCTAGTCTAAACTGGTATGCGGAATGTAGACTGAATGAAAGGCATGCACCCAATCGTATGCAAATCTGCACGGACGTGTAAATTAAACCCAAAGTATTTGAGAAATATTTTAATCCGTGATCAATGAATTCACATCACTTAAAGATTTTAATTTGATTTTTCTTCATATAGTTTTAAACGATAAATTAAGTACAAATTTTAGTACTTAAGCTTTTTTGTCTTTCTTTTCAATCTAGCTTAAGTAAATTTGATAGAAAGGTTAGTACTGAATTTTTTTGTCCCTAATCTCCTTAAAGCTCGGTTCTTACTTTTTACGTGTCATTTGGGATTTTTTGAGACCGCATTGTGTTACGAGATGGCAGACAATGATTAGATGAGAAATTTCTGGCAAGATCTCTTCATATATAGATCCTATGTAATAGTGCATACTTGCTTGCATAGTGAAGAATGATTAAGAGCAACTATGTTTATCTACTCTCATGTTTAGTAAATTATTTTTAGAATGCCTTTTTAGATAGATACTAAACTTCTGTTCACCATCACAAAACCTGGTTCTAATTTCAATTTTTTTTTTTTTTTTTTTTTTAACCTATAGGCTCGCGCTTGACCACAATTTCTACTTTCAGGCTGAATCTTCAATAAAGTTTACTATGACCGCCATATCGGGGAATGCCGGATGAATGAGCGGCGTCCCTTGAATGTTGGGCCGACGCCAGCCAGACTCGCAGGGCAACCTTGGCTTTGAATGCACTTCATTTAATTGTTGGTTTATCTGACTAAATCTTTGGGTGTCGAGTTTAGACTATAGAATAAATATGGAAAGATATGGCAACGGAAGAGATGGATGGATTGTGTGAGGATGAGAAAAGGGAGTAAATGATAATGTAACGGTAGACAGGGAGAATGAAAGCATAAAACGTTTTGCTCAACTATCATGTGTTAAGGCAGGCAGATAAAGAAAGTGATTAAATCTGGAAAGGATGGATTATAAGTTAGAACCCAGAAAATAAACATTTAATTTAGCATGTTCTGAAAATTAAAAATCAAAACTATTGCGGATCCTTTAATTTGATTACTATTCCATGCTAAAAAGTCCCCAACAAGAAAGAAACAAATTCATGTCACAAGCAGACAATGGAGACCCTAAACACGTGCTTGATATCAATCAGCAAGATAATAAGGTTGCAAATCAAAAAGGTACTAGGTAAAATAATAATCAATGGCTCAAAAGTCACAATGAATGTAGCCTTTCATTCACATTACAGGAAACATGGGATCATTCAAGTAGATGCCGCAACTACGGAAGCCGAAAAGCTATAAAAACAATTGCTGCAACAGGTGGCGTCGAGCCAAAACTCAATCCGACTTACCTTTTTCTCATCTCAAAATCAACTCCTAATTCGATACCTTAAAGTCTAAATCCCAATGTTAGAAGTAAAGACTCTTGTGATGTTGTGTAATAGGAGGTAAGAGTATGACTGTTGTCAAAATGACAACAACATGAAACATTTTGGCTGTTAGCCAAATGGTAAAAGATTAAAGAGTATTTAAAGTTTTATCAAGCGTAACAAAATCGTTTAACGATTTACCTAATGGGGATGTAAGAATGGTGTCACATGGTGAATATGCTTTTGTAGGTACTAGGGACTTAGATTGGACTTATTAACTTCATGTCAATATCGAGGTGGTAAATCCTTAATGGAGGATATACTGAAATGTATGTGAAGGAATACGGAACATAGTGTTGAGTATGAATGTAGATGATTATATGGGTAGAGGCAAACCAAAAAAACAATAGATGGACTGTGTGAAAGATGATATGGCTAGGACAGCGATGACTGTTGAAATAACACCAAAAGAAAAATAAAGATTTGAAGAAGAAGACATGTTATGACTACACAAAAACAAGCCTAAAAAAATCACAATGACCGAATAGCCAATCAACAATCCATAAAATAAAGCCGCAACTTTGTTTCAATAGACACGAACAGGAGGAACAAGTAAACATCCATAACTTTTCATTCTCACGGATCGTCGGTCTCGAGGCACGATGGAGTTGGAACGAACATTTTTCAATCAATACGGATTTTTCATTACGTCTGTTAGAATTTACACGTAGAGGTGAATACTGAGGTGTATTTGTTATTTTACATAGTACCTTTTGTGTGATTGTTTGTTTGTGCGTTTGTAGGATTGGCTTTTGATTTGATTGTGTGTCTGTACTACTCGGTCAAGATATCTGTGCAATTGGCACTGTCACGTCACGCTGACGTTCCGTTAGTGGTGAACGCAGGGTGCCTCTCGGGTAGGCGGGATTAGGGTCGAACTGCACAGTTATTTTGACCGTATTGTAGATTTGAAAATTGGGGTCATCATCATCAACACGTTTACTTCTTCCATTCCGTCCTGTCTTCTTCTTCTTCGTTATCAATGATTCCACAATTATATAAGTTTTGACCAGAATTCAGCCACGGGAACAGCGTTTTCATTTGCCTCACAAAGGTCTTTCAGGGTGCAGGTGTTGTTGCACAGAGAACTCGATAGGAGGTGAGGCATTGTTTGGGTCTAAGCTCCGCAATCGCACTTCCGGTCATTGGAATACCCCCAACTAACTTAGTTGGTGGCCTGCAGGGAGTTTTTCTACAGGCTCAACATAGTCAGTTGGAGGAGGATGTTTGAGGAGCCACATTCTCTTCTTTGCCTCACTAGACCTGCTGTCATTAATTGGTTTGGTTAACCTCAGAAAGTTTTCTGACTATTCAATCTGCCCCTTGGCTTGTCCACATTGAATAAAGAGTGTCGTTAATCTATCTCCTGCTTGTGTTTTTCGGAAGAAAAGGCCACTTCTCTTTGGACCTCCGGAAGGGCTATTCCTGCAAGCGCATACAGTGCTGCGAATGATGTTGGTTTTAGGCCGTAATTATCCTGCATATCTCAATGAGGTCTAAATCAACTTATCGAACATGGACGGATCGACGCCACTGATGATGTATTCGCCAGTCAAGAAACAGAGGGCTAAGCCCGATGTACGAAGCACGCATGTGGAGAGCCACCCCAGGCAGCAGATATCAGACGGCGAAGCAGATTATTGTCTGCCCTGTCAACCGTCACGCTATCACTGCTTCTTCAATTTCTTTCTTACTACTCCTCACACAGTACATCCATATTTTTAAATTAGAAAATTGATGTTATTTTCATAATATTGTTGAAGGATGTTTAGATGTAGTAGCAGTATTGCTCTAACTCTCTTAACCGATTTGTTTATAATTTTATCATTTCTTATAACAATATGTGTGTTTGTATCCATAAACAGTATCTATACCAATAGATACTGGGGAAGTTTTTCCTTCTCCCATTTTCACTCCTTCTATTTATAATCCTGCCTTTTCTGCTTTGTGAATTTGCTCGAAGTAAGTAAAACACTTCCTCAACGATTTGTATTTAAATATAAATCTTTGAGGAAACTAAAATTTCTTGTGCGTCATTCTTAAATAAATGGACCTTTTTCCTCTTTTCCGCAGGCTCTCGAATAAATCGAAAATGCTATCAAAACTTTATGAGCCACAAAGTGGTTTTCCTCAAGAACATGGGGATATCTATCCTTTAAAAACATAACCCCTACAAATGAAAACATTCCAACGATCTTTCTTATAACTCAAGGTTCACCCCAACAGCAATAAGAAAGCCATAATGCAACAAGTGGTAACCCTAGCAACCCTAACGACAAAGAGAAGAGCAGAAGGATCACTTCTGAAAATATCACCGTCCTTGTCGCATTTAGAGTCTAGACAAAGAGCCATTCCATCAGTGATATCGATTGTCTATAATTACAAAATGTATGGTTGGTTTGTTAATATAAGTGGTACTGAAATATTATGTGGTGATCCCTTAATGTTTGACATATCGACAGTCGTTCACGTTGATCAATTATTACTTTCTCTATACTTCTAGAGCCTCTTATCCCCTTTTTTTGGACGCCATGCCAGAAGAAGATATGCTTTGGAAAGATGTATATTTAGGTAGGAGTTAACCATCCTCTTTGAAGTTACTTCTAGAAAACAATTAAGAAAGACAGGATAAATAATCAAGAACACAATCTAAGAAACACAGATTTATAAAAATTGACGATCACTAAATCTTGATCACTCTGTATCGTTAATCCTCCATACCTGCGCCAGACTTGTGCCATTCACGTTCAATTTGAAACTTCTGCCCATATTTTCCCATTAATGGGGCAAGCAGCTGTGACCCAGTTTTTGTGTCAAGGTTGCCTCCCGGAGCAACAAGTAGGAGCCTAGTTACTCCCCGTGAAAGTGTTCGTGATAATCAAACATGGCCAAATAACTTTTATTGGGTTAAAACAATAAGTTTATTGGAAAAGGGAAGATTGCTCGACAATGTTATTTGGTGGTAATTGATTGATTTCTGGCTTAAATTTAGTATGGACAAGGAGTTGTCGTAAAACAAAACACTGTTTTAATTTTTGCATTGTTTGAAGACTTTGTAGCACACGCAAGATTTGTGACTGCAAATGTATTCGCGATACAAGAGAAAGCCAACTTTTTAAACAGTTCTGGAATGGCGATAGGGTACCGGAATACGCAGCATAAGGCTTCTTGCTTGATGGACCGATGACCTGGTTTTGCGGGCATCCTCTGGATGCCAGACGCACAGGATCGGTTGATCTGGCAACACTTGGAGGAGGCCTATATTCAGCTGTGGATGTCTTTCGGTTGAAATAATGATGCATACTTTAATCTTGTTAAGACATTTTGAACTTGACCATGAAGAATTATTGGCATTGCAAAGAAAACTTTAACCCTGAATGTTATTGAAACATTGTTTACAAATATATTTGTAATAAAACTGTCACAGTTTTACTTACAATTTCATTGTGGTTAGGTTTTAATTGCGGTTTCTTTAGGAAACGATTATTTGTCACGCGATGAATTGGCTAGGTAATTCATGCGTTCTTGACGTAGTTATTATTCATCCATAAGTAATTTTTAACATTGACTAATAAATGGTTTTGAGTGTTAAAGTAATTTTGGAAAGCATATATGTTTATGAGTCGTTAGGATTGGGGAAACTGAAAGCGAAACAGACACCATCGCATTCCTTGTGTCAAAATTTTAGGAATAACTCAGCCTATTGCAGTTATGACATCCCACTCATAGGTACAAAGCGTTTTGCGAATACTTTCATTGTGCGCACAGCTAAGGAGTGGAATCCCTGCCGGAGTCTTTGTTTCCCGATAGCTACAATCTTGGGGTCTTTAAAACAAGAGTGAATAGGTTACTTTTAGGCAAGCGAGCTTCACCGTCGACCACATCATCGCCTACCATCAGGCGAGATAGTGGTTAAACACGAGGCTATGCTTAAGAAAAAAAAAAAAATCTGCTGAACTAGGTCTCTGCCAAGTTGCATCACAAAACCCGGTCCTTTGCCTTCCGCATCAGTTTTGTTCCATGGTCTAGGAAGCAAAGGGGTATCCCACGCTTAGTATGCTGATCCGTGGTCTTCATTCTAGGACTCTTCTGCTCCTATGGCTATCAGTTTTTTAAAAACATGGACAACAATGTTTAAATACATAGGGCCTTTTTTTAAAAAAATCTCTTATCTGTGTAGCAACACTAGCAACTGATAACCAGATTCTAAATTTAATTTTCAGTATTTTTTAAAATTAAACCTTTTATAATCGTAGTCGGGGGTTTTTAATGGGCATTTGAATTTAGAATCTGCTTAACAGCTCAGAGATATTTATAAATAAGGCCCCTTGTCTCAAAAATTAAAGGATTCAACGTAAAATCACATACACAAAAACATAATATGTTTCCGATTTCCTTAATAGCTGTAATCTTGAGTGGTTATTACATAAACGTAAAGAAAATCGAGGCTGACTGCTTTTGAGGTAACGCTAAATGATCAACCTTTCTAAATTCCGTCCGACCGTATTATAATCACTTTGAATATTATATAACATCACATAATAAAATGACTTCATTCATTAATAAAACCATAACTAAAAAACCGGTGGAAACATTAATAATAAACTAATGAATAAACATGATTGAATTGGAAATCATTAGCGAGAAATGCCAAATGTTCATAAAAATAGGATTCCCGATACAACATTCTGACAATTTTGTTTTGTTTTATTTTAAGTTTTGATAAACAGCTCTTGAGTTTGAAGGTTATTTAGAAGAGAAAATGAACCAAGAAAAGTATAGATGTGATTTTGCCCCAAATGGACCTAGGGGAGTTCATAATCACGACCTTTTAACACCCGTTCAACGGGTTTTATCGGATTAGCTCTCAAGATTTTCAAAAACAAAATGTGCAGTAGACCATCAGCTAAACTTTATCCTCGGCTTCACTCCAGTGACCTATTAACCTATTCAGCAGGAAATAGTTTATTTTCCCGACAATAGATACCTAGCGATAGAATTACTTTATGTCTATGAAGTAATTTTCGGAATCGGATGTGTATGCATACAAAGAAACAATTTCATCTCTCTAAAATTATTCTTTAAGATGTAAATTAAGCTACCGTAAACAAACAGCAGCTCAACTCAAAACAAGTATTCATATTTAATAAAATAAAAACTTTTTTGCAAAAAAATACTACCGACTTCCAAATGAAAAACTACAAAGTGAAAAATAACTTAACTTTTGGAAGTCGGTGTCTTTCGTAGGAACCATTTTTTTGCGATATGGACACCGACTTCCAAAAGTTAAGTTATTTTTCACTTTGTAGTTTTTCATTTGGAAGTCGGTAGTATTTTTTTGCAAAAAAGTTTTTATTTTTCCCTTTTTAGTTTTACCTACCTAATAGCAAGTTGTTTATTAAGGTCCCTATAACTCCAGAATGGATTAACCGAATAACATGAAACTTGAACATAACCGGTGAAATGAGAGATCTGCGTACCCCTTTAGAGCGTACTGGCGTGATGTTATGTTATGAAATGGTATAAACAACAAACAGACATGCGATTGCAGCAATCCCGAGAGTATTGACGTTATTTATTGAAGAGTTCTGTTGTGTATCTCCGAAGTTCTTCATCAGACCTTCACCAAATTAAAATGGGACCAATTTCGAAACATACTCTTTCAAACAAAAAAATAATTTTCAAAATCGGTCCACAATTGACGGAGATATCGGTGAACATACATAAAAAAAAAAAAAAAAAAAAAAAAAAAAACATACAAGAAGTCGAACATAGAACCTCCTCCTTTTTGGTAAGTCGGTTAATAAAATAGTCAAGCTTTAAAAATTGCATAGTCACGAGAAACAAACCTGTGTGCAAAATTTCAGCTTAATCGGTCATTAGGAAGTGAGTCAAATTTAACTTACAATATTTGATTACAGTCACCGAGACAGGTCAAACTAAATAAAAGCTTGTAAAAATACACCAACCAAGACTTCATTTTCTTCAACATAACCCCATAAAATCTCCGCGCCAATCAAGAAGCCTACTCCATCGTAGAGCATTCCGGTCTCGGCCTAAATCATAGCACAGTGTGCCGACGACCCCGCGATGAGGTCACTTGTTGCGACTAAGAGCGAAAGTGGCACTGCTTGTCTGCCGTAACATTACTAGTGGTCCATCGAAATTGAAAGTACTATAGAATGAAAGAGTTGTTTGGGTTTTTTTCGGTAAAAGTGTGAGTAGAAATGGTTTGTTTTTGTCTTCTTGTTAGAGCTGGTTTGTTGGGGTGTTTCGGTTACTAGTAGTAACTGCTTCTACCCAAAATTTGTATGGGACACACAATTTTTTTTTGAGAATCATGAGCAGTATGATGTTTAGTACTAGTAGTATTGTTTCTATTAGGCGCTTTTATTGTGAGGGTTAGCTAATAAGGTCGTTTTTTTTCAGGGAAGTAAAATTGATAAGGATAAAGTTAAGGTGATGAACAGTTTCATATGATATCAAGGGATGCCTTGATATCTTTTCCTAGCAAGGAATGTTACAGGCTGGAATACAATAGGCTAGCAGGGGCATCCTCTGTTTATACACATATACCAAGCCAGGCCCTTAACTGCCCTTAATGCACTGTGTTATTTAGGCCCACTTGCGCAAAAACTTAACTCAGAGTAAGTTGCTAACCCGTTGTTAAATTATATATTTCATACATAAAATTACACAAATATCACGATGATAGGTTAGGAGGACCCAGTGTGGCAAGCAGGCCTTAAAGTGATAAAGAACATTTCGTTGCTAGAAGATAAGTAAATACTATTTGCTCTGAATGTCTTCCATCTTAGATTTGTTAACAACTAAAAGATAACTGTATTTTTCAGTATATTCCGTGCGTCACAAAAACGGCATCGCTATGAAATATGCATCTTCTAGAAAGTTACTATAATGGTATAAATACCTCCATGGAAGAATACTTGACAGATTTAAATGTCAAAACAACAAATTGTCTATGGAATACGTCAGTGGAAGTTGTTTACTTTATCTCGCCTTGTTTTATTATACATACAAATAATTTATAATAAGTAGTGCTCAATGTTTACTATAGATTCTTTACAAATGTTTTATCTAAAACTTATATATGTGTGTTCTATTCCATTGTGAATACCATAGATATCGAAAACAAACAATATCTATGAACAATATGGAATAAAGTGGATGTGTTTTTGAACAGGGTAGTAAATAGAATATTTATCACTTAATACGAGAAATCAGGCATTACAACACCGGACTTCTTTACATGAATACTAACAATAAAAATGCGACATCTTCATATATTAGTTCGCCGAATATTTATGCATATTTCCTAGAAGAGGAGAGTAGAACAAGGGAGGTAGGAGGTAGTACATGTGATGATGAGATTTCCTAGCTTAGTCTTCTGATTTTTTAACTAATACTAAACTATCCCAGAACTGGAATAGGGTCTAATATAAAGACCCTCCTCATAAAACACTACCTATATCGTATTAAAAGTTACCGTCATATTTCCTCATACCAGGAGTATATAAAACGAAGAATATAACAGGACAGGATGGATTATAGACTGCCCTGTGATCTCATCTTAACCTGATTCGACCTTCGTGATATTTTTACTTTATTTTCTTTGATGTTTTTCTTCCTTTCTGTCCTTTAGATGTTGGATCCGATTATCCTTATAGCCTTCGATAAAATAAACTCGGTAGTTTTCTACACTTCTCTTGGTCTTGTGTATCTTTGAAGATTTTCTATATTAGTTCGGAAGGTCTAATGAGCTATGTTATTACCTTACCTGAGGTTTCTAGGCATTGAAATAATTTGCCAATTCTGCATAAGTTTTGGAAAAGTAAGTTTAATCGGACTCGATCATCAATTTGCCATCCAAGTATAATGTTGGTGCTTTTTGACCCTGAACTTTTAAGAGTGTTAGGATGAAATGATCTTGTCCTTTGGGATTTATCCTTGTCAGTACTATTTCATAACCTTGGCCTACAGTGTTTGAACGTATTCTACTCTGAATTAATTCCTAATGCCACAATGGATAGGATGCTTCCGTTTGGTCGCGAAGAATTTGCACAGGCATTGACTGCGAATTGTTCTTAATTCGTCTTTGGGTCAACTTCGTATTATTTGACTTGTAGTATTGGCTAAATTGGCAAATGTTTGCCGAATGTGGGTGTGGTTTGTTGTTTAATTGCGGTCTGTGTTTTTTAGAACTAAAAATCTAGTGGACGTGACATCATTTTTGAACCGGTTAGTTATCAATGCGCATAGATCGTCTGTTCTATGTAACAGACAGGACAGGCGTGTAATTTTGATATTTGCGTTTCATTTTGTTAAATATATCTAATATTAAAGTGGCTGTAAAGCAATTACAATGTTTAAAACCACATATTTCTTACGCACACGTCATTGGTATATTAAAAACACGAAGAACTTTTGTCTCGACAAAGCATTTCGTTTTAGAGGCTGCGCTTACGCTTGGTTATACAATACCAAAGATAATTTAAACAATTAGTGTAATATAGAATACAAAACTTACATTATTTTATTTTGTCCACAGGGCGCTACCAGTGATCAAGTCTCCCGTACAAGCATGTAGTAGTGAACAGTGAACGATAAAATACATATTTTCACACGCGTTCTAACTAAAAAGAAGATGGCCGACGTACTCGAAATCGATCCCGTAGACGATGACCTCGGTTACGATTACGAGACCACAAAGATCCCTGATATCATTGCCCCTGACGAAATGATCGAATCTGGGTACCAAGAGGGTTCTGAGCAAAGTTATGGCGACCGTAGGGATTCGAAGGAGGGTTTCGGGGGCGAAGGGGACTCGGACAGTGGTGTGGATGGGGTGAGCAGTGGCTGTAGTGTGGCTGATGACTGTCCAGTGGTGTCGATCAACGATGTGGTGGCTTACTATGATGATATTCGTCCGAGGAGGCGGCATGTTCCGCAGCTCAGCTTCTACAACGTGGACATCGAGCGACTGGCCATGGATGCTCTCGTTCAGGTGAGTTTAGAACCTAACATAAGCTGAAAACCTGTAAAATTCTGGCATTGAACTGGGGTTTGAGACGTACTTAACCCAAAATTATTAATTCAGCAATCGATTCTTAGTGATAGTTGGTAGATACTATTGATCATTTGATCTACGGTAAAGATTGCAACGTTCCTAGCATTACGATAAGCATTTATTTGCCCAGATAAGGTTGGTCTTACCTTTGTATTAGCGGGTTTAAGGGATCAGCATTCTACGTGAACATAAAAACATATTGTCCAAGTGCCCGGAAATGTTAGTGCGAGTCGGAAACAATATTTCGTATGCCGGAGGTTGTTTTTGCCAATTTATCTAGGGAAATAGGTACCTCATTTGTCTTACCGTGGCTATCTGAATGACCTTTATAATGAAGGGTACAAGATTAATATGCACTTTGGCATTAACGAATACCACATTTTTTTACCCAAGAAAGAAATGAAAGAATATAAATTGTAGGAATTATTTCCTTTATGTGTTTTCATTTTATTCACAAACTAGCTGTTGTGGTCTTTTGCGCGACTTCGTCTATAGCTTTAGTACTTTGATTGACCTATTTTTTTATATCGCGCCATGATATTATAGGTGTGTGGGCCGCCTTACTTGAGAAATTATTAGTTTACCATACAAACTTCTACCCGCCTGTCCACCCTCTAAAGGATGACTTCCGGGATGGAAACTATCCTATGTCCTACCCTTGATCTAAATCGGTTCAGCGGTTTAAGCGTGAAAAGGTAACAGACAGAAATAATTACTTTCGCATTTATAATAATTATTAAGTATGGATACTTTTACTTGCTCATTCTTCAGCAACATGTGGTGAGGAGATTTTTGCGTTTGAATGTGAATGCTTGTAGAAAAATACTAAAGAAATGATACATAGAATGTGTGAAAGGTGATATTTCTAGGAAGGAGGTGTCTATTAAATATAGAATGCAAGAAAAAAATAAAAATGCTTCACCAACCCCAAATAAGTTGGGCAACTGATGATGAAATATTTTTTCAAGACGTAATAACAAAATGAGAAATACAGGGATTACTCTATCGTGTACCAGGCAAGCATAGATATGTGGCAAGCGATCTCAATGCTCACTTTAATATGCAAAGCATTTGCTCTCTCAATTAGAACGTAGCTATTTCCGTACCATCTCTTGAAATGACAGAATAAGAAATATGGAACAAGACAAGACTACTGGTTTTTACTAAATAGCAATGAAATTTGTATTCTGTGTGTGTAATTATAGTTCAAAGCAAAGTAAAAAAAAAAAGTCTGTCTTCTATTTGCATTTAAACTAATAGTAAGTATAGTAACTAGTTTGTATGTAAATAGATGGCAGATTTTTACATTTGAGGTGGTAGCTTAGTTTTAGCGCACATTTACCTACTATTTGAATTCTCAACTGTATGTAGGTACCTGGAGTATTTTAAGACGCTCTCCTAAGAAACCACATTTAAAAGTCATTAACACAGAAACGGCAGTATATTACAAGAGCTAACTAACATTTTATGTATTTTCTAGGAAGTTAAGGAGCTTCTAATAATTTGAAAAATGTACTGAAACTTACGTAATATTTTGTAAGAGTTCTTTTTGGTACAACTCATTCTGATTAGATCTTTGAGGTAACTTGCTAGACTTTATCTAAAAAGGAATACGCAAAAGCATGAAAGATAAAAATATACATAAAATTCGCATTAACGATGTTACTAAGAAAATTAATTAGCATTGCAAAGAATATCGTTGCATATCTATTTTTAAAGCCGGCCTCGGCAAATAACGATATTACCTTTTTTAAATAAAGATCTTTCTGCAGTGGAATGACTTCTTGGTCTATAATTATGGATTAAGAAATTTTTATCTTAATATTCTAATAAATTATCGTGTAATTATAGATGTTACATTAATTAGCATTTGCTATGATATATGAGGGTACCGTCTTTGGGTTTTGCAAGTATTGCTTTAGTGAAAACGTATATTTGCAATATGGGTTCCGTCCAAAATTGAGTCTCTTACTCAATTAGGCTTAATGCTGGAATTAGAAGGCCTGATTGAGACTCAGTGAACAGTTTTCTCTCTAATCTCAAACTCATCAAATATGTAGATTTGTGTGAACATGAACAAACATATCCCCGAGAAAATGCAGACTTATTTATTTATCTAGAATTTATGCACAAAGGTACAATGGCGGACTAAATTTTAGTTATTCTCTACAGATCAACCAAGGGTAGTGAAGAGATAACATGACAGATGCATTGTTTAATCTGTTGAAAGTCAAACAGTATTATAAGATTATTTTAATGCAATTTCGAATAGAGCTTCTATTAATGTTAAAAATATTGGACACCTTTCATCAACACAGACACAGGTAGTTTTTGGTTTTTATGCACAAGTAAAATTAATTACAAAACTATCCGAACAATGTTACTCTTCATCCTTTAAAACTTCTTTCAACAGCACACAGTGTAGTGAATACAACATGGAATAGTTATATAAGTCTAACTTTGTTACAAAACGTATGTTTAGCTCTCGGATCGGTACCTTTCTCTTAATGTTGTGTGCTGTGTCGAGATGGATTATATTAGTATTACGTAAGGCTGTTAACTTTTGTTGCCGCCTCATTTCGTATCTTTGGATTAGTTCAATTGAATTTGATTGAGGAAAAAGATGGTTAAAAATGTTTTGTGGTTAACTACAATTTTGACCTATCATCATCGTATTTATTTCATGTCATGCTCTGTGAGAGGATATCCCTCTATTGTCCATTCTTATGCAATATATGAATTTAATTTCGTGGTGAGCCAGATATTGTCCTCGATCTGGCATGATGGAAAACCATGAATGCAGTATACGGTCTACGATGAAGCCATGGTTCTCGTTGTAATCCCAGTCTAACGCATTCTGTCCTGTAAAGGTCACTTGAATTAGTTCGATGCCAGCATATTTTCTGCCATCTTCATTAATCTGGTTGAAGTGCTAGTTTACCTTCTATTTCCTCTTTCAGTTCTTCTTCAGGATCTCTGTAGTTTCTAGGGTACCATTTCACTAAATAATTTCATTTGTGTATTTTTAATTTAGTTAAGAATAAAACGTGTTGTCCCAACCCCAAAAGCAAGGAAAGAAGATGACGATTTCTTGTTTCATTAATTTGGAAACCAATTTCTAAATAACAGAAACGCCTACTTAAATAGTAATTATTTAAAATATGATCTTGGAATTCACAATGGTCTTTCCTTTGTACCTGTCTAGGCACAGAGTCATTATTCTCACAGTCTGACGTAGATAATGATGTAGCATCATTTTTGGCAGTGAAAGTGACATCGACGTTGGTCCATGTAATATTAAGTTGTGCGCCAAAATTATAACTATTTTATCTACCTGAACATTTTCGAGATAGTCTTTCTATTCTTCTTCATACATACTAATGTTATCTTGCCTGATAACCATCCGTTTTACGTAAAGTAAGTAAACTAACATTGCTTCATAAAAAACTTGACATTTAAAGGCGCTTTGTAAACTCTGTTTGCCCTTGTCATTTACATTTCGATATAGTGAAAGGTCGAAAGAACAACACTTCTAAGAAAAATGAGGAACAAAATAAAGAGAGAGAAAATAGTAAAAACGTGAAATTTTCAATCATCTCATAATTATCCTTTAATTGGCCTTTCTTTTCTTGTGGCAATGCCCAAGCTCTTGTGCCACCATTATCCAGGGTCTACCCGCGTTGGCAACAATGTGTCTGCTCATCTCTGCCGGACGACCAACATTCTTTCTGCCAGTGTTTGGACGCCATTCAAATGTCGTCTGGTTTCTTATTATATTTATTGTTTTTATTTTTTGTGCCTGTACTATCCCCTAGTCCCACTTCAGGGCAAATTTCTTTTCCATCACATAATGTACAATGTAATTAGAATAGATACAAGAGCTTTATAAGCTAAGATATAGAAATCTGGCTTAAAACTACAGATGATCTTCTGCATCCTCAACATGTAGATATTCTGGTTTTGCTTCGAGCGTCTGCTCTCGATCGCGTAAACCAGTTTTTTGGTATGATGTCATCAAACTACAGGTGCTTGTTGATTCACTTTTGTTTTGTTATCATGCGAGTAACGTAATTTATTAAAGCATAAGTTTAGATATTAGGTACATTAGGTACTGTAGTTGGTATTTTCATTCGCTTTTATTCTTCTTTTCGTGTTGATTTAACTCATTTTTTTTCTAAACAGCATTATGTAGCCATCATGAAAGCTCTAATTAATGAATTTCAGCTGAACATAAGTGTAAAAACCACTACTTGATGCTCCAAGTAGTGGTTTTTAGACTTTTTTCTTAAACTACTCATCGTGTGGTTCCGTTCTTTCTATTTATTTTATTTTTCATACTCGTATTATTGATATCGATAGAGGTAACGTTAAACACATCATCGACTTCTTTTTCGACTACAGATCTGATTTCTGTATTAAAAGAAACAGCATTTTCATCCTAGATGGCAACAAAAACAGAACCACAACCACAGATAGTCTAACCTTTACAACACCTTCTTTACAAAACCTTTAGTCTTTCAATACTAAAGCTAACTCACGGGACAACCATAGAAACTAAACTATAAGACATTAAACCAATGGCGTTAGCTAAGATGTAGCATCGAACTAGGGCATAACGTTACGTCATTACCTTTCATCATGGCGGTAAGTGGTTTAGCTTTGGAGAATAGGAACCAATGATGGATAGTGTATTTAGTACTAGACTTTTGTAATAGTCTAAGTAAAATTGTGAATGGTGTTGGTGAGACTAAAGAAACGATGGACGGATTTGAGAAAGATGATATGGCTAAAAGCGAGACAGGGAGCAGTTCTGAGGTAAAGCTTTATGGAAGAAGTAAATGAGGACTGATCGGTGAATGAATGGTGATGGGAAGACCAAAGAAACGATGGATGGATTTGAGGCAGATGATATGGATTTAAAGGGAGTGAGTTCAAAGATGATAACTGATAGAAATCTACGACAGCAGACATACTAAGACGACCCTAATTAATTAAAACTGTTTGCTGAATGGTGGCAGGAAGACTAAGGAAAAAAGGCATGGACTACAAACATAAAGGAGGTGAGTCTAAGGTGATGATTGATATCAGTAAGTAAAAGTATTGAAGAATAAGACATGCTAAGCCAAAACCAAATAAAATGAAAGATGAGATGTTGAAGAATCACTTTAATACCTATATGTAGTATAGAAGTGCTGGGTGCATCGTCCTCACTTATATGAATTTATTAATGTATGAACTTATGTAAACATTGTAAAACCTTATTTTTTTAAAAGAGTAAGAATGGAGTTTCTTGTGCGTTCTTCTACATAATACGCTACTTTTCCGAATGGACGTTAGAATCAATTTTTATTAAGTACTTGTAAATTGTAATTGTTGACGTTCAAAAGTGCTGCTTAATGGCCTAGTTGAAATAAATATATTTGACTTTGACTTTTAATGAGAATAGAATACCTATACTTCACATGGAAGTGTAATATCTGCCGACCCAAGTAAAGTAAGATACAAGTGAATGCGTTTAGAAATGTATAGTTTCAAGTGAGTTAGATATTCTACGTTTAAGACAAGCAATATTCGCAAATGGTCAAGATCGTTATTTACAATGGCGAATGTGCACGTGACCTGAAGATTTTAGGAGTCAGAAATTTGAAAAGATCTTGAAAAAAATAATTTGAAATATACTTGGCTTGTCATTGTCTTCACTTTTGCTTAACGAGCAAAAAATATAAGTGTAAAATAAATATAGTAAAATAGAAATACTTCCTTTTTCTTATTACATTTGAAGAGTTATAAGCCAATGGCTCTTTTTTATCTAGTTCAATATATTCATGAAGGTTTTTATATGCAGTGCGAGCAACATTTTAGTTAAACTGTGACATTTTATGTAAATTATTCAGTACCTAAATTATCATTTGATGATCTTTTGTTAATGAAAGCTACTGAATGTCCATAGAAAATAGTATTGTTCTGTATTTTATAATTGAAGAACTTTACTGTCATTGGATCAGTCTAATTTACGATTAATGGTTTGTTTTTTTAGCTGTAAGTCTTCCATATCATTTAAATAAATAAATGACTGACAAAAATCATAAGCTATTATGCGTAGGTATTTAAAGCATTCTATATTGGTTACATTCTATTTGGTACGAGTCGGAAATCATCTTACGTACGTGTATCATACAACATTTTACTATGCTTTGTGCGAGTAAATAAATTAAATTAAAAAAAGGAAATTAATAAAATGGCGGGCTTATTCAAGCGCGTTCAGCATATCCACAGATTAACTAATAGTTCCTCGGGCATATCTACTGCGCATGTGCGAATAGCGGTCACATCGTGACGCAATAAGGCACGAGCAAAATATACGTTCTGCCAAACATATTTAATGAATATTTAAAAAAGATTTATTGATCAAAATCTAAATCTAGAGTAATTAAAAACGCCTTAAATAAAGTATTAGTTTTATTTTACCTTTTATATGAATGATAATCTGTACATAACTAATTTTCAAACTTTTCTCAAATAATAAAAAACTATGCGTCGGGCTGACGTTGGAGTTAAAAATTAAAAAAATACAGGAAAGTAAAAAGCACTAGTGAAAAAAAGTGACACTTTCCGCACAGTTTGGCTGCTTGGAAAACCGCTCTTTTCGAGGACATGCATTGTAAAATATTTTTCCTTATTAACAATATTATTATCCAGGAACAAAATAATAATAGCAACAAGACAACCGACAAGGCTGAAAATAAAAATAATATAATTTGAATATAGAATTCACTCAAGAATTCACTTGCTGTTAAGCAATGGAGATGTTACAACGGAGAATGTATCTTATGCAATGTCGGGTAATCGCAATGCATCATACGGCCGAGTGTACAATGAAGTTAGCCGAATATCGACGAAAGATTGAGAGGCAAAGGTTCTATTCTGACTTTTGTGTTTGATTCTAAAGATCAGAAAAAAGATGATCTATCTAAATGTGCTTAAAATCGAATCTTTTTCATACATATGTTAGCACACTGGTAAATATAATATATTTTTCTATAATTTTAGAAAGCTATAAATAAATTTTTGATATTGTATTATTGTTATCAATCGCTACATTAGCGTTTCCATTGTTTTTATTTTGTTTTTCATAAAATTTACTGTTACAATGTCCTCGAGATTAAAAAATCTTGCATTATTCTTTCAAACTCAAACCGATTCAAATTTTATTCGCATTTATTTAACTTGAATTTCTTCAGTTGCTATGGTCGCTAATTCCACGCTAGCAAAATCGATAAATTCGTCATTGTTATTGCAAAAACTATGCGGGTGTAATCGCAGCAATCTGTCTTTAATTTATTCGATGTATTCGCATTCAGCCACTTTCGACATACGTAGACCGTAGTGTACTCGCGGCCTTAAAATCTTTTTCTTTATAACGATCTCTTTGGTTGGCTACTCGTCTTTTTTTTTCTATTTCGTAATTCGAATGGCTGCTGGTGATATTATCGTTTCTGTGTCAATTTGTTACAATATCGATTTTGAAGTTCTACCTACGTGGTAGGTAAAGGTCGTCGTTACGTCAATTGAAAGGTATTTGGATTGAAAAGGTGTTTAAAGTTCAGTTATTGACTAACTTGCAGGATAGGCAATGCAACGGTGAACAATGATTTTGGAATTGTGTTGAATGAATAAGATGCATTGTCCAGATTACTATTTGAAACGTTAATTTTGCTGTTGCTAAAAACATAGTATTTCTTGAAAAGGCAACTGGTGCACTTCTACAGACTGTATAACACTTAATGTTTTGCCCTGCGACTCCTGTTATCTGCACATTTCGGGGACTGATAGGTGTCCATCAGTTCGTAAGGGAAGAAACTCGTAGAAGAGTCCTGGTCCGATTCGGAATAACTTTTTGAATTGATTGGAAATTACTATTTCCATTCATCAATGGGCATCACTTGACACACAATGAAGGTAGCTAACGGCTTATATAAATTTAATTTTCCTGAAAGCTCGCGCTCAATTTATTTCTTATGAATGTTATCTAAATATTGGACCGCCTTCAGAATATCACAAAAGTAAATACAGAAATACCATCAACTGAAAATTAGTGTAATCTCAACTTATACATTCCGAAACATCTCTTATTGGTGCACTGTCGCTGAGTGCCATAGACCACTTTAAAATAACCAGAGTTCCTGTGGGATAAACATCTGGAGCAACATCTCTGGAAAAAGCTAGAAATTCCAAGATAAAAGATTGTTTAATCTTAAAAAAAGTTGGTTCTAAGGACAGAATAAAGATTAGAAATTCAAAGAATTGAAGTTTAATGATTCACCATGTTGAAACCACTCAGCTTAGCGTGTTGCTAAGGCAATAAGCTCTGTATATTTGTGTGCATGAAGTATTGAACACATATAATCATTCCAGTCGAAATACATCTAGTGCTGGACATAAGCAAGCCAAGCTTTGTCACTCTGACTGATTTTGTGCTTTTCGTATCCAGCGGAATGCCGTGACCTTCACCAAGTTATCGGTCCACCTTGTGTCAGGGTTTCCAAAGTTCCACCTTGCGGTACACACTCTGGACTTAAGAACTCTTCGGCCTCATCGACCATCTGTTCTCGGTCGTCAGCAATGTGCCCTGTCCATTGCCACTTTAGTTTGGCAATTCTTCGGGCTACGTCGTTTATGGCCTGGCTCTCCAGCGTCCATCTTCATTTCTTTCTTGCTAAGGCTAGGAGTATTTTAGCTGGCAAAATCCAAGCTTCGTTAAGGCAGACCTGCAGCGTTATTGCGCAATGAATTCGGCAAGGCAAAGGGCAAAGCACATGCGAGATGATAGACGCGATGTGGATTTCCGTCTATGTGATTGGTTGATTTTTCATACTCTTTACCCTTTGCCCTTCTGAATGCATTACATAATAAGGCTGCCGTAGTTTAATATTAGATTTGCCTGAATAAACTTTCTCTAGGTATTCAAAGCCTGTTCAAATTCTGATCGATTCAGCAAAGTGTGTTGTCTAACATTGTCCCAACTAGTACTTCTGAATTATATTTACCCAGCGTCAAACTCAAGAACATGAAGACCTCTTGTCTAACAATCCTTTTGTATTCGACCTATAAATAGGGTATTGTTCAGTATTTCGGGACAATAGAATTGCTTGTACTTCGCAGGGTTTTAGTGGCTCCTGTTATTTAGATGTACCTTCGAAAATATGTTGTTTTGTAAGAAGATCCTCCTTCTCTAAGTAATGTTCAGCGATGTTGTACCTATCATTATTACAAGCGCAGACGTCCTGAGGGTAGGTAGTCTCAACTTTGTCCATTACTGTTTTAGTGTGTTTACCTATGTTTTGTATGTAATCATTCTCTAGATAGGTTTGATGGTATATGTTATTAGGTTTGCTACCATAAATAAGTTTTTGTTTATAGACAAAGGTAGAGTTGTAATGGTAACATGTATAATATCATAGACCGCTTATCTTACAGAGAAGGCAAGAGCATTGATCACCGCTTGCTCAATTAACAATAAGTCCAAGTTTCCTCATGATGTATGCCTTCAACGTTGTTAGCGATGTCCAAGATAAACTTAGAAAGTACATGTCATATGAATAAGTCACATTAGTACTTGTCCGTATTTGAACTTGCAACCTCAAGCACAAAAGGCTCTAAATCACTGGGCCACCACGACATACAACAGGTAAAATCAGAATACAATCAAAATTGAATCTATTTCCTGTCATCAATTTAAATCTGTCTGTCCCGATCGCTCACAGTCACTAGTATTCAGTATTCAAAAGCCTGTTAAACCCATATACTGAGCAGTAACTGGATTTCGAAGGCCAGGAATTAGTTGTTCTTGGAAACCTACCAATTCAGTAGGGCCTTTTAGTCTGACATATGCAGCACGAAGAAATAATTTCGTTACATCATTTCGTGCTGAAAGGAGCTGTTACCAAGTTTTTGTATGGTCAGTCATGTCTTGTTACATTGTGGAACAATCATCATCATCATCATTTCAGTCGAAAGACGTCCACTGCTGGTCAAAGGCCTCCCCCAGGCGAGGCGTCGCCACATTAACCGATCCCGTGTGAGAAAACGCCACGAGAAAATGTTGTCGCGTTAGCTCCGGCTGAATGAATACATAAACCAATCTTAACGTGTGTGGAAATACCAGACAAATGATTAATTATCCCGTTTCCCTTTATAAAAAGAAACTTTACCACGTGCACCGGTGATAAAAATAGCGATAATAAGGACTGCGATAAAAACAAAACTTCTTGTTTTCAATTTTAAATACAACATAGTTTTTTACTTAGTTAAATCGGTCTATTGTCATATTTTTTGCTGTAAGTCGTAAGTCTTAGCATGAATGAGTATTGATCTTAGAGTATGAATGAGATAAGCTTAGTTGAGAGCTGATTTTGCAAACGTTAAACAACATGTCAAAATTAACGTTTGACAGTTTTTGTTCGGAAATGTTTTTTTTTTTTTTTTTTAAATATCTGTCTATCAGCCGCTAGGGTTAATTTTCGGAAGTTAAGTACTTGCCAAACTCTACCATGAAAAACTGTCAAAGTTTTGGCATTATTCAAGTAGGTTTGACACCTTCTTAGCTCCAAAGCCTCAATTCAGAAACCTAGTTGTTAGCCTTATATTGCAATCTATGCCAACAATTTTATTTTACCTGTCCTAGTTACGAAACTAGCACATATATCACCTGATACTAAGCGCAGTAACATCAGCTTAATACATTTATAATGCTTCATCATAATTATGTCACATGATTGCACCTAGCAATAACTAAGACTCAGGCGCATTCAATGTGTCAAAGACAAGGTTGAGATGTGCCCATAACTTCGTAATTGTTGTGGATCTGGGTTCTGAGTAATGTCATATGTAATGTCTAGTCATCCAATGAAACATGAGAAATTATTTGTGTTTTTTTTTAAAAGATATGCGCATTAAACCGATGTCTGCCTCGCTTGGCTAGTTGTCACTACTGCTGAGGTACTGGGTTAAATTTCACGATCAGATAAAATTTTGTTGGGATTTTTCTATCTGGAATTTCTGTCCGGTCATCCGGTGTGTGTCTGATTATATGCCCTGTTGATTGCAATAGACTAGCGCTCTTTCGCATGATTTTACAAACTTTTATTGAACTTGCAATGTATGTATGCAAGTGTGTTCGGGTCAAATCTTGCAACTGAATTTTAAAGCAGTTATCCTCCACCGATTAGGATGAAATTTTGCATACACGTTTAGTTTGGATGACTATGCATGATTAGCTAAGTGACGTCATTCTAAATCCAATATGGCGGACGGCCCAAGATGGTGGACTAGTCATTTTTGTGCACTGCCATGATATGGGTATCAAATGAAAGAGTTTGCTGAGAAGAATACGAAAAAAGCTTGTTTTAAAAAATACTTTTAATGAATAATTTGTATGTAACTGTGTATAAAAAGATGTTCAGAATTCTAAATGCAGGTACTTATGATTGTTCTAAGCATTCGTTACTGCTTTCCGGCGAAAATCTTATATTTTTTTTTATAAGTACTAACACATGGTCTAATTAATACTTACACTTTTTTATGAATCAGTAGTACCAATCATTCATGTTATAACAACGAACATCAATGGGTTTTTAACAACCTTTTTGTTTTATATTGTTAGTTTTTGAAGGTGACAATTCGAATTAAAGTTTTTGTTATGGGTTGGCAATGAGCGATCGTTGTTCTGACGTCATTTTGTAGTTAGAGCTATGGAGCATTCGAGGTGACAGATCGACGATATTGTAATGTTTTAGGCAGCATAGACCTGAGTCAAGGCTGGTTTAGATAGACTAGATTAGTTTTTTGCTCTGTACCGACAATGATGGCTTGTTGCTACGAGACTGTCTGTAGTCTCAGTTAAGCTGTTTAGACAAAATATAATAAGGGTCTATCTACTTAGATATACCCACATTTCATCTGTTATGTTTAAGTCTATGTACTTTTTACGAATCTTTTGTTAGCAACCGGGCTCAAATACAGGTCACGGGTTGCTAGTGCCACTGAGGAATTCCAGATGCAAAACCCCACCAAAACTTTGATCGTCCCGGGAATAGAGCTCAGGCTCTCGTGGCCAGAAGTAGCGCTTACTTTCACTAGACTAACGAGGCAGTTGGCAGGTTCTATTTATGTTACTGTGAAAATGTTTTTACCAGACTGCGCGAAGCAAAGAAGAGTAATATGTCTATTTATTTATTTATTTATGTACACTTTATTGTACACCATAATAAACAAGAAAAAGAAACTTAATACTAAAAACATACAATGGGCGGCCTTATCGCATACCGCGATCTCTTCCAGGCAACCTGGAATGGACAGAGATTACCTGGACATGACATGGGGTTGTCATTGGTGCGACAATACCAACAATGAACATAATGTAATTACAATAATATTTTCTAGAAACACAAATAAATACATATGCTAAACGTATGTCTATGTATGTATGTTTGTTCCTATGCGGCGTTCTAGAGACCAAACGCGTATACCGATTTTAATAAATGACATTTCGTTAGAATCGTCTTAGTAGCGCGAGTGTCACTGATTACATTAAAATTGAAAAAAAAATTGGGTGTCATATTGTGAGGATCCCAATTTTTCTTTTCTTCGTAACCCATCGAGTGGGGTATAAAAATGAAGGGTTCACTCGTACGTTTAAAAGAAGTGCGACAAAAAATATAGGTATCTAAAAATATGTTAATTAAAAAGTTAATCAAAAAATCAAAAGCCCGACTGCTTAAGAAGCGAAACAAAAAGATTTAGACAAGAAGAAAATCATGCCTGAGGATACATATGGTTTTGGTCAATCAGCTCGCTTTTACCCTGACATCTTATTGCATGGGTATGCCAATCAGACTTGCTAGGAACCCTGGCTAGTATAATAGCCTTTTTACCATTAATTATGCTGATATCTCAGAAGCGGTAATTGCCTCCTCTCATTACGTAAATTAGGTGATTCAGGTACCTTTCTTGGTTAAAGCTTCAGTTTATTTTCTCATTTAAATTGTAAATGTTGGACGAATCCGTATAAAGGGAGATGTAAGCGATGTGCCAGTAATCTGATCACGCGCATACTTAGGTTTACGTATCTTTAAATAGTTTTACGTAATGTGTGTTTGATGACCTGTTGAAGGCTGCTGGAAGCCGCTAGATAGGAGAAATATCTAAAAAATACACCCGCGTTTAAAAGTAAATCCGTTTGGGGTTGAAACATTAGGTCCATGGGGTACGAGTGCTCATCGAGTGTTTCGAGATATAAGTAAACGGTTAGACGACTCTTCACGTGATCAGAGAGCCGGGCTTTTCTTCGGCCAGAGAATCAGCATTGCTATCCAACGTGGCCATGCTGCCAGCGTTCTGGGTACGTTCCCCGTTGACTTCGATGTGGAAGATTTTTTTGACGCCCAATGAGCCCTCCCCTTTTCATATGCGTTTGTATTGCAGTTAATTTAATTTTTGTTGCAATAAATCAAAATAATACAATTTATTTGAGCAGTGGTGGCCCAGTGGTATCGGCCGCGACTTAAAAGTTGTAGGTCGTGGGTTCGAGCCCAGGCAGGCGCTTTACTTTGTGTAAATTATTTCATGACCACTGCTCTCAAAACGGTGAAGGAAAACATTGTGAGGAAACCGGCATGTCCTAGAACCAAAAATTCGAAGACATGTGACATCCACCAACCCGCACTGGGTCCGCGTGGTGGATTACGGCCCATTCCCTCTCACAGAGAGGAGGCTTGTGTTTCAGCAGTGGGAACATTAATAGGCTGATGATGAATAAAATTTAATATAAATACTGTAGTTTATGATGAGGTCCGCTGGATGCGATAAGCACATGACTAGTTGATATAGTGAAGTTTCGGGGACATCCATGTCCAGCAGTAGACGTTTTCCGGCTGAAATGAAGATAATGTTTGTAAGCTTTCAACGCTAATTGCATTATTTTCTAACCTTCTGTCAAGTAGTTTCAGTACATCCAGATCTTTGCTAATGAAGCCTCGTATCCACTTGGCAACATTTGACGCGCGACATGATGCACTACATGTTGCTCACCATGATGAACGGAAACCAGGATCGTTTGTTTAGTGACGTTTTCTCGTCGCATCATGTTGCGCGCCAGCTGGAAACATCGCCGAACAGCTTTAAAAAGGCTTCTCTTCACTCACATATAGGTCTCACTATTAGGTTCCTCCTAAATTCTATACTCTAGAAAACTCTCTTCCAGACGGTGTCTATTTTTAGCTACTGTCACGTTTAGTAACCGGTTCGTTGGTCTGTGATCGTACTTCACACTGCTATTCCTAAATAACAACTTAATGTGAGATAAGTAGGGGTTCGCCAGGTCGTTTGATATATCATGTTTCTAGTTCCTTATTAATGTATTCCGAAGAATAGCTGAACATACAAACCCACTATTTCTGAATTAGGAATTTCAAGTTGATTAGGTGTACAGTTTGTCAAAAAACCGGGTCTTGCTCTAGTAGAAATTAACTTCGGCATAATGTTATAACTCCTCGCAAAAAAAAAACGATTTTGAACTCTGTTTGAAAGACTGGCATTTATGTTCAGCCAGCTGAATCGGTAAATTCAATTTCGGTACGTTCACATTCTGCGTTCAATGTATCGAAGGCCTTTGTACATAAATATGTAGCTCTTAACAGAACGACTGACCCGTTTTCTCCAGAAGAAATACGGCCCCTCATCAAGGAAAGTTCACCAACAAATATCTTTCTTGCAAACAATTAGTCGTAGAAATCGAATCTTACGCGAGGTCATGTGTTAGAGAACTAATGCCTATACTTAATTAACTGCTGCTCAGTCACAACTGAGTAAGTGCTTTGTTATCTTGAAACATCTTAAGCGACAAAACTGTCCCAGAGAAAAATCTACCCCGTTCATGAGTTACAAGGTAGATTTTAGCGTGAGCGTGAATGTAAGATAAGTTGGATGTTGTAACACAAACAATGTGGGCAGTGAAGCCTTATTGTAAATGAATCTATGTGCGTAAAAATCGATATCGCGTTGGCGGATGCCCGCTCAAGGGCGAAACGTATTAAGTACTCTTCAATCGAGCGGTTTGCATAGCCTATCAGTGGCTAACATGCGTAGGTATCGTATCAGTAAGACTTACATTGCTGGTCAAGTGAGATCTCATATAAGGAAGTTCTCTAAGAAAAGCGGCAGTGGATAAAAATTCTGTGTAGCTATTGATTTTTCGTCCTTTAGTTCTGTTTGGTGTTTCTATTTCAGGGTATCTTAGAGACTATCGTTGTGTTATTTTTGGTGAAGTTGATTAATGTTTTTGGCCTGAAAAGGAATTGAAGATAAAGTTATTATTTTTACTTACGATGATTATTTTATTATTGCTTGTACAAACACGAAGTGGTCAATGTTTACTGCGTCAATAAGGCTTTTATTGACACCCCTTACTGACGTAATATTGATTACAAATATAGAATCATCTTTCTAAATCTGTCTGTTTCTCAATACCATATTCCATTGTAACCCCATTTTAGCTTTGTCCTAGTCACAAAATCAGGATGATTGCCCAAAAAGACTAGGGTTACCCTCATCCCTACTGCATAAACAGTCGAATAGGCCCTGAGTTATACACAAGATAAACTACCCACTTATTATATCTACCTGACTAGCCTTTATTTTCCCACTGCTGGGCAAAGGCTTTCTTCTCCCTTTTTCCACAAAATACTAACTTAACATATATTTTGGCTTTATTCCCCGACGAGTTAGGCAGAGTACTAAATGGGGACAAGTCCAGACTCTAAGCTAAGAAATGCATGATCCTGATGGATAAAGTCAATTGAACACCTCTGATATACATGACCCTGATGGGTGAAGCCAATTAAACACCTCTGTTGTCTGCTTATAAGATAAGTAAGAAGAGAGAAGTGATAAGATATTTCAATAAGAGTTAAGTCTAGAATTTTTCCTTTGTAAAATATCTCAAATAGTCTAGCCAAGTGCCGTAAGAAGTCCTCTCTTACGGCAATGGGCTATCAAGGTCCCCACATTCTCAAAATTTGCCACCAAACCAGTTAATTCAATGAAAACCCACAAGCACTAGGACCTTGAGATATCGCAGGCGGATCCCGGCGTGATTACTATACGTAGTTAGCTAGCTCGCACGTGGTACAACATCTAATGGGATTATGCTTTGTTTTCGGTCGGCCATTGTAGGAGCGAGGTTTTTGCGCAGTTCTTTGTACGAATAATTGGGGTTGTTAAGGATTTTAAGGGGATGAAGGTCATTGACTTAGCTTTAGAGACGATGATGACGTACCCCTAGTTACCCGGCTGGTCATGACAGAGCTAGTCGGGTGCAGAACTGAAACTATGCTTGGTACTGCCAAGCAGCATTGCTGAAGTCCAGGGTGATAGGTGTGGTTGCTGGTTAAATTAAGTTATTTGTATGATGCATACCGGGTATGTTTAAAACATGCCTTTAATTTGACTATGTTCAATTTAATTTAACTATCCACCTTTTCGCTAAAGATGGGCATAAAACACCAATCTTGGTAGTGATGTAACTTGTATGGTACACAGCAATTACGATTTTCCGTCAGACAGAACAACAGGCAATTTGTCACCTTACCAATTAAGAATTCTATATCAAATACAAGACGCATTTATTTGAAATAGCTAAAAATAAATATTGATCAGACAAAAACCAATATATCAACTTAATTGAATTTCTATTTCTGTATTATCTAAAATTGAATAAACATATATACAAAATGAAAACCTGTTATCGTGTCACATATCCCAACTCTCATTACAGTCAGACAGTCAAATATCAGCCACTCGTCATGGCGACCAGCGCTACAGAAGAATAATACGACAGAATGCTGTGCATTAGAAACAATTATATATAATAATCAACTTTACTAGAATGGTTTTTGGGTCGAATATTATCTTCATTTCTGTCGGAAGAGGTCCACTGCTGGACATAGGCCTACACCAAGCGTCACCACACTGATGGGTCCTGTGCGTTTCGCATCCATTGGACTCCCACAGTCTTGACCAGATCGTCGCCACTCTAGAACTTTCCAGCCCAACGGTCATCCGTTCTGCGAGCGACATGCCCATGCCTCTGCCACTTAAGTTTGGCAATTAATTGGGCTGTGTCGGTAACCTTGGTTCTCTTGCGGATGTCTTAATTTCTGATCTGATCACGCAAAGAAACTCAGAGCATAGCTATCTCCATTGCCCTTTGGGTTACTTTAAGCCTTCTAATGAGGCCCATAGTGAGCAACCACGTCTCTGTCCCGTAAGTAATCACTGGCAACACACACTGGTTATATACTATTAACGAAAGTATATGACTAGTGTGTGTTGCCAGAGCATCATTCACGTCTTCTCCATGCTGTTATTGAAATATTCCAGATGGCAAAATAAAATAAAAATGTCCGATGAAGGAATTAAATCTAGGACCAACCAGGTCATTATTTTTGGGCGTATTTTTATAAATGCAAGCAGCCACATGTGCGACGGCTGAATAATTGGCTTCTATAGGTTCGATCTTGGAGTCAAACAAAGTAAAATGAGTTTTTCTTTTAGCATTTTCTAAGTGATAAATGGCTGAAATTAAATTTAGTTTTCGTTTTTCTTTGTACGTAGGTAGTTCGAAACAAAGTTGCAATGTGTATGACGTGGAATTTTGGATGCTGTAGCTGATGGTTTAGCAAATGGCAGCTTGCAGCTATTTTACGGGAACCGCAGTAGACTAACATTTAAACAAACGTTCAACAAAGTTGCAAACAACGTTGAAAGTGAAAAAGTGTTCTATTTTTAACCGACTTACCAAAAAGGAGGAGGTTCTATGTTCGACTTCTTGTAAGTTTTTTTTATTTTTTTTTTATTTATGTTCACCGATATCTCCGCCAATTGTGGACCGATTTTGAAAATTCTTTTTTTGTTTGAAAGAACATGTTCCGAAATTGGTCCCATTTTAATTTGTTAAAGATCTGATGAAGAACTTCGGAGATATACAACAGAACTCTTCAATAAATAACGGCAAATCATTCGGGATTGCTTCAATCGCATGTCTGTTTATTTTGTATACCATTTCATAACATAACATCACGCCAGTATACTGGAAGGGGTACGCAGAACTCTAATTTCACCGGTTATGTTCAAGTTTCATGTTTTTCGGGTAATCTGTTCTGGCGTAATAGGTACTTACTAAACAACTTGCCTATTAGGTAGGTAAAACTAAAAAGGGAAAAATAAAAAAAAAATTTTTGCAAAAAAATGCTACCGACTTCCAAATGAAAAACTACAAAGTGAAAAATAACTTTATTTTTGGAAGTCGGTGTCCATATCGCAAATAATTGGTATCTACGAAAGACACCGACTTCCAAAAATAAAGTTATTTTTCACTTTGTAGTTTTTCATTTGGAAGTCGGTAGTATTTTTTTGCAAAAAAGTTTTTTTTATTTTTTTGAAATCTTTGCTTCCTCAATACGGAGAACCACGTAGGTACATAATATGTCCATTCAGCTCCAAAAATAAAATCATATTAACGTTCCAATTTCACACAAAGGTTATAGAACCTTTGTCAACAATACACCACACGATTATTTCGCAAAGAACCTTCCAATTATCATCCGCGTTGCGGTCCCCGATAACTGTGATCATTTCAAACCTCCTTTGTGACACATAACAACCAGTCTTTTATTATATTTTCATTGAAAAATAAATCCGAGATAACTCCCACTGAAAATAGAACTCTATCTTCTAAAGCTTAAAGTTCGGTTTCAATTGTTATATGTAAGGGATTTTACGCTTATTAAAATTAGGAACAGACGTGTGCACATAAAGTATGTGATAAAGGATAGTGTGAATCACGACATCTACATTAAATTGGACAGCTCGTGATCTAGGAATATTGTAAGCGTTTCGTTTTGGAGAAGAAACATAGGGGACAGGACGGCAACATAGGCATATTGCTTCAAAGAAAGAAATAAAGAAAAATGTCTTATAAATATGTTCCGCGCTGGAGACACGAGAGAAAAAGAAAACTAATAAACAAAAATTAAAATAAATACCGATCAAGTGCGTGACGAACATTTCGGGTTCCGTACCGTAAAGTAGAATATTGGTACCTTGGTTTAATATTTCGTTAGTTATCTTGTAATATATGGTAACTTTTTTTTGTAACCCTAAAAGAGAAACTCGTGCGAGACCAAAATGTCTCCTAACTCAGCATGCACATCAAACGATGACAGGGTTCAGATGCAAAAGAACTGAAGCCATTACGTTCTAATTGTCAAGTCAGCTTTATAATTACCCTATAGTACTGTTGGGGCACAGGCCTCCTCAGTGAGAGAGAGAGAGAGAGGGCTGTAATCAACCATGCGGTAGCAGTGCGGGTTGGTAGCCTAGGCTAGCATCTTCAAATTATAGTGCACGTAGTACCTGCATACTAATTGCGTGAGTTCAAAGAATGGCGCTCACAGGCTTTGCTTGCGGTCATTGCTTCATAACTTAAAAAATCCGGTTACGCAACAGTGTAAAACAGGCACTGAATGCTGTTGAGTGTTATTAAAATAAAAGGGAGCGCGCTGGCTTCGTAAAATAGTCACGCAATTAAGGTGCTGGAACGCCCTTAAATGTAGGAAAGGCTGTGTTGCTAGAGCCTGCCCTATATCAAAGAAACAGTTCTAAGTATATCACGCAACCTTTTATTTTCTTTCTACTACGGCTGGTGTAATTCAATTGAAATGTCTGGGAATACAATATCGAACACGGACTATGATAAATGGTCGATAAGACGATCAGTAGATTAACTGCCTAAAGGTTCTGTTCAAAAGAGCAATTTATTTTTTTATTATTTATCCTGATTATGAATGTGGAGAAAGGTCATGATGTGCCGACTCCAAATGTAAAAAAAAAAATATTTTGGCTTATGATTGACCACTATGTTACTTGATGGTAAGCGATAATGTGGTCGACGATGAAGCACGCTTATTTTATTTTATTTTATGAAAGGGATAGTAATGATAAAGAACGTGAAGTTAGTAAAAGTATGATTCGATCATGGGAATGGGTAGTCTGTTCCGTGGTCAGGAAATCATTTAAGAAATCATGGGGCTGCCAAGTGGTAATCATGGGTAAGGTCTTAGTGAGGTTAAAATCCCACACTCTCTAGTCTTTTCCCCAAAAAGTACTTGTGCCTTTTGAGAATTTGCCAATAACAAAAAGTTACTGGTTAGTCTATAGTATCTGCTTACGAAAAGACATAAGCTTTTATAAGTCGTCTCTTGCAACACCAATAATTGCTTCTTTCAGCAACTATTGACAAACAAACACACTTGGCGTTCACGTTCCCTTTCTATATGTTCTAGCGGCCGTCACCGGCGCTCCTTCGTGACACGTCTCATTTGTGTAATAGCACTAATAGTCACACTATTTGGTAAGAGATTGTGATAAAAACGTGATTAATTTATAAATAAAGGTATTACATGATCTTGAGTTCACAAAGACACAAACACGCAAACCGATTTTGTAGACTGTTAGTCAAAAATATAACTTTTGCGAAGAAAATTTTAAGATCATAATGTTTGTAATCATAATGTAGAAATGTCTTCGGAAATATTATAAGTCTATAACAATAATAAAATTAAACTTGAACAAGACAGGCACAAAACTTCATGAAATGCCTGCAATATAGCCCCCGTTTGAGCATTTTGGCTGACAACAAAGGCAGGCCCTTTACTTTGTTTTAATTATTTCATCACCAATGCTCTGGAAACGGTGAAGGAAAAAATCGTGAGGAAACTGGCATGTCCAAGAGCCAGAAAATCGACGACATGTGACATCCACCAAACCGCACTGGGCCCGCGTAGCGGATTCGGGTCCATGCCCTCCCTTACAGAGAGGAGGCCTATGTCCCAGCAGTGAGAACATTAAAAGGCTGATAATGGGGACGATATAGGACGATGAAGATGATGTCATGAAAAGAATAAACAATCTTCCGTAATTGATCAAAGCTACAAAAAGAAACAAAACAAACCCAAATAAGCTAAACAATTAAAAACACATAACTGACGTCACTAAGCACAACGCTCTTGCCTACCTCAATGCAAGTCGAATTGATAAAGAAATATACTACGTAATATAATAGTGTGCCAACGCGCTTGGCCTACGTCCAGATCTTCCAATGTCTGCCGCGTTGCGAAGGTGCGGGTAGGTTAGGTAGCAATTGATACGCAAGGGAAAGGTATAGCAAAGAAATTGTAGCAAAAGTTCGTTGGCAGTTAAATTATGCTGTCTAGTCTTTAGTTACGAAGTTTTGAAGTTCTGTACTACAAGCTATTATGTTGAGGCTTTCAAATTTGGCCTTTATTTAGTGCTCTTATGTATATAGGATTTTTTTATAAAGCAAAGCTTTTATATCGACTTATAGTTTTAGCATATCATTGATTTCATCCACAATAATTTTCGTCCCATAACGTAGACCAACTTTTTCGAAATCCTTTCTTGATTTCGACTCTTGATGTCATCGACAAGTTGATGTCATCGACTCATGTTGCAATTTCTTTTTTATTCTGTCCGATTTTTTTGCCGATAAATAATGTATTCTTATTTTTCCTTTGAAAGGTCATTTAATACAGCCTGAAGAGATATCCTTGTGGTGGGAGGACTTCAAGAATTAGATTGATGTTAAACACCCCGTTGAAAAAATCCGTTTGTATTTACATAGTCCGTGAATGAGCTGCTAACCGCAGAAGGATATTGTTAAGATTAGCATAACGGGAAACTTCTGTCTATCTTCTAAATATACTTTCTCATTTGCGTTAAGTTCTTTTATGGTAAGAGCAAGGTTTTCTTTTTAGTCTTGTTTATTCTTTCTTTCATCTTTCTCTAGCTAAATTGACCCATCATACATAATAATATCCTTTGTTATCTTACAAATATTATAAATGTCAAAGTTTGGATGTATGTTTGTTGTATGCCTCTCTCAATCACGCCAGAACGGCTGTACGGATCTGGATGATATTTGGCACAGAGTTAGATTATAGTCTGCTATAGCACATAGACTACTTTTCATCCCGGTATAATGTTCCCTTGGGATGATAAAACTTTTTTCACGCGGGCAAAGCCGCTGGCAGAAGCTAGTGTTCATATTATATATCGTATATCTTTAATCATAATTGAATCAATGCATTATCAATATGTGACAATAAATAGTACGTATATGCAAAACGGCTAGTTTAAAAATAGAACGATTTAAATAATATATGAACATCCTTGACATTTGACTAACGACGCAAATTCGATCGCGGATATTTCGAAGTGTTATTATATTTCTTTTATTTGTCATCTGCGTTACGATTGTATGTTTAAGCTTTGTTTTAGTTGAAGCACAAGGAGTTTCCATTTTAAATATAGTTTAATGTTCTCTTTTGCTTTTGTAATTATACTTTTGTAAAGGCCAGAGTTTTTATAGAAGCGTATGGGATCTTACTGTTTACTTTCTCCTTTCTATGATTTTTTTGAGTATCTTAAAATAACTCAGTTCCAGGTGGTAAAGGAATTCAGTTCCAGGCCAGACAAATAATACTCCTCACGTCTATACACAGAGAGATGAAATTCCGTCGAATATAAGAAAGAAGAGCAAAGAATTAAAGATAGAGCCCGCAGGATACAATTAACATTTTCAACACAAAATGACAAATTTCACGAATGATTCAACACTGTTCCATTCTTATTACCATTCGCTCCTAAAATTCCAATGCAAAGGTCAAAGAGCGAATGCCACCCCGATTCCCAATCAATATCCAATTTTCAATGAAGTAATATCCCAAGATTGTTTACATTTCCACCTGGTATTTTTCGTACTTAAAAGGACCCTCATCTGTAAAAAATATAAACGAATTCCTATTTGATTGGCCTTCTTACTTTTGAAATATATTGTGGACATATATATACGTGTAAGTATTACGAGTAAATACTCTTACGATTTTCCGGGTCATCAAACTTTGCAAAAAAATAAAAGTGTATGCAACAAGTTGTGCTTGTAAGCCTAAGGACCGATACCTGGTCGGTTGTGTTTCGGTTTATTTTTTATGCTCAGAATAACTTATTGAGTAATGCCAGTGATATGTGGGTTGGACATTCAGTGTAAATTTTGTTGGATGTCCAGTACAAGGATTGATAGGTTGGTTTTCTTTGAGTGATTTGCTGGGCTATAGGATGGACAACTCTTTGAGAAAGATTATCTCGCAGAAGTTCGAGGTCGTAATCAGACTGTAATGTTGCTAAGGCTCGGATACAGACCCGCTCCCTCTGTAACAAGCAGGGTATCGGGGAATCCACAATCATGGAAATCCGACATTACCTCATTGAAAGTAATATCCGTCACCTAACATTAGTCATTTCAAATCGATCCCAGCCTAAGCTCGCTTATCGTTCACAAATCAATACATCTCTTGGTCATGTTCAGACTTGTCGCTATCTTGTTCAGCTTTAGTTATATTATCAAATGCCAAATACAAATGTGTATTGTGTTATTCTACTTGGATATTGACTAATTTATTAGTCAGAAAAGCTTTTTTTATGATCCCAGTTCTGCTATCGAAAACATGAATAATTTGGTTTTACTGTTTTATCTAATGATAGTGTATCTTATCTCGCCAAGGCTGGGAAGAGGCACCTGTAATTTGTCTGGATTATTTTGAACACAATACCTTCACTAGACAAGAGATCTTTGTCCAATGTGTTAGTCTGACAACATGACGTGATCGCTGGAGGAGCCTATTCTGTTGCACGGGGTCTTTTTTGCAAATTTTTGTTCAAATATTTTTGCTTTTCATTTGTCTGCATCTTTTGTGCGTGTGCAGATAAATGTTTTTCCTTTCTTTCTTTCTGTATGAGCAGTTTTTGCCATCATCATCTTCATCACCAGTTGCTGGTCATAGTTCCCATTTCTGGCGCTCTACACTCGTGTGCCTGTCTTATGAAGGTTCTACCCGTGATAGCAAGAATACTGTCCCGGGAATCGTACATTTTTTACTTTCAGTGGGCCTACTTTTCTTATTAGCATGTATATGATAAACAGACTCTTCTTAGTTAAATACCTTGTCTGGTTCAGTATTCAGCCACAGCAACGCATTCGGCTGACGTAGTCTATATCAGGTCCGGTGGATCTATTAATAGGCTGCTACTGTCAATTTTACTAATCCTACTACTTTTAAAAATGCGAATGTTTGGATGGATGTTTTTTACTCAATGACGCCAGAACAGTTGAACGGACCTGGATGAAATTTGGCAGAGATCATAGTCTGGAATAGAACGTAGAGACACTATTGACGTGGGCAGAAGCTATTCTTCCATAAACACTTCATAGCAGGCTCTAGACTGGAAAACTCTTTTCATTATTCAATTGTTCGACCTACAATGTAGTCATCTAATAAAAGAATAAAAGCCGCAAAAATCACAATATACTCGTACGCACGTTGCACTTGACGAAGGACGCTCTCGTCAATCATCGTAATGACAGAGCTGCATGCGGCCATCATGCCCCGGACGTGACGTCAGAAGGACGTAGTGTTTTGTAGTGTGTGTGTGTGTAGGTGTTATTGTTGTGGATGAAGATTGGCAGACGAGTGCATTATTAGATTGCCCACATGGGAAAGGTTGGCAAGACGATTCCCGGATGTGTAGTGAAACTGCGGCATTCGATTGAAATGGGAAATTACTTTAATTTTATTATGAAGAGCCTATATACATACATATGTAAAGCGTCTATTGCCGTGTACTGGAGAAAAACTACCTGGTCTTCATTGGAACATTGTTCCTTGAAGCCTGGTATCCATTAAGCAATATTTGACGCGCGACACGTGAGGCTAGACGCAACATGTTCGGCGACGTTGTCAGCAGGCACGTTACATGACGCGACGACACAACGTCACTAAACAAAAGTTCCGCGTTGCAATTCATCATGATAAGAAAAAAATAGTGAATAACGTCGCGCGTCATAATTATGTTGTCTAGAGTCTAGTGCATACGAGGCTTTGTGGACCTTTTTGACCGATTTCGCAAAAAGGAGGAGGTTAAGAATTCGACAGTATTTTTTCTTTTTTATGTGTGTTACCTCAGAACTTTTTATTGGGTGAACCGATTTTGATGATTCTTTTTTTTATTTGAACGCTGGTGCTTGTAATGTGGTCCCATTTAATTTTCATCGAGATCTGATGAAGAACTTCGGAGATATACATCAGAACTCTTCAATTAATGACGGCAAATCACTCGGGATAGCTGCAATCGCATGTATGTTTATTGTTTACACCATTTCATAACATAACATCACACTGGGACGCTCTAAAGGTGTACGCAGGTGTGAACAGTTCACCCTGGTATACTCTCATTCTACAGTTTTGTTTACTTGAGTTTAATGTTATTGGGTTAATCTATTCTGGCTTCACTTTGGGCATTATAGGTAGCTAGCCTTTAGAGCTGGTCCATTATGTACCACAACTAAAAAGTGAAAAATAAAAAACTTTTTACAAAAATTACAACCGACTTCCAAAAAAACCCTCCAAAGTGAAAAATAACTTCAATTTCGGCAGCCGGTGTCAAAAAAAGAAACGAAAACAGGAACACCGACTTCCGAAATTGAAGTTATTTTTCACTTTGTAGTGTTTTTGTTTGGAAGTCGGTTGTAATTTTTTATTATTGAAAGACTCGCGCTTGACCACTATCTTACCTGATGATAAGCAATTATCTGGTTGAAGATGTAGCACGCCTGCCTAGAATAAATCTGATCACACTTGACTTAAACACTTTACACTTTGTAGATGGAATCTTGTTGCAACGATGAGGCAGTTATGTTAATCTTTTTGCATTGTTGCAACGATGAGGCAGTTATGTCGCTTTTTTATTGCCGGTAGTAGGCCTACTAATGTGTGAAGTGGGTACCATAAAAACTTATCTTATTAATTAGTGTTTTTTTCGACAGTCATCAGTGTTATTAAGGGAAGCGATTGATGAGAAACCTTGAGGTGTCAAGGTTGTCGTGTCGTGTTTCGTGGTGGAGATGTGCCTATATAACGCTACTTTATCCGGCTTGATATGGGTACAATTCAAACTTAATTGCGACTTGGAACTTGGAATATTATGAGGCGAGGCACTGCGCAGTAGCAATAATGATGATGTCTCATGTGACATGTGAAAAGTTACTTTACAGCAGTCCCCATAAAGTTTAACGTTTATTGTTGCTAAAAAGGCGTTTGCCATGCACTGGCTGCAGAAAAATGCCAAGCTTTATTATGGTTCTTAAGAATATGCAGTATATACAGCAGTTAAAAGCTGCCTAGTTGGCCCTATATATTTAAAAAGCTTGTCGAAATTGGAGAGGTTCTTGGTCGTTCCAAATAAATGTAGCGCTTTGGAAAATTCCCGGGTTCCGGCTCAAAGACCCACATGTCAATCTTTATTAAAATTAGTTGCAACGGGAAGACAAAACACAGGTTCTTGGTCGTTCCAAATAAATGTAGCGCTTTGGAAAATTCCCGGGTTCCGGTTCAAATACCCACATGTCAATCTTTATTAAAATTAGTTGCAACGGGAAGACAAAACACAAGGATTTCAATTCATCACTTGTTCTAACAATAACCTTACCAAAACAAATTCGTTCGATAACGGACATACACAAAAAATACCACTTAATACAGTTACCAAAAATACTGGAGCAAAAACGTCACTGACCTTAAAGTTATGTATTAAAAGATGTAAACAGGAAAATGATAAATTAAAACGTTAGGTGTGTTATGAAATAATCGTTTGTTTTCACTTTTTGTTCGTGTTCGGCTATGTAGTGTTTGTTAATAGCTAGTCATCGTTTTGTTTTGTGCGGAGTATAAATGATGCACGATTGTTGATAAGTTGCATCAAGGTCTGTTTTGGCCTTAGAGGACCTTTGGTATTTTTAGTGTTTAACACCTTAACTGCCAGATGCCCGACAAACAATACATTTTCTATTGTGTCTCGTTCTCTGGCAGCCAAACTGTTAAGTAGTGGAACATTTATATAGGAACTCTTTTTAAATTGGCTTATAATACGCATCCTACCCATACGCACTAAACGTTTTGGAAACACTTTTATTATGCTTACAGCTAAGGAGTGGAATTCCCTGCCGAAGTCTGTGTTTCCCGACAGCTACAATCTAGGAGTCGTTAAGTCAGGAGTGAATAGGTTATTTCTAGGCTAGCGTGTCTCACCGTCGACCACATCATCGCTTTCCAACAGGTGACATAGTGGTCAAGGGCGAGCCTATAAAATATATATAAAAAATACAAAATAAAAATGAGTCTATTTTTGGTTTACAAAATATAAGTATTTCATCATGTTGTGAACGAATATGTCTGCAAGCTCGTCTAAGGGCCATATTCGCCAGTTCTGGTTTATATAAGTCTGCTTATCTACGATGGTCACATACTATATAAACATAGAGCAGACCACAGACGTCACAGCATTAATTCAGTAAGGTTCTAAGCTCCACATTAAGATAAGGAGTTATTTTCCCAGCTTTCGACTGTTATTTTACGTCACAATATGCAGCTACTTTGGGATGGTCTAGATTTTTGGTAGTACTAGCGACATCAACTGCACCCACAGTAATAAACGATCTTATTCATTCACAAATTAAAGGAAATCATATTGATCAAATAACTGGCATTACAGTCACGGTAACATGACATTCAACTCCTCAATTTCTTTTCCCACGGCTTGATATTCCATTCATAAATTCAATACGATTTCAATATTGTTGATGATATTTTAAAGCGGCTTGAGAATGCAGGGATAACTGCTGTATTGAGCGTTTTCCGCTTGAAAATGTGAAGGATTTTCATATCGGAGACATATTTCTGTGAGTGAATTTATTTTGATGTTGATCTTTCTATTTTTGGAGGATTTGACGTTGAACTCGCATAACAACCTGTAGATAATCTTAGTATAAAAAAAAAATGCCTGACAAGTATAACAAGATAAAGGATTTGGGTAAAAGTGGATGGTGCTGTTGCCCATTTACAAGGACAAAACCCCTTTAAGCCGACAAAAAAAAAGAGGTTATCAGTTTGACCCGTATGTTTGTATGTATGGTTGTCCGAAATTTTCTCGCTTTAAGCTGAACCGATTTTGATTGGGTTTTCAGAAAAGAATTTCTTACTTTCTGGAGAAGGTTTTGGTATAGAACAAATTGTTATCCCGTGTATGTTTGTCCATACATTTCTCCGAAACGAGTGATTGGATCATGATCATATTTTTTTTTTGGATTAAGTATTTCTCAACTTAGGTCATAGTGCAAGCTTCATCAAAATTTTCAAATAAAAATATCTTTAGCGACAAACAACACAAATTTGTAATTTGAGTTGGTACGGGTATTTTGTCAATCCTTTAGGTACCTTACTATGGAATTTGCTCAGTTTGTAGTGATGGTGAACCAAAACTAAAAGAGAGAAATAAAACTCTTTCGCAAATAAAATAACCGTCTTCAAAAACACAAGACTAAAAACTGCAAAATTATTTTCGTTTCGGAAATCGGAGTCGCAAAACATTAAATACTTGAGTAATGAAAGACACCGACTGCCGAAACGAAAGTTATTTTGCAGTTTTTAGTCTTGTGTTTTTGAAGTCGGTTAATTTTTTTGCGAAAAAATTTTTTTTTTCTTATCCCACTCGAACTAGAAAAGATTCTGGGCTTCCCAACGTAGGTATTCCAACATAGAAAAGATTGTCCAATAAAAAATCTACAGCAGTACTAATTCAGAAAACTGATCAATCAAATCGAAACATCAGTTTCAACGACTGCATTCAAGAATCCTCTAACTAAAGTGTTCTTTAGTAACAAATATATAGCATAGTTTAGACGGCTGTATTCTAAACTGGCCCTAAACACGGTGCACTTTAGTAATATTACAAGTGCATTTAGAACACCAAATGTACTTTCTACAGTACACCAAGCAGATCAGACACACTCTGTTCATAAAGGTGCAACATTACCCAAGCGGTTACAAAACGCTCCCGACACGTGTGAGCGATGGCGTTCTCCTCCGCGCTAGTAAAGTGGATTCTACAAAGTACACTCCTTCATACAAGATATATGTTTTTGTCATAGTACAGACATTATGAAGGTAGGAAATGAATGGATGCTTCTTGTGGTGTTGATTAGATTATGTTTTAATAAGTATGGGGTTTGAATTGCTCAGGTAATATTAATTTGTTTTTGTTGCTGTTGTTTATGAATTGGGATAAACAGCCTCTACAAGTAGCACAACGCTGGTAGGTAGTTAAGAATGCTACCACCTAACTGACTGGCCAATATTTTGGCGCTGATGCAATAGTAAAAGCATGAAAGTAGAAGCATTATCATAACAAAGGTTGCACGTTAAGAATAAAAACAATAAGTGTATGAACCGGGAAAGATAAACAATAAAAACAAACCCTGTTGAAGGAAGTACAGCCACAATACAACACATTTTACAAACATCTGCAGACAAAACAAAGCTTTTACACACGTGTCGGATTCATAACGAAACGATTTCTTGCTACTGATACACCTATATATACTTAGTATTACCTTTTAAAGGAAACTTCCTCCACTCCATTCAACTCTGTCGCCATGACAGCGGAAATACTGATTCTCGAATCAGTTTATGAGACATTTATGTCAAATAATGACAAGCGATGATGAGCTCGTGGCTAAATAATAACAGCCGCACGGGTCGATCTTTAAGGTTAAGCAACGCTTGCCAAGGTCGGCAAGCCGATCGTGGATCCATGGATGGGTGACCATTTCAAATTAGCGAGTTTCCTCTGTGCCTCGGAAAGCACGTTAAGCCGTTGGTCCCGGCTGTCATTTGAAGATCTTTAACAGTCCTGGGTTGTGGAGGTCAGATAGGCAGTCGCTCCATGTAAAGCACTGGTACTCAGCTGAATCCGGTAAGACTGGAAGCCGACCCCAACAACAATTGGGAAAATGCTAGGCAGATGGTGCATGCGCACAAGCGATAGTCGTAGTGAACCGATGTCAAAAAGGAGGAAGTTCTCAATTCGAGAAAGAATGATAATTACATAATCCAATAATTACATTTCATAACACAACTAACAAGGAAGTAATAGACGACAATGCAATGATATTACCATAGTATTAGGCGTACGACGGAAATTTTGTTCGGCTAGTTGATACCGATCTCGACAGCGCTCGATATCGAAAGTAAATAGTAAATATAACGAGTGGCAGTGTTGCCGCACGATATATATGTCCACTCTGAGTTATTGTTACGCTGCTGCACTGGGTAGGGCTGCCTGGTGAGAAGTTTAGCGATTAGGAGCAAAGTCTTCATTGTCTATTTTTATTTTTTTGTCTCTTGGAAATGCAGAGGTAACAATTTGTATGTCATGGAGTGGCAAACAAGCAGGCAGCCCTCCTGAGGATAAACCAGTGGTCACTGCCACTTATGCAATACCAGGGATACCACAAGTGCGTTGCCAATCCTTTTCAGAAAGAACTCCTCTTTAATTGCTGTTTGAAGCTGTCCAGCTCTTGTCCATTTCTGTTTGAAGGAGTAAGAAACAGATGTCATGGTCATGTCATCTGTTTCATACTCATCCGCTATTCTCTTCTGATAAAGATTGCAGGATCTCAGACAGTTGAATAGTTTCTCCAAAACTCTCAAGCTTCATTGCCTCGGCGCTTTTCTGGTCGTCACTTTCTGGCCTTTCAGTGGTTGGCAATAGTGTTGCGGGTATGTCTCAAAAACACTCTGTATATATTTTTAGTAAAACTATCTTTTTTACCGTACCTCCCTCCACCGTCCCTATTTCTCCCAAAACAACCGGTCTTCCATTGAATATTTAAAATTAAATATACATTGGTGAAAATAACCCGATACTCCTGTGTAATTGAATTGTTAAAAACGTATTGAAAAACCAACGCAATATCGATGAGAACGAACAAAAACACGGTTGATTTTTCAATGATATTTTCCCGATGGAAATTTTTGATTGTAATAACTTTTTGCAACCTACGCAAGCTAAAGGTCAATTACAAAAGTGGTTGGCTGGCCGTGGAAATACTTTGTTTATGGGTAGTATAAATAGAATTTCAGGTGAACGATTTGATTTGGTATGAGTTTGTTATTGTGGTGTTATCTTTTTAATTAATATGTTATCTATGTGGGGTAAAAGCTTTTGCAGACATGCCATGTTTGCAATTTTTGTGAACTTTGGACATATGTTTATTACTAGTTTCTGCTTCTGCTATACTAGTGATTTCCTTTCGTGAATGTTGGAAATAATCCCAAGGTAACTATCCCCTTCGCAATCTATTTCTTTGCCTAAATTCATTAAAAAGCGTTCAGTGGTTTAGGCGTGAAAACCTATAAAACAGAAAGACAGACAGATGGACTAGACGACAGAGTAACTTTTGCATTTATAATAGTCGTTTGGATTCTGTGAACCGGAACAATCCCACCGCACTATTCACAAATCACTGCAACTCCTGAAAGCCAGAATCAAAAGTGGTGACCACCAGAAAAGCGCCGAGGCAATTAAGCTCGACGAAGCACCGGATAATGAATTTAACTGTCTTGGATCCTGCAACGAAGTAGGAAAACAAAACAATAATTTCCACTTCCCTCCATATCAAGCAGGAGACAGAACAAACAAGGCCAATAGGCACAAAGGGTCGTTTAGAACTGGAATAAGGACAAACACTACAGCAACTGGGGTCTGTGAACCGGAAGACGCACAGTCGCAAGATCTCCCTCTAGGTTGACCAACGACTTGGTGAAGGCTGTGAGAATCCGATGGATGCGAGACGCACAGGACCGATCTTTGTGCGACGTTTCAGGGAGGCCTATGTCCAGCAGTGGACGTCATTCGGCTGAAATGATGATGATAGATTGTTAGGCTTGCGTTTGATCACTATCTTACGTGATGTGTGGTTGGTTTGTTGAAAAGTTATTTCTCGTATGAAAACTAATTAATTCAGTACAAATTTTCATGTAGATCAATATGGGTAGAAATAGAGATATCTCAAACTTATAAAGCCATAATATTTACATTCATAAACTATCGTTGAAAGGCCTAAAACTTGTCCCAAGTTATAAATAGACTAGCTGACCCGGCAAACTTTGTTTTGCCATAAAAAGACCAAACATTTATCTACCCGACCCTACCCTACCCTACCCTACACTACCCTACCCTACCCTACCCTACCCGACCCTACACTACCCTACACCACCCTACCCTACACTACCCTACCCTACCCTACCCTAACCTACCCGAGCCTACACTACCCTACAATACTCTACCCTACACTACCATACCCTACCCTACCCTACCTATATAGCCTATGTCCTTTCCCAGGTCTCAAACTATCTTCATACCAACTTTCATCTAAATCGGTGCAGCGGTTTAAGCGTGAAAAGGTAACAGACAGACAGACAGACAGACAGACAGAGTTACTTTCACATTTATAATATTAGTATGGATTTTCTAAATCTTTAGTGAGAGCAACCCTATGAAGTGTGAAGTGGAGTGTGTACTAGAATTTTGAAGGCGTTTGCATTTTCTTTGTGGCCTGTCAGACTGAACCATAATTTAGTTATGACGAGCCAGGTGAGAAGCTGCCTTGCGTTTAAAATATGGCTTGTGATTGAAAATAAAATTGTACAATATTACTAGCAAATTTTTCTGAATGAAACTTGCATTGATTTTGATGCATATCGCGAAAAACAGAATTCTGGAATATTTAGGTTGCATCAGGTTTTTTTTTCTGAATGACTTGCGTTTCAGAAATTTTAAATGACGCTATTTAAAATAATATTACTTAAAATTTTCAGTTTAATTTTCGAACTGTGTAACTTGACCTATAACGCCAATGGAATCAAGGTACTAACACCTACTTCTGTAATTAGATATTTTAGTATGTATTTATGTATATGTTAAATAGCATATGTATGTATCTGCATATCTTTTAAAATATTTTTTTTTTTTAATACTGGTATTGTCACACCAATAACAGCCCCACTTCGTGTCCAGCAATTAATGTCCATAACTGGTTGCCTGGAAGAAATCGCGGAATGCAATAAGGCCGCCCATTCTAGTGTTTCTAGTTTTGTTTCCTTTATAAATATATAATAGTAACTTATGGTGTACAATAAATAATAAATAAATATATTGCACCATATTTTTTATTTACAAAAACATCGAATCTGCAGAAGTACAGTAGTAATAAAGGCAAGCCAGTGCAACCCTAGCCTGGTGTTAGCTAAGCCGATCGCCTTTCACGGAACTGTTCACAAGGCCGCGCGTCGCGTGCCCGCCCGTCCTGCCTCTCACCCCGCGACTGCGCCGGCGCAGGCTCGTTGACTTGGCACTGTACTGTTGTTGTTTATGGTTTTTGTTTGTTCTAATAATCAAATCAGCCTATGCCGTCCACTGCTGGATACGAAGCTTCGCTAAAACAAATTGTCCTCCGCCTTCCGCTACCTTATTTTGTTGTAGCGTCTATTTATGATGGATTGGGATTTTATTTTTAAGTTCTACTACTTCGATAAGGCCACTATCTCTTTTTTTTTCGTTGTCTGTATTTTTATGTTGTGGGCTAGTACTTTCGATAGACGTCAAGTTCATACCTTCGTCTTTGTTTTGGTCTACCGGAAGGTCACCTAGCATATTATGGGATTGAGATGCTTTCTTAGGTCATTATCATAAAATATCCTTATTTCAGCTGAAAGACGTCCACTGCTGGACATAGGCCTCCCCCAAGTGTCACAATGACCGGTTCCGTGCGTCTCAAACCCAGCGAATCTCCGCAACATTCACTATGTTATCGGTTCACCTAGTAGGAGGCCTTCCAACGTAACGTCTTCTAGTTTGCGGTCGCAACTGCAGAACTTTTCGGCCCCATCGGCCATCACATCTACGAGCAATGTGCCCTGCCCACTGCACCTTAAGTTTGTCTATGTCAGTAACATTCTCTTGCGGATGTCTTGATTTCTGATTAGATCACGCAAGAAAACTCCAATTATAGCCCTCTCCATTGCCCTTTGGGTGACTTCAAGCCTTCTGATGAGGCCCATTGTGAGCGACCGCGTTTTGGTCCCGTATGTAATCACTGGCAACACACACAAGTCATAGACTTTCATCTTGAGACACTGCGGTAATTTTGACGTTTTTTTTTCATTATCATATGCGGAAGAGAGTTTTTTTTTACTTATCTATTAACTAAGGCCATGTTTCCCCATCCACAGTGCCAAGAGAGGTTCTTATCATTCCACAAAAATTCTGTTTCATTTTGGAATTTTGTAAAACAATAACTATTTTAGGTAGAAATTCGGTGCGTTGACACGATCACCGATAAAAACGGGCTTTGCTTCTAAAAACAATTAAACTTTGAAAAAGATTGGAAAAAAAAAATGTCGATCAACTATATGCTGTGGATTGAAATAGAAATGAGATTATCAAGGGAAATATCACCACTCATATATAAATGTTTGTTCTACATTTATTTAACCGATAACCACAGCCTAGATACAAACAAAACGATTATTTTAACAACGACGCAAACCACAGTCATCTGACCACACATAATATGAAGAGAAAACATTCCATATACACAAACCTACGTGTATTTTACAATACATAATTTTCATTGAAACACTTTTCAGTACGGTCAACCGCGCTAAATACAACCGCTTTAATAATGTTTCCGATTTTTGTCACCGACTTCCGAAACTGAAGTTCTTTTGCATTTTAGTGTGTTTTGGAAATTAATGGTTTTTTTTTTAAAGTGAGCATTTTCTAATAATAAGGTTAATACGTCTACGGTTGATATAATAAGTACCAATTATTTATCTGCTTATTTTGTCAAGGAGATCCGTGGTGTCTACATAATGTAACTAAAATGGGACCACCTGCAAAATAATAATTAAGACCGGTTCATAAAAAAAGAAGTTACTCCTGATATATATTATACAGAATGGGCAAATATCGTGGCTCAAACGAAACAGGGTGATAATTGGGGTTAAAAGGCATTTTTTTTTATTGTTTTTTTTTTTTTATGACCTACTTACAGCTTATAGCTCCAAATATCAACCTGTTTCGTTTGTTCCTCGATTTTGGCATGGCCTGTATGTATAAGATGAAAGTACTTGGGCGACCAAAAGCTGCTCGGGTGAAAATACGAAGAAAACGAATTTTCCAAGAAGACCTAGCTATATCGATTTTTCACGCCCGAAACCCCCTATATTGCAAATTTAATCAAAATTTTTAAAGCCGTTTTCGAGAACGTGATTAATTCCGATTCCGATTTTAAAATATACAATATGTCCGGACTTGTAGTAATAATACTTCAAGGCCCTAAAATACACCTAATTTTTGATAAAAACACCCCACAAAGGGAGTTTACAGTTTTATTTTTATACAACCAGACGTATAGGTACATACAAATATTGCTCGTTTAATAGTATAGAATATAATATGATGATGACAAATATAAAACGAACCGGAGCTGGTAATAATAAAAAAATTACTGCTTCGAAAAAAACCGCTGTCAAAGTCAAATTGTTACCATAGACGTTCAGCTGTCAGTACACCGTCAACTACGCAGGTGACCGGGGCTATTACCGTGTTCAAAGCCGTGACACTGCCAAGGTCGCGCGTCGATGCGACACTCGATATTTTTCGTGTAATCGACCACTGTTTATGTAATTGGAAACGACATTGTCGGCTGCGGTCCGTGATTGCTACTTTCACGTGTGGTTATTATATTATTTTCGGTTGCTTTTAGGATTATTTTGGTCTGATGATTGATTGATAGACTCTGCAGTTTGGTAAGAACAACTTTGAGAAGTAGGCTAATAGAAGAATACAGCTGGGCTGGGCGGCGTTTGGAAAACTTCGTCGAGTCTTCTCGTCACGTATCCCACAGAGCCTGAAGACCAAAGTCTTCAACCAGTACGTCTTACCTGTTATGACCTACGGCGCCGAGACGTGGACACTCACAATAAGGCTGGTTCAAGTTGCTCAGCGAGCTATGGAAAGGGCTATGCTCGGAGTCTCTCTAAGGGATCGAATCCGAAACGAGGTGATCCGGCAGAGAACCAAAGTTGCCGACATAGCTCACAGAATAAGTAAGCTGAAGTGGCAATGGGCCGGCCATATAAGTCGTAGAACCGATGAACGTTGGGGTAAACGTGTTCTTGAGTGGAGACTGCGAAATGGTAAACGTAAGGTGGGACGCCCTCAGGCTAGGTGGAGTGACGATCTTCGCGGGGTGGCTGGTAGCAGCTGGATAAGAGTTGCCGAAAATCGAAGCAAATGGCGTGCAATTGGAGAGGCCTATGTCCAGCAGTGGACTGCTATAGGCTGATGATGATGATGATTGATTTATAATTTTAGTGTCATGTATATTAATTTCTTTATAGAAATAAGATCGTTTTTTTTTTCTAAATTTTTGCCCGTTAGTGGCCCATGCCACCATTAATAACCATTGATTAATGCTCGTGCCTTCTCTGTATGAGAAGAGACTTTTGCCCAACATTGGGACAGTAACAGGCTGGTATTATTATTATTGTTTATAGGTCAATGTAATGCCGTTATAGGCATTATGTTCTTGTAGTTTTTAAATTAATGTGACGATGAGTTCAAAGTGCGTGCATTACCAGCACATTTTCATTATATACGACAACTATAAATAAAAATGGCTGATTCACTCTGATTTGCAGAACGGAAATAAAAATTAATTCATGTTTTTTGTTATGTTACTCATATTCGCTGCCAAGCAGCTACGGTGTTAGCAAAATTGCAATAGTGTTCTTATGTCGAGTTTTTTAACGTACTCACTCGTGATAACGTAAACGATCTCTTATGTCGAAATGTATACAAAAAAGAGGTTTCTCCTTACCGTCCCCAGACGAAAATTTCAATACAAATTGAAGTTTACGTTAACGCGATTGAGCGTGAGTAAAAACTAGCACTAAGGCCTCCGTAGTGCGACAAATTTGCAAAAGTGTGTATTCGTACGCGAACTAGCTTCTTACTGCTCATCACATCATCTATCTCTTTCGCACGTGTTGTCGAATGAGATAGCATGTATTTTAACCCCGCGCACAAAATAGTTCGTGCCGTCGACTAGGGGAATCTTAAGGTTAGTTAAATTAAAAATATTAGATTGAAGAGTATTAATTTAGAATAAATTCTGGTTGCTAACCATTCAACATTAATCTTATGAAGCCTTTACCTAGTTTTTTTTTTACAAAATATATAATTGTTGGTTTTAACAGCACCTATTGACCTAATACACTTAATAACTTTAATAATAAACGAATTAGTTCATAATAAGTATAATTGGCTGATTGAGCCGTACGTAACGTTAGCCTTCATCGCCTGAAATAACAACTAATAATTAACTTCTCGTGTACCAAAGTGTTACGATTTACTAGAAACTGCATTTTCATGTTGTTTGTTATAGTTTTAGATTAGAGCTATTATTAAGGTTTGATTAAGATATTAAGTTATGTAGTCAAGCATGTTGATCAATAATTCATCTAATATTTAGCATCATCATCAGTATCCGTAGCCTGAATTTGCCCTCTGCTGGACATAGGCCATTTTTTGCTTATGCCTAGCCCCACGTTGTTGTGCCGTCCTTATCCATGTTCTACCTGCAATAGTAACAATGTCGTCTGTGCCGTCCTTATACATGTTCTACCCGCAATAGTAACAATGTCGTCTGCACATCTCGTTGGGCAATATTTCTTTCTGCCAGTCCTTGGACGCCACTAGGTCACTGCCTTACTCTACCTGTCACCACTGCGTCTTGTCAGGTATCCTGCCTAAGTCCATGTGAGTTCCATAACACGTTTTCTGATATCGAAGAATTAAGGATAGCATAATCAACCTATAACATTTATATTCCTCTGTCTAGGCCTCCTTTCTTTGGGGAATAAAGGCATAATTAATAAAAACAGCAGCAATGAGACCAGTGGTGGCCCAGTGGTATCGGCCGCGACTTACAAGTTGTAGCTCGTGGGTTCGAGCCCAGGCAGGCGCTTTACTTTGTGTAAATTATTTCTTCACCACTGCTCTCAAAACGGTGAAGGAAAACATCGTGAGGAAATCGGCATGTTCTAGAATCAAAAATACGAAGACATGTGACATCCACAAACCCGCACTGGGCCCGCGTGGTGGATTACGGCCCATTCCCTCTAACAGAGAGGAGGCCTGTGTCCCAGCAGTGGGAACATTAATAGGCTGATGATGTGATGTGTGATGAATAAAAACGGGTCAAGTGCGTGTCGGATATCGCATATTTAGGGTTTTTAACGAACCGAAAAATCAAGTTAGTTGTAATAGGAAAAACGTGGCCAAGTGCGAGTGGGACTCGTGCACTGAGGGATTCGTACAAACATCTAAATTCACCAAAATAATTAAATAACATTACTGAAGTTAATAAACTATGAGGGCACCGAACATTGCTCTATAATATAATCAGAATTAAGGGACAAAATTAAGGTTACCTTTGGAAAACTGTTATCCCTATAATACATACGACATTAATCGCGGTCAGTTTACCAACTGCAAATAAGTTAACAATCTTTGTTTTTTATGTTGGTACAAATTTACACTTTTTGGATTTTTCCTTTACTTGTGCTATAAGACATTGCTTCTTGCCAAATTTCATGATTCTAGGTCAACGGACAGTACCCTGTAGATTTTGATTCCCTTGCAAGTGTAAAATATGCGATATTAATGGCTGTATCTCTTGATTGTTTTGATCTAGAAGTTAGATTTTTTCACAGCTACAAGGGGTTGCAAACTTGAGTATTACATACGATATTAATTTCAACTTTATACTTGCACGCGTTCCCGAGATAAAGGGGTTTGACAAACAGATGGACAGACAGACAGACAGACAGAGGGACAACAAAGTGATCATATAAGAGTTCCGTTTTTCCCTTTTAAATTTCGGAACCCAAAAAAGCTGCGAATTTCAAATAAAATCTGATTTATCAATATATTGGTATTTGTTAGTAAAATATACGTTATACTAAACATTATCACCAAGTTAAACAATCTTCGGCACAACATTTTGTAAAAAACCATGACTTTCGTGGCTTCTCATTCCTTGGCGTTCCAATATTTTTTAAATAAAAAAATAAAGTACTTATCTAATCGAGTTCTAAAAAACGATACTTCACTCGATGGGGTAGACCATTTTTTTTTACACTCCCCTTTATTTGTATGGGAGCCACCTTTAAGAACATTTTATTTTTGACAATTTGTATGGCTTTGGGTCAACAAGATTCTGTAGCTCCAACCGTTTGGATGTAAAACGTGCGTAGCAGACGATGTACAGATAGACTTACAGACATACAGTCACGTGAGTGATAGCAATAGGGCTCCGTTTGGACCCTTCGAGTACAGAACCCTAAAAACCACTGCGGACCGAGAGCTGATTGGCAGAATTCACATTGTCTCCAATTTATTTTTCCTGGAAGTGCCAGTTTCCTCTCGTCATGAAGCATCCGACATATCCTCATCTTGCTCTGACAGCTTCAAATAAGTTTTTCTCGGAATTACACAATCTACAAGTAAGGGTCGTTGCTGACGTCAATAAACCATAATCTTTACGTTATTATTTCTATGAACGACAATAAGGGAACAAATGTCTTGGCATCTTATGGTACTTACTTAATCATTGTAATTATTTCGAAGGAAAGCCATATATTTTTAACTTCATAAGACATGTAGCGTAGCCATTAGCATCTTGATAATATTAGAACCTTATTATTATTATTTGTTAAATTTTTCGTTGCCTCGTTTTAAACAATGCAACTGCCATGTCTTTTCACCATCCTTGGTTGATTGGTAGAGAATGCCTTAGACATTAAGTCCGCCATTTTACCTTTGTGCATGAAGTTTAATTAAATAAATAAATAACCCACTTACGATACACTACTCTAAACGCTAACGTACCTACAATAAGTTTTCGGAAAAATGAAAGGTAAAAGCAGAAGCAATTGCTATTTTCCAACTAGCTAATGGAAAGTTCCTGCACTATGAGAACCCGCTATCTTTCTACAGCACATAAACAAAATTATCTTCAACTCGACCGTTAAAATAAAAAATAATTAAAATTGAGAGGTGTCTTATGGACACCCGGTTGGAATGAAGTTCGATTCATTAAATGTATAGGCTTTCAGTTTCGTAAAATATGACGACACTAATGTAACAACAACACAACTGATGCTCAGTGTAAAGACACAATAGCGAATGCTAGCGTAGGCACTGTATGTCACAGCGCGCGCTCTTACGTCTTCGGTTTTTTTCGGCTCTCTCCTTGGCGGCTACCTCTTGTGCGGATCTTCGCTTGAGTTATCCTGCATGCAGCACGCTGTGCCTCGCACAACTTATCACGTAAAAATGATTATTTATATGAATAAAAATGGGTATTAAGACAATAAAATTATAAATATTTTTTCATATTCTCAAAATTGACGGCAAGCTCTTCATTGTTACACTTTTTTCGGTCTATTCTCAGCCCGTAAACAAATCAGAACAATAACGTGCGATAAAGAACTCGCACGGAAGCAAAGTTTGAATTAAAATCATTTATAATTCCGTAGAAGTGCGATTAAATATAGCATCGAGTATGCCGCAGTTTTGCGCAGCCCCTTGTTTTCGAAAAAAAGGTGGATGAAATTTTCCGAAACATAAAACTCTATTGAAGCAGTGGTTGGTAAAACCCGTGTCTATTTTAATCTGCCATATTTGGAGAATATTCTCATCAATATAAAAATAGTAATTAAACTCGCGTTTAAAGCCAAGAAACAGTGACATATATGACATTTTGAAGACCTCACTCTACACCAGCGCCCCTAGCGGCAAATTCAAACGCGACAGCCCTCATTGCGCAATACATCAGTCAATTCTGAAAACAAATCACAATGCAGTCAAACAGTCGAACACTCGCTAAAAAATCACGCGATACAAAAACTACACAAATTGCAAAGCAAACGTTATTATTTTGTTCGCTCGAAACACAATAGTTTGCACAAATAATGGTGATTCTGTACAAATAGTTGGTCTCTATGATCGTGACGCGCTAATCGGTGTGTTTGCCGACTTATTGTCATAATTGGAACTCTTCTGTTGACGTTGGATTTTGTTTCGGAATAAGGATATTGTGTGCTGGATTTAGGTGTGAAGAATTAGTATTAATGGTGATCTAGAAAAGGGGAAATACTTAAAACTAATATTATAATACCAGCGCGTTACTGCCTCAATGCAGGGCAAAGGCTTCTTCTCATACAGAGAAGGCACGATGAACATATATACACATGAAGTGAAAAAGTTACATTGGTATTTGTCCGGATTTGAAAAGGTACTCTCTGGAAAATGCTTCCACGATTTTACAATATTGACGAGTGTCATACGCTTCTTTTTACCCCCAAAAAACTCTGGTTCCCTGAGGAATGAGCCACGGATAAAATCTAGTACCTATTTCATATTTTGTTGTTATTCTGATGTGTTTTTGACATTCTAATTTCAAAATGAGAGATTGGCAGTTGTGCAGGCTCAAAACTCAAAACTGAATACGTTTGAATTTGCAAAATCAATCAGCCTAGAATTGTTCTCAACTATGTAGTACTTAGTCGGCTTCTTGTCTTACCAGAAGCAGCTAAGTCCCAGTATTTTACATGAAGCGACTGCCTATCTGACCTTCACAACCCAGTAACTGGGTAACACGATACCCTTTGACAGGATATGAAAGGCTAAATACATTCAAACGGGGTGAACAGGAACGCAGGGGGAATGGAAACCAAAAACTTTGAATATATAAAATAACGTGAAAATGCCCTTTTCACGTTATTTAAAAATTGTTTGAAGCATTTTAGTAGGTACTCCAATATTAAATAAACAAAAAAAAAAACGATGATTTGTTTGAAACCAATAAAGTTAAAATTCCCTTCAAATTTTTGTTTCTATTCACCCCTGCGTTCCTATTTTATTACCCCGTTTGACGGCAACTTAGCACAACCTTAGCATTATTCATTGTTATTGCAAGGGAAGCGTAATATCTTGTACGCTTATGACACACAGATAGGTTTGAGTACCCAGTACAAGCAAACATGGTTTAAAAAAAGTAGACTATTGAAGTGAACCGCATTATCTTTTCTGTTGTCTGTACTACATTAAAAAACCAAATCAGTCAATTTGTAGATAAGCGATGATTTGACAAGCTGTCTAACAACACTATCAGCTTTTAACTGATGTTTGTTTGTGTGTTTTAATCACGCGTGATTATGTTTCAGAGGTTTACGCTTAGTCATTGTTTAATCAGCTTATTGCGTTGTTACCGCCATATACCAGTTTTTTTAAACACTTTTTGTAATTGCGATTATGGATAATAAAGTCAGTGGTGGCCCAAAGTAACGTAAGTCGGGGCAACTTACCGAGCGAGCTCGTCTCCGTTTCAGCTTGGGCAAAAATTATCTCGTATGTCCGGATGTCAGGCTGTTCCTCTCTACAGGTCGCATTTCTCAACTACTTATTGTGAAATTTTGTGAGCAGGTTCGGTTATGACATTTTTGGAAAAAAAGGCAGACTCGCGAGGCCTACAGCTCACAGAGCTATTAATGTAATTTATTTATCCGCTACTACTCTCAAACATGTGTAGGTAGGAAAATATGATGTGAAAACTGGCATGTCTTAGAACCAGAATTTCAAAGACGCGTGACATCCTCCGAATTATTAAGCCCCATTCCCCCTCGCCCAAGTAAGATAGGATTTTCAGATATTCTAGACCTTTAATCCTAAGTCTGGTCTTAACAGGGTCGTACAGTAAATTGTTGAGAAACATTTCTCCATATCAACCGTCAGTCCCAGACCGTTTCAGAGTATGACGATCAAACCTTGTTTATAAACTAACCAAGCAACTAATCAACTATCTTAGTCACCGGACGCTCCAACTTGCCCCACAATTATAAACCACTTAACTGTCCCAACAACAATTACCCCAGTCTTAACCAACTTGCCACTAGATGGCGCCACGATCAATAGAACCTGTTGCGAAGGCTCTGCGAATGATCCACTGACCTCAAACAACAACACCCCAATGCAAAAACAACTCTAACAAACAATTTATAAAGAACAAATTCCAGTGGGACTTTCCCGTAAGAATATGCCAAACAATTGTTAGGTTATTTTGTGCTGTATGGTAAAGAAAATAGAGTTGGTTTTCTATTAGAGGATTGCTATCTTAATGTGAATAAATAGGGAGACGTCTGGAAAGAAAATTGTTCTGATATGGCGGCTAGGACATTATTGGAGTCCCGTGGGTCTGAGACCTCCGTCTTGTTTGTTAGAGCGCTTGTGTCTCAATTAGGAGTTAATAAAATTGAGAGTGCCTCTACGTTTCCTACTTTATTCTTTGTAATTGGAAAATTGAACAGAAGAAGAACATTCTGGATTGAATTTAGAAGTATATAAAGTGTTAGATGAAAATGGTATTGTTTTTGGAAATTGGAATTGCATTAAACATAATTAAATATTTATAAATAATAAGCTCGGGTTTCACGAAGAATTGCCAAACTTAAGTGGCAGTAGGCAGGGCACATTGCTTGCAGAACGGATGGTCGTTGGGGCCGAAAAGTTCTAGAGTGGCGCCCGCGTACTGGAAGACGCAGCGTTGGAAGGCCTCCCTCTAGTTGGAGCGACGACCTGGTTAAGGCTGCGGGCGTCCGATGGATGCGAAACGCACAGAACTGATCAGTGTGGCGACACTTGGGGGAGGCATATGTCCAGCAGTGGACGTCTTTCGGCTGAAATGATGATGATGAGGCCCGCGTTTGTCCACCATCTCGCCTGACATTAACTGAATAAAATAACTTACTTTATTTTATTGTAAGAATTTTTGGTACACGAATTCTGCATTTTCTGCCAATGGATGTTCCGGACCTTAAAATCTTCTACACTTCAAGGTTTTGTCTAGGTATGTCTTCAAGTTAAGTCCTACGGAACCTTTGCTGTACAACTTTTGTCTCAGTAGAGTTTGAGCAGGTTTAGTTTTTCTTTTTATTCTGTTCTCGCTCACAAGTGGCAACCGTAACTTTGTCACCAGCCAGTGTTTATTTAAAAAGAGTATCTTTCGTATAATCCATATAAATACTCTTTTGGCCCTAAGCACAGATCCCTAAGGCCTTTTAAAAAAAAACTCTGAGTGGTGGAGCAACTGATTAGTAGATTCTTTATTCAAAATCTATATAGAACATTTGAATAAAGAATGTGTTAGCAATCGCTAAACAGCGTAAAGTATTTTAAAAATAAATACGTGTGCTATTAAATAGCCGTGCTTAGCGAATTCATACAATCCCGTTGAGACATTTCATTAGAGGTACTTACTCTGAAAAGTGTTGTAGATACAAACAAAACCAATACAAAATTCGATATATCATAAGTACCCATGTAGGTTTTATGTGAAATGATCACACTAACATTAAAAAGGTGAAAGTTTGTGAGTATGTGTGACTATGTGTGTTATTTATTCACGCTCAAACGGCTGGACGGATCTGAATAAAAAACAGATATAGATTATAGTCAGGAATAGCACATATGATACTTTTTATGCCGGAAATATGTTCCCTCGGGATAATTTTCGACTTTCACGCGAGCGAAGCCGCTGGCAGAAGCTAGTAATAATATATTTATACCATTCCCCCTCTAAAAAGCTTATTTTATTCACTGAAAACAGTGAATAAAAAGCACTTTTAAAGTGAATAAAAAGCACTTTTAATCACTGTTTTGGTGTTTGAATTTGGAACACACCAATGTATTAGACGTCCATCTCAATGCTATGTAGCCTCCTTGCGCAAAAAATACTCGATACGAACTTCTTGTGCAGAGAATATTCGACTTTCAAACTCCTGCTTCGATTTTAATTTTGAGTTTTTATTTTAATAATGATTTTGATTTTTGTCTAGGATATTTATTGAATACTTATTTGGATTGTAATTCTAATATTAATTGCAATGGTGTTTAATTAATTATAATTATGTAACGTAACGGAGGTGGCCCCTGAAACACTGGTGCTGTTACCTAGCTCAGGAGTCAGAATTTCACATTTTTTGTAAATTTTGAAGGAAATAAACCATTTATTTATTACTCGTAATATCCCTTGTGAATTTCGCTTAGATCTTTCTTTTTCTCGAAGTCATGGTATAAAATATAGTATGCAACTCTTGAATAAAACGGATTTATATCGAGGGCCATGAATCACTCGCGTCGCTCATGATTCTAACACTTGAATCACTCGCTGTGCTCGTGATTCAATCATCATGAATCACTCCCTACGGTCGTGATTCAGTTGTTAGAATCCTTCACTTGCTCGTGATTCATCTATGGCCCTCGCTTTAAATCCGTCTTTTATTCACTAGTTGCATAATATACTATTAAAATTTGAATTATGTCACCTTGTAGTATGTTTTGGCCAGACCAAAGGCTTGATGAATGAATAAGCTAAGCAGGTATGGGTCAGACAACCTGGGAGAACGGTACAAAATATAGCACGGCAACTTATCAATAGGTTGTTTTGTTGTTATGATGTTTTTGTAAGGCTTAACACGCATTACGATTATTATTCGCGAGAATTTAATTTTATAAAATTTAGTATTATTATTAGCGCGATTTTGTTACCGCAATGCGTGTCGCAGAATGGGCGGCAAATCAGTCATTGTTTTACAAATAAATACGAGAATCGTTTACGAAAAATTCGAGGAAAGTCTTAAGTTTTTAATACAAGGTTATAAAGTTTAAAAGTATTAGGTGAATGCGAAGGGTATTTTTTCTGAGCAACGGTTGAGGGTGCTCTAAGAAAAATGGGAAGCCGATGTTTCTATTTACTTAGCAACTCTTTTTAGGGTTTCGTACCCAAAGGGAAAAACGAGACCCTATTACTAAAACTCCACTGTCCGTCTGTCACCAGGCTGTATCTCATGAACCGTGATAGCTAGACAGTTGATATTTTTACCGATGATTTATTTCTGTTGCCGCAACAACAAATACTAAAAACAGAATAAAATAGGCATCCAGGCAAACGAGACATTTTTGGAAAAAAAACCTAGTTAAGGTCTTTCACCGGAATAACGTTCACTATGACAGCAGTGACGTTGCCTGAAAAGTCGATAAAATAGAAAAGGAGCAAAAAAATAATGTACTGTCAAAAAGCCCAAAATCAGATTTTATTGCTTAATTCTAAAAAGGTATTGCGGTAAAGTTTTGTTTTGAGGTACTGCAATTTGTGCTCGTAGCAAGTTTATTTCTTGTTCAATTGTGCACAAAAAAGTCCTACATACGATTTACTAATTGTCATTAGTTTCCGAGATACGAGCCAACTTAATAAATTTTTTTGTGTATTTTTTGTAGATGTACGCACAGATTAGTGTGCGTAAAACGCTGCCTAATCCCTTTGGAATATAATGAAATAATGTATGGTGGAATTGTTTGCCTTTAAGACTTACAGAATCCTTCTTTTAATGATAGCTTACTATAACCATTCGAACTTAATAAAATAAATGGTCACGTACAATGCGGTAATAGACAAGCTGTTTAGACGGATACAGGATTATTAATCCTTTTCAACTTAAATACGTTAGTTACCTTAAGTCTTAATTGAAATGAATATGTTAGGAGTTATCGCAAAATAAAAAATCGCTAAATAGCGCGAAAATTAATTCAAGCGATCTCACATCGATGACGGGACTCGCTTGATACGACAGAAAACTACGACAGAAAAAAACATGTAGGCATAATATATGCTCAACTACCTGTGCGAAGCCGGGGCGGGTCGCTAGTCTATGATAAAAAAATACTCGGTACCTATGGGATAGTTATCCATTACACTAACAAATTATCTCAAGTAAAAAGTTGAAAAAAAATATAGCGTAGTGTTTATTATCTGGATGACTGTTCACACCAATGCATAATTACAGGCGGAAGATTTTATTTTTCCCTGTCAAATATTTTTATTTCTTATCATCAGGAAAAATGTGTTTAACAATGTAATGCATCAATTTATAGTTCGGATTTCCGTAGCATTCCTACTATTTAGGTGAAAAACACAATTCAAAAGTGTGACAAGGACGAGTAGGCTTAAAATAAATAAGTAGTTAATACAATTTAAATAATAACAATTTAAAAGTAAGTATTATGGACTTAAGGCATTGAACTCATTAAAACAATGCACTAATTTCATGGTTAATAAGCGTTACTAGTAAAGGGTAACTAATAACAGAATAACACTTATTTATGAGAAGAATAACAATAACTTTATTGACCAGAACTGACCTATTTTCTTTAACTGTTTGTTAATGCATTGATAAACAATTTCCATTAGCTCTTAACTACGCAGTAAATGCAAAAATAGTGTGATATCAACCCTCATTCGTTTAATACACCAATTTGCAAGTGCAAAACGATAGCGATTTTGGCGCAATAATTGCTCTTCCATACAATAGATTTAGAGATTTTGGCGTTTTTTTTTTAGAAATAAGTGTAACAAATTGCGAACGATTAGCAAACGATTGTATAGGACCTACCACACCTACAGTAATTCCGATATTTATGACATAAAGCTTTTGATCGCGCCATGATTGTTGATTGCTGTTTCTTAAGTAATAAGCATGCCGATATTATTGTCAAGCTAGCCAAGTCATGCGAGAGCAATGGTGGCCCAGTGGTATCGGCCGCGACTTACAAAATGTAGGTCGTGGGTTCGAGCCCAGGCAGGTGATTTACTTTGTGTAAATTATTTCTTCACCACTGCTCTCAAAACGGTGAAGCAAAACATCGTGAAGAAACCGGTATGTCCTAGAACCAAAAATTCGAAGACATGTGATATCCACCAACCCGCACTGGGCCCGCGTGGTAGATTACGGCCTATAACCTCTAACAAAGAGGAGGCCTGTATCCCAGCAGTGGGCAAATTAATAGGCGGATGATGTGATGTGCTAGCCATCGTACTTGTTTTAATTATGTAAATATAATTTTATATGTAAATATAGTTTTAAGTAGTTAAATATGAGTATTATCCATTTCAAATTACATTCGGTGGTTGAAGAAAAGGCGTGAAGAACTTCGTTCCTGACGGGGGTCCCCCGACCGCACAAGTTTTTTGAGAATCTGTTTTATTTTAATTGCATAAAATTAAGGTTAGCGCAATCATTGTTTATTTAGGTACAGATTTTTCGTAACATTACAAAAACAAAGAGAAGTCATTGAAATTAGGCACGCTAAATTGTGTTGTCTTATTGTTTAACCCTATAGGAAACCTAAGCATTGTTAGTTTCTGAATTAAAAGACCTGAATGGTGACTGATTGATTAGGAAGTGTTTTACCTAGTTTTAAAGATTAGGCATTAGATTTAGAAACAATAGTCTAAGGCCATAGAATGTCAAGAGAAACGTTCGTAGCTCACCTGTTGTGTGTGTCTTAAATTCTTCTTTTCTTCCTGCCCTTGTCCCATGCTACTTGTGGTCGTCGCAACTTGTCACCTTCTTCAAAACCGCCCTGTACCCCGTCCCGCCATCACTGACTCCCTTTTCTTTCATATCACTCCTCACCCAGTTCATCCATCTTTTCTTTGGCCTTCTCGTCCCTCTCCTTCCATCTACATTTATATTCATTACTCTTGTTAACCCCCGCCGGAAAAAGAAGGGTGTTATAAGTTTCACGCGTGTTGTTGTGTATATGTGTGTCTGTCTGTGGCATCATAGCGCTAACCGATTTTGATTTATTTTGTTTTGTTGAAAAGGTGATTTTGTCGAGTGTTCTTAGCTATGTTTGAATAAAATCGGTTTAGCCGTTCAAAAGTTATGGGCGTTTTACTGTTTGAATCGGGGTGTTTTCGCAAGATAAATGTGTCAGGGGTTTTTAAAATTTTGAAATTTTACTTGTATTAATAGTAACATGCGTTTCACCCCTCCTTGGTATTATTTTCTTAAATACCGCTCTCAAATTATAAAAAACCATGGACATCGACAGCGGTGAAACAAAACATCGTGAGGAGACCAGCCCTCGTACTCTGTCGTGTCAAAACTATTATAGTTCGACTGTAAACAAGTAAAATGTCAAAATTTAAAAACCCCCGACACATTTATCTTGCGAAAACACCCCGATTCAAACAGTTAAACGCGCATAACTTTTGAACGGCTGAACCGATTTAATTTAAACATAGCTACGAACACTCTCGACAAAACCACCTTTCAAACAAAAAAAAACTAAATCAAAATCGGTTCATCCGTTGAGGCGCTATCGTGCCACAGACAGACACACAGATCACAGCAACACACGTGAAACTTATAACACCCCTCTTTTTCCGGCGGGGGTTAAAAAGGGACAGATGTATACAAGTCATATACATCTGTCACTTACGCACACTCAAAATAACCTTGCTCTAAGTGCTTATGGTCACCCCCCTGAACTTAAAACAAAAATAAGATAAAATCGTCACCGTGTCTTGAGCAAGAGTGGTGATCAATGCTCGTGCTCTGAATAAGAAGGGGCCTTTGCCCTACAGTGGGATAGTTACAGGTTGGTATTATATAGCTAAGTTCCTAATAAAATTAAGCCAATAATAAAATAACATAACAATTACAATGTATGCAATATGTCAATACTTAAACGACCATTCTGCAACGACATATACGAATCTAAAACTGCAAATGATATTAACGACCATAATAAAGAATTCCATTTCAACGAACGACCGTATAAATGCAAAGATTTAAAAATCATTTATTGCATTCTATTCGCATATTGTTAACATTAATAGGTTTACAGTTATTTTATCTTTTACCTTTTTTAGATTCCGATGGTAATTATGTAATCGACTGAGTTGTGAAGTTGTTTTATTTGTTTTTCCAATCTGTTTTTTGAGTTTAGTATTTCTTATTTCTATGCGAATTGAGATTGTTGTATTTATTCTCCAACTCTTTTTTCTTTATTTGATATTTCTTTCGACTCATCTTTGCGCGCGGTGCTATTTGTGCGTGCGCTGTACGTACACTGGCAGTGGCAGTGCAAACAACCACCCACACATAGCGCCGCGCGCAAAGATGACTTGAACTTCTTGAATTATCTATCACACGGGTGATTGAACACGATAAGTTATTTAGCCATAACTTAATGAGGAACGAAACAATAAACAAATGTATTAGGTTCCTTCGAAAAACTCTTGCTTAGACCGATTACTTTCAAGCTGGTGGTAAAATAAAATGTAGTTCTAAAAAAAAAAAAACACGCAATAGTGTTAAATTGAACTAAAAAGTCGCTAATCCTGAAAGATCCTGGTAAGGATAATATGACAAACTATTTAAATTATTGCATTGTCATCGGCCCTTAATAAGTGTGCAAAGTTTCATCCGACTTTTTAATCAATCCGACGTTTTGAAGGGAGTGAAAATCACGTTCAAAGATTCCGTTACATAGATACATACATACATAGTAAGCTAATAAAAGCGTGTTATAATAGTAATCATCTTAATTATACAAAGTATGATATTAGAGTAATGTATAATAAACATATCATATAATTCTCATAATTAATATACATGACATTTTAGTGTAAAGGCGCCTCTAATATTACAACATTTCATTTGGTTTTGTGTATTAATGAATTCATTGATACTTTCTAATCTAATTAAGATTCAATATTCATGCAGTAAATCACACTTGTCGTGTCCGTATCGCTGTCATATTGTAAGTCTATCGCAGCAAGGTCATCGAATTTGCATTTAATTGTCTTTTTTTTACACCTTCGTGATTGGCAGACGTAATACCAGGTAGAGATGGTTATAAATTGTGCTATAAGCATTGCAGCAATTAATTCGGAAAAACATATCATCCTCAATAAAATGTAAATAATAATGAGATAGGGTAAGGGATAAAATAACTAACTCGTAACATAAATATTTATCTTCCACAAGGGTGTATTCCACTACCAATATACCACCTGGTGGTAAGCGATGATGTGGTCGACGGTGAAGCACGCTTGCCTAGAAGTAACCTATTCACTCTTGACTTAAAGACCCAGAGCTTGTACGAGTAGATATCGGGAAACACAGACTCCGGCAGGGAATTCCACTCCATAGCTGTACTTCCAAAACGTTTAGTGGGTGTGGGTGGGATGTCTACCATTAACTGCTGGCGCATCCCCGTTCGTCTTGCAGTCTGATAATGAAACGGGCTAGACGGCATTAAATCAGGCAATTGCATCGCACACTCCCGAAATGCAACCGATAAAAAACCAACAAGCTGGCAACTCGGCGACGATGTTCAAGGCTCTGGAGCTTAGACTCGACCAGTGCCTCATTGCCGATGAGCCTCTTGGTCCGTTTTTCGATCGACTCTACTGCATCAAGCTGGTATTTGGTAATAGTGTTTAGTATCGATTGACGCCGTTTTTTTATTTTATTTAGCTTTGTTTGAAATTTTTTGTCAATTCTGTGGCTACTGGTTTGAGAGGTGATCTGGATATAATACTTGTAATGAGTATTTCCCCACATAAAAGGAAGATTATATATTATTATATAATTCAACGGATATTATTTTAATTAATTACCTACTTAATGCCACTGTAAACACAAACCTCATAATCTTTATTAATGTCATCGAAAAATACAGATGTAAATACACACTTAAATTTGTGTCCACCAGACTACTTGGTAACCAATTATGAATCTTGAAGCGTTGGAAATAGGGTGTCATGTGGAGTTTAATGTTTGTTATAGTTATGTTTGTTTGAAAATACCTGTTGCGTAAAATGTGAAGGACTGACGGCCACTCTCCGTTCTACAAAAGGGCGTTGGTTTATTAGTATTTTACGGCCCTATACAGAGTGTTTGGTAAAACCACCGAACACCTCCCTGACGTCATACATATCGTACATCGAGCAATCAAAACTCTCCGCGATTTGACCATATACAACATCAAGGATCCTGCTCCCTTTTCAATGGAGGTAACGGGAGTTTCCACATTGTTCTGTATGTTAGTGAGTGAGATCTTTAACTCAAATCATGCCGATGATAATTTTCACAATGGCTTTAGCTGAAACTTGTGCACAATGCGCATTGCGCGGGCACGAATATTATAAGTAACAACAAGTGTTGATTCCGTGCCCCAGGGATTAAACGAGAGACATACCTTAGTGAAAAGAATTGCTTACAAAGCAACTCTGAAATATGAAAAATTACGTAACCCTCCGTTTTGATTTCGCATAATTATTGCACTTTGTAGGGAACAGCATTGTATTATATTTTAGGGTTTTTTTCCATAGGATCTAATAAAACTGGCTGCATCTGCTTGTGGACTGCAATTCTCCACTAAAAATAAGCAATCAGTTGGCAGTTTCGATGTTGTTATGTCAACTTCACACAAACTGCACCCAAACTGCAATGTTGTTGTTGGATTAAAGCCCGTCTGTTTAGAGTAGTATTTGTTAATTTTTATGAGTACTTCTATATCTAATTTAACCTACCAGCCTGTATATCTTCTGGTTGTCATTTCGGGTCCCTTACCTACAGCTATAGTAAAGGTTTAGATGGTGACGCCCGATACCATTCATAAAGGTTGGATAATTTAGATGATTTAAATAGAATTTGCAATGGAGATCTGTAACTGGAGAACTAAGTTTCTTAACTATGATAGTAAGGATTTTAATTGAGTTGAAAGAGAAGAGTCTAGCAAGAATGATAAATTAGATACCTTAAGATGACATCAGGTCTGTATTCAGTATCAATGTGACTTTCAATTCATATATGCTTTCTAAATTTACCTTGGACATCGTTGAAAACGGTGAAGGAAAACATGGTAAGGAAACCTGGACTTATAGTTTGTTCTCCATTGGTGTAATTGCTGCAAGGCATTCCATTGCGAGTTTACTGATCAATAAAAAATATGTAATTCCAAAAATATGCAAATTAAAAAAACAGTACATCGCCCACTAAAAAAATACAGATATGGATAGTTTAGTAAACCTTAGATAAGATTAACACAACAATAATAATATCATACAATACCCGTACAGCAATAATTTTAAAACATACATTAAAACATCATTGATGTGCATACCTGTAAGTGTCTTGCTTACACAGGATCTTTTCTGAATGTTATTTTCTGGTATGAATTTGTAAATGAGCCTTGTACAATAAATAAATAAATTAGAATAATATTACAATCAACAAAAATAATTAATAATCCCGGTTCCACCATTCCCAATAACCTATCACTAAACAACCGTTTAATTTAAACATCGTTTAACAAACGGTAATCCTCGATTAGCACCTCCATATAAGGTGTATTCAGATAATTTTAACCTTGTTTAATTATGTTGTGTGGGCGAATGGTCGAAATAAGCGTACGGGTTGTATAATTTGTAACGTATTGAACGCTGGTATAGCAACTTAGCAAGTGACATTTAAAGTGCGATACAAACACAGCTGCCTAATATGCTAATCTAGGATTTGTCATTTAGATCGTTTATTTTAAGAATTATTTTGATTATCACCTGGGAGCGGCGTGATGTGTATCCTTGGTTTGTTTCTAAAGTTCGACAACATTAAAACTGAGAGACACTATGTATCCTTCGCTACAATAAATTGCCTTTAAATAAATTTACCTTTGTAGGATCTCTAGGCACTCATATTTATGACTTGCGGACTCCTGAATATTACTAACTGCCTGTCACAGATATTAATTTGTTTTAACCTGCGTATTGACACAGGTTAAACCTTCGTTGCCAGTGAAGTCAAATTATAGGTGAGTGGCACAATTGTCACTCGTGCCTTAGGCCGACTACACCATTGGTTTATCAACGCAACACCAGCCAAGGGGCTGTTATAAATAAAATATTCTAAGTTAAATTGTTTACGCCGCAACTAGTATCAAGAATATTTTTTGCCGTCTAGCTAATTTCCATAACTTCTGTAGCTAAACAAATTATGAAATCAGCGATGAATAATAACAGGCCAAGATGGTACCGATCTCCTGAATTCTGCGCATGCCCGGCTTGGTTTTCACAAAGTTCAGTAATTAACGTTAACCACCGAATCTTTGCATTGACTTTTAAGTGGATTCCAGTATTCATTGAACAGTTTCAAGTTATTGGAGCTGAAATTGTGAGAGAGGCTAATAAGATGCCCGGAGGACGTTGAAAATTGAATTCTGCTTTTGTTTGACTGCGTGCCAGGAAATTGAATAGGTATTTATATCGATAAATTGTGTGTGGTATATATTATAAGTAATAACAAAGGACTAACAATAGTTGATGAAACGTGGGTGTAAATGTCCACTCGTTCCATTTTTAAATAGAAACGTCATTTTATTTTTATATTTTCCGTTTATAACGTTAAATATACTTAAATTAAGTCAAATTAAAAAAAAGTCAAACGCCGTAGGTGGGAATCGAAACTACTTCTTTCACTAACTAGGTGAACGCGATTCCAACTACGACACCGAGACGCTGCTCAAATTCTTCAACGCTTTTTGTAAATTTTTTTCAACATCTTACCTTTTTTTTAAAGTGAATTTATGTCATTATTATCTCTCTGTAGACATACTTTTAATTATATGTAGGTTAGGTTAGGTTAAGACGGGCTGGTGTCCGCAACTCCACGTCAAAGCGCGTATTTTGCGTACGGATATGTATTACATATTGCTACTTCGAAAGTGTTTTTATTTTTATTTAGAAGGGACTATAAAGGAATAGCACGTAATAGTACTTAGAGAATGCCCAGCATAGGGGTCGTAGTAGAACATTGAGTGCTGTGTAATCCATCCCCTGAGGGACTGATCTAGGGGATTTTAGTGAAACGAGTGTAAATGTCAGTGCCTACCAATTTTGCCTGGAAGGCTTTCCTATCTTTATGTTCTTGAAGTGAGCATTCATTTATACAAAAGATACGAGTAGATAGCTAAATATACCAAATAAATTCAGCCGACGGCTTTTTCCAAGAATTATAATTTTATCATTTTGCGGCAAGTAACCTCTTAGAGCAGATTTATCTATTCATATTTCTACGTAGGTAGTATTGAGGTCCTTATTTTAATACTAGTTCCTTTTTTCTTTTGTCTACCACGGGAAAAAACCTTAAAATAACAGTTCCATGTACCGACCAATCCTTCTTAGAATTTCTATTAGTTCCGTCGATATCATTATATAGTAAGTCTCTACGTAGTTACTTACCCAAAGTTCGTTCTGCGTAAGACAATTGTTATAACTTATTATTATTGTTTGTGTGATCAAAAGGCAATTTTCGCAGATTGATTACTAGCTTATTAGTCTTAATAAGGTTGTTTTTTTTGTTTCAGGTAATCTTCGGTCTTTAAGAAGTCCTAGATGACATTAACCTTGTATGTAAGTAACTGGTGGTGCTATGATGACGTTTGTTTGCAGTAATATGTTTGTACAAGGGTAGTAATAGGTACTGCTAAGCCATCGCAACGTCAATGGTGTAGCATTAACCTGCATACTTAATCATTATTCTCCAGCTCTTATCCTAATTAATTAGCTGTCGACGCAGTACGTTTTCTTTCATATGTCTTTATCAGCTGTAATCTCAGTATTCATTCTCTTTCTAACTAAATCCTTTTCCTCCAATCCATTCACCGTACTTGAGTCTTACCTTAGGAGGATGTCCACAGACATACTCAAAACATTCCATACGACGTGACCCTCATTCCGAAATGTCTATTACATACTAAACCGCCAATATCTTAGTGGTTTCCCTGAGTTATTATTTATTATATTTGAGGACACCTCAGTAGGTAGTTTCAAGTGAATTGATGTCTATCTCCATCTGATTATAAGTAAAGATCAACCCCAATTTATGTGTTGCCAGAGTCAATGTATTTTTCCAAAGTATCTTCAGTAACAGTAAATAAAATAAATGTAGCTCTTATTCTAACATCTGCTGAAATATCTTTCACTTCAGCGGAATCCACTTGAGAGCTGAAAGCGACTGTTGAAATGTCACAGATACCAAATCTTATTTTTAAATCATTTCAGTTTCTTTAGAGCCGTTGAAGTGAAAGGATAAAATGAAATATCAGATAGTTTTGTGCGAGGATAGTGAAAGAGTCGCTGAGCGAAATAGCTGGCTGGATGTTTACGTGTTTCTTAGAAACGAGTCGCGTTCGATTTTTAAACCTTCAACAGTTTACTAGTATGATTTTCTTTTTTAAATTGAGTGACGATTCGCCTTATAGAGTCGATATAGTAAGTTTATCTCTCTAAGTTTCTCCAACTTTCAAAATAGTTCCGAGGAGTGGCTAAATTTTAGGACAAAGTTGAAAAATCATACAATCCTGTAATTCTATTAGTATATTAATATCTTAATCCCAAAGCAAACATTTTATGACACCTAACTAATATTATTATGTTAATATGTATGTTCACATAATTCCTAGGATTTATTATAAATGATCGCACTAGCGTCCAGTTGTGTATATAGTTAATTATTCAAAAGCTAGTGACAAGTATAATTTACATGTATTAATAAATCTACTAGTACAAAATAATTTCAACGACCAGAACTGGCCAGTTTTGTAAGTCGCAATCAGTTTGTTCAAGTACTAATAACTGTATGGAAATTGCAAAACGTGTTAGGAAACTTTGCCTATGTTTTAATATATTACGTGCATAATTTTTTCGATTATTATTTGCAGCTACTGGTTATTATATGACAGGTTTATTAAAACTGGTTCTAAAATGTCGTCAATTTAGGGCTGGCCAAAGAATAAATTAACTTCAATATCAACTGAATGGCCTCATGACCATCTCAATTATATTAAATCCAACTTGGCATTGGACAGCTAAGTAAAAGGACACAGTGGTGTTCTGATAGTCAAGCATCCGTATCTACATTGTTCTTGAAAAGGTTCAGTACGTTTATTTACTCAAAGAAATCCCCACTTCAGAAAACATGGAACCTATCGTAGTAGTAGTCCAAAATATTTCATCTGTTCTCAGGTTATAAAAAAAAAAAAATGTTTATTGGTGTAAAAGAAATGTTACATTACAGTTAACGTACAGCTATATTGCAAGAGTTATTTCATTGCAACCATTTGAGTAATGAACCCTGCCTCTCAAACTAGGGCAACCTGTATCTTGAGAGACAAAAACTACATTATACTATATTAAAATGATTTTACTCTCCAGTAATTTCTTCTAAGTAATCAGTTAGCATAAAAAAGAAAGAAAGATGGAAGGGAGGTCTTTGCCCTGCAGTGGGACATAACAGGCTCATAATAATAATAATAATCAGTTCGCATATTTCTCTGTCATTATCTTCCTGCCCTTGTTGTTTTATCTTCCACACCGTCTTGTTAACCGTGACCGCTATCACTAAATCCCTTTTCTTTCATATCACACAGTCCATCCATCTTTTCTTTTGCCTTCTCGCCCTCTTTAACCATCCACATTGATATTTATAAATCTTAGCGTTTTTATTTGTATAATGGACTAGAAACTATCTTATCGAATACTAGCCTTACAAATATTTGTAAAATTGGAAGCTAACCACAACATAATTGGGAATAATAAACTGACCATTTACTTGTCTATCAATGCACTTTAATATTCTTTAAACCACAACTTTGTATCTACCGACCATCAATACATTCACGCATGCATACACGTATGCCTAAATATTGTAATATTAACCTTTGAAGTTGCGTTACAGTACTTAACACACATACCTTCAGTAATTAAGTGAATGTATGATTTGAAGCATAAAACTGACTATGTTGCTTATTTGTAATATCGTTAAACTCGGACACTACTGAATTTACTCTGGGATTTTGATTCTTGCTCCCGTTTCTTGTAAACTTTCGTCATGGTTTGGTTTGCATACGCGCTTCTTCCTTCTAATTGCATTTCTATCTGCACCCTTTCTAACTACTACCCACGTTACTGAATATATTCGTAAGTAAGTCTTGGACTCTTTACTCCCGTTTCTTTTAACTAACTTTTTGCCCTGGTTCTTTTTGCACAGGCACTTCGCCCATCGAGTTGTACTTCTCCGCCCTCTCTATCTTCATGTACCATATATCTCTCTTCTGTCTTCATTTAAATAGATAGCGCGTTGTCATCAGTCAGGAATGGATCTTTTATAGATGTAATGATATTTTATCAGTCTGCAGTTGCATTTATTCTGTAAACATCTCACCGTGAAAACTTAGTTGAAGCTCGGTAAACGTCTTTTCTCTTAAAGAGAAGGCACCAGTATTGATATTTTTTATAAATTACTTACTGTGTTTTAGCGATTTCAGACTACTTAATAAAAGTAGACTGAAATCGCTAGCACACATACTAAGTTATCTCACAAAATATTCCATCTTAGTATATATATTTTTAATTAACTTAGCAAAGATATACCGTATCTCAGAAAATGTATTTGGTTAGAACTCAGACGGAGCTCGTTACAAGAGCGTTTCGCTTGACATTAGTTACATACTATATTATATTTCTTGGAAGTGACACTCTGAGACGGCGTTTCCCGCTAATTGCAAAACAGGAGTCTTCAAATTCCGAGGAAATATATGACTTCTGGGTCAAAATAATATTACCTAGAACAATATTTCTATAGTTCCAAGAAGTTTATTCTATAAATAAAAGTTATGTCAGTTCAGTTACTGCACGCACTTTATAAACACAAAATTTTCTCGAACATGTCATGCGCTTGTTTCTACATTTTATGCATCAACTGTTACGATCTTACGCACGCTGCATCCACCTACGCACTTAATTTGCCAGCAAATACACTCTTCCTACCTTGTGCTGTGAGTTGAAGTTCCTTCAACTTGAATACTTCATTAACTTTGTACGGCAGAAGATCAAATACCAGCACCTTCTGGCTCACCTGTTCAAGTATATACTATTTGCGTACAGGTCATGTTACGTTGGTTGTATATGAGTCATAATGCATTGTTATGGTAGGACGCATGCAACGAAGTCTTACATAATGAGGGCTCAATGAGGGGGGCAGTGGGGGGGCTTCTAACAAGTTTACCGAAGACCTTGGCCGGGTCACGTGGTTGCAGATGACACGCGGGTTTTTTATGCCCACAGTTATTATGACGATGTACTTGACAATAGATTTTAGTGTTTAGAAGCGTTGTTTTCTTGATGATAGGTTGTTAGTTTGCGCTAGCGCAGAGAGTTGGTGACACAAAGTGGTGGCTGCGTTAAGCTGACATTGGCCTCATTTTTGCCGACTGGCGACTTAAGTTGCAATGTTTTTCTTGCAAGTTAAATTAGGAAGAGATGAAGGAAATTTTAAAGCAGTCAAAGGTCAAACTAAAAGGTCTTAAAAGGTTTTTATCGTTGACAGGTTCCAAACATGTCACCTAACCGCTAAAGTTCAACGTGTGAACTTTGAAGGCGGTCATCGCGTAGTATGCTTCTATTGGCCTTGTTTGAAATGTTTCAATACTTGATTTAGTAAAATGGAAGCCCTTCTCGGAAAAATATTAAATTGGTAAAATACACCAAATTGGTTTCATTCTCATATTAGAAATGGACTTATAATTGAAATGACAGCAGATCACCTTTAATTTAAATATTGCCAGCTTTGTTATGTTTATAAACTTATCTTGTTTTGCCAGATAACTCCAATCGTTTCAACTATTTCAACATATAGACGTAAATTGGTCTTATGACAACCAGCGTTGCCGCTTTCTCTCTGTGAAATTATTTTTGTAAGTAATTAGTTCGATACTTCTTGAGGTGGCCTCCATCAATCAGTTTTAGCTCCTTGTAGCATTAGTTTAGTTCAAAGCCATCATCATCATCTTCCTGCCTTTGTCTCATGTTACTTGGGGTCGGCTCAACACGTTTTCATCTTCCATACCTTCCTGGCCCCCGTCACGCCACTGACTCCTTTTTCTTTCATGTCACTCCTTTCAGTCCATCCATATTTTCTTTATCCGTCCTCTCGCTCTCCATCCATCTAATACCTTTAAACGAGCAATACTTGTATATATGTATATATATATATATATAATCTGAATCTCGGAAACGGCTCCAACGATTTTCATGAAATTTAGTATACATTGGGTTTCGGGGGCGATAAATCGATCAAGCTAGGTCTCATTCTTCGAAAACGTTTTCTCTATTTTCACCCGAGCAGAGCTCGGTCGCCCAGGTACTTCACATTAATAGTCATAATAACTCTTTTATTAACATGCGTTTCATCCCTTCTCATCACATGACCATATCAGGACAAACGGTTACCTTTCAACTTTTCCGTCACTGGCGCCACTATCAAACTTCCTCTAATATACTCATTTCTCACTATATCCATTCACGTCACTCCGTACATCCATTAGTTTAGTTCAAAGTAAGAAGTAGAAATATCCCTTAACACACATACCTTTCGCACTAGGCAGTTCACCTTCGTGGCGGCCTGGCGGGTGCATTTCAAAGTGCAGTCATAACCGACAGTCGTTCCGTCAAGGCTGACATCTCAAGAATGCGGAGAGATCGTTCCGTGGCGCAACACAGTTTTGCAAACCATCCTCTTGGTTTGAACCTAGTTGTAACATTTGTCGGTGTAATACGGTTTTTTTGTCTCAGGAGGATAGAAAGTTGAGTCATCTTTTCTGTTGACAGCATTGTGATCATGAATTCATTTGGTTATTACGATGATACTAGGATCATGAATATCGATTACACGTTTTCATGTGACTGCTAAATTTATTTCTAACTGTCTCTAGCAATATGAAGTCTAGCCATTACAGAACCAACAAAGGTCAGCTAACCAGGTGCTGTTGCTTTTTCAAATAGAACATTAACTGCTACGACCTACTCAACCAGCCGGATACATCACAACAAAAACTCAACATATCGCTGCTCAAAAGCCCTTAATGAGCCAACAATCTATCTTAATCTAGGTTAGAACTATGATGTCCAACATGTCACATATTTACACCATTCTTTCATCACAATAACCTCTTCTATAAATTGCGAATAATCATTAATGTGGTAGTCATCTATCATGTTAGCAGCTAATGCCTTTGTGATAGGCTAACCAGACGGGTGATGCATTGTCTTTACAAACGACTGATCGTTTATTTAGGACTACCTTTTGACTGTGACTTCGCTTGCCTGGGTTTGGATTTCAACGCCATCTTGTTAATAGCTAACTCCTGCAGGAGTTGCGACTTAGATCAAATTTTTGCGGACATTCTCATCCAAACCTCAGTACCCTACAGGGGTTTATCTAAGTTTCTCTAAGTCTTGTTGTCTTTAACTATCTCTATACAAAGTTTCATGAAAATCCATTCAGCGGTTTAGCCATATTAATTTATGAATAAAATTTTATATTTTAATTTTAGTTTACCCACATTCTTTCTCAGTCTTCAAGCTATCTTTAAACCGAATTTCATGAAAATCAGTTCAGCAGTTTAGCCGTGATAACTGAACATACATACCTGTAGACACATTTTCACACATAGACATGAGTAGACATGAATAATATGAATTGCGAATCAGTGCGTTCATTTCTCATAGAGGTGTCATAACACTTGTAGCCTGTCGTTGTGGACAAATAAATGGTGTTAACTGTCTGTAACTTGATAATGGATGAGTTTAGTTATGACGTATTTTTATACGCTTGACCTGTATCTAGACGGTACGCTTGCCTGTATGATACATGACGTGTGTAGTACATAAAAATATCAGTTAGGAAACGTAGTCCTCATTTAGTTCAGATGGACGTGTAAAAGTGTTATTATTAACTAATTTACAACATAAATATCATCTAGTGGTCGCAACCATCCTGGATTCGATGCCCATGTCGATTTTATTGGGTTTTTCCATCTGGAATTTCTCAGTAGTAGCCCGGAGTTTGGTTTTGTGTGCATCATTATCATCATTTCAGCCGAAAGACGTCCACTGCTGGTCATAGGCTTCGTGCGTGCGTCTCGCATCCAGCGGATTCCCTCAGCCCTCACGAGCTCATCGCTCCACCTAGAGGGAGGCCTTCCAACGCTGCGTCTTCCGGTACGCGGGCGCCACTCCAGAACTTTTCAGCCCCATCGACCATCCGTTCTGCGAGCAATGTGCCCTGCCCACTGGCAATTAATTGGATTTGTGCCCGCTTCATGGCAAACGGCTCGTCCCTTTGTCGCTGGTGAATTGTGTGTGTACTACAGGTCCACCTCTATTTAACTCTTCTATTATTGATGTTATATTATGTGTTGTATGTTTATATATCTTACAACAGAATCCGGTAAGACTGGAAGCCGACCCCAACAACAATTGGGAAAAGGCTAGGCAGATGATGATATATCTTACAACAGAATGTTACAGATATTTTGATTTGATATGGTGCATATTTTAGGAAAAGATTACACTAAAATAATTTGACGTCTTCGAACTGATGCTGCAGCTAGAATTATTTCCTATAATGCTTTAAAATATTGCTGTGGAATATTCTGTAAAATCATATTGTGCAACGTTTTCTTGGAAACATCTTATATTATATTAAAATTAAAGCTTCTTTTAAAAGTCTGCTCTCAAGAAATATTATTGAAGGATGTCTATTACAGGCCATATAATCTTTTAGACTCTCTTACGCCAGACCACGTAACAAGGTGGTTTATACTTAGCCAGCGACGACTCGGCAAAACTAATTTAAAGCAAGCCATAAAAGTAACGACTAATCAAAACGAGAACGCACAAATACAAAATTCAACGAACGTTTAAAACGCAATCATGCCCGATTTTCTGATTTATAGTATTCATAGTTCCACACTGATTGAAAAATGAAACTGTTCTGCGATTTGTTTTTGCGACTAAAGGTTAGTTATTGTGGACCATCCGTCATTTGATGTCTCGATGCGGGTTTTCCTTTTGAGCCATAAATATTCCTAGATGAATTTTAATATGCAAATTTTTAAAGCGAATTCACGCTACGATTGGATTTATCGAGTGTGTGTTGTCATTTTAGTGTGAGTATGTGGTACTGTTTAGAATTTTATGGCTTTGGGTAGCATTTTTGCAGTGATTTGTTGGCACGCAAATAAGATTCTAATTGAATATAAGTTTTGTAGGTGTAAGTTTCTTTTATTTTGTGTTTTTTATCTATATTAAGAGTGCTGAGTACTTACTTTCGAGATCTTTCTACATCTCATTGAAAAATTTCCCCCAGAACGAACCAAACAATTTACGCTTTTATTCTTAGAATTGCCTGGAATGCTATCACCATTCTCCACACGACTTCTCGACAAATTAATTGGGTGTTCAATGTCCACCCTTATGCAATACAGGGTGGTATCGGATGAAAATTTTCAATTATCGAGTCGCACCGTCCATGCCCGTTTAATTAAGAAACGCTAAGGTTTCAGGAACGTTACCTAAGGAGCACCACCAACTAATGAAGTATTTTTCTTTCATCTCTAAGAAACTAGCTCGTACCTACGGCGGCGTTGCGTTGGCGGAAATTATTCCACTGTCAGCGGCGATGCCTGTGTTTTAGCGAAAATTATTCTACAGGAATATCATCAGCATCATGATCGTCAGCTTTTGCCCACGACTGGGACACATACCTCCTCTCATAGAGAAAAAATCCACCACGCGGGCTCAGTGCGGATTGGTAGATGTCCCATAATTATATTTTTTGGTTCTAAGACATGCCGTTTTCCACACAATATTTGCCTTCACCACGTACTGGAATATACTGCTGGGATAAAAAGTATGCTTTGACCTAATCCAGGCCATAGTTTACATGTGTGTCGAATTCCGTTTAGCTGTTTAGGAATGACTGATTAACAAACATACATACCTACATACTTCTACATTTATAACATAGTAGAATAGCAAACAGTAATTACATCAGGCGTGATATCTTAGTCTTTCGTCTTTCTTCATTGTATAAGGAAGTATACAGAAATTTCGGAAATTGTAGAATGTAAAGGGAATCATTAAAAACTTTTGATGAAGTTGTAGAAGTTCGAAGGCTATTTTAGGGAAATAATTAATTTAAATTATGGATGAGGTTTCATGATCCGCCATCTTTGGATTTGTTTGTTCAACAAGTCTGAATTGAAGATATTTGAGGCATTTGATTACAAAAGGTAGACGTACAATTACACTCATGCATTTGTATATGATACTGGGTTTTGTCTGCAACTTAGTTAACTGTAACATACAACATATTATTATTCTATGGCACTCAAGAACATTGAAGCTTATACTTAATCAGTAGAAGCATATTTGTTTTTGTATCAGATCTTTTGAGATCCCTCTTAGATATGTTAGATTTATCTTTTATTTAGCGAAATACTAGAAGATTTACTCTAGACATGGTCATGGACCAGACGCCAGACGAGCAGACCGAGGCGAAGAAGACGCGGCATCAGTGGCGTGCATTAAGTCCTGGAGCGATGGTGCAAGTATGTGGGTACTTGGAACAAGAATGGGCCATGTTTCGGGCGGGGGCACCGCACATACATTTGGTACCATCGAATTTATAAAACCCCATTAGTCAAGTTGTGTTTGCCGCTGCAATTGAGCGCTTTCCATATACCTCACTGCAATTCTCATCCAGGGTAGGCTAGTTAGATTAGACTAAAATCTCGTCATAAAACACCTCTTTATGTTTGATACATAAAAGTCTACAGTAGCGCATAAGCGCCAAGCGTAACGCGTAAGTAGCGCGATGCGGCGCCGGCGCAGACGTCCTTTTGTGAGCGCCACGCGCCGCCGAGTGCGCATCGACGGATTAGGCTTTTAGACAGGCTCTCTAGGAGACAGGTCTGGTGAGGAACGTAACTGTAAAATAACTTGTAATGGACAGAGCTAGATAATTTTGCGAGGTTATGGTTTTTTATGATTTTTCGGTGACTGTCGGTGTCATTAATAAAGTCTTCAAAATTGCAGCAGCCCTATTGCGTAAGTGAATTCGGTAGAGCAAAGGACAAAAAGTATAAATCGACCAATCACATGCCAGATAAAAGACGCGATGTGGATCTTCGTCTATGTGATTGATCTATTATTCATACTGTTTTCCCCTTTGCCTTGCCGAATTCACTTACGCAATAAGGTTGCAGGTGTGTGGCCGCTTTCGGCACTCCAATGTGTGATTCATGTTTTGGACAGAGGCACCGCACTCACTTTGGGTACCTACTCGGTCCAAACTATATAAAGATTTTAACTATCGCCTCAAAAAGGTAGGATTTTTCTCTTGGAATTAGGCTCGAACATGGGACTTGTATACTTACAACTGCCTCTTTTTTCATCTATTGTGTTATATCCCACTTAAGGTTGAAGCTTATCTTCTTCCACCTTTTGCGCCTTCTGTTTCCAGTATTGACAAAATCTCTCATTCCTGATTTGGGCCAACTCCGTTGCGCTGCAATGACGATGTAAGTGTAAAAAAATACTTATTTCAAAACTGAAACTCAAAGACCAGGCACTTTTGAATTATCAAGGGCGGTCAGTCAAAAAGATGAAGATATTTGCACGTTTCAAAGCGTAGATCTCTACACATCTTTGTACGTCTATTTGAGAAATATGGACAAGTTCTTATGTGAATAATGTTATACTTACTAGAGATCAATCTAGCTATCAAAGTTAAATTTACTTCCCACACGTCTTCAATATCTAGGAAATCTCTTTGTAAAACCCAGTCCTTCATAAACGACGCGCTCTAAAGCGAAGTAAAGCCTTTTTTCCTGGAAACGTTTCTTTTCAATATCTGTCATTTATTTATTCCCTTGTTGGACACGAGGTTGTAAGCGCTTGAGGAGGGCATGAGGTCGTGCTTGTGAATCTCGGGCTATTGGGTTATACCATATTGTATTTTTTGTAGTAACCTGCAGTATTGGTTTCATCATACATGGGAATTAAACATATCTTGCAAAATGATCAATTTCTTAAGTTTGCCTATAAATTCACCGGAATGCTTGAATTGTAATTTCATGGAAAAACTTCTTAATAGCTTCCTGCGGTGTAGTATGTAGGCCTTGTGCAGGCAGTCTTTTAAAATTGCTGTAGTGTTATGTTTTCAGAAAGCGAAATATTTTAGCTGTACCCAATAATTATTTTGTAAACTATGGGCCTTATTTATAAAAAAAAACTTATAACCATATGATTAGTTTAAACTCTGATTAGCAGATTCTAGATTCGAAATTTCCTTACAAAAATTAAATTATGGCAAGAATAGCTTCTACCAGCGGCGTCGCCCGCGTGAAAGTGGAAAATTATCCCGAGGCAAAAAAAATATGCTATCCCTGACTATAATTTCAAAATTTCATCCAGATCCGTCCAGCCATTTAAGCGTGAAGAAGTAACAAACATACAAACATAGTCACAAAACTTTCGCCTTTGAATATTATTTTACATAGTGTGATTTTTTATAAATACGGCAGTTTATGTTTACCACTGCGTAGTGCACGCAAATAGAAACGTAATAGAGCAGTTACGACAAAACACATATTTATAAATATTTTCTAAGTAATATTTTTACCTCCATAATTTAAAATAAAAAAAAACAAACCATCTCAAAGAAACTTCTTAGAATAATGTTCAGACTAATCAAATAACAGGGCGGTAAGAAAGTAGCGAATTGGATGAAGATGTCACTTTCAATTCTCAACTCAGTTTATTAGTTAAAGAAGAGACTGAACTTGTTCTGTCTATAAAAGCGATTTCCTGTTATTTGTGGCCTTTTTACTGGAAAACATTTACTTCGCGTAGTTGTTTTTGTTTTTTATTTTAGCTTAATTTTCTTCTTGGTAGCGTTGTGGTGAAGGTTGTTTATAAAGATTCGTTGATTGTTTTTCAGGGTGAAAAGGTGAAAAGGTGTTTGAGTTTCTTCGCTTCTTTTTATATTTTATCGTCTTGAGAATATATTATTGGGGTACAGGGTTTTGCTCGTGCTATACCACAGATTGTGCGTTGTCTTCGCGATAAAAGTAGCCTATGGCACATAGTAATAATGTAGATTTCTATCAGTGTTAGTATTTCCGTAATCGAATACGAAATTTCAGATATTATCTGCTACAAATAAACTATTAACGGCTATATTTTTTTTTCTCGCTTGAGTTTTTATCACAAGCTTTTATTTAACTAGCAATGTATGTATGTACGTGGGACACTCAGAAAGTTTTGCGAAACTAAAAAAAATTGTTCTATACGTACATATATTTTTATTAAATCTTTTCAAAGTACTTTCCACCAGCCTCTATACAAAGATTCATGCGCCTAAACCAGTTTTCAAAACACTTTTTCCAGTCCGCCGCAGACACCTCGTTTACAGCCTGCTCGAACGCAGCCAGCGCATCTTCCGGCGACGAAAATTGTATCCCTTTGAGCTGATTTTTTATTTTTGGGAATAAAAAGAAGTCACACGGTGCTAGATCAGGGCTGTAAGGAGGGTGACCCAGGAGTTTGACTGGCGTGCTGTCCAGGAAGTCCCTCGTTTTGAGTGCGGTGTGCGCAGGTGCATTGTCGTGGTGGAGCAGTAGCCCGCGGAGCCCTGTGTTTGGTCGCTTGTTGCTTATAACAGAGAAAACTTCTGGCAAACATTTGGTAGTATACCATTCGGCATTAATGCTTCTTTGATCCCGTAAGGGAATTGATACCAAGTGGCCAGTCAAATTAAAAAAGCTAGCGATCAAAATCTTACCCCCGCTTCTAGATCGCTTCACTTTGGTAGGCGTTGGCTCATTTTGAAACACCCAAACAGTCGACTGGCGCTTGGTTTCTGGGTCGTATTGATAAATCCAGGACTCATCACCTGTAACGATGTCGTAAACACGCCGAGACGAGCCTGCTTCAAATTTGTTAAGCATATCACGGCACCATTCCACCCGGGCCTGCTTCTGAGCATCGGTGAGGTTGTGCGGCACCCAGCGTGATACTATCCTCCTCACGCGAAGATGGCTGTGTAGAATCTCGTGAACGCTTCCCGATCCAATCTTCAATATGTGTTGAATCTCCTGATATGTAATTCGCCTATTGTCTTGGATTAAATTTTTCACTGCTAGCACGTTTTCTTCGGTAACAGCCGTCAAAGGGCGACCGCTTCTTTCGTCATCCCCCAAAGTTGGTCGACCGCGCTTGAATTCGTTATACCAACGATACACGGTTGCCTTGGAAGGGCCTTCATCCATGAATGCCATTTGAAGTCTATCGTACGATTCATCCGGTTTCAGGCGACACTTGAAATCGTATAAAATCATAGCTCTAAAATGTTCCCGGCGCAGATCCATATTTCAGTGAGACACAATACTTTGAATTAACTCGCAAAAAATGTGGAGGGAAATTTTGAAATTGGAACTTACTTATTTTTACTTATAAATAATCATATTTTCGAAAAACATTATAACTGGCCAGTCTCCCATATATAAAAACTTTTTTTCGCAATACTTTCTGAGGGGCCTGGTATGTAAGTGTGTTCGGATCAAATCATGCAACTGAATTTTAAAGCAGTTATCCTCCACCGATTAAGATGAAATTTTGCATACTCGTTTATTTTGGATAACAATGCATGGATAGCTAAGTGACGTCATTCTAAATCGAATATGGCGGACGGCCCAAGATGGCGGACTAGTTATTTTTGGTGTACTGCCATGATATGGGTAATAAATGAAAGGGTTTGCTGAGAAGAATACGATAAAAGCTTATAGGAAAAAAAAACAATCTTTTACATCCAGGTATTTTTATTACCTTTATAAGGGCGTATATATAATAATATAATAATATTCGGGGAAGTTCCTTTAATATATTTTAAACTTTTTTAATGAAAGACTTTAGCTTAGTTATTTTTAATATGTATGTTAATCTAATTTGAATTTCCTGATACATTTGATTTAGTCTATACCTAACTGCCAAGTAAATTTGACATTTCAGAATTCATACTCGGGGAATTACCTATAGATTATTTCCTCTACAATTTCATAGTTTTCAAGCCCATGTAGCTATCAACAATATCCGTAGATAATCCACATATCCTATTTAAAAATTCACATGAATCATTGTCACAAAAACTAGACTTATCAAACATAGACAGAAAAACTTTCAATCGATTTGTTAACCTGCTATGTCATTGTTTTGATATAATTCAGATTGGTTATATTGGTATTTTTTTGTCTGTCAAGGTCGGACAAGGACGTATGGTAATTGGTTGTTTTATGCTCTCAATACACTGGGTCATAACATCCGCGTTCAAATGAAAGGCATGTTTTGACAGTTTGAATCCGCGTGTGGCAAAAAAGAAGTTGTCTTGCCTATTAGCGCCTTATTCATTTTCCCAGTCTGGGCAACTAACTTGGCGGTACGGATTGGAAATCCCCGGTTCCTGATTTGAGAATTTGGAGTAATTAACTTTCAAACTAAAGTAGGTATAGTGCTAATGTTTGACATGTTCTGCTGTTTGAGTTGCTGTTCTCAACTTTGACTTCTCAATACTGAAATGGGGATTAAGCTTGGTTCCACAGTTTAAATCGTGATATTGTATTTATCTGTTACCCAGTGTTGACGGAGTAAATTTTATCTTGGCTATTGCTAAAGTCTTTTCCTTTCAAACCCGTATATTATGGGCAATCTCTATTGAATTTTAAACATCAAATTACATTACAAAATCACTTATTCATTCAATCAATTAAACATAGTAGATTAATGCAATTTTCTTGCTTAGAGACAGGCCTTATATTTATAGCACTCAGTCTACAAAATTACCATCGTCCTGTCTTTCTCAACCTGTTATCGAAATGATGTAATAACCAATTTGATTCGACCCGTAAAAGTATAAAAAGTACGACTGTCAAGTCGGAAGAACCTGTTTCAATGATATTGAAACCTAGATTTTGTCGCTTTAGCTTAGTTTAGGCATAAATAAACTAAAATGGAGAGAGACAGGACTCGAGATAAAATAATTCATTCGTTAATTTAATTCAAGGCTTTTAAGTGTTGAATCAAGGACTGAGGCGATTGATGGAATCCCTGTTTTAATCTGAAATGTTATACTTTCGATTATGAAAATTTGGTATTCAGTTATAAAATAGTGATGTTTTGTAATATCTGATTTATAAAGCCGACAGATCCAGCTTAATTTAACGTTGTGTATAGGTAAATCGGTTGTTGTGGTATAGGCATTAAGTGATGCAGAGGAATAAGGAACTGGTAATTATGAAAGTTTTGAGTATAAAAGTGGATATGGCGCTAAGTGCAGGGAAGCAAAGCAATGATGGACGGACTGTGACAAAAATTATATAGCTGAAAAAAACATTAATAAACTCGACTGCTTTAGAAGCGAACTAAAAAGATGTAAACAAACAAAAAGAAAATCATGTTGTGCAGTCGGAGGATCAGATGGTCAGTCAGCTTGCGAATATGAATCTTCCACTGCACCGTATGATTTTCTTCTTGTTTACATCTTTTTAGTTCACTCTTCTTAAGTTGTCGGGCTTTTGATTTTTGAGATAAGTTTTTTTATTTACAACTTTTTGGTAATCGTTTTTTTTTTTAACACCTATCTAAGAACACTAAATTGGGATAAGCACAAGGGAATGATAAAAGCTATGACTAATAAACGAAGTTAATTTAAAAAGCAAAATCCCGTACTCTTATAGACTAGGTGTCACGTTCTGGATCGACAAAGTTACGTTGGGTTTATCCATATCTGCATGCTATTAATCGAATTAAAAACATATAGATAACTAAGTAATAGCTGCTAGAATAGGTGCACATGGAAACTGCAATCCATCATCACAATCTTCTTAACTCGCAATGTATCTTCATTTGGCCCCACAAGGAAATGCGTGGGTCCTAGAAAGGCTTTCAAATGGTCAGTGTACGGTATTAATACAGCAGGTGTAATAACACCTGCTTTGACCTTTGTTTCTATTATTTTTGTAGCAGTTTCTGAACACAGCTGTGTTTAATATTTGTTTAGAGGGTTTTGCGAAAATGCGGTTACTCCCACGCGGTTTGCTTGCGTCTCTTTGTTGGTGTGTTAATAGCCATTGTCATCTTCTTTGTTAATAAATACAGTTTTTTGTCCATCTGTTTATTAAACTTTATTTCTTCTTTTACCTGCCTACTTTCATGTTCATGGAGGTACTGATCTCAAATATTTTCTATCGAACTAAAATAAGTCAATTGCTGGCTATGTATCTCCGTTAATACGACCCAGATACATAGGCTCTGTTAAGTTCATTGTATTGAGAGCAGTGGTGGCCCAGTGGTATAGGCCACGACTAACAAGTTGTAGGTCGTGGGTTCGAACCCAGGCAGGTGCTTTACTTTGTGTAAATTATTTCTTCACCAGTGCTCTCAAAACGGTGAAGAAAAACATCGTGAGGAAACCGGCATGTCCTAGAACCAAAAAATCGAAGATATGTGACATCCACCAACCCGCACTGGGCCCGCGTGGTGGGTTACGGCCTATTCCCTCTCACAGAGAGGAGGCCTGTGTCCCAGCAGTGGGAACATTAATAGGCTGATGATGTGATGGTTTGATGTGATTGAGAGCCGTTTGTAAATTTGATCAATTTCACCTGAAGAACAGAAATTGAGGTTTTATAGCTTTAATACAGAAAATATGTCAAACTATCATACTAATACGTCAAATTTAAAAAATTGTATATACAAAATCTGACGAATGAAAAATCGAATAAAATTATGATACACTAGAAACAATTTCCTATCTACAAAAGCGTCCATATAAAACGAGCCCTGTTTTGTCATTCTCCATAACATAAGCTTTGGAACTTATACTTACTTACCATAAGGAATAAAACCCAGCACTTATCCAGTTTCTGATTCGCACATAATGCTCACAGGCTTTTAGGCAAATGGAGGCGTATGATCATTAGTTGACGGGGCTGTGAACCTTCGGTCGTTTTATTGCTGGGGGTAAAGCTTTCGTTTCTAGGCTGTGATACAACTGTTTGTTACTATGTCTTTTTTTGTAATGTGTTGATTTTTTCTAATATTACAACCGTTTGTTTTGCTATGCCTTGTTTTTGAAATGTGTTGTGTTGTTTCTAATATTAAAACTGTTTGTTTTGTTATGTCAAGTTTTTCTAATGTGTTGTGTTTTGTTTCTAATATTACGTCTGTTTGTTTTGCTATGTCTTGTTTTTGGAATGTGTTGTGGTTTGTTTCTAATATTACACTTGTTTGTTTTGCAATATCTTGTTTTTAAATGTGTTGTGTTTTGTTACTAATATTACTATTATTTGTTGTGCTTTGTTTTGTTTTTGGAATGTGTTGTGTTTTGTTTCTAATATTGTTCCGTACCCAGATTTCAATTTATCCTAGTTCGGCGCAACCTTTTTTCTTCGCGTAGACTTTTCTATTACTCTTTTTCCATCATTATTTTTTATTTTCTATTACATAGTGCTTTATCTAAGTTATCTTCAAAAATAAAAAAGATTCATTTTCACACTCATTAAGGTGCTGTTTTGCAGTAGTAAACCAACTCTCGAGACCAAATTGTATCTAGATAATTCTGCAAATTAAGCTTAAAAAAATTCCTTATTATTCTGTATATTATGAAACTAAATATGAATAAAATATCGATGAAAAACTATGTAAGTAGTTCAAACTTTCACAGGGTTTATTTGGCTTATATATTTATATATACGAAATTTTAACTACAGCACACTTTGCTCGTTTCGTACCATTTACTTTTCACAAAAGAAGTTTCCTTATTTTCAAAGATTTTTCCGGTTTCGTTGGTCACATTACTTTTGCCGTACTCTATATGCAATTGCTGACTTACTCTTTACATCCATAAATTCTCTATTGTAATTTTATTTTATGGAAAATACCTTTGATCTCTGACAAGTTTTTTATCAACGCGCCATATAAAACCTTTTGCATTCCGCAAACAATATCCGTGAAAAATACTCAAAGCTTTTTTTTATAATTTATAAAGGTTGTGCCGACTACAGCGTATATACGGGGTTCAAAATAAAGGCCCGCACACTCGGCGGCGCGCCGGATCATATGCACAATGGTCACACTGGATGCATATTTATAGGAAATTTTCCACCGAACGCCTTTGTAGATGTATTCCAGTTTGATACATTTTAATCCTAGTTCGGAGAAGCTCTGAGATGGGTTTTAAAGCTTCAATGTGTAAGCTTTTCATTCATGTAGTAAAACATGAGATAAAATGTTTTGTATTTTTCAGAATTCTTCGTATGCATTTTTGAAAGGACGTTTGGTACGATTAAGTGAATACCTACTGCATGAGAATATTTTCTGTGTAGAATATATTATGACCGGTAAATATTTTTAAAAAAGAGTCTGTAAGGGTCGTAGCAGGTGATATTTAAACCGTTTGAAACATTTTTCTTTTTTAATTTTTAGCTTTACAAAAATGAAACTTTGTGGGAATTGATAACGTCAGCTCACTTCGAGTTCACTTCACCTAGGCACGGGATCCCGACGCTAAGGAAGAGAATTTGTATCGATTTGTGTGTAAAATTAACATTTTCTAGAATTGGTCATATAAATTGTATGTACTTTTTTAATCAACTCTCCTAAGCGCAAAATTGTGGAATATTGGGCTTTTTATTCACATTTCAACGATTATTTGAACGGATCGTTTAAAATTCCAATAGATGGCACGTTTATAAATTTCTGAAGCATTCCATTCGATTTTAAAAATTTGTATTGTAACACATTTAAGTTAAATAAAACTGTATAAACGTGAAAAAAATACTAAACAAATCTATATATCTATTATTAAACAAATCGTCGCTGTATTTAAAGTAAAAAATATTTACGTACCGAGTAAACCCGCAGGCTTATTACGTATATTTGCAAGAGCAAAACGATAGCGATCAAACGCTTTATGTTATAAAAGTCGGAATTACCTGCATTGTAGGTATGGTAGGTCCTACACAATCGTTTGCTAATCGGTCGCTGTTCGTACTTATTAAAAAAAAACCGCCATCATTTCTAAAACTTCTGTATGGAAGAACAATTATTGCGCAAAAATCGCTATCGTTTTGCTCTTGAAAAATATACGTAATAAGCCTGCCGTTTACTTGCAAATCGCTGCTAACACCATCTATCGCCGTGGAACGGAACCGAACGCGAATGATGTACTTACAAAAATAATCAGTTTGGTCAGACGAAAAACGTTAGCACGGTTTCTTTGTATGGGATGAGGCATCTGTATGCTAGTATTATTTAATCTGTGACTTAGGTTACCAGAATAGCACTACAGATCAAAATGCTGAATTTAATACACTTAGGTACTGTTGGGTGGTGCTTAAAGCTATCAATCCACAAATATATGCTAGCCTAAGTAATTAAATAATTATAGACAGAAAGGTGTTACTTTGGTCAACCGCTTGTCAAATATATCGTGGTCACATTGTAACAGCATACTTCAATTGGGTATCATATTCTAAACAAGACTCTGTGGTTATGGAATTTTTGTAAAGTGATCATGTCTATGTGTGGTTACGATCGTCAGATACCCGAAATTTACATCAAAGTGAAAAATACACCTTTGATGTATTACTATAATTAGTTACAAATAAAATTAAATTAAAATTAAACGCACCTAGGTTTAAGTTTGTTAATATATCCGAAATATTTTTATCTGTATCCGTTTTTGAGTTGTGATACTCATGTATTTTTTTTTTTCAGGTATGTTTACTGTTTATACAAAAATATTGGTGCGTACCTAACAGACGTGGGATGTTTGGTAAGTTGAACAAATTATGCAAAATTAACACAGGGTTTCTAGGAAACGTAGAAAATGATGTATTGGAACTTTCCGACATAAAAGATCGCACTTTTCGTGAATAGGCACTTTATTTTAACTAGATCCTGCCAGCAATTATCACCAGGGAACATAATCCGGGATAAAAAGCTGCATGTGCTATTCCTGACTATAATCTATGTCTGTGCCAAATTTCATCCAGATCCGTTCAGCCGTTCTGGCGTGATTGAGTAACAAACATCCATCCATCCATCCAAATTTATAATATAAGTAAGATAAATAATTAAACATGGTTTGCTTACAAAATTTATAGTAATTTTCGATGCATCAATATTACGTTCCACTATGAATACTTCTTTTACTACGACAACCGTTCAACCTACTTACAGAACCATACAACAATAGCAGTTAGTTGACGCGGCTTAACTTTCAAACTTCAAGAACAAAACCGCGTTGAAAAGTTAGTTCGTAGTTCTATCATCCTTCCTTTGAAGTTTCACAATAAAAGCTTGCCTTGGAACAACTTTGTAACCTATTATGTTACAAATAGCTTGATGCGATACTAAATTGTCCGTCGAATAATATGCAGGGGTAAGTTTTGCGTGGGCCGCATAGATGAAATTATGCCTTAAATATTCAAATGACATATTTCATGGTGGAGTATTGTTTTATTCTGTCTATTTTTGTCTGGCAGTTAATTTGTGCCTTTTCTTTTCAATTAAACTTCAACGATTAAAAATGATATTTGATTGAATTACAAAGATTTTATTTTGAAAGATTTATTATTGTGTCCTAAAATTCTAGATATTTTGCTATTTGCGTCAAAATTCTATATTTGCTATCATATAATAATATAATTAGCCTTCATAGGAAAAGATCATTAACTAAAATTGTTGAATAGAATTTTATAAAAAAAACTTGCTGTTTTTTTATCTTCTTATATCCACGAAGATAACGCATTTAACACTTCCAATATTTCAATGGTATACAAGGGCTTCTGATATCGCAACAAGCTTCGCCATCATGACACATTATTTGACTTGTAGAGATTTTAAATATATCACTAACTTCGTGTTTTAGTCGTAAAAGGCGGCACCAAGATCATTATTTATTTTCGACCCATCTGTATACAATTTAATTCAGCCGTTATATTTGGATGGTTATATTTTATTTATTTTAGATGGTTTGGCCATGTTGAGAGGATGAATGAAAGGCGACTAACGAAAGGTATTTACAAGGCAGACGTGAATGGAAACGCCGGGAGGGGACGCCGTAGAAAGAAATATATAGACCTTATAGGTGATGTTCTTCAGAAAGGCCAAGTGCGCAGTACCCATAACCGGCGTGTGTGTATGACTAGATGTATGAATGTGTGTGAAGCAAAAAAAGTATGTAAGGATCGTAGCAGGTAGCGTTCTGTAGTTTCTGCCTACCCCCATGGGAAAGGGGCGTGAGTTTATGTATGTATGTATGTTATATTAAGTCCTCCAATACAATAGTATTTTTTTTAATAATAGTATTGTATTTTATTTATATTTGATACGACCTACACATTCTTGGTTTCTCGCCGTATTCGATTCAAAAGTTTTCAGCAAACAACAGAATGAAAATTAATTGTCTAAAGTCACAAGCACGTTGGAATATATAGAAATATACTACGAATATGTTTGTTTCTAAATAACAAACGTAAACCGTAACGTCTGTTGTTGTTTTAAAATGTATTGAGTAAAACTTTGCAAACACATAAATATTGTTACCGGTGCTCTATTATTTGTTTTTTTTTTTTTTATTTGAATAATGTTATCTAAAACATATAATTAAACAAATTCAGATTGTAGTTTTTGTGGAAAAGTAGCTTAAAGAAATAGATACGATAGCTTTCATGAAATAGTTAATTTTGTTAATCTTCGGGCTAAAAATTTGTTTGGAAATTTTGTCTAATAGTAATAAATTATTTTACTAGACTGTTCTATTTATTATCTTATAAAACTGCAGAGCTTTAAAACTTTATAAAGTTAACAAAGAAGGGAGAGAAAATAACTATTTACTTATCAGAAAATAACACAATCCCAAAATATCAGCGTCCTCGTTCCATAAAATCTTGAAGCATCTTGCCAGTACAAAGCGCAACAGTGCCTTGTCACTGTGAAAATTGCTTTCACATTACCCTAAGCTGTTGAATTCGCTAAACCGTTGACGCCAATCACGGCGTCCCACGCCAAACGTTTATGCCAAGCGCGAGAGACGTGTAACAAAAACCTGACCCTTATTTTATCAAAATTTTCTTTTGTCTAATATTCTGGGTATTTTCACTGGGATACTAAAAAGTGTGATAGAGCAGGTTTTTAGGGTTCATTGTGATTACTTCTTTGAAAGTCTAATTTTAGACTTATAGTTTTGCTGTATGTAATTCAGAATAAAAAAATCAGCATTGGGTTTCAAGGTGGCAATAATACGAGCTTTTTGGGATATTCCCAATTACAGCAATGCGGATAATTTTATGCTCAATGAGTTATCCGTTCCCCTTGTCATATCAGCTTGAACCAATATAATTGTTATTATAAGCTTTACATCTTTCGTAAATGTGGATGGATGGAGAGGAAGGGGATGGCCAAAGAAAAGATGGACTGTGTGAGAAGTGATATGAAAGAAAAGTGAGTCACTGATGGCGTGACGGGTGATTGGGACGGTATGGAAGAAGGGCAAGGGAACAAGGCCAGGAATATGACGATGTCATCTATCGTAAAAACGTTACATATAAATATCTTGAGTACAAACAAAAAGTATAATCGAAGTGGAAAGCTGCTAACAAGTCTTACAGCGCCGTAAAAACCAATTTTCCTGCGTCGTTCCGGAATGACACCTGGGGGGTGACCACAAGCTCTTAGAGTAAGGTTATTTTGAGATCGAGTAAGGGACAGATGTATCTGACTTGTATACATCTGTCACTTACTCGATCTCAAAATAACCTTACTCTAAGAGCTTGTGGTTACCCCCCAGATACCTGTAAGTAGATGCTGTTCGTCGAATTCCCCAGTGAGTGGGAAAGGGAGATGTCGACATTCGACATGTGCAGTTGATTTTTATAGGTTTTTCATTATTTTCCGATTTTTGATCAAAAAGTCGAAGTCAAATCATTTATTTAAATTAGACCATTAAACAGTACTTTTGAATGTCAGTGTCAAATGTACATAAATAGATTTTTATTATATATTAATTAAAGATGTTAATGTATTTTTAAAATAATAACATTTTTAAACGCTTCAATTTTTATAACATTTTTGCAATAGGTATTCATTGAATTTGACTGTTTTAATATTCCAAACGTGAATAATGTTTTCAATATTAAAATTCAGTAAATTTCAAAGCATTTTAGTATTAAAATTATTATTTTCTTTTTAATTGTAATTGATTGAGTTGACAGCTGTCTGTTAAAATATTGTTGTTAACAAATTGTAAAGACAGGGTGAGTCCATTTTGTAAAAAAAAAAAAAAAAAAATCTAAATAGATTTTTAAGTAAAAGTAATTTTTTGTGGCCTAACCTTCATAAATAGATCCCCATTCCATATATTACTCACAAAACCGTGCCCACTCGTCCTTAGACCGAATAACGTTTTTATTTCTAAACACATCACCTCTCTTTCTGTTCCCTCTAGTTAGAAAGGGTCAGCAAGTGTCTATAAAGTTGAAGATTAGTACAGTGAGTGATGAAGTCTCCGTGGAACGTCCATGCCATTAATTACAATGATCTCTGCTAGTCGAATCACGTGCGAGGAGCTGACAAATGGCCATAAGGACAGCGGTTGAAATGTAATTATTTGGTCATGAATGTGGGGCTGTGAAATCTGAAGTAGATCAAAAGAATTCGTTGTATTATTCGAAGTTTTGTTACGTGTTTCAGACGCATTCCTTTTTTGATAATTTTACTGTACGTTTTGTTCAGAAATTATTGTTTTTGTGGTAGCCTGTCCCAAAATATTACGGCAAAACAAATTTTCGTGACTAAATTAGCCTGAATTTTTTAAACACACCTAATATTTTTTTATGTTTTAATGAAATTGCAAAAAGAAATGGTTTTACTAGTTTATTTAGGTAGGTTATAAAAAGAAATAAAAATTGTTTATCGATATGTATGTGTGAGATGTGTAGGTATGTACGTATTTAGTTATTAGTAAACCTTTGAGCAAATACATAAAAAACTTACCTACTTAGTTTTGCGGAACAATAACCTTATGAAAGCATGAAAACTCCGACCTATTTTCCAAACTAAAATCACATTACATAACAGAAAACTAATTACGACTAGTTTAGTCTTAGTTCAAATTAAACAGAGCAAGCGTCAACTTTGATAGTGCTTGGTTCATACGTCACGAAACCACATTCAAGTATTAAAACTATTTAGTCACGGTATACTCGGACTCGGTTCTCTGACGTCGGAACAACGGTCTTGTGCATCACTTAGGAAATTCTAATGCAGGGAGGTGTGACGTCAGAAGCGTCATTTGCAGAATAACTATTTCTGATTGGCTGTCTTAGAAACTGCGTAGCTAATGAGGTTATCTGAGAAAGACGTAGTTTACAGCCTTCGTAATTAATAGGGAAATGTACCTATTTAGTTATGTGTAGTTTCATCCTGTACGATGATCCTATTTGTTTTGAATGCATTATAATATTTTATAATAAGCAATGGCAATTTTCTTTTAAATTAAGTTGACTTTAAGACACCTTGTCCCGTAGATATACAGGTAAATTCGTGTGGAATTTCGTATGACAAAAAAAAAAAAACAATTGTCAACAAATATTATTTCTTCAGACATTTGAAGACATCAAGACTTAGGCACTTAGAGAAAAAATGGTATTTCATCACCGCTTATTACCAAACTTAGTGGCCCCATGGGACTCAGCAAGAAGAATGTCACGCTCGACCGTTGGTTTGTTTTGTGAAGTGACGATGACATTTAGCGAAAAAACTGAAATCACGTCTTCAAATCTCTACTGAAAACTTTTTATATACCAAAGAATAGACACTTCTACAACAATGTCGTCACTGCAATGCCGACTTGTTTGACGTCTGAATGAGTAATATGAAACATGAAGACCACTTGCTGTTGTATTTTTTCATGTCATTTATGTAAAAAGGCTGGGGATCAGTAAGCGCTGTAATGGATCTAAAAACCAGTTTTGTTACGGTCGTAGGAGGTCAGTTAATCAGTTTAACCCCTCACCACTTATAACAAAAATGGTAGAAAAGCACAAGACGTTTGGGAAGCTTATAGCTAAGAAGGCTTATTTTCCTGAGAGCCCTGGGGTGTATTTAAGTCAAGACTGAATAGGTTTTATTCTAGGTAAGCGTGCTCTATCGAGGACCACATCATCGTGAATTAGGAGGGATAGTGGTTAAACGCGAACCAATCTATAATAAAAAAGCAAAACTTATGAGAAACTATTATATATAACAAATATTGTCTTTTGTAGATTTGGCTCAAATTTCATTCGAGCAATTACAGCCACGCAAGTATTTTAGGCCAAAAACTGCCTGAAATCGCACTGAAAAGAAAAAGATGAGCTCCCGACTCAACTGCCTACACAGTAGATGTTATCGTTGACTTTCTGTATATACTTTTATGCTTAACTTCTTAAGAACCGTGATTAATAGTCGCCGTGTCACGTCGGCAACAAGTGGGGGCGTTTCTATTTCACAGAAAACTGCCTTTGCCTCGTTCCAGACGAACTTTTTGTAGCACCAGCCATATCGTTCCAGTTCCCCCGATTTAGACTTGATAAGATAACTTTATGAACGAAAGATTAAAATGGCGGCTTTAGAATTAGTTAAAATCTTACAAAACGTATATTGATAATATCTCCAGACTCTTGGTTACTCGCGTAAAAAAACTTACGTAACTGCTCTGCTCGCGTGGTGTCAGATAGACCCAGCGTATGATTAATTGGTTATATCTCATTTGTTTTATTATCTACCGTCCTTGTTGTCTTGCTAGTCTCAAGTAACAGCAATATTCATAGATATTGTTCCGTTTACCTTTATTACATTTTACATCTTATCTTTAACAGCTAGCTAAATTTTGGCCATCAATTGAAGAAAGGCCTACAAATCTTCCCATATGGTGCTCCTTCACAGTATTTATATAACGTTAGAAAATGTTGCATTACATTTGTTGTCTAACTTTTTGCAAGTCTTTTTGTAATGTTTTCGTGCTTCACAATGTTTTATAACGTCAAATAATTTTCTGTGTGGGAGCACCTTTATGAATAGTTAGAAACCACAAACATATATGAATAGCTGTACAAAATACCCATTCATTATAAATAAAGATCTAGATTTCTAGAAGTTTGGCAAAGGAAATTAACTTTCTATCTTTATGTCCTATATAAGTACTAGGTCAACATGAAATCGAAGAGGCCAATATTGTACACGTGTAAACGGCATATATTGAGAGTAATGTTGGCAAGCAATTTGTTCGTTATTTCAGGTCACTGGACAAAAGCCCACAAGTGGGCGAGACGTGGGACGTGGGTGTTAAGGCACCGATCATCCCTACGTCTCGGAAACTAGATCAATTTTGTTTAAGAATAAAAATTGCTTTACTCAATTCCTATGCATAACGTTAACTCTTGGAGAACTTTTTAATGAGTGTTTTATTTTCTCATCGTTTGCAAGTTCCGGGGTTTTGGGTTTCGTCGTTATTTTTAAAATATTAGCGTTATTATGTTGACTTACTCTCTTTTCACTAATGGTCCCGAGAGGCTGTAAAGGAATGATGTTATTAGGATGAGCAGGCACTTCCTCCTGGGTGCTGTTTGTTGTTTATCCTTTTGTGATGCATGATTCTTATTTGCATTGACCTTCGTCTTAGTGTTGCCAGTATCTTGTCTCCTGGTACCTCAATACTATTTGTCTCTATTATTGTTTTTCTTGCAATTCTCCGTTCTGTTACAATTTTTTTATGTCTAGAGGCCTTCGTATTATAAGGCCCAATAATCAATGTAATCAAAAGTCAAGCGTAGCGATAGTAACCTTCTTGCTTCGGGTATTTGTTGGGCACATATTCAGATATGACATTAATACTTAAGGCTGGTTGGTATTACTACAAGGGAGGGGCTACTAGAAGGACATACACGAATCTTATTGGTGATGTTCTTCAGAAAGACCAGGTACGTAGTACTCATAACCGGCGTGCGTGAATGACTAGATATATAAAGAAGCAAAAGGAATATGTAGGGATCGTAGCAGGTTGCTTACTTTAATTTCTACCTACTTCCATTGCAGAAAAGCGTGAATTTATGTATGGATGACTACAATACCTTCCGGTAACCATCAAAAGAATGTTTTTTTAGATGATACCATACAAAACAAACGTAATACAATATTTATGTCGTGGGCGTGAACCAATCAACACTCACCAACATATAATCACGTTCAAAGAAGTGCGGTAATCATGTTATTTTCTCGCCTTTTGATTCGCAAGTTATTTTCGTCTTTCGTCTCGGATAGGAAGCCTGCTTAAATTGCGCTCTGAAGGCTGCTTTATAATCGATTTATATATGTTATACGTTAATTTTGGTCTGTAAAGGTTCTTAATGTTCCCGATTTAAGGATTGGTTATTTGTTTGAAATGTCTTCTTTGAAGCATTAATGTATATAGCTGCTACTTTGAGTCGTTAACTTAATTTGTGTAAATGTTACCGTGTTGTTCATTTACAAAGGAAATGTTCTGTTTACAATTTATCGAGAGTTTATAATCCCGTAAAATGTTTTTAGTAACTCATAGTGTTTGCACTGATTATATGATGTAATTTTATCTACACTCACAACATTATGTTCCAAATATGAATCCAAAAAATATTGTATAAACATGTACCTAATTTTTTTCGTGTGTAGGTAAAATAAAATAAAAAAGTAGTTTATATCATATAATAGGGGTTATTAAAACACGAGTGTAGGTTTATCATTGTAGGAAAATAATAATACAAGTGTTTTAATGCAATTACATTACAAATTTTCTTTAATTTTCCTATCCAGAAAAAAGAAGTACCAATTAAAAAAGGATTTCTTTTTTTCTACATTTAGGGGTGAATATTATAATTGAAATTTAAACATTTGAGGCAAAAAATATTGTATAAACACGTACTTCTTTTTTAATGATAAATTGCCCACCAAATTTTCAATTTTAAACCGATTTTGTTGAAATTAAATTAACTAAAAAGCGAAAAAAAACCTTTTCAACAAAAAAAAAATACTGACTAAATAACGAACCAAAAAGTAATAAATACATAAAATCTTTTAGTCTAGCATTTTGAGGTGGTGCCAAACAAACTAACTATCAACGAAGATCACCCTAGCTACAATCATTCTATCATTAAGGTAATTAATTTGCATCTTCGTTGAAAGATATAGAATAATAAAAACAATTTTTATTTTATTTTTTGTTTTGTACTTTTTATTTCGTCAGTATTTTTTTTGTTAAAAAGTTTTTGGCTGTACCTCTCGTGCGAGCCACAAATATTTTATTTTTCTTTCTTTCTAAAAACTGTGAAATAGTATCACTGAAATATCTAAAAGGTCCTTGCCAGTAGTTCCCGTTTATAAAAGACACAAACCCGTAACTGAACACTGTCGCCGGCTATCGCTTTACTTGAAGTGAAATCATATACACTCATAGTTCGTGAACGCAGAAAGCGTACACATACGGGTTTTTTGTGTGTTGTATCATTGTGTCGTTCGTGTTGGATCGTGGTGGATGGGCAGAAGTGTTTGAATTGTGCTGTAGTTGTGTCTCAGGATTTGTCAATATTAGTAACTGGAATGGTGGTTTTGGTCAAAGTGATACATGAATACGCGGGAATACTTATTAATCAGTAGTACTATTCTGTAGACATATCACGGTGAGATAGCTACAGAATGGACCGGCTGTAGGTACAAATTAGGGCGATGTGTTTTTGAAAGAACTCTTACACAACACAACACATCACACACACATTATTTTCATTAAAATATCTTGCTAAATCTGAAGGTACGGCAGAAGTGTCCTGCAGAACTAACGAAGTAGTGTTTTGATCATCACCATTTTCCAGCCCTTGCCCCATCTTATTTGGTGTTGGCACAACACGTTTTCATCCTCTTTTCCGTCCTGTCAACCGTCACACTATCACGGAGTAATGTATTAATCATGGAAGTCATAAATACTACTACATATGGATAAAAAAAGTACACGCGACGAAAATAAAAACTGGTTTCGACTCAATTAAGACACCTATAATTTTCAAAAGACCAATCCTAATTGAACATCCCTTAAATAAAGGACACATAAACCTCACAATCTAAACACACATAAAAACGTTAATAACATCAATCCGCACAAGGAAAAGGAAATAAAAACAATTACAGCTGTAAGCACAGAAATACGCCGGCTAAGTAAAAGTAAGTAAGGCCATAAAGTAACAATGCGGTAATGTGACAAAGGGCACCATTATGTCTGCACTCCCGACAGTATGAGTACTGGGGACTGGGCAGAGGCTCCGTAGGTATATTAGTATGAAGTATTTTTTGTTCGCGGAAATAAATGTGAGAGATTAAGTATCTAATATGGTATTTGATTTAAAAAATATATATATACTAGCTGACCCGGCAAACTTTGTTTTGCCATAAAAAGACCAAACATTTATCTACCCTACCCTACCCTACCTTACCCTACCCTACCCTACCCTACCCTACACTACCCTACCCTACGTACCCTACCCTACCTACCCTACCCTACCTACCCTACCCTACCCTACCCTACCCTACCCTACCTTACCCTACCCTACCCTACACTACCCTACCCTACCCTACCCTACCCTACCCTACCCTACCCTACCCTACCCAACCCTACCCTACACTACCCTACCCTACCTACGTACCCTACCCTACCTACCCTACCCTACCTACTCTACCCTACCCTACCCTACCCTACCCTACATACTTACCCCACCCATTAAAAAAAAAAAATATATATATATGTTGACCTATTCTCAGACCTACTGAATATACATATAAAATTTCATCAAAATCGGTCAAGCCGTTTCGGAGGAGTTTGGCAACGAAAACTGTGACACGAGAATTTTATATATTAGATATTGTATCTTTTTGTTTGATAATTCAAAGTACCTCGAAGGTTATTTGAAATAAACCATTTGATTTTGATTGTAAGGATAAATTGTTACAAAAAAAAAATTGTACATTGTGTGGTAAAAATTCACTTTTTTCCGTTGACAAAAATTAAGTAAAAGTAAGTAAGGTGATTAAGAAAACCGTTATGTCAGCATTCTCGACTCTATGGGAACTGGGCAAAGGTTCCATATAATATTTTGCTTTTTGTGTTTGTATTTTTTTTGTCTGCCGAAATAGAAGGTGTTCGCGAGTCTGATAGTATTTGACTAATATAAAAATGTACTGGGTACCTCCACTTGTTGGTTCCTTATGTATTTTGTATCTTTCGCAGATATTTTTTTGTGGGTGTTAATGTTTGCGAATTTTCAACCTTGATTACAATTAGGTATACATTGAACCAAGGACCTAATAGTAAATCGAGCTATAAAGTTACAATACGGTGACAAAGGGAACCATAACGTCGCCAGTTTTCCAGTCTCGACTGTATGGGAACAGGGAACTGGGGAGAGGTTCCGTATATTCATTTGTTTTGTATTCCTTGAAATTTGTGTTTATGTGTCCTATTGTAGTCAAGGGTGCAACTTATATCCAAGAAAAAAGCTTTAGGGAAGTACTAACCGTTTAGTATGATCAGCATATCTACAAGGCCTTTATTTCATACCAGGAGTTTATACCCAAAAGGAGTAGATACGTGTATAATATTTTCTATTTAATTAGGTTTATGTCAACTGTTTAGATCGAAATTGGTATCTGATGTTTGCGCAGGATGAAATACTGTCGATTTAGAACTTGGTTTTCGCTTTCAGGGTTTGAAATGCTTCAGTATAATTTAGTCTCTGTTTTCCTTACAATAGAGATCAAACTATGCTGAAGAGGGCTTCCTTGACATTTTTAACTTGATTAAGTAGATCAAATCTCTCCTTATAATATTGTAACTAATAAAATAATGAAAATGGAATTGGAATTAGTCAACAACATGTCTGTTTAACCACAATTCAAGATATCTTTGAAACCTGTAATGAAAAGAGGCTAGAAGAAAAGAGAAGCTAAACCCTATAGTGAGACAATATAGACATATATCCAGATAATATAGGCCAATAATATAACGTTATAAAATCACGGTCCTTCCATGAAATCATAAGTGAAGTTCTCGATAGTCTCGAGTAAAGTTCACTCCGATCTTACAGTAAACACTGCAAGTTTACTGCCTCAACTTTCAGCTGACTCGTTCCTCGTATTACCCCCACAGTTTAAAGTTCGCAAACTAGTTTATATTGTGCCAACAGAAGGCAATATTGAAACCATTTGTGATATTTTTATATTAACTATATCTGGAGTCTTCAATTTTAGCAATTTCAGGTGAAGATTTGCCTTTAGGTATACATGCATACATAAACTCACGCCTTTTTCCCATGGGGGTAGGCAGAAACTACAGAACGCCAACTGCTACGATCCTTACATACTTCTTTTGCTTCACACACATTCATACATCTAGTCATACACACACGCCGGTTATGGGTACTGCGCACTTGGCCTTTCTGAAGGACATCACCTATAAGGTCTATGTATACGTCTTTCTAGGGCGTCCACTCCCGGCGTTTCCATTCACGTCTGCCTTGTAAATACCTTCATCCTTTCAACATGGCCAAACCATCTTAACATTCTGTTTTCAATTTTAGTCACTACATCTTCTTTTAAACCACAACATTGTCTTATTACCTCATTCCTCAATCTATCAGTTAAAGTTACACCACACATACTCCGCAAGGAGCGCATTTCTACTGCATTAATCCTACTTTCATGTCTTTTTTGCCATACCCAGCCTTCACTTCCATAAATGTAGGCACCAGCACGCTGTTGTGAACGGTGAGTCGAGCTTCCGGAGACATCGACTTGCTGGTCACAACTGTATGTATAGCACCATTCACTTTAGTCCCTGCATTCACTCAAAGGAGTGAATGCAGGGAATAAAGTGAAAGTGAATGTTGAGGTATGTGTAAAATGTTAATAAATTATGGTACACTAAGTATAGTACGTATATTAATTAGTATTGTTAAGAAAGTAATTTAAAATTGTTATCTTCACTTCGTATCCCTATTATTTTATAGTTGCTTTATTAATTCTGCCTGTTATTGGTGTAGACTTTTTAATTTCCGAGTTTTTTTACAGCTTTTATTAATTTGACTGCGTGGGCAAAAAAAAATACGGTTTTCTCATGATTACTGAAGAACCCTACTCTCGCACAACGCAACATGCCAGAGTGATAAATAATAAAAGCGTCTGATATGAATGCGGACTGTACTTCGTACTATCACGCTTCTACCCAACGGAACTATCCTGTAACTTGTAGCAAATGGTATGTTTTTGTAATGTAGGCAAGAAGAACAGTTTTCTGCGCAGAAAATATATTAAACGGATCTATATGTATAGTGGTGGGAAAACAATATCTACTCCTATGTATTTCAGTAGATGATTTAATAGTTCGTCACAAACATTTTTTTTTTTTGTTTTCGTGCATGAACTTCAAAAGGCGCCTGGATTTTTTTGAAAAAGACCAGGGAATGTGGGATTTCCTCACTAAATCACCAGTGATCACCATTACTACAAAGAAGCCCCGTGACCTCTTCTTACAAAGACGTCTAGTATTTTACTAACGAATATGACTCGAATGAAGTAGGTACTAAACTAATCCGTGAGCAATGTTAGATGTCTAGAACATGTCAGGAATACATGGACACAATAAGGGCAAGCCAATTAAACTTTCAAGTTGCTTATTAATGGCCTGTCATTCACAACTCACACACAAGCTAATTCACATGCACTTAAATTATGTCATGGTGCACAATTATCTATGAAATGTAGTGCTTTGTCACTCAAGCTTGAATACTATGAAGGTTGATTTAATAGAACATAACATCACGCCTATATTAAATATATAGTATAGGAATAGTGACAGGGTTATTTAAATTCATCTGTAGTAGGTACACCCAAATTCAATCACAATCCCACCGCACTATTCCCAATCCACTGCAACTCCTGAAAGCCAGAATCAACAGTGGCGATCACCAGAAAAGCGCCGAGGTAATAAAGCTCGACGAAGTCCCGGAGAATGAATTTAACTGTCTTGGATCCCGCAACGAAATTAATCAGAAAAGAATAATGGAGGAGTATGACAAAATACAAAGTTCCACTTCCTTCCATACCAAGCAGGAGACAGAACAAACAAAGCCAATAGGCACAAAGGGTCGTTTATAACTTGGATAAGGCCACACGGATAAAAATTATCACCCAAAAAAACCCAAATTCAATCAGTTATGTTTCAATCCTATGTTTTAGGAGGAGAGGCTATTGCTAGCAATGGGTACAAATTCCATACAGAAAAATTATATCGCTTTCCCTGTAAATCGAACTCAAAGGCTAGAGCTATACAAGTGGCATTCGATGTCAGCGAAGGCGATAGTCGAAATGTCAAATTGTAAGAGATTGTTCAAGTGATTTTTCGATATCGCTTGTCAATCCCACAAAATTTTGTCTTTCATTTAATTTCATTCATTAACAATATACATTGTGTCTGAACAATTATCATTAAATTTAAGTTCTATAAATTAAATTTCTACTTCACAACCAAATAATACAACAAATCAATCAACATAGTTCACTACTTTAAAGTTAATAAATTCAATGTCAATAAAAAAACAAATTCTGTAAAATAAAGAAAGTCATATAGCTATAAAAATTAAATGTCAACCTCACAATTATCTAATACAACATACAAAAATAAAACAACGAAAAACACTACTTAACATCACTTAACATCAGGTGAGATAGTGGTCAAACGCGAGCCTATAACAAATAAAAAAACATAAAAGTTAATAAATTCAATGTCACATTCTGTAAAATCAAAAGGTCATTAAAATTTAATAATTAAAGTAATAAAATACAAAATAATAGTAAAAAGGAAATAATAATAGAAAATCACAATAATACACCACAAAACGAGAATAATCCCTTATTTCGTATGCCAACAAGTCTTCAATTGATTAGAGACACCTATCTAACAGGAACAACCAAGGCTTTATTTAAGTGAAGTGGCAATTTATTGAAAATGTGCACTGCTTGATATTGCGGACTGTGATCCACAATGTTGGAATGGGTACTCAGCTTATTTCTCAGATCTATTCTTCGTGATCCCTCCATTGTCTTTCTGACAATGGCTATCGCCTCGATTACGATGATATAATGTCACTTGTCTAGGGCCTCAGGTCCTCCAGCTCTGCAGTAGTGATTGCGATCAGATTCAGTTTTACGCTGACCATCCCACATAGACAGCATAGTTCTGTCTGATTAGAAGTAACATAGAAAACTTACAGCGGAAAAGGCTTTCCCATTTCTGGGTCCACACCTTTAATTTGCATACCGACGAAATTCACATTTCTCCAAAATACCCAAGTATTTAAAATGACTTTAATGCGCATCCCTTTTGCCTTAACAACTAAATTCATTTAGAGCCATTTTAAACTTCACCCTACATTTTTATTATTCAAATCTAGCTTCATTTTGAATAAACTAGCGATAAAATTCAATTTATTTTGCTGAAAAATTAGGCTCATTTGTATTTGTTTTTGTATCATTATGGAATAAATTACTTAAGCCATTTTGAAAAATTACAAGCAAGGTTTAAACAATTTTGAAGACCCGACGCATTTTTATTTCATGCTACATAATTTATCTAGTAGTAGACACTCTTCGATCGACAATATATTGAACACGTAAATTATGACACAATACCTTGCGAAAACGTCCCGATTCAAACAGTAAAATGACCACAACTTTAGAATGGCTGAACCGATTTTCATCAAACATAGCTAAGAACACTCTCGATAAAGTCAACTTTCAAACAAAATCGGTTCATCCGTGTAGAAGCTATGATGCCATAAACAGATACACAAATACACACGTCAAACTTATACAATCTTTTTTTCCGTCGGGGTTTAATAATACCGTCCTCAGAAAATAGGCTGATAGGTACTGGATGCAGATGGCAATACGACCACGAGACAGAGGCCCTTAACTAATGTAGCAGACTTTTTCAGACATTTTTCCGGGTATTTTTTCCATTTGCAGGGAAATATACCTCTTCTATTACAGAAAAGTTACAATATATTAGTTATCAGGTTAGCCTTATATGGTCAGAGTTACTCATGACTTTTCGGGGTTTTCAAGGAAGTATATTATTATAGACTCATATCACAAGTTAAATCTTAGCTTGGGTGCCAGAGGTCATGTATCTGTAATGTATGCAATTTTTATTATACATATATGTAATTTTTATAATGATTACGTCTTTTTTTACTTGTAAATTGAATTTTAAAATGTGAAAATTTTATTTTTGGAAATAAAGTTATTTATTTATTGTTTATTTTTAGAACAATTGAGTAGGTTCGGCTTGCTGACAGAATACCAAAAAGATATTTGAAATGTGTCAGATACGAGATCTGTGGTCAGGGGTTTTCTTTCAGATTCCCAAAAAGTCCGGTTCATCATTGTCATAACCATATCTTATTTACTTGTCGACATAAAATTTTAAAAAAAATATTTTTAAAGCAAACTTTTTCCGTATTCTTCTCAGCAAACCCTTTCATAATTATGATACCCATATCATGGCAGGGCACAAAAATAATATCGAGTCCGCCATCTTGGGCCGTTCGCCATATTGTATTTAGAATGACGTCACTTAGCTAACCATGCATCGTCATCTTCTTACTAATTTTATAAATCGAAAGTTTGGGTGGATGTATGTTTGTTACTCAATCACACCAGAACGGCTTAACGGATCTGGATGAAATTTGGCACAGAGATAGATAATAGTCTGGCTGGCTCGCTTTCATCTCGGTATAATATAGTGGCGGGCGTACCCCAAGGATCGATTTTAGGGCCTATTTTGTTTATATTATTTACAAATGATTTAATTAATTACATTAATTCAATATTGCCCGAAACACCGCTGACAGTTTTTGCCGATGACACCAACGCAATAGTTGAGGCCAATGACATACAGGAGCTTTCCGCTAAGGTTGATGCGGTGTTGAAAGTTTTTAATTCTTGGTTTGAAAGTAACAAGCTCATAATTAACACAGATAAAACCAAAATAATATTATTTAGTACAACAGCTCGTAATAAAGAAAATATGACGATCACACTTAATTAATTTAAAATTGACATAGTTGATGAGGTAAAGTTTCTAGGGGTATACATTGATAAATATTTAAATTGGAAAAGGGAATTGCAAGCCATTGACTCGTATATTTCCTCAGCGTGTTATGTTTTACGCAGTCTTAGGGATGAAATAGACATAAAACACCTTAAAATGGTATATTATGCTCTAATAGAATCAAGGTTGAGATATAGTGTTCAGTTCTGGGGGAATAGTTTTAAATATAACTGCCAGAGAGCCTTTGTACTCCAAAAGAGAGCCATACGAACCATGGGCCGGATATCACAAATAGAGAGCTGTCGGCCACACTTCAAAAATTTAAATATTCTTACTGTGCCCAGCCTCTATGTTTTGGTACTGCTGGTGAATTTAAAAAAATGCCTGCATACATATGAAACGGATGAGGAGAGACATTTGAGGGAAAGTACGCGAAGAAAAGATTTTAAAAACAAAATAGTACCCCAGCTTAATATTGTTCAACATAAGTCCTCAATATCAAGCAGTTCGGATTTTTAACAGGTTGCCACTGGAAATAAAAACCAAAATTTATAAGAGCTCATTTAAGTCGACACTCAAGGCGTTCCTATTAGAGAAATGTCTGTATTCGCTAGACGATGACATATCCACGTTTTAAATTTGATATTGGATAATTTTAATTTTTAAATTTTTGACTGTATTGAATGTTTAAATTTTATTTGGAAAATTATTGTATTATGAATGTGTTAATTAGTTTTATAATTTTAATGAATGTGATTTTAATTATTTATTTAGATTAAGAGTTCAAACACAATGTAAATTGTTCATGAATAAATTGAATTGAATTAATGGTCCCCTGGAATTAAAAAAAACGCTTTTTACGTGGGCGAAGCTGCTCGCAGAAGCTAATCCAAACTAGAGTTGTGTGTAAAATTTCCTCTTAATCGGTTGAGGATAAATGCTTTAAAATTCAGTTGCTAGATTTGACCCAAACATACATACATTGCAAGTAAAAAAAAAGAAAAGCTTGTAAAAATAACCTCCCTCATATTATTACACATCCACATTAAATATTGATTGGAGTGACGCATTCTAGGCCTACATCAAGTTTATATAACGTATATCACGCACTGTTGTGGAAATAAATGGAAAAAAAATCTACATAATTGGAAAGTGGGATCCAATCATCGGTGTCGGGGAAAAAGTAAATTGTACGCAGCTTTCGTCGGTATAACGTATAACGTGGGGCTTTTAAGATTTTTTTTCAGTGGAAATATACTGTTGTAGTGATATATTCAATTGAACTGGTTTACATCTCTGAAAACATTTGACTAACTTTAGCGTTATTACGTTACGTTTTTCCTTCAGGAATTTTTCAATAGCAGTCAGTAATCTGGTTTTGGACCCGGTTGATGGCCATGAGTTCTACCCCTATTCTTCTGACGGCCCTGTCCCCCGTCACACTATCACCAACTCCTATTTCTTTCATTTTTCTTTCATGTCACTGCTCACACAGTCCATCCATCTTTTCTTTGGCCTTCCCTCCCTCTCCATCCGCATTTATATTCATAACTCTTTTGGTAACATTCGTTTCATCCCTCATCACATGACCATACCGGGTCAACCGGTTTCCTTTCAACTTTTCTGTCACTGGCTCCACTTTCAAAATTCCTCTAATATAGTAATTTTTCACTTTATACATTCTCGTCACTCCGCACATCCATCTCAACATTCTCAACTCTGCCACATGCAATCACTTTTCATCCATCGACTTATACGAGTACATAGTGAAGAATAAGACCACCTCTTTGTGTTATACAGGCGTGATGATATTATTCTTTATCGTCTTATTGTTTGAATTACCAGCAATAGTCTATATATAAAAAGATTTTCTTTTACACTGCACACCTCTACCCAAAAACCTAGAATTAAAAAAAAACACGCCATAAAATCCTTCTCATTTATCAAGGCGAACTACGTGACAGGACCCGTTTCTTCTCAGCTTTTGGTCCCTAGTTAAATATTTAATTCAGTTAGGTCCTTGCGAGACGAGTGGTCGAGTAGTGGTCGAGTGGCGAGTGTTCGAGTGTTTGCTGCCCGATCGGAGGGTACTTACTTGCTATACGAGTCTAGGACTGTAATGTCTGAGGGCGGGATTAGTGTCGTGGAGATTTTGTTTGCTTAAAGTTTGTGTGATTTGAATTGATTGAGAATTGGGTATTTAGTTAGGTGTAGTTGTCTGGCTGATGAATTAATTACAAAGATATCTTATGTTTTAGTTAACAATTATATTGATTAAAAAGTGCTTAGAAAGTGTTTGCTATCCCAACGGAACACACTATCTTCCTGGTTTAAACTTTACTATGTCCTTCCCCGGGTTTCAAACTATCTCCATACCAAATTTCATCTATTTCGGTTCAGGTATGTAGTCGTGGAAAGGTAACACACAAACAAACTGAGTTACTTTCGCATTTATAATATTATAGTATCTGATGGATAGAAATAGATACTGTTCATAAACTTCCCCAAGTTTAATGGAAATATACACTTCCCTAAATTTCCTGATGAGTCATGTCAACCAATATTTAAAAGGCTTGGTTTGCTACCGTTACCTTCATTATATTTGTATGAAGCATGTATGTTTGTTAAGAAATATAAAGAATTGTTCAAAACAGTAGAGGATATATGTTCTCGAAGTCGCCGTGATCAATACAGACTTGTACTAGATGAGCGCCCTAGGTTAGCAAAATATAATAAAAGCTGTCTGGATATGTGTGTACGTGTTTATAATAAATTACATAATGTATTGAAAATATTAAATTGCATTATTCAAAATGAAATGATATAAATGGCTGAATGAAAATAATTTATATAATATTGAGTTTTTTTTTTTTAAATAAATTATAATGTTTGTAAATTCAAATGAGTTTATTCGTTGAAGTTTGCATGCTTTTATTGTAAGCAAAACATGTATGATCACATATGCTATAATAACACCAATGTATACCATGTTTTATCCAAATAAATTATCTTATCTATACTAATATTATAAAGAGGAAAGGTTTGATTTTTTGTTTGTTTGTATGAATTGAATAGGCTCCGAAACTACTTGGCAGATTTGAAAAATTCTTTCACTGTTGGATAGTCCATTTATCGAGGAAGGTTATAGGCTATATAACATCACGCTACGACCAATAGGAGCGGAGCATAAATGAAAAATGTTACAAAAACGGGAAAAATATTCCTTTTTGAGAGCTTCCATTGCGTGCGCTGCGTAAATGGTTTAAGTTTTTTTTTTTTTTTTTTTTATTTTTTTTTATTTTTTTTTATTTTTTTTAAAAACGTTGCCCCACACTAGGAATTTCTTCCTGTATCGTGGGTGCGTTTACAAACATATAAACTCACTTACACAACACCCAGAGCCGGTACAACTATCTGTAGGTCATACAAATATTTGTTCCGTGCGGGAATCGAACCCGCGACACGCAGCGCAGCAGTCAATCGTTCAACCACTGCGCCAGCCGTGCGCCCAAGTTACGCAAATATCATGTATGATGGAATTGTTTCTCTTTAAAAGTTCTAAAAAAAAGTCCGTGACACCATAATATGGTGTCACGGACTTTTTTTTAGAACTTTTAAAGATCTTTTAAGGTGGACTCACAATAGCAAATTTTATGTTCTAAATTTTAATTAGATCAACGCTGCCGGTAGAAACAAAAGTTGGTTGCATTCGTATAGTAGTATATATATTATTTCTTATTCAAATAAATAGTTCAACAAGTTGGTAGGTAGATAGGGTAGGGTAGGTAGGGTAGGGTAGGTAGGGTAGGGTAGTGTAGGGTAGGGTAGGGTAGTGTAGGGTAGGGTAGTGTAGGGTAGGGTAGTGTAGGGTAGGGTAGTGTAGGGTAGTGTAGGGTTGGGTAGGGTAGGGTAGTGTAGGGTAGGGTAGGGTAGGGTAGGGTAGTGTAGGGTCGGGTAGGGTAGTGTAGGGTCGGGTAGGGTAGGGTAGTGTAGTGTAGGGTAGGGTAGTGTAGGGTAGTGTAGGGTAGTGTAGGGTCGGGTAGGGTAGGGTAGGGTAGGGTAGGGTAGTGTAGGTAGTGTAAGGTACGGTAGGTAGGGTAGATAAATGTTTGGTGTTTTTATGGCAAAACAAAGTTTGCCGGGTCAGCTAGTCTTCTCTAAAATTTGTATTACTCATAAAAAAAATCAAAAGAAATACGTTTTGAGAGTTAGATTTTGATTTGAGTTATAATCCTGGGTTTTCTATAACCAACTCTAGATGCGTAATAAGTAGCCTTTTTCCAGGGATTTGGTTACCGTTGTGACGACCATTGTGCGTGAATAAGTAGCCTTGTAGATAACAACGAACTAAATTCATTGGTCACATAAAATACCACATCCCTTGTCCCAGCTGACCTATCTCTGACCCTAGGTCATCCCACGTACTAATATCTAACCAACACAGAACTGGCTACCACAGACACTTTAACAAACTTCGGGTTCCACACAGAGTCTGTTGCTCCACAATCGGTAATCCCTTGTGTGATCAAACTAGTGTGTTTGTGTCGGTAGTTTCTATGTGATTTATGTTGTGGTTGTAAGTTTGGAGAGGGTGTATTCATCATTCAGTTGTGTTAGATTCAAAATCAAAATCATCATCATCATCTGCTTAGCCTTTTCCCAATTATGTTGGGGTCGGCTTCCAGTCTTACCGGATTCAGCTGAGTACCACTGTTTTACATGGAGCGACTGCCTATCTGACCTCCACAACCTAGTAACTGGGTAACTCGATACCCCTTGGCAAGACTGGTGTCAGATCTCGGGCTCCTGACTTCCCGTAACGATTGTCTAAGATCTTTAAATGACAACCGGGACCAACGGCTTTACGTGCTTTTCGAGGCACGGAGGAAACTCGTTATGTTGAAATGGTCACCCATCCATGGACCGACCTCGTCAAGCGTTTCTTAACCTTGAAGATTGACCCGTGCGGCTGTTATTATTTAGCCACGAGCTCCTCAATCGAAACAAAATCATCAAAATCATTTATTTTTATTTCATATTGGCCTACATGGGCACTTATAAAACGTCGACAAAAGGTGCACGGTTCGGGTTGGTCGTTTCCTATGGAGAAGAACCGACAAGAAACTCCACGGTTAGTTTTTCATTTGATGGGCGAAGCTTTTTCGGAGTAGATACTAACATTATTTATCTTTTTTTATTAGTTTTGGTACACCATCTCTAAAAAGTAAGCTAGTTCTATAGTAAGGCACCTAAAGGATTTACAAAATACCTATAATAATTCAATTAACACATTCGTGCTGTTTGTCGATAAGAAGTTCAGTTCTATGTTCCAAATCTTGAAAACTGCTGAACCGATTTTGATGAAATTGGCGTTTTTCCCTAATTTGAGAGATACTTAATCCAAAAAAAAAATATCTCGATCCGATTACTGATTTCAAAGAAATACGTGGACAAACATGCATACACTTGTGAAATTTGGCACACATACTTAGAAGCTCACATAGAGATATGTGAATATTGTACAATACCAACAATATTACATACATTTGTAACAAAATTTCTTTTCTTTTCTTTCTTTCTTTCTATGTTTTGCGTACTCCCGTGAAAACAGGCATGTGTTTTTGTATGTGTGTATGAGACAGAGTATCATGTGTTGATCTACATGGTAGATAAATAAATGAAGCACCTATTTGTGAAAAGTACATTTCATACAAATACTAATAAATGCGAAAGGTTGGATGGATGGCTGTATGTTTGTTACTCAATTACGCCAGAACGACTGAACGGATCTGGATGAAATTTGGCACAGAGGTAGATTATAATCTCCATCTCGGTGTTATGTTCCCTTGGGATAGGAAACCACTTTCACGCTGGCAAAGCCACTGTCAGAAGCTAGTGATAAATGTGGATCAACAGTACCAACTACAACAACAAGCCTATTAGACCATCCTACTGGCACTACAGCAAGATACATAAAAGCATTTTAAGAATTTTATCGTATTTGTCCAACGTATGTATGTATGGCTGATTATCTAGTCTTCTACAACATCAGTAAACCAACAAAAGTTAGAAAATCAAAGATAAAAATGGCTAACATTGAAGAGAAAATTACTCGTCGCCCTCTAACCTCAACTCCAGTCCTTCACACGTTACACACGGGAAACCCACTGAAACGTACTGGAAGGTACGCTCGCTACGATTTCCTTGTTTTCTTTTCATTCCATTTTTATTTGTTTCCACCAATTCCCAGTTCAATCTCAACTTCAGCTTCATTAGAACGGGTTCCTTTATTTATAAAATGAAATGAGCTGTTTTCGGAATGGTGAGGAGTGTTAGGGTATTATGTTTTGGTATGGATACGTTATAGCAGTGATCTAAAAAATTTATAGAAAGAAATGCCCAACGATTAAGATATTCTAAAGGCGTGTTGATAGAAGTTCGAATCCCAACTGATGACTACTATTGATCTGCTAAAAAAATACTAAATGATTTGGTATAGTTAAGTACCTTTTATTAAACCTTGTAACTTCAATTATAGTAATCTCCATGAAAAAAGATATACAGCTGCCTAACAACTCTTCTAAAACAACTCACCAAATGCATACAGGCACAAAAATAATCTATATTTTTATAAGTTCTCATTATCAATTTCTCAATAACAACAGTCAAAAATAATGTGAACTTATCAGACCAGATTTGCACTGTAAAATTTACAACAATATTTTCAATTAATATTGCCTGTTCGCTTTAAACGAGACAGCTGTAAAAATAATATATTATTGAAATTAATTGTGATTTTCATACATAATATGAATAACGTTAAGGATTTTAAAATGTAGTTTTTTGTTGAGATGATTATGATTAAAGACTAGGTCTAGGAACTAGTGGTTAGACCAAAGCCTATTTACTTTTATCAACTTAGATAAGGACGGTCGTCTATAAATGCTGTTTATTATTCAAATGAAAAGTATGTGTAATCAAAACCTCCTCAAATTCATGAAGATCTGTCATTGTAAAATGTGCCTGTGCCCAGGCAGAGATATGCTTATTTTAACCGAATCCTGCTTTGATTTAAATGTATTTTTATTCGAAAAAGAATAAATATGAAAATAAGCAAGTAAATCACGCATTAACATAAAAATGTAAACAATACTTACAATGTGTAAATGAATAAATAATCACGACTGTTTGTTTTCAACCTAACATTTGTGCAAATGTTTTCTCGGAATTGCGCATGTTGGTTATTCAAGGTGACTTTTTTTCAAATAATATGTTTAAAATATGATTTAATAGCTTTTGTGAGCGGCTTTTCGTGAAAATCGAAAATTGAACCCACTGATGAGATAAAAAAGTGTATGTGAGATCCAGGCCATGGTTCCAAAAATTTTAATGCTTTCAGATATATATGACTGATTGACAAATCTAAAATATCCGCACATTTATAATTTTGGCAGGCAGTCAGACACCTTTATTTAGATACCAAAGTAACTTGTACTTTTTTTAATGCTTAGGAAGAATGATAATAATAACTATTATTGAGAAAACCAGATAATATATACGAACTCCAGAATTTAACGTTTGAAATCCTAAACATGTTGATCAAATTCAAAGGTGCTTAGATCAGAAGTTTGTCGAGCCATAACGAATTCAATGGAATCCTAAGTTAGAATTTTATTGGAGAAAAATCCAATTTAATTTTTCTCGGAATTGGGATTGAATGCAGGAGCTCAAGGCTACAAGCTGACGGTATACAAGGCTATCGGAAAGATACACTTTCACATGCACTTTCATACGCGCCCTTGAACAATCGAGAGGTTTATTAAAGTTTTGATATTATTTTACTAATATTTTGTTGCAATACGGACTGGCAATATTTCATGAAAGAGATACATAGATATATAAAGTATTTACGTGGCATAACATGAAAACATAAAGCACAATGAAATAAATAAAGAACATTAGGTACCTACTAATAATAATCTAATGATAACAATGGAAATAACACGCAATCCTTTCAACATTTTCGTGACGGTTTGCGGATTTGATAAAAATCTAAAACAAAATGAATTTACTACCACAAAATAATAATAGCACATTACTTTTCTTTTGGACCGACTATGATGAGGAATCTCTCTAAACTCCTTTTAGTTATAGAAGTTTCTACTGTCAAATTAATCAATTTTCTTTCGCCTCTAAATTAAAAGTATATAAACATTGTGCGCGAATCCTTGTCGTCGGTATAAAGTTGATGTAATACAGGCCGGTCATCAATCATCGTTTATTTATTTTTGTGCAAGTTTAGCATGTTCATTAATCAAAGTAAATGATTGCTACTTGCTAGCTTGTTTTAAATATTTTTTGCCAAATCTCTTAAAAGCTATATTTGTATCTGTTTAAGATTGTATCGTTTACTTTGTTAAAGGCTTATTATATAACGAAAGATCAATCACAACATTTTTACATTTCGCTATCAATTTATTTAACCAAATGTTTGCTTTAGTTGTCTATAATGACAAACCTTCGCTGCTTTAGAGTAGGTACCTAGAAAGCTCTAATAAGTTTAAGTTATATAAATAATCAAGTTTTTTTTACGTCTCTTAAAAATAAGCAATAATTATACTGGAACCACCAAAATTATAATTATCTAGCTTTTACATCCGGATTAGATAATACCAAATTATGTTCGATAATTTGCTTTATCAGCCGCAAAAAATTAAATCAATGAAATTCAAACACCTTGTATGAATACAAAAGTGCACATCAATCATTAGAAGCGTGGGTGATAAGTGATAAGCGAAATTGATTGGTTCTTATCACTGGGCTGCTGCCATGACGCCATGCCACTTGAACCGATGACGTGCTGTCTGAAGCGATGACGTCACTAATTGTAGCGCCTACAGAGAATAACTAGGCTGGAGTTATGAAAATAAGATAATAGGTGGTGCGTGGGATGATTTTGGTGACGGAGTTATGGTTACCACAAACAGAGACATGTAAGATGGAAAAACGAGATATTTGGGAGATATATAGCTGATCATTTAATTTCTGTTAAATACGAGTATAATTATCCATACATTCCTAAACTCACGCCTTTTTTTCCATGGGGGTAGGCAGAAACTACGGAACGCCACCTGCTACGATCCTTACATACTTCTTTTGCTTCACACACATTCATACATCTAGTCATACACACACGTCGGTTATAGGTACTGCGCACTTGGCCTTTCTGAAGAACATCACCTATAAGGTCTATGTATTGTGGTATTTATTCAAGATCTACTTACGTTTCATAACACTATACAATCCATCTTCACATCTTTTGATATTGTATCGATTTTTGTAACTCTATTTTAAGTATTCTTTGATATTCTTATCACCTGTAAAGCATATTTTTAGTTATTTCTGATTGTTTCTTTATTTCTTTAACTTAATTTGTATTGCTTATTTGCAAAATTATGGAATTTTTTTATACTCTGACATTTTCATCTGACATGACATGTTTGTCTTTTTTATTTTCTTAAAGCCATAGACATACCATGGACTATAATACCTAAACCTTTCCTTAAGCTAGTTGTACATTATTGTAAGGTCAGAGCAGACTGACCCGCCTTTGTAAAGCCGTTTTTATTCGCTTTGGTCTTACTGAGATTTGAAATTTAGAAAGGATTGCAAATCGAATGAAAAACGGGTTTCAGTTTTTTTTAGTCTGGAATCAGCTCTGAATGCTGACAGTTGGAATTTTGGTGGAATATTTTGGAAAGACATGTTTTAGCCTAAAAATACAAAGTATATTCTTATCTACGATGTACTAATAAAATTGTAATGAATTCTACTTGTGAAAGAGAATAGAATCTCTGAAAATAATAAATTATTGCCTTGGACTCTTAAAAGTATGTTTTACTGCTCATTACTACGATGTGCCAGTTCGAATAACAAGGTGTGCCATTCTGGCACGTGGAATATGAACTGCGGCTGACAGGACCTCAGCGGCGCGTCGGTTTGCGCGCTGAGGCCGCGCGAGACCTCCAGCAGTACGCGCAGGGTGCGCACGCTATACACGAGGGCCCACATGCCACGGCAGCGCTCCACCAGCTGTCGCATCACAACGTGCCACGCTGCCCAGGTCTGCGGTTGCCTCCTTCTCAACTTTGAAGACTTCCTGACCGTCCTGTTGCCTGCAAGGACGTCCCGACCTCATACAACGGCACTTCGTATGAAGCCAGACCTTATTTTTTATACTCTATATCCCTTTTTAATTTTCATAGCTTTAATTTAATTTTTAACCTTTTATTCTTTAATTTTATTAACGTGGCTTACGTATAGCTCTCCGGAGCTATACGTAACGCTACAGTATGTCTTTCTATATAATTATCCAATGACTTTCAAATACTTAACTATTGCCAAATGCATTGATTCCTCTCCGTTTATCGTTAACATTTGAACTACATTTTTCAAGAGAGCTTTTGACAACTATAAAACTTTCAAAGTGATATGAAAAATGCTGAAAGAGTAGTATGAGATACGCTTCTGTTTGAATAATTCAAGAAACTCATGTCTCATGCATAAAAGCTTAAAGGAATTTCCATATTAAAGAAACACGCATTTAAATAACATCCTACATTAGAATGCCTCAAGGTTCTATTCTAGGACACACTCTACCTTCTCTACTTAGTAACTGTAGCTTTAGGTACGGAAAAATCCAGTTATCAACAGCAAATTGAGATCAATGCCCCATGATCACAGCCTGGCGTTATCTCGTTCATCCCTACTGGATGTGTCACATTGCAAATGGCGACCGGCGCCACGGCGTCGCACCCCTGATTATAGGCAACGTTGAAACAACGACAATTAACTACGTTCTGTATTTTGTATGGTGTTTGTTATTTACTGGCGATGATATATAATGGGGTTATGTACTGGATTGTATGGGTAATAATGGTAGGTTTAATAATTTATATATAAAAATGTGAGGTCATCTAAATCTTAACGCGTAGAAAATGTTTTTTTTTCATAATGGTTAATATAAATAGTTATTTCTAAATAAAGCTGTGCCAACAATAAAAAAAGTAAGCCCATAAAAACGTAATAAAAAGACTAATCAAATGCTCAAATACTTGTTGATTCAACAATCAGAAATTGTATGCAAAAGAATCAACAAGTCCTGAAGTTGCGAAAATACTCCAGTGTCGCATGTTTCCAGTTTCGAACTCGTGATTATTGCCCGGGGGTATTGTTTTACATAAGAATTGGGAATTGGTCACGAGTTTCAAACTGTTACTGAGTTTCGGTTTTGGTTTACTTACGAGCTGATCAGTATTGCAGGTAATAAAAGCCTATAAAATATTTTCATAACATCTGAACTATCAGATAAGTATTTTACTGATACTGACTTTAAGGATAAACTTATTATAGATTTTCTCTAGTGCGATCAGGGTAACAAGATCTGGGTCATCGCAGAATAAAACAGTTTTCATTAATCTAATGACGATAATGTAAACTTATCACTAAAACTATGACGAGTGTTAAAATATTACTATCTGTGGTTCTGAGGCAGGAACTGAAAGCGATTAGGGTAAAACAGTGAGAATGGGCACAATAGGGTGAAATTTATTGAAACTATAATATTCTTAAATAGATCCAAATATAAATAGACTGAAAGGACTAATACTATAAAGGGTTGTTACTACGGCGCCACATGACAAAAAGTGTTTACGTTGCCGATTGATTATAGTAATAGCACACGGAAGGTACACGAACAATTGTTAAAAAACTATGTAAAAGAATCATTGGAATAGAATAATAACATCCCTGATTTACAAGTAAAAACCAACAGAAGATGATTTTAATGCGGCAACATAGAAATTAATAGTATGTACAAAGAGCGATATAAAGAAAATAATGTAGTGAAGGTCGACAGGTAAGAATCTCAGAAGATGACGATTTGCACCGATCACAAGTGACATGGTGATGAGTACAGAGAAAGGGAGAAAATAGAGAATACTGCTGACGATCCTCTAAGACTCTTTGCCCACCATTGATTATAATTATTATATAAGAATATTCATGACAAGTGAAAAATATGATACTCTATTTGTAGCTGGTGATTAAAATCTCTCACACATGACACAAATTATTATCTTATTATCTTCAATAAACTTAATTATTTAAATTTTATTATTATCTTCATAATCCCATATTTTCTCTAACATGTTCAGTATCAGTTCAATTCGTATACCCTTACTGTAGTTATCTAGGTCAGGACAGAATTAGCGCTTTATAGTTTGGAGCAAAGACTACCCACGCTTACTGAAAATACTGAGATCAGTGTAAGTGAATGGTCCATTAAATAACCCTACGTATTACTTGGTGTTTCAGGCATAAGTTAAAATTCGTAGGGTTCAACTAGTATGTGCTCGTAAATCGTTTTTTTAAATCAGAAGTAAAAATTTTCATTGTCAATGATCCAATAGTCGCAAACGCTGTTTTTAAATGAGTAAATGTTTTGGAGACCATTGGAAGGATACTTTTTGGAGTCTTCTAGGGTAAAATAGTTTTTAAATCGCTCGCTTACTAAATCTGAAAAATGACACGGTGAACAAAGAATTAAGAACTTTGTTTCTAGAATGTGGGGTTATAATATTTATATAGGAACTATCGCTGAAACATGGAACTTTAGCCGCGTCACATCATATCACATCACATCATCAGCCTATTAATGTTCCCACTGCTGGGACACAGGCCTCCTCTCTGTGAGAGGGAATGGGCCGTAATCCACCACGCGGGCCCAGTGCGGGTTGGTGGATGTCACATGCCTTCGAATTTTGGTTCTAAGACATGCCGGTTTCTTCAAGATGTTTTCCTTCACCGTTTTGAGAGCAGTGGTGATGAAATAATTTACACAAAGTAAAGCGCCTGCCTGGGCTCGAACCCACGACCTGCAACTTGTAAATCGCGGCCGATACCACTGGGCCACCACTGCTCCAGGCCGCGTCAGAATAGCACGAAATAACTAAACAATTATTTAAGTGGCCTTAAGTTGTGTTAGAGTGTTACATTGCCAGCTTTCAGTAAGTCTAGTCTAAACGCTCCCTTACTGTCGTATAAAGGATGTATACAACTAGCTTTCTACGTACACACGATGGTATAATCGAAGGGTGTCAGGGCGTGAATTTTACGCTGAGTGGGCGTAATTGTTGACTGTAGCGTCGCCGGCGCCGAAATGTTGTCGCCGTGTGTAATGGCCGAGGAATAAATTATTTTCTACTTTATTCCGCTTTTGATCATGACCTTTGCTGTTGGCTAGTAATTGACGTGACGCTGACATGTAATTGTTTCTTCTTGGCTGTCGCCTGATAGATTGTTTTGTATGGCCAGTTTTGGTGGGATGTTGTGATTCTTATTTGTTTGGCGTGAGTGTTAGTGTCTTAGTGAAAAGTAGCTATGTTATGTTATTTTTAAGACAGTTAGCTTGTAGCAGCTGGATGACAGTTGACGAAAGTCGAACCAAGGGGCGTGCCATTGGAGAGGACTGTGTCCAACAGTGAACTGCTATAGGCTGGTGATGATAATGATTTTAAAGATGTATTTTTTTGTTTGGAAAGAAAAAATATTGTTTGAAAAGTTTAAAAAATTTCTTAATTGCATCAGTAATTCCCGAGAGTCCTTATCTTATAACGAAAAGTTATACACTGATATAAAGTTATACTATCACTAATGCCTGGTGTACACGGGTAGAGTTTACCGTATTTATTTATTTAGGTAAGCCTACAATTGTTTACACATTACATTTCATTTAAGAGTACAAGACATACATTTATAAGTGTATCAATTATTAACAGGCTATCACCACATGCATTATTTTAATTTGATTATACATTTATATTTATAATGTATGCACTACATATTCTGTTTAGTTAGTACTCTACCGTGATACTATACCGTTAACTCTACCCGTGTACACCATGCTTCAGAGTGCTACCTCTATACTACCAATATTACAGTACAATATTAGAACGAATTCCTATGGATATCCCACAACGAGACCGGAGCTGCAGGACAAAGAAAATAATATACACAATAAAATTTATTCTTGCTCTTAAAACATCATAATAAGGTCATCCGGAAATGGTTTTATATAGTAATAACTGAGAACAGTTTCCTAATATACTCAATAAGAATCATATTACTCTGTACGGAAGTGGAATAAGTCTTCATTAAGTTGTTCGTGATGTTATTTTTATGGGATCAAATAATTAGATATTGATAAAATTATGATTGCATTTAATTTTATGGTCTCTTTCAATGCTTTATTATACCTACCCCAATAAGTGACTTCAGCAAAAGATTGTTGTTATAAATAAAATTATTTAAATAATATAGATAGAGCTTTTATATTTTTATGATGTCTTCTATTAATTTCTGTCATAATCCATACTACATTTTTTTAAATCCGAAAGGTACTCTGTCAGTTGTTACCTTTTCACGTTTTGACGGCTGAACGAATTAAGATTAAATTAGGCACTAGGGAAGACCATGTCCTAGATTAGGACATAAGATTATTTTCATCCTGGTGAAAGAAAGAAAACTAGATAATTTGGCTAACACAGATACACACAATATAGGTACAAATAAAAGGGAACATAATTTTCTAACAATTGCCAATTGCATACATAGGTATAGATGTGGTCCTTTGGAACAATTTTGACACGGACGAAGCCGCTGGCAGGAGCTCGTATTATATAGAACAGAAACCTCTTAATAAAGGAAAAACTTTCACACCTCCGTATCATTAAACCCCCATAATATGACATCATCTAAGCTCAAGCATAATTCACCTAGTAACCCTAAGAGCTAAAACCCACTAAGTGCCAATATGGCACATAACACCATTCCACTCACCCACTCCTGCCCCACCTCGAGCAACCGATCAGTAGTCAATAAAAATAAACATTAATTCGTCCATAAGACGTAGATCAGTGGACGCCAGGCGTTAATAAAAATTAAGTGGTTTCCTAGTAGAACGAACCAAGATGAAGTTTGTATACAGCCTTAATGTAAGCGTTTATATCGCGGCTTCATACAAATACTGATCTTGACTGAATATATATTTTTATCAATATTAAAAGAGATCTGTAGTAATCGATGGTTATTTTTTATATTAAGTAAACAAATATGAATATTTAAGTTACTAAATTGTGTTTGTTTTTTAACCATCGACGGAAAAAGAGGGGTGTTATAAGCTTGACGTGTGTACCTGTGTATTTGTGTATCTGTCGGTGGCATCATAGCTCCTAAACGGATGGACCGATGTTGACTTAGTTATCGGGACATTATTGGGAGTGTTCTTAGTTCTGTTTGATGAAATTCGGTTCAGCCGTTCAAAAGTTATTGGCTATTTACTGTTTGAATCGGGGTATTTTCGCAGATATCGTGTAATAATTAGGTGTTCGATAGATTGTTGATCGAAGCGTGTCTACTACTAGGTAAATAAACTATGTAGTTTAAAAAGTAAGAAAAAATAAAATTTCGGGGCTTTTGGAAATTTTGATTTTTTACATGTTACTGTATAAAGAGGCAAAATTAGAAACGCAAAAGGTAGCCCTACTCCCTGATCACTTTTATTTCTGGTTCTATCCGTCGATTGAGTTCCCTACACCATGTCAGTGTTGATTGACAATTTTATCTATTTTTTTTCTTATTAATAGGCTCCTGTTTGACCACTATCTCACCTGATGGTAAGCGATGATGTGGTCGATTTAAGACCCCCAGGTTGTAGCTATCAGGAAACGCTTTAACATACAATGTTTAATTCAAGTTTAATGTCACCAATATACATATTTTGTATGAAACAGTGTCGAAACACGTATGTAATGGAGTGTTGCTAGCCTACATTCTAGTAACAAGATTAATGGCTTAATCCGATTTTTTTTGCGAATAATGGAGGTGCCGTGTTTTATGGCAAACGTAGGGAGAAGAAAATATGTGAGGAGGTTGTGTACGAAATACATATCAATGTATCGCTGGGCGTCGTACAACCAGCCCTGGTTTTCAGTTGGGTCCCCAACTTAGATCCGTCTGTAAGTACCACAAACCACTATATAATTAAATCTAGCGCTAGACATATTAGTTCGTAATATTAAACATCATTATGTCTCTGTAAACTTTAATACTAATTAGACTTGTGTTTGTTAGTTTAGCGTAACATACATGTTACACCTACTGTATACGTATTTATTTAGTGTTTTTTTACTTTGACTTTCCCACAAGAATCATGTATATTGCCGGTACAAAAAGTAAAAGCACATATGCTTTTTTATTAGTGATAGGCTTGCGCTTGACCAGCAGTCCCGGCATCTGGATTTGCGCCCACCTCTAGCCAAGTTGACAATCTTCAATCGACAACGCTAGTAGAAAACGAATCAATGTATGGGAATGACACAATCTGAACGTTAAGTGTTCAGAACATACAAATAGAAGGCTTTAACGATTGTATAAAGAGATTCGATACAAAACGTTTGTAACTTGGCTAGGGGGCTGATGGTAAGCGATGATGTGGTCGACGATGAAGCACGCTTGCCTAGAAAAAACCAAACCAGTTCACTCTTCGCTCATATACTCCCAGGTTGTAGCTATCAGAAAATACAGACTCCGGCAGGAAAGGCCACTCTTTTGCTGTACGCATAATAAAAGTATTCCCAAAACGTTTGGTGCTTATGGGTGGGATGTCCACGATGCACCGATGACGCATCGCCGTACGGCTTGTAGTTCGACGATGGAACGGGCTAGGAGGAATCATCATGATATTATATATCATCTGAATTTCATGGGCAATGTATACGCAACTTTGTCCATGTCATTCAGAGATAGTTCAGCTTGCTAATAGTGACAGTTTTTTTTAAGATAGGATTAGTACTTCCAGAGATTACCGGCCCCAAATAAAATCAATTTTACCTGTTCATAATATTAATTATGTACAGTGTAATCGAACCTTTCTTGTGAAATACCGTTAACGGTAGTTTTTGTTTGTTTATTGATTAAGTAGAAGCTTCCTTATCAGTCAAAAGTAACCAGAATCGCCGAATCGAAAAGGCAAAGAAATTTTAATGACAACAAAAACGTTTCTTCTCATTATGTCCGTTTTCGTAGCACTCGCACTTGTCCGGTTTTATTATCCCGTCACATTACATATAATCACGTCGATTGCCGATAATTACAAAGTATAATTACGTATGTACGTGTAATAACAATTTAAAAAGTAATTGTTTTAAGGTTGGTCAACCAGTTTGAGCGAGACGTGAATTTATAGCTTTCATATAGCTTTATTATGATAGAACTGGGTGCTTGAGATAAGGTACTCTGATTATTATGTTGAATTTATTATGCTGCTTTAATTATAGTAATTTACAGATCAGATACTTCTAATTAGCACCAAGTAATGAGAGGTGTATTGGATGTATCTTATTGGTACGACACTAAAAGTTTATTTTTAAAGTACTTTAGCAGTTAACATTACTTTGCTGTATCTTTATTTGCAATAGAAAAAATCATCATAGGATGAATTTAAAATTGATTCAAGCAACATTATTCATGTAAAACCAATCTGAATCTGGAATTAAGCTCATGCTTCCTCGACCTGAAATAGCATGAACATTAAAACTGGGACACCATTTTATACCACAACTATTAAAACATAATATTTTAAGGGTTTTTGTTTTTGTGATATAAAAAATACCATTATAATGAAATGCAATATAAAAACATTAATTTCCAATACAAACATTTTCCACTTAATATATTCCACAACAAACATGAAACGCGGAGACTGGCACATTCCACTTCCAACATCACTTAATATTATGTGCTTGCCAATACAAATGGCTGAGTGCGCCAGTTATCAGATGTCCAGCTGTGAGGTCAATGGCCGGAGACCAACTTGTCTAATACACCTAGGACCTGTTCTAGAGTAGTTTTCGTGCCAGTATAGGGAGGAGTTCAGTAGTTTCTGCTTGTACAGATTATAAACTAACTTAACTTAAAATTATAAACCTGCACCCTAATTGCGTCGCTTCATAGAACGCATGCGTATTTTATTTGTGTGATGTGTGTGTTTGGCCTGAACCACAGGTTTAAAAGAACCTAAATCGGGCCGGTACCCTACCAACAATATACATTCTTTATTATAATCTTGCAGTTGTAATAAAATATTTTAGTTATAGTACATAAGCACTATTTATACCATTGTTTTAGAAATTATACTACTGCACCTAATCTACATTTTTGTGAACGTACTTACTTTTTAATAAATTATTCTTATTATTCTTATTTCCTTGCATTAATTGCTTCATAAGTCAAAAATTCGTCTTGCGCAACAGTTACGCAAATAGGGTGCTGTACTTCCAGGAAGCCTGAAACTCCTTTAAAAAATACGCTGAGATTTTACGCTGCCGGGAACGAATTCGGGGAAAAAAGACTGAATCTGGTTGTTGTATGTAGTAGTATCTGAACAACTTATTTTTGTAATGGTTTTATGTCTGGAAACATCTGAGTCGGCATATAAATAGAACATCTAATTTGGAAACATTTCTTAATTTACATACACTTATCCAACGGAACTTTCAACAAAGATATTCAGTAACATTGCTATTAAGAATCTGATACTTTTATTTTCGGAAATGATAAAAAAAAACATGTTAATTAGTTGCCGAAGGGCTAAGTCAAATCAAACACAAATACATATTGTTTCAGCTGCTCAAAGAACTGAACAATAGGCTGTTGCACGTGTATATGAAAATGTTTCATTAATATTTCTAGTAGAAATAAAATTAATCATAAAAAATAGAAGTTTTTTTCGTATTCTTCTCAGTAAATCCTTCCATTTGATACCCATATCATAGTAGTGCACAAAAAATAACTAGTCCGCCATTTTGAACTGTCCGCCATATTAGATTTAGAATGACGTCACAAGTTTTCCGGAAAGCATTTAGCTATACTGTAATTTGTTTTTAAGAGATCATGAAAATGCGACATCAATTGAATATGCAATCCACTGACTGCCTTGACTCATGCCTAAGATGAAAACGACGGGTCAGCAGCAACTGTAGATTTAAGATATAAAAAAATTAAAAGGGCTTTACAGTTTTCTATTAAACACAAAGTTTTCAATAGGTATTTTCCATTGTAGTTCAATCGTTCCAAATCTCTCAACTAAAACGATGTCACATCATGCCTAAAACATATCCTCTCACATTCACACACCGTAATACTTCTGTAGATTACCCACAATATCAATAAAAGCATATCTACATTACATCTGGAACATTTATAGCATTGCTTGCTGTGTAACGACTTCCTAAGGTGATCTCGTTCGCGACGAGATCATATCACTTTGTGGAATTCCAATACTTATTGGTACAGGAAGAACTTCTGATATCGAGGTCTTTGGGAAGGTCATTTCGTGTGCTCTAATTGAAATCATATGTTTGGTTTTTGGTGTCTTCGCGAAATAATAAAGATGATTTTGATCAGGTGTTTTTTTTATAAAATCGTGTTTTTTTTTCGTTTATTGCAAATTGGTATCGTAAAATAGATAAAATAATTAAAATAATGATTAAAAAAAATTAACGTAATGATTAAATTGTGAATATCCTAAAATTGAGTGAGCTTCTTCAGAAGACGACGTATTGAAATAAAATCATGTTGTATTGGAATTTGATTTTAGTCTATTTTAAAAATGAAACCTTGACGAAGATGTTCCCTTCTTTTCTGAGGCCTATTGCTGAAGAGTGATGTTGCAAACAGAGAAGACAGGACGTTCGCTTCTTCACCGGAAATGTTCCATTATTTTTTTTAATAATTTCTCGCTGACGATTTTCATTAGATAAATTCTGCATCGCATTTTTCTTAGATTAAATTTCTCAGTGTAATTTTTTTAGATCAAAAGTGCATAATTGACTTACAAATAAAACCTAAGTAGCGCTGCCAACAACCAGTACAGTCTGAGTACAGTTGGTACAGTGATGTATTTGTTTTCTTTTTATACACTCGCGTTTGATCAGCCAGTACCTTTCTGTTTGTTTTATTTTCACCTCAAAGGTTCGAACTATAGGTTCGAACACACGGATTCCAGGCTTTTTAAATCTGCGTAAATAATAGTACAGGCATCGACAACTGGGGCAAATGCCTGTCCCACAGCCGATAAAGAATTTCAAGGATTTTGTTTTCATCACCTGTGTGCTGGTACCGAACTGAATTCGTAGAAAACTGTGTTTGAGTTAAAATTGAAGAGACAATGGGATTAAGTCCTGACATTGCTGGTATTTTTTTAGCTGGAATTTTGGTCTTTGTATTTTTGATTGCTTTGGCGTAACACGAAATGTATTATTTAATTATTTGTGGTACGTCGTTACTGTGAGGGAGTAGCTCAGAGAGCTCTAAATGATAATCAGAAATTACTTGCATACGTTATATTTTATCAACAACGTGCCTGCCTTCAGGCCGGCACGTACCAAAGTGCCAAGCAAAGCTAAACAAAAAAAACTTCAATTATTTTACAAGCTGTCCGATTTCAATCACCTTCCAAAACTAAATAGTTTTCTGTTGACAGTCTTATAATATGTTGCCTCTTAATAGGTGAGGTCGAGTCCTCACAGTACCATTTTACTTTAAATAAAAATAAATAGTAATGGTTAGGACTGAAAAGGGTAGGCGATTTATTGTTTGATTGGCCATAACGGTAGACGAAAACCAAAGGAACGATGGATGGATTGTAAGGAAGATGATATTTCTAGAAAAGATATGGTAATTTCTCTCCGGTCTCTACCAATCAGAACGCTGTATTTGCATAAACTGAGTTTAGTTGAACTAATCGCGATTAGTTTTATTGGTGAAATCGGCCCTAAGACAGACTACGCCGATCCTGAATAAATTAGGACAAAGGTAGGGCGATGATGATGACTCGACTATGGTGACAATATGATGTCATCATAAGCTCGGGACAATATTACGAACATACGATGAGGGCCGACCCCAAGTAATGGGACAAAGGTTGGCAAAGAGATAAATTGTCCTAGAAAATACTTTTTACGCAAGGTCAATTTGACTGGACAAAATAAGGAACAGATAAGATTTTAAATAATGGTTTAAGTTAAACCTCGGTTAACCTATAAAAACAAAGTACCCACTACTTAAGGAACGGTTCCACAAAGCAATTTAAAAATAATTAACGTAAATGTCTAATTTAAATTAGTTCACCATCACTACTATAATATAGTTTGATTTACAGCCGCTATTATCTTGCAGTAGGATTTTTATCGGGCAGTATTAATAAGGAAACGTTAATGTTTCTGTATATTTCCTGTTTAATTAGTATGTCGCAGTTCATGAGTCAGGCGGAGATTGAGTTGTGAAGGTCAGGAGATGAGAATGTGTGGTATAAGAGTGTTACTAAACCAATGGTCAAATGGATCAGTTTACGTTGATGGACAGTTTCTACGACATTCGCGATCTATTGTGTGGTGACATAAATTATGTGTTAGTTCTTGCAGGAGCTAAAGCGGTATTTCGGTACTCGATTATATATTTTTTTGCTTTATTGTTTTCTTCTTGAGTAGCTGCTGACTTGTTGCCTATTGTTATGATATTATTATAAGTGTCAAATAGCGTATTTATGGGGAAGGAATTCAAAAGTAATATTTATGGGGAAAACTAGTAGAATAGAATAGAATAGAATTGAATATACTTTATTGTACACCATAAAATTATAGACATCAAAGCTTAACAATAAAATACTTGTACCACCTTAGGCTCTCGTTAGGCGGCTGGGTCAAGGGCCTGATCCAGAAAGCAGTACTGCTGGGCACAGCTCGTATAGTTAGGAAGTTCCTCTCTCTGGAGCCCTGACCGCCGGTAGCTTGGACCCTGTTCCCGATACCGGTGGGCCTCATTTTTTTTTTATTTAAAACGTTTTTTTTGTTTTATAAAAAATATTTAAAAATATAGTAAAAAAAGCAAGTCTATATATATAAAAGAAAGTCGTGTTAGTTACTTCACTTATAACTCAAGAACGGCTGAATCGATTTAGCTGAAAATTGGCAGGGAGGTAGCTTAGAACCAGGAGAAGGACATAGGGTAGGGTAGGGTAGGGTAGGGTAGGGTAGTGTAGGGTAGTGTAGGGTAGTGTAGTGTAGGGTAGGGTAGTGTAGGGTAGGGTAGTGTAGGGTAGTGTAGGGTAGTGTAGGGTAGTGTAGGGTAGTGTAGGGTAGTGTAGGGTCGGATAGGGTAGGGTAGTGTAGGGTAGGGTAGTGTAGGGTAGCGTAGGGTAGTGTAGGGTCGGGTAGGTTAGGGTAGGGTAGGGTAGGGTAGTGTAGGGTAGGGTAGGGTAGAGTAGGGTAGGGTAGTGTAGGGTAGGGTAGGGTAGGGTAGGGTAGGGTAGGGTAGGGTAGTGTAGGGTCGGGTAGGGTAGTGTAGGGTAGGGTAGGGTAGGGTAGTGTAGGGTAGGGTAGGGTAGTGTAGGGTCGGGTAGGGTAGGGTAGTGTAGGGTCGGGTAGGTAGGGTAGATAAATGTTTGGTCTTTTTATGGCAAAACAAAGTTTGCTGGGTCAGCTAGTTAATGAATAAAGGCAAAAATACTTGTACCAAAATAATCTTAAACTAGGCGTAATGAATTTTTCGCTAACTTTACCTGACATGCTGAACACCCATTCCTTACCCTAATCTTTATCACAGCCTAATATAATCAAGTCAAAACACAACTCCATCAAGAAAACGTTCCGTTCCGTTTATTTTATGACCTTATTTTACATAAGCTTGTACATATCTCCGTATTTATGCCGAATTACTGGGTACCCAGTAATAATGTACAAATCGTTGTCAAATTGCCTATCGCATACGAAAATGGGTCCCAGACCAATTACAACTTGAGATCTAGTTGGGGTGGGTGGCACTGTAGGGTTGAACTGTGGTTTAAGTTAATCTGAGAAATATAAGTAAGTACTAGCCGATGATCAACATCGTATGCTCACATTATTTCAACCTGATAATTATTTGAGCACAGGATCAAATCAGTATTGCTTTTAAACAAAGTTTTGTTGCAAGTTTCTAATCTAGCAAAATATCAAATAAATAAATAATACCCATTAGCTGCTAACTGACACTTAACTCTAATCACAATAAATCGTATTTAATACCCATGCATATTTAAATCTTAAACTCCAATCAACAGATTCCAGTCAAATTAATCCAAGAATTTACTTAAATACTTACGCGATGTTAATTTGTCTTCGTTTGCAGTCCGAAACTCCGATTAACTGCGAGATGTTTTAATCTTAATTTAAACAGCATGGTGGCGTCGACCCTGTAAGATGTTTTGAAGGGCGAATGGTAAATGGAGTTAAATTGGCATAATAATTAAGAGTGAAATCGTCTCCTGATTAATGTGGGGATAATCGAAGATTGGGTTAAACGCCTTGGGAGTAGTATTTCTCCAGGAGTAGAACGCAATGTTATACTAAGAAACAAATAATTTGAATAACAGTTACAATGTACGTATTAACATTTTAATTACCAGCTGGATGATAGTTTCCGAGCATCGTCGGGATAAATGGCGTGCGATTGGAGATACCTAGGTCCAGCAGTAAATTGATGCTGAGATTTGCTTTCGAAATTGAGAGAAAATGTATTTTATGTTACTGTATATATGCGTTGTTGATTTTTGTTTATTTTTCACACGGTTTTAATACCAATTTGTAAACATGTATTCCCAATATGTGTAAGCCCCCCCACATTAAATCAATTTGCAAATTGTTATGCTGATTTTTTTATATAAATATCAGCTTTTGCTTCAGCTGATTTTTTTATAAAAATATCAGCTTCAGTTATGTAAATGCTGGTTTGATTTTAGAGTACATATTTTTAGGGTTCCGTAGCCAAATGGCAAAAAACGGAACCCTTATAGATTCGTCATGTCTGTCTGTCTGTTCGTCCGTATGTCACAGCCACTTTTTTCCGAAACTATAAGAACGATGCTGTTGATACTTGGTAAGTAGATGTATTCTGTGAACCGCATTAAGATTTTCACACAAAAAAAGAAAAAAAACTTGGGGGTATATGGCTTCCCATACTTGAAACTGAAACCAATTTTTTTTTTTCTTCGAATTCATACGTGTCTATATCTATCTATGGATAAAGGTCTTCAAAAATGATATTGAAGATACTAATATCATTTTTTTCTAAACTGAATAGTTTGCGCGAGAGACACTTCCAAAGTGGTAAAATGTGTGTCCCCGCCCCTGTAACTTCTAAAATAAGAGAATGATAAAACTAAAAAAAATATATGATGTACATTACCATGTAAACTTCCACCAAAACTTGGTTTGAACGAGATCTAGTAAGTAGTTTTTCTTTTAATACGTCATAAATCGTAAACCACAATTTACCAAGTACGGAACCCTTCGTCACGAGTTTGACTCGCACTTGGCCGGTTTTTCTTCAATAGAAGTACCTTTACTGCAACCTACTCCTGTTGTACTATTTAATTTATTTATCAAAATAATGTTAGATTGCTTTATATTTTTAACACAACCACTAGTGACCACTTTACACAAAAATAAAATTGCGAGGAATTCTAACACGTTTACATTTTTATAGCTGGCTAGCAAAACGAAATCCTTCAAGAAAATGTAAGAAAACAAACGTTTTAAAAGAACGTAATTCTTGAATCTAGAACAAGTATTACTAGTTATAACTAGAACAATATTAGTTCTGTGAATATGAAATTATACGTTGCGACCTACATAGTAAATAGGTACCGTGGTATGGTAATATAGCTATTATTGCCCATGTTATCAAATGTACATTAAGTATAAAATTCCTATGTCGTAATTGTGTTAAAATGTATAAAACCCGGTGTCGGATTGCGTCGGTAAATTATAAGATTGAGGCTTTGAATTTTCATATTAAGTGTCGGTTGGACGTACTGTCGGTAGGTAAAGCATTTGAAACAATTTCATCTATTTCTTAATAACTATCTTTAACCCTCGACGGAAAAAGAGGGGTGTTACAAGTTTGACGTGTGCACCTGTTTGTTCGTGTATTTGTGTATCTCTCTGTGGCATCATAGCTCCTAAACGGATGAACCCATTCTGATTTCGTTTTTTTTGTAATCGTTTCAGCCGTTCTAAGCTTATGGGCGTTTTTCTTTTTGGATCAGGGTTTTCCGCAAGATATCGTGTCATAATTACGTGTTCAATAGATTGTCGATCGAAGCGTGTCTACTACACACTACACACTACTACACTAGATAAATTATGAAGTATGAAATAAAAATGCGTCGGGGGTTTTTCTAATTTTTAAATTTTACTTGTTGAAATAGCTTTTTTACTGTCGCGTTTGACCTCTAGCCTGATGATAAGCGATGATGTGATCGATTGATAATGCTTATTACTTATTTTAAATATCTCAAAAAATATTTTAATGTATAAAATACAGAGAAAAATACCCTACATTTAAAAGAAAAATATACTAGGGTAACATGAAAATATATGTATGTTTTTAGGACAGTTTATTTCCTTAATTGCATGCCTTAAACATCGTTGAAGAGTATTCGACTATTGCTGAACGGCGCTGAACTATAACTTAACCAATATTACAGTTCTCAGTTCACTAACTGGCATTCCTGTGTATCATTCTCTCGACCCAACTGCTAGATTGTCTAAGTTTCCAAGCTATAAAGGATGATTAAATTTCTTTAGATCTGATGAATACTCCTAGCCAGCAAAATGCCTGTGAACAAGAATTTCTTATGTCATATGGGCTTAGTAAAGAAACATTTTCAGCACATCTTCCAAAGTTGCCGAATCTTATAATAAAAATTGGTTGTCTGTAAAGTCGGATTACGGACGATAGTTTAACGTGACAACGTCATAATAAAACATTGATGAAATAATGATGAACGTTTAAAATTTAATTTTTATTCTTACATTAATAACTATGCAAAATTATTTTTCGCATAGGCCAATCGAGTGGAAGAGAGATAGATGCGGCGCAAGCCGAACGCTCAATTGCTCGCTCGTGTAGCGCTCTCGCACCGATCGTAACGTTACAATGAGCGTAACGGGACACTTTTTTGTGCGTGCAGCCGGCGTTAATCGATTTATTAGACGTTGTCGTCGTCAAAAACGTGATTGTAAATCACTGGACAATTTTTTTTTTTTTTTTTTTTGTGACAATCCCACCTCACTATTCCCAAACCACTGCAACTCCTGAAAGCCAGAATCAATAGTGGCGACCACCAGAAAAGCGCCGAGGCAATGAAGCTCGACGAAGTCCCGGAGAATGAATTTACCTGTCTTGGATCCCGCAACGAAATTGAAAAGAATAACGGAGGAGTAGGAAAAATGTAAATTTCCACTTCTCTCCATATCAAGCAGGAGACAGAACAAACAAGGCCAATAGGCACAAAGGGTCATATACAACTGGGATAAGCCCAGTTGCCTAGCACCACGGAAAAAAAAAATAGCATTAATACATATTAATGGGTCCTAACATTGTGAGCTGTTATATTTGGTTCCAATAATAGGTATGGCAAAAACGCTTGAACGCACGGAAATTTGTTCTAGTTTCCACAAGGTCCGTATAGTAAACAACTCCTGATGAAGCCTGTACATTATTCAACATAATATTACGTTCATTCTGCCAAAGAATACACTCCCATAAGATATGATGTGCAGATTGTACATATTCGCAGTCAGATGTAGAACATTGACATAAAGGCGAGGCAACGAGCTTAAAAGAAAATAATTTACTTTTAAAGTTACCATGTCCCGTGAGAAATTGGGCAACACAGTGATCCACTTCCAGCCACGTGCTGGCCAGCCGCACGCGAACGGATGGAAATAATTGGTGGAGGTGTCGGCCCTTGATGGAATTATCCCACCTACATTGCCATTCGGATAAAAGTTCCTCCCAGACGTCAATAGGTGGTTTAAATAATCTAGAGATTTAACTGAACTAAATCATTATGATTTAGATATGATTTATCTGGACTAAATATATGACCCATTTCCGCACACAAAGCTAAGTAAAAAAAAAACCGATTACCATGTTTTATTGACCCAATAAACACAAAATCATGACGTCCTGCATTGACACAAGCAATCAAAGAAATACGATCAAAAACAGATCACCTTGAGATTCCATTCGTTTTAATTGCTAAACAAAAAAATTACAAGCCTACAAAACCGGAAAATAATTCGCAATGCGAATCTAGTTCGCACTTTAAATTTAAATTAATATTTAATTTTTAACGCAAGGGAAATTAAAAATACTGTTGCGATGTGAATTGTACGCGAGTGTACTTGCTCGGTCTAGTTGCAACACATGCGTGTTTAGATTGTCAGGTCCTTTAGAAACGTGTTTGGTGCCTAGGTTTTACGAATGCCTAGCAACGGCTAGTCTAGATTAAGGTATTGATTAAGGTATTAGCCGTTTCTAAGTGTATTACTAGGGTACGGCTGACATGTGGCATTTCTTCGTCTGTGACTTATAGGAATTTGACCTGTGGATTGAACGCAACCAACCAGCTTTGATTGGTAGAGTGATATGTCCTTCTGTGGACTTTGATAGCACGAGTAGAAAGTTTGTTTTTCTTGTGAGTTTGTTTATGGCTATGGTTAGTTCATTGATTGCGTTTTAGGCGCGATTGCTAAGCTTGAATAGTGGGGTAGTTGGTTCATTCTCCGGTAAAGAGTCATTAGGTTGTTATAGAATCCCAATCCGTATTGGGCGGGTAATAGTTATCATCCCATGTTAAATGTAAACTGCATTAAGTTTATAACATAGTCGCAAAAAAAATGGCACTAAAATCACGTTTGTTGTATGGGAACCCCACTTAAATATTTATTTTATTCTGTTTTTAGTATTTGTTGTTATAGCGGCAACAGAAATACATCATTTGTGAAAATTTCAACTGTCTAGCTATTACGGTTCATGAGATACAGCCTGGTGACAGACAGACAGACAGACGGACCGCGGAGTCTCAGTAATAGGGTCCCGTTTTTACCCTTTGGGTACGGAACCCTAAAAACGCAGGGGGTGATGTTTGTTAATTGTTTTGGGTTACCTTATTTTTAAGGTTCCGTACCTAAAGGGTCAAAACGGGACCCTGTTACTAAGAATCCGCGGTCCGTCTGTCTGTCTGTCTGTCCGTCTGTCACCAGGCTGTATCTTAGGAACCGGGACAGCTAGGCATGAAATTTTCACAGATGATGTATTTCTGTTGCCGCTATAACAAAAATGACTAAAACCAGAATAAAATAAATATTTAAGTTGGGCTCCCATACAAAAACCGGATTTTTTGCCGTTTTTTTGCGGTAATGGTACGGTATCCTTCGTGCACGAGTCCGACTCGCGGTAATGGTACGGAATCCTTCGTGCTCGAGTTTGACTTGCACTTGGCCGTTTTTTTGTTAACGACCGAAAATTTCAAAAGCTGCCTGTACTTTAGAGGAAAAGACCAGGGAGTGTGTGATTTTTAACTCACTAAAACATCCACCCAACTACTGTTGTATAATATTATGTGTGGCCCAACCAACACATACGATTTAAAATATCAAGCATTTTACCGATTCGGTCCCATCCTTATCAATGCTACTTGTCTAATGACTGACTTATTGTTAATTTAATCACCTTTATAAGTTAATTACCTAACAACTATTTGCACGTAGATAACTTAGATTTTTGATTGTTATGGCTACACCACACTAGAGGGTCACTAGGTATGTAAAACGTGAAGTGTTATGCTTGTTAGTGGACCTACCGTGTTAATTGTTATGACTTTCAACACTGGTTATCTGTGGGGCTTTGAAAATCGCGATTTCTTTTGACGCGTATAATTCAAATGAGTATAACCCTTATTTGTGTGTGCTTTTTAAATGTAAAAGTACGCCTTCTACCATCAACCCATAACTATAGAGTTTTTTTTTCTCGACTGAGACACGAGGTGTGAGTATCGGTTCTCATTATAGCTGATATAGAAGGAATTTTGTTAATCTTTTTTGTCTCACTTCTGATATTCTTCTTCTCCTTGCATATCCTCCATTTGTCGAGATCCAGAGCATTGTCTTTCCAGATTTTAGGGGATCCATGTTTATTGACCTACCATCTCCTTTGCAAACAAAGTTCAATTTATTTATTGAACAAGGCACACCAACGACTCATTTACAAATTAATATCAGATAATACAATTCAAAAAAGATCCTGTGTAAGCAAGTCACTTACAGGCATGCACAACATTGTCATTTATAAGTCGCATAAAATAAAATAAGAAATTAGGCAAACATAAAGTGAAATCAAAGGGAATAAAATCAAATTAAAATAAAATAAAATTACATAAATTAAAATTAAAATAAAATAATGTCAAAATAAAACCAAAAAGAAATGCAATGAAATAAAATATAAATATACATGTCGTTGACAACATTAGTATTCAATAAAATTGACCAATTTTAAACAAAATAATATTATCAACAGAAATTACAATAAAATGTCAAACATTACAACATAATTATAGCAACATTATCATTATAATTATAATTTTTACAGAACGATTTAAAATATATATAATATTGCTAATTACTTACATTATTGAAATCATTAATAAGAAACATATACATTAATTAAAATTACATTATCGAATTATACATTATTAAAAACAAAATAAAAATTGGCATAAAAAATATAGATTAGCAGCAGGAGTAGGCAGCTGATTACAGGTCAATCTCTACGATTTTAGATTATTGATAGAATTATATATAATTATTAGCACTAAGCGGGCACCGTTTCCACTGCCAAGAGCCTGTAAGCCTATTCTACTTCTGAGTATTCTGCTACGACCATATCTCACTGTCCTTTTAATAATCTGCCGAAAAGAAGAACACCCTAAAAAAAGTTGCAACCACGTTCCCGCTCCGCTACCCGCGTTTTTCCCCGGCATACATAGGGCTAGTAACTCACTAATTACGATACCGATATCGGTATACCGACATTATCGGCACCGTATCGTGTTATCTCGAGAGGTCTGCACCACCCGCTCGCCTTGGTCCGGACCACTTTCATATGCTCTGTGTTGTGAAGTAATTTAGAGTGTATAGCGTTTTTCAAGGATTTTTTACAACTATGTACGTGTATGTACAACAAGTATGGGAATAACAGAATTAGGTTGGTTTGTTTTTGTTTGATATCTTTTTGTTTCATTGTACTAACTTAATTTTTTTTAAATTTTTCCTACTTTTATTTCTTCTTCATGTCTGTGCAGCGGTGGCACGAGAGTGATTCAAATTTGTTTGGCCCAAAACTTTATCATCTCCACGGCTTCGTCGCATCGCATAGATAACTTTAGCTGGACTGGTGGAGGAGCAAGGTTCGCGACACAGCTCCATATGGACACCCTGTTCCGTCGAGTTCTTCCAGTTGCTGTTGAGTTTATCGTGCCACATCTTATTCCTGGCCATAATCTCTATCTGTGCCAAATTTCATCCTAATCCATTCAGCCGTTCTGGCGTGAAGAAGTAACAAACACACTCACAAACTTTCGCCTTTATAATATTAGAAAGATGTGATTGCGATGCAAACGTTACGATGAATGCCCGTTCCAAATCAATTCTGTCAATAATATGATGCATTCTTGTTTTATCATTATAACTGATTTTAATATTTCTTTGGAGAATATTATTTATAAATTGCCATTATTATGTATTGTTACTCAAAGATCGCTCGTTTGCGATAGCCAGGAAATTACACGATCGTCTGTTCTGTAACAAAGCTCACACGGCCGTAATGAAGACAGGCCAACATAAAGTTATAGTTTATTAAATAAATAATCAACTTCATAATTACATTGTATAATAACGTTGTAAGTTCTCGTTAAAACTAAACGCTGAATATCATTGCTAAACGCTAATAAAACTAACAACGCATCGAACTGGATAATAAAACGTAATGAATTTTAAGGGCTTATGCACACGTGCTGCAAATGCACAATTCGGAATGTTACACTTGCAAAGTTTATGAAAAGTGTAGTTTAAGTTTAGTGTGTACGGATTTTTTTATTAACATGCTAGAACTGCCATACTCACTTAAGTATAAATGAGGAACTTCTGGTAGCCATTTAGAGAGCAAATTTCCTACGAACTAGATAATGTTGTAACTTTGATCGATAATGGGTCACTGGAGGAAGATTTTTCTTTTCTTGTAATTCTATGATGACCGATTCGATTGCCTCGTTTTTTGGAATGAGTCATGGGAGGGTTATTAGTGTTTTTGCAGCACGCTGATGTTTTTGTCAATAAATTTATAAGCTTGCATCAACATTAAAGAGGCATGCATGGTTTTGGAGCAAGCATATTATTTGAAAATTTAGATTTAGACAATTTTAAAAAGTAGCCATATTTAGGGAAAGCCCACGGAAAGCCGCGCTGATCCAATAAAAATTAACGGCCCTGCACGTTGACTGCCCTTTTTGGATATTTGAAAGTGGACCCCTCGCCTGACCGAGGCGCTAATCAAAAAAATGGTAATCTGAAATTTTGTAAATATATTCTCGGCATTCTTAGTAAGACGCAACTACTGAACTAGCAAGTTTTCGCCCTAAAATGTCCTTGCTCAATAAGTCTAAATGCGATTTTCGAGCAAAAAAGTTGCGTATAGTAATGTGTGCCCACCCTTACGATCACCAACCTTGTGCAACAGATAATGTAAGACACTAATCTTGAGCAAAACTATTGAGAATTATATACTTTACAATGTATTATGAACACTGAACAGTAATGTCGAACAGCTTTTGAAATACTTGCATCTATATTAATACTAAACTTCAATACGTTTGCAGTTGGGATAATTATTAATAAGAATATAAAGTTTATTTGTTTATTGTTACAAAACTAATGTGACAAATTGTCAAGCTCGCTTTATCTGCTGTGATTGGTTGAATGTACTTTCAACAGCCCACCACAACAGATAACGCGTGCTTGACAATTTGTCAAATTTAATTTTTGCTTCCAGTAACTCTGCTATAGAGCCATAACATAAACCACTTATCTGTAAGTATCTATTTTAACAACCTTTTTGTATGGACGCTGGTCCCCAAACTAGGTGCATCCTGTATCTTGGCGAACTGGTTTGTTATTACATTAAAATATTAAATTATTGTTGTTACCTGTCTTCATCTTCCTGCCCTTATCCCTATGTTACTTGCGGTCGGCGCAACACGTTTTCTTCTTCCATACCATCCTGTCCTCCATCACGCTATCACCGACTCCCTTTTCTTTCTTATCACTCCTCACACAGTCCATCCATCTTTTCTTTGGCCTTCCTCTCCCTCTCCATCCATCTACATTTATATTCATTAACTATATAGTTGAGATTTTGAGATAAATACAATATCGTATCATGCTGATTAATCTTTTGGCTGTAACCTATTGTTTTGGATTTTATTTAATGACATAATAGTTTGTTTACTGAAATAGTTTAGTTTATGAATAAATAAACAGCATTTATAGTTTAAAATTTGTATCATTCTTCATGATCTTCTGGCAATAGGGCTTTGAATAAAACTAAACCTAAATTTTTTCACGCATATATTTTATAACGTGGATTAACAACACGTAGGATATATTTTTATCCCAATCAACGCGATATTCGATCCCTTGAGAAAATAAAATACTATTTACGCGAATGAAGCTGCGGACTGAAACTAGTAGGCCATATTTTTATTTGGTTCTCAATTACGTATAATATTTACATATAATCCGTTAACTCTCTACGTACAATAACTGACATTCTACTCGGCTACTCATTGACTACTAGAATACCTTAGATTTTATTAAATGTTAAATTAGGATCATGGCTCTTTAAAACAATGGATCATCCGTCATTCACAATCCTCATGAAGAGATTCGCTTATAACTCTCAAAGGTGTCAGTGAATGCGTTGCCAACCCGGATTTCTCTGAGATCCTGTTCATCATGATTCACAGTAAATCTAATTAATAAATGTTTATTCAACACGCACGACCTTCATTAGAACGATTCATCTTCTTTTTTATCCGCTGCTTATGTAAATCAAAAGTATTTGATGATAGCACTCATTAAAAAACTAGAGCAAGCGAATTATAGACAATTTTTAGCGTTGTTATAAGTTAAGTTCCTGTAGAAAGGCGCGATGTGACAGTGCGACAACCCTTTTTTATTGAAACTTGTTTTAATAAAAAACCACCCATAAGAAAACTACCTGACCGGGTAGATTTTCCGGGTCCCGGACCGAACCCCGTCTGAGTTCATGTAAATATCTCAAAGAAAAAAAGTATTTCCAGTTTCTGGCGATCTTCTGAATTTCTGGCAATCTTATCCGAATTTATCTACTAAGAACCTCATTCAGCAGACTGTTAAAAACTTCAAAATCAACCAAGATTTCCAGTCGGTTTCACGTAACGCACTTGCTAGCGACGAGTATTACATTTTTATTTTGTATTATTATGGTCAGTACATCACTGTCTTATTGTCGCGTGGCGCCTTTCTGCGGTAGCCTTCTTAACTGAATGTACATAATTATTTAAGACCCGCAAGCAATTTGCCTTTGAACTGTATTTATAATTACAGTTTGAACGCAAATTGCTATAAAAACTCGATAAAACAAGGATGATCAGTAATTCCGTAGTTATCGAATCAATCGCTAATTATATTGTAATTGATCTAGTTGACAGTAATTGTTCTCAATTAATTCAATTAATTTCTTGTCAGGATGAATGATGAGTTTCATTGTGGTCGCTATCTGTGGTTTTAATCATGGGTTTTTGTTGGGCGTCAATTGTGATTTGATTTAGTTAGGGAAGGGCTGTGGGCAGGGTAGTGAAGGCGGCGCGAGCGCGAGTTTGACGTCGGTGTGTCCTGCGGTTTCGCAATGCAGCATGTTTTGTGTGACCAGACACGAATTAATAGATTTTTAATTCACTGTCAGACAATGCGTAGCCAAATCCATTTGGTCTGGAAGTATTCAATTATGCACAAGATTTTCTTACAAAAGTTCTGACTAAAGAAGGATTACTGAAAATTTATCCTCTATAAAGGAAGCCAGTTTGTTTCGAAGATCGCCTTTATTCATCATCAGCCTAGCCTTTTTCCCAATTGTTGTTGGGGTCGGGTTCCAGTCTTACCGGTTTCAGCTGAGTACCAGTGTTTTACATGTTGCGACTGCCTATCTGACCTCCACAACCCAGTTACTGGGTAACACGGTACCCCGTGGCAACACTGGTGTCAGATCTCAAGCTTCTGACTACCCGTAACGACTTTCAAAGATCTTCAAATGACAGCCGGGACCAACGACTTAACGTGCTTTCCGAGGCACGGAGGAAACTCGCTATGTTGAAATGGTCACCCATCCACGGACCGACCTGGGCAAGCGTTGCTTAACCTTGAAGATCGACCCGTACGGCTGTTATTATTTAGCCACGAGCTCCTCGCCGAAGATCGCCTTTATTAACGGTGGAAAATCACATCGGATGCTTGTTTAATAAACACTATAATCCGGACGCCATTATGAAATACAATACAAATAGCTTGAACACCTGTTATTTTTTTAAATCATACCAATCCTAAAGTGATGAAAGTACGCTCATTGCCCCGCTCCGCTTATATAAAGAAAGAAAGAAAACCAGTTTATTTGGCACACACAGATACACACAATGTACAAATAAAAGGAAACGTAATTTAAAAAAAACAATTACATACATAGTGTGCCCCGCAGCTGCGCCAAAAAGGTCCAGTTCAGCAAAATGCCAGACAACTGGGAGTTGCCTGACGCTGGTTTTCAACTGAACCTTACGCTTACGCTTATATCACAAGCCGCAATCTTAAGATTAATCGTGTAGTTAGTAGATGATAGATGACATATTGTCATGTGTCAGTCATCTTATTAAGTGCTTTGTTCCTTTATTATTCAGCGTTATTAATGGTTTTTATAGGAAAATAGGAGTTATGAAGGAAATTATTTACATGGAATGCATTAGTTTTTAACCTTCGACGGAAAAAGAGGGGTGTTATAAGTTTTACACGTGTGTTTGTGTATCCGTCTGTGGCATTATAGCTACTAAATGGATGAACCGATTGTGATTTAGTTTCTGTTTTGAAAGGTGACTTTATCTTAAGATTTCTCAGCTATGTTTGATGAAAATCAGTTCAGTCGTTCTAAAGTTATGGGCGTTTTACTATTTGATTCGGGGTGTCGTGTCGTATCGTGTCACAATTACGTGTTCAATAGATTATCGATCGTATTCTATTATGTAGCATGAAATAAAAATGTGTCGGGCGATTCTTATTATTATTTTTTGATTTTACTTGTATCTGTATTAAACAAAATAATACCGTTTATTTCGTAATCATCATTATCATTATATTAGCCACAAAACCAGGGCCCCAAGTGTTGCCATAACAAACTTGTGGTGCAAAACACTTAATAACAATAACTACTTATATATACACTTTAATCATAAACAACGAACGCGTATAAAAGGGCAGGGCTCATTGGGCGTCAAAAACTCGTCCACATCGCTGCCAACGTGAAAAGTGCTCTGGCCAAGGCAAAGCCCAGCCCTGTGGTCACGTGAAGAGTCGACTAACCGTTTGCTTACATCTCGAATTTGCTTATACGTTTTATTTAACTCAAATGTATTCCGACTAGACAGAAATCATTACCTAAATTACCTGTGATTAGACAAATACAATTTGTCACCAAAACAGAATTTCCTTGCATAGCGCACTCTTTATTACCTGTATATACCATTATTATTGTACCTATGTTAAACAAATGAATAAATGACTTATGACTTGTAATGCATTCACAGCGGTTTATCAAGTTACAGCTACTTTTATATACAAATCAACCTGCGCCTTTTCTCAGTTAAGTTCGGCTTCCAGTCTACCCAGATTTAGCTGGGTACCAGGCTTTTACATGGAGCGACTGCCTATCTATATTATTCAACCCAGTAATTGGGTAATTTTATAAATGTTAATTTCGTGTTGATTTTATAATTATTATTGTAATTTAAAGTTGTTATTTTTAAATTCTCGAATTGTAATGAATATCAAATTATGTAATCTTTTTTATTAAGGAATAAACAAGGCTTTATTATTATATATTATTATTATAATTGGGTAATAGGATATCCACTGGGAAGACTGGTGTTAAAAGCCTCTATCAAACTTTTCTATCCATTGCAGGTTGCAATCGCATTGGTCGAACCAGGCCTTAAATCTCCGCTTCTGTAGCTCTGTGTACCAAAATAAACAAAACATGGGAGCAATATTTCCGACGGCTTGCAATCAATTCAGCTGAAAATCGGCTTCTGAAAAAATCCACCGTGATTTGACATGTGATAGATTGTACTGTGGCTTAGGGCTGGCGCGTTTGGGAAAACAATATTCAGGATGTTTTCGATGTGCTACTGCGACAAACAATTTATTTTCATAGTATTGTATCAAACATGGATCACTGTGAGTGTGTAGTAGTTAGTTGAATTGAAAAAGAACATCTAATCTGTACACCTACATTTAGCAAATAAACGATTTCATTTCATTTTATTTCATTTCATTGAATATCATAATGAAAGAAAAAAAACACCAAGTTAAAAATGTAAAATACATCAAGATATATAACATATTTTTTTACAAAATTTTAGGTTTTATGAATATGTACTATTAGAGCTACATATTGGCATTTCTGAATATCAGTCGTTTTTAGGGTTCCGTACCCAAAGGGTAAAAACGGGACCCTATTACTAAGACACCGCGGTCCGTCTGTCTGTCTGTCTGTCACCAGGCTGTATCTTATGAACCGTGACAGCTAGACTGTTGAAATTTTCACAGATTATGTATTTCTGTTGCCGCTATAACAACAAATACTAAAAACAGAATAAATTAAATATTTAAGTGGGGCTCCCATACAAAAAACGTGATTTGTTTGCCGTTTTTTGCGGTAATGGTACGGAACCCTTCGTGCGCGAGTCCGACTTGCACTTGGCCGGTTTTTTTATATACAGAAAATTAAATTACCAGAATTGTATTTAACGTTTCCACCGCACACAGGCCTCCTCGCCGTAAGAAAGTTTTTTTCTGTATTCAGGTTTTTATTTTTACTTTACTTATATTGTGTTGTTTCTTTTTATTTTCTTTGTCGACTGTAAACATTCTAAGTCACCAATGAAAATAATAAACAAATCATTTGTCTTTCCATCAGACTCAGGACTGTTTTTCTACTTCAAAATTGATTTATCCCGCTTTTCCTATTTGCTCGGTCGGTACAAACGGAGCTTAATAGGACAAGACAATGCTAGCTTCCTTGACCTATTTACTTGAATACAGAAGTTACGTCGTGTAATGTTGTCGACCCTAGCGTTGTTGGGAAGTGTCTAGGTCGTATGTGTATTGTCGGAGTACATACATGTGTGGTTTTATTTCATCATCATCATCTTCTTCCTTCCTTGTACCATGTTACTTGGGATCGGCGCAACAAGTTTTCTTATTCCATACCATCCTGTCCCCCGTCACTCTATCACTGACGCGCTTTTCTTTCATATCACTCCTCACACAGACCATCCATCTTTTCTTTGGCCGTCCTTTCCCTCTCCATCCATCCACATCTATATTCCTAACTCTTTTAGTAACATGCGTTTCATCCCTCCTCATCACATGACCATACCAGGACAAACAGTTTCCTTTCAACTTTTCTGTCACTGGCGCCACTTTCAAACTTCCTCTAATATACTCATTTCTCATTTTATCCATTCTCGTAACTCCGCACATCCATCTCAATATTCTCATCTCTGCTACATGCAATCTCTTTTCATTCATCTTTTTCACAGCCCAACATTCTGATCCAAACAGTACGACAGGTCTAATCACGGACTTGTAAATTTTCCTCTTTAACTTGAGGGGCATCCGTGGCTCACAAGTTCCAGTGACAGTGTGGTTTTATTTGTTGTTATTTTTAATTCTGTGAAATTAGGTTAAAGAAGTATAAAAGTAAAAAAAAAAATAGTATAAATTATAGTTAAATTATTACCCATTCAAGACTAAACGGCTGAACCGATTTAGATGACATTTAATTTGGAAATAGTTCGAGACCCTGGGAAGGACATGGGATAGCTTTTATTCCAGTAATATGATCACTTAGGATGATAAAACAATTTACACGCGGGCGACGCTGCGGCAGAAGGTATTCTTTATATTTTTTCCACCCACGTGTTATTAGGACGTCCTCTAATAAGTTTAGAAATTGTAGTATATGTGTAATTCTAATGTATAAGCTACATTACTGTAAAATTTCATCAAAATTTGTTCAGTAGTTTTTGTGTGAAAGAGTAACAAACATCCTTACTTACAAACTTTCACATTTATCTAAGGGAGACTTAACTCTATTTAATGCTTCTTGTAATTTACGACGCATTTAAATTTTATAAGTTTATAAGTTGATTTTGCAATTAGGTCATCTCGTCATTAAAATATCAGGTAGCCCAGTTAGCTTGACCTAGCTAAATAGATTGAGATGTACTCACATCATCCCTCATCGAACCTCTTTATTTCATGAAATGCAATCCCTTTATCTGTTTTATGTTTCACTAGATTGTCAACCCTACCACTATAGTTCCACGTTCCACTATTTGGGTGTTGTGTCTCAACGGTATCCGATACGAATTTATATTCGTCATTTACACGGAGATCGGATGAAAGGATCTGTTTTCAGTTTTACAGGGATTTTCCAAAACTGTCATAGTCGTGCAATAAGGGCTTTCAGGATAAAATAAAGCCACCAGTCGGCGCCACTTTGGCAAGAGGTATTCCACTTGGAAAACGTAACATATGATGACATCAACCAAAGACCTTATACGTATTTCTTACTACTAGACTGTGCACCAAACATTTTTGTTTAGCTAAAATGAAATCTATTATCATACGCCTAGGTTAGCTATTTCCTTATAAGCGGTAGCTAACCAAAAGCGGTCCTGGCGAGAGGGTTCCCGCTGGTAGTGTGTCCTTGTCTGACATCTTGCTAGCTCAACTAATCATTGAATTTGGTAGAAAGAGTAGAAAATGTTATATTTTTCATTTTTATGTTATACCAAAACGAACGAATAAAATAAAATATTTAAATACGTTTCAAAGTCTATGAAACTTTGAAACGTATTTAAATATTTTTACAGTTCCTATAATTAATCAATTCATTGTATTTAAAAAAAAAATCCTTAATACTGAGTAAGAGTAGTACTTTTAAATGTTTGGGCCTGATAATACTAAATGTAAGACCACCAGGTTGGAGTTTTTGGCGAGATTTTTTCGAGTGAAGTTCAGCGGCTGTTAATAATATTTGCAAATTGATTCCTAGTGGATATTGTGATATAAAATTGGTGTAGTTTTGTGTCTCAACTGTCTACGCAACTGGACAATATGTGAAATCATTGACAAAAGCGATCTCAGGATAGTGGAGCGGAGAATTTTATTGTAGTATTGACTACCTCCGCAAAGCTTACTGGGAAGGCTGACTCGATACAATTTGCTGCCAAATACTCCAAAAACCATTAGAATCTGTTACACCCGTATTCTAATGCATACTAAAGAATGTTCAAATTGCACTGAAGACGAGGCGGTATGGTCCAAGACCTTAGCCTGCCCGAAAAGGACGAACAAAAAAAAAATGACCACCAGGTTTGCGGCGTTTTTGGCGGGTTTTGTTCGAGTAAAATTCAGCAGCTGTTAATATTATTCGCAAATTGATTCCTAGTGGAATAAAATTGGTGTAGTTTTGTTTCTCAACTGTCTACTCAACTGGACAATATGTGAAATCATTGAGATCCTTTGGGGTATTTCAAAGCATCGTCTGAAGACTGCAGGATCATCTAACGCCTCTCCTTCATGAGCTTGAGAGTAAGATCAGAGAGTTTTTTTCCTATCTATACGATGGGTCTTGAAGAATAAGACTTATGCAGACTTGAGATTTGAGGATTATCGAGTCCTCCCCGAATACACCATCGTAAACTGCTCAATTCCTCTTCGAGTTCGGTCATCTTATCGTCGGTCCGGAGTCCGGAGTGTGCGCTTGTTGTACGTTGCCAGGTCCTGTCGTCGGTATTTGTTGGGGTAGCCGGATCTCGTCCGAGATTCTTTGCACCCCTTGCCATACCGTAACCTAGACCGCTACCGTAGGCGAGGTTAAGCAGGCTGCCGGGCACTAGGGGCTATGTTTTATTTGTGCTATTCATGGGCAGTGCTTTGCAGGCGGGTTGGCGATCCCAGTATGGTTATTACAAATGCACAGAGAACGCTGCTCATTATTCTCTGGTTTGTCCCTTAGTCGCCGCTTACGACACCAATGCAAAAACATGGGATGTCGAAATTCAGTACACTCGACACCGACTCGGTAAGTGACGTAGATTCCAAAAAATATACACTTGTTTTTTTTTTTGTCAATGAATTTGGTAGGTTTAGGTAGCGTAGTTAGGTAGCATAAATACATATATTGGGATACTTACACTATTGTTTTTACAATCAATTTGTCCCGTGTTATGTTTGGTCATGGTCACCTCATTAGAAAGAGACACACTACCAACGGGAGCCCTCTCGCTCGGACCGGTTTTTGCGCCATAGTGCACAGTCTAGTAGTAAGAAGTATAAGGTCTTTGACATCAACATAACGTTGAATTTAACTAATGTCAGAAAACATAAGCGCTTTGATTGATACCTGGACATGACGTCTCAATGTTGCCATCAAGTGCACGTCATATCTGAAAACCCTCATTGACTTTTAGAAGCAGAATTAATTATGATAGTACTGCTAAGTAAATAAATAAACTTTTGATATTACGAAATTAGAAATACATTCAATATTGAAACTATGAATGAATAGATATCAAACATTGTAAAAGAAGAAGTAACTACTTTAAAACTAAGAAAAGTTTTTCGTACTAGTTTAGAAAATAATATAGAAAGACTAGTTTTTGCCAACGGGTAGGCCCGTTTGAAAGTCAAAATTCATTCCAAGGGAACATGGTACTCCCGGGATAAAACGTATTTTGTCTTAATTCAGGACACGGTCTACCCGTGTGTCAATTTTAATATAAATCCGTTTAGTTTTTAAGACGTAAAAAAGTTACAAACAGACAGACAGGCAGAATTACTTTTACATTTGTAATATTAGAATGGATACAAAATAATTAACAGTGAATTTTATACATGTATATTTTACCTCTCTTTTTATATTTTCTTTTGCTCTTTTTACTTTAATGATGTATTTTATAACCCAAACAATGTTTACTATACAAAAACACGCGTACAATTTAATATATTATATTATAATATCGGCGCAAAATGATTTACAGTATTAGTTCAAAAAAAGAAAATATAACGTGGGAAAATGATTTATATACCGTAGTGTTTGCTTTAGTAATATCATGTTTTTTTTTTTATTTGTCTTTGTATGAGGGTTATATTTATTGTTTATTTTAAATTTGCTAACATATTTACGTAGATATTATCATTTAGAAGGGCGTTATGTTCAACCCGTTTATAGTTTGTTATGTAACCAAAGGAGATTGCCCATACACAGGCCCCTTATGAGGTATCGTGTCTGTGATTTCACTATTATACAATACTAGGGTTTATATTTTGTGTTATTTTCCATCCGTGTCCTTTACTTTATATGTACAGACAACAACAGATCAGGTTCCTTCACTTGGACGTTTGTATGCACCTTATTGCATTGTAATAAGGGTTCATTTCAAAAACAGAAACATCGTTATATCTCGTGAACCCCGCAAAATAAATAAAATATGTTTTCTAATTATGAATATAACATGTTTTTCTACAATATACAACCAAATTCATCAAGATACAACTATTTTTTCAAAGGGGCCCAAGTTCTCTTACAAAATGGGCATTTCCCTTTTGTACCAAAGGCTGTTTGTATCTGGTAAAATTAAACATTCAACGTTTTTTTTTTTTTTTTATTAAATCCTAGCTTCTGTTAACGGCTTCACCCGCGTGTAAATAAATCGAAAATTATCCCGAGGGAATATATTCCCGGGATAAAAATCCTATGTGCTATTCCTGATTATAATCTATCTCTGTCCCAAATTTCATGCAGATCCGTCCAGCAGTTTGAGCGTGAAGAAGTAACAAAAAAATAAACAATACAAAAACACACACACACTCACAAACTTTCGCCTTTATAATATTAGTGTAATTACTAGTAAATATTAAGTTACCGAAAATGCTACATCGATGCGACAAACCTTTTTGTATATAAAGATCTCCATATTATAGAGCGAGGTCTGTCTTTTGTCGCCACGTTGTTGCATTGTCCCATTGCGCCTGTCTGCGGGAGCATTTGCTGGTAGAAAACCATTCATGACCATCATTTTCAGTCGAAAGACTGCTGAACGTAAGCCTCCGTCAAGTGTCCCCCGATTGATTTAAAATATTTGACTTTTTTTTTTTTTTTTTGCGTGGGAAATCATCCAATGACGTCTCCCGCTCTAGGTGAAGCGGAAGGGCGTGCAGACTTTTATTGACTAAAACCCACCCGTGTTCTTTCAGTTGCTTGTGCCAGGACCGCGGTAAATCTCTTTCAAATTTATCCGCGACCCAGACAGGCATCGGCCCTAGCGGACCCCGTCAACTTTGCTGACATCTCTTTGAGGCGCGCGTGGAACACTACGCGCCGTCGACTCGGGCCTGGTCCTTATCGGACGACGAGCTACCCTTTACTCGCCGTCCGCAAGCCCGCGCCTACGGTGGCCGGGAATCCGCTTGGGTGCTTGGCTAGGGGCGTGAGGTCGTCTCCGTTGTGTAGATTATTTGACCTGGGATACGAATCTAGAACGCAGCTATCACCAAATTCACAGAATACCATTTAAAATCTAATTTCTTCATAATCACTTAACACTTAACCGACTTGCCGAGTTACAACACAATTCTGTCACTCAAACCTACCTCGTACAAGTATCATTAACTCGTTATCACTGACAACCGGTCCAATATCCTACTGATAACAGAGTAATTATCACCTTAGAATAAGGTTGATGGGCCGTTGAATAGAAATGACGGGGTAATGAAGTGAACATTTTGTTAAATAGATCGGTTTGCAATCATAATAATGTGAGTATCAAAATCAAAATCATTTTATTGTAGTTACAGCGTTGCATTATTAGACTCAGGGTAGAAATTCATGGCTAGATGGGTAGCCTCTTTCAAAAACATATTCAAAATCACTTCTACTCCACCATGTCACCTGCCATGTTGTCTCTTCACCACCCTAGGTTGACTGGTAGAGAATGCCTAAGGCATTAAGTCCGCCTTTGTACCTTTGTTCATGAAGTCAAAATAAATAAAATACACATAAAAATAAATTTCATTACAAACTCAAGAACAAGTTTCACATTGAAAAATTTCACGTCAAAACAAATTAGAATTGTTTTATAAAATGGCAGAACATCAAAAACTAATTTGTAGTTTGTCACACACTTCGGTAACTTGGTAACTATAAAATGGAATATGTAAATTAAAGGCGTCTTACGTCTACATAGTTTGCAGAGTGTTCAGCTATTACGTGAACACTGGACACTGAAACTCAAACATACATTCGAAGAATGTACACCTACATAAAGAGTTTTAGAAGGTGACTTTATATTTTGGAGTTTTGAGTTAGTAGAAAAGAAAATAAGTATTACTACAGTTCTACAGTTTCAAGTTCCTTCATGACACACATTATAGATATCTGAGGTCATCGGAAAACGTGAGACTAGAGATGCCAATGCATTCCACCAGCTTTTACGACAAATCTTTTACGGTTCAAGCGGTGCGGTTGTGGAATGCTTTGCCCGTGTCAATTAGGCGTGCTCAATCTCTGCCCATTTTTAAAACTATGGTGAAGAATCACTACCTCTCTCTTTAATAGTTGTTTTTTTTTATTACTATGTTTTTATTCCATACTTGTTAGTGTTTATATTTGTCTATATAATATATATATAAATATGTGTATTTATTTTATATATAAGTAGTACACCAAAGACTACCAACAGTACTGTCTTTCCTTTCATTTTTAAAATCCATCCAAAGGTTGTCTTGAAAAGATCGCTTTTAGCGATAAGGCCGCCCATTGTGTCACCCAGTGTAATGTTTTCTTCGTCTATACTTTCTGTAACTCATATGGTGTACATAATAAAGAGTATTCTATTCTATTCTACTGGTGCATACGCTTTTTTTTCTTGGATATAGAAATTATAGTGTTTTCTATATATAAACATATTGATAGACTCATATAGCACAAATTTAAACCACTAAGGTTTAAATTTGTGCTATATGAGTCTTGGTATATGGTTTTTCGTTGTTACTAAATACGAATAGTCCTGTACTCTTTAGTATAATTGATAAATAAAGGAAAAAAATAGTTTATTTCCAGGTACCTAATACATGAACAAGTGAACACTAGTTGATATGTCCAGAGTGGGTAAAATATTACCTACAGCTATATTACGTACGTAATGATTATTAAGCTGTATTTTGATGCTCGAGATTTGATTTCCAGAATAACCTTATTATATAGTAATACTGTCCATTTTGATTGATTTTCTTTCGTTCGGTTCAACTTAAATTCATCAGGTGGGTTACCATAAGCTATTTAGAGTAAGGTTATTTTGAGTGTGCTTAAGGGACAGATGTTTACAACTCATATACATTTGTCTCTTACACACATTCAAAATAACCTTCATCATAATTATGCTAGTAATATATTATCTGTGTCATAATTTGCCTTCACTTGTCGCTGTTTCTTGAGGTCGGCGCAAAACGTTTTCTTCTTCCATACCGTCACGAAAAAAAAAACTTTGTTCTAAATTCAAATAGTCCCTAGCAACGAGCATACATGATCTCTTATATCACACATTTGTAGTCACCAACAATAACATAGTGTGAATTGTAAAGCTAAGGCGGGGAGACACGGCATAAATAATTCAGAGAAAGATTCATTTACTACCATTAGGTGTAAACCCAGTGGTTACGCTTCCTAATTTATAGTTCTTATATTTTTATTACATCACCATAGGGCGATTGAGAGGCATTGGTTTAATAGTTCCAGTTTATTAAATAAGTGTCACATATCGTTGGTTTGGTGATATCCCGCGCGGTGGCGCCTCTGTCAACGCGTCGCTGCCGGATAGACGGCCGCCGGTCATTATTATCTGGTTCGTTAATAACCACGGTTGAGAGCGCGTTCATCATCACGCATCATCTCGCCCCAACCACTTAATTGAACCTACATGAAAGTGTCATTTGTATTACCTAGACATACTGTGTTGTGTACCGCTGGCCAGCGTAGTGTATCGAGTCGGTGAGCTGAACTTCCCGAACGTGACATCAATCTGCATCTGCATGGGAATCGCTGTTTCAAAGGTATGTGGCATAATTAGTAAATTGAACTTTATCCATTGCCTTTCGTCTCATCTGCGTATTTTTCTCCTTTAACTTAGCACTGCTGAATCAGCAATTATAGCCTAGATTACTCTAATAATTTAGGTTCAAGCGCGTGTGATTTTTCTAGTAATCTTCTAGAGGTTATACGCACCATTTTGGTCCTTCTAGCTGGATAAATTAAATTTGGGCCTATTTACAGCCTAATTTTAAGTTCTAAAAGTCTTTTTTTTAAGCAAAAAGTTTGGGAATTTTCCATAGTAATTGCAGATCATCACACAATTCTCGCCTCTATTGCGTTGGGAATAAGGCTGTGGCTGCCTTGCATGTAGTATTTTCTACCGGCAAATTAATTGTTAACTTAAATCTTTAATTTCACTAATTAAAACTCCGAAAAATACATTTAATTGAATATCAACGTTGATTCATACCGCTAAATAAGTTTATTTAATAAATCAGTTAGTTTTCGGCGTAATTACATATTTTTTTGTTCGTGTATGAAAATTGTGGGTAGTCTGGTAGAACATTCGTCAAGTTGGCCTACGTGACTGTGGAATATTCCAGTTATTAGTATCGTTCGGCTAACTTTTATTTACGCATTAGAAACTTTCATATAGTTTTTTCTAATCGAGATTTGCTGAATGAATGACATTGATTGTTATTGTATGATACACTACTACTGTAGGTTCGTTAGGTAAATGCCTTCTATACTCGTATTGCACGAGTAGGTATTTTTTATAATCCGAGATTCAACCGCATTTGATTAATTATTGCAATTAATCAAATTATTATTGCGTCGCTTGTTATTTTATTTTGTAAGGTAACTTGATCTTTTGATAGGATCCTTCAGGTAAAATAACAGATTTGTATAAACTTTACGCGCTTAGTTCTCCTCATAGGAAACAGCCGTATATTTATACATATCACCCCCGCACCTAACTTTGTAAACGTAGTACTTACTAGATAACTTACTTCGAACGGTCATCTGTATATTTACTTGTTAGGAAGTTTATTGTTTCTTTACGAAGGTATTTCGTTACGAACACAATCGCATCACTTACGGAAATAAGTACCATACTTGTTTCTAAGTTTCACGCTTAACTTATTGTTGGTTAAGAATATGTACATATTCTATGTATTGAGTAAGTAATTAATCTCATATAAATAGAAGTAGTCATAAAAAGTTATCGCGTCGCATCCGACATAAATGCTAATTATCGGGTTGCAGGTATCTCTAAGCTAATCATAAATACATACTACATAATATGTATATGTTATAGATGGGCACGTTCTTAAGTTATTACGCGTGCTTTCTATTTTATTTGTATTAGACTTTGTTACTTGCACGCGGTTCAAACTTTTTACGCTTTATATTTTTTATTTCACCTTACAATTTATTATTGTTAGGGTTCGCTTGTACGGATCGTTCCGTACTATTGTTTACTTAAGTTGTAAAATATTTCGTTGAGTTATCGGTTTGGTTGGAACACTAATTTCACTTACGCGGGTTCCGTAAAAGATAAAGACTTGTTGATTTTTTTGTTTCCATATTTTTACTTTTGTTCACCATGACGGACAAGGTTAAACTTAGATTGTTGGAAAGTAAACGAGACTCGTATTTCGCGCGGGTTCAAAGGATTTTGGATTCAACAGAATCTTTAACAACCGAAAGATTACGTGAGTCTTTTATTGCTCAGGCTAAACAAATTGACGGCCAACGTAGCGAATTCAATGAGATAATGGACGAGATAAATATGTTAAAATTGACACTTGATCCAAAGTGCGAAGTAAGCTATAGTGCCTTGCATTCATTTGATGAGTTGGTCGGCGAGATAAAAATGACTTTATCTTCATTAACCGAATCAAATGTTTCCAAGGAACCTAGCCCGACAGCTAGCCCTAATGCTCATCATATAAAAGTACCTAAAATTGAGCTGCCTACCTTTGACGGTGATATTCAGAGCTTTCCGTTCTTTTATGAGACTTTCAAGCGTATTATACATACGAATGCAGATTTATCAGATTCTGACCGCATTCATTATCTGTTGAGTTGTTTAAAGGGAAAGGCTAGGAATGTGGCAGTAGGTATTGTACCTTCTGGCGATAATTACCGCGTTGTCTGGGATGCGCTTATCGCAAAGTACCTGGATTCACGCGCGCTCGCCACTAATTATCTAAATCAGCTGTTCTCATTGAAGTCGTTCGGACCGACACCCGCTAATATTGAACAAGGTTTCGATAAATTGACTTCTACGGTTGCGGGACTCAAACAATTGAAAATACCTAACTTGGTTGATTTTATATTTATTCATTGGGGTCTTAAGTTAATAGACTCAGATACAGCAAAACATTTCGAAATGTCGCTTCGTAATCAACAAGAGTTGGATTATGATTATTTCGTAAAGTTTGTTCGTGAACAAGTAAAAATCTTATATCGCTCCTCTTCTGCGGCAACTAAGCCCGCCCCCGCAGGTAGACCCAGCACCTCATCTAAGGTATCGCAGGTGTTTGTGGCTACTGAATCTAAATGTTCGCTTTGTCAATCCACACATAAAAACTTGTTTATGTGCAAAGCGTTTCAAAAGTTGAGCGCGGATAATAGATTTAAGTTTGTAAAAGACAATAAGAGATGTGGTAACTGCCTAAGTAGCCAACATACCGTCTCTAAGTGCCTATCTAAGTCAACATGTAGGAAATGCAACGGTAAGCATCATTCCTTATTGCATTTTGAGCAATCGACGCAGGCCCCTCCGCTGGCGCCCGCTAGCGAGCCAGCCTCCGTTTCTGAGGCCGACCCAGCTCCTTCAGATCGTGTGGCGTTGTGTACGCATTCTTCTGCTCAAGTCCAGGCCACACGCAGTACTGAAGTGCTGGCTACTGCCAAGGTGTTAGTGGCGGGTAGGAAGGGTAGGGGCGTGGTGGTTAGATGTCTTTTGGACCCTGGGTCGCAAAAGAATTATATGACATCGCGTTGCTGCCGTATGCTCGGTCTAACTATACATACTGACTCAATAACTACCGTTCGTGGTATAGGTGGCACGTCGCAGCCCGTTCGCGGCTCGGTGAATCTTACGTTCAGCTCACGGTTTTGCTCGCAGCCTAGGTATGAAATTGACGCTCTAGTCTTGGATCAGATAACCGGACAGCTTCCTCTGGGTGCTATAGATACTGCCGAATTGAAGCATATTGATCTTAAATTACTCGCAGATGACAGCTGGGGTGTGCCAGGTAATATTGACATGTTACTTGGGGTCACGTTGTTCGCTAAGTTATTGCGACCCGGTCACGTGACCAGCGCACCCGGTTGCCTTGATGCATTGGAGACTACGCTCGGCTACATACTTCTAGGAGAAGCACCTATTATCGAACCTCCAACTGACACTCTGTCTTTCTTTGCGAGTTCTTTCGATAACTTCGATCTTCGTAAGTTTTGGGAGATTGAAGATGTTACTGCTTCGTCCGTTGGGAGTGTGGATGATAAACACTGTGAAGAGTTTTATTGTAGCACAATTACCCGCGCTCCAAATGGCAAGTATGTTGCAGCCTTACCACTGAAAACAGACGCGTCAGCGTTAGGAAATTCCCTTGATATAGCTCGCAAGAGGTTCCATAGCCTCGAACGTAAACTTAAATCGCTTCCTAACGTCAAGCTTCTTTACGATGACGTCATACGGGATTATCTAAAAAACAATTATATTTCTTTGGTGCAGAATATCGTACCTGAATGTGGGTTGCCCAAACGAAATTGTAAGGAGCGAGAAAGGGACTACTATATTCCTCACCATGCTGTTATTCGAGAGGATAAAGTAACCACTAAGCTGCGCGTGGTCCTGGATGCCAGTGCATGTACAGATAACGGTACCTCGCTCAATGATATCCTGTATGCAGGTCCAGTCCTTCAGGCTGACCTTTTTAACATCTTGTTAAATTTTAGGCTTTTTAGTGTCGCTATTTCCGCAGATGTCAAATCTATGTACCTACGTATAGGTATACGCCCACAAGATCGTTCGCTTCAACGGATCTTATATCGGTTTAATGAGGAAGAAGAACTTCAAATTTATCAGTTTTCTGTGCTTCCCTTTGGATTAAAGTGTAGTCCTTTTATAGCTATTCGCACTATCCAACAGTTATGTCAGGATGAAGGAACGCAGTTACCTCTCGCCAGGGACATTTTGCAGCGAGATATTTACATAGATGACATAGTTAGTTCGATACCTAGCACTACGCTGGCTATAGACTCGGCTCGTGAACTAATAAAAATATTCTCTCTCGGTGATTTTCAGCTGACGAAGTGGTCTAGCAATAGTGTCGATGTTCTTCGGAATATTCCAGAGTCATTACGACTTTCACAGAGCGTGGACCTAAGTAAAGATCCGACACAGAAAATACTGGGGCTTCGTTGGCTCCCTGATGAGGATTGTTTCGTATTCCAGGTTAACCCTAATGTTCGCCCTTGCACGAAACGGAATATTCTTTCTTCCATTGCACGTCTTTTCGACGTTTTAGGCCTCGTGGCACCGATAATTTTATACGCCAAGCTTCTTATCAAAGAGCTTTGGCTTGTTAAACTTGGATGGGATGACGTCCCACCACCTCGCATTGTTTGTCTGTGGGAACAATTTAACGCTGAACTGCCAACTATCTCTGAATTGAGATTTTTGCGACATGTCGGCGTCATAGAACGCTGTAGGCTCTCACTCGTCGGTTTTGCCGACGCTAGTGAGAAAGCCTACGGTGGTTCGGTTTACGCCCACGTTGTCAGACCCGACGGTAGTATCGTCGTTTCACTGGTGTGTGCGAAATCTAAAGTCGCGCCACTGAAGGTAGTTTCGCTAGCTCGTCTCGAGTTATGCGCTGCATTCCTCTTATCAACTGTGATAAGGCGAGTATATAATCTTTTCGCAGCTCGGCACGCCATTGAGGCAGTCGTAGCTTTCTCGGATTCAACTGTAACCTTGAGTTGGATTCATTCCGCACTGCATCGATGGCACACCTTCGTAGCCAATCGTATCGCTAAGATTCATGAGAATCTTTCGGCAGATCACTTCTTCCATGTGAAAGGGTCTGAAAATCCTAGTGATTGCCTCTCTCGCGGTTTAACGCCTGTTCAATTAGTTCATCATCCGTTGTGGCTAAATGGACCGCCGTGGCTTAAACGTCCGCGCGCTGAATGGCCGATTAAACCATTTGTTTCAGGCGAGTCGCAAGAGCTTCCCGAAATGAAGCCCGTGGCTTTACCTGTGCTCTCGCACCAATGCTCGGACAGAAGTCCTCCTTCCGACAACATTTTATACGCTCGCTCTACTAGATTCTCGTCCTGGTTGAAATACTTAAAAACCATTTGCTTCGTTTATAAGTTTATCAAACGACTCCCTAGAGGGCCCGTTATCGCGTCTGATCTAGAGTTCGCTGAATTTATTGTGTGGCGATCTGTGCAGAGGATTCATTTTGAAGCTGATCTCGATCGCTTAGCCCGCAATGAGTTGTGCTCTAAGTCAGTACAGCGGCTAAGTCCCTTCCTCCACGAAGGACTTATCCACGTTGGAGGTCGCCTAGCAAACGCTGAGCTAGATTTTGACTCGCGTCATCAGATCCTTCTGCCGCGTCAAGATCATATAGTGGAGCTTTTAGTTTCCCACTATCATGTGAAAAATTTCCACACAGGACCAACCTTGCTCGTATCTCTCTTACGACAGAAGTATTGGATCCTGTCCGCTCGACGTATTGCACGTCACATTACCTTTAATTGTAACCTTTGCTTTCGAGCAAAGCCGCGACCTACCTTTCCTATAATGGCGGATTTGCCACGTTTTCGCGTTGAGTCGGCTCCTAAAGCTTTCTCTCAAACAGGTTGCGACTACGCGGGACCTTTCTTGATCACGTCGATACGTGCTAGAGGCCAAAAATCGAGGAAAGCGTATATCTGTCTTTTTACATGCCTGACAACTCGTGCTCTGCATCTTGAGATTGCCTCAGATCTTAGCACTGCGAGCTTTCTGTCCGCTTTTAAACGTTTCTTGGCGCGTAGAGGGCCGGTTCAGTGTCTTTACACAGATAACGCTACCAATTTTATTGGTGCCAAATCCTATCTACGAGATCTCTACCAATTCTTGGCTAAAGAGTATCACCCTTTATGGGAAAGAGAACTTGCAGAGCATCGAATAACACTTAAAAACATCCCTTGTAGAGCTCCACATTTTGGTGGTTGTTGGGAAAGTGAAGTAAAGAATGTCAAAACTCATCTCTGCAAAGTTATCGGTCAGCAAATTCTTAGTTTTGATGAGTTTAACACTATACTAACTCAAATAGAAGCTTTATTAAACTCGAGGCCTCTGTATGCGATCAGCTCGGATCCGTCAGAGCCCACTTCATTATCGCCGGCGCACTTCTTGCATACGAAACCTCTTTTATTTTTACCCGCCCGCGAAGTCAATGAAACGCGGTTACATCTTATTTCGCGTTATGAATTAACTGATAAAATGGTCCAATCTTTTTGGAAGCGGTGGCGCCAAGAGTACCTGCACACCCTACAATCCAAACAGAAATGGAACACCCCTGCCAATCCAATACGGGTCGGTATGGTTGTCGTCTCCATGCAGGACAATGTGATGCCTCTGCATTGGCCATTAGGAGTAATCACAGAAATATTTCCAGACAAAAACGGAGTTTGTAGAGTCGCATCCGTAAAGACTAAAAGCGGGCTCCTTCAGAGTCGCCCGGTAGTAAAGTTGTGCCCTTTGCCAACGCAATAAGTTTCGTTACATTAATATTAAATTTTACCGTGCACCAATGTGCAGTATTAGATTTAGTTACCGCGTAGAATAGTTAGTTAAATATTCTTATTTGTAATAGAGAGTCGCAACTTTAGAGTTTTCATAACCTTTGGTAGAGTTGTGATGATGACCTGCAAATTTATTTCCTTCTCCTTTGTGTTTCGAAAGTAGGAACTTTCAAGCCGGGGAAAATGGTTACGCTTCCTAATTTATAGTTCTTATATTTTTATTACATCACCATAGGGCGATTGAGAGGCATTGGTTTAATAGTTCCAGTTTATTAAATAAGTGTCACATATCGTTGGTTTGGTGATATCCCGCGCGGTGGCGCCTCTGTCAACGCGTCGCTGCCGGATAGACGGCCGCCGGTCATTATTATCTGGTTCGTTAATAACCACGGTTGAGAGCGCGTTCATCATCACGCATCATCTCGCCCCAACCACTTAATTGAACCTACATGAAAGTGTCATTTGTATTACCTAGACATACTGTGTTGTGTACCGCTGGCCAGCGTAGTGTATCGAGTCGGTGAGCTGAACTTCCCGAACGTGACATCAATCTGCATCTGCATGGGAATCGCTGTTTCAAAGGTATGTGGCATAATTAGTAAATTGAACTTTATCCATTGCCTTTCGTCTCATCTGCGTATTTTTCTCCTTTAACTTAGCACTGCTGAATCAGCAATTATAGCCTAGATTACTCTAATAATTTAGGTTCAAGCGCGTGTGATTTTTCTAGTAATCTTCTAGAGGTTATACGCACCACCCAGCTTTGTTTCAGTCGGTGCTAATATGGGGCTTAGGACGGCTACACTGCAGCGACTATGCGACATGTTGCCGGGTTTTAGTAGCACGTTTAAATGTAAAATAGGGGGTGGTGGTGGTTATAATATATTTGAGCTTGTGCATCTTGTATCAGTTTGTATAGCTTGATTTATTTTTGGATCATCATACGTAAGTATAATTAAATAAAAATATATAAACTTAAAAACCCGACACACAAAAATCTCTTAAAAGCAAAAAATAAGCCTCGTACTCGCGTTGGGGAACCGCCAACATTTACAGCAGTTAATTTTATTTACTGTGTGGTTAAATTTCATATTATATACCTAGAAGTAGACATGCTTCAATCTACAATCTATCGAAAAAGGTATCAAACATAGCTAAGAACACTCTCGAAGTGACCTTTAAAAACACTAAATTAAAATCGCTTTATCCGTTTAGGAGCTATGATGCCACAGACACACAGATCCAGAGACAAAGACTGCAACACACGTCAAACTTATAGCACTCCTCTTTTTCCGTCGGGGGTTAAAAATTAAAGATAATATGGCGCTTGTGATCTGCGCCTGTGATAGGTTTAAGTGTTCAAATCATCTTAATATTATGCCTGATTCTTAAAACTACATTTATACACAAAACTTTTTAGAAATACTTTGTGTGTACGTATAGCTGAGGAGTGGAATTTCCTGCTGGGTCTGTATTTCCTAAAAGATATAACCTGGGTCTGGACGTCGAGAATAAATAGGTTACTTTTCGGCAAGCGTGCGCCATCGTAAACCACACCATTGCTTACCATCAGGTGAAATAAAGGTCAAATGCGAGCCTGCCAAATCAAAAGTCATTTAGTCAAATTAGGCTGAAAATCAGTACTTGAACGTCAAAATTAATACAAAACGTCCCAAAACACCCCACCCGTCACAACTTCCTAGTGGTTTAACTGGGCAGAAGAACTCCCCAGCAACACACCTGTCTGTTAGGTGTGAAGACTCAAATCTAAGACAAATAAAACCGCGGATACAACCTCACAAGTCGTAAAGTCTGCCCCAAAAATACCGCCTTAATGATGCAAGCCAAGATCCCTTGGGCCCAGTATTCCGTTTCGTTGTTCTAAGGCATTTGCATTTCACGCTCGCTCCACGAATTGAATCATAATAGTAATAAAGGAAAATCCCTCGTGAAAAGATGGATTCCAGCTGGATTTGTTTCCCACTGAAATAACAATTCCAAGATCAAGATTGCTTTGTATAAAATGCAGATCTTGACGTGGGCGGTTAGCACTGAAAGGCATTTATTTAAGTAAAAAAAAATATTCGAGGATTATCTTGGAAAATTACTGTTGGCAGGAAATAGGTGTTTCGTTTGTATTAGCTTTAATAAGGAGTTAAAATTGAACAATAATCTCATGTTCTAAATATGTACTTCAAATGCACTTAGAATGTAACAAAAGTGGCCTACACGTAAAACGCACTAAAACTGCACTCCAAACGCTCCGAATGTGCACTAAAAACATACCGAATGCAAATTGAATGACCAAGTGCTCGCTTAAAATGGAGATAGACGCGCTTACAGATTTGTAAACTCCTACGCATCAGTCGTAATCTAGGCTACCGTAATCTCAGAAGCGCACAACCTAGCTACGATATAGTTACAGTTCGATTCAAAATTAATGGCGGCTCGAAACACTCCCAGCGCACTAGCAATTTCATGTGATAGATAGGGTAGATAGCGTAGATACATAAATAAACTCACACTTTCGCCACCATTAAGGTTGAATCGAGCTGTACTTTAGAATTTTTCTACCTACACTTGATACACGCGCGATTACATTTCAATCAATAATAAATCATGCTCAGACCAGTTTTTGCAGCAAGTTCATCAATAACTGGGGCGACGCGGACGCAAGAGATGCGTAGACGCAAATTGTTATTGAAGTGTGACTTCATCGAGAGTCAATCGGTGCCAGTAAGGCGAAATACAGAAGGTCCAGGTATAACATCTGCGTAGTGTTGGACAAATTCTTTCTTATTTTCTATCTCATCATCGGGTTGACCTTATCTTATCCTAATTTATTTGGGATTAGGGCAGCATTGACTTTCTTTCTTTTATTTTTTTATTTTTCTTTCTTTTCTTTTTTTATTTTTCTTTCTTATCTTTCTTTTATTTCTATTATGTATTTTCTTTCTTTTCCTTCTTTTATTTTTTTCTTTCTTGCTTTCTTTTATTTATTTCTTTCTTCTTTCTATCCATATCATATTTCATACGATCCATCCGTCATCGTTTCTTTGGTCTTCCTCTACCTTTGAGCTACTGCTGAGCTAGCTTATGCCTCGATTCCCAGGTTTTGCAAACTGTAATCGAGTTTTTCATCTGGCTTTTCTGAGTAGCAGCATTTGTACCTAGTTGATAGAAATAGGCTAGACCCTTTTTTATGGGGCTTAAATATTACTGGCGGAACGTGGATGTACTTACAGTACACCTCTGCTGGGTTTTTAACTGAACTTCAAAAAGAAGGAGGTTCTCCATTCAACAGTATTTGATGATTATTTTTATTTGAAAGCTGATTTCTTCTCACGTGGTCCCATTTAAATTAAATCAAGATTTGACAACTAGTTTTTGAGTTATACTTAGTAATGCGTATTTTCTTTGTAATATAGGGTAACAATAACGAAAAATAACTTTATATTAGGTAGTCAGTGTCAAATATTACTGGTTTTAAATATGGTGGTCCTTTTGCATATTATATCATAACGTTTCTTCACGCTGTGATGTTTTTCAATCGAGTGTTTAGTGATGTGCTACTAATATCGATAAAATGTATTTAAGTACGTAATACGAATCTGTTACCCTCAAAGTGTCAATTTCCAGACACAATAGAAATTACCATTGTTTTAATCCGATTCGGAAATATGGACAGTTGAGCTGATTGTGACGTTGTTAATGTTGTAGTTTTTGTAACGGTAAACGTATTTTCTTATTTATGTCACCATGCACATGTTAATGTATAAGACGTCTATGTTCTGTAAAGTGGCCGGAAACTTGTAAGGTATTTACTATGAGGCGTGGAAGTTTTATCTTATTAGCTTGAAAATGTACCAAGGTGGGCCGATAACCTGGTGAAGGCCGCGGCGTAGTCCGCTGAATGCGAGACGTAGAAGACTGATCGATATGCCAACGCATTCGACTGAAATGATTACGATGATGAGGATTTCAGAAATAGACGCCATCCAGGGGGATCCCTGGTATTGTTGGGTAACCTTTTTTAAAAACTATACTATCCCCTAAACCTTTTAAAATCTAAATATTAATAGCATGTCTCCGTATCGCCTCGCTCGCAGCAAAGGTTAATTACTTACTTAACTAAAGCTTAGTTTCATTCTACATTTAAATAAGTATTATCTTGGTATTTTACTTCTGTTCTTTATATAATTTCAAGCTGTGTTGTGTAAACTGCATTAAGATAAAGACCGCTTGGTGCTCGCCTTTACGAGGAAAAATTATGCAAAAAATAGAGAATATTTCTTCTCATTATCTGGTGGAGTTAAGTAAAGAACTATTGTGGATAACAACCTTCCACCGTGTTTGCAGAATGCCTATTAATCCGTTGATTAATATCTGGGCTAATTGCTTATATTTGTTAAGTAAAACTTTAAGCACAAATAAACATAGCTGTACAATCGGACATCACCATCGCTACTTTCAGGTTTAAGTCAGAAATGCAGGTCTAAATATAATCAAGGGTCAAAATGTAGGTATGTAAGTACTTAACCTTTCGTGTGTTTAAGACGTGACTACACGCTAAAAACGATGGCTTTTTTTTAAATCTGATATAGGCTCCCGCTTGACCACTATCTCACCTGATGGTAAGCGATGATGTGGTCGATGATGGAACACGCTTGCCTAGAAGTCACCTATACACTCTTGACTTAAAGCCCCTAGATTTTAGCTATCGGAAAACACAGACTCTGGCAGGGAATCTCACTGCTTTTCTATTGTTTCGTTAATCACGGGCACACGAAACGTTAAGTAATACCATTCTAAAAATTTTTTAAAGACTGAAAACTGATTGTTGAAATTTCTGAGAAGATTACTTTTCTTAAACATAGAAAAACAAAGTAATGATAAAAATAAGTGCTTACCTCACAAAAGACCTATCAAAGAAAAATATTTAGTTCCGAGAAAGCTTAAACTATTTCTTAATCATGTAAAACCCACGTGTAAAAGAAACGTGTTTAGCTCCCAGATTATAATTATCACAGGCGTGATAAAAAGAAAACATTTACCTAATTATAATCACGCAGTTGTCAGTCAGTCTCTTAATTGCATTTTGCTTAATAACTAGAAACAAAGCAAATAATTAATTCAATAATTCTTCGCAGATGAAAGACCACAGACGTAAATCTATCTAGATGACTCGAATGTATGTAATTCGCGTCTCAAAACGAAAAGCTCTTCCTTTGATGCTGTTTAATTTAGAGTTCTCGGCATAGGACATCAACTGAAATCTAGAAAAAATGTGTAATATTGAGGTATTGAACTGTAAAAAATCTACAAAATAGTTGCCCAAGACAATCGACATATTTATTTTCATCGGTGATTAAAGATGTTCTTAAACGGGATGAAGAAAAAAAATGTTTAGTTGTCTGTCAGGGTAAAAAATATTGGACACGTATAAGTGATGTCACGCGAAATCTTTGTAAATTTATACTCGAGTCCAATATTTTTTATCTAACTGATGAACTAAATAGTAACATGTTTTTTTTTTACACGGCAATCATCCATATTGCTTGTGTGGCATCAAAGTGGCACACTAGATTTTCATCTGGTTTTATTTATTTATACTTCGTGCACACAAACATACGTAACTTGAGTTATCTAGTTATACGTATGTCTGTGAAAGACGCTAACTAAGTAAGCTGCATTAAATAATAGAGTGAACTTAGTTGAAATATTGGATTAAATGGGATCCTTTGCTATGAAACCTTGTGACTTGTGATGCGTTAACGAGAGTAATTGCTCTTGCTTTTTGGATTATACTGGGTGGAAATTTGTGAAAGGACAATAAGTTAGCTCTTTAGCTTTGTATTTAGAGAGCATAGAAGAGTATTTGTGCGAGAGTTTGAATGGTTTTTAAAATGTTACTAAATAAATAAATATAATTTATAAAACAATAATTCTAATTCTTTAAGTTCAATTCTGTATTAATAAAACAGTATAACTTACTAAAACCTCAGATAATATAATACTAGCATACAGATGCCTCATCCCATACAAAGAAACCGTGCTGACGTAACTAGCGTTTTTCATCTGATTAATCTTGTTATTTTTGTAATTTCATCAATCGCGTTCGATCCCGTTTCACGACAATTGAGCAACGACTTGCAAGTAAAAGGGTTTACTAGTGTGAATATTGTTTACTTTAAATTCAGTGAAGGTTCGTTTTATGGTGTTTTTTTGCACGTCTTTACGGTTTTTTTTGCACCAAAATGTGTTACAATGCAAATTTTAACAATCGAGTGGAATGCCTCAGAAACTTAAAAATGCGCCATCTATTGGCATCAATTCTAAAACTTAACCAATAATAAAATTTATCACATTAAACACTCAGTGTTCTTCCTCCCCTTTCGTACTAGATCTTTGCAGTCTTCTTCTTTGTCGTGTGAGTGCCACCTCTGGTGTCAGAGTTAATTCAGCCGCCTATGGGAACCCCACAGGCTACTTGCCTATTTCAAACTTACGTTAAATATATAAGTCCAGGTTGCCTCACGATGTTTTCCTTCACCGTTGTCAGTGATGTCCAAGATAAACTTAGACAGTATCAATGTGACTTTTTCAAATTCATATGTATGTTTAACTTTGGATGCTAAGCTTCAGTGGGGCCCACATATAGATAAATTGTCAAAGAAGCTAAGCTCCGCAGCATATGCTGTTAGAAAAATTCGTAATTTAACGGACATAGAGACAGCCCGTTTAGTATACTTTAGCTATTTTCATAGTGTAATGTCGTACGGTATTCTGTTGTGGGGAAATGCCGCCGACATCCAGACTATCTTTGTTTTGCAGAAAAGAGCTGTTCGATCAATTTATAAATTAAGCCCGAGACACTCTCTCAGAGAGAAATTTAAGGAGATTAATGTAATGACTGTGCCTTCTCAGTATATTTATGAAAATGTTTTATATGCCCATAAAAATATAACATTGTTTAAAAAATACAGTGATATCCATAATATAAATACTAGGAACAAACACAAATTTGTAATACCTACAACAAGGCTCAAGAAAATAGGTGGCTCGTTTAGATGTCAATGTGTGCGCTTTTATAATATGCTTCCAAGCCACGTACAAAATCTAAGTCTTAATAAATTTAAATCATTCATTAAACGTAAGTTGTGCCAAAAAGCGTTTTATAGCATTAAAGATTACGTTGAGGATAAAACGGCTTGGGAGTGAGCTGCTCCAATTAATTTAGTTTTTTTTGTTTAAATATTTTGCACCATGAATTTTGTTATTTTTAAAAATTAATTTTTTTTTAATTTTTAATTTGTTTTCTTGCAATGACAAGAATATTTACTTTTTAAAGTATTATATTATTTTATTTTAATTATTGTGAATGTGAAGACTATGTGGATCATTATTTTGTTTTTTAATTTATCTTAGTTTTTAATCATGGTCTGGCAGTTTGAGTAGTTTATGCGGCCTACCCGAATGTCCTTTCTTTGGTATTGTTCGTCGAATCGTTGAGCTCCTTAAATTCTGAGTTGAGCTGCTCGGTTATTGACAAATGCGTGCACTGACTGGACAGGTCCACTCAATCTGGCTGGTTCTTTCCTCAAAAGACCATTTCAGACATCAGTCTACATGGTCTTCACATGATCGAACCAAGATTTTGTCAGGACTTTAAAAGAGACTGTGACCTCTGAGTTTGTTTCGGCCTTTCTTCTCAGAGTAGTCAGATATGAAACGCCGACCTCATCTAGTTTTAAAAAAAAAATATGTTAGACATGTAAAAGCGTTTGTACAAACCAACTTACAGAAATAAAATCATTTATCATTTATCATTTATCATTTATCATTTATGAATTTGAAAAAGTCACATTGTGTCTTGCCCGGATTTGAACCCACGACCTCAAGCGCGAGAATTATTTCCCTACAAACTATACAAAATCAAAATTATGAATAATGTTATAATTTTTGATGATTGTTCTGGATAAAATTTTCTTCTAAAGTTATGGACGTACTTTTGTGTTGCAGTATGTTTCTTATATATTATAAGTTTTGAGTAATTAACACTTTTGGTAACATAGCAAATATTATCTCTTGATAAGACATCCGTAGGAAGAGAATCGGACACCGACATTTTTGCCATAACTCTACGATTAGTAAATGAAGCAGTTAGATATAAGAACCGTGCCCATTTTCGGACATATTTATTGACCACACCAGCAATAAAACTATGTGGAATTTGACAGGATACAGTAATTGCAATAAAATGTCTAAACCTACGTCTGAATTCCTTAAACTCCGTAACTACAAAATACCTGATTGTAATTAAAATTAAAATCTTAATAAATTATTCCGTAATTGGATATCTCAACCGCTCCTTCGCTGACAAAACCGTTTTGACATTCAGTAGAAATGTCAACTGCATGTTCATTAGAATAAGTAGGTCATTAGCATACTTTAATGAAAAAAATATAAACGAGATATTTTAGTTTGGGCTACCACTGTGTGCACTACATACATAAATAGGAAAAAAATATACGATTTTCATAAAAAATACTAACAACAACAACAAATCAATTTAAAGAAGGGTACAGGCGTACAAAAATAATCATTTGAAAATGTTTTTTTAATAAGATAACCCTATTTTTAGGGCAGCCATGACAGTTGTTTTTGATATGACGTTTGACGACTTTGACAGTTTTAAGAAGTGATAATCCCAAGCAAAAAGAAAAAGAATTATAATTGGTATAAAGACAGCACCTTTATGAAGCCATGGGTTTCTTTCTTCTTCACATGAGGTCGTTGTTTTATACTATTATGTAAACAAATATAGGTAAATGATTACATTACGTAATTCTTATTCATTCTCATCAAAGACATGCAAAATACATTATTTACTTTGTTGTAATAAGTCAACAAAGTTCGCCTGATGTCAAAGACCGTAATAATAAACATAAGTTCTGTTTAGTGATTGTAACTGAAGCAAAGTGCATGGAAACTTAACTGTTGTAAAATTGGGTATAAGATACAGTATCGTATAGTTTGTTATACACGGATTTTACGCATGTTTAAGAACATGCCTTATGTCTAAGCTTTATGAAGTTAAGGCGGTACCCTGACCAAAAAATCAGCATTAGATATGAGCACATGAGCTATTGGCCTAGCGGCACTGGTGGCGCATGAATTACAATAGTGAATACGCCCAGATTTTAGAATAATCTTTTTTTAAATCTTTATAAAATCGAATTTTAGTCTTTTGAAAAAAATATTATATCATTGTTAAATTGTCTATCCATTAGTGTTAGTACAAAAACGAATTAATGAACACTTTACGAGGAGATGCATGCTATCAATAAATATTTCTCATTTTTATGGTTTTGTTGGAAGGAGATTAATGAAACACTTTAAAAAAACCATTTTAGAATCAATAATATGTAGAAATTTAATGTATTTTTATTAGTTGATATTTCTTTTTAAATAACGAGTAGATAGCTCCTAAAAACAGCACGAAAAATGCCTAGCGTTTTGCTCCGGGTACCGCCTTAATCTCTATTCATGGTCTATAAAAGTTTTTATTATAACTTATTTTTCCAATAATAAAACGAGGTTTTTCGAAAACTAAATATTGTCTTATATATATAATCTCATTCCCAAGTCCCGTTAGTTCCCGGCACAATAACAAGTAATTTTGTTTATCTTTAAAAATAAAGATGAAACTCTTGTTGACAACAACTGACAGCTAAATGTAATTAATTATCGATAAAAAGATTTTCCATCGACTAATATCCCCTCACTACGCTCCGGGAGGTTATTACCGCCCGCATATCCGATCAACGAACTCAATATGTTGGTGGCACTTAACCAATATTTGTGCCAAATAACTTCAGCCAACATAATATAAACAAAACGGCTCCAGGCTAACCAGCTGAGCCTATTGGCCCAAATGTTGGGTATTGGAAATTATTCTAAGTATCGAGAATCCGCCCACATGCTAAATTTACCTACATTAGGTACACGCACACTGCGTAAATATAAACCAACTTAAGAAAATCCCCGACGGTTCGATGAACTTCCCTCTTCTTAGTAATATTTTGTACCGTAGAGAGGAGCATGGTGGGTCAACTTAATTTAGCCGAATGTTGATTGTAATATTATTGCAACTAGTTTTTGTTTGCGGTTATAAAGTTGCAACTTTGTTTTGAAACATGTTTCTGTTTGTATACTGATATGTCTGCGTTCTGGTTATTTGTAAGTTGTAACCACATTCACTTTACGTTATTTTAAACATTATCTTTTACCACCAGGCACAAGTAAGGACATTATGTCAGACCTTTAACCACTCGTCGTATTTTTTAGCAATAATTGGTGGCTTGGTAGTTTTATTTTAGCACTGGTTTGCTACCTACTTTTAATAGATATAACATTTCCAAAAACATATGTCGTGGTGGGCCACCCAGTGGTTATAAATTCATTCGCTAAATCAAAATACAGGCACAATTAAATAAAATGCAAACCCAAACCCATACCCATCATAAATAAAAAAATGAAGTGAAAAAAATAACTAAAAACAAAATTAAACGAACGAGAATATCATCCACCTGTATAAAAACTGCACTCAAAATTTCAAGTAGCGAACAAACACGACAACGTGTCAGTCTCAGCCTTAAAAAAAAGACGATTGCATTTGAAAAAATCGAAATTCGAATGCGCGTGCCTTTCTAACCCCCGCCGGAAAAAGAGGGGTGTTATAAGTTTCACGTGTGTTGCTGTGTATCTGTGTATCTGTGTATATCTGTGTATCTGTGTATCTGTGTATCTGTGTGTCTGTCTGTGGCATCATAGCGCCTAAACGGATGAACCGATTTCGATTTAGGTTTTTTGTTTGAAAGGTAATTTTGTCGAGAGTGTTCTTAGCTATGTTTGAATAAAATCGGTTCAGCCGTTCAAAAGTTATGGGTATTTTACTGTTAGAATCAGGGTGTTTTCCCAAGATAAATGTGTCAGGGGTTTTTTAAATTGTGAAATTTTACTTGTTAATTACGATGAGATAGGAAACAATATACTTTGTAGATTTTTATGGATTCGCTTCAACTCTGCGTCAATATTCCTTGGATCTTATACTTTTTTTCGGTCTATTTCTCATTCGCCAAGTATCTGGACTGTGAAGAGAAACTTCGTTACAAAACCTCCACCTAGAACATTCATCATCACATTCCTCTACCTACAGCAGTTTCTCAACTGTCAATATCACGTGAACCTCCCTGCCACGCGGCGGCTGCGACGCGGCGTCCCGCTGCGATCCGACCCCGCAGTCGGACACGTTTCAGGACCGATCCATCTGTTGTGCTTGTATAGCGTGCCCTTTCTATTCTACGTAGAAAATCGTTACGTGAACTGTACAAGTATTATTTATAGATGGACTATATTTTTGTTGTTAAAAAGGTCAATAAAAATAATAAATAGTCTTATAAATCATCGGGAAGGCTATGCCGATGCTCCAGTCAGAAGCTTTAATGCCTGGATAATAAGCTAGTGTTAAATCTAATATGGCAAAATAAGGATATTTCAGTAGAGACAGGAGGCTAGAGTGACTAGCTATTACTCTTGAAATGTTATACTTGCTTAAAAAATTAGGCGCGTGTAACCTGAGAAAAAGTGCAAACAGCCTTTTGCCCAAGAGTTTGATATAACAATTATTGATTCTTGAATGACTATAATTAATGTCCTATCGATAAAAAATCGTATCTAAAGCTCCTGAAGTACAAATATTGGTAAAAAAACTAAGCATTTCAAACGTCGAGCATTGAAAAAAGATAGAAAATAAATCTCTTTATAGACAAGAGAATGAGTTTTTAATAGACATCCCGGTCAATGGACATATCTGGATTATAAAATAATAATAAAAAAAATAAGCTGCCCAACACGTTTAAAACTGAAAAATCAGTAACAATATTCCAAAAAAGGCTAAAATTATACCTTATCCAAAAATGTTTCTACTCAGTAAAAGAATATTTAGAGTCCAGCTTAAAATAAAGATTTTATCTTTAGTGGCGATCGGACCTATACAAACAATAAAATTTACTCTATCCTATTTAACTTCATACGAAATTATAATTTGTACTACCTGAAAAGGATACAAATACAAATATCTTTATTTGTTGAACATAGGTAGGTTAGGTACAGATGTTGATGTGTGTGTGTTGTTGATGTTGATGTTGTGTTGGATGACATTGATATTGCTTTATAATTGTATTAAATTCATTATTATTGACATTGAATTTTGACATAACTATATTTTTATCAATTTAATTATATTAATGTAAAATATAATAATTCAGTAATGATAATGTTGATAATGTTTAATGCATGCTAATTTAGAATGATAAGCACAGCAGAATGATAATTGCAATGCTTGTAAAAGGCTGCTAAGTCATAAGTACTAATATAATATAACACCAATATGATACACTTAGTTCGCAATAAACGTTTTGACTTTGACTTTGACTTAGACTTTACATGAATTTGATCTGAATACTTCAAATTTTTCAATGAATTATAAAGTGTTTTAGTAGCCACTGTATATAAAAACTACCAATAACCGGCATGCGTGTAGGATGAAGAAAAAGGAGTATTAAGGATCGTAGCAAGTGGCGTTCTGTAGTCGGTGAGTTTTGTATGTATTTAGAAAATAGAGAATCTAAACTCATCATTATAAAGAGGGTCACTACAATTCCAAAGGAAGTACCGGTGTTTGAAAGTACTGATGCAGTTACGAAAATTGTTTCACTGGCAGAAAGCCACACTATTGTCTAGGGCCAATTTGACCACAGAAACTCGATCGGCACATTTAAACTACTTTCAAAACTGTCATTTTTGTTAAGAAATATTGACATTGACAGTTTTTGAACGTACTGACAGCTCTTGATCGCATGTCTAGAGTTTCTGATCGTGTTCCGATTATTGTTAAAGTTCGTCCTTAGGGACCTTCCGAGCGCGAAGCAATTTAAATTGTATCAATAGGCGATATCGTACAAGTATTTTCTAGAACATTTCTTCTGTCAAATTGCATTGTATTGCGTCAAAAAATATAAGGGGAATTGCTATTTTCCTTACATACTTCTTCATTTTTCTTGATTAATCACTTTCAGGAAGGTCGCTTAGTGTTAAGGGTAAGGCTACTTTTTAACCCCCGCCGGCAAAAGAGGGGTGTTATAAGTTTCACGTGTGTTGCTGTGTATCGGTGTATCTGTGTGTCTGTCTGTGGCATCATAGCGCCTAAACGGATGAACAGATTTTTATTTCGTTTTTTTTTGTTTGCAAGGTGATTTTGTCGAGAGTGTTCTTAGCTATGTTTGAATAAAATCGGTTCAGCCGATCAAAAGTTATAGGCGTTTTACTGTTTGAATTGGGGTGTTTTCGCGAGATAAATGTGTCGGGGTTTTTTAAATTTTGAAATTTTACTTGTCATATAGAAGGGATCACATTTGTACAGACAAATACATAACGGTGATGCAATCAACCTCGCAGACTTTTCGACGACCTAACATAACCTAAAGGGAAAGGATTGATGGGGAAACCAATCAATAAAATCCATGATTGAAACCAAACCTGATATGAACTAACCAATTCATATTTATCACCTTCCAATCATGAAGAAATAGCCGAGCTTAGTAAATACTAACTAACATGCAATAATCTACGATAGGCTACCTGTCAGTCTAATTTGATATAGCGGCGCAACATGCAACAGCTGAGTGACCCTAGTGTAAATGTCTTTGCGTACCCAAGATGTAGAGGTGAACCTTAAGCAGATTTGTGTGTCTGATTGAGATGGTATGGCTATGGAGTAGTTGTTGTGTCTTTTGTCGAGAGTGTTCTTAGCTATATTTGAATAAAATCGGTTCAGCGGTTCAAAAGTTATGGGCGTTCTACTGTTTGAATCGGGGTGTTTTCGCAAGATAAATGGGTCGGGGGATTTTTAAATTTTGAAATTTTACTTGTTATCCAGGAAGAACCATGTTACTAAGGTGGTCTTATTTACCTTTACGTCCGTATTCCCTGAAGATGGCAGAGGTTTCAAGTACTCCGGGAACATTCCGTCAATTATAAGTTTCCAAGTATTGGAAGCGAGCCATAATTTTATTACATAAACCATAAATTTTATTGGAAATTCTGGTAACTATACGAATATATGCCGTATTTGTATAAAATCCAATTAACTCAAGTGTCTGTAGTTATTCTGCCTACATTCACAAACGTTAGCACGTGTTTTCACTTAAACAGGGTAAGATTTACAATTGAGCGTAGATGGCCAAATCCTAAACTGTAAGCCAGTGCGAAAAACATTCAAGGACCTCTCGGGCCCGATTTAGATGACATAATTGTATTTTTGAATAGTCAATATTTCTTAGCCAGGAATCGAAATCATTAATTTAGAAAAAATTGTTCTTACTGTGTGCTAATGACAAGATATAAGATAGTTTTTGTTTGTCAATACTATCTCATACCTTGTCATTGGCGGAATCACCAGACCTTCATCGAAGGGACATAACTTTGAAATTAAATTAAATAATCCAAGGCACTTGTTAGGTAAACTTTATTAATTTCGGTCTCAGTTTACCTGTTTATGCAAGGTTCAGCTAAACAAAATAATCTATAGCACCCACATAGTGACAGATATTTTACAAGACCATGCATATGTATGGCGTATAACTGAAACTTGGCAGGACACAGATGGTTGTATCGTTGCCAGGCGATGTGCAATGCTAATCCTTCTTAAATTTCGAAACACATTTACATTAACACATAAATACTAAGCTTAGAGGATAATCTGGTGCTTATTGTGGCACTGATTTTGATTAGTAGTAAATAAACTGAAGTCAATATAACACACACAGGACCGATCTGTATGGCAAAAATTGGTGGGAGCTTTATGTCCAGCTATTAACGTTTTGCGGCTGATTTGATGATGAAATATAAAGTTTAACATCAAAGCTGAAATAAACGTTAATTTAATTTTTAATTTTAATTTAGAGGATAAGCTGGAGCTTATTTTGGCAATGTTTTTGATTAGTAGTAAATATACTGAAGTACATATAACACACATAGGTCCGATCAGTATGGTGACGATTGGTGGGAACCCAATGGACGATTTCGGTGTAATCATGATGATGATGATGATGAAATATAAATCCTAACATCAAATTACGAAAGAATTTCCCGAAAGATTAGGCATAAGTGACCAGTAATGTTATATATATATGTACAGAGGTAGATACGGTTTACCGACGTCTGCGTGGCAATATAAACACAAGCTGTCCAGCTTGAATGAACTCAGTCGGTCCTGCGTCTGGCCGCGACACGAACGTACGTTTGAACAGTATGTTCATCGCTTTCTGGCAACGGAGTCCTATTTATATTTCTGTGATCTTTTAACCTACTCAGTGATAGAAATAAAGTTCCAAGTTCCATAGGACCAATGTAGGTAGCTAAAGTAAAATATCGCCATGTTTTTATTTCTTTATAATGAGTATGACGTCTCTTCTCACTTGAACGAGAACCTCCTTGCTCACCAGTAGCGCTACAAGACCAACGAGCCAGATCATATTGTTACTATAATTATCTGACGGGTAAAATAAGGAAGTTGCGGAAGAAATCCTGAGCTGTCAAACTGGTTTCCACGTTCAGCCGAGCGTGATTTTAAGCGCCATAATCTGAGGTGTTATCGAAACCAGTTTTTGAATTACCAACCAATTTTCTGAGCTTAATTAAGTGGAACTGTAATGCTAATGAGAACCAACGAATCAATCTATACTAATATTATAAACAGGAAAGATTTGTATTTTTGTATGTAACGAATAAACTTAAAAACTACTGGACCGATTTCAAAAATTCTTTCACTGTTGGGAAGCTACACTATCCCCTGGTGACATAAGCTACTTTTTATCCCTGTATTCTTACGGGCAAGGGAACTACGTGGGTGAAACTGCGTGGCGTCTGCTAGTATATTTATAAATCAGCTGTGAATCGTTTATCTTGTAACGTGTAACTAACTGCCACACTCAGAAACATTTAACGGTTACTTAAACCGCATCTTAGTATAGATTTTGTACTTAAAATCAATACTAAGGATCGCCGTTAACAACTCTTGAGTGCGGCAGTTAGTGTATTAGGACGGTATAAGGATAGCTTCCAAGAATGGTGATACTCTAATGCTTATCCAGTGCATCGTAAACAGTAAGCTCTTTTATGGTGTACAATAATAGTAGTTTATGCAATGATCATATAATAGGGGTTATTAAAACACGACCGTGGGTTTATCTATATATTATCACGATAATATTAACACGCGAGTGTTTTAATACCTAATTATATGCCGTTGCATACACTATTTTATCTTCACTCATACAGTTGAAATAAAATAAAAGTGGAAAAGGAAAAAATATGCAGTATGGCGGGCAATTAAGATTCTCATTGCACCATGACTGTCAATGTCAATGAGCACATAAGCGCTAATAAATTAAAAAGTAAAAGTGTGCTATAAAAATTTAAAAGTTATTTTATGATGCAGTTGTTTGAAAATCGAAGGAATCCACTTTAATCAATCACTATAATCCAATATCCACGAGTATAAGTGTTTATGCAATATTTTTTGAATTCGTATTTGGAACATTACGTTGTGAGTGTAGATAAAGTATATTCTATTCTATTCTTCAAATCTGACGAACTTATATACCAAAAAAACCCTGTCTTTGTTATCGCGTAGTCAGGTAAATACATAGGCAATTAGGCATACGCTGTTTTGTTGGTTATTTGCTGTTCGCGACAACTGTTAGATGAAAATCACAATGTATTATGACACTTATGATTACGCATTGAAAAAGTCTATAATAGATGATAGTGCTGTACACCACAAGTCAACATCTTATCCTGTCTCTTGAATGGAGAGAGAGAGAGAAAGGGAGAGGTCTTCTACAGCTAGTTGAAAATTCTTCTTTTCTAACACAATATAAACTAGTCTAAAACCAAAATACCTTTCCTATTTTGTTACCTAAATTCCCCTGTTCAAAGTTCAGCACACGTTTCGCCCGGTGCACGATAACATCGCAATGCGGGCGCCGAAAACGTTTCGATACGAATGTCCACTTAACATAACAAACACCTCAATTTTTGATCGATACTCGCGTGTTTGAGAACGTGAGGTTTATTCTCTGATGGTGATGTTCTTGTGTTTAAACTTCTGTAGGTGAAGTCTCGCTTTATATTGCTAGTTTTATCTGCGAGATCGCTGACATATTTAAGGGTAAATATCACGAGGAAACCAGGGGCCTTACTTTGAATTTTCAATACGAGCTATATAAGACGTATAGCACTATCCCTTAACACAGCGAAATCATGATGGTGTTGAGATGTTATAGTATGGCCTCTGGTCTTATCGTTAATATAAGGTTTACCCGCTTTGAGCAAGCGAGTTAATTAATACTCGTGCCTTCTCTATATGAGAAGACCTTTAGATAATAACTGGTATTATTATTATTATTTAGATTAGATTGCCTATACATTTTAGGGGAGAATAACGATATAGTACTGCATTTTCCACTTTATTAACATCCTAGTATTTTCAGAGAAGTAATACGATTTAGTTTACCAAGCAATTTAAGATACACTTGAGGTTTGATCAAGTGAACTTGTCGGTGTGAAGAGGTCCTTAATAACTTACGTAGCTATAATCGAAATTCAATCGCAGTAGTGAGTAGGGCGTAGTTATTTTGAAAAAAAGAAGTTGCATTTTTTGCTGACGTTTCTTTTAACGAACAATCAATTTAAATTTGTACGCTTAACTTGACGATTTTATTATAAATACAACATTCAAAGTAATAAACAACACTAAGTACCTGAAAATAGTGTCATTGACAGTGTGATGGTTGACAGGACGGAATGTAAAAGAAAACGTGTTGTGCCGACCACAAGTAACATGGAACAAGGCCAAGACGATGATGGTGATGTGATTTAAACTAGCAACACTAAACACAAAATCATCTCAGGTCATCGAACCGTTACAATTACAGTAACAAAATGGCCGATAATCACTGATACGCACGTTAATCACCAACAGCAACATCGCGGTATATGAAGCATGCACGATTTAAGGTTGCTGCACACATATCATCTCGGAAACGGATCGTTACCGTCTCGCCTTTTGCCTCAGCAACAACTAGGCGTAAGAACAAGACGAAAGCGGATCAGCAGCTCCGGCACCGCTACCGACGTCGTGCTTACGGCTAAGAGACGACGCCGCGGCATCTGAGGAACAACTTGATTTCAACGAGTATACTTTTAATCAGTTTGTAGTCGAACTTGAAAGATAGCGCACGTATAATTATATCCCATTTCACAATACATGAGATGGCTATCAATTAAGGATTTTTCATAAATTGCGGTGATGGATAGACGCAAGCACGCTGGCGACTGGGCGTAAGCGCGGCGAATGCGAGTTGGCCACGCCCCGCATGAGGTTCTTGAGCTTGTCCCGAGGTGAGGTGGTGCCATTACGATGCCGATTAGTGAGCGTTACAGTAGGAAATTTCATACAATGAACGGCACGAGTTGATCCGGTGACGATCCGTTTTCGAGTTGATATGTATGCGTCAAGCTTTACGTTACAACACAGTTTTCTGTTTGTTCTCATTTTATACCGAACAATTATTAACACCTGGTGTATTTAATTACTGGGTTGTGCTTGAAAAAGTATATTGTATTGTTCGCTTCGTGTAAAATAACGGCGTATGGATGTAATTGAGCTGAAATTGAAATGTTAAACTCGGGGAATTTATTTGTACTCGTATGTTATTGTCAGTGCAATGCCGATATCGTTTTCGATAATAGTTTATTGACGATTTGGACTTCAATTTTATGTTCTGACCTCAGTGAAAAGTGAAAAGTTTGCTTTTGATTGTGTTCCCTAATTATGAGCTGATCAGTATAATACTAGAGGACTTTTAATTCAACAACTTCATGCTAAGGGACAACTTTTACAGTGAGGCTTATCCTGGAATCGCGAAAAATCTCTGCTGTTTCACATGTGTGTTAAGTTATGCGAATATAAAGTCAACTGAACTCTATATTTATTTTTAGAATAAAGTAGACAACATTTATTCGACACAGACACTACAGAACAGAAATAACAATCACAAAGTGACACAGAAGTAGAAGCATATTAAAAAAGAACAATCAAATTATTAGTTGATCTTGTAGTAAAAATGGTCCTTTTACGACTTGAAAGATTTCCAATGAATACGTCTATTGTAAAAAAAACGTTTATTTGGCCAGGCACGAGGCATACCATAAAAAAACTAAAGAAAAACTTAAATATAAAATACAGATTATGCGTCACAACGCATAGCGGTCATCGCTCAGGATAATGTTGGGACTCGCGTGCGAGACAGAGCCACTAACGCTACGACATTGCGTCATAATTATATTCAAGCATGACATTTCCCTAATTTAAAAATGATTATGTCCCTCTTTATCTTTGTTATGTTACAAATACATAATATTAATGTTATTATTAATTTATTACAGGTAATAATAATGACTACATTGCGTCGTCACCGCCTGACATTTGGGAAAATGTCAAAAGCGCATATAATGAGGTAAATTGTATCTAATTATGGTATTTTATTATTCTAGTATTATTTATTACGGAAACATTAATGAGCAATATTTCGTTATTCTTTGGCATTTTTTTACTTAGATGTATATATAGAATATACTTTAGCCTACATATACACCATTATATTTTTTCATTAAAAAATCTTTTTTTAAAACAAGCTTTTTTTGTATTTTTCTCAACAAACCATTTAATTTGACACCAATATCATGGCAGTGCACAAAAAATAACTAGTCCGCCATCTTGGGCCGTCCGCCATATTGGATTTAAAATGACGTCACTTAGCTCTAACCATGCATTGTCATCCAAACTAAACGTGTACGCATAATTTCATCTTAATCGTTGGAGGATACTCCCGAAGACACTAACATACATACATACATTTCAAGTTGAAAAAAAACTTTAAAAAACAGTACTATTAGCAACTGATTAAGCGGTTCTAAATTCATGTTTGTAAATCAGCTGCTAAACAGTGCCAATTATAGATCCTAAACAAAATATCCTATTTTCTGAGGTATAAAAAATAAAAAAAAACAAAATTCATTTATTTCAGGTCTTAAACCCATAGCAGAAATAGTACATTGTTCACCGAGAGGACAAAATGACCGATTACCGTCGAGGGTGTCGTTTGAAACACCCGAGATCGGGAATCGCACTTTCTCTCAAGTGATACATAGTGCTTTATACTACACCTACGAGGAAAATAAATTTCTACGAAAACTGAATCCTCAAACAACACACAAATTGAAAATGGCGCCAATGGCGTCTGCAATTTTCACATGTTCTTTTTTAAAATTGTTTGACACCATCCAACACACAGCTAGTGGCCAGTGTCATTTTGCGAACTTGGAGATAAAAACTCACTGTAAAAACTTTTTGGCTTTTGATATTTAGGTTACCAGCGCATAGTCTTACCCAAAATTAAAAAAGAAAAACCACGTAAGAAATGGATTTTCATACACTTTTCTCTCCCGCTCAGATGCGTTTTCTCCCCGCATATTTGTTCGATATGCAATGACGTACTTTCTACCGTAAATTTGATAAAGTATCAAGGTACTTTCCGAGCAGGTGTAGTATAAACATCTTTAAATTATTCAATAATAAATTCAAAATCACACATAGATAAATACAAACAAATAAATACAAAATAAATACAACATAATGGCGGTCTTATATTGCTGGTAGCTTGTTAGGTTTTATAGCAATATTGCATTGATAAAAAGAGTTATACCTGGCTTGTTTATTCATAACGTTCTAATTCGTAATATTGTTTTGATGATAAATTCTATGATTGACATAATATTTTTATCATGGCAACCATATTTTTATTTCCACGAAGAAACGAAACATTTATAGGATCACTCTCTTTCACAGCAAATTTGCTCCAATTCTACTAGACCGATTGAATTGAATTTTTTTACACGCAGCTTTAATTCAATCCTTGACCCAAATACCAGAATTTAGAATACGGGGATCACTCTTGGGGAGCAAGTTAGAAGATTAAAAAATATTTTTAACAAGTTAAAGTTTGTAAAACATATGTTTTTAATAGCGGGTCGCGAAACGACAGGATTTGTTGCTCAAATATTTATTTCATATAACTTAAAATAAAAATAATTTTAACCTGTACTTGTGACTTCTAGTCAAATGCCTCCCCCATTCCGTCCATTTCTCTCAGTGTTATATTCCATCTCTCCCATTCATCGTCATTCCCGAGGAAGTCATCTAAGGCAACCATTATTTTGATGTAAAGAGAGGTTTATTAACTCAAACAAGATTTAATCAAGATTTTGTTCTAGTAGCTATTTTATTATAAACAGATAATAAAAAAAAAAAATAAAAAAAATAAAAAAAAAATGCCTTTATTCCCTGTAACCTGTTTACAATACTTTTTTATAAATTAAATCTTACATCTAGCCACAAAGTACGTAAGCGGCGGCGCGCCGCAGACAGAGGGGCCACTCTCACTTTGACATTTCGGTTTTACAGGGAATTTTGGGCAATATTGGACCGAGCTCAGTCGCGGCTGTCATGATTGCTTTGTGCAAGCGTTTGTCACGTCATTACTGTAACGAGGTTGGTTGCATTGGATGGGTTACCTTTATTATTTGTTACAGACCGAATTTACTTTTTTGTTTTTAATTCTTTCTTTCAATTATTTTTAAGTTATATAGGTCATTAATCTTTCAAGATGACAAATTAGTTCTAGGATTTTAATAAATTATTTTAAGCCCATAGATGAAATTGGGAACTTGTCATAATAATAACGTTCAAGTCATACAGCTTACAAATATGTTTCCTCCGACTGCACAGCATAATTTTCTTCTTGTTTAAGATCATCTTTGTTTTTTTGATTTTATTAGGTACCCGTTATTTCACATTTATATTTTTGTCGAGCTTGGAGCTTTTTACAATTTATTTTTTTAAGTGGGATCATTATTACACTATTACTACGTCTTTTTACTCTCCAATATTCATCTTATGTGGCGTAATATTAAATGTTTCGTGATATTAAATGGATATTTGATGCCCTGTCTACCGTCTAAGGCATGTAAGCATGATATGATGTATGTTTAGACGAATCTATGTATTTATGTTTGTAACTTGGGCAACCTACTCTTTTTTTTAATTCGGAATCAATATAATAGCAACCCTAGTGAATCTGTCAAGTTTAGGTGTCAATTTTCTAAACGGCGGGAGTGGCCCTTCTGTATACTTACTATTTTGTGATCTAGCTTATGATAACTATGCATTACTAACTTATCTAAATTTAATATTATCTTAACTAACTATCAGCTACCAGGTCAGGTTGTCTTTTGACATAGGCCTCCTCTAATTCCTTCCACTTGTTTCTGTCCTTTGCTGTTTTTCGCCACTCCTTTGGTAAATCGTCCTCCCATCTCTTTATCTGTCTTCCTCTTTGTCTCTTTCCATTTCTTGGGTACCATTCTGTAACTTTTTTTGTCCATTTGTCTGTTTTTGTTCTCCACATATGTCCCGTCCATCTATACTTCAGTGTTCTTGTCAGATAATAAATACAATTAAATATTTTAAAACTTATGATTAATAACAAAACAAACTTATAGACAAAGAGGAAGAGGGCGATCGATGTCAATGGGAAACGTGCCCAGAACGCTGACAGCAAGCAGCAAAAAAAGAAAAAAAAGGATATACGCGGATCTTATATGGGTGACGTTCATTAGAAAGGCCAGATGCACAGTGCGGCGTGCGTGTATGACCAGATGTATGAACGTAAAACGAAGCAAAAAAGTATGTAAGGATCACAACAGGTAACATTCTGTAGTTTCTGCCTACCTCTACTAAAGCCGTGAGTTTATATATGTATTTAAGATTTAATTTCTCAATAACATAAATAAGTGGTACCCAAGCCTTCTTAACGACTATGAGTCCCATAAATAACTGATGTTTTCTAGTCCAGCATCATAACTTAATATCCATAACTTAGACGTAAGGTTACCCACAGTAATAACATGCTTTTAGTATTGCGTTTGTGGCTAAGAATACTGAAACTATTGCTTCATAACTTTACAGCACCTTTAAGACTGCAAGGAATGCGATCAGTCACATGGACATCTTTTGTTAAACTGAGTATAACGTTCAATTCCACTTTTGGGGAGACGAAATTGCTAATCAGATTTATCATAATCTTCCTGCCCATCTCCAATGTTATCTCCATCAAATTGATGATCAGAATATTTATGCAAAAAATCAGTGATCATAAAATTAGCTGCTTTTCATAAATTATTAAAAACAGTGGTAAATATTTTTAATATAACTAATTTCGAAAGCATATTATTTCGCCATCATAATCAACAATCTGTAAATAGGAATTGGACACTTCACCTACAGGTAGTGTAAGTTAGTTTACACACGCTATAGACTTAAAATTTTCGTCTTTTACAAATGAACCTAACAAAATTACATAGAAACAAAACTCTTCACGTGAACACCCGAGCAAAGCCATCCGTCTAAATGATCGTTGTCATTAATACCCCAGTTTAGGTCCCCTGGACGCAATAAACATGTACGAATGGTCGTAATCTCGGCGAATGTTCTATTACGGTGCTGTCAAATACGAGGTCCGAGCTGTCACGTGTACTGGACCTCCTCGCATAGGGTAGGAACTTGCAGAAAGCCCATTTACTACCTTAATTTTTGGCAACCCTAAACCTCTTAAAGGATTGTTGGACTCATCGTTAAGAACTACTTTTACTATTAGAAGTTAGTATAGGAGAAGCATGTTTCAAATAATTCCGGTCAGCAAATAGTTTTAAGACCATTTACATAGATTTGATCTTCTTCTTGCTATTGGTTTGTGAGTTTTTTTTTTTTCACTACAGTCCAAGACATGGTGCAAAAATAAGCCAGTTTACATGCTGTTGGTAAGGCTAACTAACTCGAACATGTGTAAGCGGTGGTTACCTTTACTTTAGTGTGCATAACAAGATAAGAGTATCAAATTTTGATATTGTCTCTATAAGTTAATGTTGTGTAACTCGTTGGTGATCCTTAAATAAATAAGGCTTAAAGCCTGAGGAGTTTTATTCAGTGAATATGTTTTGGAAGTCAGATAGGCAATTACTCCATGTAAAATTTTAGTACTTATCTGCATCCAGTTACACTGGAAGCACAACCACAACAATAGGCAAGAGAGAGATAAAATGATTAGGCAAGAGGTAAGTTTGAAGGAGTATAATTTTCATGTTCTACAGTCATTTTCTGTTTCATGTCCCTATAGTCTTGTGTGGTTGTTCTAGCATTTGTTAGAAGTGTCCCTTCTGCATCTCCCTGTAATCTCGGCCTCACGACACGTCACGTTCTGGTCCTGATTTCCCCCCGGCTCAGAATTCTGAATCAAATGTCGTAATGTTTCTAACTTGTACCAACGTGTTGATTATTCGTTAACTTGTTATTTCTATTGTTTTTTTCTTTGTTGTTTTGGATAGTACCTCATGTGGGTTATCGTTGGATGTTTCTTGTATTTTTGTGGAGGATTTTTTTCTCTTAGTCGTGGACTCGTGGTTCATAATCTTTTTTTATTTTTTTTATTCGTTATAGGCTCGCGCTTGACCACTATCTCACCTGATGGTAAGCGATGATGTGGTCGACGGTGGAGCACGCTTGCCTAGAAGTAACCTATTCACTCTTGACTTAAAGACCCCTAGATTGTAGCTATCGGGAAACACAGACTCCGGCAGGGAATTCCACTCCGTTCCATCTACGTTTTTGCTCTGCGATAGGTCTAGCCAAACTTCTTGGCCGCGCTGAAGTTGGCTGCAATGGCTGCGCAGTAGTAATTCTCATACAAACAGCATCAATCTGTGCCTTGCGCATCGCAAAGCCAACTTCAGGGAGGCCTAAAAGTTTGGCAAGAACTATACCATAGAATAATTTTACCAGCTAATATACAATAATAAATAATAATGTCCATCTGTAACTGTCCCACTATGGGGCAAAGCCTTCTTACACAAAAAACGCACGAGCATTAGTACTAACGGGTACTAACTATGTTGACTGGTAGAAAATGCCTAAGGCATTAAGTCCGCCTCTGTACGTTTGTGTGCATGAAGTATTAAATAAATAAATAAATAAATTATACAGATAAAACCCTAGCCACTTTTTAAAATAAAATAAAACAATCATCGTGAAACGAGGACTTACCTGTAATCAAATTCTCATCACTTATCTTTCTATTTAAAAAGTTAAAAAAAAACCATATACATTTTTATTTCATGCTATATAATTTATCTAGTACCTGCACCTTAAAAGACCTCTGTGAGGCAAATGACAACGCTGTTGGCGTGGCTGAATTCTGGTCAAAATATATTTAACTTTGGAATCATCGATATGACGAAAAAGAAGAAGAAGAAGTAGTAGACACGCTTCGATCAACAATCTATTGAACACGTAATTTATGACACGAATCCTTGTAAAAACACCCCAATTCAAACAGTAAAATGCTTATAACTTTAGAACGGCTGAACCGAGTTTCATCAAACACAGCTCACACTCTCGATAAAGTCACACCTTTCAAACAAAATGATATCAAACTCGGTTCATTCGTTGAACTATGATGCAACACACTAATACACAAACACACAGGTAATCACGTCAAACTTATAACTTTTCCCGTCGGGGGTTAAAAATAAACACTAGATACCAAATTTATATGATTTTAATATTGATAATTATGTTTCCAACAAAAATGGCGTTATTTATTTCACAGCCAACCTCTCTTATTTACGTAAACTACTATGAAACAGAAAGCCACTAGAGCCAATAATTAAATTTAGCAAATCATTCAGTGTTCCGCTCCAACACTCGCCTTTAGGAAGCTTACAACACGTTCTATAATCACTGTTGTGAGATGTTCTGGAATCCGAAGGTCGGGTGTTAGTAACAGACGAGACGCTCTCTTAAAATCGCAGGCAAGGCTGGATGTAAATGCCTAGCTTTGTAGCCTCGTCGATTGCACTGAACATTGTTTGCCTTTCTTTAGCAAGATCGCGTACATAGAATGCGATGCGGGAGATAAGTTATTACACTAATATTACAAAGGCGAAAGTATTGAGTTTGTATTTATATGTTTGTTACTTCTTTACGCTCAAACGGCTGGACGGATCTAGATTAAATTTGGCACAGAAATAGATTATAGTCAGGAATAGCACATAGGCTACTTTCATCCCGGTATAATGCTCACTTGGGATAGGTGAACCCTTTTCAAGCGGGCGAAGCAGCTGCTGCTGGCTAGTGTTATTGGGTTTTTGCATATGGATTTTGCCAATAGTCTGGATTTATGGCCACTTGGTAGCAAGAGGCTCGCCCCCTATGACATGGGACTTCATCATCATCATCATCATTTCAGACGCAAGACGTCCACTGCTGGAAATAGGTCTCCCCCAAGCGACACCACATTGACCTATCCCGTGCGTCTCAGATCCAGCGCCTTCCCGCAACCTTAACTGATCATCGCTCCACCTAGTGGGAGGCCTTCCAACCCATCGTTTTCCAGTTCGCCGTCACCATTACAGAACTTTTCGGCCCTATCGGCCATCCGTTCTGCGAGCAATGTACCCTGCTAACTGCCATTTAAGTTTCGCAATTCTTCGTGCTATGTCGGTAACTTTGGTTCTCCTGCGGATATCCTTACATGGGATGTGGGACTTAAACATAACAAAAATGTGGGTGTACCATAGGTGCTCTTCTACTCAAGCCTTCGGGGATTACAAACGTGATGTTATATTCCTCATTCGGTATTAATTTGAAATTCATTAGTTTATCGTTAAATATTATGGTTGGATTGTAAAATAGAAATGTTAGTTGGATATAAATTGTGGAAATGCCAGCCTCACAGCGAGTGTTCGACGCCAACACGTCTTTAGTGCAACTGTCACGAAGGTGACTTAGGGTTAAGTTAGCTGAATGGTCAGCACCTATGTTTGCTGATAATATCATAATGTCAATAGTTATTTCCTTAGAATAAAGTAAATAGCTATGTGAAAGCTATTTCTATAAAGAAGCGAGATTGTTAATTGATTAACTAAGAATGACTTCTTAGTTATTCAGTTAACCTTCTTGCTTAATCTTTACTTATTTAAAAAATGTGCATGTGCATATTTCTCTGTTTGTTATACTAGCCTAAATCAATTCTTACACCTACTTGATTGATTAAATTTTAAACGTCCCTTTCTTCCTGTTGGCCTAGCACTGTTCTGTCCCTCCTAGATATTGAAAGTGGGAATCATGAATTGTCTTATTCAATTGATTCTGGCTTTCAGGAGTTGCACTGTTTGCAAATATCGTGGCGATCTCGTCCCAAAAATAAAACAGACCATATTTTTGTATCTTTCTTAATTCTTTATTGTACACCAAAAACAATATTCAATACAATGTGATAATAAAGTACATGTACAAAGGCGAGCTTAACTCTATGTTGAGTTCTCTTACAGCAAACCCTAGAGAGTGACAGAGAATGATGACAAAAGAGGGTAGGATCCAGTGTACAATTTTGAAATAACATAATTATAATCATAAAAATAAACATAAATAAATATATATATATATCTACTAACATTGCGTTGATAGGAAATGCTCTTTAATTTTCCTCTTGAAAACATCGAGAGAAGGGCTATCGCGTAGGGAGTGTGGGAGAGAATTCCAGAGGTGCACTGCAGTTACAGAGAAGGAGCCATCATAACGGCTAGAAGTGTGACGCGGAGTACGAAGTAGAAGAGAAGTGGCCGTGCGACAAGGTTTGCCCCTCGGGATGAGGTACTCAAACCGTTCGCGAAGGTATTGGGGAGAATTAGGATTATGCAGGATAGTATAGAGAAGGGATAGGATATGGGTATCTCGTCGACGCCGAATCGGCAGCCACTTCAATCTGGTCCGAAATTCCGACACATGGTCGTACTTGCGGAGGCCAAAAATAAAGCGGATGCACAAGTTCTGCAATCGCTCGAGTTTGTTTAGGAGTACCTCCGTTGCATCTAGAAAACAGACATCCGCATAGTCTATGAGTGGTAGAAGAAGAGATTGAGCAAGAGTGACCTTAGTGTGAAATGGTAAGAATTTTTGGAGACGTTTAAGAGACTGAAAGGAGTAGAAGACCTTCTTACTCACATCAGCAATATGAACCTCCCAAGAGAGGTTAGTGTCTATATGGGCGCCCAAGTTTTTCGCGCTTTTGGAGTAATATATGGGCACTGAGTTATACTTTACTGGCGGCAGAGACTGGGGATCCAACAGATTGAGCATGTATCTGCCACCAATAATGAGCGCTTGAGATTTAGTTGGGTTTAGGAGGAGTCCAAAAGACTGAGTCCACCTGTTGATATTCTCAAGGTCATCATTGATGGCAGCCACAGACTCTGCGAGTTCACCCACTTTGAAATGGCGATATAACTGCAAGTCGTCTGCATAGAGATGAAAGTTAGAAGTTAGGACCTTAGTGATAGCATTTATAAAAATTGAGAAGAGAAGAGGAGAGAGGACACCACCTAGAGGAACGCCCGCAGCCAAGTCACACCATTCAGAGGAATCCTCATCGGAACGAACAGACTGCGAGCGACCCCGGAGATAAGATTTGAACCACTCAATTACCGGAGCAGAGACATTAAGGGTCGAAAGGATTCCTAAGAGAATGTCAAAGTCAACTGAGTTAAAAGCACTGCTGAAGTCCAGTAGAACCAATATAGTTAGACATTTATTTTCCATAGCCAGTCGTATGTCATCAGATATTTTGACTAGAGTCGTAACGGTGCTATGGCCAGGTCTGAAACCAGATTGGTAAGGACTCAGCAGGCTATTACAGGATAAATAATAAGATAATTGCTTCTGAACAATACTCTCGAGGACTTTGGAGAGGATTGGGAGGATGGATATTGGACGGAAATGGGATGGTGAAGAAGGATTTGAAACTTTGGGAAGTGGTAGGACGTGAGCCCTCTTCCAAGCTGAAGGAAAGGAGTTGTTGAAAAGCGAAAAATTAACAATATGAGTTACGACAGGAACTATTTCACTCAAAATAGGTAGGAACATTTGCAGTTGAAGGCCATCGTCACCTACCGCCTTTGTGGAGATAGATTGGATACATTTCTTAATGTCTAGTTCAGCAATTGGGTGGAAAGAGAAAGAAGTATTTGCTGGCAATGGAAGATTAAAGAGATCGTTAAGAGTGGCAGATTTAACATGGTCATCAAGGGTGATTGGGGACTTACAAAAGTGAGCATTAAGTGCATTTAGGTCCATCTTATCAGAAGAACTCTTGCTAGAGGCTTTGCCAATACCGAGAGTCTTTAAAAATTGCCATACTTGTGTTGGGTTGAAGTTGTCAATTGAGCTGTGAATGTGGCGCCTTTTTGCATTCCTACACAAACGACTGCAGCGATTTCGCATCCCTTTATAAAAGTCCCAGTTTTCCTCAGTAGGCTGCTTCCTGTACAAGCGTTTGGCCTTGTCTCGCTTAGCCATCTGGTTTTTTATTGCTGGAGATAGCCATGGCGCAGGAAGGTGTTTGACTCTCACCTTTTTTAGGGGCGCGTGTGCCTCATATAAATCCAACAATCTCTTGGTGAAGATTGACACCATGGTGTCCATATCCTCGCAGGCCAACACAGGAGACCAGTCAATGCCACCCGCATCAGCTCTCAAACGCTCCAAATCAATGTTTTTAAAACTACGAAGATAAAGAAATTTGGCCTTGCGCTTAGGAGGTCGAATCTTATAGGAGAGATAAATGAGGTCATGGTAGGAAAAAGGAGCAAAAAGCTGTCCATGTGTGGCTACTTTATTAGGGTCAGAAACTAGGATGAGATCTAATAGAGAAGGAGAACAGTGAGGAGCCCTGTGAGTAGCAGTTAACGGAAGTATGTGCATATTAACAGAAGAGACAAGAGATTGGAGTTTACGGCTGCGTGAATCTCCTTTCAGCAAACAAGTGTTGAAGTCTCCGAGAATAATCGTATGCTCATACTGTGCGGAAAGATTTTCCAAATTGGCTTCGAAGGAGGAAAAGTAGTCGATTTGGCAAGAGGGACTATAATAGACTCCTAAAAGTAGCTTAGTATGTTGGAACTCTATTTCAACAAAAAGGTGTTCAGCTAATTTTGTGTAGACACTCGGAGACTGTTCAACTATCTTGTAACTGATATCTCCTCGGAGATAAATGGCAACCCCTCCACATCCCTTGCCCGTTCTGTCATTGCGCACAATTTTGTATCCAGGCAGAGAATACTGCGTGGAAGGAAGTGCAGGCTTGAGAAAAGTTTCGGATACAAGGACAGCGTGAACAAGATCTGAGTCAAATGACGACAGCAGATCAGAATAATGAGCAGGAATGCTTTGAGCATTAATGTGAACAGCATTAAAGAATTTGCTACAATTTAAAAACGTAGAAGATAGGAGGTCACTAAGATTTAGAGAATTATCATCGCCAAAAATCCCAGCGCAGCCCTCATCTTTGTTTCACAAACCAAAATCGCGCAACCATAGCATATCAAGCGCTACCCAACAATCTCAAACACAGTGGGTGCGCATTTTTCTCCACAATTTGAAACGGTTTTCTTGTTTCCTAAACCGGAGATTCGTCACAGCAAGACGCTGTGACGTACTCTAATGACCATGACAGTTGACAATGTGACGACAATGAATGTTCTGACAATAGGTTAAGTTGGAACTGGTGACTTAGAAAGCAGTTTGTTGCGAAAGGATGTCTGGAGCGAAGATATAGGTAATGTTTTATGTAACTTGGTGGCAGGTGATGCAGAGATTTGGGAGTAAGTAACACAAACGAGCGATTATGATAACGACACTGAGTCGTGATTCTTCTATCCTTATAAAGGGAGGCCAAGATGGATGAATTGTGTGAATATTGATATAAAAGAAAAGTGGATCAGTGATAGCGTGACCGTTGTAGGGGTGTAAGTAATGAAAGAAGAAAACGTGTTGCTCCGACCCTAAGAAACGTGGGACCAGGGTAGGAAGGTGATGTCGAAATCATGATTGACTTAGTTAGAAGCCTTCATGGTATGCGGTACTTAAGTACGCCACAATTTATTATAATTAAGTACGCCACAATAAACCTCGATATCACGAGCTATTTTCAAATAGATGGGATCACATTTGTACAGAATATACATAACGTTTTAGTGATGCAATCAATTCAGAAAACCTCACAGACATTTCGACGGCCTAACATATCTTAAAGGGAAAGGATTGATTGGGAAACCAATCAATAAATCCATGATTGAAACCAAACCTGATATGAACTAACCAATTCATATTTATCACCTTCCAATCATGAAGAAATAGCCGAGCTTAGTAAATACTAACAAACATGCAATAATCTACGATAGGCTACCTGTCAGTCTAATTTGATATAGCGACGCAACATGCCACGGCATTATTTGCCACGCTGAGTGACCCTAGTGTAAATGTCTTTGCGTACCCAAGATATAGAGGTGAACCTTCAGCAGATTTGAGTGTCTGACTGAGATGGTATGGCTATAGAGCAGTTGTTGTGTCTTTGTTGAACTTTTCATTTGAGATGTTATTCATTATTGTGACAGGTCAGTCGTTGGTGTTCTTTCGTCATAGGCTAGTGAGAAGTTCGTTGGCTGGCTTATGATCTGTATCTAGATTTTAGAGTTGTTCTTAGAAAGGACAGTTTGTTTGATATATAACGCAGTTACACATGCCTGTGAATGAATACAAGTTCTGTATTTTGCTGTAACACCCGATGTGGTCATAAGTAATTCGTTGTTGGTTGAAAAAAAAAGACTTTCTCCCTTTCTTTCTGTTATTCTTTAGTCATTCTAATAGACATATTAAAAAAAACCTCGCTGAGATTACATTGAGTTCCTAGATCTCACTCTAATTCCTTTGTTTTAGTAAGATCCAGGTTTATTCGTCCCTTTTACACTAATAAGTATAAGAAAAAGTTTGACCTATATATTGAACCTAGATTCATACATTCCAATAAACGTCTGTCTCTACGCCGATCTCTTAACATAATTAACAAAAAGTCCATCATAAATCCTAATAGACCTTTTCAACAATGCTATTCCCTTTATCACTTCAATCTGGTTGCCTCTCGCTAAAATATTATACCTACTGCAGAAATACCAATCCGAATCCATTGTGAAGCCTTAAATATCAGGAGGCATGCAAAAATTGTTAGTTGCGAAACTAAGCCGGGTTGGTATGCAAGTGAATAGTGCAGGCTATGCGCAGAAGTAACAGTTTGATTGAAGATTTCATATGACAGTCACAACAGTAGGAGAAGTGGAGTAAGAAAAGAAAGTGAGTGATAGTTGACGGTGGATAATGGAAGAAGGAAACGTATTACGCCGACCCTAAGTAACATGGGACAAAGCCAGGAAGATAATGAACCGGAGGCCCATGTATAGTAGTGTAGTGAACGATTTTGGACGCCTTGATATCATTAGTAACGCGATTGTTTGCGAGAGGTGTAAGCAAGATGTTTGAACCATTTGGCAAGCATTATAAAACATTATCATAATTTCTCATCTGAAAGATGGAAACTACTGGATAACAACTTCAGGTTCCATAGTCCTATGGCCATGCTCAATTCCAACATTGTTTCTTATGGTTAGTGTGGGAAAGAAGTGCCTTGTCAAACTCTTCTTTAATTTATTATAGCTTCGTTGAATATTATACTTCTGCATCTATTCTGCAATACTAGCGCCATTGTGGTTGCAGTGGTGATTTATTGACATTTCGGTTCAGTCGGCGAGACGGCGTAATTACGGACACGATTGAATACGATCGCTCTATTGGTAGGTCGTAGAGCACAAAATATCAGGGCATTTTGAACATTGCAAATTTTTAGGCTATGGCGATATAGATAGGTGTTATTTTTTTATTTGAGATGGGTTTGCTCTTGACTCTAGTCTAGGTCCAAGGTGACAGATACAGAGTCAACGAAGGAGCGAGCTTACCCAGAAGAAGCCTGTTCAGACTAAATTTGAAGAAATTCGGGTCGAGTGCGTTCGGAAACACGGACGCAGGTAGTGAGTTCCACTCATTCGCTGTGCGCATTATAAGGATGTTTGGAAGCGCTTGGTGCGAATGGTGGTTGGTTTGTTATTTGACACGTGTTTCGCCAAAGTGACTTACTATTAGTTATAAAGATTGTCAAAATGTCCTAAATTTTGAGGATTCACATGCGCTGGCAAAATTCCACGAAGTCCTTGCTGTACTTACAATGAGAGTATTCCCAAAACATTTACGCTTTTTCAGATTTGGGCCAATGTTAAAACATGTTCTCTATACTTTTGTATAAAATACGGTTAGACGATCTATCACTGAATCGTAGCCTAATTCACCAAGACATTAACAGCCTTCAGAAGGTAATAAAATCAACTTGACTGGCGTTAACAATCAGGTCGAAAGAAAATTATATGAAGTGACGAAATAGAACATAATCATCATAAAATGCTTTCGTCTATTGCTATAACCTAGATGTGTTTAATGAGTTGTTAACTTTTATGATGCCTAGATATCAAGAGCTACCTAGTTACTAGCACATTAGGTACGCATAGCGAAATAAGCAACCATTCGTTCTGCATTCAGATGAACAGATAAACCATTAGAATGCATATCGGAACTATGATCAGCTCTTAATTTTGTTGCGCTTGTACTTTAATTATTTGTAGATAAATAAAAAGATGCTTACGATAAAAAAAAAAATTAATGAAAGATGCTAGTTGCTGTCTCTATAAGATGATGATGTGATTGTGATCATATTATTATTAGCGCCTTCACGCCAGGTGAGGATGAAACTCACTTGAGGCTCTAGACAAACCCTCGATTTCTGAATTAAGCATTTGATGTTGACTATTTGTAAAACCTGCTCTAGGAAAAAGGAAAGGAAAGGAAAAATATTAATTTGTGACCCGCACAGGAGACACCAGATAGGCAAAACACAAACAATTATAAAAAATAAATTAACCCGTTCGAGACCAAAAAGGCTCCTATCTCAGCATGAAAACCTGTCATTAAGATGACACGTTCGACTCCAAATAAATAACTCTGAAACTAGCCCAAAGTCTTTTTATAGCTTGAACATGGAGGTCTTTATTTTAAAAGTGAATAGTTTCCTGGTAAACGTGTTTTACTGTCGACCTCATCATTGCTTACCACCAGAGTACGTGATAAAACGAGACCCTTACAATAACAAAAAAAAAAAAACACTTATGTGGACCAAATCTTGGGTACAACAGATTGTTTTGTACAATTATAGGTTCCACAGTAAAGGTTGTTCCTAATTATGAGTACACAGACACCAATAATCAAAAAATTACTTACAGCTGTATTCATCGCTTTTACCTTAGATTGAATTATCAAGGCAAACTCACTAAAGTTATCAATTAGCAATCTCTAGCGTAATATTCATGTTTCTGCGGAAATATGAAAGGAAAAGAGAACCATCTACTTTCAAAGTTGTAAAGACTAACAAGATGCTAATTGAACTAAGACTCTGATTAATCAAGATTCTGATGATAAACAGAATTAAGTGAAGCCTTAGTTAGTCACTTGATTAAAGTTAAATTATTATGAGGTAAATACTAATCAAGTACAGAACTATGAAAATATATTTTACGAGATGGGTCTTCATCTGTCATCATTTCAGCCTAAAGACGTCCCCTGCTGGACATAGGCCTCCCCCAAGTGTCACCATACTGATCAGTCCTGTGCGTCTCGCATCCACCGAACTCCCGCAGCCTTGACTAAGGTCGTCGCTCCACCTAGAGAGAAGCCTTCTTACGTTGCGCGGTCGCCACTCCAGAACTTTTCGGCCCCAACAACCATCTTTTCTGCAAGCAATGTGCCCTGCCCACTGCCACTTAAGTTTACCAATTCTTCGGGCTATGTCGCTAACCTTGGTTCTCTTGCGGATCTCTTCATTTCTGATTCGATCAAGGAAACTCGAACAAAAGTCTATTATAACTTATGGGACCGAACATGGTCGTTCATCTGTCAGCCTTTTCCTAAATATGTTGATGTCGGCTGCAATTCTAGCCGAATGAAGATGAATATCAGTATTTCACTTAGACAAACTGCCTATCTGACTCCCACAACATATGAAGTAACCCTTAGTAAAACCGGTTCTCAGACTTTCGGGCTTCAAACTATACGTAACAAATGACAGCTGCTTACGTGCTTTTCGGGGCACGGCGTCTCGATGTGTAAAGGATGGCCACCCTTCTACGGACCAAACGACCCGATCTTTCACGAAATGAGTGTTTTGGCGAATAAATTTAAAAGTCGTATTGTAAACTTTGAGTAAGAAGTATTTTATGGACATCTTTGCTTACTCTTGTAACAATCACAACCGTTTAAAGCCAAAATGCGATGATATTAATTAAACACACAACAAAAATTTAGCTCCAACCAATTCTGGCTATTTAGTGAGATTGGATTAAAAACTACATGGCCAATATTTTAGTATGTAGCAGTGAAGAAATCATAATAACTTTAGGTTGAAATTACAATGCCATTGAACTGATTGCCCATTGATTGCCGTTTATGGCAAGGGACAGGATAGTATTCAGCTTTAAGATCATATCACGACTCAACTGTTATTGCTTTTGCGATCGTCTTATATATTAATTCAATGGTCTTTGGCTTTCGTATCATCAGTTACTAACAGGTTTTCTTATTGAAAAGGACTTGAACCATTCAAAAATGACAAAATAAGCAATAAGGAATCATCATCATCACCATTTCAGCCGAAATACAGCACACACACTTACAGAACACTAAGAGGAGGCCTATGTTCAATGTCAGCATCTTAAAACATTGTGCAATTATTATTGAATTTTTCGGAAGTTAGGCCAACAAGAAGTAAGGAGAAGCGCTTGCATCCTTCGACATCTCGAAGGCTTTCGACATGGTCTGGAACCTTGTTCCTTTGCCTTTTTTACAAGGCTCTTGAGCCTTGTAAAAAAGCGTCCTTCTTTCGGCCAACCTACCACACTCTATGATTAGATTGAATTGCAGAATTCCTAAAAGATCGATCCATTCGAGTGTCTATCGATGGCAGTTCGTCCGGCCAACTGGCTATTAATTCCAGGATCTGTCAGGGGTCGGTAATTTTAGCAACATGGCTTTTACCAAAGAAATTCTTATAAATAAACTACAATAATATTATCCAGGATTTTACAATTACCTATGAAATTCTTCGTACTGCTCACTTACGTCATATAAATCTCCTATAATCACTGCTATAGTAATATGTTGCGAGTGCGCATAATAAGACGCCTCTCGCTGTATCGAGTCTGCCGCTTCGTCGCGTGATCGGAATAGAGACGTAGGGGTGTTGCTTGTTAAGCTATGCAAGAATTTGTTTGTTGGACTGTGAAGCAAAACGGAAGAAAATATCTGTATATAATGGTAAATGTTAGCAGATTGGATAAACATTCGATTTTGGCTCTCATGTCCTCAATGAAAAAAATCTTATGTCAATTACTTAAAAATCAGACGTTCTTTTAGAATAACAAAACTACTACTTAGTAGAGATATAATTTGGTACAAGATTTATCGGCATAGTTGCTGATATTCTTCAAACTTAATAATTATAATATCTTAAAATCACACTGTTAAAAGTTAGCTACTTATTAATAACAAGCTGACCCCCGCGGCTTCGCTCCCGTCAAAATTATAGCTTATGTTACTCGGGAATAATGTAGCTTTCCATAGGTGAAAGAAATCTTTAAATCGGTCTAGTAGTTTCGTAGCCTATTCGGTACAAACAAACAAACAAACAAAACAATCTTTCCTCTCTATAATATTGATAAAGGTATTTCAGGTAGTGAAAAAAAAATGTTTGATTTCCCTCTTCATCCATCACTTTTTTCAGTGCATTATATCAGAAACTCACATATTGAACTATTTCGATCTGAAAAAATTCTTTGCCTGAAAAAAGCGCATAGTTATATGGCACAACCCTACACTTTTGCGGCACTTTGTTTAATGTTTACGGCTTTAAGGAAACGCCTGAGCAGAATATTTTTAGATGAACTGAGATTATGAAAGCGGTCCTCTTTTCTGATGAAATTTTATTGGTTTAGTCAACTTAGATAATCTAAAGAAGATAGTAGCATAGTCATAAGTATATACTGTACAGTTGTGCGTTATTAGTTCGTTACTTACTCTTGGCTTATTGCCGAAATATGGGTCATGAATAAAATGGTGCCTAAAATGGCTCCCTGTGAAACGCCCCTTTTAGGAATCCAGGTTCTTGTTTATTTAAGGCTAATTTTGAGCTTGGTTTACTTAAGATTACCATACATTATTGTTGGTATTTACTGACGCTTAGTGTCCGTATCCATAAATAGGACGTTTTACCTCTAGAAGATCGTCTAGGCTAGTCTGTTAAACGCTTAAGTATCTGTCGATAAGGTAGCAATAACGGCTACGTATGCCATAAAGTCAACTTTGTAAAGACTGCGACAAATATTCCAACTACTATCAAAGTAACCTTATGATCACAACTGACACTTCTATACACTTATCCTTATTGGTGTTCAATAAAAGCCTGGATATTACACACAGAAACTAATTACATGGGTCTAAATGACCCTACGACTTATCCTCACAAACATTCGATGTCCTAACCGGTCAGGGGTCAAAATGTTTATTAGAAAGTTGCTCAGAATTGATTTGAATATTAGCATTCTAATATCCTACAGAAGTATTTGTATGGTCCTTATATGGTTTAAGAATATTTGAACATGCAACGAATGAAGTGTCGCTGTATAAACATTTCATGTGAATTTTAAATGGATAGCGTTTAGTAATTTTGATGACTCTTTGATTAATGAATGGATTGATTTGTGTTTGGACGTGCTTTGAAATCAGTTGTATAATATTTGATGTGTCTAACAGGATTGCTATTTGGGTTTGATTACGAATTGTTTGTAGATATATTACTTTGAGTAAAGTTATCATATTTGTAACTAATCCTACCTAATCTTGCATCTCGCATGATATTGGGCATATTTCTTTGTGTATTCGATATAAGTATGTTTTTTAACGAGTAACAGTCGATAAATTATTCGATCCGCCCTTGCATGACCTAAATATTCGGTTTGTTCGGGTTTAAGAATAATGGTGTACACTCTAAAGAGTTGTGTAACGTTTTTGGTGTACAATAATTAAATAGATCGGATTAACTTACCCAGTGACATCCGATCCTCAATTATGTGAAGTAATCTCGTCCTCATTTAATACGTACGTAGTTTGCACTCTGCACTACTCGCTGTATCACGATTTTTAAAGATGAACACTTTCATCAAAAAATATTTTTAGTCTGTGGTTCGTTATGCGTGTTCTCTGTGGATATCTGTCATGTTCATTAGTTCAAAGTATTACACACATATAGCCAAAAAAAAAAAAAAAAAAAATTTTATACACAACTTCCGCACGGGTTAGAGATGAGAATCTGGGAAGGGTTGGGATACAATGAGGACGAGATTACTTCACATAATTGAGGATCGGATGTCACTGGGTAAGTTAATCCGATCTATTTAATTATGTTCGTAATCTCGTCCTTATTTAATACGTACGTAGATGTTTAAAGAAGAAAGTTGTGTTAATAATCAACATGTTTATTTAATAAACTTAAAGTAACTTGGTTCTCTTATCATTTTAGAGTAATCAGTCTCAATGATTATTTATTAACTATTACAGCCTTAGTGGTGACTAATTATCTAGGTATTAATGTAGGCACTTAACCATAGCACTAACTTACTAAAGTATCTTACAAAGTAATATCTGTTGAACACACCGCTTGAGCAAAAGCATTTGGATCGCTGACAATTGGTCTTTTATAGAAACGAGCAAATGTAGAAGATCTTTGTGTCCAGCCTGCAGCTTTCCTTATTACCTCAATATTTATGCCTCCTTCAGAAGCTTTTGAAGTGGAGGCATGTCTTGTGCTGTGGGCCGTGAACTTAGCTGTATCTAAGCCACTATCATTTAAAACTTGCTTTATCCATCTACTTATAGACGCGGTAGAGGCAGCATGGTAAGGTTTTCTGAGTGTAATAATCAAGGTATTACAATCTTGCCTTATAATTTTGGTACTATCTAAATAACAAAGCAAAGTTTTAGCTGGACAGATGTTCATATTATCTTTGAAAAATGGTAATATTAAATTAGGTTGAAGTTTGTTTGGTCCAGATGTTTTAATCATTTCTGGGATTTTAATATCAATATTATCTTCATTAATATTAATATTATCTAAACTAATAAGCGATAAAGTTTGGATCCTATGCGCAGTTACAAGTGCTAGCAGTGTTACTAATTTTTTAGTAAGTAATTCCAAACTAAGGCCTTGATTAGGAAATAAATTTGATAGGTATCTTAAGACAATATTAGGATCCCAAACTATGTCGTATTTAGGTTTCTTGGGCCTTAGTTTGTAAATACCTCTAAAAAATCTCGTCACTCTATCATCCGTTCCCAAGTGAGGGCCTAAGATTAAAGAAATTGCTGACCTTATAGTGTTCAGTGAGCTATATGATAGTCCTTGCTCAAACTTAGACGTTAAGAACGAAATTACCATGGGTACTGAGTCTGACAAGGGATGCACATCTTGACTGCTACAGAAGATTATCCACTGATTCAGTGCCGATTCGTACTGTTTTCTGGTTTTGTTAGATAAGGAAGCTAACATTATGTCCATTGAGGAAGGAGGTATTCCTTTCCTTAGGAACGCAGACCTGATAATGTGGCGGCAATCAGTTTGAGACTCTTGTGTAGAGGATGTGGTTCCCTGGAAGGAGACAGTAATAAGTTATTACGGGGTTCAAATACCATTATCTCTGTTATTATCATAGATCTAAACATTGGATACCATGGTTGTGCAGGCCACCATGGAACTACAACAATGCCTGTTGCCTTCTCAATAATTATTTTTTGTAGCAACTTGCTTATAAGATTAAATGGTGGAAAAGCATAGAAAAATATTCCATGCCATTTAATGGTAAAAGCATCTATGGAGTGTGCATTGGGGTCTGGTAGCCAAGATACGTAATTCCTACATTTGTTGTTAAATCTGTTTGCAAACAGATCAATCTGGGGTTCACCCAATTTAGCAGTAATTGTTTCATATGCCATGTCACATAGAGACCATTCAATTTCAGAATGAGGACGTCTTGATTCTCTATCTGCCACAGCATTGTCTTTCGAGCTAATGTAGGATGCATACACCCAAAGTTGCCTTTCCTCACACCACTGCCATAACTTTCGTGCTAGATTATTTAAATGGTGAAAGCGGGTGCCCCCCATTCTATTAACATAGGCTATAGCAGTGGTGTTGTCTATTCTAAGAAGAATTTCACAACACTTCAGTTCAGATGCGTATGTTTTTAACCCTTTAAATGCTGCTAGTAGTTCCAGGTAATTTATATGAAAACATTTTTCTTCAACTGTCCAGTGACCATGAGTTGTAACACCGTTACATACTAAACCCCAACCTGTTCCTGAAGCATCTGAGAATATTTCCAAAGAAAATTTAAATTGTTTAATTTTGTAATGATTTATATGGATATGGGATAACCACCATTCCAAATCTGATCTGATTTCGTTTGATACAGAAAGGTATGCTTCATAGTTTTCATTATTACTTTTTAGGGCTATTGTTTTATAACTTTCCATTACTTTAGTATAAAGCCAGCCATATTCTACTGCCGGACATGCAGCTACAAGGGTACCTAAGAGTTGAGAGAATTTAATTATTTTGCATCTTTGTTTAGACTTGGCTCTTCTCAAGTTTTTACATATAGATAATATCTTTTTCTGTGGAAGTGTTATGGAGAACTGAACAGAATTTAGTATAAACCCTAGATACTGACAGTATTGCTTAGGCTGGAGGCAACTTTTGTCCATGTTAATTATAAATCCTAGACTTTCTAATAGTGTCTTAGTAGTAAACACATTTTGTAAACATTTTTCATATGTATCTGCCAGGCAGAGAATGTCATCGAGGTAGATAACAGACAACAAACCTAATGACCTCAGGTGACACATTACTGGTTTCATGACTTTAGTAAAGACATATGGTGCTGTATTAAGACCAAAAGGAAGGCATTTGAATTCATACAATTCGTCTTGGAATAGGAAACGCAAATATTTCCTATCAGATTCTTTTATTGATATTAAATAATATGCATTCTTCAGGTCAATTGTGGCCATGAAGCATCTAGGGGTCATAAGTTTTGTTACTGTTCTTAAGTCCTCTAATTTAAAATGAGAAGAAGAGACAAATTTGTTAAACTTTTTCAAATTTAGTATAAATCTCCAGGAAAGATCTGACTTAGGGTGTAAGAATATACTGGACAAAAACTGGCCTTTTACAGTTGAACACCTTTGTATAGCACCTAATTGCAACAATTTGTCTATTTCCATAGAAATAAGGTTGGTTTCCTTTTTCGTAAACCAATTGTTCTGTGGCACTATGGCTTGAACAGGATCCTTGGTTAAAGGAATGGAATAGCCTCTGACCCATTTGCGTATAGTGGGGTTAGTAGTGATACTATCCCAGTAGTCTGAGAAATATTTAAGTCTGCCAGTTTGTACCTGATCTAGCGACCGCGACGATCCTGGCCCTGGCGGCGTGAATGTTGGAATTTCTGTGGAGAGCGTCTCCGTTGTGTCGGCAACTTGTTGGCATAATATGTCTGGTGTGCTGTTTGCTTCAGTCTCGGCTTTTGCCCACTCGGACGTGGCACGTGTGGTCGTTGTGGGCCCCGGTAGTTTAAATTATTCCTCTTAGGGAGTTTTTGCTGAGCGGGTGTGTTTTTTAGCTCCAACCCTGATTTCTTGACTGCTTTAACAGCATTGACCTTGTCCTGTAATTTGTCCCCAAATAGGTATTCACTTATGGGGGCACTTTCCATTAAATCTTTTAGGTCTTTGTTTAGCCCTGGTAATATTAGCGACCTTCGTGTGGTGGAATTTTCATGGTACAAATCACATAGAAGACGAGCTGCATCACTTAAATTCTCAATGTGCTGTTCATTCTCATGCATGGCAATCATACTGTTTAGTACCTTGCCAATCGTAGTGATTGCTGCCGATAACACAATTTGGTTTCCGGTAATCCTCTTGTCTCTTTTAACACCATTCTCGTTCATTGCAGCTGCTACCTCTTCATTCAATAGAGGTGGAACTAATAGGTTACAGTTCTTTGGGGGGTTATGCCTTATTAATATGCTAGCCTTAGTTTCAGCTTCAAGGCCGTTTTGAAGAATGGCCGTCCAACGTTTTTTCAAACTTTCATGTAGCTCAATCGCATTATTGGCTGGTGGGGTGCCTTCTTGACCCAGGAGCCCCTCGATGTGGGCTGGTATTGCATTTTCCACCAGTACTACCTCAGGGGTAGCCATTTGGAGGTGAGGTGCTTCTTCCGAGTCTGCCCCCCCCTTTCCTTTTGTTTGAGAGTTATCACTAGGTGAATTACTATGACGGCTGTATTCATTATCCGGTGAGGAAGATAGTAACCTGCGACGTCGAGGCGACCGGCTCATATGCGTCTGGCTGCGTCTGCTTCGCTTGTATGACGAACGACTTCTTGAACGTGCTCGGCTGGAGCGGTTTTCGTAGTCATCTGAGCAACAAACGCATAGTGTTAGACTCGAAACTGTTAAATCCATAGCTGACCTCTCGTGAAAGCTTTTTGGATAGGTTTATCAATTAACGACAATGTCATCGGCTAACCTCTCGTGAAAGCTCATAAGATGCAGTCGAATTGCTTTTTATTTGCTAACGAAAACTGTCATCGGCTAACCTCTCGTGAAAGCTCATAAGATGCAGTAAGAATTAAATATGGAGGTAGGTACCTATAAAGCGAATCTGTTATAAATTCGAATTAGGTACTTTTACCGTTACGTACATACCACGGCTAACCTCTCGTGAAAGCTCAATAGTGGTGTCGTCTATTTGTAAAAGTATGAGGTTAAATACCTCACAAGGAATCTCTAAAAACCCTATATGAACATTCAATTTCTAGGAATTTGATTAGTAGGTAGGTATGTTTCAAGAAAACTTACCGGCGTGGTTATGACGACTCCTCTGGTTTAGCCGCTTTTCCAGATCTCGTAAACGTTCACTTAGCTCGATCATAGCCTCATCCCGTTTTCTCCGTTTGCTATTTCCCATTTTGTTCACAAATAACTTAACAAAACAATTAGGAAACGGAATTCTGTGCACAGCGCGCGGCACGAAAAAGTACAATGAACATGACAGATATCCACAGAGAACACGCATAACGAACCACAGACTAAAAATATTTTTTGATGAAAGTGTTCATCTTTAAAAATCGTGATACAGCGAGTAGTGCAGAGTGCAAAGTACGTACGTATTAAATGAGGACGAGATTACGAACATAATGATAGTTTATGCGGTCATATAATAGGAGTTATTCTATTATATATACACTCGTGTGATACTATTATTAAACCCACACTCGTGCTTTAATACCAAATTATATCACCGTTTAATACCGTTGCAAACACTATTTTATCTTCACTCATACAGATGAAATAAAACAAAAGTGGAAACGGAAAATATATGTGGTATGGCGGGCAATTTAGATTCTCAATACGCATGAATAAGCAGCGTGTGCATCCATATTCAATGACCTTATTTTTCTAAATTAAGTCAATGAGCCCATACGCGTCAATAAATTAAAAAGTAAAAGTGTGCTATAAAAATAAAAAGTTATTTTATGATGCAGTTGTTTAAAATATTGCTTAACAAATAACATTACGTTGTGAGTGTAGATAAAGTATATTCTATTATATTCTAATGCTAATTTCAAAATAAACATAACACAATATTATGAAAAGAACTATACATTATCAAACAAAAGTATCAACGTACATTCGTCGGGTCACGTGGACATGGACGTACAATTCCGCGACACTTTAATAGTTGATAATTACACTTTTTTTGCAACAATTGTAATGGTCGCCTTTGTTTTATTGCTTGGGACATGCAATGCTGTGCATTTGCGTACGTATGGCTGTAGAGAAGCCAGCTATGTAAGAATTCAAGGAATGTATGATGGAAGCGTAGACCTCATTAACAAGCATTGTTAGAAAACCCAGTCAGTTTTTACAGAGAAGTTAGTCTTTATCGTGTATGTTGATTTCAACTGAATTAGATAAACCGCAAGGATTTGTGTAGATGAAAAAGAGATTTGTGTCTTTAATTTAGGAGACCTAAAGGTTTTGTAAACACAGCTATCGTGGTATATGAAAGTACAAACAATCCGTTGATACTTTGCTTAATATATAAATAAAAATCATATAGTAGACGACCCTAAAAAAAAGCTTGTTCTCTACAAAAATGAGCGTAAAATAAAAGGAGAGGTAGCAGTCAAGACTGAAACGCACTTAAAGAAGATCAAATAATTTGTAGATTGCTATAACACTACAATATTAATTAAGGACATCAATCTAGGTTTAATGTAAACAGAGGTGTTGGTACGTTAGGCAACGTTCGTTTTACCATCCTGCCGAGGCGCCGATGGAATAATATAGGAATTAGCATTTATTAGAGAAGTAATTAGGGATTCAAGCGCGAATACTACATGAGTTGAAGATTAAGATTGTAAATTAATGTAGATATATCACAGTTTTGAAGTAGTTTCATGAAATCAAATAGTTAATTGTTTTAGATACTTGTTAATATCATCAAAGACTTTAGCTCAATCGTCTTGCTAGATATTTTTACTCGTAAAATTGTACATCAAAAGAGCCAGGTTAGAGTGTGCCGATTTTTAGGGTTCCGTACCCGAAGGGCTCAAACGGAGACCTATTGCTGTCACCCACGTGTCCGTCTGTCTGTCTGTCCGTCGTCTATGACACAATTTTGTTCTGATGATTTTTCTAACTTCCCATCATCCTAACTTTAAATTTGGTGATAATGTTTATTGTTAGTATATTTTACTAACAAATACCAAATACTTTTTTTACTAGTAAAGGGCTTGCACTTGACCACTATCTCAACCGATGGTCAGCGATATATTACTGCAATTTTAGTTTACCTATCTATTTAGCCTGCGTCTTATACTTTTCAAATATAACTTAAACTTATCAAAGACCTGGGCTACGCGTTGAATACTTTTCCAAGTACTAAGCGAAAAACATGGGAAGCGACTAATCAATGGTAATGAGTTTTTTTTCTGAACATGAACAATTGACTAACCAAGTCACGTTTTATGCATTTATGACTCTAGAATAGAATTATGAGTAATACGTGTATATTCCTGTCATAGTGTCATGTTGATTATGAGTTACTAGACGTAAATTAATTATATCAAGCAATTATGATGCGATTACAGGCACCTATATCTGTATTACTGACTATAATTTATGCATCTGCGTCCATTGGCAGGTTTATACGATAATTATTGCCCTTTGCAAAAAATATTAAAGAATTAAAATCTATCTTCCAATATTTTTTTCAACTTTGCTGGGGTTTGCTTCCTGTATTTTTTATGGACCGACTGCCAATTTGATCTATACAACTCAGTAACTGGGTAACTACTTACAAGGGGTTCTTTTTAAATCCCACCGCACTATTGCCAAACCACTGCAACTCCTAAAAGCCAGGATCAGCAGTGGTCACTACCAGAAAAGCACCAAGGCAATGAAGCTCGATGAAGTCCTGGAGAATGAATTTAACTGTATTGGATCCCGCAACGAAATTAATCAGAAAAGAATAACGGAGGAGTAGGAAAAAATATTAAATTTCCACTTTCCTCCATATCAAGCAGGAGACAGAACAAACAAGGCCAATACGCATAAAGGATCGTTTACTACTGGAATAAGCCCAGTTGCTTAATACCACGGATAAAAAATTTGCATGTCTCGTTAACAGATAATTCGGCTTCTTACAACCCGTAATGATTGTCAAAGATAAAAATTCTACAATATATAACCGGATCTTCATTTAAAATGAATAGCTAGTCACTTTATCCATGAACGGACTTCTAATATACACAACCTTTTTGCTGATATAAAGTCCAAACCTGAATGATGTATTTTTCATCTTCCTCTCGGCAAAGGTATTATCATGCATCTAAGATGGTTTTAATCGATTTCATATCACGTCCGCTGTTCGTGGCAAAAGGATTAGATCTCGGCTTTGAAGTTTATGATTAAAACTCCATTTTGGAATTGGGGAAATTATTAGGGGCATCCATGCATATAATGTTTTAGATTACCTGCCTAAAAATAGCTTAATTGGTAGGTAGTTTAGTATCACGTCGTCATTTCGTTTTCATTTAAGTTTTCCTGCCGGAGTCTGTTTTTCCTGATAGCTACAACCTGGGGCTCTTTAAGTGATAAATTAATAGGTTACTTAACGCGAGCCTATCAATAATAAAAATATTTGTTAACTTTAATTCTCGTTCTATCTACGAATGGAGAAATTTTTCGACCAAACGAAAATAATATTCAATTCAAGTGTTTTATAATCTTAGAGGAGGCACTCAAGAAAGTGATTCAACACTCGAAAATAAGTTTTTTATCAAAGATAATTATTATTAGTTTATTGTAATCAAATCTTTTGATAAACGGCTTCTAAGGAATAGCATTGAAAATGATATGCACGTGTTAAATCGTTACGTCGTTTATTTTTGCTAGCGTGATTAATTTTGTAATGAGGTGTCTTTTGATCTAAAGTAGTGTCTTTATATATTTCAGTTGTCCTTGTACTAATTAATTCTTCCGATTGAGTTAGCTGGCACCAGTATGAAACTGTTCCATTCCGCCTTTTCTCTTCCTCCAACCAATTTCTACTTGAAGAGACAAATACAAACAATCAACCTTTTACAGTAAATGCCTACTAAACTGCCTTCTATAAATCAGTACACAAGCGCCAAACACCAAGTTATGGATTATTCAAACGCGGGCGGTACGCAAATTAGCAAATGTAATCACTTAATTTTCTATTCATCGCCGTATAACTACGTCCCGGCGAATGATTAACAAACAACCTTACTATAACGTGTAAACATGATTCCGATGCGAAAACGGGATAGTGCTCTTGGTCCTGTACAGCTCCATCTCTGTTTGGCATATCAGAGTTAGGGTGCCTTTCCACCAGAGATGTGCTATGCAGCTATGCACGTTTCCACCAGTGCTATGCCATATGGACCAATGAATATGATTGGTGGATATCAAACGCATCCATAGCAACGTAGGATAGCACATCTCTGGTGGAAAGGCACCCTAAGGCCTCTGTCGTCGTGTATTCGTGATAGCCGTGAAGTTTTGAGGGTACAGGTAAAATTGGTAAATGTTCACGGAGTTTGGGCAAATAGAGTCTTTGGAAAGCTTAAGGATGGTAATGATAGATTTTTTTGTCTTTTTGTTCAATAGGGTAGTAGACAATAAATATCTATGTAGTCCGTCAGTTAGATAACCGAAAAATATTGAACATTTATTATTTCTTTTGCCACGTAAACAAAAAAATACAGTGCGTTGAAATATCTTGTGACGTCACGGTGTGCAATTTCTATTTATTTGATAATGCAAAAAATACGGGTACAATAATATTTGATAATCTCACTGACGGACAAAATATAAATTATTTTTTTCTACCCAGCAAACATCCTTCTTCCGAGTAAGCATTCTTATATCTGGTAAGCGGGCCTACAGCTGGATACAGAAGAAAGTGGTAACTGCGTTCTTTTGTTTTTAATTTCGCGGTCCAAGATAGTTGAAAAATTTCTACGGAACTCATCGACCTTCCTTGACGCTTTTCTGTTTGGTTTTCCACTATTGATTTGAGTTTTCAGGAGTTGCAGTGGTAAGGAATGCTGAGGCGGGCAACGGTCTCATAAAAACCCCTTCAATTACTTCAGCATTGAGTCTACCTACTGAACATTTTACCTCTTTGTGTTAACTGCTGAGCTCCATGAGCTTTCTGTCACCGCAATACTTTGCTTGAATCATCATCTTCCCCCCCTCTGCCCTAGTCTCCCACGTAACTTGGGTATTTCTTCTTAATTTCACCATTTATTCCCTTTTCTTTCATATCTTTTCTCAAACATATCTTGTTGAATATGACAGAAAATTACATTCAAGAACGTTCCATATTTCGGAGAACTTGTAAACTTATATATATAATCTTCTTTACAAAAGCATTTTCAATACAATATCTCGAATAGAATGTCTATAAACAGTCCGTACATAAAACCTTTTTGTAGTAAAGGATCAGTGGAATAAACGTTTGCTAAATCGATTTGTCTTCAGTTCCAACACCTGCGACGTTCAAACTACGAGTATTATTTCACTTATGTCTGTTTGTTCTAGTTGTACAGCGTTATTACTGGGGCTAAGTTTGGCGATATAATGTGATAGTATAAAATCACGCTTGTATGTCCCGGCAGGATAGGCAGAGGTATTTATTACATCAACATTTTGACTAGTTATGTTATGGGAATCTACTGCGTTTGACCGGGCGCTAATCCAGAATGATGCTTTGCATTTCCTAACATTATCATCATCATCAGCCTATTAATGTTCCCATTGCTGGGACACAGGCCACCTCTTTGTCAGAGGGGATTGGCCGTAATCCACCACGCGGGCCCAGTGCAGTTTGGTGGATATCACATGCCTTCGAATTTTTGGTTCCAGGACATGCCGGTTTCCTCACGATGTTTTCCTTCACTGTTTTGAGAGCAGTGGTGATGAAATAATTTACACAAAGGAAAGCGCCTGCCTGAGTTCGAACCCTTAGACCAACAACTTGTAAGTCGCGGCCAATACCACTGGGCCAACACTGCTCTCCTAACAGAAACACCATTGATTTGAGCCGTTGATAGAACCCAAGAACCGTTGCTCAGTAATCTTTACTATTCCAACACGATCAGTCTTACCTTATTCTACTAAAACATAGTTGAGAATGGGAATAGACATGGAGCCACTGCTCCCTCTACTTCCTTAACCCAGTTACTAGAAAACCCAAAACCCTTTGGTTAGACTGATTTTCAGATTAGAAATTCTTATAATGACAGCCGAGAGCAACCAAGTCTCGTTGTTACTACTTAACCACGAGTCCTACTGCGATCACTAGATCCGCCGATAGAGATTACAATCTCAATCTCAACCTAAAAGAAAGAAATAAATAATGTAATAGGCCTAACAACTAAAGCAAATCATGCTCTACGCACAGTAATGAAGCACGCTCGTCCCCTGGTGTTGAAACCCAAGTTTTTGCGTAGTTACAACGCGGCTAATAATGCAGTTGGCTCATTATTGCCTTGCCTACCGGTGCGTAAATCATTTGCTTGTTATTATGTTGATTTTTCCAATATTCTGCCATACTTAGGGTTTGGTCAATATGAAGGAAGGTGAAAATTCCACATAACATAACATATTGAACATGTGTACCTATATTTTTGTGGATACTAATAACTTTAAATGTGTGTTGTGTGAGGAGAAACAATTTTATTATCTTACTTATTATTATAAATGTAAAAGTTTGGATGGATAGATGTTTGTGTGGATGTATGTTTGTTACTCAATCACGCCAGAACGGCTGAACGGATCTGGATGAAATTTGTACAGAGATATATTATAGTCTGGCATAACATATGCTTCTTTTCATCCCGGTATAATGTTCCTTTGGGATAAGAAAGCACTTACATAAGAAAGTATTCAAGTGCTAGTGTAACTTTGTTTCTTTTCAAAAGTTCGATATTAAAATCGCCACTCAAAACGATTTTCTTATTGGAATAATGACAGATTTTATTTAAAATATAATCCAATATATCATAAAATATGTCTTAGTTATATTTTGGGATTCAATAATTATTTGTATTAATAATTTTATATACAACTTTTTTAGGCATAAGGCCGCCTCTGTACGTTTGTGTGTATGAAGTATTAAATAAATAAATAGACTAGGTTAAATATCATCTCCTTCTTACATCTAAACAACCAGACAAATTCACAATATCCATCCATCTAACCCATGGAGCCATGTCCATGTCTGTCATGGTCTGTCTTCCAATTCTGAAAACAGACAATTTTTTTTGCCATTCATTGAAACATTTGGGAATACGATTACCCTTATCTTGCTACAAAAAATTACTTGAAACCGTACAATTTTCTTTACCTATATTAGTTAGCATAACAACTAAAATTAAAAAAAAACGACACATTTTTGTTTCATGCTACATAATTTATCTAGTAGTAGATACGTTTCGATTGACAATCTATTGAATACATAATTATGAGACGATATCTTGTGAAAACACCCCGATTCAAACAGTAAAATGCCCATAACTTTAGATTTTCATCAAACATAGCTAGGTTAGGTTAAAACGGGCTGGTTTCAGCAACTTCACGACCAAGCGCGTATTTTGCGTAAAAAAGAACAGTCTCGTAAAAGCCACCTTCCAAAAAAAAAAGTGAACAGTCATTCCAATTGATGCTCCGGATTGGCAAGCTCACTTCACCTAAGTTATGGGTAAAATTGTTACAGAATAGCACTTCAGATCTCTCTGGCGCAGACTTACAAGAAGACGCAAACCATGCTGAACTGGATGATGTGAAATAGACGAAAAAGATTGCATTGGTAATATCAATGTAAACTGCCCTTTACCTAATAACTTCACTGCAACAATTAGGCACCTGTATGATCGAATTAGTGAACAATTTCGATTGCAGATAGTTCCCGACGAGGATATATTGTAATTATTGGCTTCAGTGCTCATTATGTCATCACTTTTGATTTCTTTATTAGTAATAATTGATAAAATACGGGACGTATTGGCAGCTTACTAATGATAATTTGGGTTTTAACAATTAATACAATTATATTATTGATGTGTCTAGATTATTACAATAAATCTGCCAAGTATTTCCACAACTATGTTGGCGTTGGCCTCAAGTTTACCCAAATGCAGCTGAGTACCAGTATTTTACATAGAGCGACTCTAGACCTCCACAATCCAGTAACTGGATAGCACCACACCCTTTGGCAAGACTGTGTCAGAATTCCTGGCTTCTCTCTATCCGAAATGACGGTTGAAAATCTAAAAATTACAGCCGGGCCCAAAATTTTAACGTACATTACGAAACACGAAGAAATCTTAGTATGTTGAGATGGTCAACCACCCACGGGCCGACCTTGGTATGCATTGCTTAAAAACCGACCCTTGCGGCTGTAATTCTTGATCCTCAATTTTCTCTTCAATTTGGGTCTTAATAATTATAGATTTGTCTAGATTATTACTAATCTGCAAATGATGAGGTCTATTGAGTAAGTTTCATGAAAAGGTTTAGTTGCTGTTCATATTATAGAGACTCAATCATGTCTGATACCTTTTAGGTTTATCTCAAATGAGTTATAATGAAGAGTATGTCAATTTATCTTAACTTGCGTCTTTTATCTCTTGCTCATGATGCTTCTGATTCAAGCCCAATAAAACGAGTGCTCCAATAATGCCCTAGGTCAGGGATGGCGAACCTTTATTAGGAAACGTGCCATTATATTATATATTTTTTAATGTGTCAATGACGAGCCGCCAAAAAAAAATTACTTTATGACAAACAATAAAACTATATCGCTATTAATTAATAAATTCTTTATTTGTAACCAGAAATTCCTAATAAACTTAGATGCTAAATAAACTCATTTTGGCGTGCCCAAAATATTTTGTCGTGTGCCAAAAGCACGCGTGCCATAGGTTCGCCATCCCTGCCCTAGGTTTTCATGTAGACGGCATTTTTCTTTGGCTTCAAGTTCATCTTTGTCCATCTTTTTTGCAACCTGCAACATCAAAATAAATAAACAAATTACATAAACTGTTTCACAGGAATTCTATAAAATACCACTACGTCTCCTAAACGAACGTTAAAAAGTCTTTAACAACGTCTGCGTGCATCATTTGATGAATCTGCGCAGTTACCTACCGATGTAGGAAGATATGTACTTCAATGTCAACAAGAAATGAATGGGTGAGCCTGCTGTCATCCGTGCTGTATATTAATGTGGGTACGTTAGTCCTGACCTAGGACAATAGAATGTTGTATGTGTAAGAAGAATGATAGTTTGTTAAACGATCGTAAGTGGTAACATTTAATAGTTGTTCTTTACGTGACTTGATGAGGCCGCTGTTTCTTCATGTTAATATAACAGTTAGTAGTACCTATTGTTAGTATTAAAATGATCTACGCTGTTCGTCTTCAAGGTTGTATATCTGCAACAAATAACGTGTACTTAGTAGTATTCCTACTACCAAACAGCAGTGCTGCGTCCCAGTTAATTGAAGGGTTATGAAAGCATACACATGTAAGTTCCTAAGATATTGAAAGAACAAAGAAAGAAAATATATTTGTTTGACACACGAAATGCAACACACAATATAGGAAAGTACAACTATAAATAAAAAAAGGTAGAATTAAAGACAGAATAATTGTGTGCCTCACGGCTGCGCCAAATAGTTCCTCTTCAGTAAAGTGATAGACATCTAGTACCTAGTGCCTGACGCTGGTTTCAACCGAAACTGAAGTTTGACGAATGTATACACTGACGCCATACATAACTATAAAGTTAGTTAACTTTTATGGTAATACCACGAAATCAATAACAACATTCGAGCCGAGAGCACTATTGGTCAAATGTCACTTACTTGAAGGCACTCAGATCCTAAGCTGGCACTGAGTGGTTTTATCGTATTTCCGATAAATAGGTGCTTCCATACATACATTATGTATATATGTAGGTACCTTCTTCCCTGATTGACGTCATCAATGCTTATGTTGTGCTACGCGTGGGTCATGCCACAGATCATATAATACTAGTATCGAGACCATAGTATCATGCCAAGCTACTCTGTTAGTGATAAATGTGGCTTTTGATACAAATTGTATATAAATGTTTTCGTCTATATTGATTGGAAGTTAGATTAGAAAGTAAATGTGTGATTGAAAGGTCTATTCTCTGGTTTTGATCAAAGTTACTCTTAAATATACCTATTCCTGTACATTTATGATGATTGAAAGTACATTCTCGGCAAAATCAAAGCAAAGTCACGGGAAAAGCTTGCAGCATTTTTTTACGGTGATTTAACCGTAAGAGCTACTTAAATATTTAAGAGCCCTGTGACATAACATGACTCATAAGATGTTAGATTTATTTAAATAGAGATATATTGAAAATGAATACATGCTGAGCCAGCCCAAAATAAGTTAGGATATAAAGGCCGGCGAATGATGATGTTTTTATTTATTTATTGTTATATTATACTTAATTATACATCACAAAATCCGTACAGTACAAATGTTCACAAACCCAAGAGTACAATAAGCAATCTCTTACAAACAACCTTTGGATGGACTGCACGATAGTAGAAGAATTTAGGGCAATCAGTGTACAAAATATCAAACTTAGACTTAAGTCTATAGTATATTATGTAATATTATATGTGTACATAATATTACATATCAAATATATAACAGAGAAAGGAGAACAATATAATTATAGTGAAAGGTAATGCTCTTTCACCGTTTGCTTAAACGTTGGCAGTGTTTGATTTATCAAATTTACTAACTTTCTCTCGGAAAACGTCGCAGGTTGACGTCATCAGTAATTTTTTTATGTTCCCACTGCTGTGACACAGGCCTCCTCTCTGTAAGAGAGAATGGGCCGTAATCCACCACGCAAGCCACCATTGCTCTGGTTGCCGTACTGCTAACAAAAGGAAAGACCATATCGGGTGGATCTTGAGAAGTTCTAAGGTCATCCCTTACATTCGAATCATATCCAATCATACTTTTTTCCTTATCTGTATGGTACTCTATCAGGCATATTTTTACTATAATTTTGAGTAGTTCCTTCATGGCATATCAGACAAAGACGTTAACAAGTACCTGTGTAGTTCGTAGAAATGTATTTTTTTCTAGTTCTATGAATAATATTGTTTGTGTACATAAGTCATTTGAATATCATCTTCTATTCTTAGTTACTGGTAACAATGTCTTGACTGTCGGGAAAACCGTTTATTGTGGGGTTTTTTGTTTGTTTAATTCGTGCAATGGAAATATTATTTAATGTGGTTTTGAGTAGTGGTTAAGTTTATGTAATGAGGTAACCGATTCTATGGAATTGTTATGGTAACGTACTGTTTAGTAGGTGAAGTTCAGTTTGAATAGGTAAGTAGATATTTTAGGAAAGCAGTTTTTTTCTGGATGCTTAGTTATTTATAACTCCCTATGAATATAAACTTGACACCAAAAAAGGTGGTTTAGGACAAATTGATTGCTTATCGTGGTAGACCGGGGTTGTGGTGCAGCTTGGAAAAGGCATATGTCCAACAGTGCTGAGTTGGATCATCATCATTATTTCAGCCGAAAGACGTCCACTGCTGGACATAGGCCTTCCCCAAGCGTCGCCACACTGATCGTTCCTGAGCGTTCCGCATACACCGGACGCCCGCAGCCTTGACCAGGTCATCGCTGAGTTGGATAATTGGCTAAAATTCTAATTTTAACATCCTTAATCTTACTAATATAATAAATGCGAATGTTTGGATGGACGTGTGTATGTTTGTTACTCGATCACGCTAGAACAGCTGAACAGATCTGGATGAAGTTGGCACAGAGATAGATTAATTTATTGGTTTAGGTAAACAACAGCGATACATAAAAAAATATTTTACAAAATATGCGTATTACAGATTTTATGGCCAATTATAGGTATCCTAGTGTAACTGGGGCATATTTATAAAATATGCGAACGGACTTCTGCCTAATATCTAAAATGTAAGGATGCAATACAGTACAAAATTACATAGCCCGTTTTAACCTAACCTAACCTACATAAGGTTAAGTTTAGATAACAATTTAATAAAAGTAAAAACAAGAAGGTCAGGGATTGTAGTCAGGCATAGCATATAGGATACTTTTTATCCCGGGAATAAGTTCCCTCGGAATAATAAAAATAATAAATAAATAAATTTTCGATTTTCACTTACTAACAAGCTGCCGCCCGCGATGTATTAGTACTTCTCCCAATATCTTTATAAATTATAGCCTATGCGTTATTATGATATAAGCTATATTTCTGTAAAGTTTCATCAAAATCTGTCCAGTCGTTTTGCATGAGTAACAAACATCCATTCATCCATCCATCCTCACAAACATTCACGTTTAAAATAGTAAAATTTACAAATTATGTTGGCATTGTTGACTACTCATTGTCGACGACAGCTTCGCAGCTGTCGTACGGAAGAAAAGTGCATCTCTGCTCGCCAGATTGCGTGGCAGTGGCAACAGCCTCCTGAGGGTGATAGCTGACAGGCCTGATGAGAGTCCTATAATGGGACATCTCATCAAAACAACACTGTCTGTCGTAGAGTATAAGTACTAACATAGATCATAAGCCACATTGTTACTAACATCCTAGTATATAAGTACTAACGTAGGTCACAAGATAAATTGTCACTAACATCTTAGTATGTAAGCACTAACATAGGTTATAAGATTTTTATATTGTTGCACCCTTTAAGTGTTTTATATTTTTGTTTTGTGAGTGGACCTTTTGTTGTCTGAATAAATAAATAAATTATTATATTATTGTGTTTATCCGGACTCTGTGAAAAGGCCCTTTTACAGCGAATCGTCACACAATTATTAGGATTAATTATGATGTACTGTTGCTACCTTAAGGCTAATTCGCAAGAAAATTGCAGAATATTCACACAGTTAGTTTGTTAGATTCGGTTTCTCAATGACATCGTTTATGTATGTATGTATCTAAGTGTATATTTATATATTTTTTTTTTCTTTTTTTTTCTACTTTTTCATTCATTTAGTTGCATGTTTTATCTCTGCACCACCCTAAGGTCGACTGGTAGAAATGTTTAAGGCATTAAGTCCGCCTTTGTACTTGAGCATAAGTTTTAATAAATAAATAAAAACACAGTAAAATAACTCTTACCCAACACACCCACGTAATAAACTAAATAAGACATTGTATATTCGTAGCACGTCGCCAGGTCATGCAGAACAGAAGCCAACTCGCATCGGATCCATCTTAAAGAGCCCGCTACACGCTAGACGCTAGATGCTATCACTAAGTGTGTGGGCTTATCGGTACAAGTTGCTACCTTAATCGGTGGATACAGGTTGTAATTTGTGTTAGAAAAAAAACAAGATTTTAATAACCATTTTGTTAGGATACATCGAGGGTTGGGTAGTGTTTGAATTATTTGTAATTAAAATACGTTAATACAAGTATTTGGTACTAGCTGACCCGCGGGGCTTCGCTCCCGTCAACTGGCTACCCTGCCTACCTTGCCTACCCTGTCTACCCTGCCTAACCTGCCTACCCTACCCTACCCTACCCTACCCGACCCTACACTACCCTACACTACCCTACACTACCCTACACTACCCTACACTACCCTACCCTACACTACACTACCCTACCCTACCCGACCCTACACTACCCTACCCGACCCTACACTACCCTACCCTACCCTACCCTACCCTACCCTACACTACCCTACCCTACCCAACCCTACACTACCCTACACTACCCTACCCTACACTACCCTACCCTACACTACCCTACCCTACCCTACCTACCCTACCCTACCTACCCTACCCTATCTACCTACCAACTTGTTGAACTATTTATTTGAATAAGAAATAATATATATACTACTATACGAATGCAACCAACTTTTGTTTCTACCGGCAGCGTTGATCTAATTAAAATTTAGAACATAAAATTTGCTATTGTGAGTCCACCTTAAAAGATAGACATATGGTGTCACGGACTTTTTTTTAGAACTTTTAAAGAGAAACAATTCCATCATACATGATATTTGCGTAACTTAAACCATTTACGCAGCGCACGCAATGGAAGCTCTCAAAAAGGAATATTTTTTCCCGTTTTTGTAACATTTTTCATTTATGCTCCGCTCCTATTGGTCGCAGCGTGATGTTATATAGCCTATAACCTTCCTCGATAAATGGACTATCCAACAGTGAAAGAATTTTTCAAATCTGCCAAGTAGTTTCGGAGCCTATTCAATTCATACAAACAAACAAACAAACAAAAAATCAAACCTTTCCTCTTTATAATATTAGTATAGATTAGTAATTCAATTACTTCTTAAAAATGTAATTCGTAATTGGTATTTCAAATACCTGACGCTGAGGTATTTTTAGTTAGTATCTCAAATTCTTATGGCTTCTTAATACATTTGAACATAAATACATTAAGCGATCTTATTAATTGATGCATTCTGCAGAAAATAGCGCTCGATAGCTTTCGTAAGCGAAATGAAGATCGCTAAATTGGTTAATCTTTAAAGTTGGCAACACTGGACCTATACTGTACGTAAAATTAACAATTGTCTTGTCAAAACCTAATACCTGACTGTATTTTGTAATTTGTATTTTAAATATAAATAGTTAAAATACTGTATTTTAATTAAAGCAAAGCATGTATTTTGCGCAGCTCTGGATACATCTAAGGCTTATACTGATTAAGCTATGAGTTTTTGACAATCTGTACATGTATGTTGTTGTATGGCAAGTAAATTACATGATATAAATATATTCATCAAAAAAATTATAGTGTTTATTTTTCAAAATTTTCACGTTTGTAACAAGAAAATGTACAAACATTAACTAGTCGTATAATATTTTTTGTGAAAACTGAAGAAACGCACATATAATAGGCGGCGATAAAAAAACCTATCTAGCAGATTATACAATCTCTACCTACCTACCATTTTAATGAAGCTGGTTGGACAAATTCAACAAAACAAAATTATGCATTGTCAGACCCTGAAAAGATTTAACCCTTAACAATCATGAAACCATAAAAAACATCTTTTTCCTGGAGCTCAGTTTCCACCCAAAATAATCCTTACAAAATCTGAACTTCCTTACAATAACTCAGATATTCACTAATAAAATAAACCCTAACTCCGAACAATACGTTTTATTAACTAAACCGAAATGAACCTTCATTTTTACAACAGAATCCGTGGAGCGATATTGCCCGTACGTTGTAATAAAGAAACACATATTCTTTAGAAACACATATTCCGTTCATGACTGTCGACATGATTGCTGGCTATATTACCCGCGGGCCAAGAAACACGAGACAATGTACCGAAAATTGGTAACATTAATGTCAGGATTTGGTAGAATGTGGGTACTGGAAACAATTTTTTAGCTTCCTTATTGAATTGATAATTTGTTGGTTTTGAGATCAAAATCGTTACATCTGTAATATTTTTTTATTTGTTTAACATTTATACACATTATTTTCTATGTTCTAAAGAAATCTCTTTTTAGCGTGTCGAAACGGATTTGATTCTAAATTGTAGTTAGCTCAGAATTCGGGTACGAATTTTGAGTCATCAGAGGCAATCAATAGCTCCTGAATGTTTCAGCAATAGGACAAGCATACATCTGTCGTTTATTTACGTAATTATTAGAATCCAGTAAAATAAGTGATTCCAGTTGCAGTTAACTGGAGCCTATTCAGTTAGCCCTCGTACGAAATTTGAAAAAAGTAGTGTTTAGTTGCCACAAAAACGACTTAATAATTAATATATTTTGCTTAGTATTACTATTATTAAAATTATGTTAGTAAAGAAAAGTAATAATAAAAATAAAATTACGAGTTTGATTAATACGATTGATGTATAAATAAAAGCAGATCCATGTCGTGACAGCAGTAGATAATATAAATTTAAATTGGGTTTATTTATCATCATTCTCTTACATCCTAATTTATTTGATGTCGACGAAACATATGTCTCCTTCCTCCACACTTATTTATTTCGAAATTAAAGAAACTATACTAATAGAGTTAGTCTAGAATCTTTAAAGAAATTCTTTCTTCGTTTTTGCCACCGAGTTTCTACATTTTTAACACACTCCTCTTGGATAAACACACACGTGTAACTTTGTACACACATCTCGTATTTGAAAAATTCTCATCAAAAACGAACCATTGCTACCTTAATAAAGAGTACTCCGAACGTTTACGTCTTAGTTCCCTCCTTCCCCCCTTTCTTATATTTGCATCCCTTTGAGTCTCTCTACGTAAGACCTTTATTTAAAGTGAAATAAGTAACGCCGTTGTGAACCTGTGCCTTTAACATGGATTAGGTGAAACAGGTTCGCGACGGCAATATACGTCGCGTCGTGACGTGCCGTAGGTATATAGACGTCGGGTATTTGTGTCGTGGGTAAAGACGGGTTTATGTTGGTGTTGTGTGACGCAGAATGTAGTTGTGATGTTCTCCCGAATCCGGCTTATGTCCAATGCTGGGCATAAGCCTCTCTTTTCTTGATCTAAGTTTGTCTTATAGCCTGAAAAGGTTATCGGTTCTTTACCGATAAGTATTTCACTGCTGCTTCAAATGAAACGTCTAAATGTTTCAGTTCCATACTAAAGGCGAATGGCAGGCTTGTATGGGCATTTCGTACCGCTAATAAAAATTCGTGTTTTGGGATATTTTTTGTTTTAATTGGTAGTTTATATGATAGATAATCCCTTTTTAAATTCTTAGATTTTTAGAACTTGGGACGTATAAGTTATAACCAGTTTTATTTTTTAAGGTTATGTACTAGTGTACCAATGTTACCTATAGGTAAATGTTACATAATGTGTAAAGTAAATGTTCTAAATTGATTTTTGCTATCTTTTTGTGTTTTATTTACTTACCATTAAGTAGGTAGATTGAGATGAGGATTGTACCTATTCAGGGCATTATAAGATACCTAAGTCCAGCAGCGGATTGCAACAGTTTGATAATGATGAGTTTGATTATATTTAGTGTTATATGTATTTCTGAATAATTAATTATCATTTTAATATTTGAGTTATTTTACAAAAGGCAACTTCTAAAACATTACTGCGTTTAATGTACGATTTGATTACGTTTATTTATTCAAATCTTTTTACTGATATTATTTATTAATCCGAAGTTCTAAAAATAGTTAACTTACATAAAAATAAATGGCTTAGTTGCCTTAATAAGTGGTATAAATTCTATAACCGAACAACGAAAAAAGTATGCGGTACGAAATCTGCCGTTCACCTTTATTAAAGTCGTGACAATCTAAGAAGTTGGGTTTGACAGCTATAAAATACGTTATCTAAGTTAAACTTGATGTTTACGAATGATACTCGTTGTTATAGTGTATGGATAACATAGTAATTAATTAGGATTATAAATTTGATTTTTCGTAGACGTTCATACAAAGTTATCGCAGCATGTAAAATGAGACACGTCCATTCTTATACTCACACAAAACGTATACGTAACACAAACGTTATACGTACACAAAACATAAAAACATACAAATACAATAGGACAGTTGATGTACAAAGGCGAGCTTAACCCATAGTAGGGTTCTCTTACAGCAAACCTCAGTTGCGTAGAGAAATATAAGCATTTGAGGATAGTACATCCATTTGCACAACAAAACCGTGCAAACCGAAACGTCATTGGACTTCTTAGATTGTCACGTTTATAAGATTGGTAAATTGTGTCACACCATTGCAAGTAACGTTGAAAATTACCGAAGTTACCGAAAGAAGTCGCGACGTCTTTCGGTGAAATGATGGTTTCCTACGCTACACACACGAGAAAGCATGAATGTGGTAACATTCATTGAACGCATTAGATGACGTCATATAACGTACAAGCGCTACATAATATCCCACACATTGTGAACCTGCCTTAAATATCAGGCAGAAGTTGTCTTTGTTTGAGTTTTGTATGCAACACGCCTAAGCGGTGTTGTTGGCAACTTTACGGCGCTTGGCGGTTGTGGAGCAGCTTTTTTATTTTACTGGTGTAGCTACTTTTTGGTTTATGATTGGTTTTTGCTGTTAAGTGAAGAGCCTAGGGTTTTGTACAGAGTTTTAATTACTAAAGGATTTTACATATTAGGTAGACATCATCATCCATCACCAATTCAGCCGAAAGATGTGCACTGCTACTTCTAAGACTAGACTCCTCCAAGTGTCGCCACATCGACCGATCCTATGTTTATCACATCTAACGGATTCCCACATCCATTACCAGGTCATCGGTCCACCTCATGGAAGGTCTTTCAACGCTGAGTCTTTCGGTACGCGGATGCCATTCCAGAACTTTTCAGTAGTTCTGCGAGCAATGTGCCATCCCATTAAACGGCACACGACATCGCGATAGACCAAGGCGAAGATGGCGTGACGATCTCGACTACTACCGAAAGGAAAGCCAGAAAACAGAATCGTTTAGAAAAGGAAGAGGGAGTTATACCCTGCATTGTGTCCAAGCTAGCTAGATAAGGTTATTGTAGTTGTAGTTTTCATTGACATACTTATTAAATAATTCGACCGCGGTCTTGTCTTACCTAGCTAGCTATACTGACACTCTAAAATATTTTCAATTAGAAACATTTTCAAGATCTGCACAGTCATTTAAAAACGGGATCCTGCCGTTTAGCCGAAAAGATTTTGACAAAATTTCATTACCCAAACAAATTTTAGCAACCTTTTTTTATACCATTGCAATGATTGATGAATGATTTTAGTACGCATATTTTTATTTGGTCAAATTTTTACTTGGCAAAATATTACCAAGTATAATGTCATTATGGCATTTGGTCTTTAATCAAATGATTTATTACAGCAAACAATCTTCAGACAATAAACGTTTGGTGAAATGATTTGTTAAGACAAAAAATATTAAGGCAAAAATAAGATTTTTTGGGAATTATATAATTAAAATCATTTGTTTAGTGCAAAATATTTTTTCTCAAAAATGGTATGTAATGTTGACATAACATCTCTAAAAAGTATCCAGAAAGTGAACTCTACCGGAGACTATTCACAACTGTCCGGTAAGAAGCGAGATTTTAAATTTGGAATCTCCTACTGTCCAGTAAGTAAGTATGTAATTTACTTACTGGACACTTGGTCATCCTTCATCCCTTTTTTTTTTTATGGCTTCGCACGGTTTAGGTCATCCTCTTTAGATCTGCTTAGAAAAAAAAAACATAGTACCAGACACAGATTAGAGTTTAGCCATTATAACATGGTTAGAGGGAGGCTCCAAATATATATCTATCTCTTTTTGGTATGACATTTTATGAGATACATAATATATTTTGGAGCCTTAAACATCCATTTTATTGTCTGTGACACTTTTTTTTTTTTTTTTTTATGGGTCTGTGACACATAACGCGACGCAGAAAAAGTATGCACGTTGCGTTTTGTACTTAGTAATGTTGTAGAAGTATAGTGTGGGATTTTATGTTTGTATTTAGTCATTTCAGTTTATAAATCATGTTGGATTAAAGAGTCCGTTAATCAAGATGTACAACAAACAAATATAAATGCCCCCGGTAAATCGATCACAATATCTATCAGTAATTGCCCTAATATGAATGTAACCTTCAATATTAATTAAACGAATTTGTTGTTAAACTTTCTTTCATTTTTGAGAAAAGCATTATACAAACCTCAACCAGTAAGAAAGCCATCCTGGCCTCGTATATAACCGGACCTCACCTGCGGTTCGGTCCGGTTAACTCATACTCGGCCAGGAAGGCTTACTTACTGGATTCTGCTGTAATGTACTATTACATTACAATTTAAAATTTTTTGCAATGGACATTAGCAATTTTATTTCTGAGTATTTAAACTTGTGTTGCAGAATTAGATTAATTCTTTCAATGATGGTTACTTGATATTAGTTTATTTATGGAAGTAGTTAGAGTAGGTTAATTATTAAAAAAATGGTTGGGTTAGGTTAGGTTAAAACTGTGACCTCTTACGCACGAGCCGAGCGAGCGAAGCGAGCGGTGCCGCGGCAGCGGCCGGCGAGAGCCAGAAACGACTTGCATTAATAGAAAAAAGAGATTGTTTTTAGTAGGTGACCCGGAACTGAACTATTTGGATTAGGATAATTACTTATTTAAAAAAAATGGTTAGGATAGGTTAAAACTGTGACTACATTAAATAAATAATATAAAAAAAAGAAAATTAAAAAAGGATAAATATTTGGCTTATTTGATTTTGCGTGAAAACTGTTATTCCAACTGAAATATTTGACTAAATAAAACATGTTAAAAGTACTAGTTGGTAAACAAGTTATAGTTTAAACGTACATTTTCCAAACATTAGGTTTGCGTTACAATTTGTTGTGAATAGATTTTTTGCTAAGTAATAATTTGGCAAATGAAATTATGCAAAAATTTTTTTGGGAACTGAAAATTTGTCAAATTCCTTTCGGTCAAACAAGGGAGACCCTTTAAAAACATATGATATTATCGAACTATAGAAATTAAATATATTTTGATTGCGAATGTGTTGCGTAATTAGACTAGGTGTTTCAAAAGCCTTTGGTGTTAGAAATCGGTACCTAAATCAATATTTGATCGAGCAATTGACTGTTTAACAAACGATGAATTTATCAATTGGATTAAATCAAAACTCAAATGGAGATTGATTCCATAGATCATATTAATTTATTTTATTTTGAGTTTATTGTATCCCACTGCAGGACATCCTTTTTTTCTTGGTCTCTGTAATATATAGGTTTGGCTAAATGTTGTAGTTGTAAGGTTGTGAGTCCGGGGAGATGAGTTAAACAAGTCTCTTCATTAGAATCTTCTTTATTACTGCCTTTAATCATAGAGTACAATTGTTTATATACGTGTTGATAGGTAAATTAGAATACATGAGCTCACATACATATGTCTTACACACTACACGCCCACCGGCTAAATAAAATAAAAATAATGGTTACACTTATTTTTATTTTTAGGTTATAATACGTGTATAGTCAATTTTTTTTTTTTTTTTTATAATATGCAGACAATATAATGACGAAAATAAAATATTGGTACAAAATATAGGGTTACACACAGGAATACATTTAAAAAAATAATAGTACAATCTATTTTTCAACTTAAAGTTACATGCTAACTGCTTATCATTAGGTAGTATATGGTCTGGTTCTATTTTTATGTACTATTACTTCTTTTCCTTTATACAGTATTTTTAAATTTGGGTTACAATCTTCTATTACTTCGTAGGGTCCTATATATAGCGGATCAAATTTGTTTGCTGTTTGTTCATTCTTAAGTAGTATCATGTCACCATTACTGTATGTTACAGGATTGGTATACGAATCATATCTACATTTCCTGATCTGTTTACTATTAATTAAATTTTGTCTCGCGTCATACTGTGATTTTTGAAGCTTATATTTGAGTTGTTGTGGATAGTCATATAAGTTATATAATGGTTCAATATCTGAAGTTAAATTACTAGGTAAATTGCACAGTTTTCCAAATACCAGTTCATATGGAGTGTATTTAGTTTCCGTATGTACAGTGGTATTAAAAGCAAAGCACCAATATGGAAGCCATAAACTCCAATTTTGGGGTTGGTTCTCTGTTTGTATGCGAAGGAATGAAAGTAGATTTTTATGAGTATTTTCTAAGCCTCCAATTGATTGGTGATGATATGCTGTAGATGTTGATTGGGTTATTTTTAGTATTTTACATACTTCATTCATTACTTTCGAAACGAACTCCGTACCGCGATCTGATATTATATTTCTCGGAATGCCATAACGTAATACAAAATTATTAATGAAAGCCATTGTCACTGAAATTGTATCCTTATTTCTAAGCGGGTAAGCTTCTACATACTTGCTAAGATCACACTGTAGTGTGAGTATATACATATAATTATCACTATCCTTACTTAAGGGCCCCACTAAATCTAAAAATACTCTATCAAACGCCGAATGACCTGTATCAGTCAGGACCATTGGCTGTTTTATGTGCTTAAAATGTTTCTGTCGCTGGCATTTATCGCAGCGATTTACAAACTCTGTGACGTCATTTACCAATTTCGACCAAAAATAACGCCGTTTTATATTATTTATCATTCGTCGTATACCGGCGTGGCCTAACTGTATAACTCTATGGTATCTATTAAACTTTTCGTGATATTTTCATCACCATTCATAATTGGTAGTAGAGCCACGGCAGTCCTATAATTAAAAGCCTCCATATTGCCTACCTCGGTTCTAGTCTTGACCGTATTCTGAGCACTTGGTTGAGAACTGTACGTTTTGGAGCAAAATGATTCTATTTGAGTATAAGTCTTTTCAAATAAATCACAGTACGACTGTATTTCCTGTAAAACACTTGTACTAAGTTGCTTACTTTCAATCGGTCTCGATAAGGTTTTAATACAACCATCAAACTGATATTTTAATAACGTTGCTTCCTTCAACTTTTGTTTCAGAACAGTTTCTGTTCTTTTAGGATAACTTAGTTTTATTAAATTATGTTCAATATTTTTTAATTGGTCATATAACAAGTTAAGCTCATCTGCCATTACCAAACCAAATAAGATACATAAAAGATTTACAGATTATTTGACAGTATGTACTTAAACAAAAATATATTGTCCATTAATCGTTCGGTAACTTTTCATGTTTCACTCAACGATAGAACACCACTTCACTTATCACTGAATATATTTTTAATCACTTACTGCGGTTTCTGGGCTCTGATACTCGTCTCCTGGCGAGTCTCCTGGCGCTGCTGGCGGCATTCGTAACAAACACGAGCCTCCGGGATCGGTCGACGAAACGAACGTGATAGGTTTTGTGTGAAAACCTCATTCCTTATCCATGAATGATGACAATTTCGGTACAGTTTATACACCGCATAAAGTCCAGCTACTCCAAGTTAGGTGCACATGATAAACATCACGATACTAATGTTCGATAAGTGGTACTCTTGCATAGAAGCAGAATTTAAACCACCCGATGCACTTTGTGTTATAAAAACGTCTTCTTTTTGTACATCTGACCGGCACATTGTAGAGAAAACAAAAACTCCCGTTTTAAAAGACAAAAGATAATCACTTATATCATAGTCTATTAATGTCTTTCAAATAATTAAGTAACGCGGCCGAACGCGGCACCCGTCTCGGATGGCAGGGTCGCCATGTAAGGTTGTGAGTCCGGGGAGATGAGTTAAACAAGTCTCTTCATTAGAATCTTCTTTATTACTGCCTTTAATCATAGAGTACAATTGTTTATATACGTGTTGATAGGTACATTAGAATACATGAGCTCACATACATATGTCTTACACACTACAGTAGTAGACACAATATTTGGACAATCATTTAGGTTGGAGTCTATATCATCATGCCACCTCCCTCTGGGCCTGACCTGTTGTTCGGCACCTAATTTGTTGACGTGCAACTTGTTTTATTACGAACGCTATTTTGTTCTCTTTTAAGTTTTTATTCATCCTGACCTAGATAAGTCCCGTCAAAAACATAATATGAAAAATAAATAGGAAAGTCTCGTGTTTAAACAAAAACCAGAGCGTAGGTATCTTCATAAACGTTTAGTTCATCAATAACTTCCACATTATCGAATTAGATCTTAAAAACAACGAGAATTCAAATAAACGGACTTCTTATAAATGGGTCCAAAAATAGAATGAAATGACCTTTAAACGTTCAGGGCTGTCTGCCTTTTTTGTACTGCTGTTATGACTTTTTTGTAGTACTGTTATATTTTAATGAATGCTAATTTTATACAGATATTTAATGTAATTAAAATGCAAGTAAATGCTAACGGGATTCGTTGATAAAAGGTCTTTTAATTATGCATGTTATTTTGGTATGCTTTAAATGTAATTGAACAAGATACAATTATAGTTCATACACCTGATTGAATACGCGGTTGGGTTCTATGATAGGCACACGATTAGATTTAGGGGATTCAAGAGGACATTATTACCATGCATAATTGCATATTTCATTTCAGTCCTGTCCGATGACCGGTGATCGATTTGAATGTACCAAACCATCATTCGATCGCGGCATTGTTCATGGCACACTGTTAGAGGTTCTCGCAGATGGATACGATGCAGGCTTTTTTTGGAATAATCGAAATTGCTATAAAACGTGGTGTTGTATTGACACGTCGCGCCTGTTTACAGGAACTTTTACAAGTTACCGCTAGGCAAAACTATATAACAGAACATATAATTTGGTCAAACCTTGTGCTCAAAATATAACGCCACAAAAATAAAGCCAACTGATTAACCTTCAAAGTCAAAGTTCGCGAACACATTCGTAAGAAGTTAGCAGTAGTATTGACAATTTTATTTTGGGGTTGCTCAATAGAAAACCGCCTCAGGTGCCAACCCATGCTACGCCGCTACTGAATTAAACCACTCCTTCCTTGTGGTTGGTATTGGCAGTGGTATCTCATCCCATACAAAGAAACTGTCCCGACGTACTGTAATGATTATACTGATTATTTGATTTATCTATCGATATCGATTGATTATTAGATGGTGATCTATCTATTGCCGTGGAACGGAACCGAACGCGATCGATTTACAAAAAATAATTGGTATAATCAGATGAAAAACGCTAGTTACGTGGCACGGTTTCTTTGCATGGGATGAGGCAGTATTATATTATCTGTGGTATTGGTATCCACTTGGTGATAACTATGAATTTTTAAGCATGCCTGTATTTAGTTTATTTGTTTTAGTATTAATAAATTGTATTATTTATAGCTTATATTTATGTCTTGTATTCAAATCCATTTTAGTATCGTTATTGCACCTACCACTATTTGTATCTCCATCACCCAAACGTTGACTGGTAGAAAATTCCTAAGTTCGTCCGCTTCTGTGCGTGTGTGTGCTTAAAATATAAAAATTATTAAAGAAAAGCTTAGCTGTAGCAACCCTACGCGTAGTTCGACTTTTATGTTGTGTCGGAGTGTTCGGTAGAGATAGTGGATACGAGCCGTTGTACAGTTTCATAGTACATTGAACAATTTAAACATTGTGGTTAGTTCCACACAGGTTCTCTTTCCGGCCTTGTGGGAAAATATTAGTCATCTATTTTAAGTTCAGACACGTGGCTAGTAGTATAATATTTGATAAATTAAATGCTCAATAAATGTCTCATTTTATTATGTAGCTTTTTAGCTAGCATATAGCACTCAGCGATGCATAGTGTGAGATCAAAGAATCTCTTTAATCGGGTCATTATGTTCAGAGATTACCATTTGCAAACATATAAACAATTTTACCAGTTCACAGTATTGCTTTAGATGATTCTGTATTGTCATTAAACTCTCCTGAATGTCGATTATGTCTTATTCCTTGTGTCCAAAAGTAAACGTTAGTAATAGACATTTAAGGTTGAGAATAATAAGTCAATCGTTATAATCTCAAGCTTAAATGTAGCCTTGTAAGTACAGTACAACTATTTTCTTAATGTCCTTCGGCAAACTTCGTGTTTCGTCAGTCGTCGGACTTCTATCAGTTGCCTTTATTACTTGGTGCAGACCGTACGCTCTCAATCAACTTGGAAGTCTGACTGTACCTACAAAGGTTTTAAAATATCCCGATCTCCTTGAACACAGGCCCAAAGGTAGGTACATACACGCCGGCCATATTGAAATTATAGCCAATCGGAGGCATATATTCCAAACCGATACCAATCGACCGGAATCCCCACGAGCCCAAAGGAGATCTCTAATATCAGTATCAAATGATATTTATGATACAACCCGATGCTTGATTTATGTTTCACGGGTTTTTTTACACGTAATTATAATTCGGATGGTTATTTATTTATTTAGATTTGTAATGGAAAGGGGATGCTTGTGGATTTAGGGAATATAATTGTAATAGGTATGAGTCTCGATTGATGTTTTAATGTTCTGATAAACAAGTGCAAAGCGTCGATACGACAAAGGGTTTTTTTTTATAAATTGTACTGCGGATAGTAAAACCGTTGATTTAATTGCTAAGATACGGGTAATATAAGGACTTTTAACCTAAAACTAGGACAAAAACCTTGAATTTGAAAAGGTCACGAATGCCAGCCGTCCTAATTTGGATGATATTTAACCTCTGATCTAGTAAGTTTGTTGGTACATCTATTTTAGCATAAAAATCTTACCTCTGACCTAGTTAATCAGTTTGTACAGTACTACTTTTATCTTAATTTCCTTCGGCAAACTTCGTGTTTCGTGAAGAAGAATAGGAAAATAGTTTTACAGTTCTATATAGATAACAAGGAAATCAATAAAAAACAACAATAAACTACTTAGATCTAAATTCAACTTATCTATATCTATACTAATAATAATATTATAAAGAGAAAATATTTGTATTTTTGTATGTAACGAATAAACTTAAAAACTACTGGACCGATTTCAAAAATTCTTTCACCGTTGGGAAGCCACATTATCCCCGAGTAACATAGGCTATTTTTTATCCCTGTATTTCTACGGGAACGGGCACGATATATCTAATAATTGATGGACATGAAATTTAGCACTCGTTTGTATTCGGAAATGCGATTTAATTGCCGAGGGGCATTAGGAAAATAGTTGTACTGTACATTTGTTTCATCATACTTTTACAAAAAACCACACGAGTACGCTTGGGTCCGATGATACGTGTATGATCTTCATACAAAAAGGACCAGTAGGTAGATAAAATCACTGAATAATCCCAGTTATGGACGTGACAAAGGGATTTGGTCAGGTGTTTGCTGATAATCCTTTTGTCGATTTCTACGGCTCAAAGGACCGAATGGAAAACCGATCAAACCCCTTTTAATTAATGAACTTCTATTTATGAACCATCAATATGTTTTAATCTTCTGGAAATATTTGTAATACCTGGAAATAATTAAAAAGGAGTGTCATGATTTCCAGTTACTGGGTTGTGAAGGTCATATAGAGTCGCTCCAGGTAATAGGCCGATATTCAGCAGCAGCCTATTCCCAATTAAGTCAAACCCAACATAATTAGGAATAGGCAAGGCATATTAAATAATTTTAAATAGGCACCCGGTAATGTAAGTCTTCAGAACTTATAGTGCAACCCACATTCGAAGCAGAACTAAATAATTGCAAAGGCAAACAAGTTGCGCTTACAAGGAAGAGTCAGCGTCAGACATTCACGCAACTAAATTAACACTGCATGCCCTATTACGCTAGTATTTACTACACCTAGATAACCTGCTAACGACCCTATGTTTTGTTTACAGGTACATATTTATCACCGAGGAAAACATCGACGGTATCAGCGACTGGGTTATGTAGCACTATCATAGTCATTTGCATTGAGGGTGAGCTCACAACGAGACGCGAAGCGATGTGACAATACTTGGAGAGGCTTGCTTCGTCGCTGCTTGACGCCACAAAAATCGCTGCGATACCGCAACACGCATAGTGAAGTCGCAGAGCGTAGCACGGGCCTAGCAGGTTCTTGAACACTGCGTCTAATGGCGAAACCATAAGATTTATTCGGTGTTTTTTTTTCATAGTAGTGAGCTAGAAAACACCAGCCTCATCCAGCTTAAATTTATAAAAATATTAGCTTCTGCCAGCGGCTTCGCTCGTGTAAAAGTCGAAAATTATCCCGAGGGAACATATTCCCGAGATAAAAAGTATTTGATGTGTTATTTCTGACTATAATCTATCTCTGTGCCAAATTTCATCCAGATACGTCAAGCCGTATGAGCGTGAGGAAGTTACAAACATACAGTTACAAGCTAGTAATAAATAAATAAACAAATCACTAAAAGAAGTAAAAACAAAATCTCAAAAATAACAACATTTTCTTAAAGATATTAATAACAAAACTAGTTAAGGTGAGGTTGTAGCTATAATTACTCGAGCGCATTGCACAAGAGGCGTGGCAAGGACACCGGCCACTCACGAACGACACACGCCTGCATTATGCAAGTGTTACACATTTTAATGTTTTTCACACACACGTGGGTTATAAAGGAATTTGGTCGAAAGCCTTGCTACGCTGTTGCATTAAAATGTATAGTTTTAGTAATAATGCTAGGCTGTAACTGACCCATTGCAGGTATGTCAGCAGCCACGCAACGGTTCTTTCGCTGTACTTTTGTTGCGGAATCCAACACAGGCTTCTCCGGGACTCGTCTAGCGTTATTGATTGAGTGCGTGCCTGGAGTTCGCCACTGTTTGCCTTTTAATATAGATTTTGTGTTTTTCAATCTACATCTTCATGATTCTGATCTCCTGGTAGATTGAGTCTTTACCACACATGATTCCATCCCTGGATATAATTCTTTTATTTATGGTTCTGTTCTCCTGATAGTCTAAGAGTCATCCACTCGGGAATTTTTTTCGACGTCATTCTTAAAATCGCAATTTTTTATTTATTTATGAACTGATTGAAATAAAACATATACTACATTATTAGTGAAGTAACTTACCACAATCCGTAAGCCAAACCGCACCCAAATCGGTTGTTAAGCCGTTTCTAAGATTAGCGTGCACAAACAAAAAGATAAACATACGAACAGACAGCGTTCTGTAATTGTCCCCCTTCTGAAGTAAAGCATATTCTCATACAAATGATAAGGCACGCGTGCTAATCACCACAATAACTCAAAGTGGGTTGGTGATTTCATTAACATCCATTATATGGACAGTAATATTATCTTGTAATAATGGGTATCCTAGTGCAGGAACCAGTGTTACATCTTATTAGTGTAACACAATTTATGAAAGAATAAAATAATATTAAATTAATGCCTGAGTATTATACCCTTTCCAAATATAAATAAACATACAATTTCACCTCCTTATTATATAAGTTAAGATCATGCAAGTGTTACACATTCACACACACGTTGGTAGTGCAAGAATTTTGTTGAAATTCTTCCTACGCTCTGTTGCCTTAAACTCAGGAGTTATGCTTATCGATTGAAGTGTTGGACTGTGCCTATTTCCTTTTTAAAATAAAGTTACCTACTGTATTTATTAAAGGTTGCATAACATTTTGGCTGTCTTAAGTAGTTTTGGATAAAAAAAGCATGGAGCTTCATGACTATAATAATAAATTACCATCCATCCTTCTTATTTATAAAGGTTGAGATATGTGGAAGAAAAATGATGATACAATTTTTTTTGTCTTTCTTCGGACCTTAGGGTCCCGGTTCTTTTGAAAGGCGTGCGAGGAGCCGAAGCCAACTCGTAGAGGCCCCGTTAGGCATGTATCAGTAAAATGTAATTTTTCTGTATTATTATGAAGAAAATTTTATAAAAAACTTAGTTGCTATTATATCAGACATTTAATAAGAATGCAATTGTTACACATACAAAGTTATACTATTTTAGCAATGCTCCAACCCACCCTTTGCCTTTAGTGTCCAAATTTGAACAATCGATATGCCCTATTTACTTATAATTATTGCTAGATTATGCCGTTTTTCCTTTGATTCATAACTACAACAATCTGCCTAGCCTTTTCCCAACTATATTGGGGTCGGCTTCCAGTCTTACCGGATTCAGGTGAGTACCAGTGTTTTACATGGAGCGACTGTCTATCTGACCTCCACAACCTAATAACTGGGTAACACGATACCCCTTGGCAAGACTGGTGTCAGATACTCAAGCTTCTGACTACTCGTAACGACTATCAAAGATCTTCAAATGACAGCCGTCCCGGCTTAACGTGCTTTCCGAGGCACGGAGGAAACTCGGTATGTTACAATGGTCACCCATCAACGTACTGACCTTGTTAAGCGTTGCTTAACCTTGAAGATTGACCCGTGTAGCTGTTATTATTTAGCCACTTTGATTCATAACTATTTTAGATAAATAGAGCGAAGACTTAATTAGAATTGCTAGTTACGTTGCTAAGGTATGCTTACCTAATTTTTCTATCACAGGCATCAAATCTAAAGTTGCTTCACCAATATATGAGCAATAATACCGTCATTTTATGGGACATCACTATTTATTACATGGGTACAGCAAAAACGCATTAAGATCACATAATAACGCAAATATTACGATTTTGCCCGAGAAAGTCACATTAGCATACAATGGACAATCATCAGATTATTGGACTAGAACAAATAAATTATTGGGGGCATTACATTTTTTTTATGTGTGAAATATAAAAATTAATGGTTAAAAATGGTAATAATATTTGACATTTGCACGTGTTTACATAAAGATGAACATTATTAGATTACATGCCGGACCTAAACGTGGTCGCTCACAATGGGCTTCATCAGAAGGTTTAAAGTCACCCAAAGGGCAATGGAGAGGGCTTTGCTCAGAGTTTCCATGCGCGATCGAATTAAAAATCAAGATATCCGCAAGAGAACCAAGGTTACCGAAATAGCCCGAAGAATTGCCAAACTTAGTTGGCAGGGGCAGGGCACATTGCTCGTAGAACGGATGGCCGAGGGGCCGAAAAGTTCTGGAGTCGCGAGCGCGAACCGGAAGACGTTGCGTTGGAAGGCCTCCCACTGACCGATGACCTGGTGAAGGTTGCGGGGATCCGTTGAATGCGAGACGCACGGGACCGGTCAATGTGACGACACTAGGGGGAGGCCTATGTCTAGCAGTGGACGTCTTTCGGCTGAAATGATGAATGATGATGATGAACATTATTAAATTTTTTCAAGAACTATCATGATTATTATGATACATTTTTCGTGTTTCTAAACGGAAAACCTATGTAAATACTACGGTCCGTTATTGCATTTGTCATTCGGCTGGGAATCCGCCACAAAGTTCTAAGATTCTGACAAAGGCGGTAGAACATACATCCATTAAGGTAGAAATAAGACGACAAGATACGTCACCAGTCCTGCCAAGGGGAATATTGTTAACGAATAACTGGTATGTCAGATAATGGGAGTCAATCCATGTAACCCCAACAACATAGAAAAAGCCTAAACTATGCCGACCCCAATATTGTTATGAAAATCCTAAACAGATTTGTCCCAAATTAAATCGAAAAAGATCAATTAACAATAAAAAAGATTACCACGCATGTGATATATTTTTTTCTACAAAACCCATTATATCGAGAGCACGTTTAAATATTGGTTGGTAAACCGATTCTATCGATATTTATTATTTAACAACGATTAGCATACGGCCTTGATATAACACATATATATATCGCACACATAGTTATCGTAACACACATAGACGCACACAAACATACATAGATGTCTGGCTAAAGGCTGAGCAGATAGGCGCGACACAACAATGCTTTGTTTAGGAAAATTCTTGTTTTAATCCACTGAATAGTTAATAATATTACATGTTGTCGGAAGCCCTCAACCTGACTTTTCACGCAACCAGTAGAGTTGATGGTTCGACAGCTTGTGGGCGAAGTGTGGCCAATAACAATAGTGGCAGTTTTATAAAGGTCAAAGTCAAGACGACTTGTGCAGAGGAAGAACGAGTTCCTAGCGAAGAACACGGCTGTTTACTATGTGGATGCCATTACAGTATTTACTGAAGTCGCCGTCACATCATCTTAAGCTAATTGAAGTTTGTGTTTAGCATTCCCCTTGTTAATTTCTTCCTCCGTATGCCAATACTCAATGCATTTCAAAATATGAAGAGGTGGGTTACAAAGATAATAATGATCTTTGTGGACCCTATAGAGCATAAAAGGAGATAGGTATAGGAGTTTAATTTATGGAAAACAGGTCTGCGCAGGGGTTCGATTAACTACAAGTAAGATTCTTTCAAAAGATTCAAAACGCCATGTTGAATTAGTAAACACACTTGCGTGAAAACCATAACTCAGAGTTAGTTGTTAGCAAAAGGTAAAATTAATATTATATATGTCATAAATAGCACGGGGTTAGCTACTAATTTGAAGTTAGTAAGCTAACCCAGGGTAGCGCAAGAGATCTTAAATTAACTAACACATCCATTTCGTGATTGCAGATCAGCATCATCTATAGCTCGGAACTAGAACACACACAGTACACACACACATTAGTTGATCACCAGTATTATCTGTACCCAGTAGACCGAGATATTTGCGAAAGTTCTAGCAACGTATAACCCAAATCCCACGCTTTGTAAATCTGTTAAATTTATTGGCACAACCTTTTGATTCCACGATAAAGTTGTAAAGGGACTTTTTAGAATGTTTACGGCAATTAAACCGTCACACCAGATTATCACATCAATAGGACAAACAGGATTTTTCACACCACTGATTTTCCACACCAAATATACGATAATTGCTAGTGCAGTACCTATATATTCTAATAAAGTCGATCTGCTGATCGGCGTTTGCCGACTTTCGTTCTTTGCCGACTATTTAGATTTTCTACTTTTAGTTATATTTGCCATGTCGTGTGAATGAAAAAAATAATTCTCTTTAACGTAAGTTAATGATAGGTGTAAGGATGGAAAAAGAAACGCATTTATAAGTGAACTAGATTTTGGCAACGCTTTCGCCTGTGAGAAATTCGAAAATTGGAACATACCACCGGGCTAAAAGTGTCTTAAGTCTCTAGACAAGTGGCATTCGATGTCAGCGAAGGCGATAATGGAAATGTCAAAATGTAACGGATTGATCACGTGATTGATCGATATCGCTTGTCAATCCCATACAATTTTGCCTTTTTGACAATCGCTATCACCATGCTTTTGATGATAGAAATTCACTTGTCTAGGGCCTTTTGTCAAGCCGAACGATTCTGTAGTCATCTCACGGTGATGATTTAGGTGATGAACTCGAAGTGATGATAATATGTCATTCTAACCGACGCTAAGGATTGTCAGTTCGATTCATCTTAACCACCACGGTGAGATACTTTTTGAATGCGATATGTAATCCTAAGCCTTTGAGGAGGGATTGATTTAAGAGACATACCTACTATACATAAATAATTTTATTAATTGAATAGGTCTGAATTTGGAATTTAAGTCTGAGAGCACCATAAAATGTGTTTCAAATGTGCCTTTAGGGTGACTATCTTTAAAATCTTAATACTTAACTAACATCAATTTATTTTTTGGATATCACTGCACATGCTGAGATAGGAGACTTTTTGGTCTCGCACGGGGTTTTAATTTTTTATTATTGTATTATTTTATGCATATTTCTCGTGTATCCTGTGCGGGTCACAAATAAATATTTTTCTTTCTTTCTTTAAAAAATAAATAAATAATACTGTTCTACTTAGCCAAATTGTTTCTACATAATTATAATTGCAATCAGTTAAATGTCCATACTATTATAATAATTAAGTTAAAATTTATAGGTACTAAAGTTATAAGTTACTTAACGTTTGAAGTTAGCCGATACCGTATTTATAATCGTAAAGTGTTGAGGAAATGTAAATTATGACGTGGTATTAAATTTATGATTAAGAAGTAAGTGTTTTTATAAACGATAAAATATTAATTAACCAAGATCTGTTTACCAACGAGTCCTGAGTTACTTGAACAAGCAAACAGTTTAATAAACTCTGTAACTGTTTTTTTTATCCTAGGCCTTAATAACGATTCGATTGACAACTTTCAAAATCATTAAAATCGGATGAATAGTGTAGACACTACGGAGGAACATACGTAAATACAAACATACACATATACATAAACTGCTAAAATAATAACACTTCTTTTTGGCTACGCCGTAGTCGGGTTAAAAACTGGTTGTAGTAGAAACGGTGGGTAGCAAGAATCCATGCGGATATTTACCTACTCGCTGGTCAGATTAGATCAGGGCAACTAGACGGCTGATGGTGACCACTGACCTGAGAAGATCCGAAACTTCTAAGGAAGCTGCAGTTTAAATTCTTATTAGGTATTCAGTTTTGTAATTCATAGCTTTTTCTAGCTGCATAGAAAATAAATCACCAATAAATATCATCATAATCATCCTTTAAGCCGAAAGACGTCCACTGCTGGACATAGGCCTTCCTCTAAGCGTCGCCACACTGATCGGTCCTGTGCGTTTCGTGTCCTCCGCGACGGTGGTCGACGCTCCACCTAGAGGGAAGCCTTCCAACGCTGCGAACTCAAGAAATTATCGGCCCAACGGCCATCCGTTCTACGAGCAATCTGCTAAGTACAATATCGTCGGTCGATAATTATTATAAGAATGCTTAACTCCGAAAAATACGAAAACATATTTAATGACATCTAGTGCAGTACTTTGTAATTCATGGGATGGAATACTGTTTATTTCCCAGAAAATACAATTGATAATTACCTATAAAAACGTCTATCTCTGCTCTGCCATTAAGAAATAGTCAGTTTCTTGCTCCTTTAAAATGTAGATACTCAAATGGGGTCACGGATTCTGAATTAAACCGTCGATATACAATAGTCTGGATTCATAATTAATACTTTTATCACCATTCCACATATATTCCCTTTAATAGGATACGGATCTACATTCAATCACTCTCCGTAGTCTGTAGGCAAGCTCAATCACTCCGGTCACGGTCATACATACAATAATCCCCTTGGCGCCACCAAGAATCAAATAATCAAGAATGCTAACCACCATTTGTTCTCGAGCCTTCACAGTAGCGTTAGTTGTAACCAAAACGAGCAAGAGCTAGTCAAATTCTATATATTTTCCCCAAGTACCAAATCCCACCGCGTGTCAAGTCATAATGGTCTTGGTTCGTAGTAGCCGTATCAATTTATTTTTTGGCCACAAAAACTGGGTGTTTACTGGCCAGGATTTGTAATGATTTATTGATATTGCTGTAATGAAATAACTTTATTACAATAATGTTAATAAATAAGGGCGTGGTGTCTGTCAAATTATTATTTGTTACTAGGTACTTCTATCTTATTAATCTTTATCGAGAATGGGTATTGAAAGTATCGATTAATTTATAATGGAGTAATAAATGTACGAGTTTTTATTACTTGTGTAAGCAACTTTGATTGGATTATAGTTATTATAATCTGGCGGTGATTTTTTTGATATTGTCAAAGTTTTTAGAGAGAGGTGTGACAATAGACTAGAGATTTATAACCCCTGTGTGCCTTAACCTTTTGGCAAAATTTCATTAAATAATGGATCAGCACGAATTTCATGAGGGCCAAGGGAGTCCGCTGGATTCGAAACGCACAAGACTCGTCAATGTGGCGGCGCTTGGCGCAGAGTCCTATGTACAGCAGTAGACGTATTTTAGCTGAAATGGTGATGATGACGAATAGAAAGAAAGAAAGAAAAATATTTATTTGTGACCCACACAGGAGACACAAGATACGCAAAACACAAACAATAGTAAAACATAAAAATAAATAACCCCTCCTTAATGAAAAAGGCTCCTATCTCAGCATGTGCAACGATATTATCAGAATGGATCAGTCAATATTCAAATAGGAAACTAATCTAAGATGATGTGTGCTTATGCCGCCAATGCCCACACCTAGGTTAATCTATTTCTCATAATATAGTCCTTCACATTCCACATCTCTCTTTGTGTCTTATCAAACGTTTATCTTATACAATGAATCCACAACATATGACTGCCCGAAAAAGGCAACAGACACAAGTGTACGACATTATCACAATAAAAACTTTTCCACAAGTAAAGCCGTCGGCAAAACCCAGTCTCACATAAAATGCATATACATATATGGTATGGAAAAATAGTTCGGTACTGGCCGAGTGCCTTTCAAATCAGTTATCAGGGTCAACCGGCCTCTCGTTATCACTGCGCCCTTTATCAGTGCAAGCCTTCGTGCGCTTGCGCAAACGGTAAACGGCCTATCGTTTAAAAACGGAGCAATTTTTATGTACATACATTATATTAGGCCTTAAGAGGTTGTTTACATTTTTTTTTTATAATTACTGCTCAGACTAAGTTTGCAGAGTGTGAGTGTGTGATCATCACACTGGAAAACCTTCCAGTGACTTCCAGTATTTATAATACAAAGGATCATTTATTTATTTAGATTTATTTATGTACACACAAAACACTTAACAGAGAAAAGAAATAATACAGATAAAAGAGTACAAAGGTACTGTTTATTTCAATAGAAATTTCTTCCAGCAGAACTGCGACAGGAAAGTTGGATGATAGACGAAGACACAGTGAGTAGAAGGAAATAAGGAAACTTAAAATATACTAACAGCTATATAACTTAACTAATTATCTATAAATAACACATATACCTTATCTAAATATATAGAAGATAAAAATACATACATAATAATATATAATAATTACAATATGGTGGAGAGGTAATCTTTGACTTGTTTCTTGAATTGATAAACATTATATCATTAGTCACTTGTTTAGTCCAGCTCGCCATCTTCTACGGGGTCTACCACGATACCTTCCAGCTGTGTCAAAGCTCCTTATAGTAGGGCCCTCAGCTCTTTGGAAATAAGACAAACATGGTCAGTCAATAATTTGCCATACTTACTTAGGGAGATCATAATTTTGCTATTTAATTGTATGATTGTAACAGGATGCCATCCGTCAATCAATTGTCTGCAAATTAACACATGTTACTTAACACGTCTTTAATATTTTTATTTGATTGATTGGTTATTTTAATTGAAATCACTAACCTAATGGTAAATGATAGTTAGGTTTAAGTCGATGTTTGTTTTAGTACGATTTCTACCATATTGTTTTGGTTTATTAGTTTTCTATCCTCCATCCTATTAAAGCGTAAACCGACACGAACAGAATCCGTTTCATACAAATTTTTACTCATGTTTGACGTGAATGCTCGCTGTTTTGCCAAGGACGAGTTTCAACCAATCAATCTGCCTAGCCTTTTCCCAACGTTGGGGTCGGCTTCCAGTCTAACCAGATTCAGCTGAGTACCAGTGCTTTACATGGAGCGACTGCCTATCTGACGCCCACAACCCAGTATCTGGGTAACAAACACGGTACCCCTTGGCTAGACTGGTGTCAGATCTCAACTTCTGGCTACTAGTAACGACTGTCATAGATCTTCAAATGACAGCCGGGACCAACGGCTTAACGTGCTTGCCGAGTTACGAAGGAAACTCCGTATGTTGAAATCAAGGACCAGTTTCAACCACAACTAATTAAAAAATACTGAATGTTGGCAGCATAAAAATCAGTAGCCAATGTTTGCAACCAACTTCCCATAAATATTTGTACCAATTACCTAGTTCTCAAGTAGCATTTTATGACAACAGCACCGTCGGCGCTTTGAACTCAAATAAGATCGTAAATATTACGCGTTTGATATCGCCGACACACTCAACTGGTTTAGTCTGAGGTAGAATAAAACCAATTTACTAGGATTTTATACACGTAGAGGTAATATCGTGCGTCTTCTTATGCGAAAGCGCTTGTAAACTTTGAATCAAGTTTTAAAATTGGACCCTCGATCTGGATCCTAATAATTATAAGTCACAAAAAAATATTGATGGTCTCTCGTTTGACCACCAAATTCGCCTGATGGTAAGCGATCATGTCGTATTACCCTGTTACTGGGTTGTAGAGATCAGAAAGGCAGTTGGTCCATGTAAAATGCTGGTACTCATTTGCATCTGGTTAGACTAGAAGCCGCCTCAAACATTAGTTAGAACAAAGATAGGCGGATTTGATGGTTACAGATGATGTGGTCGGTTGCCTCTTATTCACTCTTGACAACTTACTTATTCACACTTGGTCCTTCGAGCCGGAAAATAAAGTGAATGAAGCTTTACCCGCGTAGAATTAGTACTTCCCCAATATCTTTATATATTATAGCCTATGTTTTATTCCGATGTATAAGCTATATTACTGAAAATTTTCATCAACATCCGTTTATTAGTTTTGGGGTGAAAGAGTAACAAACATCCATCGAATCAATTCATTTATTTACCAGAAAGAATGTAGGTTTACAAAGTATGATCTTAAATCTATGACGACCCCTTTAAATTCGACCATTAAATATGGTGTCCAAATATTTTATTTTTGCTTGTATAATCACCTAAAACTATCTACATTAAATTAAGAAAAAAGACAGTAACAACAAAAAAGATCGCATGCATGCATTCATCTATCAATCCCACCCTCAGAAACGTTTCCGTTCATAATATTTATTTATTTATTTACGGTATATGTTACTAATATGAACGCGATTTTTAGTGAAGATAGATCGATGGAAAAAGTACTGAACGGATACAGTAGTATAACTTATACATCATGTATGCATGAATGCATTTACATCCATCATAATAATATAATCAGGGCTACGTTAAGAACCATAATTGGTATAATAAAAGTAAATAAAGACCATCACACAAGCTGGTAATCTCAACGAAATATCTCGAGTGCTCAACCACCTTGCCCTGATGTATGTAATATGATTATACGCTATTACATTTTCTGTATAAAGGCGTACATTGCCGTCTTATCTGCGAACTATATCTTTACCTCGCTACAGAGTAATGTGCAATAATTTATTACTAATAAACGCTAAGTGGCGCCGACGAATTGGACGGCTTTTAGTTGACAAGACTTGGCCGACTCGACTGAACTAACCATAACTTTAAGGTATACATTGCTGACCGTGAGAACGTGTTTTTCGATGACCCGAAAACTCACTGAACCCGAATGATGTAGCCGATTAGGGGTACGAATTGATGCTCTAGTGTATTCGCCCCAAATGGCTTAAACACACTCCCTAAAAAGTTGTTATATTTGCACCGTTTGAAGTTTTCTGCACCTGCAGCAGCCGTTTCAAAACAGCCTTAGTTTATCTTAATTTCTGATTTTGAAAGGGAAAATGTAACCGGCGATGAATTACGAAAGTTGTTGTTGTTTTATGTTTCGGTTTAGTATTATAGCGTATTAACATTTTGAGTAACGATAGCAGTTTCATAAAGGCTAGCCTGTGTGCTAACTAATATTCGACTAGATATGTATTTGCATAGTAATAGTTCTGGTATTTAGTTGTACAGCACTTATAGAACATACTTACATTATAATAGGTAAGGAATAGGTGGTGGTAAGCGCTACAGCAGGTCGATTCTGTAGACATGTCACGGTGATGAACTGTTGTGAAATTCTGCAAAATCTTGCCGTGATCACTGAGGTGAAGTGAGCTCGAATTAAGCTGTCAATCCTTAGGCATCGGTTACTTAAGTCTTCACTGTGAGATGTCTTCAGAATCGACCGGCTGATGACATAAGAGAAAAGAGCTGTCATTCCAACCGATTCTAGGGATTAATAGCTCACTTCGAGTTTCGAGTTCACTTCACCTGATTCATCACGTTGAGTTTATGTTCCGAATAGCACTACTGTTGGATTGGATTCTGGATTCTCAGGTCAGAGAGAGTGTTATATGTTTTTTCGTTGGGGAGTCTGGATTTGTGCCCGGTTGCAATAGGCTCGCCCACTCTCTCTTCTTCTTCCTGGCCTTATCCCATGTTACTTGGGGTCGGTGCAACACGTTTTCTTCTTCCATAATCATACCGTCCTGTCCCCCGTCACGCTATCACTGACTCTCTTTTCTTTCATATCACGCCTCACACAGTCCATCCATCTTTTCTTTGGCCTCCTCCTCCCTCTTCATCCATCCACATTTATATTCACAACTCTTTTAGTAACATGCGTTTCATCCCTCCTCATCACATGACCATACCAGGACAAACGGTTTCCTTTCAACTTTTTTATCACTGGCACCACTTTCAAACTTCCTCTAATATTATTATTTCTCATTTTATTAGTTTTCGTCTCGCTTGGCTCGCTCTCTATTATTTGGGACTGAAAAACATAATTAGCAAAACGGTACACGGTACATTTCAGTCGAAACCTTCAGGGAATGTTAATTCTAATCGAGCGTGCCTTCGACCACATCATCAATTACCATCAGGTGAGATTATCTGGTAAAACGCAAACCAATAATAAAAAAAAACTGCGCAAGTGCGAGTCTGACTCGCGCACCCTCTGTGCGCCGTCAGACTTCCGTATAAACAGCTATATTCAACAAAATAAATGTTGTCGCCATACATCAATATAGAATCAATTTTTCTCTTACAAGTATATTTCAAAAGTAGTCGACTATTCCTTGAAACTTGTAAACCCTATGTAAATAGATAGACGAGAAAAAAAGACCCACACTTTACGTAACCTAAAAAAAAAAAAAAAAAAATTTATTTTACCGCTTTTTCGGCGTGATTTCTATGTATATCCATGCCCAATTATAGCTTTCTAGTACTAAGCGTCTTTGAGCTAAGCTGCGGATGGACGGACGGACAGACGGACATGGCTGAACTATAAGGGTTCCTTATTGACTATGGAACCCTAAAAACGGCACGCCCGTTTATGTTATGCTATTACACTGTTGTCTGTACGCCTATTATAATACCTTTATAGCCTTGAGCGAGATTAAAATCTACTAAAAGTTTAACAACATTTTAACTTTTTGCTCCTATTAAAATAGTTTTGACATAATCGATAAGTCTACTAGTTTTATTTTAAAGTTTCTTAATTGAATAATTACCTGTTCGGTAACTTGAAGTCATTATGTATTGGTATGCAATGTATAATTTACGATCCACAGACAAAAATAGCTTGCTTGGTCTTTATCGTTGTTTTCCTGAGTATTTATGGAACACTCTACTGAACGTGATTCTTGTTGACTTTTTGAAAGATAAAAATAAGTAAGAGCAACTTTCGTACAGCCAGTTGCTTTAATATGAAAAATAAGACAAAAACTTTTCCACAGGGTTTCCTATGAGCAGAAGCTGGGTTTTTTTATTGCTGCATATATCATTTTCGTTCAACACCATTGCCTGAAGTACTAGACCAATAATATCTAGATGTACAGTCAAGGGTCAAAAGTGCAGTCTTACTCTCCCAAAACTCAAATGGCTAGTTTTCGAAGAAGAAGTTAAATTATCCACAACTGATTTAATACCATCATTATCTTCCTGCCCTTATCCCATGTTACTTGGGGTCGGCTAACACGTTTTCTTCTTCCATACCGTCCTGTGCCCCGTCACGCTATCACTGACTCCCTTTTCTTTTATATCACTCCTCACACTGTCCATCCATCTTTTCTTTGGCCTCTCATCTTTTCTTTGATTTAATATGTTGTATAGAAATTAATGTAAGGATTATATCTACTAACCGTGAAAAGTTGAAATTTGTCTACCTAAAAAAATTGCCCCTGCTGTTTTGGTAGTGTGTGATTGCACTTTTGACCCTACTCTAACATTGAAATGAAAAGACAACTAACCAATATTTTTAAGAGATTAAATAAATTGTTTATTTGTTTGTATGAAGTAATCTTTGGAAGTATATACCCACTAATCCAATTACAAAATTTTATAAAGTTACACTACCTTAGTTAACTTTCATTCTTTGAAAATGCACGGTGTTCCGATTCCGAAGGACCTATAGTACCTATACCTACACGTTCCATCATTTACCACCTTATAAATACCATCAAGTGACTCAACATCAACATAATTGCGTTCTTTATACTACAAACATCGTTTAACTGAACTTATAACGAGCAAGTAATCTTTACTATAACTACCCGTGACTAATTGTGTAGTGTAGTGTCTTTTCTTCTGCTTGTATCTGGTTAGGAAGTGGTTATGGTGGCAAAGAGAAAGCGATTTTAAATTATGGAGGTCAAATGTTACAAAAAATTATCATCATCATTTTTTTTTTTTTTTTTTATTTGTAATAGGCTTGCGTTTGACCACTATCTCACCTGATGGTAAGCGATGATGTGGTCGACGATGGAGCACGCTTGCCTAGAAGTAACCTATTCACTCTTGACTTAAAGACTCCCAGGTTGTAGCTATCGGGAAACACAGACTCAGGCATGGAATTCCACTCTTTTGCTGTTCGTATAATAAAAGTGTACCCAAAACGTTTCAGCCGAAAGACGTCCACAGCTGGATATAGGCCTGATTTCTTCTTTCAATTTCGCTCAGTTTTGGGCATATACAAATTCAAAATAAAATAATAATCTTTTGCTTGGAATCCTCTTCGGAAAAATGTTCGAAACAAATCTTTATTACTTTATGTTTATTTTAGATAGACAACATAAAATATTTTGATATATTTTTATAATACTAAAAACAAAATATTGACCCCGTGGCCATCCTAGATAAAAAACACATCAACATGATGCAAACACATCATCTAAGTATTAAATCACTCTATAAATCTTTCAAAAGCCCACACAATAAATTTTCCGTAAAAAATGCAATTATTATTATTATTAATTGAGGCCATTAATATTAAATGACATTAATTGATAATTTGCCAGCTTGTTATTTATACATTGATGAATTGACTACGTAAAAACGTAGTAAATGTAGCGTTTTCGTTTTAGCTGAGTAGATGCTTATAGGAAATTATTTATGAATTCAAGTTAATAATTTATTAGATTTTTGTATAAAATGCATGTGACATGGAATGAAACGCAAATGGCCAAGTGCTTGCTTGTTTTCAAAATTATTTAATATTTAAATTTAATTTTACGACCAGAATGAAATCTGTAAATGTATTATTTTACATAATGTCCACGCATTATATTCACAAATAATAATTTAAATATCATAAAAACCAAAAATTTTATGCATTTTAGATTTTATAATTATATGGGCAATAAAGTTTGCTAGGTTTTATTTCTCGTATGGATGTTAATTCAAGTATCAAGATTACAATCTGAAAAAAAAGCTTCGCTTTTTAAGTTTAACGTACGGATAGTTAATTAGTTAGTTTAATTGTTTTACTTATACCCATATTAGGTCAACATTTAGATTAAGTACTACTAGTGTCGGTGTATGTGTATGCACTGATTGTAAAGCAGTGAACTATTTTTACCCTAATGGGCTGTTACAGGTCACGATTATTTATCACTTTATTTATTTCGCCATTGCAAGAAAGACGTGAGTTGAAAAAAGTCAAATGAATGATACAAATTGAATATAACGAATGAACAAAAGAATGAATTATAATGACCGGAACCAATCAGTGTTACCTGCCATTAATATAAAAAATAATTTCAATATTAATGTTGCAATAGCGGTCAACACTGACTGTGGAGTTAGCCAACGGCTGGAAAAGAAGAAGTTACAAAGTAAAGTTTAGGCAAAATCGCCATCCATCCCGCTCCGCTCATCACTAAGCGCTCACCAACAAACTATTAGCGACAAACATTTATTTCACACTGGCGTCGTAGGTTCTACCTTGACATTCATTCACTCCACACTCAACACAAACATAACGGCTTAACTCACGTAAGCTCTACAGCTCAATTTATACCCTACATTCTTAAAAATAGGGTTTAATTTTAATGTAAAGTTGGTTTTGAAAATATCCGGGTTCTTGAAGACAAAGTTTGCAACTGTGTGACATTTAGCCAATGGCTAGAATTTGGGACTACCTCCATATTCAGTGTGATTAAATTATGTAAATGAAACGTTCGATTATTGTGTTTTTGTTTTTATATAGAATGGGTTTATCCATTTAAATCTCTGTTTGAAAGAGTTTTCGGTAAGTGCCGACAAATTGTTAACTTAATATGAGAATAATAATGTGCGAACTGTTATAACCGTGATTTACAAGTATGGGGTATTTCAAACCACTTGAGCATTTCTCGAATCTTATGTGGCGCTCCAACCACTGGTGCCCGTCGCCAAATACGCAGCTTAAAAAGTAAATCTTTAACCGCCATTCTAGAGAGCCACACGCTTCTAAATCCTAATTTCTATTTTTTTATTTTTGTACTATTTCTTAATAAATAGTTTAGCTGTTCAAATACGCTATTTTTAAACTCCTCCACGAAGGCACGACCTTACAGAACGTTTTACTTACTTAAATTATAATGGAATTTAAATAAAATTGGAATAAAAAACTGAGATTATAAATAAAATGTCCTAGATAAAATAAAATAATATGAACATTAAATTAATTTTTGTGATTTATAATATAAGTTATAAAACAACCCTCACAACAAAAAAGAGACAAAACAACAAAACTTGGTATATATCCTCCGACTGCACAGTATGATTTTGTCTTGTTAACAGCTTTTTAGTTCGATTCTTAATCAGTCGGGTTTTTGATTTTTAAATTAACTTTTTTTTATTTACAAATTTTTCATATATTTTTCTTTTTAGAATTACTTTTAAACATATAAGTGGTATATATGTTTGTAATCACCTCTTAAATTCCTTCATTTTGATACCCCACTCGATGGGTGGCAAAACTTGGTATTACCTGAATGTCAAATAATAATAATGTCAATAATTAAAATTAAAATCAATATTAGTTAAATAAAAAATTACAATATTTAAAACTAAAATTATACTGGTATTGAAATAAAATAAAATAATTTTAAACAAGTAAAATTTTCAAAATTTAAAAACCCCCGTCACATTTATCTTGCGAAAACACCGCGATTCAAACAGAAAAACGCCCATAACTTTTGAACGGCTGAACCGATTTTATTCACACATAGCTAAGAACACTCTCGACAAAATTACCTTTCAAACAAAAAAACTAGATCAAAATCGGTTCATCCGTTCACAGATACACAGACACACAGATACACAGCAACACACGTGAAACTTATAACACCCCTCTTTTTTCAGCGGGGGTTAAAAACAGAGATCATACATAAAATGTCCTCTATAAATCTTTACTTTCTCACAAAACACAACACGAATCGAAATTGAGCAAAATACAAAAGAAATAAGCTAAAACCCAGTCTGCTACCCGGATACGAACAATAATGCCGACCACAGATAAACCGAAGCTTTTTAGCTAATTGTAAGAGGCAGAATGGGAACCGTGTATTTTTTCCTTTGCCAGTCAGTTTCTTTTTATTGTTTCAACCTTTTCCTTTCAAAAGTGAATCATCTTATGTTGTTGTTTTAGGAACGCTTGTTAATTCGTAATTTGAAAGCTTTGATTGATTTTTGACTACTAATGTAAAACTATTTGAACCCCCGCCGGAAAAAGAAAGTGTTATTGACGTGTGTTGCTATGTATTTGTGTGTCTGTCTGTGGCATCATAGCGCCTAAACGGATGAACCGATTTCGTGTTAGTTTTATGTTTTTGAAAGGTAATTTTGTCGAGAGTGTTCTTAGCTATGTTTGAATAAAATCGGTTCAGCCGTTCAAAAGTTATGGGCGTTTTACTTTTTGAATCGGGGTGTTTTCGCAAGATAAATGTGACGGGGGTTTTTTAAATTTTGAAATTTTACTTGTTATTGTTTCAACCTTTTCCTTTCAAAAGTGAACCATCTTATATTGTTGTTTTAGGAACGCTTGTTAATTCTTAATTTGAAAGCTTTGACTGATTTCTGACATACTTATGTAAAACTATTTTAGCAAGGACATAAAGCAATCACCTTTTTCATTCAAGGACTTTGACTAAATTTGATATATTTAAAAATCATTGCAGTGGATGTTCTTGAAGGCCTCCCACATGGTGGATCAATGACTTGATGAGGGTCGCGGTAGTCCACTGGATGCGAGAAGCTCCGGTCGATGTCAGTCGACGCTTGGAGAAGACCTAAGTCCAGTATTGGACATCTTTCGGGTGAAATAATAATAATGAAGCTCTCGTTTGTTAAAAATCTGTTTTAAGAAATTGTAAAATTGTCTAGGTAATATTTTAAGAACACTTGTGTTTTATAAAAATGGGTCTTAAATGTTTAATGTTCCTCAAGAAAATGACCCATTTAAATTCTTGAACAGTTTTCTTAACATTAACTTCGCAGTCTAAAAACTCTGCGCCTATTCATCAACATACAACCATCTTTAGTAACAAGTAGACGAATTTCGACTAAATATAAAATATGAAAATATATTTAAATGTTATTTTAGAAGTTTACAAGATGGCGTCTTTTTGAGTTTATATTAATATTTATGGTGCTGTAAGTCATGCATTAATCATGAAAATTATAACATTATGTAGGTGTATTTAAAATATATATATTTTTATATGCGTTAATTTACTTGAAATAAATATCTTAAATAATGCTAGTCTTTTGATTAGAGACTTGGCCTGAAGCGTTTTGCGAGTAAAGTAGACCTATTTTAAATGAAGTAAATGAATTTCAGAAATATTTTATTAAATCCTAGTCTCTGACCTAGTGTTTTAAAATGAGATTTGTGGTTAGAGCCTTTTCATCTGAGACAATGAAACAAAAGAAAACAGATGTTTCAACAAAAAAAAAAGATGTTTTGTCTAGAACTAATGAATTAAGTATATGATTTAACGGCAAAGCCACTAAAAATACACACAACACCCTTACTTATATATACCAACTTCTTGATATATCTTCGTTACATCCTAAATGATTAGGCACTTGAACGTAACGTAAACGTGTATCTTCCAAAAGTCCAAACTTCACCAGCCATTTGTCCAAGGAACCCAAGAATCGGTTCGTTTATTTTGGCCCTCTTGTGTTCTATTTATATTTACGTTTCGCCGGTTGACACACAAAGTTACAACTTCTCTCGACTTTGCGACTCACTTTGAGATCCTTTATTGTAGAGGCCTTCTGCGAAACGTTGGTAGGTACATTAACGGAGATGCTTTTCCTGGTAAAACCCGAATTAAAAATTCATCCCTCATTTTAAATTATGAGACACAAATTGGCATTAATTAAAGAAGACGCCTGGTGTCGAAATTGGTTCTTGTAAACGCACACGCTGGAATTTTATTTACGTACAATTTTAACAAATTAAATTGCTTACTGGGCCCGAACGGACGAATTTAAGTATATTCCAGAATGTGTCACACTACCAGCAAAATAAATCTTTACTCCATACCTTCACTGACTTTCCTTGTATCACGTGTATACCTGAACCTGTAACCTTTTACCATCAAAAGTACCTTTATTACCCCTTGGGATAACTTCGACAAGCATCGAAGATTCCAGATCTGGAACTGAGGCAGGTTCTTAATTAACTTGGTATTCGATTGTGTAACTTATCGAACAAGATTTTCCCTGGTGACGTTTTACAGGATCATTTAAGATTCTAAATGTTTCTGAGGCTTTATTTATATGTTCCCACAGGAACCGTCCACATTCCAGAATAAAAGTCTATGATACTTAGCCATAGTGTAGATTTTTATCACTGTCTATTCGTAATATTATAAGTATTGCCAGAGATTACATTTTAAAGACATCATCATCATCTTCCTGCCCTTGTCCCATGTTGGGGTCGGCGCAACACGTTTTCTTATTTCGTTCCGCCCTGTCAACCGTCATTCTATCACTAACTTTGTTTTATTTTTACTTTTTTAAAACATTATAAAAGAATAATTTAACCCTTTTATTCGTTCAGACGTTTTCTCTTACAATTAGCCCATCCAAATCCACCACTAATCCCAGGCCTTTCATCGCAATATCAATTATATTTACCCAGTAATCACCCGAGCTTACCAACTTTTGAAACTAAAACATTCCCTAGATACAAAACTGTTTGCTAATACGCACCATCCATCACTCTGACGAGTTTGTGTAAGCTATAATAAATTTAATTTGGCCCTGTGTACACCTCTATATTCGTCTGATGATCACAATGGAACTAATTTAACTTTTGAGCCTGTGAAGGTCATAGTTGAGAACTATTAAAAGTTTTATATACCTAGGTATATTTTTAGAAGTGTCTCGTAAAATAGTTTTGACAGTGTTTTCCTGGAGTATCATCAAGCTATAGCAGTGCTGTAGGAAGTTCCAAGACATACCCACCTGCTCGCTTCTTCTTCTGACTACCACATTTGAAAGTGAAGAAGTGTCTATCACTGTTTTTAGTCCCTACCACCCACACACAAGTATCTTCTGTGTGGCTATTCCATCATAGACCTCAACTGTCGCTGCCATCAGACATTATCGATATCCAGAGTAGTATTATAGTATTGTAGTGAGTTTAATCTTCAATTTTATTCATCTACATATTACCAGAATAAACGTATCCCATTGTAAGCAATATCCATGTTTATTTAGTCAGTAAAATTTATTTATCTTCCTATCTCCAACAGCATTCATGTATAAGGTATTATCCCGATCATTGTTAGTAAATGTCACAGAATTTTTAAATCTTGATCTCTAACCTTTCACCAAATAAGAATCTTTGAAGGTATTTATAAACCCATGAATCAACGTCGTAAAATATCCCTTCGCTTGTTGCCAAGGAATCTAAAATTAAGCTTCAATAAGATCCCATCTAAAGTCACCGATCAGTTTCACAAGGCAATTTATTTGCAAAGAGACGGGACTGGATTTTGTTTTCTTATTTGACTTTTACTGAATTTCACACGGGGACGTACTGCCAAGATAAAAACTTCTCTGTTTCCTAATCAAAGTCGTGGTCTAGGGTCAAGACGAGTTCTGACTGATCTAATTGACAAACATACAGTAATGCATTTTTAAAATATTAGTAGATTAATATAAGTTATCTTTGATAGGCTACACATCAAATCAGCAAAATGAAAAGGTTTTCTATTTGCCGATAAAATGAAAAGCTATTTGCAGAATAAAACTGAGAAACTTTTAAATCTAGTTACGATGCAAATCAAATCGTTTTCAATGGACTATGAATTCACTGAGGAGCAATATGAAATACTTTGCTATCATTTTTAGTTTTCACATATTTTTTACGAATTAAACTTCGGCGTAATAATAGTCCTCCTGAGTCAGGATTCCTGACCGATTGCAGTCCTAATGGTTAGACTCGCTGCCGTTGCGTCGTTAACGAGTCTCTACTATTATATAGCAACATACTGCATAATATTCTTTTCTTCACCAATTCAATGTTATGTATCAAATTATGATTTAAATATAAATTCACAAAGAAAATAGAAGTATAATTTACAGGCCTTGCGTCTTTTTAGCAGACAATAACCATACGCACAAAATGTTGATTCAATGACCGAAAATATGATTAAATCTCATTGTTTCACCAGCTTTACAAATACAGCTGTGTAACTTTCAAGTACATTCACGTATGTTTGCACAAAATCAATTCATTTTGTGAAAATCAGTATTAATTTACAAAAGAAGTGCGCACAGCACTTTTCTTACATGAAAAAAGAGGGCAGGGCCAATTTTTTTCTCGTGTCTTGGGCCTTGTTTATAACAACTTGCTAACCCTTTTGAACCTTTGACTTTTGCACTTATTAGCAGATTCTTAATTCAAATTCTCCCTGATCATCATCATCATCAACCTATTAATGTTCCCACTTCTACTGCTGGGATAGAGGCCTCCTCTCTTTGAGAGAGGGAATGGGCCTAAATCCACCACGCGGGCCCAGTGCGGGTAGGTGGATGTCACATGTCTTCGAATTTTTGGTTCTAGGACATGCCGGTTTCCTCACGATGTTTTCCATCAAAATAATTTACACACAGTAAAGCATCGGCCTGGATTCGAACCCACTATCTGCGACACGATAGTCGGGGCTGTTACTACTGGACCACCACTGCTCTCTAGAACAAATTCTTCCTAAACATTTGAATTAAGAATTTGTAAACTATGGATCTTTTTTTATAAATAATTCTGAATATATTTTAGTTACTTTGTATTATTGTGTATATTTTATGATTATCGTAAGTTTTATTTAATACCAATAATAACAAATTGAATATCGATTTTTAGTATGCAATAAATCATTTGCAAAATACATATAAAATAGAATTCTCACAACATATTATTATATTGCATAATTTTTTATCGACTTTGTTCTGTTACCTCTGACCTATACTAGAGACAAGAGCAAACAAAGCATAAATTAGAAATAAAATTGCAAAGATATTGTTACTCAATATAACAATGCAGGATAAAACAATGTTTCGCCCTTTCCTCTCTATTACATAATTCCTTCACTGGTAGTGACTCAACAACCTATTGCACATTATCTCTTATCCAAAATTCATCGCGAATGTGAGCCTCGTGTCATTCTCCCAAGTACCTCTCTAATCCATTACACAGAGTCCTTCTGTGTTTTTGTTTCGGACCCTATCAGCACCGACCTTATCTCCTTAATCCTGACCCGGTACCTTTTTGTACGAGCTGCTAAAGGCAACGAGTATCGGATTGTTTAGCTTCGATTCACTTGTTATCGCTGACATCGATATGTTTTTGTCATTTAGAAACTACGGAAAAGTTACATGAAACATGGTCAAATGGTAAAGGTTCACAGCTGTATTCCTCGTGTTGTTTTTTGTGGAAAGACGTCCACAGCTGGTCATAGCTGCCCCCAAGCGTTGCCACATCAGACGGTAATGCGCTAGCACCATATTTATGAGCTAATATCACGTTTGAAAAAATGTTCGCCCTACTTTTAATAATCCTTAATAATTCACATAAAAATTAATGAACTTTAATAATCCACGTCAAATTGCAAATTACCAACTAGTTTCTTAGTGCGGAGCGAAAAAGAAAATGGCCACAGTCTGTACCTAATTCTTGCGTAAAAATTAATCGTCCATAAAATATCTGCTGTAACAAAACAGAAAAGATTTATGTCTTAAAAAAGAGAGCACTAAAAATTCACTCCAAACGTTAACATACATAAAATCACACTTATTACCTAGCCAGCCAACTTTCCCCATTAGGCCTACTATAGTCTACCGTCCCCCTACCCAACCGTCCCCAGTTGGAGACTTAAGGTACACCCACGCACATCTCGAAATAGACCCTCATACCCCAACGACGTCACGACTGCGCCACGAGGGAAGGAGTTGGGGGTATCTATTTTTAGCCATTTACGGAAACAAAAATAATTTAATAAGTACCATTGTTAAAACTAAGGTTTATTCTAAATTGCTTTTTCTGGTCCTTTGTGCCGCATTTTGACTTGCAAAGATATTTTGCCTCGACTTAATTAAGAGGTTCTCTTAATTGACTTCTTAAATATTTATAAAGGTATGAAGCATAAAATATTTTTCTTTGAAGTTAATTTTTAACCCCCGCCGGAAAAAAGGGGTGTTATAAGTTTGACGTGTGTTGCTGTGTATCTGTGTGTCTGTCTGTGGCACCATAGCGCCTCAACCGATAAACCGATTTTGATTTAGTTTTATTTGTTTGAAAGGTGATTTTGTCGAGAGTGTTCTTAGCTATGTTTGAATTAAATCGGTTTTGCCGTTCAAAAGTTATGCGCGTTTAACTGTTTGAATCGGGGTGTTTTCGCAAGATAAATGTGTCGGGGGTTTTTAAATTTTGAATTTTTACTTGTTGAAGCGTGTATTTCCTTAATCAGCCAGCATTATTGTTTCTTCCAGCGACTTCGCCTGCGTGAACTTCGTAAATTATCCCAAGGGAACATACCCCTAGGATGAAAAGAATCCTATGACTAATCCAGGACATGGTGTACCCTGTGAAAAAGTAACAAACAGACAGACACACAAAGTAATTCTCGTATTTTTAATATTTGTATTATATAGATACTGTTCGCCCAGATGGAATTTCATAGACAGGCGTCATACCCCTTGGGTATTCGAAAAAGTTTGTCAATATTTGCTTTCTCTTCAACACATATGTCACGAACCCAACGGTCTAGAAAACTATATTACGTATATGCCTACTTGAACCTTATTTTCTCACTTTTCTTCTGTACTCAGGGGATAACTCTTCTAACATATTCGTCCAAAAATAGTTTTATTCTTTGTTGGAGTATAAAAGGTCTATTTTCGACACTTTTCTCCTTAAGTAATATTTAGAGGGCAGTACATTTGGCTGACAGACAGTGTATTCTTAGGGGAGATCCGATGTCCCTTATATTGTTATATAAAATCTAATAGCATGTTATAGAGTGATGGATGTCCTCAGATACTCCTATTTATTTGAGGGACTTAGAGGTCAATTTTCGTACGTACAAATAAATTGGAGTATTAAGGACCGAATTTTGATATATTTTTGATATCTCTAGAGACAAAAAGTAATTGGTTGGTAATGAGGTTTCTACTTGTTCGGAGAATAGATGTGAATAGAAATATTTTTACTGTAAATCTTTTTCTTTTTAAGAAAATTTTCTATAAGTTCTACTTATCCAAGAATTTTAATAATTTTGAAGATTCCCTTAACTATTCGAGATATATATCTATTTGCACATCAAATTTCTTTAAATTTCAAAGCTAGACATATGAAAAATACGTGGGTTGCATTCCCAACTTACATCTATTTACCATTTTTTTTTTTAAACTTGGTTTTGTTTTCGTCTTTTATGTATAACTATGCCTCGTATTCCAGGACGTGGATAGGTATGAAAATCTTTTTATAAATCACAATTGCTGAAAATCCTTTAAAAATAGAACCATGGTGATCGATTGACCTAAAATTTTGCACACATGTTTCTTTCTCATGACTATGCAATTTGTATTAATAAGTTTGTTTTCAACACCATCAATCGTATCAACATTGAAAACTGGTCCTTCGTTACGGATCCAATTATCATCAAATCAAATATTTGCCCCATATCCTTCAAAGTGCGGCAACAAACAAATAAACCTTCAATCGAAAAACACCAAAGAGCCGTCAAAAGCACCAGTCGAACATGAAATAGAAGAGCTTGTAAAAATATCAAAATCAATCGGCTAAGTAAACTGAAGTTTTAAGGTACAAATCGAGGAATGAATGTTTTGTGTGTAACGTTCCTTTTCACTCGAGGGGGAGGGAGGACCATTCAAGGAGAGCTTATAAATAGAACCCCATACCAGGCGAACAGCAGAAAGGAGGAGGTATCGATGAAAATGAATTTTTAATTACAATTTATACTAACGTTGGGCTCTTTTTCGTGATACTAGGTTTATTAACGTTGGTAGGTAAGTGAGCGTTTGTTGGGTTTACAGCTTAGCGTTGATGAAAGGATAACAATTTTTGGTTAATATTAAAAACCTTCAAAAGATACTACACACACACACAAGCTTATCACTTTAATAATAAAAAGTTTCATATGAAATTCGAAAATGTATCAAATGCCAATGAAGAAAATGAAAATATTTTATTTACTTTCATACAAGCCTTGTCTTCACAATTACACACACAAAAAAAGAATTAGCCAAATAGAAGCAGCCGTTTTTAGAGAGAAACGTGCTTTACCGTCAACCACATCGTCGCTTACTATCAGATGAAATAGTGGTCAAACGCGATCTTATCGTTAAATAAAAAAGCTAGCCGTTCTGAAATGATGCCCTTACATCCATTCAGCAATTGATTTTTATTTATATAGATTGTATCGATAAAACAAATTCTCGTACTATCCCATCCCTACACTTCGTTTCCTGGCACTCGTTGAAACGTATCAGTATTTGTTTGTATCGATATTTAACCTCAAGTTTTATTAGTAGCGATAACGTCCCCTCACTAGAACAAAGTCGGTCTTGCTGTCTGTTTGTTCAACAGCTTCTGATGGCTCCGCTTTAGAAATGTATTTGTAATAGAACTTTAGCAGATACTTATTAAGACTTGGAGTTTATTTAACGACAGAAAATAATGGTTGCGTAGATTTTCAAAGAGTTAGGGGAAATATTTAAGTTTAGGGGGAACTTTGTTCATTATGTGAAGATGGTGAGATGATAAAATGTGTCGTCTTTCTTAATAGAGATCTATTTTTATTGATCGCTTATGGTTTAACGAGGGTCTTATATAAAGTGATTCCAATGAGGGGTCTGAAGCCATGTTTCCAGGTAATATTCTATAAGCGAATTTTACGGAAGGCCAATACATAAAATCATGCCTTTATTCCCAGAACCGTTCGGCAGAGGCGAACTATATACTACCTCACCACACACAACATTAAGTACGACGATATTATTAATAATATCGAATATAAAGGTTATACAGACGTGTACGATTTGATATAGCGTCAACAATGTGATTGTACTACTTTTTTAAAGGAACTGTTTTCGCATTGCCTCATCGCACCTGTCTACGGTAGCCTTAAACGCAAAACTTTCAACAATTATATGAATTATATTCAAACTCAAACGACACCAATTTAACTTATTAACAGCTTCAATATTTTCTTTCAAAACAAAACTGTTTACCCATCATCAATCACTCTGTTTGTCTTTCTAATAATATTCCAGTCTTGTACGAGAATCTAAACCGCGTTAGGTTGGGTGGAGGAAGACAATATGGAGGGCTACGGAGGCTATAGAGGCCACGGAGGTCTGAGGACCAGTAATTGTGTGAAGCCGGATTGAATATTAAGCGTGTCTTCTACGTGCCCAGTCTGTGAAGGCATCAAGAGTTTGATGGCAGTAGGTGCAGTTGGTTTGGTGTCTAAGGTTCTGTTTGGCTGTTGGGGAATACAAAGTAACGTGGCGAAACTTGAGTTTTATGTCCTACTGGACAGTCTGTCTGACAGAGGACGTCTTTCGTCTGAAAGATAATTGGGGAGTAACAAAAATCTATCAGCAAAATTTGTTGACAATTAAGTGATTGACTGGCTTTTGGTAGGTAATGACCATAGTTAACAACAATACATATTCAATCATTAGATTCATTTTCACCGGTATCTTCATGCATTAAATTTAATTGCGTAAAATCACAATCACATTTCAATAACAACATTTTTTATTTAAGCTCTTTTAATCAAGATCAAAGGCAAAGAAAAAATATCTGTAAATAGAAAATCTGTTGCAGAAGTCATAACGGTCTAAAAATAAACCAACCCACTTTGTCAAAAGAAAATTGAAAAGTAGAAATTTATTAGCAAATTCATTTTCCTACTGCAATTCGCCTACACAGTGCGTGCTTTCCTCAGACGTTTTCCTTGAATACTTATCGAGTTAGTAAACAGAAACATAATTTGATATTTAAACAATTTTTAATCGTGCTCAAGTCAGAGAAAAATTCTATAAATAGAAAATCCATCAAAAACTCTAAGTTAAAGTTATCGTCTAAAAATAAACCTAATCACAATTCTCAAAAGAAAAAAATATTTGCAAACTCATTCTCCTACTGAAATCCGCCTACAATGTGTCTTCCTCAGACGTATTCCTGGAATGCTTATCGAGTTAGTTCTCTAGTTATGTCGTTAGAGGTCGCTACAAGCTGTGCCTCCTCTGATAAACAATTACTTCTACACGCATCTTGTTGCTAAGACGGTTATTTGACTTGAGACAAGTTTGTTTGGTTTTCCTAGGTGAGATAGCTACGTAGTAGTGTTGTGTTTCTTTTAGTAAATGTTCTTGTCTTTGGTATAGTTTTTTTCATTGGTTACTAAGGGCTTTTTGGGCGTTGACCAGGCTTTGAATAGTGATTTTTTTTTCATATATTCTTTATTTGTGCCTTAATAATAGACAATCTTAAGAAATTGGTCCTATACGGTCTAAAGGACCATAAATAACAAAGCAATCTATAAATCTAGCCAACTCTTCCCCACGGCTTCGATCATATGCATGGGCCCACATAAACCGTACATGCTTTTGGGACAAAATAGACTTATTACTCAGCGATAGTGTGGCACTCCATCGGCGATTTTTTGTAACCGGATCAGTATTTTCAGAGATGACCTCTTATACACAAATAAACAATTTTAAATCTTAGTATGTTTAGATAAGTGTTACTTTCATTTAATATATCATCTGTAAACCAATAAAACCAAGTAAACAGGATTAAAAAATAACATGACAATTGCACCTATAAGCTACTACTTACTATTTTACAATCCTGAAATCACCTTCATTCGACTCCCACGTAAGGCAGTCACAGATAATCTTGTTAGCCTGCAATAGCCGTCACTCACCAGTAATAGAAACAAACAGACACACATACATACATATAGAGCAACACGTGCACGTGAGCCCGTAGTATCTCTACGTTTACGTCTGTCACTTCGGTGCACGGATGCTAAGGAATTTGTTTCAAACAGCAGGGCAGCAAATAAATAATAGTTTATTGAACGTTTTTTATCATAGTAAATGGTGCAAGAATGATAAACTAAGAAGCAAGAAAAGTATTAAAAATTGATGATTTATGGTACCTAATTTTGTTCAGTAAATCCACTTTAAGGCTGCCTTTAAATTGAATATCATACTTAGGTTTTTTATACACATAATTTATCGTAAAGACTCATTAAAAAATATTGAAACTTACAGAGTACAATACACGCCAAAACAGCTGCTCAACTTGTATCAAGCGCAAGTTCAATCATGCATGGAGTACTGTTCTCATCTCTGGGACGAATCTGCCAAACACCAGCTGGATGCACTAGAGTCGACGGAAAAGCGGGCCATGAGGTCTGGTCAAGTCAAAGCTACAGAGCCTTGAACATCGTCGCTAAATCGCCATATTATCGGTTACATTTCGGGGAGTGTGCGATGGAATTGCATGATCTAATTCGGCCTAGCCCGTTTCATCATCGGACTACCAGACGTACGGCGATGCGCCATCGGTACATGGTGGACATCCCACCCATACGCACTTAAAGTTTTGGGAATACTTTTATTTTGCGTAGTGCTAAGGAGTGGAATTCCCTGCCGGAGTCTGTGTTTCCCGGTAGCTACAATCTAGGGGTCTTTAAGTTAAGAGTGAATAGGTTTCTTCTAGGCAAGCGTGTTTCACCGACGACCAAATAGTGATCAAGAGAGAGCCTATAGTCAATAAAAAATACTATTTAGTTAATAAATAAATAAACTAAACAACTAAATGTATCACAGATATTATTATTCTACTTCTTTTTAAAATACACGTATAAAAAGCAGTCTGGAGTCTTGATCGCTCCGCTAAATGGGAATTAAATATAAATGGCGAAATGTGGATGAGTAAAGTTGCATCTCTGCTCAACCCTTCGGGGAATATAGGCGTGCGTGATGATATACCATGTTAACATAATACCTACTTAGATATCGCACTTCCAAGCACTGTAATTGCAAGACATGAGGGGCCAGTAATCAAAAACTCTGCAATCGTTTTGAAACACAGAACAGAAAAAACGCCTTCTTTTGAAACACATAGTTCCCGCTTTTCATTTGTTTTGCATTATCATTTCAGCATAGCAATGGCAATGAGTTGAGTCTAGTTTAAAAATAAATAAGGGTTCGTGTAGAAACAGCTACTTAATTCTGTGTTGACTACATTCTGGGAAACTCCAGTCCACAAATAATTTTATTCAAAAGTTTGCAGCGAAGCTGTGGTCGGATATTTTTCGACTGTTTTTTTTTAAATTTGTGGTTCCTACCTACCTACGCACCTACTTTATGAAAGCGCTAAACAAAATTATCATCATCATCATCATATCAGCCGAAAGACGTCCGCTGCTGGACATAGGCCTCCCCCAAGCGTCGCCACATTGACCGGTCCCGTGCGTCCCGCATCCAGCGGATCCCCACAAACTTGACCAGGTCATCAGTTCACGGTCGCCACTCCAGAACTTTTCTGCCCTTTTCGTTCTGCGAGCAACAAAATTTTGGTAAGTTTTATTTAGAAGTTAATGTTAATATCATTGGCCAGTTTTTTTCGGTTCTCCATTAAACGATTTTATTTTCTTAGGTACGTTCTACCACAGAATAACTAATTGTTGGTTCTACGCCAGCGTTTTCGTCCTACGTATATTTTTCCTCAGTTACATATATCTTCACTAATTCTAACTTTCTGTACAAAGGAACATAACATTTAATAAGTACAAATCTCTTCGGATTTCCATACAAGCAATCTCTCTCTATGTTTGTCTGAAGAAAATCGCGACAGTCTCCTTGCGAGTGACGCGAAGATGACGTCAGAGGGCCTCATTTCGTGACGTCACTACCACCACCCAAAGAGGGGGGCTGGCAGCTGCGTACTGCGTAAATGCGTCGTTTAAAAGTACCACCACAATCCGTGAAAGAAGACCCTTCAATGAGAATTCAACTTTAAACTATCCAACACAAGATTCAAAATCGTTTGTAAGGTACAGTTTCTAGTACAGTCGGGTAGGTTAGGTCGTTCAGTTGTCATCTACACTCGCTAGCAAGATGGCCGTAGGTAGGTACCTAGGCTATCAGATTAATGGGAATACAAAGGACATGAAGGCTAACCTCGAATTGGTAATATGGCTATAAATATAGGCAGCCTTTATAGATACCCTGTTAATGTCCTGAATGGGATTAGCTGTCCGATAATTTCCAATTCAATAGAGCAATTAATTATTATTATTGACATGTTGTACGGCTAACTGAGTAGCCTATTGTGTTGTGTGATGGCCAGGGATTAGCTCGAGACATCAACGCGTGTTAGATCATGATTGTCAGAGTGGGCAGTAACTTTTGGTTTGACGTCATTGGTTTCATAAGGCCTTTTCTTGGGCTGTTCGTTTATTTTCCACCATTGGTTATTAATTAAAGAATGTGGTTTCATATAAAATTTTGGAACTCAGCTGTATCTGGTGAGTCTGGAGGCCAATCTCAACATCCTCGAGTCAACGCTAGGCTGATTGCTTATTAGTTTAAAATGTATTCATGGATATATTGGATATGTTATATATGTCGCAAACAGGAGAGTTTCCTTCCATATACTCTCGAACTTGTGGGCTTATCGTGGGTAATGCGTGCCCAAGGCGGGTAACTTATGCCGTTTTAGAGATAGTCCTTGATCCAACAACGAAGCAGTGGATTCGGCCACCAATCGTTTCGCTTTCTTTCAACAAAACCACCCTTTATCAAGTTTATACACGCCACTTTAGAATACCTCCAAACTCTTTTCAACCACCAAACGCTTGTCCCCGCGTTTTCTTTCTAACTCCACCACAACAATGGCGGGAGAACCCACACAGAACGCCAAGTATGGCGCTCGCCGCTTTATTATTGGCTCAAGCACACATCCGGCAAAACTACCGCTTTGAACATCCAATCGAATTCAAGTATTTTGACATAAGGAAAATGAAGTGTTGTCAATCGAATAAAATATAATTGAAATTTGAATCAGAAGCTAAATGTTGCCAATTAAATAAAACTGAATTAATAAGTTTACAAGCGATATTTCTTCGTTCCCAACTATTAATCATTTACCTTCCTCCGATATATATATTAGATATAAAAAAATAAATATTGGACAACAATTTTGCTAGTGAGTGTCGTGTTACCCAGTTACTGGGTAGTGGAGGTACCCAGTTACTGGGTTATGGAGGTTAGATAGGCTTTCACTGCATGCAAAATACAACCTGCTGGTTAGTTTGAAAGCCGACTCCAAGATACTTTGGAAAACGCTTGGCAAATTTATTGATTACAGGCGATGTTGTTTTTGAAAACACCAAAAGCTCGTTTTAATAGAACCACTGCAAATAAAACTCGAAAGTAATCTTTTGTGCCAATGTCATTTAGCTCCCCCAAAAAATTCAACTCCAACAACCGGTAAAATACACCGCATTTTACCTTTTATCCGATTACATATTCATATTCATACACTAACTTGTGCATTTTATTCCCTGTTCTCAGCAGTAATATAAGCTCCTCTCTCTGAGTGCATTACCCTAATTCCGACTTATAGACCACTCCAATTGGGCGAAGTAATACTGACTTTATAACATGGGGTCGTCGTAAAACGAATGTGAAACTATACTAGAGCTTAGTAGTGAGTCGGAAATAAACTTAATTTATCGGAATTCCTTCAACTCCACTTATGTAACACTTTTTTAAGCCTCTAAAAAGATTTAAAAAGACCTATAGTACTTGTACTCATATTATATGAAAAGACAAAAAGTGATCAAAGTTTTTTCGGGATAGATTTTTTAAAGAAAGACTGCAGGATGCAGGGTTGACACTGCAAAAAGAAAAATGTGTTTTTTTCAAAGATGAAATTTATTATTTAGGTTACGTTATTAATAAAAACCGGCCAAGTGCGAGTCAGACTCGCGCACGAAGGGTTCCGTACCATTTTCGTAAAAAACGGCAAAGAAATCACGTTTGTTGTATAGGAGCCCCCTTAAATATTTATTTTATTTTGTTTTTAGTATTTGTTGTTGTAGCGGCAACAGATATACATCACCTGTGAAAATTTCATCTGTCTAGCTATCATGGTTCATGAGATACAGCCTGGTGACAGACAGACAGACAGACAGACAGACAGACAGACAGACAGACAGACGGACCTCGGAGTCTCAGTAATAGGGTTCCGTTTTTACCCTTTGGGTACGGAACCCTAAAAACGGGCTGAAGAAAGATCCACTAAAAGTCAAGGCAATTAACGACGCCCCGGTGCCTACGAATGTCAGCACCTTGCAATCATTTTTAGGACTAGTAAATTACTACAGAAATTTTGTACCGCAAACATTAAGTATTCTTTGCCCATTATACGACTTGTTAAATAAATAAATAATAAAAAAAAAGTCAGTGTGCTTACGCCTCTGCACAATCCTTCGGCAATACAGTTGTTAAAATCACACCTTGCTTCGTAGAAAAGGTCCCAACTACCGCATTTTTTTTTTGTTTTAAGTACTCGTGTTTTGAGTGAGATGACGACAATTTAAAATTGGTCTTTGATTCAAAATCGCACTACTTGTTATTTTAAAGATCTTACTTTTTTCCGTTACCATTAAACAGGACAATGGCATATTATCATCATGTTTAATAATAAAAAAATATGGGTTAGTGCTTGATGTAAAAACCGGCTAAGTGCGAGTCGGACTCGCGCACGAAGGGTTCCGTACCATTTTCGTAAAAAACGGCATCAAAATCACGTTTGTTGTATGGAAGCCCCCCTTAAATATTTATTTTATTTTGTTTTTAGTATTTGTTGTTGTAGCGGCAACAGATATACATCACCTGTGAAAATTTCAACTGTCTAGCTATCACGGTTCATGAGATACAGCCTGGTGACAGACAGACAGACAGACAGACAGACAGACAGACAGACAGACGGACCGCGGAGTCTCAGTAATAGGGTTCCGTTTTTACCCTTTGGGTACGGAACCCTAAAAAACAGACGGAAATCATAATGGAAGTTACTGTCGCAGAATATTCGACACATATTTTGACATAATAAAGTTACCGACTTAGCCGCAGCTACCCAGTGATGCCAGCAGCTTTTAGGATAACAAAGTTTACGGAGCCCGATAATAAAATTAAAAGCAGGTGTAATACAAACTGTAACACCTTCGGAGCCGAAATTCTAACACCTACAGTTTCTCTTGAGCCATTTTATACAAGATATTTATGAGTGAGTTATTCTCGGTTTCAGTTAATGTGAACTGGTGAAATGAGAGGGTACCAAGGTAAACTGTACATATCTGCGTACCCCTTTAGAGAGTACTGGCGTAATGTTGTGTTATGAAATGGTATAAACAATAAATAGACATGCTATTGCAGCAATCCTTGACATTTACTGTCATTTATTGAAGTTTCATTGTATGTCTCTGAAGCTCTTCATCAAATTCAATTAAGATCAATTTGGGAACATACTCTTACAAATAAAAAAAGATTTTTCAAAATTGGTTCACAATTGACGGAGATATTGGGGAACAAAAAACAAACAAAGTTGAACATAGAACCTCCTCCTTTTTGGCAAGTCGGTTAAAAAGTAATGCATTAAGCAAACATTTTATTAAATGGACAAAGGCTTCTACTGAAGCCTTCCAGGAACGGCGGCGGTGCGGGAGTTCTTGGAGTTCCTGAATAGTTGATGAAGTAGCCCTCACGGAACGCGTCCTAGTCATCTCGCAACAAATAAGTCACATTGCCACATACTATTTTTATTTTCAGTTATAAAATGCAGTTTCTTTCCAACCTGTCAATCATCAAAGCTTATAGTAGTCAACAAGACAGTGGACACACGCCTCTTCCCAATCGAGGAGAATACCAAATCCATATTCCGTGAAAGGATAGAGGAATCATTCTAGCTGTATCTATGAAACAATCTATGCTTGTTACTATAAATTCTATCGATATTAACATGCAAATTGCTCATCTAAACACGTCATGTGTTAATTAACCCCAATTAATACACAATACATTGCTCAAAGGCTACATTACATGCGAACACCCACGCGACAATACATTGTGTTACCTAATCTCTCCTAATCTTTGGTATAGAATACTTAATGAGCAGCGAATCATACCTAGAATATTAGGTATTAATGTGGCCTCAATTTGATAACATCCTTTTAAGAAAATATTCATTAACTTGTTGCCTAGAGGTCGAAATTCGATATTGAAACTTAAAAATATAAAATCGCTTTCTGCACTCTTTCTCCATAATTTCATTAATATTTCAGCCAAAAGACGTCCGCTACAGAACATAGGCCTCCTCTATACTTTAACTATGTAAAATTTCACACTCCCTTGCGTACAATATTCTTAAAAAAAGTTGTATATCGTTTTCTTTTCACTTATACACAGATAATATTAGTCACTGTTTCCCCACAACTGGGCAAAACCTTCCCGCTATTCTTTTCCAATCCTGAACCTCTTAATCGTAAGAGTAGTGTCTAAAATAGACGTAGTATAGTATCTAAAATAGAAAGATAGCATCGTAGCAAAATCTCGTAGCGCAAGCTCTACGCAGCTACGCCGTAGCGGTACTACGTAGTAGCCCGCTACGAGGCCGGTCGATAAAGGAACTTTTTAATATATCTGCCATTTTTGTGAAACAATATTATAAAAGTTATTATTTTCATTAATTCTGCCTCATTAGTCTAATGAAGTACTAGATGGAATGCCAGAATCTAGCATAACGGTCCTTGGGATTTAGAAACAGGATTTTGAAGTACCTGAAGTACCGGAGAAAGCCCAATAAGAACATATAATCAAAATTACATTTTATCAGCGATTATGGATTATGGTTGTAGAAAAGTAAAAAATGTACAGGAGCTATCAAAAGGTCACGTGGTCAGTCAAAAATAATCGTATCGTATCGCATTTCGATAATCGCTGAGGCTCTTATTGGAATTACCCAGAAGCACCATGTAGTAACATCCAATTCGAAAGTATACCGGAGATAAAGGCGCAATTCCTCTCCGATACTAATCAAGCAACTGCGCCTCAGAAAATAATAACCTGAAAAGCGGCGAAGCAACAGCTTTTGCGTCACCCATTCATTTGAGCGTAGGAGGGTATACCCGCCCACCACCTTCATACCCTCTCCCTCACTCTCCTTCCTCTTGTATATCTCCATCCCCCTCTGTCTGCCCACGCTTTTCATTCACCGCCTACGGCCCATTCAAGTATGGTATTGTATGTAGATATGGCTCATCGGCTATTTGAGTTATGTTCGAGTTTCCTTCGCATGAAGGGAAATGGTGTCCGTTGGGAATTATTTATTGGAGGGGTCTGTAGAATTAGTTAATCTGGATTTTTGATGGAAATAGAGGGTAGGTAGGTTTAAGAACTGATAAACTTACATGCTTATGGGTCTTTGCCGTATGGGGGTGGACAGAAACTACTAAATGCCGCGACCTATGAAATTTTGAGAACTATTTTTTATCGTTCACGTTCAGAACATTTGTGAATTCATCCATTCGATTTTAGTAATATTTTTACATACATACATAAACTTATGCCTTTTTCCCACCGGAGTAGGCAGAAACTACAAAACGCCACCTGCTACAAATCTTACATACTTCTTTTGTTTCACTGACGTTCATACATCTAGTCATACACTCACGCCAGTTACGAGTACTGCGCACCTGGCCTTTCTGAAGAACATCGCCAATAAGGTCCATGTATCTGTACCTTTTGTTAGGCGCCTTTCATTCATCCTCTCAACATGACCAAACCATCTTAGCATACTCTTTTAAATTTTAGTCACTACACCTTCTTTTATTTAAACCACAATGTTGTTTTATTATATAATTCCTCAATCTATCATTTAAAGTTACACAACACATACTTCATAATGCATTAATCCTACTTGCATGTATTTTTTGCCATACCCAACCTTAACTTCCATATATAAGTGTTTGTAGGGTCATATTTATTTTACTATCAATCCACCAGCCCAGCCTTTTCACAACTATGTTGGGGTCGGCTTCCAGTCTAACCGGATTCAACTGAATACCAGTATGTTACATGGAGACTGCCTATCTGACCTCCACAATCCAGTAACTGTTATTGCTTTTTCAGTTAATGTATGTCTGAAATCGCTCGCCTTGAGCAAGCGTGGTGATTAAAAGTGTATTGCTTGTGGTAATCTGTATGAGAAGAAGCATTTCTTATGCAGTAGGACAGTTATAGGCTGGTATTTTTTTTATGTGTCTACTAGCTGCCACCCGCGGCTCCCAAAATCTTTATGAGTTTTAGCCTGTATTATTCTGATGTATATACTATATTTCTGTAAAGTTTCTTCAAAGTCCGTTCAGTAGTTTTTGCGTGAAAGTATAATAAACATCGATCCATCCATCCATCTATCCTCCAAAACTTTCACGTTTATAATAGCACTAGCTTCCGCCAGCGGCTTCGACCGCGTGAAAGTCAAAAATTATCCCGAGGGAGCATATACCCTGTATAAAAAGTAGTACTATATTCTATCGTTGTGCCAAATGTCATCCAGATCCGTCCAGCAGTTTGGGCGTGAAGTAGTAACAAACATACAAATACACACTCTCAAACTTTCGCCTTCATAATATTAGTGTGATAAATAGTAAGATATTGCGTTTTGTTCTTATCGTACAAAAGCTATCAAATCTCTATTATCTGATAATGTAAATAATAATCTAGAGATATAAAGGACATAGAAAGGACGGATATAATTATTTAATTTATGATTTCACGATTGTTTGTTAAGATAACGTCCCACGCTTGTTGTTGTTTAATGGCTAACATTTATAACTTTGTGTATTAAGTGTTTGGAATTTAGGACATTGTCTAAGTTAAATTGCGGATTAAATGTATTTATTTATTTAACTATTATTGTACACATACATAATAAACAGAAAAAGAGAAGGAACAGAAAATTGGTACAATGGTACGCTTGTTTCAAAGAAAGTTTTCCCAGCATACCTACGAGAGGAGAGTTAAAAAAAACCGGCCAAGTGCGAGTCAGACTCGCGCACGAAGGGTTCCGTAACATTATCGCAAAACACGTTTGTTGTATTGCCGCACTTAAATATTAATTTTATTCAATTTGTTAGTATAAGTTGTTATAGCGGCAACAGAAATACATCATCCATGAAAATTTCAACTGTTTAGCTATCACGGTTCATGAGATAGAGCCTGGTAACAGACGGACAGTGGAGTCTTAGTAATAGGGTCCCGTTTTTACCCTTTGGGTACTGAACCCTAAAAACGATATAATTATGTAGACACCGTATGTAGAGGGAAATAAAAAGGAAAACATCATTAACAATTCACTATAAAATAGAATACAATATGACTAATTAATATAAACTCTCATATTCATGCATATTATTACAATAAATGAATAATAATACACAATTATTTGCAACAAAGATGGAATGGAAAGAAAGTGTTCTTTCAGAGAACACTATTTTAATTAATCTTAACTAACTAAATTATTTAAATATACTCTAGGAAATGGTTTGTGGAGGTTAGATAGGCAGCCACTCTATGTACAATCCTGGTAGCTGACTCTTTAATTGGGAAAAAGGCTAAGCAGATCATTTTCACCTGAAAGCAATTCTTCTTGTTTCTCAGTTTTGGTAAATGTAATAATTATATGACCACAAACACTGTGTTTAATTAAGTTCAATTAATTAAGTTCACAGTAATTGAAGTTGGAAATTTTAATGGGCAATGTATAATTATTGTTTTGGCGTAGGTGAAGCGGTGGGTGGTTCAACCACGATAATAATTGTAACGATATTGACCACAAATTGATAAATACAATACAATGCAAATGTGGTTGGGGAAATGGCAACGGATCGTTCTATTAAATGGGTCATGCATTGTTGTGATAACTATTTTTAACTGCCAGTTTTGGCCCCTGCATTACAAAGGCCTCCTAACTCTCCTGGCACCTCTTTCTGTCCAGAGTTGGCAATTGACGCGTACAGCTAAGGAGTGGAATTCCCTGCTGGAGTCTGTATTCTTTTAAGAGTGGATAGTTTTCTTCTAGGCAAGCGTGCTTCACCGTCGACTACATAATTACTTACCATCAGGTGACGTAGTGGTCAAGCGAGAGATTATATAAAAAAAAAATATGGCCAGTCTTTTAAAGCAGTCTGGATCTGTGTTCACAAATGATGGGGACGCATCTGTCGCTTGTAAGAGGATCAGTGGGTCGAACTCATGACCCAATGGGTCCCTTTTAATGGCAAGCATCGTTGCAGTTGATGGCCCAAAAGTAAATCATAACTAATGTTTTCTTTTTTATGTGGCTCTTAGTAAAAAAAAACTTTCGTTACCTTTAGAAACTTGAAGAAATGGAAATTTATATTTCATCGTGACTATGAAAGAGGAGTCCGCTAGATGCGAGAAGCATAGGACCGGTCAATGTGGCGAAGCTTTGGTGAGATGATTATGGTGATATACTATGTCAAAGTCAAAATTATTAAATTTCAATTAGGCCACAAACCGGCACTTCTAAACGTCACGAATTTAAATTAATACTAATTGATTTACCGTCCGTTTGGAAAAGTAGCTTGTTATGGAGAAGAACGGACAAGAAACTCCACAATTACTCCTTAAAAAAAAGTGTTTGTAATATTTACATACATACATTAATTAATTCATATAATAGGTGAGGACTTTGCACCCAAAATAGCACTACATACATATATGTACTATGTATAGTTATACAGTATTACAAGCATTAACAGATAAATTAATTTATTTGATTAATAGGAACATGGTACTCACATAGGTACTTACAAATATCGCAAACATAGGTGAAATAACTAATTCAACAATAACGGAATAGTGTGTGAGTGAATTTCTTAACAAAAAACGAAATACAATAACTTTGGTATATAAATTAATGGTGCAGGACTATCACACTATCTTGCCAAGCATTCTTATCTTGAATATAATCATCTAATTTGTAATATGCAGGTTTATATACGTATATACAGTAGCATCCTTCCTAGTTGAAAACAAAACCTTTCTGCGTATAATTTTCTAAGCCTGGCAATATTCCCAAATAAACTGCGCACCGCACTTTAATATCCAAAAGAAATTAACTAATACATTTTGGTGGTGATTTGAATATGCAAATGTGACGAACTAAATTCGTGGCGTGCGTAATTATGTAAATAGGGGGTACGTTCGACCCCCGCCTAGTTAACCCTTTCGTGTTAGGATTGCGGGCAAATAATATAAAAATGTAACATGAGGTGTGGTTATACTACTTTTTGAAATGGAATTGATTTGAAATGAAATATTTGTTTTGGCTAATCAGTTTTTATATTTGATGTGCTTTGAACAGTGATATATGCGAACGATTTTCCATATAAATTGAAACGTATTCAAGGTTTTGGTACTGTAGTGTAAAAGGCAGGTAGGCATACGTTCCATGTGTATACCAAATGCAGCTTCATCCAAGACATACTTGTGAAAAGGCTAGGCTGATTGGGTGGTCTTGATTAACACAGCCATTATTTTTACACGACTGCTGAAGGATAGTGTGTTTATCCGTCTATGTATATATGTTTGTTTGTTCCTATGTGCTCGGAGGATACATCGGGTTTTGGTCAGCCAGCTCACGAATATGTATCCTCCGATTGCACATTTTTTTATTATTTACGTATTTTTGGTTCGCTTCTTAAACAGTCGGGTTTTTAGATTTTGTGAATTATCTTTTTTAATTTTTTCGAATTAGGTAAAACAAATGTGTTATATATTTTATTCTATATTATTTAAACACAGTATACATATTTCGATGTAAACAATAACACATATTGCTTTTAAGCCTCTTTGATAATACAATTAGTTAGTGAACGTTTGGCGTATGATATGCCATCAACTTGTTTTCAAATTATTCAATTTTATCCACGGTATGCATGAGCAATTCTTATAAGAGTGTCAGCAATTGCAACAGAAGAAGAATTAAACAAAACCCTTTTATCACGTAATCTTTTCAGCTTCAGAAACGACCTTAACTGCAAAAGCCTCTCATATTAATTGAAGCCTCCAAGGGTTAACACATTGGCCACAAAAAGGTTAAGCCAACATGTTTGGCCAATGTTTTGTCACACACATATTTTGTTTTGTTATTATAGTATAATGGGTGAAATTGCTTTTTAGGGTCGAGCAGATTAGATTGTAGGAAAAAATATTTTTAATTATCTGGCTCGTAGGTTTAATTTATTACGGTTCTGGGCAATTTGTTATACATTTTTGGGTCATTGTGAAATGTAAATGAAAAGTTAAAGCTTTGGTATTATACAGTAAACTGAGCATCCATACTATATACATATCCTTAAAATAAATTAAAAAACATTTAAACATATAGAAAATAGAGGCCCACCGGTATCGGGCACAGGGTCCAAACTACCGGTGGTCAGGACTCCAGAGAGAGGAACCAATAACACATATATTTTACAGCAATTTAATACTATGGGTACAAAGGCGGTCTTATCGCTGACAGCGATATCTACCAGACAACCTTTGGATGGACTAAAGAACTTAAGATATAAATCTGGGGGTAGGGTGTACTGTTATATGAAAATAAAAATTAATACATAAAAATTATATCGCTATATAAATCACAAACTTACAAATATATATACATACATAATATTTACTGAACTTATTTGAAGAAATACCATAGTTTTATCTAGTTAATAAGTTCTTTTCTATTTTTCTTTTACTCTTTGCCAGCTCCTTAAAAACTCTACCCATGTTTGATATACTCTTCAATAAATGAAAACATATAAAAAACTAAAATTATACCTTTTACATAGCTTAAGTACTGAGGTGTATCAGCACTCTTTACAATTAAGCTTGGACTAATTAACGCTCTATTATACTGAGTACATAACTTCTTATTCACCAAACCAGAGCACAACTTATCCATTCCCTCAACTGCAATTTCATTCACAACACTAAATACAGACCTACCACGTTCACAAAACATTTGTTCTGCCGAAATCGATCCGCTGCAACCCCCCGAGCTCACATTGCGCAATTGCAATGACCTTCGGCCTTCACCTTGACCCCCGACATTATGCTATTACCCACGCACCACCAAAATACGAAAGTTCGGGACTGCGACCCAAAACATAAACACAGGATACATAGATGCGTTTGTATAGTAGCCTTCGAGAACTTTCCGTTTGGAAACGGAGATGGTTGTGGTTGGTTGAGTAAATTGCGCAGTTGGTAGAGCCAGGCGTTTCATTCAGGTTTCGGTATCCGAGTGCAGTAAATATTGTAACTATCGTGGAGTTTGAACACGAGTAGTCGGCTGACTTTGGTTGTTTTTGAACTAAAATTGAAGCTCGGTTCTGAGAAGTTTGCTGGGGGTTGTTGCAGTGATATTTTAATTAAAGCCGGGAAATGGATAGGGCAGACTCTTTTCGAGGCTGAAATTGAGATGTTGTTAGTACTTTATACCTATACTAGCTGTTCCCCGCGGCTTCGCTCCCCCACAGGACCCATTATCGGGTTTAAAAAATAGCCTTTGTCACTCAGGAATAATGAAGCTTCCTTTTGGTGAAAGAATTTTTTAAATCGGTCCAGAAGTGTAGGAGCCTATTCGGTACAAACAAACAAATTTTGAATTCAACCTGCATTTCGGTCACTTACAACACGATTAACAATACCCATCCATTTATTGTTGTTTGTCCAACTTAACATACTGAGACTCTTCAGTGCTCGGATAGCACGTTAAACGGTTTTGGTCCCGGCTGTTATATAAAGATCTCAGGTACTCAGAAGCCAGGACACCAGTCTTGCCAAGTGGTATCGTAGTTATCCAGTTACTGGGTATTGGAGGTCAGATAGGTAGTCGCTGCATGGAAAATACTGGTACTCAACTGGATTTGGTTAGACTGGGCTAGGCAGATTGATTAATAACTCGATTTACTATAAAACTAGTCTACTTGTCTATCTTTGAAAGGGAACTTCTATTTCATTCAATTATCGTCAACCAACCAAGTCTATCAGACACGCCAATTGTAATAAGTTCTATCATGAGATCAAAACTCCAAAGACTTAATATAAAACCAGACAAACTTCGTCAGCTGAAAAACATATTCTTCAAGCAAAATCGATATTTCTTTCAGAGCAAGGTTTAAGATACTTCGAAGTAGGACACGATTACTTAAGTCTGGGAGAATATTTAGGGCAAGGACATTAAGTTAGCTCTAAGCTAAGTCTGAAGTAAATTGGACTTTATTACCAGTCCGCGACTTTTTAACGGACGTTTTTATGAAAAGATTTTATCTCAATCCAACATTTATTAAATGGGGCGGATTTTGAGAGACGGTAACACTTTATAAGTGAAAATTTGCTAAGTTTCGGTGGTTTATTGATTCCGGTGAAGGAAAACATTGCGAGGAAATGTCCTAGAACCAAAAATTCGAAGGCGAATCCGCACTGGGCCCGCGTTGTGCATTATAGCCCACTCCCTCTCTATGAGAGAAAGCCTGTGTCCCTGCAGTGGGAACATTATAAATACTGATGATGATTATTGATTCCGTAGTATTTTTGATAGTCTGCAGATGGAGTTGTTCATTTGAAAGGTCAAATTAATGGTGAAGTTTTTGAAAAGAGTACATATATGGAGTTTCTTGCTAGTTCTTCTTCATAGGAAACGACCAATTAGAACCGTGCACCTTCTGACGTTTCAAGTAACCTAAATAATGTGAAATATTTTTAAAATTAGAATTCTACGGTTTCTTCTTCTTTTTGTGTCGCGGAACATCGCCAATCACATTGTTTGAGCACAATAGATGGCCACGTCTATTGCAGCGATGAAGGCGTTTTTCAGGTCATCTAGGAACTCCAGCAAATTATGGGTTTATTCTCTATAATCATTTTAGTGCTTTTATCATATACAAAATCTGTTAAAGCTTCATTGTGACATTCTTAATCAACAAAAGCCATGTCCCAACTGCTAAATTACCAGTCCTTCCTGTAAACCATTAAAATTTCATAACTCCCAGGCGACAACACCCACGCAAGCACACCTTTCCTGAAAAACCTTCACAAAAAAGGCAGCTCTCCACTACTTTCCTCGGTAACATTATTTACCGTATAACAGTACAACTTTGTGCTTCTGTCCCGAAGTTGGTGAATGCCTGGCTCCAGCCTTTTGTTCCATTTTGCTTGCCTGCATAATGGATTAAGTTCTCAACAAATTGTGGGTACCTACATTAATTGAAGCGACGTTTTAACGCTATTTTTAAACTGGCATGCTATTTTTAATGAAAGTAAATTGAAGAACCGTTTTTATTAAAAGAGTTTTTAATCTTTTCGGATTTATTTTTCGTTATTAAATAAGGAAAAGTGGCGTTTCTTTCGGGTGGGTTTTAAAGCTGCTTTTCCGCCAGAGATGTGTGTGGTACAGCTGCTGTGAGGACGTGAAAGCTAAGCTACGTATCCGTTTACACTAATGCTAACTTGTGTAGCGGAGTGAATAAGATGTGCGAGGAAGATGCGCAGCTCGAGCTATGCGATACATCGACAGTAGGGAACCACTCGCTAATACACAGCTCCCATCCATAGCACGCTTCCTTTCATATAAAACACATAGCTTAGTTTAACCCGTTTCCACCAGTGCTATTCTATGTGGACTAATGAATTTGATTGGTAGATATCAAACGTATCCATAGCAGGGTAGCATAGCACATCTCTGGTGAAAAAGCAGCCTTAGTCTACACCAGATACGTGACAATGCGACGCTTTTTCAAAACAATGAAATTGTCCTACCTCGAAAGGTATTTTAGAAAAGTTTCAAAGTAAACTCGTCGGTGCAATGTTGTGCATAGGCGAGTTGCATCTGTCAGCGGAGGTTTGAAATAAGAACAAGTATTGTTCATTTTGTGTGGGCGTTTTATGCTGCCTTAAAATGGCTTTGAAAGATGGCTACGTAAATATCCTGCATTAGATTCCTTTGCTAGACAGTGCTGTTGAGTTCTCTTTTTGAAAATCTTTGTACAACCCTGTGTTGTCGAACGGTGCCCTTTCAAAGGTACTTATAGGTCTCAGCATCGAAATAGGTTGAGACTGTTAAAGACAAGTACCCCCCAGCTTATTCCAAATGGAGGTCACATTATCAAGAAAAAGAAAGAATGAAAGAAAACCAGTTACAAGTAGACCAACCAGTTAGAAGTACAATTTTTGGTTTGAAATTGCTTCTTTGATAGAAAGATACAAGTACACTAATCGCTGAGGGCTATGATAATACCAGCCTGTAACTATCCCACTGCAGGGCAAAAGCCTCTTCTCATACAGAGAAGATGGCACAATCATTGATCACCACGCTTCCACAATGCGGGTTGGCGATTTCAGACTTACATTAACTATATATAAGTCCAGGTTTCCTCACAATGTTTTACTTCACCATTGTCTGTGGTGCCCAAGATAATCTATGAAATTACATATGATTTTGAAAAATCACACTGGTACTTGCCCGGCTTTGACGCCACGATCTCAAGCACGAGAGGCGGGGTCTAAGCCATTGGGCTACCACGACAGAGCTATAAGCTACTTTTTGTCCCGAAAATGCACAGTTTCTGTGACTACAAGAAGCTAAGTGAAGCTTCGGCAAAACTTGCATAACATACTCGTATTCAGAAGCCAATACAATAAAGAAATAACTTATTCAACACATAATACACAAACTCCATTTAACATTAATTTCCATACATTTGGCGGTCACTGCCAAAAACATGATTTCCTAGTAACGAACGCTTTGTTAGGTCAAAAGCTTCCAATTATTATGAATGGTAATTACTTCAACATGTTCTCTATTGTTTCAAAAGTTATTTTTAGATTGATTCGGAAGTAAATTTTGTAGTATTTTACGGTTGGATGAAGGCTGTGTCGGATTGTGGCTGAGCTGAAGAGAGATTTTGATTCGATTCGTGAATTAACTTCATACGGTATCTTTTAAAATTCGTTGCAGGTTTGAAATAGCACTCGTACTTCTATTCCTAAAGGAAGACAGGGAATTTTCTTTAGGAAAGTTTACTGTAAGAAGTTTCTTCAGAATACTTTTAAAGGATATTCCTTAGCGTCTAATAAAATTGACCCGGTAGTTCTTAGTAATTAAGTAGTAGTAGTGTAGGTGTTATTTACCAAAGGTTTCAATAATTAATTTTAATCACAGTCTTGTAGGACCTATATAAATCTGTATGACAGGATTTCCTAGTGCAGATATCAGTCTCCCGCAAAGGATGTACCGAATACTAGCGATTCGCCGCGGCTTATCCTTCAAAAAACCTTTAAACAAAAACCTTCTTCGTTTCTCATTCTTTCTATTGGTGAAAACACGGCGGGTGACTAGTAGTGATAGTGATTATATAACTTTTACGTAAATTAGTTAATAACACACACACACACCTTTGTGGCAGAGAAAATAAATAATTAAGGAAAGTAACTTTACTTTTTTGGACTTTAGCAGACTTTTGTCGTGGTGATCCTTCCTGTAAAGCATCTATTTTATTAGAAGCAATTCCCAGCAATTTGTAGGACAACATTCTCATTCATTCACAACATGTTTTCGTGATTACATCTGAGGCTACAGGCATGGCATTTATCCAATTCCCTCACTTGATTGTTGCGACATACTTGGTCAAGAAATGTCCCTCAAAAATTCCTAGCTATCTGCCAAAAAATACTACCTTTCTGTCCTACAAAGGGAAGAATATATTTGTACGTCAATTTTGCAAGAATAAATACGTTTTCTTTCATTAAGATAAAAAAGGGAAAATTCTTGGTGTTTCTTCATTTTACAAACGTTGATTACTTGTTTTACGGAGTGTTCTCCACAGTTCTATAATTAATTAATCTTGGAACTCCAAATTGGTTTAGGTGAAATTTAATCTGGGTTTCCACAGGGGTCTTACACATGGGATATATTTTTAGAGCGGTTATGAAACGATCTTGACGGCGTGTGGTTTACAACTTAGATAAAATGGTCGTTTGTATTAGATGTACTATTATTAAAGTTACTAGACAAAAACAAAGCCTACATCTTACGAAATTCCATACCTTGCATGTCCCAGGTCAGACTTAGCCCCAGTTTCTGAAACACGATAAACGCGCGCTGTGATTGCTTGAATGAATTGTCAACAGTCAAACATAGATCACATGCGTTTGACAATATTGTTTAATTATTTAAGCGATGATTCTCGTTCAGGAACTGATCGTAAGTCTTTCAGAGGGATGTTCTTATTCCATTTCATTCATATTCAACTTCTGTCCTGGTCTTTAGTCAGTCTTCCCTGGACCTTTAATCCAATATTTTCTTTGTATCTCATTACTTAATCCAACTAATTTTGTTACAGGTAAATTGGATAATTCGTCCCTGGAATTTGATATCAAAAATTATGAAAAGTGCTACAGCCAGGTAAACTAATTGTATCAAACTGTTAATTGTCCTTTTACTTACAGCGAATTTAAATTAAGTAATTTTTTAATTAAGTTTTCTGCTTAGAAGTTTACGTAACTTAGTTAGGATAGAAGTTGACTTTGGAAGATATAGATACCTTAATGCCGTGAGAGAAATGTTAATTTTGGAAAGACCTTGAGAATTTGGTCTTTCACGTTTTAGCTAATAACCGAGGTAGGGAGTAAATCTTCTCATGTACTGAGATGATTTAGCGTTAGTAAACGTAAGCACAGGTGTCTCATAAGTTATCCATAAATGCCAAGAGAAATGAAGTAAGATTGAGTATCGGAACTAGCGGGTGTACTACGCCAAATCGAAAACCAAATAATCGATTTTCAATTGATCGAACATTATAAATCGAACGCCTAAATACTCGAACGAACTTAATATCGAATGGCTAATAAAACGAACATTCATTATTGCTCTCAATACATCGAGTGTTCAAAATATCGAATGTTTGTTTGATCGAGCGTTCAATGCATCACATATTCATTCAATCGAAATTTCAATACAGTGAATACTTTTTATATAGAATACTGTTAATGTTTTAGCATAAAATATACAGTGTGAGACTGGTACATTTAGTGTACCAACAAATGCTTTTAGTAATGATACTAAGATTATTATTGATACCGCTAGTATAGAAGGTTCGTGCACAATTCAATTGATTACGCCAATAATCATACAATAAGTTTAATAAAGACATAGTTTGCTTCCTGGAGCTACTTACAAATGAATACAATAAACATGAGAGTACTTTTGTAGCTGTTTAAATATTTCTACTCACACTGAGCTGCTAAAAAATACAAAACAATTATGACATAATTATAGTGAAATATATACTGCAATGCAATACACGATGCTGACAATGTCCTATTTATAATACTGTACAACACATACGACCTTTTATCAGCTCGCGTTTAATTGATAAACGGTTTAAAAATAACGTTTTAATTATACTGTTGCTATACAATACAACAACTGCACTATGTCAGTCTATACTGATATACGGCTTGAATGTATGGGGAGGAACTTCAAAAACCACCCTGTTGTTTGTCGAAAGAGCCCAACGCACGGTACTTAAAGTTATTTTCCGCAAAAAGTATACTTATCCGACACACCTACTTTACTCAGAACTGGGAGTCCTCACGATACGAAAATTATTCATTAAACTAGAGATCATGGCACAACATAAAGTTAAACCGCACTTTGCAAAAAGGAGACGATTAGATATAGTTTATAATATACCCAAATATAGAACATCTTTTGCACAAAAAATTCACAATTATCTCGGACCTAGCCTTTACAACAAAGTAAGTAAAAACCTAAGATTGAGGAATCTTAACAGCCAAACATGCAAAAAAACTATAGATAAATATTTGAAAACACTAGACTACAACAGCACTGAAAATCTACTAAATAATTGGGTATAACGGGGCACATAAATAATAAAGCACACATAACTGTACACATACAGAAACATACATAAAACATATACACATCTTCATATCCCTACACCCATATCCAAACACAAAACAACACAGACAATTCCAATCATGTAACTTAATTAATATAACTCTACTAAAATGTGTTACCTATACATTAAATAATCAATCTGCTTGATTATGTTTAACCGTAACTGGAACCTTGTGGGAATCTGTTGTTCTAAGGCTGAGGAAAACTATCCACTCGTGATACAGTTTTATACTAGTACGAGAGGATAGGGCGAATCACTTCTAAGACAACCAAGCCATTTTTTACAATCTAATTTTCATATATTCCAACTGTTGACCTGCCTAAATTTTATTGTCAAAATTACTTTAAACGATTTTGTCTATTTTTGTGTTTATTGTTAAGTTACTCTTTATGGTTGTCTCTTATTCATGAATAAATAAATAAATAAATAAATAAATAAAACAATTAGTAAACCAATTAAAATTGTAGCAAATATGAAGAGAATTAATTTCCTATAGGTACTCTGTCAGAAGGAGATGAAACTTTAATAAAGAATTAGCAATAATTCAACCGACTTCCAAATAAAAACACTACAAAGTGTAAAACAATTTCGGGAGTCGGTGCCAAAAAAGAAACAAAAACAGGCACTGACTTCCAAAATTGAAGTTATTTTTCCTTTTGTAGTGTTTTTATTTTGAAGCCGGTTGTATTTTTATGTTAAAAGTTTTTATGGGTCTTGTAGTCCAATGTTCCCACACTTGATGTTTTTGGACTTACGTTTATGCTGATTTTTCATTGATAATTAGTAAATTGCTTAGTTTCTATGAACAAGTAAAAAGAAGAAAGACTAAAATTAGTTTTTATACGTTAATTTCATACTATGAAAGTTCTGTTTGAAATACGTGCTAAATATTGGTAATTAGTACTTAATTCATTGCAAACTTCACTGTGAACGTGAAGATACCCTGATTCAAAATACTTATTCTCATCCAAGAGACAAGGATGTTTGCAATAAATCATTTTAACAAATAATTTGCCTCCTAATTTTAACTAAAAATAATAGCAAACATGGCGCCAATCCTCGTGATTTTACTATTAAAGTACGATAAATATTTTGGCTTCGCATCCAGAACTTTGAACTGTAGGTACTATGCATTCTATAAGTGCTCAACCACAGACATAGATGCTCAACTCACTACTTATACATACCTACCATTTTAAATTCTACACAAGCAACCCCAACAATTCAATCAACCATTTCAATTTGATCTTCCATCTCTCCTTCACCTCAACTAATTAAGCAACTACAGGGAACATGTCACCAAACGCATAAAGACCAAGCTATATTGGTTGTATTTTTTTCTAGGTGTCTGGCAAACAGCCCATTCGATTTCCAAATTAGAACGTCGTAGCTTCATTCATTTGTTTAATGAAATTGAACTGTTTATTGATGATGTTATAAGGTTTATTTTTGTAGTGGAATGCAGCGTGATTTTTGTGTGCAACAGTTGGTCATGTGATTTTGGCGCCAAGTGTGTAGTTGGTATTTTCTGTAGTAATATAATGCAGTCAATTGTGCGGGAAAATTTCGGTCATAAGACCGAAAATAAAGTGCGTTAGACAGGTGTATTAATACCAAATTAACTATGTTTTTATATCTGTGTGAAATAGTTATTTTAGTGACGGAACAAATTAACGTAATATTGAGTAGGCGATATTATGTCAAAGTGTTGTTATAATAAGCATTACAATGATATAATTCAATGGGTAAGTAGGGATGTCCGATTTTTTTTTTCTCATGATCCGCATTTAACTAATTCAGTGTTAAATATTATAATGATTTGATTTGTTGTTACATAAAACTGTCCAGTGTACATTGGGGGATTGCTTTTGATATTTATGAGAATCTTTGCGGTCATGTTCTTTTAAGGGTTTTCAGTGCAAAAGCGACAGTAGCAGGCTATATTTTTAAAACTGTTAGTCTTACAATAAAATACAAAACCTAACAGATATACAACCAGTTTGGCAATTGTCCTTTTTGGTTACCACGAATTCAGGTTCACAAAAAACCCGGTAGACTGGTCCTTATTTACATAAAATTCCTCTTTCACTCCTAAAAGATAGAGTTACTTTGACCCTTGTTAATTTAACGTATAAAATTACAGTGCTTTTGTCACTCGAAAGCAGTTTCTTTCATGCCAACTTTCATAGTAACTTTATACTGTTCTCGAGGTCGTATTATTTTTATAAAAAATAAACTTTATTCTTCGCCAAATAAGAGTTAATTTTGACTGTTTATACAGGTCCTGACCAAGGTCGATATTTAATTAATATGTTGCAACTTTTTTCATTATTATTTGGCGAATGTTTTTTTTATTTTATTTTTATAATAGAGTGCTGACTGCCATATTAAAATCAAATTAATTTGTTTGTAGCGCTCTTATAATGCAATTTAATTGATTAATTATTAAACGTTTGCTTACCTTCCGTTTTTATTTCCTGATTGAACTTTTGATTCTTACGGTTATATCTATTATTAGGTTGTTATTGTTTGTTATGAGGTTATTATGAGCTTGTGCTAAACGAAGCTTGCTGATCTGGGCTTGAGGCCTACAACTCCAAAGCATTTATTTCAATTAAACCATTTACAAGCGCTTTAGAACTGTCCAGGTCCATTTACAAGCGCTTTAGAACTGTCCAGGTCCATTTACAAGCGCTTTAGAACTCTCGAAGTTCATTTTCTTGCACTTACATGTTTTAAAGATTATTTTTGATTTCAAATTGTTTGTCAGAACATTTATTTTTTTAAGTTGAATAATTTTCTGATCTAAGTAGTTAGATCAAAAACTCAAAATTCTTTATTTCAACTATGCTATTAAGCGGCACTTTTGAACGTGAAAAATTTAAATTTACTAGTAATAATAATTGATTATACCGTCCATTCGGCAAAGAAGCTTGTGATGGAGAAGAACGGACAAGAAACTCCACTTCTTTCTTATGTAGATAGATTAGATATAATATCTATCTAATACACTTAACTGCATCTGACTTGTTCCTCAATTTTAGGGTTCAGGTTTTGGGGTATATAATCTTATTTCCATTTGTCCAACTTAGACAGTCCTATTTCTTAATTCCATTTGTCCAACTTAGACAGTCCTATTTTAAATTCCATTTGTCCCAATTAGACAGTCCTTTTATCTCCCTTTCACTACATCCTTACGTAATAAATACACACACGTTACTTAATACGTAACGTGTATGCCAGTGACCGATATCCAACAGTTTCTATTTCCATCACAATGTATTTCTATTTGTATCTTGGCGTGCTGAACGCAACCTTTACTCGTAGGTATGTTTTGATCTGAATACGTATTTAAACAACAAACATGTTATTAAAAACCGGCCAAGTGCGAGTCGGACTCGCGCACGAAGGGCTCCGTACCATTTTCGCAATAAAACGGCACAAAAATCACATTTGCTTTATGGGAGCCCTCCTTAAATATTAATTTTATTCTGTTTTTAGTATTTGTTGTTATAACGGCAACAGAAATACATCATTTGTAAAAATTTCAACTGTCTAGATATCACGGTTCATGAGATACAGCCTGGTGACAGACAGACAGACAGACGGAAAGACAGTCGGACCGCGGTGTCTTAGTAATAGGGTCCCGTTTTTACCCTTTGGGTGCGGAACCCTAAAAAAAACAGCCAGGTGCGTCTTGTGCGATAACCCTAAATGTGCGAGTACGCATATTTAGGGTTCCGTACCAAACCGCAAAATTAAGTTGGTTATAATAGGAAAAAAGAAGGCACTTCAAAGAAAAATAAAAAACAGATTTATCAATATATTGGTATTTTTTGTAAAATATACGTAATAATAAGCATTATCACCAAATATCAAGTTCATAGGTCAATAAGGAATTAAAAAAATAATCAGAAAAACTTTGTAAAAAAATACAACAATATTTTTTAAAACAAATCTTACATTATTTATTTATTAAAACTTCATGTGAAATAAAAGTTCAAAGGTGGCTACTTAACGAGCAGTTCACCCTGGTACACTCTCATTTCACCGGTTGTGTTCAAGTTGCATGTTATTTGGGTAATCTATTCTAGCATAACTGTGGGCATTGTAAATATGAACCACAACTAAGAAGAGTTTTTTTTTTACAAAATTTCAACTGACTTTCAAATAAAAACACTACAAAGTGACAAATAACATTTCGGAAGTCGGTGTCATAAAACGAAGAAACAAAAACAAGAACACCAACTTCCGAAATTTAAGTTATTTTTCACTTTGTAGTGTTTTTATTTGGAAGTCTGTTGTATTGTTTGTAGAAAAGTTTTTACAAATTTTATTGGAAAGTCTATATCTTGTTTGTCTTAATAGCGTGTCTATGGAGAACTTCATAGCTAAATCCCTTGCCTGACCCAGCATTCGGTTAGATATTTGTATGTTTGTTATTCAAAATCGGCTGAATCGGATATGGATGACATTTGGAGTACGGGTATACTATATATGAATAGAACATAGGACTTATTTTTACCCCGTAATTACTTTCCCTTAGAATTTTCCAATATTGACACAATCGAAGCCGCCGGATAAAGCAAGTAATTAAATAAACAGCAATGTATTTATCACAATAATTTCGTTTAAAACTCGATAAAGTCGAGCAATTTGTTTTGTTTATCGTGCCGCCTGACCTTGTGATATCTCTGCCGTTGCGCTTGCGATACATTGCGTAAAACATCTGACCTGCAGGCTGCAGTCTGCGGTGTTTACAGTAACAACTTGCTTCTGTATCTGAAATGCAAACATAGTTTTTTATGACTGAAATGTTATGTTAAAATCAATGTACAATAAGTACCTTATTGCAAAGAAACGTATGTGCAAAAATATTTTTTGACGTGTGTATACCCTTTGGACAGCTGAAAAACGATAAAGTTTTTGTCGATATACACACAACCGGTCACACCGATCGAATCGAATGCAGCCCATTATCAGAATTATCCCGGGGGAGCAAATTCCCGGGATAAAAAGTGTCATATATGCTATGCCTGACTATGTCAAAAAAAAAGTCAAATAACATATTTGACTAAAAATAACCTAAATATATATTTCAATTAGGCCATTAAGCGGCACTTTCGAATGTTAGAATTTACAAGTAATAAAAATTGATTCTACCGTGCATTCGGCAAAGTAGCTTGTTATGGAGAAGAACGCACAAGAAACTCCATATAAAATTCCTCCCCACATTCTAGAACTGAATGAGACGAAATTTAAATATTGTTTAAAACGCATACTATGCAGGCAGGCATATTATAAGTTGACTGATAAAAATGCTTGGCTCAATGCTAGTCCTGTTCCACAACAACTAGGGCGCAAAAACAAATGATACGTAGAACACTATTGTTTTGAATTATTGTTGGAACTGCTGAAGACTGTATGAATATGTTTTGTGTTGTATAGACTCGATTTCTTTTAGTATTTTATAGCTGCACAGCACGTGTGTGGGTACTATGTACCCAACTGTAAATCTACCATTTGCTATACCTAGGTGTCGTTCGTTGACTTGTGTGTGCCCTGGCAGTTGAGTGTGTCATGCTCTCTCAAATGTCTCTCTGATGGTGGTGCGTGTGTTGGATCATTCGGTTCCCTTCATGATGGTTGAGCTGGGTGGTGCCGATTCATGCGTCATGTTCGTGAACGGGCGCCGTCAGTTGGGATTGGTCATAACTTAACTGCTTCGGATGTTAATGTTTTTCTAGTACCGATTATATAACTGCACAGTACATGTGTGAGTACTTTTAATACTTTATACCTTTATGTAGTATAGTGTGTAGTGCTATTCTGGGTGCATTGTCCTCACATATGTGAATTTATTAATGTATGTACTTATGTACCTAAATATTGTAAAAAACATTTTTTTTTAAAGAATTTTGGAGTTTCTTGTGCATTCTTCTCCATAACAAGCTACTTTCCGAATGCACGGTAGAATCAACTTTTATTCCATAAAAATTTAAATTGAGACATTCAAAAGTGCCGCTAGGTGGCATAATTGAAATAAATGTCTTTTGTCTTTGTCATACTTAGTCTTTTAAAAAAAATTGGATTTTAACAATATTTACATAAGTACACATATTAATATATTCATATACGTGAGGACGATGCACCCAGTACTACTATACTACATATAGGTATAAAAAATTACAAGCACTAGCATAAATAGGAACATGGTTCTCACGTACTTACAAATATTGCAAACATAGGTAAATATGATCTAACTCTGTGCAATTTCATCCAAATCCGTTCAGCCGTTCTGGCGTGAAGAAGTAACAAACACACTCACAAACGTTCGCCTTTATTATATTAGTGTGATTATAGGCTCGCGCTTGACCACTAGAATTATTAAGTTATCAATTTGTTTACTTAAATATTATATGTACCACTTCACAACTGAATATAACATAACTTGATATTGTTTAAAAATAAGTAAATGTACTCGATATGCACTTACTGAAAGATACCTACACTTAAGACCAACGCGATAAACAGCATACCCATCGCTTTCAATGTACTCTTACCTTTCAATACAGTGTGATTAATTTTTAAAAGTTCAACTAAAAAAAATAACACTAAAATTGGTCGATAATTTTTCTTTTACACTGGTTGAATATATGGTGGTAGGTGTATAAAATTGTGGCCTTGTCGATTGGCCTTCGTGCTGTAGATACCTTTCCATTGCAAAGTTCAGTATACCGACACGTTTTCAATAATTAGCAGGTCTTTCTCAGGTGTACCATCTTATTGTGGCTGATAGTGTAATATTCAATTGATGTAGGCACGTCTTATTTTTATTTCGAAGACATACGATGGTTATTTCGTAATCGATGTACACTCTGCGATTGTACCAGGTCAAATGTCAAACCACATGTCAATTTACATGATTGCCTTTGGTTGTTATGGTTAACCAATCACAATTCAGAAGGACAATATTTTTCATATACCTACTGTGTGCTTCTAATCCTGGTATATAGAATGCACGACATTGAAGACATGTTTATATTTTTTTGTTTGTGAAATCTACCAATGACTTCTCCCGCTCTGGGTGAAGCGACAGGGCGAGTCAGACTTTTACTGACTAAAACCCACCCGTGTTCCTTCAGTAGCTTGAGCCAGGGCCGCGGTAACTCTCTTTCAAATTTATCCGCGACCCAAACAGGCATCGGCCTTTTTGCTGACATCTCTTTGAGGCACCCTTGGAACACAAAGCGCCGTCGACTCGGGCCTGGTCCTTATTGGACGGCGAGCCACCCATTACTCGCTTTTCGTAAGCCCGTGCCTACGGTGGCTGGTGGACGAGAATCGGCTTGCGAAGTTGCGACTCCCGACTCCCCAGCCACGTGAGGTCTCCGTTGCGTCTCACTCTCGAGTTATGCCTTCTCCTTCGAGCATTACTGCTTGGCTGAAGGAAATGACAGCTTCCCATGCCCTCTCACCCCGTTCCATTGCATGAACCAGGGCCGGCCGCAAGAGGTCGTCACCGCCGATCGCCTCCACGAGGACATGGCGTTGCTCCACCCAAGCGGAGCAGACCTACACCGTATGCTCTATCGTGTCCACTGGGCGATCCGCCCGCCTATTCCTGAACAGGACCTCCGGAAACAGCCGTGCCCAGTGAGGACCTGCATCAGGCGGAAGGTGAGGACGCCGTGACGTCTCTCAAGCTACTCCTCAAAGAGGGGGCCTTATCGCCGCAATTGTGGCATACCCAGCTGCCTACTACCTGATATTTCTTTATTTTTTTTATTTTTTATTATTGATGTGTTTGCTCTTGACTCTAGTCTAGGTCAGAAATGACAGAAACAGAGTCTACGATGGAGTGAGCTTACCCAGAAGAAGTCTGTTCACTTTAACTTTGAAGAGATTCGGGTTGAATGCGTTCGGAAACACAGACGCAGGTAGTGAGTTCCATTCATTCGCTGTGCGCATTATGAAGGATGTTTGGAAGCGCTTGGTGCGAATTGGTGGAATGGTAACAAGGTAAGGATGGTAACTTGCAGTGCGTCTAGATGTCCAATGGTAGAAGGGGGCTGGTGGGATGAGGTCGTGGAGGTCTTGAGCACACTCACCAAAGTACAGTCTGTAGAAGACCGACAAGCAGGCAACCTTGCAGCGATAAGCCAAGCTATTAAGCTTGGCATCCACCAGTTCAACGTCGTCGATGAGCCTCTTGGCTCTGCGTTCCACCGAATCAAGCGCGGCAAGCTGATACTTTGCTGAGCCAACCCAAAGGTGGCTGCAATACTCCATGCAGGATCGGACTTGCGCTTTGTATAGGGTTAAAAGCTGTCCAGGCGTGAAGTATCGCTTCACTATATTTAGGATGCCCAGTTTTTTGGTCGTTAAATAGTTTTTTTTTAATTCCAACTTACTACCACTATGAAAGTACTGTCCGGGATGATTGTATCCTATATCCTAATCTAGTATGCCAAGTTTCATCAAAATCGTTTAGCGGTTTAGATGTGTATAATATAACTTAACAGACGGTCGCACTAGTATATAGATTTTAGTTATTATGTCTAATCATTTTGTTACTTTTCTACTCTTTGAAATGGAGGGCGGTCGCGTTGATCCATACATCACTATTACATTTGCTGCTTAAAAAGATACCCAAATCAAATCTACATCGACATTAAATAATCTGAAGAAAAATTCCATCAACGTCTGTTTTTAATTTGCTACAGTTTTGTTTACTAAACACCATATTCCACTCTTGTCTTATCTGCTATATATTTGTTATCAAATCATTTTGTTATCAGTTCACGTTTAAAGTCATGGCCGAATTATTGTGTGTCGAATGTAATTGACTGAAACACGCGACATTTGAATTAAATTGAGGACACCTCTTAAATCCTTGTATATTTATTTTTTATTAATGATAGACTCGTATTTGTCCATTATCTCATCTGATGGTAAGCGATGATTTGTGATTGATGTGGTTTAATCATAGGAAACAGCTAGAAAATAGCTTTTTGATTCCGTCATACTCGAGGGGAAAGCGCCACAGGCATGGTGCAGGGGTGTGGTGGTACTCTTCTTCAAGAAGGGTGACAATGCCCTACTGAAGAACTATAGGCCCATCACACTCCTTAGCCATGTCTACAAGCTGTTTTCAAGAGTCATCACGAATCGTCTCGCACGCAGGTTTGACGATTTCCAGCCTCCCGAACAAGCCGGATTCCGTAAAGGCTTCAGCACCGTAGACCACATACATACGCTGCGGCAGGTTATACAGAAGACCGAAGAGTACAACCTGCCTCTCTGTTTAGCGTTTGTGGACTACGAGAAAGCCTTCGATTCGATCGAGACTTGGGCTGTACTGCAGTCTCTCCAACGGTGCCAAATTGACTACCGGTACATCGAAGTGTTGAAGTGTTTATACAAAAACGCCACAATGTCAGTTCGACTTCAGGATCAGACCTCGGAACCCGTCCTTCTGCAGCGAGGTGTGAGACAGGGAGACGTAATATCTCCGAAGCTCTTTACCGCTGCACTGGAAGATGTCTTCAAGGTTCTGGACTGGAGAGGGCTAGGCATTAACGTCAATGGCGAGTACATCACTCACCTTCGGTTTGCCGACGATATAGTGGTTATGGCTGAGACCATGGAGGACCTCAGTACAATGCTCGATGATCTCAGTAGAGCTTCCGAAAGAGTGGGTCTTAGGATGAACATGGACAAAACTAAGTTGATGTTGAATGCCCATGTTGCACCCGCTCCTATCAAGATTGGAGACTCTACACTCGAAGTTGTGGGCGACTATGTGTACCTGTGACAAACGATCCAATTGGGTAGGGCCAACTTCGAGAAAGAGGTAAACCGTCGAATCCGACTCGGCTGGGCAGCGTTTGGGAAGTTGCGCGGTATCTTCTCGTCCAACTTACCGCAGTGTCTCAAGACGAAAGTCTATGACCAGTGTGTGTTGCCAGTGATGACATATGGCTCTGAGACGTGGTCGCTTACAATGGGCCTTATCAGAAAGCTTACAGTCACTCAAAGGGCAATGGAGAGGGCTATGCTCGGAGTTTCCTTGCGTGATCGAATCAGAAACGTAGAGATCCGCAAGAGAACCAGGGTTACCGACATAGCCCGAAGAATTGCCAAACTTAAGTGGCAGTGGGCAGGGCACATTGCTCGCAGAACGGATGGCCGATGGGGCAGAAAGGTTCTGGAATGGCGACCGCGAACCGGAAGACGTTGCGTTGGAAGGCCTCCCACCAGGTGGACCGATGACCTGGTGAAGGTTGCGGGGATCCGCTGGTTACGAGACGCACGGGACCGGTCAATGTGGCGACGCTTGGGGGAGGCCTATGTCCAGCAGTGGACGTCTTTCGGCTGATATGATGATGATGATGATGATGAATCATAGGAAACTGCTCTCAACGTCTGAAATATATCTTTGATCAACCACACATTACACCCTCATAAAGCCCTTTTTATCGAAAATGCAAATCAAAATTAAAAAAAAATCTACTGAAATTTATCTGGAATACAAAACCAAATAAATACAACATTTTAAAATATCGACAAGTAAAAACGAATTCACCGAAGCCAAATTATACCCCACGTTTCGAGAAACTCCATAAAATATTGACTCATGTTCAGCCTATCATCCGGTATTATGTAAGATTCTTGTTCTTGACAGTTTGATACAGATTCTCCTCTCTATCTGTTTAAGACATAACTCGTGGTACTTACTATTACAGAATTCACGTTTCTTTATCACGTGTTTTGTTTTGTTGATTGTTTTGCGTGATACCGATATCACACTATCACACTTAATATTCTAAAGACGAAAGTTTGTGGGTATGTGTGTTTGTATGTTTGTTACTTCTTCACGCTCAAACGGCTGAGCGGATTTGGATGAAATTTGGCACAGAAAAAGATTGTAGTCTGGATTAGTATATAGGATACTCTTTATGCCGGGAATATGTTCCCTTGGGATAATTTTAGACATTCAAGCCGTCGAAGCTACTGGCAGAAGCTAGTCACACTATAATATTATAAAGGCATAAGTTTGTGTGTGTGTGTTTGTATGTTTGTTACTTACTCAGGCTCAAACGGCTGAGCGGATCTAGATGAAATTTAGCACAGAGATTGATTATAGTCTGGATTAGCATATAGGATACTTTTTACAGCGGGAATATGTTCCCTCGGGATAACTTTCCACTTCCACGTGGGTGAAGCCTAATAAAATTTAATAAATTGCAGCTTGATAATATATAATGCATACGATTACACTATGAATGTCACGTTTTGCACACCGCCATTGACCACAATTACAGTTTTTCGAACATATTGAAACTCTGTCATCATTCCACTACCGGTCATAACCACAAACCGCGACAAATGGTGTGCAAAATACGTAGAAGTAAATAAACAAAAACACATCAATGATCAAAGCATCATATCAAAGGCTTTACCGTGTTCACGACATAATCATGAATTCTATAAGGTAGGTGTGTTGATAATGAACCAATCGTACTAATCTGATAAGGGCATTTTTTGTAAAATACCCAAATAATGGAAAACAGTTGTTTGGTAAACAACACCGTATGAACATTTGATCGCAACATTTGAGTATACTGTAACTTGAGTAATTGTGATTTTATCAATTTTTACAAGAAACGCAACAAAGAGGCATCATGAATATGTTAAATAAAAATATCGAAATTATTTTTTTATTTCGCCTATACTGACATACTGATAATAATTATTTTAAAATTGATCTTCTCCAAATTGATATGATTTGTAATTGGAACTATAAATTTAGTTAGATATTGACTAGCATGTCTTGAGAGTACTATAACTCAGTATCGCCCAAAATGTCGCTAGGTAAATTTTGCCCTTCAAGCATCAATTTTTCGAGTTTCATTCGATCAATTCTAATAATTGTGTTATGTGAAAAATGCGATTGATTGTGTGATATGATAAAGTGTTGAAGACGTGATAAAGTTTGTATTGACGTTATTAATGATAAGATTAAAACAGTTGATTTTATGCAAAATTTGTTAAGGGCCTTCCACCGACTGACCGACTTCTAAAGCATACTCTTTAGTAAAGGCTAGGTTAAAAGATTTGATAAATAAAAATTATTCATGTAGGTACATCATTTGTAAAACATGTTTTTTTTCGTGTAACTAATAGCTTTGCTTTAAAAAAAAACTAACTACTTTTGGCGACTCCTCCAAAACGACTTAAATGTTTAAAATATTTATACACAGAAAAATTGATTGCTAGAATTTCTTCATAACTGATATAGCATATGCAAATCAAAGAATATTTTGCAAACAAAAGGACTTACTGTCCAAAAGGAGGTTCAATATTCTGGCTCCAAGTGGGCACACGGCCAGTACTGCGTTGACATTGGGGAATTTAATTATACGCCTTAATATTCAGAGCCAAACTTTTTAGTAAAGTATGTTTATCTACCAGTAACTGTCCCACTGCAGGGCTAAGACCTCTTCTCATACAGAGAAGACATGAGCATTGATCACCAAGCTTGATCAAGACGATTTCAAACTTATTTTAACTGTAAGTCCAGGTTTCTTCATGATGTTTTCCTTTACCGTTGTCAGTGATGTCCAAGATATTTTTTTTTTTTTTTTTTTCTTTTTTTTTCTTTTTTTCTAAATTCTTAAAGGAGGCTTTTATCCACAGTGGCATGTCAACCTCATCATAACTTATACAAGATAAACTTAGAAAGTACATATGGCGTAGGTCAATATTTAAAAGTCAATGAAAAATACGTTGCTACCTGAAATTGACTGAGATAAATAAATTTATCAAAAGCAATGTCGCCAAAACAAATTATTTGTATATATAAACCGTTACTTTGTTGCTAGTTCGTGAAAAATCAGATATTTACTAATTTATATGACATCACTGACAAACTTATTGGCACTTCTATTGGTTTCTCCCAAGTCTTTATTGAAAGTCTAGGCTCCGGTTTCCGGGTTTGTCGTTATCCAACTTCTATCTATTGTATTTTTAACCTCGGATGGAAGAAGAGGGTTGTTATAAGTTTGACGTATATTGCTGCGTTTTTATATCTGTAGGTTTATAGATATTTCATCATCATCATCATATCAGCCGAAAGACGTCCACTGCTGGATATAGGCCTCCCCCAAGCGTCACCACACTGATCGTTCCCTTGCGTCTCGTAACCAGCGGATCCCCGCAATCATCACCAGGTCATTAGTCCACCTGGTAGGAACCGTGGGAGGCTTTCCAACGCAACGTCTTCCGTTCGCCGTAGCCACTCCGAAATCTTTCTACCCCGTCGGCCATCCGTATATAGATATTCATTCTCAAAAAAAACTGTGTGTCTGTGTAGTCTGTCTGTGGCATCATAGCTCCTTAAACGGTTGAACCCATTTTGATTAAGTTTTTTTTGTTGTTTAAAAAGTGTCTTTGTCGGGAGTGTCCTTAGCTATGTTTGATAAAAATCGGTTCAGCCGTTCAAAAATTATACGCGTTTTACTCTTTAAATCGTTTTTTTTTAAAGATATTGTGTCATCATTAAGTGTTTCGATAGATTTTCGATCGAAGCGAGTCTACTTATAGATATACAATTGTAGTTTAAAAAGCATAACGCTAAATAAATAAAATACTCTTTGCGGTCCCCCGACCCCGAGTACGAGGCTTATTTTTTACTTTTTAGAGGTTTTTGATTCGGGATTCTTTACATTTTTTATTTAATTTTATATCTAGCTTAATTCGACCTACTGTTGGACGTTATCTTTGTTGTTGCTTTCGTTTGCTTGTCATACATAAAACCTTCATCAAGTGCTCAGTTTTCTATTAGCCATTACAGTTTTAACATCCATTTAACGTCTCATACTTATCAACCGGTAGTTATTCAAATACCTTTTCAACAGTATCATTATTATGTTGTAGATCGTCATCACGTCAGAATTCAGGTCATCAATTAATTTCACATTGTTTACAGCAATCGAATTGTATCCATGACACAACGAGCAATTACAATTTATGGGAAATTATTATGTCACTATCACTACACAATAAAGAACTTTAGCGTTGAAACGACAGAGTATAAAATAGAATGCGTGGTGTGAATACCCGATGATGTTGTTGTAAACAAATTGTCGTTAAAGCATAAAATATGTATTGCAAACAAAAAAATAAATTATGATGCCTACTTTTACGTTGTTTTCGAATAGAAACAATAATTTCATCCATTTATACAAAACCAACTGTGTAACTAACGCATACTAACTGGAACTCTGAACATAATAGATAGATCCAAGGCAAAATTACGTAAATCGGACAAAAACTTTTTTAATTACAAAATATACAGATAAACGTTACCTATTGAAAATTTACATCGTGCACTAATTGCCTATACGCGGCAGCAAATAAGGACCCAGTGCAATCGCACCGAACTCTTCAATGGCTCTCAATTTACTCGGGTACACTCGGATCGCACTAGCTGACTCCAAACAAACACTCGATATCGTTGATTCGTACCCAATGTGTGATTCAGACCCGGTTTGCATTCACTTTGAAGAAAACACAGCACTTAATACAAACTAGTTGAATTGAAACTAATGTAAATTTTAGGTGCAATGGTTGGAAAGAAGAGGTTATAAGTGGTTCTGTCTTCTTTTCTTATTGATATGCTCACGTTTTACCAATGTTTCACCTGATGGTAAGCGATGATGTGGTCGACAAGTAGAAGAGAAGTAACTCATTCACTTTGGTCTTCAGATTCTAGCAATCAAGAAACACAACCTCCGGAAGGGAACCTAAACGCATAATGAAACTATTCCCAAAATGTCTACCATGAATCTAAATGAATCCATTTGACATTGGGCAAAGGCTGGTAATTTTCTAGCTACTCATAAAGCTGCTCTAATATTTTTACAATGAGATAAAGTCAAAGAAAGATATAATAAATACAATGATAAGACAAGACAGTAATAAGTATTAATATTGATACGAAAAGGTCAATCAATTCAAGCATAGTCTGAACTATAAGAGATAAATAAAAAATAAAGTAGCGTCAGATAAAATATATTATTAAGAAATAAGATCGAAGCTGTATTAAGCATTCTGAAAGTTGTCACCATAAAGTTCACTGTCAGGGCCAAGACTTTTCTTAAAGGTAGACATACTTTTAATATTTATGAAGTCGATCGTAATTTGTAAGCTATGGCATTCAACGTATCCCATTAAGCCTTATTGGAGGCATTTAACATCACTCTTTATTGCTACTTGTGCTAAAAAGGCATTAACTCATTTTGCTTTATGGGGGATCGTCTTTTAGCGAACACTTCCTGAATCTTTGGTGCTTAGATCCAATATTTGTTATTTAATTCAGAATCTACTTAAAACATTAAACCGAAGTACGTTATCCAAAATTATGTAAAATTATAAAACGCTACAAAAGGTGGTCCTAATAATATTGTTCCCTGTGATACACCCGCAACCCGCAAAGTACTTATCAAGATCCTGTATTTTGTACCTTTATTCATCTATTTCATTTTCTTGAAACGTGTGAATTGTACAATGTTATTGTAGTGTACTCCCTAGCAACCAAAGTCAATGGCATCCAGTTTATGCAATCTCCTAGTAAACAACTGATGCGGCCGCACCGCATCAGTCGATACTTATTTTTATTACTGTGTTATTGTTTCAAGATCATTAAAGTGCATATTTTTATGAGATTTAAAACCTTTGACCTGTTTGCAAAAATGCTGATCAATCATTTAGTAATTAGTTGAATGGATTTACGAAAGGTCACAATTTGGGAGTGTTTGACTAAATTAATTACAATTTCCAAGTAATATTACTGTTACTGATTTGAGTTAAGCCTTTGATTAATTATAAATAGTGATGGACTTGGCTACGAATTATAATTATACCTATCATAAATTGGTTACTTAGCTTTACCCTTGAAATAAAATTCAAAAAGGATTTAGTAGTCCTTCCATTGAAATCGATTTAAACAAGATCTTGGACATGACAAAGCAAAATTTAAAGGGCTTACACGAGCGACTAAATAATCCTGTTCCCTCAATTTATGAACCAGAAGTGTTCGCCATTTACTTACTTATGTTTTTCGATTCAATAACAGATTCCCATACATATTAAAATGTTTCCGTAAAAACTGCACTATATTTATGGTCTACAAATAAAAACCAAGATTACATGACATAAGAAAAATAAGAAGTGCCACGAAAAGCCATGACACACACTTTGGTTCCTCCGTAATGGCCACAATGAAGGAACCATAGATACTGATGGTGGTAGCTATAAGTATAGCTTTATCAATGCTTTTAATTGCTTGGTTATACGAATACATGAGCTAGATCTCACAGCCGAGGGATTGCTAACCTATGACACACGTGCAACGATTAGCACGCGGCAGAGAATTCTGGTCAAAGTAGTGATTGAAGTACCACATCTAAATACAATAAAAGTTATTTTAAAATACTGTTTATCTGCAGTGCAATCTAAATAGATTCCAAATTAAATGCACTACTATATAAAATGTCTCAGAAATCATTTTTAGAAACGTTGACGCTGTTACGTATTATAGCAAAATAATAATGTATATTTTTCTACGAAATGAAACTTAGTTGCAACAGGTTCACCATCTCAGTTGTAGACCTTCTGCTGTGTTTCATTATTCTACTTTCCTTTCTCGTCCCCATCAACAGACCTGATATAAAAACGTCTTCCTTAACTGCAATATACGATCTCGATCAACAAAATAAAGGTAGTGGGTATTACCGCAAGATATTAAGCGATCTATTTATAAAGTGTATGTAGGTAGGCAGCGGTCCGCTCACGGATGTGGGCCGTCCTTGAGGCAGGGCCGGCCGCCGAACTAGTCGATAAGGTATATGTAATAGACACGGATTGCTAAACAAATACTTGACACCCTTGCTATACATTCACTCATACATGAACACTCCTTTACTTGGAATTCAGAGCGGATTTGAAGGCAGTCCCTTTACTTCCCAGGTGAATTCTTTGTTAATGATCGTTTCAATCGCCAGATGGATAGATAGTATCTCTTTATTCACATTAACAACTTACAAATAATGATGATTGAGGGATCAAGTGTCTTTGGCAGTAGTGTCCAGTCACGGATGTGTTTCATCCTTGTCACAGGGCCGTACTCTGTTAAGTTATTAGAACAAACAAGTAATAAATGACCCAAATAACTTTGCCATGCATCCGCATTCTTTTAGTTGCAGACTTGATTGGAACTAATTGTCATGCACTAGGATCAAATATAAATTGCACTGAAATGTGATGGAAGAGGTGATTTTGACTTTTGAAGTCGCAGTGTCATTAAGGATCACGGTGTGAAAAGTAGATTCAATTTAGTCAAGTCCTTCGTCATTGCTTCACTCAAGTTTGTAATTGAAATTAATTTGGCCCTTCAACCACTTTCTAACAAGCCGATTTGGTCGTCTATCGGCATTCAGACGCGTAGTAGAATCATACATGTAATTCATACAATGGACTACTTATGTTCACTCTGTTAAGGCGCGGATAGTAGAACTATGTCTACGAAAAAATCGTCGATGAGCCATTGTCGCATTGTCGTGCTTCACCTGTCTGTAGGAGTCCTTACAGATCTCAAGTAATTGCCTACATGGCAACGAATACATTATTTTTTGTTTATGATACATACGTACCAATCAATTTATACGTATATGAGGACAAGCTTGTTAAACTTGCACTGGAATTGGTGCAGGCAGTTTTTGTGAAAGGATATTTTTTGTAGGTGTAAATTATTTGGTAGGTAAAATTAGGCTCATTGCTTGCTGACACCAACGTATTTGGGAGGCAAAGATGGAGATTTCGTAATAGAGCTGTTGAATCTGATAACGTTAATGCTGAACCAAGTACAATATAAGGCAAGTCTGAGGGCCACATGCGTAAATAAGTGAAGTTACTTAAGCATCAAATTAATCTCAAAGATAACGATCAAATATTTAATATCTCACGTCTAGATTACACGATAAACCGCAGCAATTATTTCGCATATAAAGTCGCAATTAACAAGACAGAAACGTGTAAAAATTTCGAACAGCCCGTATTTAAAACTATTTCGCACTTATAACATACATGCAGCCGACCGAAATGGCGATGAAGGCAATAGATAATAATGATTTAGAGGAAGCTATAAATATTGAAATTCAAATTATAGCTGAGAGTTTTTGAGCAAATCTTGTTGTACAGTCTAAGTTACGGCAACATATTGAAGTGTTTCATCAATCGTAGTCCTTTCGTAATTAATGCAGACGTTTTATTATTAAAAGTAGTGATACTAATATGTTTCTTGTACGTTTTATTGTGACAGAGTATATAAATAAATATGACGTTCTGTTTAGTTGTCAGATGCAGTTGCTGAATGAACGTTACTACGAAAAGGGCTTTAAACTCATTATATGCAAAAGCATTGTTACATTTATAGGCTTCATCAATTTATATTCAATGTTTAATATCTGGTACTTTATTTTCATTTGACTCGCTAGTCTCACATCCTGCTGCTACTTGCTCTATAAAAACAAAATCATCTAATCCTACAAGGATATTATTGTAAATATTACTCTAAATTCTACAACATTGCATCGATTCATCGATTGTCGGATGACGTCATTCATGAACCGGTCCTCGGCCAAATCCGTATGAGCACAAAGACCCAATGACCTTGCGTCCAACTAGGCGAGAGAAAGATAGGACACCAAACGCCGGTCCAGTTTGGCTGGACGACATAAAAAAATGGGAATTCCAGTCTGCCTTTTGGAAACCTGTCCTTGATAAGATCCGGGATATAACGTTTACTAAGTGTTTTGTAAAGCCGGGAACGTTGCATATAAATCTTAAATTCTTAGAAGTTTGTTGGTAATCGTTTAATAAAGGTTTACGATAGCTATACTGTGTCGTAATAAAATACGTAAACTGTGTTTGGTCGTTAAGTTAATTTATACATATACATATAATAAAATTTGAGTGTCTGTTTGTTATATTGAAATAACCGTTTTTTACAAGATGTATACGAATATATATACGGTACATACACCAAAATAACATTTTTACAATTTTGTTCGTCTGTCTGTCTGTCTGTTTGTTCCGGCTAATCTCTGAAATGGCTCGACCGATTTAAAAAATTCTTTCACCTATGAAAAGCTACATTATTCCGAAGTAACACAGGGACGGGAGCGAAGCCGCGGGGTTCAGCTAGTATAAAATAATCTTTGATGATTTATACCATTAATTTTGTATTGTTTTTATAAATAATGAAATAAATAAATAGTTTATATTCTAAACGAAGCTTATTGATACAATATTAATAAGAACATACATTTTTGATTGATTTACGTATTATTATTTATACATTCATTCTCTTCCATACCATGGTTGGGAACTAATTTTATAGATTCTCTGGGATCAGTAAACGTTCGGTCATTTTTAACAATACCAATATCTTAGTAACCTTCACAAATCTTCATTATGATTTGTAAATATATAAAGCTATTCGACAAAGGTCCCTTCCTGGTGACTTTTAAGTTTTGTATAGGAAATTTATTGAATTTATAAGCGATTTAGCTTCGTCATCTCCATATATATACAGATGCTCTGATTTAATTTTGATTTGAACATCTTTTGTCGTCTGCATATATGTGACCAAATTTAACTTCTACAGTCAACCATATATCCAGGTGGTCTAACTATTTGATTTAGACAAATCTTTATATTTCGGTTATCATATTTCAAGTGTTACTATTGCTTGTGGTTAACTGTGTGTTAAACAGGTTTATTATTTTTTATTACAGTATCTTCTAAAAATATAGCAGTTCTTAAAAAAATAAATAGATTTCAAAGATACGTAACATAATTAAGCAGAAGCAATTAAGTTTTTATTACTTGATTAATTTAGATTGCATTCTAATGCATCGTGAATACGACATTAATTTGTTATTTATGATGTTGATTAGTTTGGTTTACCTTAAACCACATGTGAAAAAATTAAGCAAAAGATGGATTAGGTATATAATATTTTCCTCGCAACTTTAAATCATATTTGCAGAGCAGTGGAGAATATTTTAAAAACCTTCGAAAAAAAATAACCACTTGTTTTTGCTAAAATAAAATAAATTGTCGCATTTATTATATCTAGTATCTGTCACAATCTGAAAACTACTTATGTTCTTGAATAATTGAGAATTTTCTAGATAAGATAACTAGGTACTTTAAAAGGTTTTCCCAGGAGAAACAAGTCTAAGGATCTCAACTTGTTAGGCAAATATTGTTTCACGGTAAGATTCCAATATGGCTTCAATGGAAAATCAAGAAACTCTTAAATCAAAACCCACACACAAACGCACTTCTCTATGAGCATAAACTAACTCCTAAGCCATCTCCATCCATCTTCGATTTTTGAAAGTCAACACAGCCGAACTTTATCGGACTGACCTCAATAAATCACAAAAATATAACCGCGATCGTTCTAACTTTGTTATTTAATAGTCACCTGCGTGGCTGCGTCTTCTGAAATGGCAAGCGTGTCACGAAGATCACGACGAGATGTGTGTATGCTTGTACTAATAGGGTTGGCTATAAGCTTAATTTTATCAGCAATTTTTGTTTACCTTTCTTTTAGTTCCGTTTTATTTGGTGTCGATTTAGCACAATTCCCTTGGCAAATTTTTATTGGGCCTGATGTGCCTGCTTTTGGACAATAGTACTCAACATGGAACTTAAGACCGTTGTTTGGGCAATTTATTCAAAGCTGGTTAAGTATATATCAATAAACATAAATATACCAGCACAAGTCCATTAAATTGCGGAATAAACTTAATTTTAAAAATTGCATTGAATCAAAAGTGTACATATTTTTATTCTGGTAGGCCATGATTCTAAACAATTATATGACACCTAAAAACACCTTAGAAAATTTTCGTGCCTGTATATGTCTTAACGAGAGCAGTGGTGGCCCAGTGGCCGTGACTTGCAAGTTTTAGGTCGTGGGTTCGAACCCAGGCAGGCGCTTTACTTTGTGTAAATTATTTCATCACTGCTCTCAGAAACGCAAAGAAAAACATCGTGAGCAAACTGGCATGTCCTAGAACCAAAAAATCGAAGACATGTGACATCCACCAACACGCACTGGGCCGGCGCGGTGGATTACGGCCCATTCCCTCTCACAGAGAGGACGCGTGTGTCCTAGCAGTGGGAACATGAATAGGCTGATGATGTTATGTGTCTTACCAATTTCAAATCCAAACATTTACTCATACAAGTATTGCATTCACGCATTCTTAATTTTTACTTTCCATTGATGACTTTCTATCAAAGTTTTCACCAACTGCCCTACAAACAGCACCCTTCATGAAATATCTCATACCAGCCCTGCAAGTAAACGTACTGAATGAACGTAAATTATTATCAACATAACATGTACGTATCTCGCCTTGGCTCGACATTGACCCAGATTAATAGACAGTACTTTCGATTTTGGTCGATAATCCCTCTCGTTTTAGCGTAAGTCAGTTTAGATGTGGAACGTAAAACATTTTCTTTGTGATTTTCTGTTGAAGAGAGAATGTGGAGTGATGGTCGTAATTTATTTGAAGGAAACAGATTTTTGCGCCTTGTTTTCTTTGTTGAACTCAAGATCTGTTCCTGTTTTAAAAATCATATACGTACATTAATGATATAATGATTTAGTTTTCTGTAACTTTGAAAGATATAAAATTATAATTTTATTAAAATGAAAATAATTTTGTTTGTTCTTTCCCACTACTAAACAAAGTATTCACACAAATTTTAGGTTGAATTATTAAAAAAACAGTTTAAAATTATAGTGTCAATTGTGTATTGTATTATAATTCTTGTTAACGAAAAGGAAATTAGTACTTTCCCTATTATCTCTTTTGCCAACAATATAATCGGGCAATCTATTCTGATTGATAAACAACGATAAAACTTTCTGTTTTTATGATAACATATTTCTACTTATTCGGGTTTTCCAATTTGTATTTCCCTTTCGCCATATATATATGACAAGTGAGTTAAACCTAGTCCAGGGAAACCAGTCTAGAATACAAGGCATTTAATTGACTACTATAGAACCTTTGCTAATATTTTAAATGTACTATCTTTCCCACGGCATTGCCTTGAACGATAGATTTGTAAAAAAATAAATCATTGTGATTTATGCATTTTTGCAATAAAAATACAACATGTAAAAGTCAAGTAAAATAGATGTGGTTTTATATTGTTGAATATGTATCAAGTTTGTTACGTTAAACGTAAAGTAGCCCTCAGGCTAGGTGGAACCACGATCTTCGCAGGGTGACTGGCAAGCAGCTGAATGAGAATCGATATAAATGGCGTGGGATTAGAGAATGTGGTAGTGGACTTCTGTAGTCTGATGATGAGAATGGGTTTTTAAGTCATATCTAAGATCACCTTGCTTCCTGTAAAAGTAGTACATTAGTCATATTCACCTCTAATGAAGAAATGCCTCCCGTTTACTGTTTATTAGGCACCTAGGAATAGGTAGGACTTTAAGAGTGAGAACATTAGTCCCTAAGGGCCGGTTTATGTTAAGAATATTTGGAGTTAGAACTTGTCAAACCTGTTTTTCAGTGTTATCTAGAGTTTCACAAATACTTAACGTCAAATGTTTAATTCACAAATGGGGAGTTAGTCCATTAGTCATTACATAGTTACCAAAAAACATGCTAAATATAGCATGATGATTAATGTTTAACCAAAATACAAATTTTATCGAGCGCACAAATTTGATTAACACGTCAGTTCTCGGAAAATATAATACAGCGATAAAAAGTTTCAGTACGGTGCTTTTGAATAAAATTTAGGCATTTTGCATAGATATTGATATAAAGTCAATTGAATAAGTCATTGTGAAGTAAATTTTCTAAGTTTAATATAGGTGAGATTTTCAGCAGTGGACATCTTCCCGCTGAAATAATGATGATGAGTCAAGCTCACGGTGATAATTACCCTTCTTCCTCGTAGTCAAACTTTTTAGTCCAACTGGTTTGACCACGAGGAATTGTGTTTCCTCGTGGTCAAATTTCATTGGCATTGCACCTTTTCAGCACTCTGTATGTATGCAGTTTTTATATATCTTTTTTTGGGCGCACGGTTGGCGCAGTGGTTGAGCGATTGACTGCTGCGCTGCGTGTCGCGGGTTCGATTCCCGCACGGAACAAATATTTGTATGACCTACAGATAGTTGTTCTGGCTCTGGGTGTTGTGTATGTGAGTTTATATGTTTGTAAACGCACCCACGATACAGGAAGAAATTCCTAGTGTGGGGCAACGTTAAAAAAAAAAATATATATATATACCTACCAAATATAAATAACCAAGCAAAGATCATGTAAAACCATGAAATTAAGTAAGGAAAAAACCTTTTTCATTCTAATTTATTTAGTTCACAATGTGAGTGGGTACAGGCTGTACTATTATTTATTCTGTGGGTAGAAGCATTGTTATTTTTGTGTTCTCGAACATTGAGAAAACCCGCTCTATAGCGGTTTACATAAATAATAAAAAATAAGTCATATTACTTTAGTAACGAACTCTGTATTGTTTTGATGTTATCTAACTACGACAAAAAGGAAAAAGTTGAAACGGATTTTCCATGCTATGTTATGCCTATGACATGAACTGCCAAGTATAATGCTAATATTTCATAATTATTATCCTGGTACTATGTAATCATAATAATTACGTCACGTTCCATTGTTATTATGTTCTATCATGTGAAGAATACAAGTTGGCGAACTATAGTTTATTTGTAGTTGACATTCTGTGATCGGCAGCGTGGCGATAGCGATTGTCAAAAAGGCAAAATTGAATGGGATTGACAAGCGATATCGAACAATCACGTGATCAATCCGTTACATTTTGACATTTCCACTATCGCCTTCGCTGACATCGAATACCACTTGTCTAGAGCATGTAGTTAAAGATGCACCCATAGGAAAGTAGGTTCTGACTTTCTTAAATTGTATTGTCCGTGACAAATAAATATGAAATTTAATGTTGAAAATTTGAGACCTAACATTATGTCAAAATTCAATTTCCTATGTGTTGAGAAACCTGAGAAACTCACAAACCAGAGTGACAAACGAATAAAAAGTCATCTTAAAAATATTTGTGCCGCATTCGTTTCAATATTTAATTATTTCGTAAAATTAAAAAACATTCCTTCCTCATAAATTCAAATTTGTGTGAAAGCTATAGAGACGAAGCCAGAACAAACCTTATGTAGTTTCCGTTTTCTTTCCTGAAGTTCGAAACCCTAAAATAAATCCAATGACGGTAAAACAACATCAGCATTAGTCTTTTAATGTTCCCACTGCCTCCTCTCTTTGAGAGGGAATGGACCGTAATCTAACACGCGGGCCCATTGCAACATGCACCAACCCGCACTGGGCCCGCGTGGTGATTTCTACAAATTTAAAAAAAAACATACGAAAATGCAATCCATTCTTAATTCAAAACTTCTCCATTTCCGAATGCTGCTGTTATTTTGAGAAATGGACACGATGTCGCAACTTCATATTTGTAAATACATCAAGTACTTAACACCTATTGAAATGCCGTTACAAGAATTAACCTTTACTGCAGCCTTGAGGTCCATAAGTATGACATAAAAATATTATTGAGTAGAAGTACTTGGCCACACCTTTAGCTATACTTGATACTCTGATTATATCATTAAATTATATGCAAGTACTTGACGCTTTAAGTAGGTATTCAAATTGTGGTTACTGTTGACAAGTTTGTAGTTGTCTTAAATAAGTTACGTCAATTTATTTTTTAATTGATTGGCATGTGCAAAATGAAGAAGCCTTTTCAAGTGTTTGTATTGAAGGTCTTTTAAGTTAATATGTAAGAGTATACCTTTACAAAAACTGGTTGATAATAGTTCAAAAAGGGAGACGTCCTGAAAACTACGTAGTTTGGCTAGCCTTGTCACTATCGAACACAAAAAAAGAAAAGAGAAAGACCTCAAGCCACATGCTGGTCAACAGTAACCCGCGACTTGGAACGAGCCCAACTTTCAGGACAGACAACCCAGGACAGACAGACCATCCTGGTGCATCAGAACTAAGAGAGCAGACTCCAAATAATCGGATAAGACAAAGAGGAAGAGAGAGAGAGAAGGGATTAACAGCACTTATCTTTAAAGGTTATTGCTGTACATATATAATTTGATCCCGTAAAGGTGTTTTTGAAGGCAATACAATAAACGAAAGATATAAACTTGGCAGTCAAATGTGTCGTGTCAAATCAATATTTTGAATATATCCGATTCAGAACGAAAATAAATCATGATAAGGTTTCTCATTAAGGTATGGCATGCCCAATGAAGGCGTGTTAGCACCATAATACAGCACTTTTCAAGCAAAGAGAAGTAACCAATAAATGCACCTGTGAAAATAAATATCACGTTACACTTTTTACCCCATTAGAATGCAACAAAACATAAAAGAAAACTAATGGAAACGCGTTTGTTTCAAAAAAATAATAATTAAAATAAAGATGTCCCCATAAGGTAATCCGCATTCATAGATAACTTTTATCGTATTTTAATCTTTTTTATCACTAGCCTGATAAGCCTGATGAGCAGACATCCTAAGAATATATGTATAAAACTAGCTTCTGCACAAGGCTTCGCCCGCGATTAAAGTGTTTTATTATCCCAAGGGACTAAAACTAAGGTTAAAAGTATCCTTTGTTTTAATCCAGGTAACTATCTGAATGTCACATTTTTTAAAATTAATTTTTGCATGATTGAAACAGAAACACACAAACTATTACATTTATAATATGATATTAGTAGAATTCACGTGTAGCTTATCATTATCACGTTATCAGCATTCCGAGCGTTCGCGAAAATTCACGAAATGGTGCGAATTGACCGGTAATTAATTAAACGGGTTTTTAATAGATTGGCATGCTAATTTTTACCGTCTTTTTCCTTGTTTAATAACTTTTTATGGCTGGTCTAAAATATATTATGTTCTAGTAGCACTTAAGCATTCTGTAAATCCACAGTATTTTCAGTACCTAACTGGCTTTTAGTTCACCACTTTTATTGAGTCTTTTAGAAAAGTTACAAGATTTTTTAGGTTGTAACATCATTGAATGAAATAAAAGACCAAACATTAAAAACAGGCCAAGTGCGAGTCGGACTCGCACACGAAGGGTTCCGTACTTGGTAAATTGCGGTTTACGATTTATAACGAATAAAAAAAAAACCACTTCCTAGATCTCGTTCAAACCAATTTTCGGTGGAAGTTTACATGCTAATGTACATCATATATTTTTTTTATTTTTATCATTCTCTTGTTTTAGAAGTTACAGGGGGAGGACACATTTTACAACTTTGGAAGTGTCTCTCGCGCAAACTATTCAGTTTAGAAAAAAAAAATATTGGAAACCTCAATATCATTTTTAAAGACCTATCCATTGATACCCCACACGTAGGAGTTTCATGATAAAAATATTTTTAGTTTCAGTTTCAAGTATGGGACGCCCCAAAATTTATTGTTTTTTTTTTCTATTTTTGTGTGAAAATCTTAATGCGGTTCACAGAATACATCTACTTACCAAGTTTCAACAGCGTAGTTCTTATAGTTTCGGTTAAAAGTGGCTGTGACATACGGACGGACAGACAGACAGACAGATATGACGAATCTATAAGGGTGCCGTTTTTTGCTATTTGGCTACGGAACCCTAAAAATCGGAGCCATTTCCAGGGTCATGCCAAATTATACTTCGTAATACAATGAAAGTTTTGTAAATTAAATTTTAATAACACAGGTTCCATCAAAGTCAGGTTTGTTACAACCTGTCTAATACCACAACTTTTTTTATGTGTGTGTAACTTTACCGAGACGACGCACCTAACATGTGAGAGTGAGTGAGCGTACCGTACGCACACACCATCATACGCTCACTCAGCGTATGGTGCTGTGTGTGTGTTAAAATCTGTGTGCTTGAGTCTGTGTGTTTTAGTTCGCGCGTACCGGCGATAAGGTCAGGGTCACACAAATTGGTCTTTCATTATCTTTTGATGGAATGACACTGGTTTTTGTTATACTTTTTAGACTGGTTTAATTTTATCTATTTCACGGTATCTCGCTTTGAAATTGTTTTCTATTTGTATTGTGTTTTGCCGTTTTTATTTGGGTGCATATTTTTCTTTTATTCGGTGGAATATTTTGTTTTCACAATTACAATCAATTGTTGGTGATGAAATCGTTTATGCAAATAGTCCGTTTTGCATTCAATAGAATTACATTTTCAATTATAAAAAATGCACTCATTAAATCACTTATGGTTCAACTTAATAAACTTTACAAAATACTTTATCTTTATTCAAAAAATTACCTTAAATAAATATACACAAAGTAGTGAAAAAACCCTGGTATTTCATACATTACACTTAAATTCCCTTAAGAATTCAGCAGAGGTACCTATAATATACCCACGTACGTACGTTTTCCTTTTAATAAAGTCAGCGTGGGAGTCATTCATCAAAGATAAAAGCTAAATAATCTGTTTCGCACAACAATCAGATAACGCCAAAATGAATTTTCACCGAAATGAACCCATTGTATTTGCGACACAATACGAAATCAACAAAAAACTCGCGTCGACAAACATATTTACCAAGCGGCTTACTTTAATTGAATATTCTAAAGACCCAGCGAGAGGAGACAGGAAAATTTGCAAAAATAAAAGCCTGTAAGTATTTTTCACCGTATTTTTACCCGCCCGCTTTTATTATTCTGACCCCGTAATATATTAAATTACCTTTATTTTTCAATATTCTCAGCGCTCCTTTTTAATGTTATGAATTTATAATAATTTGTTTGACAACCTGATAAAGAAGACCGTTACAAGGTAGTGAAACAAACTTTACTTTAACTTATAAAACATCCAATCTATATTCCGAGGGTGGCTTTTTAAGTGCTACGAGTCCTCTACGCCGTAGCCACCTACGCGCGTAGCGGACCCCGCACTTGATGCCTACGCAAAACGTACCGCTACGAGCGTTTGTTTGCTCTGACGTCACGGTAACCACTGCTAACATTGAAGCCCTACTGCGTAAATAAATTACACTCATTTGTCTAGTTTCTTATACAACTGCATCGGTGTAAAAACAACACCGCTTAAAAACAATTAACGAAGTGTTAAGGTCGTTTGCATACCATTTGGTTCTTTGTTCGAAATTAATAAAATCGCGGAGCAGACCATGTTTTAAACAAAACAATAAAACAAACCGCGCGTATTCTAGAGGCACGAATATGTTTAATCAAACGGCTAGGTGTCCTGTCATTAGTGAGAGAGTACGAGTATGAGTACGTCGGCGAGTGTGAGAAAGACAAGAAGTGTAGCAACAAGTCGCGGGCGCGAGGCGCGGGGGCGCGTTATCGCGACCATGACGTCACGACCCTTTCACTGTCCGAAGTTGTGTTCTGGCGTCGGAGACTTCAGTCCGCGCGGCTCGGTCACAGCGTGAGCACGTCTCGCGCTTAGTGTTCCTAAACTTCACCGACTCACGCGTCACTCGCTAAAAGAATACGTAAAATATATCGAAGCCAACTTTCATCAGGGAAATAGTTCACACGCAAACGGCCCGCTCGGTCCTCCGTGTGTTTCTCCTGTTGACTTCGGATTCGAACCCCTGACTGACACCAGCTGCACCATGGGCGTCATTAAAGTGAGCCCGGACACCGCGGCACTGTACTCTGCCTGCGACATGCTCGACGATATGAAGGTAAGTGAAACGAGAGAAAATCATGTGATGTCCAAAAGCGAGCGATGGCGTCGTTCCAACCGGCCAGTTCCTAGTTAGTGAAAAAAAAATTGTGAATCGATGCGTGGGCTCGGACGATTGTCTCGTCGTCTCGTCACTTCGCGTAATTGCAAATGTTATGCGCTTTTACGCGATGGCATTCGATGTCGCAGACATGCCGGCCGAGGCGACTTAATGCAGATCGCGCGCGTTTTCTACCCGCGGTGAAAACTCGTGGCGCTCGGTCAACGGAAGCGGGTGCCCTTATCAGTTGCTTGTGACATGATTGCTATAACTAGAAACGCTACGTGAGAACATTCACATACTTCTTAGCCTACGATTTAGCACATAAAACGTTAACTTGCATCGATAGAAATTGTGTTTCAAATACCTACTTAATTTTATGTATAAAAGTTTGAGTGGAAATTTTTAACGTTCGATTGGAACTTCGAGCTGGTATATTACATTTTATTGATAGTTCCTTCATACATATAACAAATGATTCATGGTAATAAAACCATTGGAGCTTGTGCTAGACGACACGGAGATCCGAAGATTGTCGCAATGACGCAATGTCATAATGTCGTTAAAAATTGTTTTGATTATGCTGGTTCGGACGAGGCATGCCGTGTGACGATAATGTAATCTCTTGATAGCTAATGCGTGAAAAGTTTCTATTGTCAAATGGCAACAAAATGTAAAAATGAATATAGTATTGTTAAAGGAAAATTTTGTTATAGAAGAGGAAAATGGGGTAGAAGGAAATATTGTGGAATAAAAAGAAAATTTAATAAAGAACTCTAAAATAGATAAAAGCAAATAATAAAGAATCAAAATAATAATTTGATATGGAAGAGGAGGGTGGAATAGAATAGAAAAATTAACATAGCAAAAGAGCACTTTTATGAAAAAGGGTAGAATAGAATAGAATATCGTATAGTCCATAGCAACAATGTTACAATATGCGTAAATCGTAGGAATTTGTGTCTAGCCGAGTGTTGTCTTGCACGCAATGCTTAGCAACAGTGCACGCTTCGTGCGCATGCGCGAGGATTCCTTGTGTTTAATTTTCTTTAAAGTTTCAACAACTCCGATTTATTGCATTTTCATGGTCGACATGAAATATAGAAGCGAATAAAAATATGGAAACGTAACAATCGCTCATTAAAAATATTTATCATGATACGGACCCGAAATATCATTTACATGATATCGTAAAAATACATGGGTATCGAAAAATAAAATCTGTTTTTGTGTGCGTTCAAACAAATTGATATTGGTGGAGCGTTCGAGCTGGCTTAGTTACCTACATTAACGTTTTTTACCTTTCCAGATATTTTTTTCCTCTTTTGCCTAACTTGATTCACTCGACTTGACAATTTTTTTTTGCTTTTTACGTTTTAATGGCCGACCTCCGAAATTAATTTAGTTTTATGTGATCCGGACTTTTTAGTGTCTTAATTATTATTTATGTCTAATTTTTTGTGAGACAAAAACCTGTTATATTGAATTCTATAAATTTCAAAGACTGATTTCTTATCGAATGAATTTAATTTTTACGGGCCTACGATTTCATACTACACGGTTCTTAAATATTCAATACTCACAAATATTCGTACTTTTTCTTTGTTACCAGTTGGACTTCGATTTCTTTCCGTTGATTTCTCGTTACAATTTCCAATACATTTGCTAGTACCTAACATGTTGGTATTTCGCATTACCACTCATGCAAATCATAGTTGAATGGATAAAAATTTACATCAGTACACAACACGTGAGTGCGTGGGATATGTTTCAATGTCGTTTTATTAGACATTCTTTTAAATATCACATCTATAACTATTAAAATTAGCATTATTTTTATTTCTTTGTTTTATTTAGTTTCCATCAACCTTTGGATACTATTATCTTTTTAGTCTCGAGCATCTTTAGTATTAGAAACTTTAAATTCAACAGGATCCAAATTAAGTCGTACATTTTCTAATTTATTGGATTTAGATTAAGTAATTACCTTGCTAAATGCTCCTGTATTAACTTTATTAGTATGTACTACAAACGGATGCATCCAATTAGATGAAGCTAAAAACGCTACTACAACGGAATTTACACAACATATTCTATGTAAACGTGACGCTAGTTGATTTGAACATAAACTGTTTTATTAATGATGACAGTAGTAATCATTGTGACATTATTTTCATTAAATATGCGTACGTTGATTGCCAGAAAACTGTCTAGTTTAATATTGATGAGGCCAGTAGGACTCGCAATACATACCAACTTGTTTCTTTTTAAAGTCTCGTACCCGAAGGATCCAAACGGAGCTCTATAGCTGTCACTTATTGATTTTAGTACGGAGGTTTTTTTATTTTATTTTAGTTTTGATTGTATTATAAATTCAATTTGATTGATATACCTAGTCATCAGTTAAAGCACTTTAAAAAGTATGTCTACTTGCATGTCTATTTATTGGTCTTCTGTTGTATAAACTTATGATATTATTGTCCTGCTACGGGTTTGTTTCAAAAATATCCTTTTGGTCTTCAATATCTGCTTTTTCTTATTGATTGAATACGATGTTTAAGTATTCAACCTAACCCCTAGCCACATTCGTCCTAATCAAGTCAGCCGTTCACATTGTACTGAAACATTTACATATGTATAAGTTCGTATCAGACAACATTATATTCCTTTCAGTTGAGCTATATATGGGGCTCGTTATATTTAGGTAGGTACTTAGTCTAATGGTGCGTGTTTGGGATCAATTCGTTTCAGATACGGGCCGATATTATTTGTTACAATTCGTTCTTATTTAATGGACCTTTATTTGGATGTTGTGACTTTTGTAGAAATAAAAATATTTATTTGAGACGATATAAATTTTGTCCAAGAATTTCGAAGCAGATACGATTATATATATAGGTATTGCCAAATAAAAAAGGAATGAGGGCACGAGAATGTAATATGAAGATGACGAAAAGCCCCAAAAACTGCTTAAAATCAATCCATGTAATAAAAGAACTACGGGCAACTCAATGATGGCAAATGAAAAATTACAATCAACAAGTTCAAAATAGCCCAAAAACTCTTCAAAATCATATTCCAAAAAAAATACCTTTTGCTATATTGAATCATTCAATCCAGTCAAAATCATTTACCTTCAAAACGTGTTATAACTACGTCGCGCACAGCAGCTCGTTCGTGAGCTTACCATCCTTGATATTAACAACTGAAGCATTTTCTATATTGCTCGCACTCGCGGATGCAACTGTAGAATGTGGGTCGCGATGTGTTTTGAAACCGTTCAATGTCGCAGTGTTTATCGCGGCCTCGTGTGCTTTGAGCCTAGTTGTTAAAAGTGCACGTTTTGGTTTTGTTATTTTTGTATTAAAATCAGGTGTTGTTTTGTAGTGTTCATTCCATTTCTTACTTTTAATTAATTTAAATAAAATCTTTAGAATGATAGGTGGTCTAGTCGGGCATCTACCATTAATTATCTTTCTGCCCTTTATCCCATGTTACTTGTGGTTGGCGCAACACGTTGTGTTCTTCCATTCTCCACTTAAGCTTCATGTTATCTTTTATATCTCCCTTTTTTTCAATTCGTTTCTATTTGTCAGTTTTAAATTATTTCGAGTAAAGCCTTGGAATTAAAGATTGCTGGTCGACAACCTATCAATACTACATTTGTTTATCACGAGTAATAATCTTGCTATTTATGTCTACGTTACTTGCCAGTCTAACCATATAACATCGGTATTTATAATTATTTATAATATAAATATATTGTCTACATTATCAGTAAATAAATTCCTAGAAATCTTTATCAAGGAAATGGAAATGCGTAGTTATTTTAATACGAGCTCATTTATATCGGATCCAGCTGTGCGATGTCATTATTTTGTCACCCTTTCAGGCTCCCTGGTGCGTAATAATTATAAAGAGGAAAATCTCGGAAAGATTTCAGGAAACGAGCAGTATGTTTATGTTAACCAGATACTGGGTTGTGGAGATCAGGGGGGTGACCACAAGCTCTTAGAGTAAGGTTATTTTGAGATCGAGTAAGGGACAGATGTATCTGACTTGTATACATCTGTCACTTACTCGATCTCAAAATAACCTTACTCTAAGAGCTTATGGTTACCCCCCTGATAGGCAGTTGCTCCATTTGGTTGGAATGAACTTAGATTTTTCTTAGCTATGTTGGGGTCAGATACCAGTGTATCTGACCCCAACATAGCTAAGAAAAATCTAGGTATTGATTGTAAATGGATGTTATGTGATTGTAAATGGTAATGGATTGATTGTAAATTCTTGACATATTCTAAATTCTAACCAGTATTGCCAGTATGCCACTTGTCTACCCAATTATTGAACATACACAGTTTTATGAACAAAAGTAAAAGTTGTATTCAACCTAGGCCTTGACATAATATTTAGAACAAAAACGACTTTATCTTATCGTTTAAGATAAAAAGATCACATGGAGCGAAGTTTCTACAAAGATGTAGAATGATGCAGGAGATATTTTGACAACGAAATTTTAAGATATCATTATCGTCTTTATCTTTTCTTATGCAATGAAGGTGTGGCTCTAGACTTATAATAGACAACCCGTTGCGTTGGTATCATCTTTCAATCTGAAAGTATCCCAAAAGATATATCATAAGGGACTTTTGAAAGCGAGCTTGTCGGTTTGATGTCAGAGTCGGGCGAAGTGTTGTTGGGTGACTACGGGCATTATTATGTTATGGCATTGATTAAAAGCAATCAACATAGCACACTCGGTATACAATGTATGGTACGTACGGCTATATTTAAAGTGCATAGTCTAATATCATACTTGCATATTATCAGTTTTGATGTTATGTATCTGGGACAAGTTGTATGCATGTTGATGTCAATGTACATGACAGTTTTAAGTTTAGAGTGATACCTACTTGTATAATATTACGCTTAAACCACATATATACATATTTACCTTAGGTATACAGATACATACATTCCGTAGAATCAATTATTATTAGTTTTATATTTTTTGACGTTCAAAAGTGCCACTTAATGGCCAAATTGAAATAAAGAATTTGACAATGATTTTGTAGCATTTTTATTGGTTGCGTGATTGATTTACAACATAACGTCACTGTATACTCCGATAGGTTAGGCAGAGGTACACAGGTGAATTTATTACTCTTTGGCCAACCTAGGAATAGAACTCAGGACCTCATGATCAAGAGTAGCGCTTGCGATCACTTGATAGACCAACGATGAAAAAAATTATACATACTTAGCAAATGGATATTTAAGTGAACAAGTTTTTATACCAGGGATCACCAAATGGCGGACCGCGGTCCGGATCCGGATCGCTGACGTTTTGCAAACATTAGATTATCTAATTGACTTATTTTATTTGATAATTTATCCTGTACTTTGTCTTTACTGTCGTTGATTCAACCATAGACGAATCATCTCATCAAAATCTTCATTGATATTGTATCTACGAGTAAATTTACAAATTTAGGTTTTTTATTTCAATTTTAACAAAGTAAATTTACGTGACGAAGTAAAGGAGGGAGGAGGGGGTGACTTTAATCCTTACGGACCGTGACGGACAAATGATAGTAATTGGTGCCCCCGGGTTTAGTTTAGTTTGTTTGTAATGGATAAACTCGTGAGATGGTGGTCAAGCGCGAGCCTATCAATAATAAAAAAAAGAACTCAAAAACTACTTAACCGATTTTAAAAGTTCTATTTACCTTTATCCTAATATTATATTATGTTCCTTTATTGACTTTCGTTAAGTCATCATTATTTCGCTTTTTGCATTTATCACCCAAACATGAATGATCATGACGTGCATGTCATACTCATTTGATTTTCACTTTAGATAGGTAGGAGTGTGATTCATACCCAATTAAAATCCCCCAGTTTCTTAATTGATAATTTGAAGTTAATAACTTGACAAACTTTACTTTAATGATAAAGTGTGGCAGATTTTCAATTCAGAAACAGTGTGTAAAGCTAACAGTCTAATTTAGCGTTGCTGCTTGGGTACTTTCAATTAATTAACTAAAACTTAGTATCATTGTAATCTTGATTCTCTAAACTTCAACTATAAACTTTTTCTAGTTCCCAAAATAGAAAGGCAATTAAATTAAATCATTAAGTTAAGTTAACAGCTTCCCAGGTAATAAAAAACCATTAAGATTAGCGGTTGTTCTTGAAGTTCGTTTTCATTTGGTCTATAATGAAAATGCATCCCCGTCTGCATCCAATTCTACATTAATATATAATAATAATAAATAAAGATTGTTTGTTTATTGGAAAGATTTGATTGTTTGTAACGGATAAACTCAAAAACTACCTAAACTCTTTTAAAAATTCTTTTACCTATGGAAAGGTACATTATTCCTGAGTGACATAGGATATTTTCTATCCTAAAAAGCGGGTCCTGTTAGGTGGCACACGGGAGCGAAGCTGCGGCGAAAAGCTAGTTTATTATAAATGTATTCCTTTTAGAAACTTTTCTGCTTTTTATGTTTAAATTTCCTCCACTCGACTCAACGTCGACTCAGCTTCACTCAATCTAATTGACAATTGTAAGTCTTATATAGAATATTATCATAGCGACTGAGTTGGAGGAAGTTTCCTTCAAAATGAGCTGGAATATAGGAGTAACTGTTTCATTATACCATAAAAAAATAAGCAATCAAGCCCCATAATCTGCCTTTTAGGTTCTATTCCATTATTATATTTTTATACCGCGTTATATCTAGGTATTATTATTAATAAAATATAACCATATCGACAATTTTATCGGTGTCCGATAATAAATTACTTTCACTTGATAAAGTCGTGGACTGGTTTGTATGAAATTCAAGGTTATTAACACAAAAACGTGGCGTTTTTACAAAATTCCACTTTATCTTTGTTTGCACCTACTAGTTCATACATATGTATAAACATGTGTGACGCAGATTTTACCTAGCTTGGTTTCTGTGATAAAATCAGTTCTAGGGCCTAAATAGGTGAACGATTTTGTTATCAGCGATAAAAATAATAAAGCAAAAAGAGTAGAATTTGAGATAATCATAAGCATGTTGCCTAACAACTATTGTTCTATATAATATTTTGTGGTTTTTTACAATCGTCAAATTCAACAGGCTTATTTTGTCTCTAATAATATAAAATACATATGACTGTCACGTCAACTATGAGTCTTAAAGATGCTACTACCAGTACAGCTACTAACAAACAATGAGTTCTTCAACAGTCACCAATCATTAATGCACGTTCCCACGACACCAAGTCCCCTAAAGATCGTCAATACTAGACATAGGGGCACTAATGTCATTCATATGATAGCCGGAGGAACTATCCTACATAATTATAAGACATTATAAACATACAACTTTCAAACTGCACATAACAACGACCTACAAGGTTGCATTTTAAACAAATTATAAATTCATATTGTGACATGTCGTTGATTTCATTAATTAAGGAAAAATATGACATTACTCTGTTTTTTATTACAATATTGCATAAGTGAATGGTTTTTACTGAAAATTACTGTGTAATCACCGGCTATTAAATATAATATCCAATTGATTACTTTGATCAATGGGTATGTATTTACTTAGTTATTATTTTATTATTATTCTTGAGAAACTCATCATAGTATTAACACGCTTAAGTGATACCTATAGGTACGAACTAGGTAATAAATATTGTTTTAAAGGGATACTTGTAGTTATAGAGTAGGTACAAACTAAGATCTAAAAAACTAATATTTTCAAATATTTGTTCTATACAACCCTTTTTGTAGTTATGACACCTGCGGTGTATTCTACATAAATGAAAGATCATATTAGTTTTCTTTAACAGGGACATAATTATGAATCGTTAGTCTTTTTAATCCACCACGCGGGACCAGTGCGCATTGGTAGACGTTACATGTTTTCGTTTGGTTCCAGGATATGCTTGTTTCCTCACGATGTTTTCCTTCACCGATATAATAGTTGAACTTATTAAAAGTGTCTTTACTTTATTGTTAAAAAGTAGACACAGATCACAATCACTTAACCATTTCCAGCACAATAGACCACAGCTTGATAAATGGCGGTCAGAACAGATAAATACAAAGTGACCGGTCAAACAGGACAGTGCGTGGGAACTATCGACATTTTGTGCGTTTTTTGGTGGTTGACGATACGTGGGCGAGGGCCTTAATGTTGTCATGGTGATGCTGGTTCGTTTGTGTTGTGGTGCTGTTGTTGCTCGGTCGTTTTTTTATCGGTTTGTGTGGATTAGATTACAAATCTTACCTCTATTATATATTTATATTTTATATTATACCTGACAACAAATGTAAAAAATATAAAAAATATGCCAACTAGGTATTGGGCGTAAAATATTTGAATGTTTTTCCATCGGCTCAAAAAGAAAAAGCAGCCTACAAGAAATTATACATTTAGGTTGAGACAAGGAATATTTGATTTTGTAGCTTAGCATACGTTAATAGGAGAAGGAATAAATTGGTAGCAAGTTTTTACTATGCAAATCTGAGAGAATAACTTATAAAACACACCTTAATCACGACACAAACAGACTTAAAACAATGACATCCGCTTATTTAAGCCATCATTATTTTCGGAAAAATCCCTGCATTCAAAAAGACAACAATACAGTTGTTGACTATTTACCCAAGCCTTGGATTGTTGTTGTCACGTTTCAGATAGAACTGATAAGTCTGTATCGTCGCTATTCGAGTAATCAAGCTCAAATTAATTAGTCGATATCGTGTCATTACGTGGGGCTTTGCTGAAACACGTGAGGTTGCTTTCGAAGTGTCATCGTTAGTTTGTGACACAGATAACCTCTTTGTGAACATTCAATCAATCTGCCTAGCCTATTCACAACTAAGTTGGGGTCGGTTTCCAGTCTTACCGGCTTCAGCTTCGATCTCCACAACCCAGTTCTTGGGTAACACCATACCCCTTGACAAGACTGGTGTCAGATCTCATGCTTCTGACTACCCGTAACGACTGTCAAATATCTTCAAATGACAGTCGGGACCAACGGCTTAGCGCGCTTTCCGAGGCACGGAGGAAACTCGGTGTGTTGAAATGGTCACCCATCCACGGACCGACCTCGTCAAGTGTTGCTTAACCTTGATGATCGACTAGTGCGGCAAAATTCTAGGACATATTTTGACTGGCAAAAGAAGAGTTTTATTTGCCGCTTGAACATGGGACTTAAACATAATTTGCGAAATGTACAGTACACCTCTGCTTTAACCCTTTGGGGAATATGGCGTGATTTATGTTATCTTACTAATATTACGAATGTGAAAGTTTGGCAAAAAAGACATGAAAGTAGGATTAATGCAGTAGAAATGCGCTCCTTACGGAGTATGTGTGGTGTAACTTTAACTGATAGATTGAGGAATGAGGTAATAAGACAACGTTGTGGTTTAAAAGAAGATGTAGTGACTAAAATTGAAAAGGGTATGTTAAGATGGTTTGGCCATGTTGAGAGGATGTATGAAAGTCGACTTACGAAAGGTATTTACAAGGCAGACGTGAATGGAAACGCCGGGAGGGGACGCCCTAGAAAGACATACATAGACCTCATAGGTGATGTTCTTCAGAAAGGCCAAGTGCGCAGTACCCATAACCAGCGTGTGTGTATGACTAGATGTATGAATGTGTGTGAAGCAAAAGAAGTGTGTAAGGATCGTAGCAGGTGGCGTTCTGTAGTTTCTGCCTACCCCCATGGGAAAAAGGCGTGAGTTTATGTATGTATGTATGTATAAAAGTTTGGATGGATGTGTGGAAGTCTGGATGTATGTTTGTTACTCAATTACGCCAGAACCGCTGAACGGATCTGGATGAAATTTGGTACAGGGATAGATTAAAGTCTGGAATAGTACATATGCTACTTTTTATCTCGTTATAATGTTTTCTTGAGATAAGAAAATACATTTACGCGGGCGAAGCCGCTGGCAGAACCTATTGTCTAGATAATAATTATATTGTTACCTACTTGAGAAATGCTTAGCTCTATTAATTACAGGGAAAAACATAAATCTTTATTATTTGCATTATTCTCGATACATCATCATCATATCTCAAACACGTTTTTATAAAATCCTATTGTTTATGTTTGGATTTTCCTTTTTAATGGTTTTCCCCTAATCTTAGGGATGAAGGATGTTTGTTTGTTACTTAATCACGCCAGAACGGCTGGACGGAGCTGGATGAAATTTGGCACAGAGATAGAGTATAGTTTTTATCCCGGTATAATGTGCCCTGGGATTATAAAACACTGTGCACGCGGGCGAAGCTGGCATAAGCTAGTAGATAATACTTTAATTAATTAATAGATATCTAATAAGATTCGTTAAATAACAAAATACCTAAATACCCTCAAATCAGACCTACCTAAACTACTCATTCAAAAACAAGAACAGGCTTATTTTTTTTAGAAAATATCATGTTACCAAGCAAACGATTAGGTACATCTAACAAAAAACTGCCAAACCGAAATCTTGTAACCTCTGAACTCAAAATGTAAATAACTAAGTATCTGTTTCTAACTTGTATTTTTTCATATTCTTAGGTACCAATTAAACTCTAGGTTATCAAAAGTTTGAAAAAATATTTGCACAAAGAAAACAAGTAGAGCAATCGTAAAGTAATAAAAGTAAAGGTTATAAATGCCGTTTAATTCAGTACCTACAATTTAGGATTAGTTAACTCATTAGTCGATTATTTACATAGCTAGAAAGTACGTCATCATTGGCCAATAGTGTCACACCTCTAGTACGTACGTAGGTAGATAACGAAGTGCATTCGCACCACACAACATATAAACATATTTAACAGATTAACCTACAGGAAAATAACGTAAATTAAATAAATACACAGTTATTGCAGCTACAATTACTACTACTAATAAAAATAAAATAGTTTGTTTCAAATAAACCTTATAGTTACTTTTTTATGTCAAAATAAATGAATCTAGTTTTACATTCGCAAGCGTCAGTAGGTCTCTATGGAGAAGAATGTGCAAGAAACTCCACGGACACGCTTTTCCATCAGTTTTAATTACAATTATTTGGTTACCCCATTCTTATTGGAAAAAGCATATGTGAGAACGATATAAAAAGAAGTGCACTTAAAAGCTTCTTCAGTAAAACAAACAATTCAAAAATAAAATCAGTACGTAATTAAAAACAGTCCGAAGCAAGTTAAGTTATGACCAGTCCCAACTCATGGCGCCCGTTCACGAACATGACGCATGGATTGGCACCACTCAGCTCAACCATCATAAGCCTTAATAATTAAATAAATACAAGATAAATTGTCTAAATCAATCAATCGGGCTTGAACTTGAAACAACGAATCAATCAATAAACCACGCCCTTAAAAATGTAATACATCAACGTTATACACCACAAAGTTTACCTACCTAGATTCTACGCTCACCCATGTCCTATTCAAAATGTAAACGCATTAATATTACAAACGATTATACTCCGATCAACTTTGAAGGTTCACATAAATCGACTAAAACGCCACAGAACTAACAAGCATTAAATACTAGAAGCGTCACAGCTCGTAAGAATTTATTAAAAACATATGTTAAGGCGGAAACTACTGACTAACACACAAAATAGCCAGACTTATTTATTTTGAGGCACCGGAAATATTGATTAATTTATTTTTGGGAATTTTGGTAACAATTCCCAAAAAAAAAACAGTAAAGTTACCTCTTACATTGACTTAATACACAGTATAGGTATCTGTATTACTTGACACTGTACGTTCGTAAAATTGATAAAAATAACGTTATATGACTTAGACAATTTTTTATTTCGAATCATCTTATCTTTGAGCAATAAAATGGTTCACAATTTTCGCAATAAATTATCATCGGGCATCTCTTTCTTATGCAGTCCGACAGTGACCGCGCTTCAGATCTTGCCTGCCTCTTAAACCACGTATTAGTGCTGCCAATCGGTTGCCTCACTAGGGAATGTCGGAGGACGTAGTTAGTATGCGACGCTGCGCTCACAGACTGACGTACCTACCTGCTAATGTTAATAATTGCTGTGCTCGATACCCGAGCCTTCTCCTTGGTGGGCCCTTGATCTAGAATAGTCGATAAAGTTAGTCGATTAATTTTTCTCTCGATTTGAAAATAAGGTGTCGTACCGATTCAATGACTCATGTGATTGTGGCATTCCTTTTTCGATTTTGTAATATCGTTTTTATAAAACTATGTAACGTAAATTCAATTAATTAATTATTCATTAGCTTCTTACAGTAGTTACACTTATTAGTAGGATATCATAATTACTTGGGGGTTAATGCTTGCTAACACCTAACACGCAACAGCGGGTTATTAAAACAAGGGCCAACAATTCAAAGGATTAGGTAAATTGTTTTACCTTTCAACAGAAATGGCTATAAAATTAGTTTTATATTTACTGGTGGACTAAAAGTCAGTGGACGAAAACAATTGTTTCAACAATCGGTCAAATCTGTAATCGACGGATTTTATGTGTGACCGTAACATGGCGACCGTGACATAACAATCTGTTTTTGAAAATATATTAAAATTCCAAAAGGTCAACGACATCTTTGAAAAGTTTTAACACGTTATGTTAATGTTTGCATTCATTCTGTAAATGTTTTTGAGGGTTTTATAAATCGTTTTCCAAACCATATGTTTTATATGAGTGATTTGAATATAAGTTAATTATTTGATTTATACAAAAAAGCATAGGAAGAATTGAAGAGCATTGAGACATAAATAACCTAGGTAATTGATCAATTACTTGGTTAAAAATAAATAAAAATCATTAAGTGACATTAAAAAATAAATAACTTTGAAGACTTGGTAACAATAAAATGTCGCTAAGTAGAACGAATTCCAAAAATATAAAACACCAACATTCCACTTCATGAGAACACAAATCAGAAAAATACAAAACTCAAGTTGCAAGTAGGTAAATTGCAGAGTGATGATAAATAAATCTGCAATAAATTGAACAAGGCAATTAAAAACGCACTTATTGATAGAAATAAATGTCAACAAGACGACAAACAATGATATAAAAAAAGCTTGTTTTCTGTCTTTGGTATTAATCTGTGAAATATGACCGCACCCATAATTGTCTTTGGTTGCCAACTGCCTGAGAGAGAGAATAAGGTTGTTTGTTCAATAAAAGTGTAATAGTTACAAATTTTATCATTTAATCATATTGAAACAAGATCAGAAGAAAAGTGAAACAAAGTTAAGTTATATATTGGATATTTATTTAGACTTTTTACAACGTAATCACAAAACATCTTATCATTTTGCAATATTGTGAAAGCCCAAACACAAAACAACAACAACAATAATTAATTAAAATCAATTTAAAAGTTGGTTAAGGCCAGAAATGCCTGCCGGCAACGCAACATTATATTTTAACGATTAAATAATCAGGTACGAAAATGTAAATTAAATCAATTAATACGTATTTAATTCAACGGGATGAAGTATTTAGTACCACGGCTATGCATATTGTTATTAATATTGATTAATTGATTATCTAGAAACAACGATTATCCATAATTGCTTGAGTAATCGTGAAAGCAAAAATACATTTAAAAAAATACAGTCGATTTGAGAAGCTCCTCCTCTTTTAAAATACGGATCTGACTGGCCACGACAGGGATTAGGGAAGTTGCGGGCAAAAATTATATTAAATCCATCATTCATTTTACTTCACCTATATTAGGTAAAGGTTAAGTAATCCCTATTACGATCTGCCAATATTCGAAAACATATACACATCTTTAAAACAGCCAGTATCAACACAATTACAAACATTTACCTCTAAAGCTCTAATCGTCCATACCTAATTGATGGATTCCCATCAACAATTAATGAACCTTTTTCCTCTAATTAAATGAGGCAAAGGTATCTCGTCGTTCGGCCTAACCTTTCCTAATTAGCAAACAATTCGCTTATAAATTCCAATGCGACAAAGATTACCGCTAATTGGGGGACTTCATCACTCTTAATGACTTTAGCCTTAAAATTTCTTTTTCCAGATTATTTACATAAAACAAAGAATTCTAAAGCAATTGTTGCTTTTAGACTTTCAAATGAAGGTAGTCGTAAAATCGTAAAATACTACTTACAAAACGTTTTCGTAACTTCAAGTTAAAATATACAAGGGTTACTTTTAATTTCGTTTGTATAGGCCGTGACGCAAGCAAGGCCTCGTCTGCAATATTAATGAATCAATCGGAATAATAAAACGTTGATATAATTTAAAAAGAAAGTGAAAATGGCTACCTTCCCGCGCCATGACGGATCCCGCGTCGCGAGCTAGTTCCGTTCCATGTTACGCAGCACACGTATGCCGAGGTCATGCTAATTACTAGCCTCACGAAATCGAAAGTCACTCGATTGTCTAGATGTAGGACGCGATCGTATAAAGAAACGTAACATCATATCCTACTTTGAAATATTCCGATCGCGTATTGTTCTCTTTAGTCGCAAATATAACTAGATTTAAATACCAATTGACTCAATAAAGCAGGTTTTTTTTCTCGTCATTGAGTATCAATATCTTGAGTGCAACGTTTGTTAATACAATTGACCTTTCGCTCGATATATTGACAAGCAATCGATGGCGATCTAAAACAGATACCGAATACCAAAAAATTGTTTGAATTTCGATTGTCAGTCTCTAATTGCGGATTTCCGATATCATTTTGTGGTACGTTGTTTTTTGTCTGCTTTTAAAATGTCTGAGCACGATCACTCTATCCGCGGCAAGGTCGACTGCTAACTTTTGTCAGACGATCGCCATGTTGGCATATCCTAAGGAATGCCTACAGCAGTCTAGCCTAGTCTATGCTTTGTTTGACTTAAATATTTTAAATAAAAAGTTCATAATAGAATATGATAATTATCAAGAAGTGCTACGGACGTAAGTACATACGTGTAGTAGATGCGTGTCTCATTGTCAGACCACTTGTTCAATGTTAGTCCAGTTTGTATTGTACCTATTGTACTCAGTGTACCGCCGCGTGATGTTTTGAACCTGTGTCGCACACGGTGACGTACCTGTGATATTTGGTATTCTTCTTTGGCTGATAACAAAGGTTTTACGTTAACATAGAGATTGTACAATATGATAACGGTGTTAAGATTTCGTAAACACGTTTCCGGTAAACATCCGTTCTGAATCTGAAATTTAATGTTCTTGATAGTTTTTTTTTTATTGCATCTTAAATTTTGATACCAAATTGCGATGTATCGTATTCAATGAATACGTAATGCATCGGCAAAACGAATAATGCAAAAATAGAAATTGTTTTTGATAAACAGGCAGCTAATGTGTCGATTATAAAACTAACTTTCTCGTTGTGAGGAATTCGTTTGAGCAGTTCGAAAATATAAATTCATAATTTCACATTCCCGTTCCGTATCGCGAATTCGCTAGCTCGTTCGTTTCGATTCGCACGCGAAAACTGGCAAGTTCACGAGCTATGTCGTGCGACATGCGGCTGTTGCTTTAGTCACGGGTTTTCTCGCTACTGTTATGTTTTTTTATAAAATTACATGGCATTTCTGTGACCGTTTCAACAGGTAGGTATTATACAACGTCTTTTGTTCACTAGGCTTGGCTGCTATTTTTATACTTCTGGTTTTATAATGGTGTGGATATTTTTAAATATTATCGATTCATTTAAAACATTCCTCTTTTAAACTTTAATTTCCTGCATCGATTTTAATTTATATTCATCTTAAAATTTATTCATCAAATACATTAAATCAACCAAAACGTTAAAACGTGAGTGAGTGCCAAACATTAAATGATTATTATTGAATGGTTGCGTGTCGGATACATGTCAAACAGACACACAGTGGCCACAGATTATTGGCCCCTGAAACACGCATTATAATCATTATAATACAAATTATATACGAATGCCATGAATTGGCCAAATGTTTGATTACTAATATTGACTCAAACGTATCTGCCGTAACTAAAACGTTTACACTTTAAAGCTGGTTTAACCTCGCAAAAGTTTTTGATATTAAATAATCAATCAAGTAGAAATATGAAGTAAAATAAAAATTGCATGAAGTGACTAATGAAAACTTATATAGACTGAGAAAGGTGTAAGTTCAAACAAGGAAGGGACAGATGTTATGAAATTGAAGAATCTGGTCTAGACGGTACTAAACATTTTAGTCCTGAAATATTTGTAACATTAAATTTAATAATGAAACATGGAGACCTTCACAGTCCAATAAAAGCTGAACGGGCTAACCTCGGATTTGTTTTTGAATCCTATTTCAATTTGCGTTCACCAGCCGCTCTTTTGTTATCTATACAAATAATATAGTTGTGTTATTCCTCACTTTGCACACGTATTGTTCTAGTTGAGACAGCGTTTATACATAATTCACTGTAAAACAAAATAACTTCACGCAACACCCGACCTCGGGCGAACAGCTGATTTCTACGTCTCAATAAAAAAGTTAAAGTATTCTTATTCAAGTTTGTAGAGAACACGGCTCGTGTCCGATACAATTTGTTACGATTGCACATTTGACCTCAACGAGCGACCGACTGATTTCAAATCGACGAGGAAAAACAATACAAAATTTCGTATTTTAATCGGACTCCGTAACGAGGTCACTTCGCATAGTTCATGAGAGCGCCCGCGCGCCGCCCGTGACAATGACAATGACACTTTTACAGGTTTTTTGAATCCACTATGATTGATTGGCGAAGGCTTCCGAAGTTCCGATAGGTGGTTAATTAAGGTTGCGTTCAAAACAAGATAAATACCTGACAGTCTATTAAAATATACTCTTGACATTTGTTTTGAAGGTTCAATAAATAGATTTAGATAATTATTATTTAGAGTGTGTTAGCCTGCGGTTTGGATGGGCATTCTATATGCTTATCGCCGAAATAGTATTACAGATTGCATCAGCTATGAAGACATGGTTTTCTAAAAGCAGGCGCCGATTTACTTCTCTTACGCAATACTTTGAGGTTTCGAAATGTTTTGTTGCAATGGGCCATGAGCTATGCGCATGCACTTTATGACTTTAAATTGCGTTTCAGTGTTTTCAAATTGATATTCACTAGAACAGCAGCTGAATGTAAACGAGTGGAAAATAAATGATAAAATATTATTTCCTGGTAGAATAAATGCAGTAAATAGGTATGCTGTTGAACAAAAAATTGCTCGTAACAATGAAAATATAAACCTATAAAAGCCACTAAACTCGCACTAAAAACGGATATAACTCATTTATAGAATCTAATCGCACAAACTTGACTTTAGAAATTCTAGTTCACGAATCCTGTTGCATTTATTATCAATAATGACACCAATAAAATGGGAAGTAGCGCAGCAGGACATAATTATCCAGTGTGACAAGAATTAAATTACGATAGTCTAAACGAGCCGGATAGAATTGATAAAGCAAGCGAGTTGGCGTGGGCAGTTCATGATAAATTGGTATTGTAATCGGGCGATACTTTGTCTAGATAAAGTTAAAAGTAATTTGAATAGGTGGTCAGATAATATGTTCCTGTTTGCTGTTCGTATTTTATTTTGACGTCTTGTTGTTTTAGAGTTTTCTAGTCTTTTACCTGTCTCTGTTTCATCAATTGTTAATTCCGCTGACTCTGTTGTGTTATTAACATTTCATTCATTAACTATTTTATTTTTATCATCAATACATCACTTGTAATTATATTCGTTACGTTTTTAAGAACAGCTCCAACAATAAAATTAAAATGTTAATTCGCTTCAATTTCATTTTAAAGAAAAGCTAAAGATGCACATACAATTAATTTATTAACCTCTTTATGGCAAGAAGAACCATATCCGATACTTGTTTTTGTTCGTAATTTGTCGATTCTCGTCACACACATATTTTTGGATATGTAGAAAACAGACAGCTATTCGATGTGCAGTCAACTCGTTATCTTTACAAGTATTACTTCAGAGCTGTAATTTTCTGGCTTGTTTGTATACTGCTAATTAGTTTGGCCTGTGACACTAAGTAGGAAGCATATTATAATCAACCTTTAATGTTCCCTCAGCTGGGACACATGCCTTTTATCTTCTGGCTGTAATCGATTACACGGGTCCAGTGCGGGGAGGTAAATGTTACCATGACTTCGATTTTTTGGGAATTAAACATAATGGTTTCGTCACGATGTTTTTTCTTAAACGTTTCAAGATCAGTTGTGATAGCACTTACTTACAAACATTACTATAATAATAATAACCTGATCCATATTATTATAGTTATTACTTACACTATTTACGTAAATAGTGAATCCTAGTTAGAGGTAAAAGAACTAATAAAACATATCCGTGTTACGAAGCGTGTGCACTTAAAACTGTCGTGATCTATTTCTGTTTTATGTCTTACCTATTACTGTTACTTTTATTAAGGCATTTGTTTGTAAATTATGAATGTAGGCAATAAAGGTTTATTATTTTATTATTTCATTCTCGTATAGCTTAGATTAGCCTAGAAGCTGTCAGGGAGAATTAAAAAAAGTCAAGCTAATATGGGAAAATATTATAGAATTTATAACAACTATTCGTTCAGAATGAGTATTGAAGAATATTACCCACAGTACACATATCAGTAAAAAATTAATAGAAACGACACAGACGTAACGGCAGACTTGGAAACAGACAAGACTAATATTACACAATTTTTGTTCAAAGACCATTGAACTCCAACAATGGACCACTTAAATAGAATCGCTTTACAACGTCTAATGGACAAAGATTTATTACTAACTCATTGGTTTCAATGCTACCATATATAGACACAATAAACTATTTAGCAACATAAAAGCATGGTCATTGAACAAATATGTAAGTTTTTATTGGACTATGTGGGTAATCTAATGGTAATCTTGCATTTTGGGACATAGCGATCTGCCAGAAAACTTCATGAATGCATTTTAATTGCAGAAATAATCACAAATCAGACTTTTGCAAGTTAGAAAACGAAAGCGCTTTGGCTGAGTTGCCAATTTATCATGCCAAATAACACTTTTATGATGCGACATAAATTGATGACGCAAAAATCTTCTGCGCAGTAAAACTATAGTCAATCACAATCACTGTGCATCAAATAATGGCACTCGTTTGAATAAACAAACGCACCCAAATCCTATTTGCTTATAGCTAACCTTGATAAAATTGCTAAGTAATGAATAGGACGCAAAAAAATATTATCAGGCATCAATTCAATAGTTCTCGGAAGCTTCTCAATTATGTCATTCATTTGTCTGATTTTATTTTTAGGCTTTTAATAGCACTGTTTGCGTACTCATTCATTAACAACGGTGTGTAAAATTCTATCGTTGTATCAAAGCATCTATTACGAATTAACGTGAAGATGAGACTTAGGTAATAAAGACCAAAGGTGGCCAGTGAAAGATAAAATAACCAAGCAATATAGCTTTCTATATTTCCTTAAGAGGTAATCTAAAGTCATTACATTGTGTTTCCTCAATAACCCCGATGCGTCGTATTCACAAACAAAGATTACTACAGTTAAGATACCTATCTGTCGTAATCAAGTACTCACCAGCTGTTTCGCGCGTATTTTTCAAGGCAACGCGTAAATTATAATGTAGGTAACCAAGAGATTTCATTTTCGTTCTCGGTGTTATTATTATCGTAATACTACTCATTTTTTGTACAGTTAACATTCCTGTAATATTGCACGTCACCTTGAGTCAGACTGGCGTCATTAGTAGTATAGACACGCCAAACTACTCCGAAATTCCTCTTAGTTGTGACAAATCTAAGATATTAAAGGGCAATTGTTTGTTTTGTTGCAGAGCGAGTCGAGTTACACTTCATCAGAGGAAGGCTGCGGTGGAGGCGAGCGTCATGCCGTGCTCAGCTACGAGCAGGTGCGTCGGCTCGGAGACGTCATGGACGAGGTGGTGGCCATCCACGGGCGCGGGAATTTCCCCACGCTGCACGTGCGCCTGCGCGAGCTGGTGGCCGGCGTACGCGCGCGGCTCGAGGCCCCGCAGAGCGCGGGTGGCGCCGGCGTGTGCGTGCATGACGTGCGGCTCAACGGCGGTGCCGCCTCGCACGTGCTGGCCGACCGCGCGCAGCCCTACTCCGACATCGACCTCATCTTCACGGCCGAGCTGCCCACCGCACGGCACTGCGACCGCGTCAAGGCCGCCGTGCTTGGCCACCTAGCCACTCTCATGCCGCCCGCCACCCCGCGCCGCCGCGCCTCACCGGCCGGCCTAAAAGAGGCCTACGTCTCCAAGATGGTCCGCGTGAACTCAGACGGCGACCGCTGGTCACTTATATCGCTCGGCCACTCACGGGGACACAAGTCCGTCGAGCTCAAGTTCGTGGACAGCATGCGCCGCCAGTTCGAGTTCTCCGTGGACTCGTTCCAGATCGCTTTGGATTCGCTCCTCGCGTTCCATGAGTGCGCTCAGCTGCCCATCGGCGAGAACTTCTACCCGACCGTTGTCGGCGAGTCTGTATACGGCGACTTCAATGAGGCCCTGAGTCACCTCGCCGAGAAACTGATCGCGACGCGGCAGCCTGAAGAGATCCGTGGCGGCGGCCTGCTCAAGTATTGCGCGCTCCTCGCCAAGGGCTACAGGCCGGCACGACCAGACAAAATCAAAATCCTCGAGCGTTACATGTGCTCGAGGTTCTTCATCGACTTCCCCGAGCTCAACCAGCAACGCGCTAAGCTCGAGGCCTATCTACGGAACCACTTCGTCGGCAGAGAGGAGGAAGCTCTTAAGCATAGGTAGGTTTACGTATTTGTCTAAACTTTGTTCTGAAACCTGAGGCTAAAAAAACGTATGTTATCCGTTTCAACATACAAGGTCTTTTGCACGTCACAATTTTTCATGATTACTGAACTATTTGATCGTAGAATCATTCACCAAGTTAACTTCATGCATCTGGGCAGTTTTATATTTTCTGTAATCTGGTTTAAGACCACCTAACTACAACTTAGAAACCCACGTGGAAAACCAACCAAGATTTAACTGTATGATGTGCTTTTTTAATATTGTTGTCCATATTGCAGATACTGTATAACACAGTTGACGCTAACTGGCGGTGTCGCTCGGTGCAGGTACCTGACCCTGCTGCATGGCGTGGTGCGCGAGTCCACGGTGTGCCTGATGGGGCACGAGCGGCGGCAGACGCTGGCGCTCATCGAGGCGCTGGCGTGCCGCGAGCTGTGCGCGCGCGCGCCCGTCATGGTGCCGCAGTACTACGTGTGCGTGTGCGCGGCGTGCGCGGCCTGCCCCGGCTGCGCCGCGTGCGCGCAGTGCGTGCCGTGCGCCCAGTGCGCGCCGCCCGCGCCCTACTGCGAGTGCTGCCACGGCGCGTCGTGCCCGGCGTGACCGCACCGCCCGTTCGACCGACGATGAATTTAGTGCCAAATGTATATCATACGGATAAAAAAAATGTATGTACGCGTAGGAGTGGGCGGCGGCGCCCCGCGCGTCTATTGCTCACTGTCCGCCGATCAATTCGCTCGTCAATTGTCCCGCACGACCCGCCGCGACGTGAAGTAATTTCTAGTCGTACTCCTTTCGTGTTGATAAGTTAATATGCTAGCAGTACGAAAATTATCGTTCACGTGGATTGTGACGGACGCGCCGCTAGATAGTGATTCCGAGTCGATGGTCTGCCTATATAAAAAGACTAGTTAGTTATTTTTAAGCTTTTATGTATAGAAGTCGTCTCCATAAAAGTAGTGGCATGTCTCTCGCCGTCGAAATATCACCGAGAAGCGGACGGTTGGATACGAGTTTTATTGCTAACTAAGTGAGAACATTTGTTGCGAGAGTTGATAACTGGATCACTTGGACGATATATACTAACGGAGGAGCGTGTGTACTTATTGCAGGAACAGTTTGTAAAGTAACAAGCCCGGCCTTGTCAGACGGCCTTAATGCGAGTATGTACGTTGAGTAGCAGTAGATCAGTAGATTAGATCCCTCTCGTAACGCAGCCAGCGCGGTCGCCTCCGCTCCTCACTCTCACACACGTCAACAACTATTTTACTATGTATTTATCAATCTGAAAGGATGTATGTATACACTTACACGTTTCGTGATCGCTCTAGTATTGTATACGGCTTGGCGTACGAGTAACAAATTAAGATACACATAGAAAAATATAAAATGATAAAAAAACATTAAAAACCCAAAAAAATATATTATACTAAGGTGTGTACAATATTAAAGTCCACGCTTTTTTTAAATAATATAAAAATACCCTTATAAAAAATATTTTAAGAACATTTACAAGTAGTGGAGTCACGTTTAGTAACAGAGTACTTATGAACATTTTATTTTACTTTTAACGTCTCATCAATGGCAGTTTGTATTAAAGCTGTAGATGTATGGAAAATGTGATTTAATTGTTGTATTAATTAACCATGTTGTCGATGATATAATATCTACTTACATTACATTATGTAGATTAAATCCAATAGAGAGATATATTATTATTGTTGTATTTTAATGAGATATAGAATATATGAACGATGGTGTAAACAGTGTCCGGCCAATACGTGAATGTGTTAGATATTTTGCCAAATGCATATTCAGAGATAGAAATTCTATATTTATACACATTGCATGAACTTTGTAGTGCTTTTACTAAGCAGTTTGTTATGTAGTATATTTTGAGTAGCGGAAGATATATCCGAAGTAATCAAGTACAATCATATTATAGAGTTAACCTTTATAGTTAACTTCGGAACAATTTATCGAGTTTATGAACGAATTTTCCCGACTTGCTCACTGTCGAACCAAAATTTAAGATCTCATTTTTTAAACTCTTGAAAATTCTTTTGGGATTGTAGTGTTGTATTGCAAACACTTTAACTGTTATCTCATGCTTGTTATCTTAGCTGAACGTCATTTTATGACTTTGAGGTTATAAAACATTTGATGCAAGTTAAACATGTCCAGTGATCCGTTCCACTTGTGCGACCGTCTAGTGCAGCTTGTCTTTGTGTATATTTTCTTCAAATTGTATTGGAATGGAACGTAACCAGCACTAGATAGGACATTTTGGAATATTACCGCTACGAAGCAAATCACCATGAGTGCAACGGAACACGGTAATCGTCAAACGGTAGCCCTAAAATTAGAAATAGTATGCAGTCGTCTGTACTTAGAAATAAATGAAGTACATAAACATAGTTAACTGAATCTAAACTTTATTCCATATGTAATAAGAGCGAATGTAAGTTAATTATCACTAGTGTTACTTGCTATATCGAGACAGGCGTCTAAGTTGTGATTTGTAGTCTTTTCGACAGGTATTTTAAATGTCATTCTATATTGTCACGATATTTATTATAAATAACTGTGATTGTTATATCTATATTGTAAATCAGCTATTGGCAAGATCAGTTAAGAACTACCTCCTCGCGTAAAAAAACGATATTCGATGGTATATTTTTGTGATTTTTCTCTCTACGACTATGGAGATAATTGTGTAGGTATTTTAGCCGTAGGGTACCATACCAGTAATTTACCAGTTTGTGTGTAAGTTCTTAAAGATGTAGTTTTCAAACGTGTTTGTAGACATTATAATCGTGAATTCTAATTGATATGTTTTATATACAGAAACTTGGCTCATCTACATAATTCTTTCTTTAGTCTGGGCCGAGGTCACTATTCCGACTTTGTTAATCACTCAACTCTCCAAACATACGTAAAGATTGGGTTCAATTCGAGAACAGTGGAAACGTACCGAGAGATGATTGTTAGCTTATAAAGCTCTTCCATATACACCACTTGACGTGGCTAAACGCTTCCAAAAACAACGGTATAAATATTTCAAATTCTTTGCAAAGAGAGACATTGCAATATAGTTTAGGTTTTTATTATTTTTTTCTAAAGTTACCATCAGTTTTCAGCTAGCCTTATTTTATAATTAATTTTTAATTCTAATGTGCACTGGTCAAAAGGCGTTCTCGTGCAGAAGTTGTTTGTTTGTTATTTATGTATATATTGTTGAATAATGGTTCTGTGAATTTGAGATACTTTTATGCTAATTTCTGAAAGATTGTACTTAATTTTCTACATTTCAAACCAAACAAAAGGCAAGGTATCACTTAGAACTAAGGATATAAATCAGAATAAGTATATTTGAGTTTTGTGATATCTAGCTTGGAGTTTATTTTGAATTTATATAGCACCAAGTATTCTAATAGATATTGTTACTTCACTCCTGAACTTACTTGATGATTATCTAAACAGTATTATCAGCTGAAACACTACGCCTGTTTCTAAAAATACTGCTTAATATTATGTAGAAATTGTATCATTAAAACTGGTTGAGAGTCACATTTTGGAACACAAGACGTAAACAAATACACGTGACATTCTGTCTCGATTTGATCTAGAAATAAAATAAATTTGAATAACTTGATACAATTTACATAATACGTGCCAGAAAGTAGAATCTTGCGATTGGTTTGAATGATAGTCCTTATTTTGAGCATTTAAACGTTACTTGTATCCAGTATTAACGAAAAAAAAGGATTGACTTAGCTAACGGTTACTATCAGATGGCGGTTCTCTATCAAAATAATTTAATTCTATATGAAATAAATTATTGACTTTGATTTCATAATATCTGCATTACTTTATACATAATATTTGTGTCCAGAGATGCTCAACATATTGACTACCGAATTTTTAAAGATATTGAGTTTAACATTTTCTGTGTACTTCGATGACATGAAACGTGTCTCTGAAACGAAAATTCGTTAATTATGCAGTAGTAATTGTAATTTTAATACAATCAAACACAAGAAGCATTTATTATCTATTTATAAAATGTTGGTTCTAAGATCGAGTTGTTTGTTCAACGAAACGAAAACATTGATAAAGTTTCCATTGATAAAGCTGTAGCCAAGTACATGATTTTCTGATGTTTGTTTCGGTGAAGAAAGAACTTGTTCTTAAATATGTGTGAGAAGAGTTGATTCTTGTGGAAGTATAGCACGTGAACGCCGTAATTAAAAGCGTGGTTTCGCAGATCTGGAGGCGTCGGCAATTAGCAGCGATGTGGCATTTAGAATACTGTTTTACAATCTATCAGTACAAATGTTTACGACTGTAATTACTTTGTGGGTGTGAAATTACAGAAGCTACTGATAGTTAGAATATAATTGAGTAATTTAGCAATTTGCAATACAGCCTTGCTAATTTATATATTTTAAAGTTTTTTTTTCTCATTCAGTAGAATTTTCTTCAAGTTATTAACTTTTTAAATTAGTCACTTTGCCGTGAGAGTCCTTCAGACAAATCAAACTTCAACCATAGTCACAACGATATCAGTAGCTCCAACTCACATACATACAAACACACAGACATACAAATAGTCGTGTCAGCAACGCCACCACTTCTCCGCATCGCTGCTTCCTGCCCACCCTCCAACTTCTCCGAAGCACGCGTGTCGCAGCCCTCGCTCATATGTTAAAAGCGAAAGTTCGACACACCGACTCTCTAGATTAGGGGTTGCTAGGCCTTACGTTATATAAGCTTATATTAGGTTATTGTCAAGTATATTTACATTATAGTTATAATTTTTTTTCTCTTCCAAGTTGCCTGTTTCGTGTTACACAAATCGCGACGATGTGTTGTTACGATACATAATTACTATTATATTTGTGAGGAGTTTTAAGCTATTGTAAATTTTACAGAAATAAAAAATGTTGTGAAAATAAATTATAAAAAAGTGATATAAACAGTGAATCTGTGTCTTTTATTTTTTAGCTGATGGGATTTTAAATCATAATTATTATAATGATTTTTATGAGCAATTTTAATCAATCAGTTTACCTTGCCTTTACGATTACCAGTCAACTGGGTACTAGTAAAAAAATAGACAGACTGCCTAACTGACTTCTAAAACTCAGGAACTTGCCAAACCCAACTGACACCAAGGGGTATCGTGCTACGCAGTTCCTAGGTAACACCTTGGTGTCAGTTGGACAATTTTCATCAATGACCAGTTTATCCTGCTGCTGAGCCACGGTAAATAACAGTGTCATAATCACTGTTTGATAAGCAGAATAATGATCGTAGTGTGATGTTAAAATATCTACAAAAGTGAATAAACGTGGTGCAAGTTATGTTACTATGCTGATAAATGCAGATGACCTTACGTTGGTGGAAAAATGAAGATCTGTCAATGTTTCTGCACTAGTATAAATAATTTAACTTACCCAAAGAAAGACACACACTTATTAGTACATGTAGCCACATAAAAGCAAATGGATAGAAAATAGATAACTGAAATGTTATTTATATAGGAAAATTATTAAGCGCTATTCCTCTCTCCTAGACACTGATTGTATATAGAATGTTGCTGTGCCCGACAGGGTTCATAATTGGTTCTGTATCTTATATTTACCACCTGTGTGTATACATTACGGATGCAAAAAAAAAATGCAATAAATTTAATTTGAATTTGCAATGAGTGAAAAATATATGAAGATAGTTTGGATGTATGAGGTAATCTGCATTTTCTACCTTCATTGGTAGAATGCAATATACACTATTAATGAGTGCGAAATGCACGGATCCTTTAAGATAGGCCATGGAAACGAAGCTGCGGGTAAAAGTTACTGTTGAATAGAAACAATATTCATATTAATACATAATTATAGAAATCATCATCTTCCTGCTCTAGTATCATGCTACTTGGGGTTGGCGCAACACGTTTTCCTATTCCATATCGTCCTGTCCCCCGTCACGCCATCACTCACTCCCTTTTCATTCATATCACTCCTCACACGGTTCTTCCATCTTTTCTTTGGCCGTTCCCTCCCTCTACATCTATCCATATTTATATTCATAACACTTTTAGGAACATGCGTTTCTTCCCTCATCATCACATACCAATCATAGAAATGCAACTAGAAAATCATAATCTGTCGAAAATCGTAACCATTTTAATACAATAGGATAATTGAAAAAAATGTCTATTTATTCCGTCAATTAGATAACCTAAAAATATTGGACACGTATTTTTAGTTTTGCCAAGTAAACAAAAAAATACGACGATACAGTGCGTTAAAATATCGTGTGACGTCACAGTGTGCTACACTTTATACTTGCAAAGTGACGTCTGAAGCCCCCACTCCTGAACTTTGATGCGCTTCATCTTTGTCAGTTTTGTTATAACAAAAAATACGGGTCCAATATTATTTGATAATCTCACTGACGGATTAAATAGAATTATCATTTTTCTACCCAGAAAACATCCCTATTGAGGAAGTCCCGAAACATAATAGTAGTTTATGCAATGGCCATATAATCAGTCAGTTGAAATAAAATAAAAGTGGAAGCGGAAAAAAATATGCAGTATGGCGGGCAATTTAGATTCTCATTGCACCATGACTGCGCAGCGCGCGCATCTATATTTTCTACATAATGAGCATAATGAGCTTTAGGCTCATTGACTTTAAATTAAAAAGTATAAGTGCGCTATAAAAATTAAAATGTTTTTTTATGATGCAGTTGTTTGAAAATCGAAGGAAAATGTTGAACTATAATTGTATTTTTTTATTTATTTTACCTATCCACGAATATAAAGTACGTGTTTATGCAATATTTTTTGAATTTATATTTGGAACATTACGTTGTGAGTGAAATATTGCGTTAATTAATTTAAACATAATAAAATCTCAAAAAAACATGGTACCTAAACCCTATTGAAGATAATTGATGCCTTTATTATTGCATAAAGTGTGTAAAACGCTCTGCATGATTCAGGTAATGACGGTTTGCAACACCTGCTGTGGCTATTTTTAACCGACTTCAAAAAAGGACGAGTTTGTTTCTTGTGTATGTTCCCCGATTACTCAAAGATGCCTGGACCGATTTGTAAAATTTTTCTTTTGTTTGAACGGGAATACTTCCTAATTGTTTCCATAGTCATCAGGTCAAGATCTGATGATGGAATCTTGGAGAAATCGAGGGAACTCCTCAAATATTATAGGAATACATATAGCAATTTTGGTATTTTCATCAACAATGCAATCATTTGCGCTCAGAGAGTATCATTTGGAAGTGGAACACGTGAAGGACCCTAACTCGAATAGTTAAACGACTATGATGAAGCAAATATTTATAAATTAATAGTACTGATGAAAATGGTACCTGTAATAATAGTACTGATCTGATGACGAAGCCGGCAGGTAGGAACTCCGAAATAAAATAATGTATCCTAGTCATGTTTGGGCTTATTGGAATCGTCATGAGATGTTCTTTGGCTATATATGATTTTTATGGCAATTGGAGGTACCTATCAAAACTAAAAAGAGATAAATAAAGAACTTTTTAACAAAAAAACAAATCGGCTTCCAAAAATACACTGCAAAGCGAAAAATAACTTTCTCTTCCGAAGTCGGCGTCGAAACACGGGAAACAATAGGTAACAAAGACATGTTATTTTTCGCTTTGCAGTGTATTTTTTGGAAGTCGGTTTGTTTTTTTGTTATATATGTTGATGATGTAAGAGTTGTCCATCTAAGCTATTCAAAATCAATCTGTCTGTCTATGTTGGGGTCGGCTTCCAGACTAATCGGATGAACATGAATAAATAAAAAAAATACGCTTTATTTCATTCCATGCAAACAATTACAATGAGTACATCAGAAATCGTACAATGAAAATCGCAATAATTTAAAAAAAACTGTTATAAATAATCATCATCATCGTCATTAAAAATAAAAATTGTTTAAATAGTATATTCAAAAAAAAAAAGTTACTGGATACCAGTATTTTATATGGAACGACTATGTGACCTTTACAACCCAGTATCAGCGTAACACGGTACACCGTACCCGTACCAACACTGGTGTCAGTTTTTGGCATCTAAGATATCCTTTAACAAAAATGATCCAGTACTCCATTGTGATGCAGCAACGACAGCTTTTTAGATCGGCGAAATTAGGAATTGGCCGATTCAACGTAAGTAGCGTCCTCACCCAAGAGTTATGTTCGTTGGTATCAGAAATTCGATTCTGCGTGATTTTCTCAGAAACAGGAGACAATGCCATAAAAATGCCTTTCATGTAGGAAAAAGGCAAGACAAAGCCATCAAAACATACAAGGGTGTCCTAGTACGTTACCCCAAAGAGCTCAATCTATGAATGACCTTTGACTTTTACCGTGACTTTGGTTTAATTTTGTGGCATTTATGTTACATCATAACTATCAACATCTGCCTAGCCTTTGCCTAAATATGAGTATGTTGGGGTAGATTCTAATCGGCGGTTTTATTGCATGAGGACGTTCGAACGAGAATCGGATTTTACAAAACCTTCTGCTGTGATTTACGATATATTGATAGTAATGGAATTCCAGACGTAAAAAAAATATAATTTTATATTAAGTTTAGTCTGAATCCCAAATTAATTCAGTTTTAAGAAAAAACAGACGTTTGAATCTTAGTTATAATATGTTTTGCCAATTAAAATAAAACTATTTTTAAACAAGCTTTTTAGGTTACCGTGCATTTTCAACCAAAAACCAATCGTGTATGCAAAATTTCATCTTAATCGGTTGAGGGGGCTTCAAAACTCAGTTGCAAGGTTTGACCCGAACACACATACATACATAGCAAGTTAATAAAACCTTGTAAAAATACTTCAGGTTAATTATAAATTGATCTAAAGAATTGAGTACAATGAACGCACGTCGCCTTTGGTCCGGGCTGTCATTTGAAGATCTTTGACAGTTGTTACGGGTAGTAAGAAGCTTGAGATCTGACACCAGTCTTGCCAAGGGGTATGGTCTTACCCAGTTACTGGGTTGTGGAGGTCAGAAAGGCAGTCGCTCCATGTAAAACACTGGTACTCAGCTGAATCCGGTAAGACTGGAAGCCGACCCCAACAACAATTGGGAAAAAGGCCAGGCAGACGATATACGCACGCCGAAGCACTAGGTAGACTCAAGCTCAAGTAACACAAATAAATTAATATGATAAACAAATTAACATTATAACCATAATAGCAATGTAAAAGCCTACGAATTGCCCTTTACGTAAAAACTGAATTAATTACACTACAGAGGTCCTCTTAATGCTGAGACAACTATAACTCAATTACAAGAACCAAAGTAATGTATTTCAGACTAATTCTGTAAGTCGTTTATCCCACGCTACGCCTTGACAAAGATCATCACGCGGGCTCTATTGTCTCAGAATTAACTTCAAAGGTTAATCATGGATCTAGTCTTTGACTTTATTCATTTAATTAATAGCAATTTGTATTGTGAGAGAAACAAAGAGATAGCTATCCTTAATTTACTATGCAAATGCCGATTGTATTAATTTTCTTTTTCATAAAGTGTAGGTTTGAATTTAAACGCAATTTGTATCAACTCGAATTCTTTGAATGACTAATTGTGTTTCTTTATCTATCGATTAGTCATACATATTATCATCAGATAGATTCTATTGATTATCGCCGATAAGTCGATAAGTTTCACTGATATTTAAATTAAATGCTGCGACAGTAAATATACGAGTATAATTCTTAATAAAATAATATGATGTCATATTACAGGAATAATAGACTAATAAATAAATGCCTATGGGAGAAAAAGCCATGTTGCGTCGACCCCAAATAAATTAGGATCGGGCAAAATAATAATGATTATATGAATAACAAAAAAGAATCTACATCGTAGCGTGAACTAGAGAATACATCAGTCACTCATAAGGACTCCATAAGTGAATAACTAAACACTGATTTATTTTCGACGAAGGAATCTCAAAGTATAAGCCATATTTGGTTTCTGACGTTGGTCTTCATGATTAAAATATAGCTTTGTGATATTTTCGTAGAACTAGAGAAAACTCGCCTTGGTGTGTGCGTGCATTGGAAGTGCCATCAAGGCTATTTTTCAAATTGATGAATCGTTTCTCGTGTTGATAATAAAATCCGCTATTGAATATTTTCTATCTCTGCCCGACCCTAAGGCCGACTGGTACAAAATGCCTAAGTAATTTAAAAGTCGGTTTTTGTTGTGTTGTACGTGTTGTTTTTACTTGCACATAAAGTTTAAATAAATAAATAATAAGAAACATGCTGACGATAAACTCTAAAACAGAACCAAACTATTACATAGATGATTAATTCAAATACTAACCTGGGACAAAAATAGAAACAGGGAAGGCCACAAATATTAAAAAAGATGATCCAATGTTTTTGTTATCAGTCTATTTCATAAGAATTACAATTTTATTGAAATCCAATAACGGGAAACCAACAGACGTAACTGTACACTGGCCTAAATACAATCATGCAATCGATTCAAAATAGAAGTTCACACTTCCCGACACGCGACTTGAGAACATCGATGAATCAATCATGAAGAACGAGAAAGATGATATCTACCAACATTGAGATATGCTTGCATCATTAGAGAGGCACATAACTTTCATAATCGAAGGAACCATGCTTTTTGAAAATGACATTGAACATGCACACAGGCAACAAAAATAATGTAAAGTATATTAAAGACGCTTTTAATGTCAAGTATATGAACGATGTAATAGATGGGAGTGGAATTCATTGATAAATAAAATTCGCTTATATTTCACAAGAATGGTGTCACTTTAATTCTGCGGTCAATAAAAGTAAAACGATCAACATATTTGCATACTTTTATTATACTGATAATTTAAAAATGCTGATTTCATTTAGCTAGATTAAGCTAGAGGCATCACCAACCTGGCTAAGCAACCAAAGTGATTAATGCCTTTCTCTGTTGGAGAAGAGACCTTTGTTATCACATAATATTGAAGGCATATAAAGCTACTCCAAAACCCTTCAGCCCTGAATGTAAGTCGTGCATGTACCAATGTCTTATATCGGGTAAACAAGACGGCCCTGAACGATATTTCCCAAGTCATGTTTCGATAGTTAAGCCCTTGGAGCATACGTGAGGTGCAAAGCAAATCACGGATTTTGATCCAGTCTGTTACAATGCCATTAAAATTTTGATTGGTTTTTTGAGAAAATTGTAGTTGCACGACTGGTGCATGTTTTGGGGTTTTTAATCAGGAATATCTTAGTACCTATATGTCTGTAGCCCGTAGTCTGGATTTGTTCTCGGCTGTAGGTAATAGGCTCGCCACAAAGCACACACATTAACTCCTCTTTCTCTTTTTGCATTTGTATGTGTTCAGTAAATACGGATGGTGATTCTTTTTTTTTTAATAAAACCTTATCAATAATAATAGTCCTTCTATAGTTTTAGGTAATCAATCTACGAAACCTCCCAAACCCATAGCCCAATAAGTTTTGTCTCCATATTTTGCAATAGTCCTCCACCACCTGCGGGGATTGTCCTTGGGTGCACTTGCGTTGTCCATACAGGGATAATTGTCGGTTTGTGTCACATTTCAAGCTATATTTCTAACAAGGCCTCTGTCAGTTTGTTTCGGTCCCTGGTATGCCTTTCGAGGGTCCTCGAGGGATCCTAGGATCTAGGTCTAGGGTCATTAGTCATTAACTCCTTCTCCTTGCCTCTCGTGCTTGAGGTCATGGTTTCGAATCCGGGCAAGTACCAATATGACTTTTTCAATTCATATGTACTTTCTAAGTTTATCTTGGACAACGCTGACAATGCTGAAGGAAAACATCGTGAGGAAACCTGCACCGTAATTGAGTAAATTCTAAAATTAACGGATTGTTTTCCTTGCGTTCATTGCATCATTAATGTTCAAAAATCCGTCTACTCGAGAGCGTAAAATACCCAATGAATATTGTTGAGTTACTAAAATGCAAGGGAAGGAGTGTTCCCGTGTTGTTAAAACAGATAGGTACGAAATTAGGGTGCTGGACTTATAGTGAGTTTATTAGATGATTGTGCTCCATTGGTGTAATTGCTGCAAGGCTTTCCAGTGCGAGGATAAACTAATAAATAAATAATAAACTTACCCCATTTTCACATGGGGGTAGGCAAAAACTAAAGAACGCCATTTGGTACGATCTTTATGTACTTCTTTTGTTCATAGATCTTTAAAATTACTGGTAAAATGTGAGTGTATCCCTAAATCCTTCAGAGACATACTCTTGATTTCTGAATTAATAAGATAACGTTGAAAATTTATCTAACCCTACTTCAGCTTGAAAAACTGTCAACTGTGTTTGCGTAACTTAAAATATTTAATTCAGAAACCGCCTCTACCAGGCCCCTCAGAAAGTATTGCGAAAAAAAGTTTTTATATATAGGAGACTGGCCAGTTATAATGTTTTTCGAAAATATGATTATTTATAAGTAAAAATAAGTAAGTTCCAATTTCAAAATTTCCCTCCACATTTTTTGCGAGTTAATTCAAAGTGGCAATTAATTAATTTAAGACATGTGACATCCACCAACCCGCACTGGGCCCGCGTGGTGGATTACGGCCCATTCCCTCTCACAGAGAGGAGGCCTGTGTCCCAGCAGTGGGAACATTAATAGGCTGATGATGATGTAATGATGTAATTCAAAGTATTGTGTCTCACTGAAATATGGATCTGCGCCGGGAACATTTTAGAGCTATGATTTTATACGATTTCAAGTGTCGCCTGAAACCGGATGAATCGTACGATAGACTTCAAATGGCATTCATGGATGAAGGCCCTTCCAAGGCAACCGTGTATCGTTGGTATAACGAATTCAAGCGCGGTCGACCAACTTTGGGGGATGACGAAAGAAGCGGTCGCCCTTTGACGGCTGTTACCGAAGAAAACGTGCTAGCAGTGAAAAATTTAATCCAAGACAATAGGCGAATTACATATCAGGAGATTCAACACATATTGAAGATTGGATCGGGAAGCGTTCACGAGATTCTACACAGCCATCTTCGCGTGAGGAGGATAGTATCACGCTGGGTGCCGCACAACCTCACCGATGCTCAGAAGCAGGCCCGGGTGGAATGGTGCCGTGATATGCTTAACAAATTTGAAGCAGGCTCGTCTCGGCGTGTTTACGACATCGTTACAGGTGATGAGTCCTGGATTTATCAATACGACCCAGAAACCAAGCGCCAGTCGACTGTTTGGGTGTTTCAAAATGAGCCAACGCCTACCAAAGTGAAGCGATCTAGAAGCGGGGGTAAGATTTTGATCGCTAGCTTTTTTAATTTGACTGGCCACTTGGTATCAATTCCCTTACGGGATCAAAGAAGCATTAATGCCGAATGGTATACTACCAAATGTTTGCCAGAAGTTTTCTCTGTTATAAGCAACAAGCGACCAAACACAGGGCTCCACGGGCTACTGCTCCACCACGACAATGCACCTGCGCACACCGCACTCAAAACGAGGGACTTCCTGGACAGCACGCCAGTCAAACTCCTGGGTCACCCTCCTTACAGCCCTGATCTAGCACCGTGTGACTTCTTTTTATTCCCAAAAATAAAAAATCAGCTCAAAGGGATACAATTTTCGTCGCCGGAAGATGCGCTGGCTGCGTTCGAGCAGGCTGTAAACGAGGTGTCTGCGGCGGACTGGAAAAAGTGTTTTGAAAACTGGTTTAGGCGCATGAATCTTTGTATGGAGGCTGGTGGAAAGTACTTTGAAAAGATTTAATAAAAATATATGTACGTATAGAACATTTTTTTTTAGTTTCGCAAAACTTTCTGAGTGTCCCACGTACAAGCATAACGGTTATGTTCAAGACACTTATTGCTCTTAATAAATGGAGTCTATTAATTTCAACCGAGCCAGGACTCAATACCGCTTACTTGGAGGAAGTTTGTAAGTTCAAAGTTCATTCGGTGAAGTATTGGCACTTTAACTTCAACGTTATTGTTATTCAAGCGTAATTTATTAAATTGCATTACGATTCTTTTAATTCCTTGGAGAATATATTATTTCTTGAGAACTTTATACGCATGTTCTATATTTTGCCGAAAGTTACTAACAATTTTTTCTCTTTACTTTGTGTTTGTTGAAGTTAATTTGTGTCTGTGTCAAATAAATGTTTTCTAGTCTATTTTTAACCCCCGCCGGAAAAAGAAGGGGTGTTATAAGTTTCACGTGTGTTGCTGTGTATCTGTGTGTCTGTCTGTGGCATCATAGCGCCTTAACGGATGAACCGATTTCGATTTAGTTTTATTTATTTGAAAGGTAATTTTGTCGAGAGCTCTTAGCTATGTTTGAATAAAATTGGTTCAGCCGTTCAAAAGTTATGGGCATTTTACTGTTTGAATCGGGGTGTTTTCGCAAGATAAATGCTTTTTAAATTGTGAAATTTTACTTGTTATTTATCGATTGCGTCAGAGTATCAGGTGTTATTGTGATTATAGGACATTTCCCAGCTGCAGGATATTCCGTATTTTTGTTATCAGCACGATCAATTTACTTTTTAGTCTTTGAAAACTCTATTGACTTTTTGGAATTCAGAACTATCCCAAATTTGTTAAACACAACAATATTTTGAACTTATTCTAATGACTTTTACCAGTGGATTTTTTCTCGGCAACAGACTGGATTCTAGATTTGTGGCCTCCTGCTTTTACTTTGTATCGATGGCAAGACAGCATTTAAAATTGTAAATGTTTAATTGCTCAGGACTTGGCGCAAATAAATTATTTTCAATCTTTATTTCTATTTAACATAGCACTTAAATATAACATAACTGGTGAACAAATTGAGGATGTGGGTGGTAGTACGCCTTTCTCCAACACTTAAGGACAAAAAATGGGTAATATTTTATTATATTGTGAAATTTCTTGGCAGATCTAGTTTTCTTACTAGCTGATTACAGCTTGGAAACAACTACTTTACTTTGTACTCGTGAGATAAATCACGCAGTAACACACAAACCACTCCTTCGCCACTCCTTTCCATCTCATAACCGTAAACTCCTTACATTGAGGATACTAATGCAATTCATTATTGTTTAACAGTTCAGGTTCAACATCCGATTCTTTATTTATCTAGCACACATTAGCATAATGGGATGCGGTTGGTACTGTAGACATGCAGAATGGACAGAATATTGAATGGAAGGAAAATCTTGCTAAGATAAAACGATCGTGCCGCTAAGAAAAAGACAAAGTTTTGTGAACTTTGTCTTTTTACCCGACTGCCGAAGGAGGGTAATGTGTTTATTCTAGATGTGTAAGCTTGTGAGGTGGTCAATTGCCACCTCGCAAGCTTACAGTGTTACTTTTATCACTACGACCTACAGAAAAAAGATATATTAAAAATTATTTATTTCACATATATGAAAACCTAAAAAACGTTAGAATTTAAGCTTGTGCACAGTTTGAATTTCATCGTTTGCTATGTAGAAGAACCGGCAAGAAACGCCACAGTTATTCTTTTAAAGAAGTACCTAATTTTTTTTTGCAATATTTTCATAACAAGTCTTAAATGGTATGAGAGGACTATGTAGACCAGTCAACAAAGTATCGAGTACATAAGACAGATATCTGTCGCTCAGTCGGTTCGTCTCTTTCTACAGAGATGTAAACATGAGTTTCTCAGTCCATTCTCCATGTCTATGGTTGGTACCGTACCGGAGATCTTAATATTCCGAATGTGTGATTCAGCATTCGGGGCAAGAGGAACAGACTGGAAGGATATTAGGGCTCTTGTTGGCTTAACCTATTCTAGGAAAAGGGATTCTATTTCTAATATAATAGTAAATTGTAACGTAAATGAGACAACCTAAATATAATCTAGTCTAAGTCATAACAATATGAATGTATCTTTATTGTTTATGTCTTTGTTAAAGGTAATATCTGAAAATATCTACTGCCTCCAGTCATCCAGTCCAACATGACGAGAAAAAGGGTTACCTAATTAATTCTACATTGAAGGCTACACGGGAAGCAATTATAAGTTATTCACCCATACACGTGATAATTTCTCACATGCGATTTCCTAAGATAAGAAATGACATATGTTTTTCTTTCTAACAAAACATCAACATGCAACGCAATGTCGCGCGTGTGGTCTCAAGAATAAACAGACACATACGTTGCATTCAATGATGACAATTACGAACTAGAACTTAAAGTCCAAATCTCGATAACCTTTGCTACTCTATGATAACCTTACTCTAAACTATGAAGTGGAAACTTCAGGGAGAAAAGAGATGAGGATATGCAAGTTGTATAGCACCGTCTTTTTCTTTGTTGACTATAATGTTGATATGAGTGCCTAGTAGTTCAAATGCAATTAGTATCAGCTGTTTTATTGTATTGTTGATTGTAGCATCAATGAATCTAAATATAACTATGACTTGAGAGACATGGTCAAATGTGTGGGGTCAGAGGGTCGCAACTCTGTTTTAATCTAGTAGGGAAATTAATAATTTAATCAATTTGCCTAGCATTCTCATAATTCTGTTGGGGTCGGCTTCCAGCTGAATACCTTTATTTTTAACCCCTGACGGAAAAAAGGGGTGTTATAAGTTTGACGTGTGTTGCTGTGTATCTGTGTGTCTGTCTGTGGCGTCCTAGACGGATGAACCCATGTTGATTTAGTTTTTTTTTTTGTTTGAAAGGTGACTTTATCGAGAGTGTTTTTAGCTAAGTTTAATTAAAATCGGTTTAGCCATTTAAAAGTTATCCGCTTTTTACTTTTTCGCAAGATATCGTGTTATAATTACGTGTTTCTATAGATTGTCGATTGAAGCGTGTCTACTACTAGGTATATTATATGTTTTTTAGGGTTCCGTAGCCAAATGGCAAAAAACGGAACCCTTATAGATTCGTCATGTCTGTCTGTCTGTCTGTCTGTCTGTCTGTCTGTCTGTCTGTCTGTCCGTCCGTATGTCACAGCCACTTTATTCCGAAACTATAAGAACTATGCTGTTGAAACTTGGTAAGTAGATGTATTCTGTGAACCGCATTAAGATTTTCACACAAAAATAAAAATAAAACAATAAATTTTGGAGGTTCCCATACTTGAAACTAAAACTAAAATTTTTTTTTTCATCAGACCCATACGTGTGGGGTATCTATGGATAGGTCTTCAAAAATGATATTGAGGTTTCTAATATCATTGTTTTCTAAACTGAATAGTTTGCGCGAGAGACTCTGCCAAAGTGGTAAAATGTGTGTCCCCCCCCCTGTAACTTCTAAAATAAGAGAATGATAAAACTAAAAAAAATATATGATGTACATTACTATGTAAACTACCAGCGAAAATTGGTTTGAACGAGATCTAGCAAGTAGTTTTTTTTTAATACGTCATAAATCGTAAACCGTAATTTACCAAGTACGGAACCCTTCGTGCGCGAGTCCGACTCGCACTTGGCCGGTTTTTTTAAAAGATTGAAACAAAAATTAAATAAAAATAAAAGAAAATCCCGACACCAAAACCTCTAAAAAGCAAAAAATAAGCCTCGTACTCGCATCAGGGAACCGCTAAAGTAAATAAAATAAACTGCTGTAAACGTTGGCGGTTCCTTAATCCGAGTACGAAGCTAGTTTAATTCCTATACATGGTGCGATTGCCTATCAGACCTCCACAACCTAGGAGCTGGATAACACGATTGTCTTTGCCAAGACTGGTGACAGATTATAAGGCTTTCTGACTACCCTTAACAACTGTCAAAGATCTAAAAGTGACAGGCGAGACCAAAGGCTTGAAGTTCTTTCCGAGGCACGGAGGAGCTCGTGATATAATGGATGGATACCCATCCGCGGAACAACCTCGACAAAAGGAAAGAGACCAGGGAGGCTTTTGTCCTTCAGAGGGCACATCCAATCTAGTAATAATAATCAGTGTTGTCTGACTAATTTCATTATTCAATTAAACGTGATAGCTATGTCAGTTGTAACTTTTAGCATGTTTTTATTTCGAGTTCGTTCTTTAGACGTTTACTGTGTATTTTCTCAGTCACTCACAGTGTCATTCTTCTTTTTTTCGAGTCAATGTTGATTTAACCCTTAGACAGTTTAGGACCAGTTGGTGGCCTTATTTATAGCCGTGGTAAACCCAACGTATGGTCGATGAAGCCGAAAAGTTCTGGAGTGGCGGACGCGAACTGGAAGACTCTGCGGTAGAAGCCCTTCTATTAGGTGGACCGATGACTTGGTGAGGGTGGTGATGGCGGGAGTCCGCTGGATGCGAGACGCACGAGACCGGTCAATGTGGCGACGCACGGTGGTGGCCTATGATCAGAAATGGACGTCTTTCGGCTGAAATTATGTATGTATGTGTGTGTGTACGTGATGTGATGTGTGGTGTGTTATTTTATTAAAAGTAAGGAAATAGAGTTATCATTTTAAATTATATTAAAAGGAACTGCACTTATTTTTCTTTTTTTGAAACAGCTGTTTCAATATCCTACCCAACCTATTAGTCCTTTCTTTACTTAGGTATACATAATTGTAAACAACATTTAATGTTGACAAATTAAACAGGCACTGCTGAACAAATACAAAATAATTAACAAAATTACGTTGTTTTAAAGATATTCAGAAGGATAAAATGCAGTGGTGTCATGTTTGATAAAATTATAGGTATACGAAATTTTAACTACTATCACTTTTAGTCTTCAATGTCAAAAGACCACGACAACATTATTAGCATTTTAAAACATAACAGAAGAATTAGCTAATATTAGGTAATTATCTATGTATTTTTATACGATTTTTTTGTTTTGAAAACAATTCTAGATAAGTTTCACATTTTTGATGAAGAGAAAAAAAAAACAAAAATCTTTTTTACAAAAAATACAACCAACTTCCAAGTCCTAGAGCAACACGGACCACTCACTCGCTTCGCTCGATCGTGAATAAAAATGCCACTCATCGGAAATCACCTACAGTCCTTGGAGGAGGCCTTTGTCGAGAGACAAGCTGCTACAGACAACTAAACCGATTACCGACATACTATAAATACCATAATTACGTGTAACAAGTATTAATGTAAATAGTGATTAGTATAAAATGTAAGAATAAGATTGTAAAGAGTAACTGTAATAAAGGCTTATTTTATTTTATTTTATACCTGTGATGGCCACATAACTGTGGGCGTAGCCAGAATAGATAACCCGAGTAACGAAACTTAACCCAAACCGGTGCAATTAGAGTGTACCAGAGTGAACTTGTACCCCTTGAGAACGTACCTGCGTGATTTTATGTTATAAAATGGTGTTAACAATAAAGAGACATGCGATTGCAGCAATCCCGAGAGATTTGCTGTCATGTATTGAAGAGTTCTGCTGTATATCTCCGAAGTTCTTCATCAGGCCTTGATAAAATCTAACTGAGAAGCAACAGCTTTCAAATAAAAATAGAATCATTAAAATCGGTTCACCTAGTAACAAGTTCCGAGGTAACAGAAATAAAAATAAATATTTCTAATTGAAAACCTCCTCCTTTTTACCCGACTGCTGAAGGAGGGTAATGTGTTTATCAGTCTATGTATGTATGTATGTAAGTATGTATGTATGTATGTTTGTTCCTATATGGCGTTCCAGAGAACAAACGCGTTGGCCGATTTTGATGATTCATACGTCAATCGATGCGTCTTAACCCTGCGAGTGCCATAGGCTACATTAAAATTGGATAATAGAAAAATGGCGGATTTTGGGTGCCATATTGTGGGCGCCCAAGGATTTTTTTTCTTCCAAACCCATCGTGTGGGGTATCAAAATAAAGGGTTTTAAGAGGTGATATCAAAAATATGTTATAATGTATGTAACACTTATATGTTTTAATGTATCTAATTCGAAAAAAACTAACAAAAAGTTATAAATAAAAAAACTTAATTCAAAAAATCAAAAAACCCGACTGCTTCAAAAGCAAACTAAAAAGTCGTAAACAAGGAAAAAATCATGCTGTGCAGGCGGAGGATACACCAGATTTTGGTCAGCCAGCCCGCGAATATGTATCCTCCGACTGCACAGCATGATTTTTTCCTTGTTTACGACTTTTTATTTCGCTTTTGAAGCAGTCGGGTTTTTTGATTTTTTGAATTAGGTTTTTCTTTGAAGTAAGTTGAAAACACAGCAAACACGAAAAGAACGCCCTCGGTATAACAATGTTTCAAACGATAAGCCGTGAGAGTAGATAATATTTTCTAGGCACAGTATTCGAGGCAGGATTTTCCCTTTTAGGGTTCCGTACCCAAAGGGTAAAAACGGGACCCTATTACTAAGACTCCACGATCCGTCTGTCTGTCTGTGTCTGTCCGTCTGTCACCACACTGTATCTCATGAACCGTGATAGCTAGACAGTTGACATTTTCACAGATGATGTATTTCGCTGTTGCCGCTATAACAACAAATACTAAAAACAGAATAAAATAAATATTTAAGTGGGGCTCCTATACAACAAACGTGTTTTTTTGCCATTTTTTGCGGAAATGGTAGGGAACCCTTCATGCGCGAGTCCGACTTACACTTGGCCAGTTTTTAGTATCTACAGAAAGACTTTATTTTTTACCATAATTACCCCCAGAGCAGTGGTAGCCCAGTGCTAACGGGCCAGACTTATGTGTCGTAGTTCGTGGGTTCGAACCCTTTTTTTTGGTTGGAAAATCATCTAATGACTTCTCCCGCTCTGTGTGAAGCGGGTCAGACTTTTGCTGACTAAAACCCACCCGTGCTCCTTCAGTTGCTTGTGCCAGGGCCGCGGCAACTCTATTTCAAATGTATGCGCTACCCAGACAAGCCGATGGGCCGATAACGCGTGGAACACTACGCGCCGTAAACTCGGGCCTGGTCCTTATCGGACGGCTAGCTGCCCATTACTTGCCGTCCGCAAGCCCGCGCCAACGGTGGCCGGGAATCGCCTTGTGACTCCCGGTCACCGTAGGCGCCCGGGCGCCCGGGGTGTCTTCTGCGGTAGCTAGGGGCGTGAGGGCGTCTCTCTTCTGCGAGAATTACTGCTTCGCATAAGGAGGAGACAGCTTCCCATGCCGTTTCGCTCCGTACCATGCCTGGACCAGAGCCGGACGTGACTGGTCACCACTGCTGATTGCCTACATGAGGACACGGCAGTGCTCCGCGCAAGCGGGGTAGACCTCCACCGTATGCTCTACTGTGTCCTTCGGGCGGTCCACATAATGGTGAAACCCGGGCGTTTCCTCCCACCTGTGTGTTCGAACCCTGCCAGGCACTTTACTTTGTGTAAATTTCATCACGACTGCTCTAAAAACGTTGAAGGATAACATCGTGATAGTGGTCAAGCGCGAGCCTATAAATAATAAAAAAAACCGGCACGTCCTAGATTTCGAAGACATGTGATATCCACCAACCCGCACTGATCCTGCGTGGTGGTTTGGGGCACAACCCTCTCATAGAGTGGAGGCCTGTGTCCCAGCAGTGGGAACATTAAAAGTCTGATAATGATGATGAATTGCCCCACTGTTGAGTATATGTTTCCCTCGTACTTTCCCATGTTCTGGATTCAACAACATTCAGTTTTTTTTTTTTTAAAGAGTACTTCAATGTCTTCGAGATCGAAACTTGCCATATAAATAAATAAAAAAAAAAAATAAAAAAAAAAAAAAAAAAAACCATTTATTGCAGACTAATTACATGTCCATAGTTATTAGTAACAAAGGTCTTAATACTAAGTTAGTAAAATTATTAATCATAATAGTGTCATCTCGTCACGTGAAGTTGGATGACTCTCCTCAACACCTCAGAGTCTGGCCTCTCAGAAATCATCCTATCATATGCCTACTTATAATTTTTTAACATTGAAATAATTTTGATCTTAAGTAAACTCTTACCAAATTCTCGGCAGCACTAAGGCCGTATTAATTTAATGATGAAAAATTTGCAATTCATTACAATTATGTTTTTAAAACTAATTCAATGTCGGCCTTACTTTCAAATTATCTTAAATTATGTTGTAATTGCTTATATCTGGAATGAAGAAAAATGTATCAGACAAAAACCGTACTTTTGTGTTTTGTCTGTCTGACTAAGCCTAACATTAGGAAACTAATGCGTAGTAGTTGAGGCTGTGTAACAATTTAAACAACTTAATTTTTAAGGTACCGTTAGATAGCTATCTATGTAAAAGTTTGGGACTTTCCTATTGCGCGATACAGTTTAACTTGTGTCTATAGGCAATACAACGAACATTTTTTCGGAGAAAATTTTAAGTGCAATTCAGTAGCATTGCATTGCATTGGGTTCATGTGAACGTACTTGAAATTTCGCTTAATAAAAATCGCTTATCAGTGTGTTATATAAATCAAATCAAATTTGAATTGCCTCGATGGTCAATCTACCATGATTGGGAAGGGGGCGACTGATAGAGAGGTCATCATCATCATTATTTTTTAATGTTTCCACTGCTGGGACACAGGCCTCCTCTCTGTGAGAGGGAATGGGCCGTAATCTACCACGCGGACTCAGCGCGGGTTGGTGGATGTCACATGTCTTTGAATTTTTGGTTCTAAGACATGCCGGTTATCTCTCGATGTTTTCTTTCACCGTTTTGAGAGCAGTGGTGATGAAATCATTTACACAAAGTAAAGCACCTGCCTTGGTGCGAACCCAAGACCTGCAACTTGTAAGTCGTAGCCTTTACCACTGCGCCAACACTGCACTCGATAAAAAATATTCTAATAACAATCAGCGATAGCGAAACTAATTATCAGTGAATGAATTGGTTGGCAATTGGCATCAATCTAGGTGAAAACAGATGACAAATGAAAAAAACTTTTTTACAAAAAAATACAACCGACTTCCAAATAAAAACAAAGTGAAAAATAACAATTTCGAAAGTCAGTGTTCCTGTTTTCGTTTCTTCGTTTTTTGACACCGTCTTCCGAAATTGAAGTTATTTTTCACTTTTTAATGTTTTTATCTGGAAGTCGGTTGTATTTTTTTTATGTAAAAATGTTTTAAATTTTAAACTTTTTTTTGTGGTACGTAATGGACCAGTTCTTTAGTTGTTTCTATGCGTTAAGATAATGCCCAAAGTGAAACTACATGAAACTTCAACAAAACCAGTGGAACGGGAGTATACCAGGGTGAACTATTCACAGCGGCGTAACCCTTTATAGCGTACCAGTGTGATGTTACGTTATGAAATGGTGTAAACAATAAACACATGTGATTGCAGCTAACCCAAGTGATTTTCCGTCATTTATTAAAGAGTTATGTTGTTTAACACTGAAATTCTTCATCAGATCTTGAGATTTATATGGGACTACGTGACAAGCACTAGATTTTAAATACAAATAATCAGTAAAATTGGTCCACCTAGTAAAATCTTCTGAGGTCACAAACATAAAAAAAAAAAATGATAACCTCCTCTTTTCTGAAGTCGGTTAAAAACTAAATAGTTTGTTAAAAAGACTAATCTAAGAAGAAAAAGAGGTCTCAACCAGAACCTATCTTCAGCGCCTTAGTAACGACCAAAGGACAGACTACTCCCTTTGGAAGGTTTTTTTTTTTTTGTCTTGGAGAAATGCTTTTGCATACTGCACTACCACGGGGAGATAGTGCAGTTATGTGGGACTCTAACCCACTAAAACTTCACGGTGTCCTCCTGTGCCGCTTATGGCGGGAACACGGGTACGCGTTAGCACTCACCGCGAACCCGCCGCGGCTGTCCATCACCGGACCGTCCTCGGGGAAGTGCCCCCAATCACCGGCGTACCAGAATACACTGTACGCCGTGACCACCCTAGGAATCAAATCAACACATGGGTGCCAGACGACCCCGTGTATGGCACCCTTGGTCCTCCTGTGACGGGTCAAGGTCAATGGCCCCGCCACCTACCATTTTGCGGCCGCAGGAGATAGAGAGGGCTAATGCTATACCGACACTCCTTTTCCCCTGCGGCCCCACCGCGTCCGCCATCAGACGGTGGCGACCCTGTCTAGGCCACGGAAGGTAGGGAGAGTGGCACACCGCAATACCAGCACTCCTCTCCCGCCGCGGCCTCCAACCCTCAGCCGCGGTATCGTATGGGACTTGGGAAGCTCTTTAAGACATCGCGGCCCACTTCAGTTACCAAGCGGCACCGCAACCTACTAGTTGGCCGCTACGTCGTCGGCTTTATCGGCAAAAGCCCCGACGAGCAGCCCCTCCTCGGGTTCCTCTTCGCTTCACCGTGGGTGAGCAAGCCACGGTTACTGAGCCCCCCCGCCTCGACAATGCGGGAACCCTCCGGGGGGCTCCTCTTTGGAAGGCTACTAAACACTTAAAAAGGCCGATTACCCAATTCCCACCTATCAAATGTGGAAACGGGTAATGAGTTAAGCTAACGAGAAAGAAGTAAAAAAGGTTAGCAGAGCACCTAGAAAATATATTTCAATCAAACGACGGGGTAATCATTCAATCATCAGGGAAGTTACCATAAAACTAGTAACACCAAAAGAAGTCGCTCGTGAAATAAAACTTAAGTACATGAAAATCACCAGGTTACGATTTAATTACAGGCGAAATACTTCATAACCTCCCAAGAAACGGTCTGGTTAAGTTAGCTTCCCGTTACCTAAAGCCAGACCTTTTTATTTCTTGCCTGGCGAATTGCTCATGCATACTGCGCTACCACGGGGAGATAACGCAGTTATGAGGGACTCCAACTCACTAAAACTCCACGGTGACCCCCTGTGCCGCTTATGGCGGGGGCACAGGCACGCGTTAGCACTCTCCGCGAACCCGCATCACCCTAATCACCGGCGCACCAGAACAGATTGCACGCCGTGACCACCCCAGGGACCAAACCAGCACATGGGTACCAGACGACCCCGTGTATGGCAACCTTGGGACGGGTCAGGTCAGTGGCCCCGCCACCTACCACTTTTCGGCTGCGTGGGGATACGGATCTCCCCTGCGACCCCACCGCGTCCGCCATCAGGCGGTGGCGACCCTGTCCAAGCCGCAGAAGGTAGGGAGAGCGGCGCACCGTGATATTCCTCTCCCGTGCGACCTCTAACCCTCAGCCGCGATATCATTTGGGTATGGGTGGCCCATACGACATAGCGGCCCGCCTCAGTTGCGATATCGTCCAAGTGGCACTGCAACCTACTTGTTGCCCGCTACGTCGTCGGCTTAATCGGCAAAAGCCCTGACAAGCGGCCCTTTCTCGGGTTCCTCTTCCCTTGACCGTTGATGACCAAGCCACAATCAAAGCCAGTCCTGAGGCGCCATTTGTTCCTCTGATTAGCATCTTCAGTAGATAGACCGCACCTCTCCAATGTCATAAATATTACTTTTCAGAAAACACTGATATTTGCACAACTTATTTTAAGGTTTTGTACAAACACGAGAATTGCAAGTGAAAATTGAATAACAGCCTTCAAGGAGAACATTCATTTTTACGATGGACAAAACAAATGACGTCGGTTTGAACTACTCTCTAACTACTAGGTTGAATGGAACTCGCTGACATTGTAGCACCATTTTCTCTTAAGTGTTATTATTCCGATTCATACCATTCCGAGAAACTGAAAGTGATTTGTTTGGCAACTTATGACTATCAGACTGTTAGTAGATAGACCTCTTCTTCTTCTTATTTGTTTCGCTCTTGACAGGGCGGTCGTGGTCACGATGAATTTTGTCCGATCGCTGGTGTTCTTGTCGTTCGCCTGACGATCTCTCTCCATTTGGCTCTGTTAGATGAAAGCTTAGCGCACTCATTTACTGGACTTCCTATCGCAGATTTAATTTGGTCGGTCCACCTCATCGGTGACCTCCCGCGTGGCCTGTTACCGTCCACTCTGCCCTGCACCACCACGCGCTCAATGGAGTCGTCATTCCGCCTTGAGACATTGCCAAAGAATTTCAGTATGCGAGACTGTACTATTGCTGTTAGATGCTGCTTGATGCCGAGTTCTTGGAGTATAGAGACGTTAGTGTGGAATTCTGTCCAAGAAATTCCAAGCATTCTTCTCCAACACTACATTTCTAGAGCATCTATCTTTTTCCGTTCCTGTTCTCGTAGTGTCCATGTCTCAGCTGCGTACAAAAATATGGGGAAAACAAGCGCACGGACGAGCCTGATCTTAGTAGCTTTCGTTATACCGCGATTTCTCCACATCTTCCTTAACTTATCCATTGCCTCTCTAGACATCGCTATTCGCCGTTTCACCTCATCCACGCAACCGCCATTGCCTGCAATCATAGCGCCAAGATATATGTAGGACTGAACTACGTCACAGTTGGCAATTTGTGTCACAGCCGACGAGTTGTTGTTGCTACGGTCCACAATCATTATTTTGGTCTTTCTCCGGTTGACTTAGACCTCTTATCCTTGACTATATCTACAGTCACTGTTAACATGTATCTATAGCATCACATACGAAAAATAGAACGGACGATTTGACGAATGCAACGGCCCGACAAACACCCATATCGCAGTCGCCCACCAGGCACGCCGCCTTTCAGGTCGGAGGATCCTCCCTTTTCAATAGAAAATCCGGGACTTTACACACTGTTCGCATATCTCCATTATGCTGCCAGTCAACTTCGCTCGGCAACGTTTTTTAAAAAAGAAAGAAAGAAAGATCTTCGCTCGGAGCGGAGAAAAGAGGTGCGGAACCAACCAATCGAAATGTGTGTAATATAGTATGTCCAGTAAAAACGCCGCTCTGTTTTAGTGGACAGGGCTATGAAAACAAGTTTCAAAATTCATATATATTTACGCGGAGCGGGGCCGTTGAGATGAGAACAGAACAGTGAGGCGGAGCGGAGGAGCGGAGCGGGAAAGCGGAGTGGGGAAGCGGAGCGGGGAAGTGGAGCGGGGAAGCGGAGCGGGGAAGCAGAGCGGGGAAGCAGAGCGGGGAAACGGAGAAGAGAAACGAGTGCAACCGAGCTCGTCGTATGAAAAAACACAGTCCACTACTGCGCTCCTCATTTTTTTCTCCCTCCTCCGCTACCTAGCTCCACGTCTATGGACAGATACAGTCCATAACTCCGCTCCGCATCTCCGCTCCACTGCCTCGCTCCGCTCAAGTGGACAGGCAGACTTTCTGTGGTAGTTATTAAAAGTTACTGTAATAATACCGGTTCGAAAATATTATTCAATTAATGTTTAGTTATTCGGAGCAGCTTTACTGAACCAAACTACGGTAAAAAAATAGTGCGTTATCTTGACTTCTTGCTTGAATCGTCAACGTGCAACGTAGGTGCATCAGTTTTGACCTCAAATCAACCAAAATGCAAAACCGTACATCAACACGAGTCACAGATAACTGCAACAATGTGTATTGCCACTGCAATATGAACCTTATTACATACGTTATAGGGTGTACAGATCATCATTTATTAAACAATAACATGTTGAAGATCATTGACTGAAACCTGCCCTTATTGATATGAAATTATATTTTAATTAGTTTGTTATCTTGAGGGGCTTCGTATCTTATTATTTGTGAGAAGATAGTAGGTAATATATATAAACAAATTGTGTCTTAGTCTGTCTGTTATTTTTTCAGGACTTAACAACTTAAATAAGTGCCGAAGTTTGCGAAATTTTCATTCATGCTTACGAAGACACGTGCGAAGTGGTAATCTAAATTGATATTTAGTAATGGAGAAGTAGAAAAAGCGGCTAAGTGCCAGTAGGACTCACGCACGACGGGTTCCGTACCATTATCACAAAAAACGGCAAAAAATAACACGTTTGTTGTATCACTATAATTTTTATTGATTTATTCCTCGTTCGGCCTGAAGTTTTGTCCCACATTCCAAAAAAATCTTAGTTCGGCCCACATCATCATTGAAGTTGTGTTTCGTCCCATATTACAAGTACTTTAAACATACAGTCAATAATTAATTCTGTTTTTAGTATTTGTTGTTATAGCGGCAACAGAAATATATAATCTGTGAAAATTTCAACTTTCTAGCTATCACGGTTCATGAGATACAGCCTGGTGACAGACAGACAGATAGACGGACCGCGGAGTCTTAGTAATAGGGCCCTTTGGGTACGGAACCCTAAAAATGATCCAATATAGAAAGAGACGTGAATCGAACAGACAACACAAGATAGAATACCCAAATAATGATACCAGGGAAGGAAAAAGAAGAATGGAGAAGAACGAAAATGTTTACAATGATAAAAATAGAATCCACTCAAATATTTTTATTGTGGGCATAGGTTATACAGAGAGATATTAGGTAAATTATAGTTCCATTATGTCCTGCCACTAGAATTATAATAATTAGAATTATCTCAACATGCAATATATAAAAAAATCATAGGTATTTTTACATATAAAGCTTACAAAATAAGAATTAGGTTAGGTTAGGTTTCAAGATAAATACTTGTGTACCAATCATGACGCTGGAACTTATTGCAGTATTTCAAGCCATGACATATGCACATGAACATAGATTAAATAAAATTGATATTTTTCTGACAGCAAAAGCGCTTTGCAAAATGTGGCTCGATGCGCCTCTGGTATCAGAGGTGTATCGATAGCCTACGATATTATTAGTACCATTCATAAATTCAACCAAAATGGTGTTGAATTTATATTGCAATGGGTTCCGGCTCATATTGGTGTGAAAGGTAACGAGGTGGCTGATCGAATATCTAAATTAGCAGCAGTAGAAGGAACTGAGATAAGTTTTTTGCCTGACTACTCAGATTTGATCCCTAAATTCAAAACTAAATGTCACAAGTTCTGGAAAAAACATTTTGATGAAAAATCGGAAACAAAAGGAATTTGGTATAAAACCATTCAGCATGAGACCCTCTAGTTATCTTTGGTTTGATGATGGCAAACTATGTAGATATTATGTAAAAATAGCATTAACACTCCGATCGGGGCACTATCCATTGACAAAGTTTGCGTTCTTGATGAAAAAAGTCGAATCACCAAATTGCATTACCTGTAATAAAATCGAGGAAAAATTGGAAACAGAGTATGGCTTGAACAGGTTAGATATTAGCTTAGTTCGGACGATATTATCATACCCTAAGTCTGATCTAGCAAAACAACTTTGTAGGCTGGCAGTAGTTTCAAACCCGTAATGTTATATTTATGTTTAGATAAGTAGCTTTTAGTAAAATATTGTCAGTGCATTAGTGCAGTATAGAATATCCTTTAAAGCACAATGGGGTTGACGTATCCTTGTGGATAAAAACCCCCAACTAATAATAAAGATAAAAAAAAAAGAATTAGGTGCATGGTGACAGATTGGAGTAGGTACTAATTATTAAGAAAATATTGGATGGTGTAGTGTAGCTGTAGCTTTATTAATCAAAAAAATTACGCAATTAATATTTGAATAGTGGGAGTTCTTTGGTATTTAAAATGGTGTTCAGTGGGATAAGCCACTGTGGGAAAACTTTGATCATATACTAAATTAAGTTAGTACTATAAAGGTCTCATAATAAAATGCATGAATGTATTAGAGAATGGGACACGGTTGCAGAAAGAAAATACTTATTTAAAGTGCAACAGAAAAATATATTAATTTTCCGACTTTTATTACCACGGTTGCTAGGACACGTTAAGCAGTAGACAAGATAAAGTTTATAATAAACTTATAGGTTTACAACCTCTTACACCGCCCCTTAAACTTATCTTGTTGACATACATCAGTAGCCAAACCTAACTCGTTTACAAAATACTTATGTTTCTCTACCGACAAAGGTTTAGTCAAGACATCCGCCGTCATTTTGGACGTTGGCAAGTAATTTATTTTTACTGCACCATGCTGACCGCCTCCCGGACGAAATGATGACGTATGTCTATATGTTTTGACCTACCATGAAACATACTACTTTCAGTCAATTTCAAGGCCGACTGATTATCATTGAAAATAGTTATTTCAATGTTACTACCTATACATTCGTGCAAGAAAGTTTTATAAACAGTGCTTCTTTACAAGCATCGGAGAGTGACATATACTCCGCCTCAGTACTCGATAACGCAACGGTACGCTGTTTCCTACTTTCCCAACATGTAATAGAATTCCCAATTTTGAAAACATATTCCGTATAAGAACGTCTATCGATTTCATTAGAAGCCCAGTCTGCATCAGCAAAACCCGTCACAGATAAGCCAGTTTTCTTATAGGTAATGCAGTAATCTACAGTACCTTTAAGATAACGCAACACGCGTTTAGCTGCTTTCCAGTGGACATCGGAAAAACAGTTATTGAATTGGCATAATACGCTTACAGCGTGACATATATCAGGACGCGAACAGACCGCTACATACATAAGACAACCGATCAATTCTCGATACTCCAAACTGTCATCCTTTTTATCAGCTTTGTTCAGTTTTTGGCACTGCATTGGAGTTTCAACAGATTTGCAGTCTTGCATGTTGTATTTCTCTAATATCTTTTTATATAGGCACTTTGATCTAGAGTGATCTTGCCATGATCTTTCCTGATTCTTAATCCTAGAACTCTTTCTACAGGACCAAGATCTTTCATCACAAATTCTTTCATCAGCAATGATTTAGTTTTAGTTTTTTCCGCATTACAATTGCTGGAAATTACTAAATCATCAACATACAACGCGATAATTACAAGCTTGTCGCCATTTTGCTTTATGTATACACATGGTTCAGAGAATACTACAAAGCGACTCCGAAGTGGGTACTTCGGAGCCGCTTTGTAGTATTTTGTTTTGGAAGTCGGTTTGTTTTTCTGTTAAAAATTTTGTTCCAAAGTTTTTCTAACTTCAGGTTAAAATCATACTTTTTAAAGCATTCTGTACCTCCCTATACACGTGCAGCCTATGGGCATCTTACTCACAAGCTGCTTACAGTGCCCTTCGTGTCCAATACAACAATGCGTTCAGGGCAGTGTTGGGGCTACCCCGCTTCTGCAGCGCCTCGGGCATGTTTGCGGAAGCGCGCACCGACTGTTTCCACGCCACCATGCGCAAGCGGTGCGCGTCCTTGGTGCGCAGGGTGCGGGCTAGCTCCAACACTGTGTTGGCGATGGTTGCTCAGCGACTGGATTGCCCCTACATAAGTCATTGTTGTAGCAGGCATATTGTTGGTGGTTAATTTGATTTAGATTTGTTACAATTATGTCTCTTGATACTATAGTTTTTGATTCTGACATAACTTAATTCCATAATTTAATTCGTTGTCATAATATATCTAATTAAGCTTTATTATATTTTATTTTGCTTTGTGCTTTTTGACATCATATTTTTGCTACTGGCATGACTTCATTCCTCAATTTCATTCATTGTCATATTTCATTTTGTTTTGTTTTATTTTAATTTTTACTTTATTTTTATTGCATGAATTGACTATAGTGTATTTGTATTGTTGTGTTACTTATATGGGTCAAGGACCTGAAATAAACAATTTTTTTATTTTTGTTTATTTTAATGACCTATGTACTTCGAGTTTGCTGTTAATGTTTATTATTACGCATATTTCACTAACAAATACCAATATATTGATAAATCTGATTTTTCTTTGTAATTCCCTCATTTTCCTAATTATAATCAACTTAATTTTTGCGGTGTGGTACGGAACCCTAAAGGCCAAATGCATGTCGGACCGACATGCATTTGGCCGGATTTTTTATTATTATTGATAGACTTACGTTTGACCACAATCTCACCTGGAAAGCGATGATGTAGTCGACGGTGAAGCACGCTTGCATCCAACCATGATCTAAATCTTTTGGTGAAATTCGCTACTGGTTACTCTTTGCATACCAAACACACTTCCATGTCACCCAAAAACATATGAGCGCGAGTTTCCTGAACACACATGTTCCAATTTTGAAACGCGGCACATAATTCACGATGCCGCAAAATAAAAACTGAAGTGGTACATAAAACATCCATCCCGCAAGGTGAGAGCTCTCAGCCGTGTCCTTCAGTTGAAATTGAAAAAGTTACGTGCGAGACCCACCTAACTTTTGAAAATGGAACGCCTTCAGCAAACGTGGGCGCGTCAGCAAATTTTGTGAATTGAGCGATATATTAAGTATCGAACCTCTTCTGTATGAGATGAGACATCATCAAGAAATCAAAACCTTTGCATATATACAACGATTAACTGAATGGGATTTGAATTATTCTGTGATATTGAATCTACTGTAAATAAAAACCAGACTGCTTACATAAAATGTTATGAAGTACATTATTGGTAAAGAATATATCTGGTATGTTTTTATTTACCTATCTTATTTTAAGATTCACTGAACTGATTTGAATATTGTAAAAAGTGTGAATTAGAACCGCAACACTTTTTTGAACAAGAATATATGGAATGAGCTGTAAAGCTGTATATAAAAAATATTCTTTAAATACAGTTCACTTTCTCATTGGTCTAATGGCGCTATTGCTGCTGAGCAAGAGGTCCTTCGTTCGATTTCTGGATCGGGCAAAGTATTATTCGATTTTTGCAATTGGGATATCTCAGTAAATTCTTGTTCTTAAGTGGAGACCACGAATGGGTAAACGAAAGGTAGAAGCCCTCAAGCTAGGTGGATCGGCGATCTTTGCAAGGTGGCCGGTGCAGCTGGATGAGTGTAGCCGAAAATCGAGACACATTGCGTAGGATTGGAAAGGCTTATGTTCAGCATTGGACTGCTGGCAGGCCGTTGATAATGATGCTAAACATAAATAAAAATAAAAATAAACTGTTTATTGTGTCTCAAACGGTTACATATACAAATGTGAATGAGACAGCCCCAGTAAGTAATCATTAATACTTGTGTCGGGGTTGACTCGCTCCGTCCCATAATATGCAATTAACAAAATTGAGACTTAAATTAAAAATGCATTTTAAGAACACAGAGGAATAATGACTTTGAAAGTAATTATCAGCTCTGAGTAGTGTGTGATTGTGAGAATACGTATGTGTGTCTATAGTAGTGTGTGCGTGTGGGTTGATGTGTGTGTTTGTGTGACCGTGTGTGTGTTAGTGTGTATTTCTGTGTGTGTTAGTGTGTATTTGTGTGTGTGTTAGTGTGTATTTGTGTGTGTGTTTACGTTTTTGCTGAAAGTGCCATTTTAATTGAATTTGGAAAATACCAACTATGTAATTACAAGGTATTACACCATGATAAGTATTCATGTTAGTCTGGCTAGAATAAGCTCTGTTTCTTCATATGTTAAAGTTTGTAACCATTCGGTTATATTTTTTTGGCATTGATGCGAGACCTCGTGATGGAACTTTAGTTTTGCGTAAATTTTATTGTATATGTTGGCTGATTGGCATACATACTGACGCCTTGCAAAAACCGTACGTACCCGTGGTGAGTAAGCCACAATATCTTGCCACCTCCTAGCGTGACTTTCTGGGATAACTAGAATTTATTTGTGTAAATAAAGAATGATGTTCAAAAAGTATAATTTTCTTACTGATAATAGGCCACCAATTCTATACAGATCGATTGTGGGATATCTATATGGCTTTGAATATATTACTTTTAAGAGTGATCTTTGGGCTCTTTCTAACTCTAGAAATTTAGTTTTAGTGGCCCCTCCCCAAACTGGTGAGCAGTATGTGATTACTGATTGCGCGAGTGCTACCTATACAAATGTTATTGAGTGTCTTTTCAGGCATCACACGTAGCAAATTTTTAAAAAGCATGTCTTTTTATTGTTTAATGGTATAAACAATAAAAAGACATGCAATTTCAGCAATCCCGAGAGATTTGCCGTCATTTATTGAAGAGTTATAAATATACTAGCTGACCCGGCAAACTTTGTTTTGCCATAAAAAGACCAAACATTTATCTACCCTATCCTACCCTACACTACCCTACCCTACCCTACCCTACACTACCCTACCCTACCCTACCCTACCTATATAGCCTATGTCCTTTCCCAGGTCTCAAACTATCTTCATACCAACTTTCATCTAAATCGGTGCAGCGGTTTAAGCGTAAAAAGGTAACAGACAGACAGAGTTACTTTCACATTTATAATATTAGTATGGATGTTCTATATCTCTGAAGTTCTTCATCAGATCTACATCAAATTTAAATGGGAACATACTCATTCAAACAAAAAAAGAATTTTCAAAATCTGTGAATACAAAAAAAAATATAAAGTCGAACATATAACCGCATCCTTTTTGGAAACTCGGTTAAAAAATAAAAAATAATATTTTTTATACAATACCTAATGTTTTTTTGTGAAAATAGTTAAAAAAAACGATTTCTCTTTGTACATCGTAGATGCAATACCTAAACCTTATATGAAGTTAGATATTGTATTGTTATTGTTACAAAACAATGATTTATGTAAATCACATTATTATTTTGAAACGTTCAAATAAAAACAGATCTATAGGATGAAGGGATCAAATATAGGCGACCGCAGTTGAAGCAAAATTCTAGTACGCTATGGCAAATTATTTTTGTTCCAAAACAAAAATATCTACGATAGTAAAAAATATAAATTACCTACGATATAACTGCCATTGTTCTCTAGCCATATTAAACAACTGTACATATGTACCTATTAAGTATCACTTCCTAATTCTAAAACAGAAGCAACAAAAAATAAATTCGTTATTAAAGTTATTACCTACTTCACATTCCTCTGTAATGTCATGACCTTGACAAAAACATTCTGCATATTGTAGCTTTACATTCTACTCCTTATTTGAAGATTAAAACTCATTCACTTGATACAAATGGTAACGCTGTAGCGCGCAGGCATATTTTTTTTTATTTTTTATTATTTATATTTTTTTTTAAACATCTTTGATCTTAGGCCATGTATGACGTAGCTCGTAAGTTAATTCTAAGTCCTCTCAACCTATGTATACAACTTCAGTTTTTCAGCAAATCTTCAAATGAGAACACGCCTTTAAATTGCCAACCTAACCTTCTGATAATACCCAACCACACAACGACAACAGCTGAGTTTTGGTCAAAATACATTTAATTTGGAATCATCGATTCAACAAAGAAAGAGAAGAATAGATTAACATTCACAAAGAAAGACGATTTGTGTGAGATCCTAGCAATACTACCTTTTCACCTACTACTACACTACAGGTGCACCAGGTTGTATATTGTGAGGACTCATGTGAGGACTCCTCACCTATTTTGAGGCAACCTCCTTGCCTATTATAAGACTGGTAACAGATAACTATTTAGTTTTGGAAGTTGATTGAAATTGGAACGGCAAATTATTGAAGATGTTTTGTTTAGCTGTGCTTGTCACTTCTGTAAAAGTCGCCTTAGTAGGACAGGCGCGTTGTTGATTCAATTTAACATATCAAATTAATTTCTGCTTATCATTTTAGCTCCTTGAGCTATTCCGCCACAATACTATAGTACATCTCAAAGTAACCCTTCGAGGTGTGGTGTGTTATGTTATCCTAGCGATGTTTAATAGAATAGAATAGAATATACTTTATTGTACACCATAAAAGTTACACATCTATTTTATAAGAAAAACTTAATTGTTACGGGTACAAAGGCGGTCTTATCGCTGACAGCGATATCTACCAGACAACCTTTGGATGGACTGAAAGAACTTACAATGAAAATGGGGGTAGTCTGTGGTGTACTGCTATTACATTAAAACATATATATATATATTCAAAAATATATTGTTATAATAAATACTATCCATAAACTTAAATATACATATACTTAGATATATACTTACATACATAAATAATATTACATGTTAACAAATTCAAAGAAAGGAGGGAAAAAAAAAAAGAAGTAAATAATGATGATGAAAGTAATTAGACCCAATATAAAAGCGTTAGAGAGAAAGGAAGTGGTTTTTAACTAGGTTCTTAAAAGAAGCCAGTGACTGGGCTTGTCTAACAGGCAACGGCAACTCATTCCACAATCGCACAGCCTGGACCGTAAACGATTTGTCGTAAAACTTAGTGGAATGAGCAGGCATCAAAAGTTTCAAATTCTCCGATGATCTCAAGTGTCTAGAATGTGTGTCATGAAGGAACTTAAAGCGTTCTTTGAGATAATAGGGGGTAGTAGGAACAAACAGAATACTGTAGAGTAAAGATAAAACATGGGCATTCCGGCGAAGGCGGATTGGCAGCCACTTGAGCTTAATTCTAAATTCAGAAACATGGTCATATTTGCGTAAACCAAATATGAATCAAATATTCGTAAAGTGTGGCTAACTTTGTCAGTAAGGCAGCAGGGTATGGATGTGGAAGTCAAAGCTTTTTTCATTCTTATTCATAGGCTCGCGTTTGACTACTATCTTACTTGATGGTAAGCGATGATGTGGTTGTAAGCCACAAACTATGGACCACCTTATATTCTGTGCCCCAAAACCTGCAGCCAAAGTAACCCCTGGACTCCCACCGAAGACGCCGTGGAAGTGAAAAGTTTCGGGGCTACAACATTTGATTTACTATCGTGCCAGTGACATTAAGAAAAAGAAGTTTGCTCTGGGTTAAATCTTAAGGAAATTCATGGTCGAATTTTGGGCCGATCCAATATAGATTGCCATCAATAAGATAAGTAGGAGAAGCCTCAAGCAACTCCCAAAAACTTTCCATAAGTACAATATTATTTGCTCTGAGGGATATGAGCCTCGTGTCTACTCTCGTCTATTTAAAATATAATAAATAAAAACAGAATCCTCACAAATTTTTCACAACTTTTAATTGCCCATCAAAGATCCCTGAAGAATATTGGAAACCTTACAAGAAGCTTACAAATTATTTTGAAAGTCTTATTTCATATACGAAACAAGAGATTAACCTCCAAAGAAATATATTAGCGGCTGACTTAAAAGGATAAAGTAGAACGCTAAACACACCATTACTTAATTGGCATTTTATCATCGCAATCATTTAAAAATAATAGTTCTTAAATTCCGACAATATTATTATTTTTGACATAACGAGACCGGCCGCAAAAAAAAAGAATTAAGACAAAGAAACGGGGTCGCGACTGTTATTTTCCATTAGCAACAAGTTGCATTAAAATACATTCGCTAAATAAGACTGCACTTAAAAGTTTCACATTTTTTCGCTAGGAGGTTTTGTAAAACACGGAATCAAATATCAGTGTCATAATTCTTTTGTCGGTAGGCTGGAATGTGTATTTATGTATGTAGCACCATCAGGAAAGGGCCTTAGGGCCAAAGCCTATACATATTATAGACCCAGATTCGAGTCAAACATACGCGTTTTAATTACTTATGATGCAAAAATTCGAACGTCATTGCGGACAATCGCTTGTCTTCGGGTGTATGTTAGTTTGCTACTGGAATGAGGGATTTACAGTGGACAGTTATGTTTTTGTCGCTTTTATTCGCGTAGATACGTTTGAGTTCGCACGACTGCGCTAACAGCGATCAGAGCTGTCTTAAATGTCTGCAGATTGCGGAAATGTCTGTCGCTTGTGAATGTTGCGTACGCTGTGGAGATAGGGTCTAAAATGCAGTGTAAATTTTTAGAATAACGCGTCGTTTTGCTTTGATTCTGAGTGTACATAGTCCCTTAATATATTTCAAGCTATGAGAAGCTCATAATATATTAAATAACTTACTCTAGAGGTGACAAACATGTAAGTTTTAAATTCAATAGTTCTGATTCCCTCAAACAATGATAGAAAACATATAAAACTTAATCTGCAGCAGCCAATAAACTGACTTAGAATTGAAGATTCGCCATTCATTTTAGAACAAATAAAAGTGCTTGAAAATTTTATTGATGATCATTTCGCAATGGCTAATAACGATGGACTAAAAGTTGCATCAAACAATCATGTTGCCAGAGCTCAAAAAGATCAAACATTTTTCTTGACTCAATAATGAATGAAAAACATTAAATAATTTAGTGGCAGTCTTCACGCGCTGTGCCAGTAACCCAGCGGCCGACAATTTGGCATAATAACAGTCATGACTCACGGAATTAGACGCCACAGAGCGAACGCGACATGCGTCATTATTCTTACCACATACTTTGATGAGTCTGAGGCATTCATTGTTCTATAAAAACTACGGAAAATGTTAAACCCTGGCAAACGTTGTTTTTCCGATATTTAAGGCATGCTGTTTGAAGACGTTTAGCTATCAGACTTGACTAAAAGTCTGTTGTTTCAATGCCTCCTGAACATATGATGTTCTGAAATTGTTTTTAAATATTTACTGTGGTCTCTTTTACTGAAACCAGTGTCCTCCTCACCTTAGGTCACGTTTTTACCTGCAACCATCTAGCATCCATCATGCAAGTTGCATTACATTGCGGGCTACCAATAATATGATCAATCGCTCGATGGTAACCCACAATGTATTTAAACTAGCATTCAAGTTGCTTGCAGGTGGAAATACGGCCTTAAATTCTTCCAATGTCGATACTAAGTCGTGTATATGCTGATGGTGTTAATGAAGAGTTCAATAGCTATCACAGAGTATGATATGATAATCAGGGGGGTTACCACAAGCTCTTAGAGTAAGGTTATTTTGAGATCGAGTAAGTGACAGATGTATACATGTCATATACATCTGTCCCTTACACACACTCAAAATAACCTTACTCTAAGAGCTTGTGGTCACCCCCCTGTTTACAAAACAAAAGAAAAACGTCTGTAAGGTATCCAAGTCAAAGTCAAATATATTTATTTCAATTAGGCCAAGCGGTACTTTTGATCGTCAAACAATTAAAAACTAAAATTTACAAGTAATAATAATTGATTCTACCTTGCATTCGGAAAAGTAGCTTGATATGGAGAAGAACGCACAAGAATACATACTCTTTTTAAAAAAATAGGTGGTTTACAATATTTACATAAGTTCTTACATTAATAAATTCATATATGTGAGGACGATGTACCCAGAATAGCACTACAAATATCACAAACCATTAGAAACACAACCAAAACACATCTCAATAAACCAGAAAATCATATCACAACATTAGATAATAATCCAAACAACATCAAAGACAAGATTTTCTGTCACAAATCTTTCTTTCACCGAGTACTTCGACAGTATATCGAATCCAAGACGTCACAGCACCCACGCTACATACACGTCCCATTTGGCACGGGGAACGGAAAAAAGAATATTTGTTTTTTCCTACGCCACAATTCACCTATACTCCTATAGGTACTACATACCTGGTATTATTAACTTGTGTTTCGTTCCGTAATGATGACAAAACAGATTGTATTATTAAAGTATAAATTGCCTGTAATAAACTCTTCATCTTCATGGTGAGTTTTATGAATGAATGAGGCAAGATGAAACTCGCAGATAAAACACACATAAAAGTTATGCTATTCTAGTAATTAGGATGCATGATTCCTAGCACGATCATGATAGGTTTAAAGTTTGAAACCAGATAAAATAGTACAAAACGGGATAAAGAATGAAGCGTGGTAAACTTTCATTCTTTTAAAAACTAAACTTAATATCGGCTAATTGCACAAACCGTACGAGGCAGGGATTAATAAAAAAAATAAGTTTATTTAAAAATCAATAACCTGACTACCTACAAAAGATGTGAACAAGGAAAAAAAAATAGTCGGAGGATCAGGTAGGGTTTTTGATTTTTAAATTAACTGGTCTTATTTACAACTTTTTAGATATTATTTTTTGCGATTTTTTTTTAAAACATTTAAGTAAAATTAGAAATTTTTGATACCACCTCTTAAAACCCTTCATTTTGATACCCCTCTCGATGGGTTTGGAAGGCAAAAAAATTGGGACCTCAAAAATCCACCATGTTTGTTTTTTGGTCAAGACGTATCTTACGATGTCTATAAATCCGTCTAGCGGTTCGAAAGATATGAGGTAATAAAGAATATTACTTGCCGTTTCCTTGCAGTCAGGTAACTAGCGTGGATGAGGTAGACATAGGGACGTGGGTATAAATAGAGAGACCTATCAGCAGAACAGTGGGTGAAGTCAGGCTGAGTATGATGACGCGATGATGAGAGAGCCGCAAGAGTCCGCTGGGTGTGAAAAGCACAAAACCGGTTAATATGACGACGCTTTTGAGATATGACAAGTAGTCAACAATGATTGTATAACAAATCATAAAATTTAAAGCGTTCTCCTTCATCTTTCGAACGTACAATCGCTGCAAGTAAAACCAGGCGATCGGCAAGGTCGTTCAAGGCAGGCGACTGCGCACGTGGGAACGCGGCCCGCTCTCTCGCAGCCGTGCGCCGGCGCAACGCCACCCAAATTATTTTAGAACGGTCTGTTACTATGCTCGACAGTCTTGTTTTTATTGAGGTAGCATTGAGAGCAGTCGTGGAGGAATTGCATGCGGTAAATGCTTTTGTTTGTGTTGCAGTCTTGGGAATTTGTGTTTTCTTGGATGTGATGAAGATAAATACTATAATGTTCTAATTTTGTTGTCCTTGATGTTCATAGCCTATGTGAAGCCACAGATTGGACCGATGGCCTGATGAAGGTTGATGGAATTAGCGGGATGTGAGAAGCAAAGGACTTCGGGGAGGCTAATGTCCAGCAGAGAACGACATTCGACTAAAATGATGATGATGCGTTAGTATTCCATAATAATGTTATAGACAAAGCATTTTCTGCTGAAGTTGACGGTAATTATCTGCCCGCTTTATGCATAAGACCGTTCATCTCGATACTGAAATACATTTTTACAATTAATAGAATTTATCATATTTGAATAAGTATGATTAAATTGCTTTTTTTAATATTTTTTTACTTATCTTTCCACTTGTTCATTGCTAGCCGGATTATATATCGGTGAAGTTATATGACTGATGTTATTACGAGTACAGAATTGGTTAAAGTCGTACGATACAAAATAACTACCAGTATCTGAGCAAAACGTATGCAATAAACCAAATCGTGACATTAATTCGCATAGTTTTTCAATAACCACTCGCGAAGTGAAATCCGACGAAACATCCAAATATTCGACCACAAACAGATCACCGGCTGAAGTATTGTTCGGTCATACTTTGAGATGTAGACTAGATCTCCTGACGCCGCACATTATTGCCATCGCCCATATTATTATTTTACTCTTTGATCGCCATCCAACACTGCACTCGAAACAGTGGTAAAAGAAAAACAATGTTCGCAACAATCACCGTGGTACCCGCAAACTTTTGTTTAATGAGGGTCACCAAGTGGGCCCTGGTCCCCACCTTTCAACATTGGCCACATACTTGTGAACACTCATACTGCCTGTTCACACCAAGTCTTGGTAAAACTTTATAGCCAGCAACACAATGTTGGTCACGTGGCATTATTATAAAAAAATAGGAAAAGCAGTGTATTTAGTGAAACTGAGTACATCAGAAGATATCAAAAGGCACACTAATCAGTCGCTAAAATATAGAGGGAGGGCAGATCAGCCATGCAAGGAGATCATTCCCGCATTTACAATACCCTTACACTCGACGAGCTCCGGGCAGCAACCATCCGAAGTATCTATGGAGAAGGCACCTGTGGAGTCTGAAGCGTCGGCAGCAGTGCTTGTTCACGGAGGCGATTCTGCTGAAGAGGAAGTAATTTTGGCAGTTCCCTCTATCGAACCTGTGCTAGACGCTCTGTCGAAACGAAACAGGGGGGTAACCACAAGCTCTTAGAGTAAGGTTATTTTGAGATCGAGTAAGGGACAGATGTATCTGACTTGTATACATCTGTCACTTACTCGATCTCAAAATAACCTTACTCTAAGAGCTTGTGGTTACCCCCCAGAACTGCTATAGAATATAAGAAGTTCTTCTGATTAAAGGTGGAGGAATTTCATGTGGGTACCTACATAATATTCATAGGTAGGTATTTAAATACTTGTGCAAACGACTGCTGCGCCAGTTGAATATACATTCTTGTGAAATACCGGTTGTATTATTCTGCTATCCCATTGCTAACCCCTTCCCAACATAAGAGTGGCCTTGCCACTTGCATCATAAAATATGTAATTCTGTGTTGCAAGTGGGTTTTTGATATTAAAACCTCAGGCCATCTCTGTCATCTTCAAATGATTGCCAGAAATAGAACGATAACTTAAATTCGTTAAGCGCTAAATACATTTAGTGATTCATTTAATGTTGCGTTATAAACTAACTAACTAGTTACAATCCAATATTTAAAAGGTTGGTTTATATATGCCAGATTTGGAAATCGGAGGAGCTCGCAGCTAAGTAATAACAGACGAACATATGGATCTTCAAGGTTTAGCAACACTTGAAATTCTGATTCTGATTTTGAGGATGGTCCGTGGATAGGGGACCATAAAATCAAATACCAAGACTCCTACGTGCCTTAAAAGTACGTTAAACCGTTAGTCCTGGCTGATATTTACAGATCTTTAACAGTGTTTACGGTAGTTATGAGCCATAAATACTGACACCGTCTTGCCGAGGGGTTTCGAGTTGCCCAGATACTGGGTTATCAGATAGGCAGTCGCTCTATGTAAAATAATGTTGCTCAGCTGTCTTCAGTTAGACTGGATGCTGGACTTAACATACTTGCGAAAAGGCTAGGCAGAATTATTGATTTTATATGTCCGACTCAATGCGGCTGAGTAAACCTACTAAGTGATTAAAGCTTTACACCATAAAACATTTGAAAGTAAAGCTTCCAATAGATACTAATTAACTGCAAATCTATAAACGGTAATTACACTTAAACTAAATACAGCAACAAATAATTTACCTTCGTTATAATTTTACGAAGCTTGTCGGCTATTTCGAGACCAAACCGCAATGTTCAGTGCAAGCTATTAAAGCTTGCTGTACAACATGAAGATGACGATATAAATAAATTATAGGATTCCTTCTTTTCATTTGAATATTATCTAACTTACCATAATCTCAAGAGGAATTTCTATGACCAGTGTGAGTTGCCAGCGATTACTTACGGGGCAGACACGTGGTCGCTCACAATGGGCCTCATCAGAAGGCTTAAAGTCACTCAAAGGGCAATGGAGAGAGCTATGCTGCGACTTTCCTTGCGTGATCGAATCAGAAATGAAGTCATCCGCAAGAGAACTGTGGTCACGGCGTGCAATATGTTTTGTTGCGCTGGTGATGAAGGGTATCCCCCAGAGGAGAGTCCGGTGACGGACAACCGCGGCGGGTTCGCAGTTAGTTCTAACACATGCCCGTGTTCCCGCCATAATCGGCATAGGAGGACACCGTGGAGTTTTAGTGGATTGGAGTCCCTTATAACTGCGCAATGGGAATCGACATAGCCCGAAGATTTGTCAAACGCAGTAGCAGTGGGCAGGGCACATTGCACGAAGAACGGATGGCCGTTGGGGCCGAAAAATACTGGAGTGGCGACTGCGTTCCGGAAGACGCAGAGTTGGAAGGCCTCTCTCTAGGTGGAGCGACCGCGAGCGACAACAATCAGTGTGGCGATGCTTGGGGGAGGCCTATGTCCAGCTGTGAATGTATTTCGGCTGGAATGATGATTTGAAAATCCTGGAAAAAAAACAGACCCATAAAGTAGATAGAATTATCATTACTATCATTATTTTGTACTTATTCCAATTATTTGAGGTCTTCTCAATATGTCTTCTTCTTCCGGATCTCTCCATTAATCATATACCTCTATATCATACATATATCTTCTATACCTCTAAATTATTAGAGCAGTGGTGGCCGTGTGCAGGTCGTGAGTTCGAACCCACGCAGGCGCTTTACTTTGTGTAAATTATTTCATTACCACTGTTCTCAAAATAGTGAAGAAAAGCATCGTGAGGAAACCGGCAGTTCCTAGATCCAAAAATTCGAAGACATGTGACTTCCACCAAAACGCACAGGGTCCGACTGGTGGATTACAGCCCATTCCCTCCAGAGAGGTGGCCAGTGTCCAAGCATCACCAGCCTTTTTTAATGTTCCTACAACATTGAAAAAGGCTGATGATGATGATTATGATGACCTCTCTATTATTCATCATCTAGTAGTTGCCTTCCTAACCATATTATCTCTCACACAGTCCATGGTAGATTGACCGTTGAGGCAGGAATTCACTGGATGTTGAGAGCATCATTGTGCTATTACAGCATAGCTTCGAAGGTTTTGAGAATCCTATGTTCAGCTGCAATCATCGTATCACTCATACACAAATGATAAAATGTCGTGGAGTAAACATTTGTTATAGCGGCATCGAGACTAGTCACTGTTATCGTGGGCATTTCGTGCTTCTTGACTAAAGTTAGTAACGACGCGAAGAACGATAAACAATATTTATTTAAACAATATTTATTTGTTCAAGGCTTAAACCTAATTACAATGATTGTACCTTAAATTAGAATCATTAATTTAGTGGCAAGATACAAAATGTGTGCAACTGGGCTTAAACTAGGAGGATTCCTGTGCTATAAGCACCAAAGCTATAAGCTAAAAGCTCATGAAAAAGTGCCATCAAACGATAATTTATATTTTAGAACGTCTTAGCAGTAGATACGTAACACACCTTAGTACAGGATCCGTCTTTAAAGCTACGAGAACAATGGTCCCAATTCGCATTTACGAAGCGAGCGTTCATCACTTTGAGTGTTTCGCAACTTATTTCGCAATTCACTTCGAAACTTTGCCACTACATAGATTAGTGATAATTTCTTTAAAGTTTATGGTTAAGAAATATTGTGTTGTTGCTGAGTGCCCCGTAAGATGGTATTTTAACGTTTTTTAGGGTTCCGTAGCCAAATGGCAAAAAAACGGAACCCTTATAGATTCGTCATGTCTGTCTGTCTGTCTGTCTGTCTGTCTGTCCGTCCGTATGTCACAGCCACTTTTTTCCGAAACTATAAGAACTATGCTGTTGAAACTTGGTAAGTAGATGTATTCTGTGAACCGCAATAAGATTTTTACACAAAAATAGATAAATAACAAAAAATTTTGGGGGTTCCCATACTTGAAAGTGAAACTAAATTTTTTTTTTTTCTTCAAACCCATACGTGTGGGGTATCTATGAATAGGTCTTCAAAAATTATATTGAGGTTTCTAATATCATTTTTTTCTAAACTGAATAGTTTGCGCGAGAGACACTTCCAAAGTGGTAAAATGTGTGTGTCCCCCCCTGTAACTTCTAAAATAAGAGATTGATAAAACTAAAAAAAAAATATGATGTACATTACCATGTAAACTACCAACGAAAATTGGTTTGAACGAGATCTAGTAAGTAGTTTTTTTTTAATACGTCATAAATCGTAAACCACAATTTACCAAGTACGGAACCCTTCGTGCGCGAGTCCGACTCGCACTTGGCCGGTTTTTTTACTATGTACCGGCAAATTTAAACTGTGTTAATTTATTAGTTACAGAAGAAAGAAAGGGAGACAGCGTCGTTTTGGAGAAGAACACACAACCGTTATGCGTGGCAAGCTCTAGAAAAGGCCTAAAGGCTCAAAAAGCTTATTTACTAATCTTTGCGATATGCGATTGATTGATTTATATAGGTCTATTAGCATAATGGTAAACGATAGATAGATTTTATGAGTTAAAATTAAAATAAAGTAAACTTTTATTGATTCTTTACATTGCAACGAAGGGTTTAGACAACAATTCGGTTTAACTTACGTTAGTATGTTAGTAAAATAAATAAAAACTTAATATTTGTTAGTGTTGAGTGTCATATTATACTGTCTGTGATTTCTATGAAAGGACCGCTTAAGGCGATAAAAGCCTCCTCCAAATGTTTACATGTGTCCCGAAGTCTGGCTGTTCTGGGTCAATGATTACCAATCATCTTTACTATTTCGTCTTTCCATCTTTTAAAAGGCCTACCTCTTCTCATTTTACTAGTTCTGGGGGTCCAGTTTGTTATGTTCTGGTTTGTCGTTCCAGCCTCTGGATATGTCCTGCCCATCGCCGTTTAAGTATGAGTATCTGTGTGTAATCACGTCCTTAGAATTTTCTGCTTTCTTGATCGACGACTTTTTCAGTCGGACCATCAGTTTTATGTTCATAAAACTGCGTTCTAGTCCACCCTGACAAATTCTTATTTTGTTTTGTTGTTCTGATTGTATGAGTTATAGGGTAGATAATTTGGAAGACAAAAGAGTCAGTGATAGCGTGACGGTTGACATAATGAATTGTAAGAAGAAAACGCTATACACAAACCCACAGTAACATGGGATAAGGGCAGGCAGATAATGATGATAATTTACGTAAACATAAACCTTGTGTTTACGCAAAATATCAAAATTCAAGAGTAAAATATGTGGTTTCTGCCGCAGGATAATGCCATTTAATATACAAAAGACAACATAATAATGTCTTCTCACTATTGATACTACACAATTCAAGTTGCTAATGGTCTATTAAATTATGGGTTAAAGGCATTTATGTAATGACAGTAAAACGATAGGGCATCAACTTGTCGATGTCAAAGTGCCTTTATAATATAGCTCCTGTATACAGCAATGTCCAATGCTGCATCCATATCACAGGCATTCTATCTTATAACTTTAAACTAGCAATTCTTGTATATATATTATATAATCTGAATTTTATGAAATTTAGTATGCAGAGGGTTTCGGGGGCGATGAATCGTTCTACCTAGGTTTCATTTAGAAAACGTCGTTTTCTCTATTTTCACCCGAGCAGAGATTGCCCCGATCAGGTCGGATTGCCCCGATCATATCGGATTGCCCCAATCGTGTTGGACTATGCGAGTTAAAGTAACAGAGAGTGAACCTGTGTTTGCACACACTTCTGCACTACAATATCGCCTGCGTAATTGCGTCTGGAGGATTATTGTATATGTATTTGCTGCAAACCAGCAATGAATATCAAAATTACCAGATCTTTAACTCTATTGAACGTGCCTTTTTCACCGACTTCAAAAAGGAGGAGGTTATCAATTCGACTGTATTTTTTTATGTGTGTCACCTCCCTTTTAAATTTGGTAAATATCTTCGGAGATATACAACAGAACTCTTCAATAAACAACGGCAGAACTCTCAGGATTGCTGAAATCGCATGTATGTTTATAGTTTACGCTATTTCGCAACATAACATCATGCCGGTACGCTCTAAAGGTGTACGCAGATGTGTACAGTTCACCCTGGTGCAGTCTCATTTCACCGGTTATGTTCAAGTTTTATGTTATTCGTGTAATCTATTCTGGCATAACTTTGTGCATTATAGGTACCTTACACTTTTTGTGGTTGTGGTACACTTGCTCAGTGTACCACAACTAAAAAGTGAAAAATAAAAACTTTTTTTTCATTTTAAAGTATAAAATAACTTCAGTTTCGGAAGTCGGTGTTCCTGTTTTTGTTTCTTCGTTTTTTGACACCGACTGCCGAAATTGAAGTAATTTTTCACTTTGTAGTGTTTTTTTTAGAAGTCGGTTGTATTTTTTTTGTAAAAATGTTTAAAGTAGAGTACATTCACTGAAGGTTGAACTAGTCGACGGCACGAACTATTTTGTGCGCGGGGTTAAAATGCATGCTATCTTATCCGACAACACGTGCGAAAGAAAAATAGATGCTGTGATGAGCAGTAAGAAACTAGTTCGCGTCCGAATTAGCACTTTTGCAAATTTGTATCGAAATAGATGATGATTTAGGACGAAAACGAGCGCGCGTAATTTTATAAACAGACCTTTGGGAGTCTAGATATGATGAAAAAACAACTAAATGTATATTTATAAAATAACATTATTTGCATTGTTGAATTACTAATCTATCCCTGTATGGAGGCCGTTTTGCAATTTTCCTTCTTCTTATGGTATTTATTTCCGCCCAAAGATGCGTTAAAATTAGTGTTGAAATATGAAACTTTCGACGCTCATATCTTTCAAATATATTATATTTATGCATTTTTGTTTCCATACAGGACTAGATAATGATGAGACAAATTGATATCATTTTTTGTTTTGAACGTACATCGTCAAACAGTGGAATAATCTCTAGACTACGTTTGTATGGAAGAATTTTCGACTAGTGTAACCTTAATACGATAGAGATTTTGCATTTTTGGTATTTCAAAATATACTATATTATTAACAATGGCAATTTATTACTACAACATCATTTTAATTTATTACAAGTAAAAGTTTCGACCCTCAGGAAACATTAACATTTGAGTCGATGAACGACTAAAAGTTGTATGCTTAAAACTCCATAAAGTGTTTAAGGCCAATTAATGCAAAACATTTAAACATAGGTTAGTATAATGTTTCGCAACATTCGCGCCAACATTCACTGATTGATCAAGTTTATTGCGGCAACAGGCTAGGAACACGTGCTCCGCACAACACCTATTAATTTTAACTTTATATTACCACTAGGACCTGCACGCGCCTTCGCTCATGTTAAAAGTGTTTTATTACGAAAAGGGAACTTACTGATAAGATAAAAAGTATGCTCTAATAAAAATCCACCCGTGTACCAAGTTTTGAACGAATCCGTTCTGTAGTTAAGGTGAGAAGACGTTACAAACAGACACAATTATCATCATCATCAGCCTACAATGTTGCCACTGCTGGGACACAGGCCTCCGCTCTGTGAGAGGTAAAGGGCCGTAATCCACCTCGCAGGCCCAGTGCGGGTTGGTGGATGTCACATGTCTTCGAATTTTTAGTTCAAGGATATGCCGTTTTCCTCACGTTTTCTTTCACCGTTTTGAGAGCAGTGCTGATGAAATATTTTAAACAAAGTAAAGTGCCTGCCTGGGTCCGAACCCACGACCCTCGTAAGTCGCAGCCATTACCACTGGGCCACCACTGCACACTAGACACTGCTCATTGGACACACTTATAATTACCTAAATATAGAAAGAAAGAAGAAGGTGTTTTATCGTCCCAAGGGAACACACACTACTGGGATAAAAACTATTCTATGTCCTTCCCAGGGTCTCAAAATTTCTCCACACCAAATTGTATCTAAATCGGTTCGGTTGTGACAAGGTAACAAACAAACAGAGTTACTTTTGCATTTAAATTAGTATGGATTGTAGTGTCTAGTATGGTATAAATAGTATGGATGTAAATGCAGTTTATCTTAATAAGCTGTTTAAAAATGTACTGCAAGGCTGAGTACGCACGTAAATGCAATTTGAAAAGCTAGGAGTGTGCTAAATGGTTGATTATGCAATAAAGTTCTTTTGTCTTTTGTTTCCTTTAATTAATTTATCATTAAAGTGTTATGAATATATACATGTGAATGGATGGAAAGGGAGAGGCAGGCCAAAGAAAGGTGGATGGACTGTGTGAGAAGTGATATGAAAGAACAGGGACTCAGGGACGTAATGGAAGAAGCTAACGTGTTGCACCGATCCCAAGTAAAATGGGAGGTCAGGAATATGATGAGTGACTTTATTATATTTCTTCGTCCTGTCAATCTTACAAACCTCAAGATCTGTAAGGATGACGACCTCCTTGCCTCTTATAAAGCTGTCATATTTTGTAATAGTAATCATATTTCGAATGTTAGGAATACCAGGCCCCTCAGAAAGTATTGCGAAAAAAAGTTTTTATATATGGGAGACTGGCCAGTTATAATGTTTTTCGAAAATATGATTATTTATAAGTAAAAATAAGTAAGTTCCAATTTCAAAATTTCCCTCCACATTTTTTGCGAGTTAATTCAAAGTATTGTGTCTCACTGAAATATGGATCTGCGCCGGGAACATTTTAGAGCTATGATTTTATACGATTTCAAGTGTCGCCTGAAACCGGATGAATCGTACGATAGACTTCAAATGGCATTCATGGATGAAGGCCCTTCCAAGGCAACCGTGTATCGTTGGTATAACGAATTCAAGCGCGGTCGACCAACTTTGGGGGATGACGAAAGAAGCGGTCGCCCTTTGACGGCTGTTACCGAAGAAAACGTGCTAGCAGTGAAAAAATTAATCCAAGACAATAGGCGAATTACATATCAGGAGATTCAACACATATTGAAGATTGGATCGGGAAGCGTTCACGAGATTCTACACAGCCATCTTCGCGTGAGGAGGATAGTATCACGCTGGGTGCCGCACAACCTCACCGATGCTCAGAAGCAGGCCCGGGTGGAATGGTGCCGTGATATGCTTAACAAATTTGAAGCAGGCTCGTCTCGGCGTGTTTACGACATCGTTACAGGTGATGAGTCCTGGATTTATCAATACGACCCAGAAACCAAGCGCCAGTCGACTGTTTGGGTGTTTCAAAATGAGCCAACGCCTACCAAAGTGAAGCGATCTAGAAGCGGGGGTAAGATTTTGATCGCTAGCTTTTTTAATTTGACTGGCCACTTGGTATCAATTCCCTTACGGGATCAAAGAAGCATTAATGCCGAATGGTATACTACCAAATGTTTGCCAGAAGTTTTCTCTGTTATAAGCAACAAGCGACCAAACACAGGGCTCCGCGGGCTACTGCTCCACCACGACAATGCACCTGCGCACACCGCACTCAAAACGAGGGACTTCCTGGACAGCACGCCAGTCAAACTCCTGGGTCACCCTCCTTACAGCCCTGATCTAGCACCGTGTGACTTCTTTTTATTCCCAAAAATAAAAAATCAGCTCAAAGGGATACAATTTTCGTCGCCGGAAGATGCGCTGGCTGCGTTCGAGCAGGCTGTAAACGAGGTGTCTGCGGCGGACTGGAAAAAGTGTTTTGAAAACTGGTTTAGGCGCATGAATCTTTGTATAGAGGCTGGTGGAAAGTACTTTGAAAAGATTTAATAAAAATATATGTACGTATAGAACAATTTTTTTTAGTTTCGCAAAACTTTCTGAGTGTCCCACGTATTTGAAGGTATTTTTGTTTGTAATAAGATCTCCAAAAAGCAGAATATTAACTCCTCCGAAAACAGTCTAGTTTTGTTTACATTGCTGAAGCCGCAAGTGAAAATTCGGAGAGTTAAATATGGCACCATATATTTTTCATCTACTATCAGCCAGTGTACATTACGCCACTTTTGGCGTTCTTTTTGCAGTCGCTCTCCAGCCATTGATCGTGAAGCTTCCGTTCGACCCTTTGTTGCAAAAGTGGAGTGTAAAGTACTGTCACCAAGTAAGTCTGGCTGCTACACCGGTAGGTGCAGTAACAATTACACTTTTGCTATAACTGTCGTATTTGTTCGACGAGTAATTTTAAGACAAACAGTTTTACCTCTCCCAGCACCATCTGTTACAAATATGCGCAAAGGCTCATCCATATCATTATGGAGTATCCATATCATACTGGTCTGGCATTACAATGTTAAATGGCTCCTAAAAATCAGCGTGTTCGTCGATATAAAGGAGACTCGTTTTCTCGAATGGCTGAAACAATTCTCTCATACTCAGTCTCAGTCTCTGACTCTAGTCAGCCTGTTGGATATAAAGGAGACTTATTCTCTTGAAGGGAAGAAACATATCTTCTATATCTATAAAAGCGAAAGGTGACTGACTGACTGACTGACTGACTGACTGATCAATCAACGCACAGCCTAAACTGCTAAGCCTAGAAGCATGAAATTTGGCAGAAAGGTTCCTCAAGTGACGTAAGTGTGCACTAAGAAAGGATTTTTGGAAATTTCTCCCCTAAGGGGGTAAAAAGGGGGTTGAAAGTTTGTATGAAAAATCTAATTCCTTCGACAAAAATTCTTGAAAGTTAGCACAAATAATATTCTAAAAAAATGATAAAGTTTGACATTATTAGTTTTTCGAAACTACCCCCAAAAGATGATTTAGGGGATGTTATTTTTTTTGAAGAATCTGTTTTCTTGGGTGAATAAACATGAAACTTGACACAAATACCATCTTAAATAAACAATAAAGTTTGTGATTATTAGTCTTTTGCAACTACCCCCAAAAGACGATTTAGGAGGTATTACAGTGTTTTTGAAAATCTGATTTCTTGGGTCAATAAACTTGAAACTTGACACAAATACTAACCTAAATGAATAATAAAGGTTGCTATTATTATTTTTTGTAACTACCCCCAAAAGAAGATTTTGGGGATGTTAGTTTTTTTGAAGAATCTGATTTCTTGGGAGAATAAACTTGAAACTTGGCATAAATACTATCCTAAATAAACAATAAAGGTTATCATTATTAGTTTATTGCAACTACCCCCAAAAGACAATTTAGTATTTATTAGTGTTTTTAAAAAATCTGGTTTCTTGGGTCAATAAACTTGCCACAAATACTAACCTAAATGAATAATAAAGGTTGCTGTTATTATTTTTTGAAACTACCCCCAAAAGACGATTTAAGGTATGTTAATTTTTTTGATTAATCTGATTTCTTGGGTGAAAAAACCTGAAACTTGACATAAATACCATCCTAAATAAACAATAAAGGTTGTCATTATTAGTTTTTTTGCAACTACCCCCAAAAGAAGATTTAGGGGATGTTAGTTTTTATGAAGAATCTGATTTCTTGGGTGAATAAACTTGAAGCTTGGCGTAAATACCATCCTAAATAATCAATAAAGGTTTTCATTATTAGTTTTTTGCAACTACCCCCAAAAGACGATTTAGGAGGTATTACAGTTTTTTTGAAAGATCTGGTTTCTTGGGTCAATAAACTTGCCACAAATACTAACCTAAATGAATAATAAGGTTGCTGTTATTATTTTTTGAAACTACCCCCAAAAGACGATTTAGGGTATGTTAATTTTTTAGACGAATCTGATTTCTTGGGTGAATAAACATGAAACTTGACATAAATACCGTCCTTAATAAACAATAAAGGTTGTCATTATTAGTTTTTTACAACTACCCCCATAAGACGATTTAGGAGGTATTACAATGTTTTTGAAAAATCTGATTTCTTGGGTCAATAAACTTGCCACTAAAATACTAACCTAAATGAATAATAAAGGTTGCTCTTATTATTTTTTGAAACTACCCCCAAAAGACGACTTAGGGGATGTTAATTTTTTTGAAGAATCTAATTTCTTGGGTAAATAAACGATACATTTGAAAAACATAAATACCATTCTAAATGAATAATAAAGGTTATCAATAATTAGTTTTACGAAACTACCCTTAAAATACGACTTCGGGGTGGTAATGATTTTTGATTACTTTTACTGCACATAGCTTCTTTTTATGACGTTGGGGAGCACTTAGGAGGGGTTTTTAGAAATTCAACTTTTTAAAGGGTTAAAAGGGCGACATTTATTTGTATAAAAATCTTATTCCTTTGGCAAAATAATAAAGGATGGCATCATTAGTTTTTCGGATTTACCCCCAGAAGACGATTTAGGGGTGTCAAAGTTTCTTTGAAGAATCAAATCGGCACTAGGATGGGGACCTCTACATCGATTTGGAACTACCAAACTGGACCGTTTGTCTCAGGTTTAATAGCAGCTTATTTTTGGTTGCCATCACACGAACGAAGTCGCGGACGGAGTTGATATTATAAATGTGAAAGTGTCTCTGTCTGTCTCTCTGTCCACCTTTTCACGCTTAAACCGTTGAACCGATTTAGATGCAATTTGGTTCGGTGATATTTTGAGACGCTGGGCAGGACATAGCATAGTTTTTATCCCGGAAATCTAACTTAATGGGGTGGAAAGAGAGGTAGAAATAAGCTATTCGAATTACAAATGCTTCGCAGACGAAGTCGCGGGCAACAGCTAGTTCTCTTATATACTCGTCTAGCTGTTCGAGATAAAGGAGACTCGTTCTCTCGACTGGATAAAACAAAATAAATAAAACTAATTATTCCTAATTGATAAAACAGTTGAACATCACTTTTCATGCCATTGTTTTAACTTTATTCGAACTTACAACATTTGGAGAGAATTTTGCTAATTCCTACTTACGGTATTGTTTAGTAGTTCATTTCCATTGAACTCGTCATTTAAAAAATGTAATTAAAGACTGTGAATGATGTGCACGCCTGTAACTGACATGTTTGCACAGGATCATCTTGTATGTCACTGACTCGGCAATGAATTTGTAAATATGTTGTTGGCATGCCTTATTGAATAAATAAATAAATTACATAGAACAGTCATAAAATCACACCATGAAAAAATATTTCAGCACAAGTTTATTTAAACGTGTCCCATATTTTAAAATATTAATTGTTGTTGGCATTGAGAAGTTCTTCCATTTAAATTAAATTACCAGTATAATTTTGAATACTGCTACCGTTTGCATTCAGATTTGAATTTGAATTTTCGATTGTTGAAGTTTCATTTTCAAACTCTACAGCTATCGTTGAAATGGTAACTTTTTCTATTTCAATTAGTGTCTTTTCATCTATAATTGTTACGACATCTTCTAATTTTGTTGTTTCCCTCGGCAAGGTTAAATTGTAATCTGTATTATTTTCTTTCATAAGGTTGTTAAGGATATTGGATTCATCGCTTGTATTATTTGTTTTTTCTAACAAAGTTGTATCTTCAAACACTAAAGCTTTCGTTGAAATGGTAACGTTTTCTATTTCAATTGTTGTATTTTCATGACAAGTAGTTACGACATCTTCTAATGATATTTGATCCGTCTGCATTGTTAAATTATAATCCGTATTATTTTCTGTCTTAAGGTTGTTAAGATCCGTATTGGATTCATCGCTTATGTTATTTATTTTTTCTAAGAAATCCCCTTTTCCACTGTTTTGGGCTTTTATGTCAGAATGATAAATAACGTTTGTTTGATTATAAAACATTACGATAGGCTTAAATACATCTTTGTAATTAGACATTATAGTAGACTTTTTGCAGTTATTGTCACATTTTGTCATATTGTTCAAGTCCGCAATATTTTCTGGAATCAAGTCATTTTTGACTTCAGTTTTTTCTGTTACGTCATGATCATCATATTCATCAATAGTAGCAGACTCGTTTGGCATTACACTTACAATTATATTTTTTGCTAGTTTAATGATCAAATCATCATTATTGTTTGTCTTCACGGACATACTGTATTTAGATTTATCCAAATGAGTTTTATTTTCTCTGGTTTCATTTTTATTCTCGGCTGATGCATTATTGGAGGCTATTTTAATTTCGATATTGAACTGCCCACTTGCATCTATAATCTTTAAGATAACGGATGTTATATCGTCTTGAAGTTTTTTGTCATCACTAACGGATCTTTTCGACATAAGTGACAAGGTGTCGTTCATAGAGGGTATAGTACAGTTTGATTCGCTTCCAGTACACTCGCTGGCTACGGTTTCATTTACCATTCTATCTTGAGGAGTTATATCTGTCTTATTAATGAGGGTTGAGGGCTCACGTTTCTTTGGCCAAATTGGAGGTACAACTCTTTTAATGGTTTTTCTTAAACCGTCCCCACTTGTTTTATTCACTAATGTCATACATGTGTCACCATACCATGTACGAGTTAGGTCTTGTGGTTCCTGAAAATATAAATAGGTATTATATTTACAGATCGTAATCAATTTTAACTGTTTTTCAATTGAATTTCTGTAATTCTCAAAATTTTAACTATAAGTAACCATAACTATAAGTTTTAACCATAATAATAAGTTTAGGTACTACTTCTGTCGACATGTGGTTTTATAGGTGCATTTCTGTCTAACCCTTCAGGGAATACAGGCGTGAAGTAATGTATGTCATGTATAATTGTGATATATCGGTTTTTGGGGGACGAGTCACCCGCGTCCATAAGACAGCCCCTTTTGTAACTCTACACGTGGTCCCGGCTGTCTCCGAATGGGGCGATGCCAATCTGGTCAGTTTCAATGCTGCTAAAATCCAGGCGTATCTTTGTTCCGTTATAACAAGGGCTTGTTCTTCCACCCGGTTCCATCTTTCCGTGTTGTAACCGTACCGTTAACGGACTATCTAAAACTTCTTGGTGTAACATTGACATCTGTTATGTATGTGTGCGTGTGCCTACGCACCACTAAGTATAAACGACAATAAACGTCAGTGCGTTACTAGCAAGCGGTTGTTTCACTCGTCTCTGTCCTCGTATTCATCATTGGCGACGAGTACCTACGTAAAATAAAAGTAAAAATGTCCGGTTCGAGTTTTGGCTTTTTATCGGGGTTTGATCACAGTGTACAATCTTGGGAGACCTACAAATGCCGAATTAAACAGTGGTTCGTGGCAAATGACATCACCGGGACAAGCGATTCTACGGGAACAAAGCGGCGAGCTATCTTGCTAAGCGCACTCGCGGATGGCACACACAAGTTGGCGACGGATCTCGCGTTGCCAAAGCAGCTGCAGGACGTTCCGTACGAGGACATACTGAAGCTTTTGGACGAGCATTTTTCTCCGAAGCGGTGTGGTTTCGGCGAGCGTTATAAGTTTTACGCGGCTACGCAACAAGAGGGGGAGACGTATGCACAATGGGCCGCGAGGTTGCGCGGTCTGACGGCACACTGCGGTTTTTCGAACGTGGAAGAAGCTCTGCGGGACAAATTTATCATGGGGATGTGTCCAGGACCCGACAGAGAGAAGATATTCGCAAAGGATCTCGCGGGCCTGACGTTAACTAAGGCGATGGAGTTGGCAGAGAACGCGTGGTGTGCTCGGGCAGCAGCGGGCGCCGCCGTGCAGACCGCGGCGCATGATCAGCTGTTCAAGATTACGCGGTCGTCGGTGAAAGCGACGCCACCGGATCGAGAAGCTGCGCAAAGTTCGGGAGTTAAAGTGCAGTGTCAAGTGTGCGGCTATCAAAATCACGAGACGTCCCAGTGTCGGTTCGCAAAGTTAAAATGTAGGAAATGCAATGCTACGGGGCATCTGCGTAGGATGTGCAAAAAAGTTAATTATGTCGAATCGATGGATGAAAACGATGACGACGGTGAGTGTTTTAATATTCGGTCAGTAGAAGGTAGACCGATGACAGAAACGGTATCAGTCTCGGGGATCGAATTAAAATTTGAGATAGACAGTGGTTCGGCCATTACAGCTATTTCTGAGGAAACATATAAAACATATTTTAGCAATGTACCATTGTCAACGACTAGGAAACGTTTGTTTACATATACGGGTGATATCATTGTTTGCGTTGGTGTATTACAGTTACAAGTACGCTATGCGGAAGCATCACATTCCCTTTATGTTTATGTTGTGCGAGACGGAGGTCCGCCGATTCTCGGCCGCGATTTTATTTCAAAATTCAATTTAGAATTGTTGCCGATACAATATTGTAAGCAATTAGATGAAAACGATTTGTTTGTTACTTTAAAATGCCGTTATCCTTCGGTCTTTTCGGACGAATTAGGATTATTCAATAAATTTAAAGTGAAGTTACAATTAAAGGAAGATGCGAAGCCAGTTTTTGTAAGAGCCCGACCGATGGCTTTCGCTTTAAAAAGTAAAGTAGATAACGAGATAGATCGGTTAGTAGGTTTAGGAGTATTGAAACGGGTTGATCACGCGCGGTATGCGTCACCGATCGTGCAGGTGTTAAAGCAAAATGGATCTATACGTATATGCGCCGATTATTCCACTGGTGTAAACAAGCAGTTAGTTATCGATCAATATCCTTTGCCAACAGTAACTGAACTATTTTCTAAGTTGTATGGAGGTCAGCAGTTTACTAAACTAGACCTATCAAATGCTTACAACCAATTCTTGTTGGATGATGAGTCACAAGAAATAACGTGCATAAATACGCATAGGGGAATATACAAACAAACACGCCTTTGTTTTGGCATTGCAAGCGCGCCGGCGGTATTCCAGCGCGCGATGGAGGGCGTGCTGGCTGGGGTGCCCGGCACACTTTGTATGCTTGATGATATTTTAATAACAGGGAAAACTAGATCTGAGCACTTGGAGAGATTACATCAAGTTCTGCAGAAATTACAGGACGCGGGACTCACCTTACAAAAAGATAAGTGTGAGTTTTTCAAAGACGAAGTTAATTACCTTGGTTACGTGATAAATAAAGATGGGTTGCATAAATCACCACTGAAAATTAAAGCCATGGTGGAGGCACCGGTGCCAACTAATATTAATCAATTACAGTCTTTTTTGGGGCTGGTAAATTATTATAGGAACTTCGTTCATAACGCGTCTTCGATTATGAGTCCTTTGTATGAGTTGTTGAAAAAGGGTAACAAGTGGGGATGGACACGGGAGCACGACGAAGCATTCACCGCGATTAAAAAATGTTTAGCCTCAGATCAAGTATTAGCTCATTTCAACCCAGACGCGACCATAATTTTAACTGTTGATGCATCACCGTCAGGACTTTCTGCAATATTATCGCAAATAGAACCCAATAGGACTGAGAGACCGATCTCTTTTGCGTCACGGACTCTTAACGCCGCTGAGAAACGATACTCGCAGATACAAAAGGAAGCGACTGCGATTATTTTTGGTGTTAGGCGATTTCATCAATATTTATATGGCAGGTCGGTCCCGTTCATTCTCCGTACCGATCATAAGCCACTGTTGTCGATTTTCGGACCGCACCGTGGCATACCTGAAGTTTCGGCAAATAGACTACAGAGATATGCGTTATTTCTAAGCGGTTATAATTATAATATCGAATATGTGCGTAGCGCTAATAACAGTGCGGATTTTCTATCTCGCGCCTGCCTGCCCGAGGAAAGGAGTGCAGAGAGAGGTGCGCGGGACATAGATGCGTCGATGCCTGATCTCGACCGGGCATCGTAAGTACATTAAGACGACGACTAACGCCAACGACCTTGAGGGAACAAAACGCGCCCTCGTTTCTCACCCGCGCGACCCGAAATTTAGTAGATTTTTGTACTTTTCTTATTATTCTATGACTTTAAAAAAAAAATCTTCAGATCAAAATGTAGATAATTAAATTGTCTTTGATATGGTGTCGATTTCATTAAAATACGCCCAGCGGTTTTGTTGTGATTGTCGTGTTTTTGTCCGTTTTAGACATAACTTTACAAATTAATTACACTATGTTATACGAATAAAACTCAAAATTTGCTCAGATATAATTATTAAGAAAATGGTCTAATATAACATATATTTTTTCCAATAAATTACGACTAGCCGTTTAGACGTGATTCTCATTTTAAAATCAGCTACTCAAGGGAATCGGCGCCTTTTTCGTGTTGGAAGGGAGTTCACCAGTAACTTTAAAAGTGTTACGCGAGGCGACGGATACAGATATGACCTTGCGTGAGGTGGTGCACTTTGTGTTGAATGGATGGCCTAGGAAAACGTCTGATGACCGTATGAAGCCGTATCATTCGTGTAGGACGCAATTGTCTTATGAAAGTGGATGTGTTATGAGAGGACACAAGGTTGTAATTCCAGAAAAATTAAGAGGTGATTTTTTAAGGGAATTGCATCAATCCCATTTAGGAATTGTCAAGACGAAAGCAGAGGCGCGAGCGCGGTTTTGGTTTCCGGGGATAGACGCAGCTTTAGAGCGTTTGATAGGATCGTGTGACGTGTGCATGCAACTGCGCCCATCACCGGCGCGGGCGCCGATTGCACATTGGAAATTTCCTCCAACGCCATTTTACCGGGTACATATTGATTTTCTGGGGCCTATAAATGGTCAAACCTTTTTAGTTGTAGTGGATGCATAGTCCAAGTAGGTCGAGGTTTATAATATGAAGAACAGTACTTCTACTGCAGCAACAATTGATAGGCTATACGAGTTTATGGCGAGATTTGGTATACCTCATACGCTGGTCAGTGACAATGGTACATCGTTTACATCACACGAATTCAAGGCTTTTTGTAGGGTGAACGGAATTACTCACGTGACGTCACCGACATACCACGCGGCCAGCAACGGGCAGGCTGAAAGCTATGTAAAGATTGTTAAAAAGGGAATTAAAACAAGCTTGCTCAGTGGTAATGGGGCGCGAAATTTAAATAACAAACTTTTAAAATATTTATTTGACTACAGGAATTCCGTTCACACAACAACCGGGTTTTGTCCGGCTGAGCTGGTCTACGGTCGGAAGCTTAGAACACGTCTTGACCTAATTAAACCCGAATCGCCATCGTCATCATCCACGGCTCTTGCTAATGTTGTTAACCGTAAACAGTGTTTGCAAAGTAAGACCGGTGGGCATAATACTAAAGTGTTTGCCACCGGAGACAAAGTTTATTATAAAAAGTATGCAGTCAACGGTAAATATACATGGTGTAAAGGAATAGTGATTAAAAAAGTTGGCAAAGTATTGTATTTAATTAGAGACGTAGCGACTACGAGTACCATAAGAAAGCATAAAAATCAAATTGTAATGTATAAAGGTGATGATTACAAGGGTGATAAAGACGTTGACATAGATTTAGAGGAGCTAAGTGGAAGCCCAGTGTCAGAGGCGCTGTCTACTGACGTGATGACGTGTCCAGGCACGGGTGAAGGGAGTGAGGACACGCCGATTGCTGCAGATACTCCGGCAGTTCCACACATAGTTGTCTCACAAACAGCAACGCCGGATATGTCAGCCGAGGAGGAGAAGAACCTGGAGATTTCACCCGGTCCTCCTAGCACAGGGCGTACCGACGAAGAACCACCGTGAGTCTGCACCAACCCCACGGTCTAAACGTGATCGGCCTAAAGTCAACTACAAGTTATTCTTTTAGACAGTACTTATGTAAAGCAATAGTATTAAGATTCTCAGCTTAGTTGGTTGATTTGTATTTCTAAGCTAAGGGGAGGAATGTTATGTATGTGTGCGTGTGCCTACGCACCACTAAGTATAAACGACAATAAACGTCAGTGCGTTACTAGCAAGCGGTTGTTTCACTCGTCTCTGTCCTCGTATTCATCAACATCGACCCTCAATGTCGGTCCATTCATTGAGGCAAAATCTCAGTTGGCTGCAAAAATGTTGAGGATCCTTGCAAAAGTGAGACGGTACTTCACGCCTCAACAGCTTCTCAACTTGTATAAAGAGCAAGTGTGGTCATGCATGGAGTACTGTACTCACCTCTGGGAAGGATCTGCCAAATATTGACAGACGGTTCAAGAGGCTTATTGGCAACGATGCACTGGTCACTTCGCTTCAGAGCCTCGAACATCGACGTTAACTTGCCAGCATGTCGGTTTTTTATCGGTTACATTTCGGGGAGTGTGCGATGGAACTGCATAATTTGATTCCGCCTAGTCCTTTCCATCATCAGACTACAAGACATACGGAAATGCTCCATCGGTAAATGGTGGAAATCCCACCCATACGCACAAAGCGTGTTGCGTATACTTTTATTGTGCGTACAGCTAAGGAGTGGAATTCCCTGCCGGAGTCTTTGTTTCCTGATAGCTACAACCTTGGAGTCTTTAAGTCAAGAGTGAATAGGTTACTTCTAGGCAAGCGTGCTTCACCGTCGACCACATCATCACTTACCATCAGGCGAGATAGTGGTCAAACGCGAGCCTATAGTTAAATAAATAAGTTAAAAAAGAATGTGCTATATAGTTGCAAACATCTTCATTCATATTTACGGAGTATGAGTAGGCGATTTCCATTTTATACTCATTTTAAAACTACCTTCCACCCGAGGTTTCACTGGCGTGAAAAGTTTTTTTATTATCTCAAAAGTTCTCTTGGACAAACGGTCCAGTTAGGTAGGTCCGACTTCGAGAAAGAGGTCAAGAGGTGGGCTGGGCAGTGTTCGGGAAATAGCGCAGTATCTTCTTGTCCAACTTACCACAGTGTCTCAAGACGAAAATCTATTACCAGTATGTGTTGCCAGCGATGACGTATGGAACCGAAACGTGGTCGCTCACAATGAGCCTCATCAGAAGGCTTAAAGTCACCCAAAGGGCAATGGGGAGAGCTATGTTCGGAGTTTCCTAGCGTGATCGAATCTGAAATGAAGACATCCGCAAGAGAACCAAGGTTACCAACATAGCCCGAATAATTGCCAAACTTAAGTGGCAGTGGGCAGGGCACACTGCACGCAAAACGTTGCAGGATGGCCGTTAGAGCCGAAAAGTTGGAGTGGCAGCCGCGAACCGAAAGACGTTGCGTTGGAAGGCCTTCCACTAGGTGGAGCCATGACCTGGTCATGGCTTTTGGAGTCTGGTGGATGCGAGGCCCACAGGACCGATCAGTGTGACGACGCTTGGGGGAGGCTTATATCCAGCAGTGGACGCCTTTTGGCTGAAATGATAAAGATGAGTATGGATTGATAAGGATTCTGTTACCGCGCTTTGTTGAGTGTGTTGATTGGCGCCTTGTTGACCGTCTTGTTTGGCGCTTCGTGGATTATCTTGATTGGCGCCGTGTTGACTGTTTTGGTTCTCGTGTTGTTGACTGACTTTTACCACTGGCTTTTCAGGGTTTAGTGGTGCTGGATTAATATTTCTTATGAGTTGGATCATGACTCCGAACATTACAAGTGTGACTATGCAACCAATCGCTGCACACCATCGAACCCTCGCCCTGTGGAAGTGGGACGCACGTTTAGTAACTACCAGTTCCTGCCTTCGGCCTCGCCCACGTGAAAGTCGGCAATCACCCAAAGGGAACCTCATCCCAGGTTAAATTATACAATATCTTATGTCCTAATCCATGGTCTATCTGTGTGCCAATTTTCATCCAAATGCGTTAAGTAGTTGAGACGTGATTGATTAACACCTGACCGACCAGATCAGGTCTGCAGTATGCGGTCCATTGTATGACTGCACAAGAGTCACAGACAACAGTCACCGCAACATTTTGACCACGAACGCTCTGCCAAGAGTGTATCGTCGAAGAAGAAACATCCGGACTATCACATGTCACACACAGGTAGACCATGACTTAGATGGTATTTACTAGGCTAAGTAGTCATGTAGTATCGTATGAGAGGACTTCATTTGCTCATTACAAAATAAATTATATTTCCTTTTTATTTTATTTCCAGTTTTGACCTATGATCCTGATTTTTTACCTTGCCCTGTGAAATGCTTCCTCTGATGCAACATTAGGCGTACGTAGAAGTGGTACTTGAGGCATTTCTTGTGGTGGATAATCTCTGGAACCAATGCATCTCTTTGAAACATTCTTCCTTCATTTGAAAGTACATTATTTGTGAATAAGGTACTTTTAAATGAAGGTATAGGCTACACATCATAATCCACATCATCAGACTTTTAACTTTCCTACTGCTGGGACTCAGTCCTTCTATATTTGAGAGGGAATGGGTCGTAATCCTCCTTGCAGGCCAGTGCGGATTGGTGGATGTCACATGTCTTCGAATTTTGGTTCTTGAGATGCCGTTCCTCACGATGTTTTCATTCACTGTATTTAAGAGCAGTGATGATGAAATTATTTACACAAAGTAAAGCACCTGCTTCAATTCGAACCCAAGACCTACGACACGTAAGTCAGAACCGTTACCACTGGGTCACCTCTGCTCTGCTTATGTATATATTGTTCAACCCTGGTAAACCCGGTACGGGCCGCAAGAGATTCATATTTCGTTTTTTATCATATCACTAGTGCGGGTATAATCTGAATGCGAATGGCACAGGAATATGATTATTGGCATAAGATCAGAGAGGCCTATGCTCTGTGGGTGAGGTCAGGTGAAGATGGTGATGAAACTGTCACAGGTGATATAACATAGTTTTGCTTCAATTACGTCTGATCTAATCTATCTTATACCTTTAAACGAGCAATTCTTGTATACGTATAGATATGTATATATATAATCTGAATCTCGGAAACGGCTCCAACGATTTTCATGAAATTTAGTAGGGCCTTTCGGATTCGCTGGTTACGAGATGCACGGGACCGGTCAGTGTGGCGACGTTTGGGGGAGGCCTATGTCCAGCTGTGGACGTCTTTCGGCTGATATGATGATGATGAGGGCCTTCGGGGGCGATAAATCGATCTAGCTAGGTTGAATTTTTAGAAAACATAGTTTTTTCTAAAAAAAACAACGGCATCGGCAACATAATTTAAAAATAAATATAATAAAATGTTTTAATTTTGGACACAGATCACTCAGTTTTTAATTTTTCCTTACCTATTTTCGTGTATGCCTTACCTGCTAAGATTTTAAGCGCTGTTATTACTAAACTATATTGTATACAAAATAAACGCAAAAATAAACAAACAAATAATATTAAAAAAGAAGCTCAAATAAGAAATAGTGATAAGACATCTGTCATTAATGATGACAGTGACTAAAAAAGTACTAAGTACTCTGTGGACATGACTCAAAGCTCAGATAGAATTGCCGGAGACAACGTTTGCAGAATAGAAGACTTATTACAGATTTAAAAAAAAACGAGGTTATCAATTCGATTGTGGACTTCAGAAACCTTTGTGCCGAATCTCATAAGTGTATGTTTGTCCACGCAGTTCTCGATCATAATCTTTATTTTTTATTGGTTTAAGTATTTCTCAACTTAGGTAGTAGTGCAAGTTTCATGAAAATCGGTTAAGCAGTTTTCAAGATATGGAGTATACAACCGAACTCCTTAGCGTCAAACAGCAAGTTTGGGGTATTTTGTCAATCCTTTAGGTACCTTACTATGGCTCTTGCTCAATCGGTATGATGGTGAACCAAAACTAAAAAGAGAGGAATAAAAACTTTTCACAAAAAAATAAACCGACTTCAAAAACAAAACACTAAAAATTGCAAAATAACTTTCGTTTCGGAAGTCGGTGTAGCAATATGAAAACAAGTAAAATTTCAAAATTTCAAAAACCCCTGACACATTTATCTTGCGAAAACACCCCGATTCAAACAGTAAAACGCCCAAAACTTTTAAACGGCTGAACCGATTTTATTCAAACATAGATAAGAACACTCGACAATATCACCTTTCAAACAAATAAAACTAAATCAAAATCGGTTCACCCGTTTAGGCACTATGATGCCACAGACAGACACACAGATACACAGACACACAGATACACAGCAACACACGTGAAACTTATAACACCCCTCTTTTTCCGGCGGGGGTTAAAAACATGAGGTACGAAAGACACCGATATTTTTTGTGTAAAAAATTTTCATCTTAGGCCTCTATAGACAGCATAGATGCCGTCTATATGGTCACATATAAACTGCGGTGAAAAAACTGAAGTCACACAAATCCTAAATCGCGCAAGAAATATTCTCTGCGTGGTTTGAACACAATTATACAACTATGCTTATCAGTGAAATAAATCGCAGGAAAGCCGACCCCGAGTTACAGGAAGTGCTGAGGTGGAAGAAGTAGATTTGAATATATACAACACCCCGTCAACAATCACTGGGCAGTTGTTCACCGACACATCACTTATCTGTAAGAATCCTCCCTTTTCAATGCGCCTACTTTGCTTGCTTTTACTTGCGCAATTAAGCTTATTGAGCAGTTTTTGATTCACGTGTATATTTATAGCTTTGTAAAAAATGTCTTTTAATTGTAAACTATAAATTTTAGGATTGTAATATCATAACAACTGAATAAAAAAAACATTTTAAAAAATCATGTAAAGAAACATATGAAGAAAACTGTTTTTCCCAGATTCTGAGGCGGTACGAAGTTTGCGAGTCAGCTTGTAAATAAATACATTGAAAAAAATGTTGTACTTACTATGTTGCCAGGACTAAGAAGATAATTAAAACTATACGAGACTTCTTTTAAAAAGTTTATTTTAACATAACAATACGAATACTTATCACATACCTAATAAAAACCTAGTTTATGAGTATTATGCTGCTGGATCTGTTCCAAAACTGGGGGAACGCGATGAACATTTCTTGAGGCTGCAAACGATACAAAATTAGTAAGAAACATTATCAGAAAATATTTAGAAACGATATTTTTGCAATGAAACAGACTTCAAAATGGATTCAAAATAATTGCAATAGTGTGTTGCAGGACGTTCGATTGTGACCCTACTGCCTAGAAGTCTAATGCCGTTGGTGGCATCAAATCTGAGCCTGCTGTAACGTTGCGATTACCTCTAAAGAGGTGAACGTAAGTTAAAGTTTTAAAATTACATAAAAAGATAAGGGTTAACGAAGTAAAGGCTTCGTACGACGTACCACCCCTGCACCACGTTTAACTATGGGATCCGTTGTGGCCGTTGATGCACGCGCCCGCTTACACCAAAATGGCGAATGGGCAACCACACCAGTGCAGCGTGGTTCGGCGTGACGGGACGGCTGGTGGAACACTACCCTGATCAGTAGCGCCCAACAGTGGCGCCCAACGTGGGGCAAACTGTAACGTGGCTTACTGCTGTTACACTGCCTAGCCTTTAACTATATTGGAGTCTGCTTCAGTCTAACCGGATGCAGGTGGATACCGGTATCACGTTAATGAAATATATATAGTACTAGCTTCTGCCAGCGCCTTCGCCCGCGTGATGAGTGTATTATCACCCTAAAACGCCTATGTGCTAATTCAGACTACAATCTATCTCTGTGCCAAATTTCATCTAGATCCGTTCAGCCATTCTAGCGTGGTTGTGCAACAAATATACATCCATCCAAACTTTCCCATTTATAATATTAGTAAAATTGTGGCTCGGCTCTGCTCTTGATATAATTGCCTACAGCCGCGCGGTACGTAAACACGCGATAGGGCTGCCATCCTACAGTATTTTAATTTAACTTATCTACTTGAGTGTCTTTCTAGTTTTGTGATTGTAAATATTATATTTAAAATAAGAAATTCGGTGTGAATGACATCGGAAGTGTTTAATAATAAAAAGGTGGGTTAGTTCTGGGTGCGTTATTAAAGAATTCAAGCAACTAAAAACAGCACATTATAGTTTATAATTTCTATTTCCCATAATAAGTACAAGTATATACTTGTACTTATTTCAAACAAATATTCACAAATCGCACGCTTACAAAACCATCACACCGTTCGTTCGTCTCGAACGTTAGTTCGGAGCGCTCCATTCAGTGTCCACTGTCCAAGTAAGAACTACCCAAGCGATGATTTAGACTCTATTAGACCGAGAGTAAACCAAACTCGAGGCGCGTACGTATGACTCGCGTTCCGACCGTTTGTATGAAGATATATTACTGTATAACGGCCATTCTACGAACACATTTTTTTTAAATAAATACAAATTCAATGATAGGATGTTTTTATTGAGTTAGGAATAATTAAAATTAACCTTATTTTAATCTAAAACAGTTTAAGAGATCATCAATCACAAAATTTGCATTTATGGCACTTTTTATATTTTTGTCTGTCGACAGGTGTGACGTCAGTCATTTTAGCCTGCCAAGTGTGCAGGCTAAAATGACTAAAATACAACAATGCCTTATTGTCTGTTTTTAGAATACGAATTGGGATGTTTCCTGGGTAGAAAATGAAAATTGTATTTAGGCCGTCGGTGAAATTATCAAATAATATTGGTCCCATATTTTTTTGCTTTATCAAATAAATCAAAATTTAAAAAGATAAAGCGCTTCAAAGTTCAGGAGTGGGGGCTTGTGACGTCACTTTGTCAGTATAAAGTGTAGCACACCGTGACGTCACACGATATTTCAACGCACTGTATCGTTGTAATTTTTAGTTTTCCTGGCAAAAGAAAAAATACGAATCCAATATTTTGAAGTTATCTAACTGACGGACTAAATATATATTTTTTGTCAAATACCCTATTCTCAGTCTTAAAAACACTGTGGTAATGATGTCTATCTTCCTTACCACTTTCTTGGCACCACGACCACGTTCAACATCAGTCTTTACCATCCGGGCCGCTTTCTCTGGCAACTGCAGTAGACCAGGATCCACTTTTGTCATGAGGTATAGGAACGTGAAGAACAGGCCTATCACCAGGCACGAATACGCCAGGTAGTAGAGTATAATTCGCATTATCTCTTAGCTGTAAATAAAAATAAGGCTTGAATTACAAATACAAATAATCTTTATTGACATAATTTTTTACAGCAGTTATAAATATAAGACAGGAAACAAGTGAATCACATTTTTTGTACCTCTATTTATTCTGTCTATTATAATTAGCTATTTTGTATGAAGATGTAAGATCTGCGCTAATTCTCATGCATAGATAATTCAGAAGGTTAAGGGCTTGCATTATCTTTGTCTATCATGTTAACTTGAGGCTTGAGAATTTACTTTTGTACTTTGAGGATAAGGCCTAGCGCATACTCACAACTTTTAGTTGAAAAACTGTTTTATTGTGTGTCAAAACTATATAGAAATAAATATTGAGATCATAGAACCTGCACTTACTGTCAACTCGATAGTTGCTCGACAAAAATATCAAAAAACTGTATCGATTTGCTTATGATTAAAAACTTGGACAACTATCGATCAAATGCTAAACTTATCTTTTAGTGTGCACATACCATCGACTAAACAGTCAATCCTCGACTCGGTATCAGTCTTGCATTAGCACTTGAAGTGGCGGGCGCTACCTCTCTTGTCACCATGGCGGAAAAAAACTCTCCTTAATCTCCTTTTCATATTTCTTTTAAAATGTCTATAGAACAAAGCACTAACAAAATATTTTCGTTGACTGTCATTGTATGGGACTCAAGCGTTGCCGAAGAAAAGCTGGTGGATTTGCTTAGGAGATAAAAAATCGACGATCAACTGCATCGATTGTATGCTCACCTCCATCGAGTAAACGGTTTGTTTGTGTGGAATTCACGAGAAGTACACAGCTTGACTGAACAGTTAGGTCGGTGCAAAAGTTGTGAGTATGCGCTAGGCCTAAAATGATGGTAATGTTTTTTTCAGGCTTCCGATGGATGCGAGACGCACAGGACCGATCAGTGTGGCGACGCTTGGGGGAGGCCTATGTCCTGCAGTGGACTTCATTTGGCTGAAATGATGATGATGATAGGTATCAGGAAAACACTGCTTTTAAGTATTTAAATCTCAAAAGAAACCTTACACGTAGTTATCTAATCCTTAAAGCAGTCTGTGCTTATTTACTGTCCGTTCTTTCGCAGTATAGATATATATTCACTAAAAACACCTGCCACCACAGAGAAACTTATATTATTTCGACGTTTTTCAGAATGAAACCCAGAGTACATTATACCATATACTACTATTATATACTAGATTATACTATACTGAAATGGAATTATCAGAACCGCTGTAAGACAAAGGAATATTTATTTTGAAAATATTGACAGTTTGACACAACAGTCTGTCAGGCAAAAAGCAGAGACAATACTTACGTGTTAGTTACTTCTTGCTGCTGTACCATAAAAACTGCGTTGTAGCGCAACTAGGAATAACCTAAAGATCTTTATGAGAAAAAGGGCTATGTCCAGCAGAGGCCTGGTCTTACTAGCCCAGGCAGATGAGCTTGAAATACTAGAATCTAAAATACTGCTTACATGGTATAAACTCAGCTATTTTCCCTTCCTATTTTACATGTGGGTAGGCAGAAACTACAGAACACCACCTTCTACTGTCCCTACAAACTCATTTTCCTATTTTCATATTTTAGTGTAGTCAGTGACACTCGCAAGATTAAGACGAACCGATAGCCGTCAGAATCATCAAAATCAGCGACCCCTTTCTCTAGAACGCCACATAGGAATAAACATACAAACATAGACTGATAAACACATTACCCTCCTTCGGCACTCGGGTAAAAAGGGTTCTCTTTGTTTAACTAATAATTCGCTATAAAAATAGACAGTGTCAATAGATATTTATTTTGCTCTTGATCAATAACAAGTTTTCGTAGAAAAAGGGCTTTGAAGCCATAGTTCCAAGATTTGGGTAGCGCTTGAATAATAAGTGGGAGCCCACGCTTTGTACTTAAATAGCGTGTCATAATATAATTGAGAGTGACAGTGGAATATTAAGTACGACGAATTTATATTATTTACCCCCAGCATTTTTTATATTTATTCAATCCGACTGCCAATCCGACGGGAGGGGACGCTCTAGAAGAATCGATCTTTTTAACCCCCCCCCCCCCCCCCCCCTCCGGAAAAAGACGGGTGTTATAAGTTTCACGTGTGTTGCTGTGTATCTGTGTGTCTGTCTGTGGCATTATAGCGCCTGAACGGATGAACTGATTTTGATTTAGTTTTTTTTTGTTTGAAAGATGATTTTGTCGAGAGTGTTCTTACCTATGTTTGAATAAAATCGGTTCAGCCGTTCAAAAGTTATGGGTGTTTTACTGTTTGAATCGGGATATTTTCGCAAGATAAATGATGTGTGATTTTCTTTAGAAAGACCAGCAGCCTAGTTGCGTAAGTCAATTCGGCAAGGCAAATGGATAGAACGCCATCAATCGACCAATCGCGTATACGGAAATCCATATCGCGTCTTTTAAACCCATTTATATTTATTTATTTATATTTAATTAAAACGATACAATTAAATTAATTATATAGTGTATTGTTATTATTATATTGTACACAGCGTGTGTATGAAACGAAGTAAAAGGAATGTGTAAGGATCGTAGCTGGTGGCATTCTCTAGTTGCTGCCTATCCCCTCGGGTAAAGGGTATAAGTTTTAATCCCACCGCACTATTCCCAAACCACTGCAACTCCTGAAAGCCAGAATCAACAGTGGCAACCACCAGAAAATCGCTGAGGCAATGAAGCTCGACGAAGTCCCGGAGAATGAGTTTAACTGTCTTGGATCCCGCAACAAAATTAATCAGAAAAGAATAACGGAGGAGTAGGAAAAAAAGGGTATAAGTTAATATAAGTATACCTATGACCTCCACAGCCCAATAACACGTTACACTTCGGTAAGAGTGTCGTCTGATTGTCTGCCTTCTGAATACCCGTAACGACTGTCTAAGACAGACGGAACCCGTTGGTTGCTTAACATTCACACTTAAGGAACACATAAGTTTCAGAAAGAAGAAACTCTCCTAAACTGTACCTCCTGTACTCTTAAAGCGAGCATGTGTTTTTCTCGTTTATCCCATGGTGTGGGCTAACGGTGACGTTGTAGGCCATTAGGCCATTCAAAAATATTACGGGTCTAAAATTTAAGCGTATCTTATTATTTCGTAATGGGGGCTACCGCGTTTGAATTTGCCGCTAGTGACGCTGGTTTAGGACGACGTTTCGGCCGTGTTGCAACGACCGTGGTCCCGGGCGAAATAGGTAAACAACAATCGAAATCATCGCGTTAAATTCCCCTGATGTATTATTGTTTTTTAACTCTATCACTTCTTTTATTAAAACCTCTTGAAAAACTATAAAAAAGCTAAATGAAATAAGAACAGTGACATTGACAATAATGTACAAAAGTATTTTTTTCATGTAAAATGTTTTCTATTAGAATATAAATATTGAAAAACATTGGCATAAATATTGAACTACTAGACTTTAAAAGAGATACCTAAAAAGTACGTAACCTATTGAATCTACCTATATTTGTAACTTCCGTCAGTTTACTTGCTTATAATAAGCTTATAGTTTACCAGAAATATGTATTCGGATTGATTTCCAAATAGATACATACATACATAAATTCACGCTTTTATCCATGGGGATGGAATGTATGGAAGTCAAAGTTCGGTATGGCAAAAAAGACATGAATGCAGTAGAAATGCGTTCCTTGCGAATTATGTGTGGTGTTACTGTAAATGATAGATTGAGGAATGATGTAATAAGACAACGTTGTGGTTTGAAATTGAAAAGAGTATGCTAAGATGGTTTGGCCATGTGGTCAAACCAAAAGGCGACTAAAGGTATTTTCAAGGCAGGCGTGAATGGAAACGCCGGGAGGGGACGCCCTAGAAAGACATAATAATAATAAATAATAAAAGCTATACTGATAACAAACTAATTACAATATGTATTTCATAAACTAATTAAAACAGGTCATTGCACTTCGGCATCGTCCATCAGCGCGTCCCTTGACGCATAGGCTTCCCCCAGATTCCTCCATTTGTCACGGTCTCGTATAGCTCTGACCTACAGGGCACCAGCTATCTCTACTATATCATCGTCTCTGTTTGAGCTGTTTTCCTCTATATCTCTTAGATACATCTCTAACTTGCCATTCCGTTATAGCCTTAGAACACTTATTTTTCTTATCGCGGAGCATATGCCCCGCCCATCTCCATTTCATACTTTTGGTATGAAAGGTAACATCATTCAGTTTGGTAATCTTTCTCAAATCTCTAGCTTTCTATTTTTCTTTCCTCCTGAAGTTTAAAATGCGAAGTTCCAAGCCTCTCTGACAAGATTTTTTTTTTGTTGCTTTTTATTGGTTAATGTCCATGTTTGACAACCGTAAGTAAGGCATGGAAGAATACATGTATTAAAGAGTTTTCTCTTCGAGGATATACCTAGGGTATTGTTTATTTTTCATTACTTCTTTGAGTAACGATTACCGGTTCCATATGCTAGTTATGCGCCTCTCTATCTCTTATTTCATTTGCCTGTTGAACGAAATAAGTCAACACAGATGGTCCCCTCAATGCTGTTTGTCGTTAGCTTAGTCTTATCCTTGTTCATTGAAAGGCCCACTTTCTGCGAGCTCTTGCAACATCTTGGAGTGTGAAATGATACATTGAAGAAATTACAGGTATATGTAGAACTGTAAGAACTGTAAGAATTGCTGTCCTAAACATAAACCTACCAAGGTATAAGAACACATGGAGAATTATACAAATATACGCCCTGATAGAAAGATGGCAAAGAAGCAAGACAAAGACCTATTCCATAAAGGACTAGCAAACACTTTACAAAAAAGACACAAAAACGTAATAATCATGGGCGACTTTAACGGAAAATAGGAATACAGAAAGCTAACGAAGATAGCATTTTTGTGATGGGTAAAAAACATCACCATGAGCAGAGAATAATAGACCTAGCACTAGAAAATAACCTTCGGTTTATGAACAGCATCTTTAAAAATAATCCAAAGCACAAATGGATTTGGTTTTCACCTGATTTCAAATATAAAAATAAAATTTCAAATACATAGCAACAAACTCCCCCAAACCATCCCATGACGTGAACGTAATCAACAGCTTAAACTTCAATAGTAATCATAGAATGGTGAGAACTACACTGCACGTTAAAAATCCTCCAAAAACCAGAACGATTCAAAGGAACATCGAGAAGCCTACAAATAAATATTAGTAAAACATCTCAAGAGACTTCCAGATCCTTAGAGGAGTAAAACGGAAGGACTGACGGGACAGGACGGGGTGTTGGAAGAGGTTTTTAGGGGCTTGGACTGGCAAAAATACGGCAATAACATCAATGGAACATTACATAACCACCTACGATTAGCAGATGACTTGGTCCTAATATCAGCTAACCATTACACACTAAAAAAAAAATAGAAAGAGAAACACAGGCCTTAATGGTGATGTTCTTCAGAAAGGTCAGGTGCGCAGTACTCAGAACCGGCGTGTGTGTATTATATGTATGAAAGTGAGTTAAGCAAAAGAAGTATGTAAGGTGGCGTTCTGTAGTTTCTGCCCCATGGGAAGAAGGCGTGAGTTTATATATGTATTTAAGAGGAAATGCGTTTGCAGACATCCGACTGAATATCTTAAGTAAAAAGTCATATGCCGATGTTTGGCTTTCACCTGTTGTCTCCTCCAATATTAGACCAATTTAAAAGATATGCCATAAACTGGAAAAATATAGTACATTACGGTTCCACGTGAACATACCTCTTAATTATTTTTTTAATTTTACGGGTTTGACGCGGACGAAGTCACGAGGATTAGCTAGTAATATATAAATAATAAACTACGAATTATTTTCAGAAATGACAAAGGCAAGACACAGCATAACTGACTCAGAGATAGGGTCGATCCCAACGGACCGCGCGAGCAAGTTAGGAGCCATCCTATGTCCCACAGTCTGTGCCCTTCTCCTCGTGTGTATATTTGCAGTGTCCTTCATAGGCACTAAGCTAGCCTACGACCAATATGACCAGTTCTGCACCAGCCGTCGTTTTGACGTCGCCAAGTTGTATATTTTCCCGAATATTACTATAAAAGCTCATCCTATACAGTTCCAATAAATTGTTATTTGTTAATAAATGGTTTGTACTATTTGATTTTGCATTATTTATTTAATCAAACCACGCGAAAATTCATCCACTCACTGGTCGCGCTCGAGGCGATAATAGGACTCACTGTGACCACTACCTTGAGAAGAGTCGAAAGCTGAGCTGCCTGGAAGCAGCTTTTCAGTGAATCTGTTAAAGCTTTCCAAGACGAGCACGACGAATAAGACGAAAAAAATTACCATCATCATCATTGGTACTCATATTCATAAAAACCACTGCTAGTTATATGCCTCCTCCTTTTAATGAGAGACTTCCAGTCCTGTACTTCTTGAATCCAGTAGACTCCGGTGATCCTCACCAGGGTTTTCGGCCCACTTAGTTGGAGGCCTTCCAAAGCTATCTTTCAGAACACGCTCGCAGCTCCGGTACCTTTTGGCCCCATGCATTCTGCAAGCAATGGTCAAGACCCCGGATAAAGGGGGCTGCAACGAGGGCTATTGCTCCCACAATGAATTAATGTTCAACACATTTATCTCCTAGGCCTCGCACTAAAATTTTCTTCATTATAATACTTTTGAAGAATGGTCAAAACCTGAGCTATAAGTATGTGTCAATGACGTCCTAAAATTTTCGAATTCGCTTCGCTCGCTCTTGACCACAATTGTTTTCAAAAGTACATTTCAGCTACTGCCAAACAAAACCAAGGTTAATAATACGATCTGAAAAGCAGGCAACGCATTTTTTCAATGACACTTCCCCTAGAGAGAGCCATTTGCCGCTCCCTGAGTGAAATTCTGGATCAACGCTTGGCAATGGTACATCATATAGACAGAAAATTCCTAATATTTATCCAAGAGTTAAACAAGTAAAATTTCACAATTTAAAAAACCCCCGACGCATTTATCTTGCGAAAACACCCCGATTCAAACAGTAAAATGCCCATAACTTTCGAACGGCTGAACCAATTTTATTCAAACATAGCTAAGAACACTCTCGACAAATATACCTTTCAAACAAAAAAAACCAAATCGAAATCGGTTCATCCGTTTAGGCGCTATGATGCCACAGACAGACACACATATACACAGATACACAGCAACACACGTGAAACTTATAACACCCCTTCTTTTTCCGGCGGGGGTTAAAAACCCCTGACGCATTTATCTTGCGAAAACACCCCGATTCAAACAGTAAAATGCCCATAACTTTTGAACGGCTGAACCAATTTTATTCAAACATAGCTAAGAACACTCTCGACAAATATACCTTTCAAACAAAAAAAACTAAATCGAAATCGGTTCATCAGTTTAGGTGCTATGATGCCACAGACAGACACACAGATACACAGATACACAGATACACAGATACACAGATACACAGATACACAGATACACAGATACACAGATACACAGATACACACGTGAAACTTATAACACCCCTTCTTTTTCCGGCGGGGGTTAAAAAATTAGTTTAATGTCTGCCAGCAGAACTATGAAGATCTTAGCATCTTTTTCAACGAGGTATGTAACGACATCTATCGAAAACACTGTATACTTGTTTGTGTAATACCTAGGTACTTCAGTTACTCCGCTCATAGCTTTGCCAGCTCAAGAGGGAAAGCGCTTTCCTTGATATGTTTTCCATAGTTTTCACTAGATGGCGCTACATACATAGAGTAATGTTTTCTCAGGTGTGTTGATTGCCACCATTTTCTTTCATATTCTATAGTTAATAAAAGTCGGCATGGCATTGTCTCTAGCTTACAATAATGAGATATTGATTGATTTTATGTTCAGACATACTGGCTTTAATACTAATAGAGACTTCAGTAAGCTATTGACATGTTTAAAATTATTAGAAGCGATAACATGTTTCCATCTAATAATGAGAATTAGAAATAGGTTTTTAGATAGACAATTTTTTTTAAATTCATGATCAACCCTAAATTGATAGTTTAATTAAGTAACATCAAAACTGAGGCTAATAATTTTAAAATATCAACTTTATCTATAAATATATAAAGTATTATTTAGATAATTCGACCTTTTCAACAAGACCTAGTCAAATTACCTGAAAATTCTCTGCTTTTTCATAGAAAACACTAAACCAGTAAAAGAAAATCTAAACCGGACTAAATCTACAAAATACATTACAGTATTTGAATGTATTTTTCCGCAAAAGAAAAACTTCAGCATTTTCGCAGAACTCCATAATTTCCCAACGAGGTTTTCGAACGCCGCCACAATTTTCAGGCGTTGTTTTTTGCTCTGGCAACGCGAAAAGTGACAGAAAACAAAATGGGCGGCCGCTAGTCGTCGGCAGATAGTTTCAAGTAGAATTTTTCCTAATATTTTATTGTTATAACATATATAATTTGTACTCGCGGCTTCGTTTCTTAGTGCTAGTGTTGTTAACTTCGGGTGTCCTGTTATAAATTGTGAGTATTCCATCTGTTTTCTTTGTAGTGTATATTTCACAGGTTGTATTGATTGTGTTAGCGTAGCAAAGGCCAATGTCAGCCTTTCTGTAGGGGTGAGAAGAGAGATGCGTGCATTCCGAGAATTAAGGTTCTAATACTATCTAATGTTCGCGTGCTTTTGCCGTTTTTTGTACGAATAGTTACTTTTAGTTAGTAACTCTATCGAATGTTACGGATAAATGGTATTGTTATTATTAATTATGGATATCTAAGCACTTAACTATTACTTAATTTCTTAACGATATTAATTCGTTTTATGAGTAAATAAATGGTTTGTTAACTACTTTCGTCTGTAATGAAATATTTTAATAAATTATTAAGTAAAAGAAAATATGATTATTTGGCAATATGTCTTACATGCCTATTGGAAATCGATACAGGTAGGTAGATACTTAATTATTCATTGACTTAACACTTACCAAACCTATTTACTTACAAGCGTTTATTTATTTTTTCATACCTTTACATAATTGAATATTTTATGTAACTAAAGTACGAGTATGATTACGTTTTAAAGTAAATAACGTAAAGTAACCTTTAATTTAGATATTATTGTAAAAAAGAACATAATTCTGTTAGACAATTTGCCGGGAATCCCGATGACTTGGAGGATCTTTTTGCCCAAATTCTCGCCACACAATTTTTATTTTATAGTTTTTACTAGTTACACTAATTTTATATCCCATTCTATCGTATTGAAGAAAATAATCGGTTAAGAAGGTTTTTAACATCGTGTTGAACAAGTAAATTATCTTACAAATAACAGCATGATCATTCTGATCAAGTCTCAATAAATCTGCTGTGAAAATGTATCTATTAAAGATGCTGTTTCTGGATGACCAAAATAACATATAACACTTATAATAGTATCTATCAGGCAACGATTAATGTACTTACGTATTTGTAAACAGATCAATAGGTTCGTAGACTTGAAGCATATCACTAACATTGTTTTAAGAAAGAATTAGATAATTAAATAATACAAACAAATATAAAGAATTAGATATTTTTTTATCTTTTAATTTGCTTCTCTAACACCATCCCCGATTTCTGAATAAATATTTGCAATTGAGTATTTGTCAATCTGTACTCTACCCTGAAAATCTCTAAAAATTTGACACTTATTTATGGTTTGACACGTTCTTTACTCCAATCGGCCGTTTGAGTCTTGTGGCTTGAGAAAAAAGATTTTTAAGCATCCGAGGTTGAAGGCACGAAATTTTTATCGCGCACAGCAATGTACCTTTTTTTTCCGGTTTCAACCCTAAAATACTCCGTCAGTTTGCATTCATATTTTTATTCAGAGCAAAAATATTTTCAAGTGCGCGCCCCAGTTGCTAAACTAAAGGCGGAACATTATCCGGAGACAAAAAGGCTGCTTTGTTCATTTATAACGGCTTTTAGCGGGTTATGAAGACATGCAGCATTAGTGGATAATGTATGAAAAATAGTACAAAAGTAATTGTTTACTGTTTTATACCCTGTAGGCAGGGTTGGACAGTATTTGAATTACTTGTTATTAAAACACATGTTGCATTCTTAAGAACTAAATTTTCAATTGATAGGTACTTCATATACCTGACGCTGAGGTATTCTGTAGTTAGTAATTGAAATACAAAAACGATCCAGTTTGGTAGGGAGAACTTCGAGAAAGACCGTCGAATCCGACTCGGCTGGACAGCGTTCGGGCAGTTGCGCGGTATCTTCTCGTACAACTTACCGCAGTGTCTCAAGACGAAAGTCTATGACCAATGTGTGTTGCCAGTGATGACATATGGCTCTGAGACGTGGTCTCTCAAAGGGCAATGGAGAGAGCTCTGATCGGAGTTTCCTCGCGTGATCGAATCATCACTGACATAGCCCGAAAAATTGCCATACTTATGTGGCAGTGGGCAGGGTACAATGCTCGCAAAATGGATGGCCGATGGGGCAGAAAGCTTCTGGAGTGGCGACCGCGAACCGAAAGACGTTGACTTGGAAGGACTCCCAAGGTGAACCGATGACCTGGTGAAGGTTGCAGGGATCCGCTGGATGCAAGAGGCACGGCACCGATCAATGTGGCGAAGCTTGGGGAAGCCTATGTGCAGCAGTGGACGTATTTCGGCTGATATGATGATGATGTGAAATACTTATGGCTTCAAAATACATGAAGAACATGAATAATTTTAGCGTTCTGCAGAAAATAGCTTTCGTAAGCAAAATGGCGACCGCGTACGTCAAATTGTCAAGTATAATATCTTGTCAATTGTCATTTTCATTTCAAACGGTTATTTTCATGAAACTTCTGTGTATTCATTTAGATTAATATTATGAATGTTACCATGGATGATCGACTGTATTTTGTATTTAAAAATCAATAGTTATAAACTCTATTTTGTATTTTATAATTCAAATACGTGCGAGATATTATTTTGTAATTTGTATTTCAATTAAAGCAAAGCATGTTTTTGGCCCAGCCCTGTTAGGACATTCAACTGAGTACCAGTGTTTTACATGGGGCGACTACCTATCTAATTTCCACAAACCAATAACTGGGTAATACGACACCCCTTAGGTAAAACTAGTCTCAGATGTCCTGGCTCCTGAAGTTCGGAAAATCAAAAATGTCCAAATGACAGCCGGAACTATCGGCTAACAATGGCAGCTTTACGTATTTGCCGAGGCATGAAGGAACCTCCATGCAACTGTTGTTATTTAGTCAAGAGTCCCTTATTAAAAGTTCATACATTTAAGATTAATATTACTATAGAGATAAGTAATAGAAAAAGATTCGATACATATTTTTTCAAACAATTCCAAAAATAAAAACAAATGCTACATGCTCATGCTGCTTACATAAGATCCACGACACACCTTTTCTTATAGACACAAACAGTATCGCATTCCGTGTACCTTTTGGCACGGTATCCTAAAAGCCGTTACATCATTCTCCCGCTCTGCGGTGCACCTTTGTAGCAAGGCCTCATTTCAGGCGACCTCATCACAGCTTCTTGCCGTATGCATGGAGCAAACATTAAGTAGCGCACCCTAAAGCCTTCTTTTTTCTTTCTGTTCTTTTTTTTAAAAATAAGCTGGCTGACCTACTTTTTACTTTTCTTTTTTTTCTTTTTGTTTACTTCTTGTTATGAAGACAGAGGTGACTTCTGAAGAAGGTTTGAATAAGATGTCTTGGCTTTGGGGTTTCACTTTCGCGTCTGTTATGTGTTCGTGTTCTTGAACTTACTTTTTTTGATGCGTTACTTTGTTAAATCGAACGGAAGCTGTGTTATCGTCTTGGATTACGTCGTGATCAAATTTTAACTTTAATTCAATATTGGAGGCATATTTTGGCAAACATTCTTAAATGATTTTCCCTAATAGTGGCCTATACTAATATCCATATACATCTAGTAGTATTTTTGTTGAGTTTACACTGCTTGTCGTTTGTGATCATTTTAGATTTTTTTATTATCTGTCAAATAAATAATACATTACAACTCCTAACAGGAGAAGATCTCAATGAATTATTAGTGGTGTAGGCAACGACAACCACTGAGCTAACTACACGAAACCACTTCTTCAGACCATTCTATATTTAAATAACGTACGAGTATTCTACTATACCAAAAACACAAACCAAAACCAAAAGGCTAAGCCAGACATGCAGGCTGGCGACATCAACCGCCTGCCCTGTCTAGTTGAACGTAAAATGACATGGCGGCGCTATCGGTTGGAAACTAGCCAAAAGAGACCGCGGAAAAGAGGTTAACCGACGCTTGCATAAATCGAGGGTACATGGATTCTATTTTAGGTGAATTGCTCGTTGGATCGATCCTCCTGTAATCGGTGAAAAATGTTAGAAGGATAAAAGTAGCTACAAACCTAAATAGAACCCTCGCATTATGATAAAAGAGCCAGGGTAATCGAAATTCAATTGTTCTTAAGTTTTTTGCAATTTGCTGCTCAGTATTAAGTTGAAAGGAATTAAGAAAGTTAATCGTCACCCTAGCAAATATGTAGGTATTAGCCGAAGTATAAACAGTAAAATCATGAATATTAAGATAAGCTAACTCTCGAAGGTATGGTTAAGGTAAGGTATCCTTTGAGTGGTTTGGCTATTAAAACAAAGTTTTATTTGAAGCCAATTCTAACTCAGGATGCCTTTCAATTCTTATCAAGTTACCCTTCTACACTTGTGCATCTGAGTGCCAGAAATGATGTTCTTGAACGCCAAACTTTTTCTAAAACACAATGAGCTATTCTTACCGCCCTACATTGTACTATGGACTCGTATATCTCCAAAATCTAACCAAAAACAAAGTGTGCTACTTAAGTTAGACAGTTAAGGGTCCTTTGATCCTATCACATGGGATAAGGAAGAGCCTTTCTATCCCGCACGGAGGCAGCCACTGTCCCGGATTCTGCGGAGCGGGTCGGGACGGGAAGCAAGGTCGCGAGTTACATAAAACGTTCCGCCTTTGCACCCTTTTGACATCGGATTTGAAAAAAAAAGCGCAGTGGCGACTATCAACATAAATATATTATCCAACCACTTTTATAAACGAGAAAGTTTGAGAGGATGGATGGATGGATGCATGTTTGTTACTCTTTCACGCAAAATCTATTGCATGGATTTTGATGAAACTTTACTAAAATATAGCTTATACATCAGAATAACACATAGGCTATAATTTTTAAAGATATTGGGAGACTAATACCACGCGGGCGGCAGCTTATTGTTGGATATATACGTACATTAAAAGCCGTTTAAATTAACGAATGTAACATGTACTTGATTACACTCAGATAAATTAAACTACTAAATCTTAAATTGCAAATGCACTGTATAACGCCTTAATCGCAGGTGTCTAATTCTGAAATCAACAAACTCCGGAACTAAGTATTGGTGATTTGGTATTAGTTAAAGAGGATGATTTACCTCCCTCTAAATGGCTGCTTGATCGTGTGGTTGCTGAACATCCCGGAGCAGATGGTATTACAACGAGTAGTGTCTTAACAAAAACCCTATTCTGTAATGTTATACATTTAAACTCTAATAAATAAACCTGAATATATAAAAATCTGTAAAAAATAAATTGTTGTTCCACGATTGTTGTTAGCTTGACATAACACGCTCACTATCATTATGTTTAGTCACAGCTGGAGACTCTCTGCTATAGAATATTTCTTGAAATGCGGTCCTAATTTATCATCATCAGATTGCGTACCCAGACAGGCCGCTGCAAACTCAATTTGACAAAATATGGTTTAAAGACTTGTCAGAAATACAATGTGAGTGCTGTGCCCATTTGCAGAATATGACACTCATGCTGGAGTACCTCAAGCGCCCATAAACCTGCATTTTAGACGACCACCTCATGAATTCCACTGACGCTGCGATTAAAGGGCCCAAAACAAATGAAGAGTTATAAGTCTCGGAAACTTCTACTCATTGCATTTTCTTCTTCCTCATTGCTTTTAATTCGATAATAAAGTGGCAAAAAGTTGCTCTGTAAACGTCATTAAAGCCTAAAAAAATGTTTTGCAAAGGCCATCGTAGTGCTTATAAGACCGGGTTTGGGCACAAATTATAAGGGCTAAAACCTTATAGAGATTATATAGTTACCATATACTAAGCTAATCTCCCTTAAACACTCCTTGAAAACGCATACTATATGGCTAAAAGGGAACTATCCGCAATGCTGAGCTCAGATAGCGCCACTGAAAACAAGGTTAACAAACTAAACTGTCAAAGTGTGTCAAAGTCGAGCGGCAATATTTCGCCGTTTAAGCATACAAAATACAGAACTAAAAGTGAAAGAAAAATGGAGCTAACTAATAATTGAGGAAATCAGACCATACTGTACCTAAAAACCCGGCTTCAAGAGCGCGGTGCATCAGTAAAAGGAAAAAGAAAACGGATTTAGTTAAAAGGTACGAATATGCGAACATTGAAAATCTTGTGTTACTTGCAGATATTATATAATACTTCCAGGTTGATTTTATATGACTTACATAATTACTGCAGTGGAACCGTCTTGCACACGGTCACATTTTGATGGTGGACAGCAGTCCAACGCACTAGTTATGCCAAAAGCCTTGCCAAAGACCTAAATTCTCAAAGACTTCCTTACCACCCTTAATCCTTTCGAATAAATATATATTCTTTTAGGAAGGTGATTTGTAAAAGCAGATATTAAATATCTTTGTTTTGATAGTTCTTACTCAAAATCTTGTTATTGAATCATAAATAAGTTTATTGGCACTTGATATTATTACATTTCATTTACATCCTATTGTCTTCATTCTTTCAGGTTTGATCCAAACATAGAAAAAGGACTGAAAATGTATCTGCTGCACGTTAGAATGGCATTTGCAGTTAATGCTTGTTATTATGTTTTATTACACCACCCAGTCTAAGGCCTCCATGAAAATATCAGTACCTATTTTTACAACAACAAAATAGATATTATTATTTTGTATGTGTCATCTAGATGGAAACTGAAATATATCTAGAACAGACACAAAATTTGTTTTTCCATTGTCATAACATAGTATCACACCTATTTTCAAGAAGGGTCAAGGGCCAGATAGTTGTGTATAAAATAAGTAATTAATATATAAAAAAATTACCTACTGCGTGTTACTTAATTATAACAAGAAATAAATGAAAATTCATTGTACTTGTATGTTATTTATATTCCTTAGGATTACTAATACAATTCATATACAATGTTGTCTGCCAATATAATCGGTGAAATCCTGGTCTACCTGAGTAATGTGTCAAGACCATTAAAAATAGACCAACTGTTAAAGTAAGTAACCGGTGAAACTTATTATTTCTGAGAGTAGGTACTGAATCTATATTATTGTCCAAGTATCAAATTAAGTTAAAAAGAAATATATTTCTTTATTTACAAAATTTCACACCAATTAACAAGAGTTTTAGAAGGGATTGTCATAAAACTTAGGTCCAGAGTTAAGTCTAAATCTAGGCTATCTAGGTATACCCATGATATCAAAGTTACATTCTTAAGGGCCCATGTTATTCTACTTACAAAAGGTGTTGTACTTATTGTTTTACCACAAAAGAAAATCTTTATCGAAAGTGTCATTGTCAATGTTTTGTGAAATTAATTCTACGGAACCCATTACATTTTCTTATATCGTAGCTGCAAAGTCAAGTATACATATTATAATTCTTGTAGCTGTAACATAAAATTTTAGTCAAGACTTTTTTACTTATATGAGCTATGTAACTTGCCATCTTGCATTAGCTTTAAAGCTGCATACTGATAGTCTTAATAAGAGCATACCTTTATAACAGCCATATTAATTTAACAAATAGTATGACGCCAAAGCGGCTACATGGCTGAAATATTATGTCTGATTAACCATAATATATGCTTCTATATGTCCATTGCTTTATAAGGGACATTTAAATTAGTTATATAAACGTTTTTAAAATAAAATTATAAGACCCGTTTGCCATATTAGAAAAAAACACTTTAGCATGCTTTTATAAGGAGAATTGCAAAACTAATGCTGTTACAAAACATGTACAAGAGTTAAACCCGTATAAATCATTCGTTATGTAGCAATTTTGCTCGTTGGATAGAACAACTACATTCAGTTGCATCTGGCTAGATTGGAAACCGATCTTAAGACAGTTGAGAAAAAAAACCGGGCAAGTGCGAGTCCGACTCGCGCACGAAGGGTTCCGTACCATTATCGCAAAAAACGGCACAAAAATCACGTTTGTTGTATGGGAGCCCCACTTAAATATTTATTTTATTCTGTTTTTAGTATTTGTTGTTATAGCGGCAATAGAAACACATCATCTGTGAAAATTTTAACTATCTAGCTATCATGGTTCATGAGATACAGCCTGGTGACAGACACACAGACAGACAGACGGACTGCGGAGTCTCAGTAATAGGGTCCCGTTTTTACCCTTTGGGTACGGAACCCTAAAAAAAGAAGGTTCAATAAAGCCTAGTCTTGTATTATTGAAAGACTTTTTACCTCAAGACTCTAGGGTACCAACCCTTTGGAAAGCGTAGTGACCGAAATCAACTCGCAGAGGCCCTTCATAAAACTATGTCAACCGACTTATTTATAATTCACCTAAGTAAGTCCACAAATGGGACATCTTGACAAATTAGTATATCCCACAGTTGCCATAATATGACAAATTGGGTTATAAATTTGCGTAATTTGCGTTTTTTGCCTTTGATAAAAATACTGAGTCTCCATTTCATTCTTTTGTTTTTATCTTTATTTTTATTTGTATAAGTATACATATCTTGAACAGGGAACAATTATATAACCTGGGCAGGGGCTGAGCATCCTAACACAAGCAAACTATTTGCTTAAAAGGATTCTCCCCGTTGTAATTAGCATAAGTTATTTAAGTTGATGCAATAAACATTATATTTTATTTATTTACGTAGAATATGTCAATATCTTCTATTTTGAGTCTAAAGGAGATTAAGAAAAAATTAAGAAATTATTAATTGACTATCCGAAACACCGAGCACCGAGACACAGTGGTGCGTCAGCAGTGTCTAGTGACGGCATTGCAAAATCTTTCCATATAAACCAATCGTATCTGTGACTGTCAATGTATGGCTGACTGTGGTTAAGACAGCCAGAATGGTGCATAGCGTACAGCATACATTGTGCGAGCAAGTAATGGCTTTTCTAGTCACTCTCATAAACCCGTAGCAATTTTCCATGTTGTATAATGTATAGTATACGTCGCGTTAAATAATGCAATATATTTTTTTAAAAGAAGGGATGTGGAAATTTTGTGTTTCTTACCCCACCGCTGTTTTTCTCTGATTAATCTCGTTGAGGGATCCAAGACAGTTGAATCGAATTGACTTAGCGCTCTGGTTGTAATCAGTGTTGATTCTGGCCTTCAGGAGATGCCCTAAAAAAAAATGTTTTAAAGTTTGTGCAATAGTACCTATACTTTTTAGAGATTCTGTTACAAAATGTTGTGCCTCGTAAATAACCAACTTGTATCTCTTCAGATCCTAGAAATGTTTCAACATTTCCAATCAATTTAATTCAGTTAATGGCTATTGAATTATTTACTTGAACTACCGAGAATACAATAAAGTCGATATTTTAATTTGAATGGTAAACAAAGGAAAACATTAACTGCGAGTTATTTAAACTATGTAAGATTTGGCAGACAATTCTGCCCGCTAAAATGAAATTCCTGTCTCCTTATTCAGATCATGGTCTACTTGTGTTCCATCTTCCAAGTTTCATCCAAATCCGTTTTGGTTTTGGGATACATTATAATATTAATTAGTAGGAAGAGGAACGGAAAATAGCATGTGCCCAGCTTATGTCTCGCTGTAAATTTTCCTTATTTCCAACTACGATAGGACAGCTTCCAGTTTAACCGCTTGTCGCTGAGTATCAGTATTTTACATGGAACGACCACCTATCTGGTCTCCACAACCCAACCAAGCAGCAGGGTAAAACTAAACCGCTTGGCAAGACTGGTGTCTCATTTCCTGGCTTCGGACTATCCGCATTGACTGTCAAATGACACCCTGATAGCTTAACGTGCCCATGCATGGTCACCCATCCACGGACCTACTTCGGCAAGCGTTGCTTAACCTTGAAAATCAACGCATGCGCTGTTATTCTTTAGCCGTGCATTCGGAATAGAAACCCCATCTTGCATTCAGAATAGAAACTCTTATCTTCACGGTTTGGATTAAGCATGACGAAGTCGCCACAAACAAACATTATGGAGAAAATGTTTGCTGACGTTATAAAACATCACGAATAAAATAACGTAAAATCATGGTAATTTAAGGAAGCAGCAGATGAAAATAATGACTAAACAAAGAGAAAAGGCTGTCCGCCCATTATAAATGCGAGGCTAACTGCAATGAAACACTGTCCGTGGCTTTCCGCACTTTACTTTTTCCGAAGTAAGTTGCTGCAAGGCACACTAAATTCTACAAAAAAATAAATATTAAAACAACTAGCAAAATAAGACACCATTTTTTTAGAACCCCAATTATGGAAACTACTTTAAGTTAAAAAAAATCTGCCTTTGTTTTACCAACCCCTATTATGTGTACCAAAGAAAAATCTAATTTATAGGATCCCATTTTATTTTTCAATTCATCACCTTTTGAATGACGTATAAAACTCATATATAACCTCCTTATAAACATCACTTATAAAATCATACGCTCCTGACGTACGGTACTCGCTGACCTATTTCCCCGTTTCACCTGCGATGCGCTCTGACGTCATGGTGCTACGTCACCAATGACACAGTGCCCTATTTTCCAGCAAGCGTCCGTAGCGGGGGGGTGTGTCCCATTCAGCTTTAATCCCTGCACAGAGTGCCTATTTTTAGCCCACTACTTCATTCATTGAATGTCATGCAATACAGATGCGGTATACGCTTGTCCTATTTTCGATATTAATAGATCTTCAACCTTGTTGAAGGTTTATTGGTGATTGCTGTCCTTGACATGCGTTTTAGCTTTATTAGGCAGCGAATGGTTGATTAGGATGAGATTTGGAGGGAATGAAATGGTGGGGTACAAATGGAAAGGAAGATTTGGGTCTGAGTAGTTGGTTATTCGAGTCACGGTGTTAAGGCATTAGGAGGTTTATTTAGAAGAAATATTACAGCAATAGTAACGTCAATGTTAAATGATGAATGTGACGGAAGTTAATCGATTTATAAAGATCAGCAGATTATTAAGTTTAAGATAAGGCTGGTGATTGGGGCAATCCTATAGTAAAGTATGAAGTGCTGAAATCAATGATATTCAAATAAACAGATATGTTATAAGCGCGCGCATTGTGAAGACTCGAATAGTAGACAATTGTAACCTTTAGTCTTTAGTTTATGTCACGCATGGCGAAGAGCGATACGCTTTGTTGAAACAAAAACAAAATTAAAAAAATGCCATCGTGTGTACTTAGAAAGTGTACCAATTATAATACCAAATTACATAAAACAGAAGGGATCTCATACCATATGTAAATACGCAATGCACCTCAATTTACTAATTTATTTCAATTTTTTTTCCTAATTTTCTGATATTTGAAGGTTACAAAAAGAAAAAACATTGGTTGTCAGAATAATGTTTGTTTACATTCACACGCAAGTGACAAACACTAGCTGTCTCTTTTTTTCTTGTTTGTTTTATCAAGCCATCCCTTTCGACATTGTAGTGAAATGTCAGATGAATGAAGAGTGTGTATGTGTGCTGCCGCTGCTGCGCGGAACACTTTTTTCAATTGTTTTGTGAGTGTATAACGTATCTGTTTATTTGAATATCATTGGCTGAAATCAATAGTTTCTTTTTTTCATTAAAAGTGTTACAATAATAACACGTGACACTGGATCCTGCACTAGGATACAGTCTCTTTTGACAAATATGGTTGTTTGTTAAATTAAGATATCAAATTTAACTGGTGTGTATGTTATGGATGAGATTAGTATGTATGCGTTGGAATGTAGTTTAATACTCATTTGCAGTAGATTTTCTGTTTCACTATAGTTAAGTCCGAGTACCCAATCCTGGACTTCTTTTTTGCTGCCAAACTTGGTCATGAGAAGGGTATTTAGCTTTTCATTGACCCTCTCATACAGAATTGAATGCATTTTTTTGCAGTTGGTTGACTTTTATCTTATCTGCAAATCCAAATCCTCAATGTGTTGTAGTGAGGATGCCTCAAGGCAGTGTATTTGGGCCAATAGTAATTACGAGTTTAGTGTTTCTAAAACTGTCACTGATTAACAACGAGAACAGACTACGGTCGTTGAAACATAATATCTAACAATATTTTTAAACTATCACGAAACATTAAAAAAACATCCTTGATCCATTGAGATAATATGTACATTATTACCTGAATGCCTTGATCGAAACCACAGGTCTAGATAAAATTCCTTTTTTTTCTTTTTAAAGAAGTTTTATATCTAATAGATATTATTTATTCAGCTGTAATCGCTCGGGTAGAAAATGTATTTAATTTTCTTTTGTTTTTAGTTTTTACTGCCATATCATTCATTAATATCATAGGCAGATATTGGAACCTGGAGTGTTTTATATAGAGAGATATTACAGACCAGGATAGTGATTTAACTTATGTGTTTTATTAATGAAAATAAAATTAAAAGTAAAATGTAAAAGTGAGAAAAAAATAAAATGTTTCGTTTGTGACTCGCACAGGTCTACGATGTAACGACTTACCCCAGCAGATACCTGTTCACTGTTTCTCTGAAGGCTGACGGGTTTATAGGTTGCAGAAAACACGGACGCTAGCGAGATCCCTGATCGTAAACTAAATGTGGAGAAAAAGTACGTAGTCGTCAGGGTCGTCAGAATATCAACCCTACATCAGGAGCTCGTGGCTAAATAATAACAGCCGCACGGGTCGATCTCCAAGGTTAAGCAACGCTTGACGAGGTCGGTCCGTGGATGGGTAACCATTGCAACATACCGAGTTTCCTCCGTGCCTCGGAAAAGCACGTTAAGCCGTTGGTCCCGGCTGTCATATGAAGATCTTTGACAGTCGTTACGAGTAGTCAGAAGCTTCAGATCTGACACCAGTCTAGCCACGGGGTACCGTGTTACCCAGTTACTGGGTTGTGGAGGTCAGATAGGCAGTCGCTCCATGTAAAACCCTGGTACTCAGCTGAATCCGGTTAGACTGGAAGCCGACCCCAACATAGTTGGGAAAAGGCTAGGCAGATGATGATTCATGATGGTAATGAAATATCATAGCAGGGGTAGGGGCTGGTCGTGCAGTTCTAAGGCACAGTCTCATTATTTTTTAACGGACGAAAAAAAAGAAGGAGGTTCTCAATTCGACATGTATATTTTTTACGCATGACCACGCATAACTTTTTATAGAGTGGTCCGATTTCAAAAACTCTTTTTTTTATTGGAAAGAATATACCTTAAAATGCCCATTTCAAATTGAAGCCTAAAGTTCACCCCTAAAGGTAGAAAAAAAACTGGCCAAGTGCGAGTCGGGCTCGCGCACGAACTCAAAAAAAGTTACGTTTGTTGTATGGGAGCCCCCTCTTAAATATTTATTTTATTCTTGGTCCTGACTTTATATCTGTAAAAACTGACAAACAAATTATTATAACAAAAACCGGCCAAGTGCAAGTCGGATCCGCGCACGAAGGGTTCCGTACCATTATCGTAGAAAACGGCAAAAAAATACGTTTGTTCTATGGCATTCCAATTTAAATACTTATATAATTTTATTCTGTTTTTAGTATTTATTGTTATAGTGGCAACAGAAATACATAAATACAAACAAACATTATACAAACATTTAAATTGTAATAATTTAATTAAGATTTTGTGTGTTGTGCTGTGTATTTTGTGTGCACTAAATAAATGATTTATCTATCTATCATCTGTGAAAATTTCAACTGTCTGGCTATCACGGTTCATGAGATACAGCTTGGTGACAGACGGACAGACAGACAGATAGACAGACGGATCGTGGAGTCTTAGTAGTAGGAGCCCGTTTTGACCCATTGTGTTCGGAACCCTAAAACGGATTATTGATAATTTTCTCAGTAAATTTTCGATTTTCAATTTACTTAATACGAAACTGAAACGCGAAAAAAAAGCTTTTAGTCTTGAACTTTGAGGCGGCGGTGGCGCCAAAAAAACAAACATGCAAACTAATTACCTAAATAGTAGAATGATTGTAGCTAGTAGTTGATTGTATATTTGATAGTCTGGCGTTTGATCTGTATCTCACCTGGTGGTAAGCGATGATGTGGTCGACGGTGTAGCACGCTTGCCTAGAAGTAACATATTCACTCTTGACTTAAAGACCCCTAGGTTGTAAGATCACACAGAGACACAGACTCCACCAGGGAATACCACTACTTAGCTGTTTTTACTCTAGTTTGGTCTCGTTGATCAAAAGATTTAATGTAAAGATACCCTCACATGCCTGAAGCCATGATTACACGAAGATGTCAGCCGTGTCACTGATCAAGTCTTAAATGTCGTCTTTATTGAGCGTGAAGTGACAATTGAATAGATTTGACCTTTGACCACGGTCCATAAATACATTGATGATAGGTCTTACATACTACTCAATCATATTTAGAGTCGTATGTTGTAGATGTACTGTGTGAGGAGTGGTATGAAAGAAAAGGGAGTCAGTGATAGCGTGACAGGGGACAGGACGGTATGGAAGAAGAAAACGGGTTGCGTCGACCACAAGTAACATGGGATAAGGGCAGGCAGATGGTGATGATGTTGAAGATGTACTTATGACTCGATTGCTTTTGAACGACTGTGAATTTAGTTGTTTTCGTAAGCACAACCCAATGTCGTGTCCAGGCTATCTCTCTCCATTCTGGGTTGCCTGGAAGAGATCACAAAACGTGTAAAGTTTCCCGATACGTATATATTATTGTTTTTATCTTGGTGTACAATAAATAATTTAGTCTATGACAAGTGTGTGATGCCAGTGATGACATACGGGACCGAAACATGGTCGCTCACAAAGGACCTCATCAGAAGGTTTAAAGTCACCCAAAGGGCAATGGAGAGGGCTATGCGCGGCGTTTCTTTATGTGATCGAATCAGAAATGAAACTTCAAGGCAGAGTATAGCTCTCATATATCTTTATCATCTCAATTTTATACAAGGAATGAAAACCGCTTGCAATTCTGTTTTATCTCTATTGTTTTTCCGAAAGACATATACAAAATGTGAGTGCGCCTCAACCTAACTGTTCGGAAAAGATGCGCTATGGTATGAACTTATTGCCTGGTGGCAATAGGTCAGTGCATACAGTCATTCCTATGCCTAGCTCAGAAACCAGCTCCTCATACATTCTAGACTACAAAAATTATGTACCTGTATTTTTTATCTAAGTAACTTTTTTAATACAAACATGCATAGGTACATACATCATCATCATCATCATCATTTCAGCCGAAAGACGTCCACTGCTGGACATAGGCCTCCCCCAGGCGTCGCCACATACATACATACACTAATGAAATTTGGCACACGTGTTTAGGAGAGTAACATATATGAATATCGTGCAATGCCAACAATATTACATACATACGTGTTGTTAAATATGTGTTGAATTGATTACCTCCTTTTTTTTGAAGTCGATAAAAATGTAACCATAGGCCTGTAAGTCCCATGTACTAGTGTACGAGCCTATTGACATCAACTTACTTAGAAATTCCAAATGGAAAAACCCAATAACATTTTGACCGACCTGGGATTCGATCCCAAGACCTCATGTTCGGCAGTAGCGCTTGCGATATAATAATATTGTTTTAATTTAAATATGACGTTTTAGTAATATAACAAAACTTACTCAATTAAATATTCAATTCACAATAATGCACCGCAACTCACAAAAGCCACTCGGCACAATGAAATATTATCAACGCTGTGCAGTGTCGGGGAATCAATGCAACAGGCTGCCCTGAGGTACAATATTGCTATTCAGCTTTCGACAGGCGCGTTGGTGTTAACCACTATATTATGGTCTCGGACAGTACTGATAAATTAACTAAATTTTCATTTCAACATTCGCCTTTCCTTTGTGGCCTGGCTCTGTTCTGTCTCATGCATTGTTGTTTCTGATTGTCAGGAGTTGCAGCGGTTGAAAATAAAAAAGGGTTCATTCTATAAAATCTAGTTTCCTTAAAATGACATCAGTCAGAAAATTTCAGACATCAGTCTACATGGTCTTCACATGATCGAACCAAGATTTTGTCAGGACTTTAAAAGAGACTGTGACCTCTGACTTTGTTTCGGCCTTTCTTCTCAGAGTAGTCAGATAGGAAACGCCGACCTCATCTAGTTTAAAAAAAAAATATGTTAGACATGTAAAAGCGTTTGTACAAACCAACTTACAGAAATAAAATCATTTATCATTTAATGTTTTCTTTTACACTTTAATTTGCTACTACACAAACCCCATTTCATAAACTAGCCTGCGGGTAGAAATTCTGCATAATAGTGCCGTAACAGCATATCTCACCTTTTTGAGGTAAGTTCCGCAAATTTTCCTTCATACAAGCTAACCTTTTACCGGTGCAGGTGGCTCTTATCCTACTAAGAGAATGCTTGTATGTAGTTGCTTATTAGTGCACAAAAAAATCAGTTAGCAAAGCTTTACTCGTAGTATGGAAATTACAAGGATAATAATAGCAACGGAAAATGCAAGCCTAGAGCCGTAGAAAATTCAGATGGAGATGAAATCTATTCTCTCAGAATGGTTTATCTGCTAGCTCAAAGAGAGCTATGTCTAGAAGATAGTTTGCCCTCAATTTTACTATTCTAGACACCTATTTTAGAAAGCCAAGAATAGTTCGAATACAATCAAGTCGTACATTGTTCGTCAGTAATGTTTTCGTAGCCCGCCAATTTTGTCGCCTTTGTTTTGTGCTATATCAAAATTGAAATGATGTTATATTATATTCTGCTGCTTCCTTGTAACCCAGAAAGTCTTGACTCGTCTGTTTGTCCAACTGTTTGTAACACAGACAATTTAAGAAAAATGTAAATTATTTCACGTAACAAATCTTTAGAATTGTGTCTCCTCAATTGTATGTTGTAGTTTACACACATGTTTGCATATTTTAAATTAAAGATTTCCGTTTTAAAAACAGTTATAGCTGTTTCGGCATTTTTATACAAAATTACAAATGAACATCATCATCTTACTGCCCTTGTCTCATGTTACTTGGGATCGGCGCAACACATTTTCTTCTTCCAATCCGTCTTATCGTCCGTCACGATATAACTGAGTCCCTTTACTTTCGTATCACTCCTCATTCAGCCCATCCATTTTTCTTTGATACAAATTAATACAGTGTTGTTATATTCTATTGATTGATTCCCTAATTTTGGTAGTGCTGGATGAATTCTTATAACACATCCCAAGCGCATGCAGGTCTATGATTACTTTGGTGATTATCTTCATAATTATCACATCATTAGCAGGGTCTACTATTAAGTTCCTTCTAATGTAACAGGGCACTTCCGTTGATTTCCTATGCGAATAGTTATCGAGTAGTTTGCATCCATCTTCTCCCAATGACCTTCGCTTGGTCGTTTTCCCTGTTTCTTATTTGTTTACATAACTTCTTCGTTTTATGTTGATTTCCCTAATCGGTACGAACGTAAATACACGTATTGTTTTAGTACAATATATTATTGTGTATTGTTTTGAATTGTTAACGACCACCACGAGTTAGCATATTATTCAAATTTTATTTAGTCAGTTGCTTTATTGTTATTATCATCAACCTATATTGCTTTGAATTATATATATGCATAACTCGTACATTTAAACACCCACCAACATTTTTTTTTAAATTTTGTCCTAAAGGTGATAACAAATAAATGCAATATCCGTCTGCTTTCCGAGAAAATCAAGCACAAATATAATCTTCACTTTATCTGATAGAGGGTCTATAGCAAGCCTCATGATCGGCTATATTTTTTAAGCAACGTTCCCAACTTCGTGGTTACGTTGATCTTATCGAAACGAGCGTTCGGTAAATTATCCGTACCGATACTGAACCAAAATATGATAATGCGGATCTGCAAAGTAACATCACAGAGCCATCTGCTTCAAGACTTTGCATAAAGACTTTGCCATGGATACATTTGCGAAAGCGAAATGTATTTCACTCCGAAGGGCAGCCATGAGACCTCAGTGAATAATAGGGATGGCAAATTTTTGCAGTTTGGTGTTATTAACGCCAGGAAAGCTGCTGCCTATCTCGATGTAACGACTCCCTAGGGATAAGATAAGGCAGTATTGTTCTTTGTAAAAGAGATCTGTTGCTGTAAAATATTTTGGTCATGACTGTTTTCTTTTTTCATTCAATTGTTGGATGTGGAAGACATATAGCGTGTTTCTGTATGGTATAAAGCGTAATCCGCAAACTTTTTCAAAGTTACAGTGTAATACTGCAATATAACCAAGGGCTTCCATATAAGCCAATCATAATAATCACAACCTGTTTCTGTCCCATTGCAGGACAAAGGCCTCTTCTCATATGATCATGAGAATGCACGAGCATTATTTAAGACTGCTCAAAGCGGGTTGGTGATTTCAAACTTATATAAAATTAAGTCCGGGTTTCCTCAAGATTTTTCCCTTTACCGATGTCAGAGAGGTCTAAGATAAACTTAGAAAGTCCTTATAAACTACTTCGTTGAAATCAATGATACTTTTTTCAAAGAAATTATAGTAATCAGCGTATGCCTTGTCACGATTACGTACTATTAACCCGTTTTTGTCCTACCCAACTTTTTGCTAAACTATTGGCAATTCATCACGAACAAAGTAACCTCGCTCAAGTTTAACGATAATCCTCTTTGTGATAGATATTTAGTTATAAATTGCGTTGCGTTTCGACCTTACTACACGCCATCGCGTTACAACAATGTACTATTATTATACTATTAATCGGTTTTTGGATATCATTGTTAGTTAAAGTTACTTTACGTTCTGATAAAACTGCTAGAATGGAATTAGTTTTTTGTAATGTTTTAGTAATATTTGTTTATAGATATATTTTTGTTTTCTTAAGAATTGTCATGTAATTGAAAATTTTCAAAACGCTAGGTTTTTGAAATTGTTGGTCTTCTCTAGATAGCATCGTGGTTTTGATTTCAACAGCTTTTTTTTGCTACGAACATTTTCTTTGATATGATAAAAGATGTAGCTTTGTTCAATATATGAATGTTTCCTTTAATTGTCTACATCATAAATTCTCTAACTCATTGCTAAATGATATATTATTTTGAATCAACCAACTTAGCTAATCGCAGTCGCAGATAAAGAATAAGAGGGATTAATAAAATGTACAATCATATTTACTGATAATAACAATATATAACACATTACATACATAACTGGTGAAATGCGAGTGTAATATTAGGTACACCACTGCCCAAACCTTTAGAGAAATCCGGCGTGATTTAATGTGCATAAAATATCTTCAACCATCAACTGCACCTATTTGACTGATATGCTAATTTGCTTTTTTGTTGTGTAATTAATTACGGCCTAATGATTTTAAGGTATCCCTAATTACCCTTCATAATTGTTTTTTTTTTATTGATGATCCCTAGTTAATTCATTTGAAATTATGATTATCGTTTAAGGCCCACTTGCATGTTTAGTCGGGTTAAATGAATAAATTTAGAGTTTGAAATGGTGACAGCTTAACACCACTCGGTGTTAAGTTGTCACCATTAAAAACCCGGTATTTCAGGTGACGTATTCTGTCAACGTCTTGTAGTCTAAGGCAGAATGGAGGGCAAGAGATCCCGGGGTCGCTCGCCGACCAGATAGGCAGATCTTATTAAAAACATCACCAAAGCTACGATGACCGACTGTTCCCATAAGGCATCCAATAGAACATGGCAAGAGCCATCGCATGCATCAGAACCCACCCATGACCACGACCACTCTGCCAATAGCGCCCAACTAAGAAGAAGAATTTTGTCAACGTCTGTGCCCTGAAACGTAATCTGACCAAAAATAAATTAATGAACTATGAACGGAACTTGTATGGTTGTCTTTTTTTACTCTACACTACGATACGTAATACTTTCATGTCTTTGAATTATGAACATGACATTCATTTGAATCGTATTGTATTTGCATCATTCGTTCACCGCCGCCATTATTTAATTCTGGTTGCGGTTAATTTAAGTTTTTTTTTCATAATAGAAAGGAAATCGCGTTTTTGCCCCTAATTTCACATCTGGTGATAATTAACTTCTATGTGACATAGTATCAAAATATAGAAATATCACAGGAAAATTTGTTCGTTATCATCAGAAAGTAACAATTCATTGATCATATTAATAAACCAAATCACATTCAAAAAAATAATTTATGTATCAAAATAAGATATCAGCTGTACCTCATAACCTCAATTTATTTGCACAATTCTTACCATAGACCCATGGCTTAGCGACTTACCAATCCCACATCGCTGGTTTAAATATTTAAATAAATATATAAGTTTAACTCTAGGTTTAAGTAAGTAAATATTTAATAATAAGCTAGGTACATGCAAATCATAACTAGGTACATTATAATAAAATTATATAAATTTATGAAATTTTGCATAATGTCGAAAATATAAATCATAATATCAAAAATTAAATCATAATGTCAAAAAAAAACATTATGTCAAAAAAATAATTATCTCTAACTCTTGGTGGCGCAAGATAAATTACCTGATTAACACCGAGTTATTTAGGATAACCCAGGAACGAACAAGTGGCCCTTATAGATTTAACCTTCATAGTAATCTTTATAGCTACTTTAGACATATTTATTGGTATATAATGTATGTATAGTCAAATATTAGGCATTCTTGACCTGATAAAACTTCAAGTACTATATCCGTTTACTTTTTATAATGATCGTAATTTTATTAGATATATGATCCTCGGTTATATTGAGACCTTGAGAAACTGGTTTTAAAAGTAGGTGTAGAATTAAATTGCTATACTACGAAATTACAAAACATATTGTATTTTGAAGAGATATAAATACACAGATATACAGATATAAATCTTAATGATGAAACATTAAGATTTATATCTGTATATATATTATTTAAATTTGTATTGATGAAAAATTTAAAAGACAAACTTTTAAGTAAAACTAAATCTTGAAAACCAATATTTATTCTCAGTAGTTGTTACTCGCCATCATTTGCCACAAATACTAACAAGTCGTGGGTTCATGCTGATGTCAAAACTGCATTAGAACAGCCTACACTGAATTAACTAACTTCAGTTATTCAAAAAATAACTTTAAATTGTTCGGCCTAAAGTGCATTTCTGTAAATAAAAGTTTGAAGGCTATACTGCGATGCATCTTAAGGCGCGTTCGTTGCGTTCAGTCACTGCTGGACGTTCATAGAGAACGGTCGTGTTACTCGATTCGAAGTCATTCGCGTAGAGTTTCAAACTAATTCGTGTCAATAAACTTTTCAAGTTTCTCTGTGAGTGAGACAGTGATAGTTGGTGAATTCTTTCCAGAGGTTACATACATTTCCACCCTGGATTTCAATTTTGATGGTAAGTTGGCCCTAACCGGTTCAAAAATCTTATTCTGTACCTAGTAATTTTGTACACTTTGCAACATTATAACATATACATTCGTATTCTGCAAATACGTATTCTGCAAATACGTCTGTCGCATATGCACAGCAATTAGTTTCAACATTAAACCCTGAGCAAGCCGATAGCAAAACTGTTTTACAACTTTGTTTTATATTTGCTTATCAATTGTATCAATATTTGCGACCTTGTTTACTGTTCAAGGATAGATTGATTTATCAACGGGCACATTACAGTTAATGTCTCGACGATTGTTATTTCAAATCGTCTTGGATTCGTGACTTCCCGCAATGAATCGTTTGGTACATCCGTCAGTCGTATCGGGCATTCTATAATGAAGTATAATATCTAAATCATTTTTATGATAGCTCATAAACTACAGCTCTTTGTCAAACACGAAGTTAGCTTGTAAACGTTCTGGGTATAACATTTAACGAAACATGACAATATTTGCATATCTACATCATAATACTTCATAGTGATGAAAATAATTAAATTAATCCACAGTCATATCTGATGGGTCACCAACCTACTTATCAACTGCTATGATTACAACTATATCATTAAATTTGTTTGTAACTGTATTATTGAAAGCAGCAACTCCGTTTCTAAATCTATCACTGAAAAGTACAACTCAACCATATACCAAATGGAACCCTACGATAACCCTTACAATATTCACACTGATACTGGCCACAACCCTTCAGTAGCAACGTATAAAATATAAATAAATCAGACAACTATACCCATTCGGCCTAAATTAGTAAAAAGCGGCGCGGATGTAGAGCCGCTTGACCTGAGTGGGGTTTATCGACCCAGTGTCTCAGTCCAACCTGTTACCAACGATCGAGCTGCTTTGGCTTGCAACCGCAATATATTCTTGAGGTATAAATAGAGGAAGGTACTTGCCAGTGTACAGAACAAAGAAAACTTTAGCGGCAGTTTTTGTTTGTATGTTATGAATAATGTTTATGTTATTGTTCTTCAAGTTAAAATCAAAAATATAACATGAACAAAAAATACTAATATTAGCGATAATTCAGTTGTAGTTTAAATGAAGTCCGACTTATTTACCTAACTTACTCTAAACATTTCATAATGAAAGAATTCACTAACGTTTTACAACATTGTGAATGCTCAAATCTTCAAAAGAAGCATTTTGTTATTCCATTCCGTAGAGGCCACTATAAAACAGTCGTTATAAGGCGCGATGATTCATTGACTGCTTCATTGATGTCCCCCAATTCAAATTCAAGTTTCGGTCGGACAAAAAAGTTGCTGGAAACATACAAAATGAACGTGTTTATCTGTGTTGAACTCACCCGTGTTACCTGGCTCAAGTGTATTTAACACTTATCTAAGCTAATGACAATACACTCTTATCTCTTCAACGACAGCAAACATGTATTTGTCGTTTGTATTTACAAATATTTCACAAACAGCATATTAATATGCATTAACCGGAGTATCTAAAAATTGTGTTTGAGTTTGTAATTGTTAATATAAATGACGAGAAAAATAATAAGTATTACAATATTAATAGAATTGTAGAAGAATATCCAACCGCTAATCAATCAAATTACAATTTATTTAGCTAATACAGGTGAATGTTCCAAAACAAATGTATAATGACGGTTATGCTCTTACCATTACGCACGTAGTCGCTAGCATCGCTGACGCCAATTAGATACGTGTGTGGCATTAATGGCAAACTAGCCGATCATCTCTTGAATATTGATGTCCATTACCCTTTATGGATGCGGATGGCAATTTTCGTACTTTTGCATCTGGGTCAATGTACGTTGTGCATAATTAGATAGACTGACGTGAGATTGCTGGCAGGACTTGCTATTAATATTGGAAAAGATGGCAATGATGTTGTGAAAGATAAATAAGAAGAAAAATATAGGATTACAATAATATTTCTTCCCGTATAAGGAGATATCACAGAGGTAGACACTAAGAATAAATGCAGTGATATACACTTGAACTAAACATTATCAACAAAGTAGACTTAATAAAGAAAATAAAATAAACTACCATATTGTTGGTCAAAAAGGAGTTTCATAAAATAGTGTGACTTAACAGTCAAAAAAAGGTCAAGCAAAAATTCATTACAATTAAGATGCCTCATAAAATTAAATATATGCAATTCATCAAAAATGCAATAGGAGTTTTTGTGTGATTCGAACAGAACATTTGATGAAGATTACGTATCGTCCATGCATCTAACCTTTTCAACAATTCACTATTCGTTATTTCGCAGACCAATTTAAATAAAAGATCAACATCAATGTTGCCTTTATTTTTGTTGTGCAAACGTCTAGTGTTTTACATGAGTCACTTATGCAAATTACAATAAGATAAGTATACGTGACAGCCAAAACATATCATAAAACGTAAAGACAATTTTAAACATGTTTGTTTCCATCATCTCTAAATGTGACCGAATCCTGACGGAGTTTTACTTAGAACCCAGCTTTCTTTGTTTTTAATACAAGCTTTATATGTCATTGCTTTTGTATCTGTGTCCTACAAATATTAACCAATGTTGAAGCACTTTCTGCTTTCTAATTAAGCTAAAACTTGGCATATTTAAGTAACATTGGAACTATTTATATCATACTAGCGACCCGCCCCGGATTCTCCTGTGACAAGTTATACACAAAAACCTTCCTCGTTTCTCTCTCTTTCTATTGGAGAAAACCGCATGAAAATCCGTACGGGGCGGAGAACTTTATTTTATAATATGTAGTGATAGTGATGATATTACAGAGCTTGTCTCATGATGAAGCCGGAAGGTGACCATAGCAACTCCTCAATCAGACAAGATAACACCATTGTGTTTGGGCTCATTAGATGTGTATTGAAAAATGCTTTTACATTTAGTAACATTTGGTTCTTGTTTAAAAAATATACTTATTTAACAATGATTTTTTTATTGCATTGTCTAATGTGCCTAGTTACGTTTCGATGAATCATGCTGCATTTTTTGCAATTCTTTTCTCTTTTTTTAATTTCCTATCTAAGTCCATAGCAGGCAGTTAGCAATGGTGTGTCATGCATTTTAATGTAAACGACGTCACGACTGCTAATTACTCTGATCGTTTAGTGGCTCCATTCTAGATCGCTTACTATCTTTATGACTGTTGTTATATTATTGCAACAACATCAGTGTTCTATATACTATGGCGCTGAGCGATCTTCGTCTTATTAGTCTTAAAATTCTATAAGTTTTTTTTGTCCTAAACTTAGTGCATTGCCTTAGCAAGACATTTTAATTTTATAAAGCGAAATAGGATAGAATAGAATTTATTTCCAAATGTAAGTGTTACATTGTACACCACCACTCAATACTATGTACATAAGTATTAAACAAAATGAGTACCTACTAGTAATAAGTTTACAAAAACAATATAAATTCCCAAAAAAAATAATTAGGTAAACATTTCTCACTAAATTGATGCGGTTTTAAAAGTAAAGATAAAAAAATATGAAATATGTTAACGATAACGAATGTTATTAATTGACAAAATTTTATTGTTAACTCACTGTAGTAATCTTACCGTATCCCAGAGTGAAGACATACAATACAACCTGAAGAACGTTTATTTACTTGGCCATGTAAATATTTATTCCGTGCGGGTATCGAACCCACGACACGCAGCGCAGCAGCCGATCGCTCAACCACTGCGCCAATCGGGTCGTCAAATTCTATAATTACAGATTCCAATACAGTAAATATTTTTGTTTATGTATGTCATTCTATTATGATGGTGTCCATTCTTGCCTTAATAATACTTACTGTTGACTTTTCTGGATTCTTCTCACCATTATCGCAAACCAAAGCATTGTCTACCATAATGACCATTCATAAATTCTTCAACAACTCTATCTACGGTTTCGCAATCCTCATTCATATGAAATTCTCACAGCACACTGGCGGCCAATGAATTAGTGCAGCCATTCTTTGTGCCGAGCCGTTGGCCCGTGAATTGCACTCGCTTTGTAATACCGTTACGTGGTGACTCGTTTCGTTGGCCGCATGTGTTCATCGCGCGATACCGCCTCGTGTTTGTTTCTGATGATTTTCATATATGAATGCATTGTACCGTGGAGCGGATTGATTAAACACTTGTTACAGAATTTTACTTTTGGTCTTTTTATTTATAGCTTTATTTGTTCTTTTACCTTTCAATATCTTTACAAAATTCCACTTCCGCCTATCAATTATTTGATCTTCTTCCATTCTTATGTCTAATTTTAAAACTATCTACTGTTTTTACAAAACATTATTTCTGTTACTTAAAAATATTATACTTATTACTAGAATAAATGACTTGTAATCTATAAGCCCAGTCCGACCTTGTAACACACAACCTTCACAAAACATTTGTACCAGTTAATCTTCAAAGCTACTTAATAATAGACAACAAATAACGTTATATACTGGAAATAGGATAGGGACAAATCCGGCAGGGCTTCTCCTGGCCATGTCGGAAGCCGCTGAAGTGTATTGACGGTGAACCACGAACGTTATCTATATCAGATTAAAACGGATGGATGGCACCGCGTGAAATATTTACGTAATTGGACGTCGCTATGCAGATGTGATTGTTTGTGATACTGTATTGGTGTTTTAGAATAATCTATCCTTAGAGCAGTGGCGACCCAGTGGTTACGGCCCCGACTTATGAGTTGAAGGTCATGGGTTCGAACCCGAGCAGGCGCTTTACTTTGTGTAATTTATTTCATTACCACTGCTCTCAAAACGGTGAAGGAAAACATCGTGAGGAAACCGGCATGTCCTAGAACCATAAATTCAAAGACATGTGACATCTACCAATCCGCATTGAGTTCACGTCCCTCCCACTCCCTCTATGAGAATAGTGGCAACATTAAAAAGCTGATGATGATGATGATGATCTATCCTTAGATAAACGTAATTCAGCTCGAAGCTACATAATAACAGCCGCACGTGTCAATCTTCAAGGTTAAGCAACGCTTGCCAAGGTCAGTCCGTGGATGGGTGACCATCTTAAAATACCGAGATTCTTCATAAATCCGGCAAGCACGCTAAGCCGTTGGTCCCAAAAATCATTTGAACATCTTTCGTTACGGGTAGTCAGAAGCCGGGAAATTTGACATTAGACTTGACAAGGGTCATCGTGTTACCCATTTACTGGGTAGTGGAGGTCAGATAGGCAGCCGCTCCATGTAAAATTCTAGTGCTCAGCTGCATCCGGTTCGTTTGGAAGCTAAGCCCAACCTTTGTTCAGCTGTGTGTTTTACAGTGTCTGCTTTTGTATGAGATGCTGTTCTGGCTTGAGGTATCCGATCCTTGGTTTTCTGCTTCAATTACAGATACTTCATCATCATGAGCCTTGCCCTTTACCTACGAAGGACGTTGGTAGTGGGAGGTAATCTGTGGTTGACACAGTTCCTCAGTTTTACTTTTCTTTGTTTCTATAGCAGTTGAGACTCACAGAGCACTTGGCCAGTTAAATCTGATTAAGAAACCTTCGCTCTAAAATAGCGTCTATATTATATGAAGGTCTACTGGGAACATATGAAACATTCTAACTCTAGGTCACTGTGAGGGTCGAAATGAGCGGAGGTCACGAGATGCAATGTTCAAAGCTAATATCCCGAGTATTCCCGAGTGGCCTTCGGAATCTCGGGACGTGACATTCGGGTTCCACGTTCGCAATTCGAATAGTTGCAACTGTTGGACATTTTGGTTTTATTTATGTCTTTTGTTTAAATGGCAGTCCATGACATTGGCGACGATTAGATACTGCATGGAGTTGTAAACCTACCTTTTTTCCTTTTTTCAAGTGGATGCTACATGGTTTACTTTGGCTCCAGTATTACGTGTGAATTAAGGATTATCTGGCTAAACGACCATTGATTTGCGAGTTTGCCAATTTCAAAAGTTTTTTAATGTCTAAGACAGCTGTAATATGTGAACTAGAAATAGCTACTATTTCACCATAAATCACAGCAAACCACTAATATGACAACGCCCACGTGTCGGCACTAAAAGTTAAGTAGCCTATCTGAAGCGCTACCTATTAACGTGTTTACGCGAACCCCAAACAACGGCGTGCAAACTTTTTAAATATGAAAGAACACACATGCGGGTGTCACAGAGTAAAATGAAATCAAAAGGTCCACAACAGGGGATTACTCACTAAAACTGCGGTAGAAACAATACAACACAGTCACATCGGTAATACATATATGCAGAAAGCCAGTAAATATAGCGCCTGTTGCTAAGTCACTAACCAACTCCCTAAGGAGGCACTTTAGATCTCTTACAAAACGAATGCGATATGTATTTCCCAGAAAAAAGGAGGCATATATAGGGTTGTGGAGGTCAGATGGCAGACCCTCAACGAAAAATACTGGTAACAGCCGCACACGGTTAGATTGGTAGCCCTGCCAGACATAATTGATAAAAAGCTAGGCAGATGATGACAGAGAAAACCATCTACGCCCAAGAAACATACCTATAGGTTTTAGTCCATCTTCAGACAGCCTAAAAACAACACTATTTACTAAATATTATATCAGAGAAACTAACCGAGAGCCGTCTCAGGTGGTATGGTCACGTGATGCGAAAAGACGAGGAACACGTAGTGAAGAAAGCATTGCAACTACCTGAACATAAGAGAGGTAGAAGACGACCTCTGGCTACGTGGTGGACTAGCATAACGAAAGTCCTATCGGAGGAAAAATTGCCCGACCCGACAACCCAGGACAGATTGTCCTGGTGCCAGAAAATTAGGAGAGCCGACCCCACCTAAAGTGGGATAGTGCTAGGAAGAAGAAGAGGAAAACTCTTTATATATTTTGGCCTATAGTGAGAAGAAGCTGTCAGAAGAAGTTCACCTACCACCACCCGACTTCTCGAAACTCCAGGAAGACCTGCCACCTGGACGTGAACTGCAGTGGCCAAGTAGGCCGCTGCCAACACAATTTGGCAAATCGTTATAATGGTCTATTATAACAATTTTGTTAGCAAATTGTTATAATGGTCTATTATAACAATTTGACGTCTGAAGCCCAGTGTGTAAGTGAGTGCGGTGACTCTTTGCAGAATATGGTAAATATTTTTTTTCGCAGTTTGTGCACTTTGGAAGACCTTATGCTCGCCACTGATGCCGCAATTGGGGTGGCCACTTGCTGGGCCCAAAATTAGTATTAAGACGGTACCCTGACCAAAAAATTGGCATTAGATATGAGCATTCCTATTGGTCTAGCGGCACTGGTGGCGCATGAATTACAGTAGTGAATACGCCCAGATTTTAGAATAAAATCTTTATAAAATCGAACTTTCGTCTTTTCAAAAAAAAAAAACTACAAAAATGTTCGTTATTAAATTGTCTATTCATTAGTGTTAGTGCAAAAAATAATTAATTAACACTTTACGAGGAGATGCATAATATCAATAATTATTTCTCATTATTTATGTTTTTTTGGAAGGAGAAAACTGAAATATATACAACATTTTAAAAAAAACTAAACCGTACCGCCTTAAGATTTTATTATCATGTTTTACAGTCTTAACCTTCTGCAGCCATCTGTTTCACGTCACAACTATATTATTAAAAGGCTGTCTCGCCAAATAAAAGGATAATAAATTGCATTCGTTCGCGTGACTTTTTTGACAGTTAACGTGATGGTTTATGGCGTCGACCCTAACAGTTAAATGTTGTAATAGTTTGACATTGACCCGAACATTCGGCTGTTAGTAATTGAACCGCCGGCTTATAAGAAAAGTGATGGTAAAAGTTTATGTTGATTTGAGTGATAGGAAATGGTGAGTTATTGTCATTGAAATATCTTTCACATCTATCACACGGGCAACAGAATTTAGCAATTTTTAAAAATTTCTATACAATCTTAGTATTGCTAGAAATTGCTAGGTGTTGCATGGACATATTTTTTTACCAAAACTGCCAATAACTGCGCAATGAATTGCCCGTGAATATAATTTAGATTCAGAAACTCATACTTGTAGGAAAAATTCTTGGGAATTCATTTTCAATCATTTGCATGATCATGATGAACGTTGCTTTGATTGGTCATGATGAAAGTTTTAATCTTTCTGTTTTGTTTGAGATTTTCAGGCTTTCTTTCTCTAAGGAATCTTCCCGCAGAACCGAACCATCAATTGCTGTTTCTATTACGAATGCAATTAGACCACCATCAAGCCCTGTTATGTCATTCCATAATCATGATGCTTTTGCTAACTAGCAGCGGAACAGCACACCTGTTTTATTTACTATAGCCACTAGAAATGTTATATTAGGGACATTTTAGATAATCCTCTTATTCAATATATTTGTTTATCATTCATTCATTAGTTTATTATATATATACCATACCTATTACTGGGTATTAGTCCAATATTAGTGAACCGATTCAATATTATCTACACAATCTATTATTGATACCCTGTGTAATATTCTCACCATAATTAATATAAAATACAAAATACTCGTGCATATGCACGACAAATATTGAAACTGTTATAGAAGTGGAACGGTTATCATTTCCCTTCATACTTTAACTGGCTTAGGACTCAACGTTGATTATGTTGACGTATTTAAAAAGTTTAGCGAAGTGAGGCACCTAGCTATTACGCGTCTCTATCTTATCCTAATAGGAATATGCGTGGCTTGTATTAGTATACCAGTACCTATTACAAACTAGCTGACCCGGCAAACTTTGTTTTGCCATAAAAAGACCAAACATTTATCTACCCTACCTACCCTACCTTATACTACCTACCCTACCCTACCCTACACTACCCTACACTACCCTACACTACCCTACACTACCCTACTCTACCCAACCCTACCCTACCCGACCCTACACTACCCTACATTACCCTACCCTACCCTATCCTACCCGACCCTACACTACCCTACATTACCCTACCCTACCCTACCCTACCCTACCCGACCCTACACTACCCTACACTATCCTACTCTACACTACCCTACTCTACACTACCCTACCCTACCCTACCCTACCCTACCCTACACTACCCTACACTACCCTACCCTACCCAACCCTACCCTACCCGACCCTACCCTACCCTACCCGACCCTACACTACCCTACACCATCCTACTCTACACTACCCTACCCTACACTACCCTACCCTACCCTACCCTACCCTACCCTACCCTACCCTATGTCCTTCTCCTGGCTCTAAACTACCTCCCTGCCAATTTTCAGCTAAATCGGTTCAGCCGTTCTTGAGTTATAAGTGAAGTAACTAACACGACTTTCTTTTATATATATAGATATATTAGTTACACCTCTACTAGCCGCTTAGCCCTGGGTTTCAACAAACCCAAGTATGATAACCCAATCTATGACCTAAATGTAGCTGTTACCAAGCCCATTTCTTACCTTCTTATCTTTTTAATTACCAAAAAACCAGTAGAATATAATATAGCTAATAGTATAATTTATTCTTGTTATACTTTTTAACTTTACTTACTTTATTATTTTAAAGATTGTTTTGTGAATGTGTGAACATTGTAGGCCTTCTAGATTTCTAGATGCTTGTTAACATTTGTTAACTTTTCATCTCGTTTCACTTTCTTTTGTTTATATAAAATGTAATCATATTTTTCTTACGACTTATTGTCGGGCCTACGTTGTCCCCCTATATTTAAGTACTAATGCTGTAGCATGGAAATATTGTAAAACCAAACCATTTTTTAAAAGAGTAACCATGGAGTTTCTTGCCGGTTCTTCTCCATAGGAAACGACCAACCCGAACCGTACACCTTTTGTCGACGTTTTATAAGTGCCCATGTAGGCCTATGTGAAATAAAAGAAATTGTTTTATTTTTAATTTGATGTGCTTTGTTGGCCTCGTGGTCGCAAGTTGGGTGCACGGTTGGCGCAGTGGTTGAGCGATTGACTGCTGCGCTGCGTGTCGCGGGTTCGATTTCCGCACGGAACAAATATTTGTATGACCTACAGATAGTTGTTCCGGCTCTGGGTGTTGTGAATGTGAGTTTATATGTTTGTTTGTAAATGCACCCACGATACAGGAAGAAATGCCTAGTGTGGGGCAAGGTTTAAAAAAAAAAGTGCTAATGTTGAGAATGAGGTGCTGGGTTTGATTCCCGGTTGAGGTTAAGTGATAATTGGGTTTTTCCATCAAATTTTTTTTGTACTATCCCGCAGTCTGAATTAGTTTCCAATTGAAAACCCTATTGCTACAAACAACATGAGACTTACATGTAACTGGCGAATTTTGGGTTTATTATAGGAATTTCGTAGCGAGATCCAAGACAGTTAAACTCATTCTCCGGGACTTCGTCGAGCTTCATTGCCTCGGCGCTTTACTGGTGGTCGCCACTGTTGATTCTGGCTTTCAGGAGTTGCAGTGGTTTGGGAATAGTGCGGTGGGATTGTCCCAATTAAAAAACGAACAACTCTGCATAATCCTTTATAGAACAGAGGCGTGATGGTTACCTGTGTTTGTGGCATAGATAAGCCAAATCCATAGAGTATGTTTTACAAGTAAGAAACAATGGAAGATTGCGTCATTTCTCATAGTCTTGATTCATAGCTCGTGACTTCCAATATGTTAAATACAAGAGTAAACAAGTATAACTAGAGATGAGCATTCACAATGAGGTTTTCCCTAGGCTAGGATTGAGGAAAATGTCTAGATAATATTTTAAAGAAACATATAAGTGTTCGAGTTTGTTTTCACAGTGTAAGTACAGAAGTGTATACAAAAGGTTAGTTGACAAAAAACATATATTTAGTCCGTCAGTTAGATAACCTAAAAATATTGGCTAAATATTGGAATACGTATTTTTTTCTGTTGTCACTTAAACCAAAAATTATGACGACGCATCGTGTGACGTCATGGTGTGCTACACTTAATACTGACAAAGTGACGACACAAGCCCCGGGACTCCTGAATTTTGATGCGCTTTATCTTTGTCAGTTTTTATTTAATTTATAAAGCAAAAAATACGGGTCCAATATTATTTGATAATCTCACTGACGGACTAAATAGAATTGTCATTTTCTAGCCAGGAAATATTCCTATTCTTAATGTTTTCTACGATTAGGCACGTTGTGCCATCTACCTGCATTGACTTTCTGTTTGCTTATAATTTGGAACTGTAATTACCAATACATATGACAATCAATCATTAAAAAAAAACCTTTTGAATTTGGAATACTATATTTAGGACTTATGTAGTCTGTAACTGTATGATATCAGCACAAATGCGAACATGTGATGTTTTCTTTTATCGAGTCCTATCACGGTCTTAAAAAATGTCCTTTCAACTCGATTTTCTTAAACCCGTCTTGGACACAATCAATCTGCCTAGCGTTATGTCGGGGTCGGCTTCCAGTCTAACCAGATTCTGCTGAGTACCAGTGTTTTACATGGAATGACTGCTTATCTGACCTCCACAACCAGTAACTAGGTAACACGGTACCCCTTGGCTAGACTGTTGTCAGATCTCAAGCTTCTGACTACTCATAACGACTGTCAAAGATCTTCAAATGAAAGACGAGACCAACTGCTTAACGTGCTTTCCGAGGCACGGAGGAAACTCGGTATGTTGAAATGGTCACCCATCCATGGACCGACCTCGTCAAGCGTTACTTTACCTTGGAGATCGACCCCTGCGGCTGTTATTATTTAACCACAAGCTCCCGTCTTGGACACATTACTTCTAAATCTCACGCTTTCGTTGTTTTGCCCTGTTCCCCACCGTTTTATATATTTTATCACTTCGAAATATCTTGCTACTTATTATGAAATCCACTACTTAAGTTCCATATTTACTTACCTATGTATATGGATGGCATGCAGATTTCGCTTGAATCGCATCTGTGTCGAAACTGAATACTGATTTGCGCAAATTAACTAAATGAATGGTAATGAAAACAAAAACGTATATGACTACAAGTTACAACATGAAAGATGTTGTGATAAATATTGACATAAACATTTTGCGGAAAAACCTGTTGTGATAAACTTAACCAATTTCATAAAGCGACTTCAAGCCTGATGTCTTCATGCGCTGAAAATAAAATTAATTAATTTACATTTTACAACAAATCGATAGCAACAGCGACAGATAGTATAAAAAAAGAAAAAAATAAAAGAAAGAAAGAAAGGAAAAAAGAAGAAAGAAAGAAAATAGTTTTACATCCCGTTTCTTTAAAAAAAAAAAAAAGTGACTGTTGAATCTCTACGACTTTTAGTACCTAAATTATTGAAAATCTTTATAAAAAGATCTAAGATAATACCTAATTTGCATTACCTTTGATGCTAGTATTATATTATCTGTGACCTTTGGAATTATTGTTAATTTACATGTAAATTATTTATTCCTGTATATTTTGGAGTTTTATTAAGTACTTACTTACTTATAAATATTAATAAATAATTTATTATTATAAGTACACCTACAAATAGCGAACTAATTAATTAATCAGCAAAAGAAACACAAACAATCTGTGTTTAAAGAAAATAATATTGCCTCAAGCTAGCTATGACATTCTAAATTCAAATGGCCAAGTACACTTCGAACTTCAAATCAGTTACCTTCATGGATTTAATAAGTACTAAATAAGGTACTTCCATGAATGACAACGAAGCCATGACGTCTCATCTACGTTTATGATATTTCAGTTAGTTTCCACATTATCTATTGTTGTGGTCTGGTGGTCATTCGCACTAATTCTAACTATTACTGTCCATTGTTTGTATTGATTGTAAATTTTTACCACGTTTTTATTCATGAATTTTCAGACAGACGCTTTTAGTACCTAGGTACCTAACAATCATTGAATGGATTAAAAAATAAGGATTTTTTAAAGGTACTTTATTCGCCTATGTTTATTACCTTTTTTGCAGGCCTATTAGTTATATTTTTACTTTCGTTCATTTTATTTATTCAATTGATTTCGATCGATGATCGTATTAAAAATGACGATTCCCAAAAAAAACTAATGTTCTTTGACGAAACGGTTAGTTTTCATTTGACCTATTTTTCATTTAAATACCTAAGTTAATTATTAACTAGTAGCACGCCGTTATCTTAACCCATTGAACATGTATAGGTAATCGCATAACAAATTACTGTTATCAATTCAAAAGAAAAACCTCAACTGATTACCAACTGCGCACAATTTGAATATGTACATAATATAATCTTCAGGAATCAGTACGCCAAAATGAACTTTGAATCTACTCAATCTTTGATATTATTACATTTGTCAAAACTAGAAGCCAAAGCCACAGACTAACTATGGTTTGTTACTCTGTGCATAGCCTTGAGCGTGTACTAAGGACAATGACATCACCGCTTGCATGGTTGGATAAACCTTTTGGTGTATTTACCTACTGCAATAAAAACTCAGGTAATAGTAATTTTGAATTAAGAACGAGTTTTTGAATATTGACATTACTGTTTTTTTTTTTTTACTGACCATTCGTTTTAAAAAGGCCCTAAAAAGTATGGGTTTGCATACTTGATGCAATGGATTTAGAACTTTGTCTTGTATGATTAGATTTTTTGTTCCAAAATTTTACAATTATTTTTAATACTGAATTCAAATAAAATTAGATATAAGTAATGAAAAAGGCTTACTTCTGATGCTTCTGAAATGAATAGGTACTATTGAAGAAGTAGATATAAATGCAAGTAGGTTACACATTGCACCAATCCCCGATAAATTTGATTGAAGCAAAAACATTGATGACTTTTTTTGCTAGGATGCATAGTAGTAAACCAATGTTTGTTGGTCTATAAAGTTAACAGTGTTGGCGATATATGGTCAAACATTTGACCAACTTCCAAGCTTCGTCTCTACATTTGATGCAAGTTTGCATGCATGCAGACTTAGTTTATTTAGCTCACTCGGCAAACTTTGCACAAATTTTGGTAAGCCAATAAATTCGAGTCGCTTTTGCATGGTCTAGTGGTTGCACAACTTTAAGTGTAAACTAAGTTCTTATTTAGGATGTAATATATTCTTGAATGGTTTTTTCCTGCTGTTGCTTGTGATCTTCTTTGCATGTAGGTAATAATTATATCAATCTGCATAGCCTTTTCTCAACCATGCGGCTTCCAATCTAGACGGTTGCCGCTTTTAAGATTTATGTCTTGAGTACAATTTCACTTTAATTTTGTACCAATAAACCTGGTTTGTGTTGGTACTCACATTCACCTTAATAACTATACTCTCAACTATTCACTCATCCTAAAAACCGACCATTCACGCAATTGTTTATTTAAGCCGTAAACTGTAACAGTCTGTGAACTTTTTGTGACGTTTCGTCGATGCTGTGCGCCATTGTACCAATCATTAGAAAACTGGTAGATCAGCAGGATATATGGGTTGATACATTTTTAACTGAGATTTTTCAATTGAAAATACAATTTTAAGTTAAGGCGCTACCCCGAGCAAAACGCCGCGCTAGCCGTTTTTAGTGCAGTTTTTAGGAGCATAGCTAAACTACTCGTTATTTAAAAAACCGGCCAAGTGCGAGTCGGACTCGCGCACGAAGGGTTCCGTACCATTTTCGTAAGAAACGGTAAAAAAACACGTTTGTTGTATGGGAGCCCCCCTTAAATATTTATTTTATTTTGTTTTTAGTATTTTTTGTTGTAGCGGCAACAGATACATCACCTGTGAAAATTTCAACTGTCTAGCTATCACGGTTCATGAGATACAGCCTGGTGACAGACAGACAGACAGACGGACCGCGGAGTCTCAGTAATAGGGTCCCGTTTTTACCCTTTGGGTACGGAACCCTAAAAAGAAATATCAATTAATAAAAATACATAAAATTTTTACATAATATTGATTCTAAAATGGTATATTTAAGTTTTTTTTAATGTTATATAATTATGTTCCACAAATCTCCTTCCAACAAAATCATAAAAATGAAAATTAATTATTGATAGCATGCATCTCCTCGTAAAGTGTTCATTAATTATTTTTTGTACTAACACTAATGGATAGACAATTTGATAACGAATATTTTGTAAGATTTTATTTTTTCAAAAGGCCATTATTCGATTTTATAAAGATTTTATTCTAAAATCTGGGCGTATTCACTTCTGTAATTCATTCGCCACCAATGCCGCTAGGCCAATAGAAATGCTCATATCTCATGCTGATTTTTTGGTCAGGGTACGGCCTTAAGCCAAGTTAATAAATATAGTTGTAATAGTATTTCTTATATTTTAGTTTATATTTTCTAAATTTTTTTTTTTTTGTTTGGTGGGTTTTAACCGGCTAGCGACCTTATAAGGCGTACTTATGTTTAATTGTCTTTCTATTGTGTCTGTAATTACGCTGGATGAAGGATAGAGTGGGATTCATGCATTTAGCTGAGTACCACGTGGAGCGACTGCCTATCTGACCTGCACAACCCAGTAACTGGGTAACACAATACCCGTGGCCCTGACTTCTAAAGTTCTAACTATTCGTAACGACTGACAAAAACCTACAAATGACGGCTGGGACCAACATCTCAAAGTGCTTCCCGAAGTACGGATGAATCTCGGTAACTATGTTAAGATGGTCACTCATCCACGAACATACCTCGGCAAACGTTGCTTAACCTTGAAGATGGACCCGTGCGGCTGTTGTTCTTTGTTGTCCGTTATGTAGGTAATAACAAGTCAAGATTTTATCATGATGATCATAAAATTGAACTTCAATCATTTCAATGCATCGATGATTGATGCATGAGCACGTTATGATGGCTAATTAAATTGTTGATGACCCTTTGTATGTTTAAATGTGATATAATGATGGTGACTAACTTATTATGATTGTGTTCGTCATCTTTCAGTTTGTCATTCTCAGTCACCTTTATAAAAGTACATTTTAGTAAGACCTCAAGGCGTATATATTCCCCAATGTTAACTATGGTTAACGCAGTCCTGGGGGGTGAGCATAAGCTGTTAGAGTAAGGATATTGTGAGATCGCGTAAGTGACAGATGTTTACAAGTCATATACATCAGTCCTTTACTCACACTCAAAATAACCTTACTCTACTCTGCTCGGAGCCAGAATATCAATATTTAAACTACTTTAGGACAGTTTTGTTTGCAAAATATTCTTTGATTTACATATGCTATTTCAGTTATGTTAAGATTCTAGACATCAATTATTCTGTGTAAAAATATTTTTAAACATCCAAGTCGTTTTGGAGGAGTATCCAAAAGTAGCGAAAGATAACGTGTTTAAGTATTTTTTAAAGCAAAACTATTAGTTACAAGAAAATACATACTCCTTAGTAACGGCTAGATTTCCCTCTCTCAGAGAGGAGGCCTGTGTCCCAGCAGTGGTAAAATTAAAAAGGCTGATGATGAAGATGACATGAAAAAACCATGTCTCACAAATAATGTACATGAATCAGTTGTAAAACACCTATTTTAAAAAAAAGAGTAAATATGGAGTTTCTTGTGCGTTCTTCTCCATAACAATCTACTTTCCGATTGCACGGTAGAATAAATTTTTATTACTTGTAAACTTTAATTTATTTGACGTTCAAAAGTGCCGTTTATTGGCCTAGTTGAAAAAATATATATGACTTTGACTTTGAGTAATAAATATAATATTTTTTCAAACCTTTTAACCTAGCTGTTACTAAGGAAGTATGCTTTAGAAAGTTACCATTTTACGGCACTAAAGCGGTGGAAGGCCCTTATAAACTCAAGAAGCGTCAGAAGACATACTTACCTTATTTAAGCACATGATGCGATTATAAGTATTATGACAATGTATGACTAAAATAACCTTATAATATCACCAAATCTAATTACAGAACAATTTGATTTGCCCGATGACGTGTAACCTAACCTAAAACGTAACGCAAACGTAACTAAGTTTAGTTTCGTTTGCGTCTATATTTAGCCCGACGAGTAAGTGGATAGGTAGCAGTGTAGGTATAATTCGCGACGTGTCCTTGGCTATCGATACAACAAGTCTAGTCTGTGTGGGTGTTTCTAGATACATGGATATGTACCTTTTAAGTTATCACTCTAGTCTTAAAGGTAGGTACGTATGCGGTTCAATTCTAGAATGTGATGTGTGGGTATGTCTGTTGTGTGGTTGAAATGGTGGGTTTACGTTATAGGGAGCAAAACTAAACCCAAGAAAAACCTGTCAAGTGCGAGTCGAACCCGTGCGCTGAGTAATCCGTACCTACCCATTAAACCGCCATAATAAAATTCCATTTTAAAGATACAGGCAAATTTTTGTTTGCCTTGATTTTTTTTGATCTTTATTTATGTTTGAGTTTTTCCTTTATTTATGCTGTAAGACCTACTTTAAGCCAATTTCTTGATTCTAGGTCAACGGTTTTAGACCCAAAACCTATATGTATGTATATGTATAGGTACATTATGGGTACTTCCAGTTGACCTAGAATTGTCAATTTTGGTTAAAAGCAAGGTCTTAGAGCACAAGTAAAGTGATAATTCCGAAAAATTAAAATAGTTGTTTATTATACACCTATTGGGGACTATAGACCTCAGTATCTGGTATAAATTTCAACTTGCTAGGTCCACCCGTTTCTGAGAAAATCGGTGGTGCCACACGGAAAGACGGACAGACAGACAGATGGACAGACAGACAAAAAGTGATCTTATAAGGGTTCCTTTTTTACCTTTTAAGCTATGACCCCCTAAAAACGACATATTTTAGATTAGGTTTTCAGACAAGCGAAACTATGGCTTTCGTGAAGCAAAGCTAAGCTAGATTTCAAGGGTTTTGCAGTTGCGATCCAACTTAGCCTCATATTCTGGTAACATTTCTCAGAGGGTGCTAAAAACGATAACCCAACAACATAACTAAATTTACAAGGACCCAGACATTATTTTTAAGGCATAAATTATAGGTACAGCAGCAGGTACCTAGTAGGTACACAAAATGAAGGCCTGCAGGCTACACCAGTCCAATTAACTTTTGATCCAATTATATCCGCATAGCTAAGTAAACGCTTAAGTAGGTAAATAATAATAAAATGTGGTAACTATGACAATCTCAATAAAGAAACGTAGTTATGTTATAAACAGGTTTTATTGATTGAACCTGTTCAGACAGGTATAGGCTAGGCATAGGCACCTACAAGACTTGTTGTTATTATGTGTTACTTTTATTATTTTTATGATCTCACTATGGACAATGCTATGGATACCTCTTAGTATAAGACAAAGGATTGGTTATGTATTTATCTTAGGACAATAAGGCAGGTATACATTGTAACATGCTTCATTCGTTACTGACGTTTTTTATGTGCCCAAGTAGACAAACCTAAAAAAAAAAAAAAAGAATTTTGGAATCACAACCCGCGCCCGCTTTTTTGTTTATGCTCCACTCTTTCAGAGTGTCGGTCTGTGTCCCAGGCTCCCAGCAATGGGAAGTTGTAGGCTGATTGTGAATAGTACTTACAACTATTATACTATATACATTCTGTGGAGGAGATACTCGTCGCAGATTCTTTCCAATAAACCCCCTGCAGCTTTAATGCCTTGTCTCACACAGAGACGGTAAGAGCTATATTCACTGCTTGAATTTCATTGATTGAATTAGTTCAGATTCAGATTTTATCGTTATAATGTTGGTGATAAACATCATCCTTTGCTTTGACCAACTATCCTGGGTTCAATGTAAGATTCAAGGAGGAGACAAGTGTTATTAGGTTATTCCAAAAGGAATTTCTTAGTGCCAGCCTAGCCCTTGATCATCATCATCGTCAGCCTAATAATGTTCCCACTGCTGGGACAAAGGCCTCCTCTTTGTTAGAAAGGGGGCCTTAATTCACGACGCAGGCCCAGTGCGGTTAGGTTGATGTCACATGTCTTCGAATGTTTTAGTTCTAGGACATAATATGCCGGTTTCCTCAAGATGTTTAGAACGCTTGATAGTTAGCTGCAGTTCTGGCAGGAACATTGGCAATGTAGGTTTGCTTTCAATAACATGGAACTATAGCAGTCAAATTGTGAATGTACCAGTGTACTACACACCTCTACCCAACCCTTTGAGGGATACGGCGTGATGTTATGCAACCAACCGTTTATACCAATGCAACGGACTCAATATCTCTTTGCATAACAATTTGTTGGTATTTGCATTCTGCGTGCACCTCAATCGATATAACTGTTCGCGAGTGCACCATGTTTTTCCTTATCTTGTTTTATGAATCTAAGCAAATATTATGAAAAGGTTAAAGTGATTCTTTGTACGAGGTAGTCTCCCTCAGAGGAGACACTTTTTCAGTCTCCTCAGGGATGTGCCTTAATAGGCGTTGCACAGAGAGGGAACCGAGGTGGTCTTTTACAAGGTCACGGGGGTTTCATGTACTTCCTGTGTACAGTGTGATTTTAGTAAGATAAAATTCCACACTCGTTGGTTGTTTCGCTGAAAATTCCAGGCGCCACCCGGTAGAAAATACCCCGATTCAAAAGTAAAATGCTCATAACTTTGATCGGCTGAATCAATTTTCATCAAACATAGCTAAGAACACTCTCGACAAAGTCATCTTTTGAACAAAAAAAAAACTAATCGGTTGATCCTTTTAAGAACCAGCAGGATTTATGATGCCAGCAGATACACACTTTAAACTTATAACACCCCTCTTTTTCCGTCGAGGGTTAATTAAACATGCACGGTTCTTGTTCCACGGGAGAAAAGCCGAAAAAACTGTTCGAAGACAAACAGACTTGGATTTCAACACAAAATCATTTTCTAAATCACCCACATTGAAATCGTCCCGTTCTGTATTTCATAGAGTGTGTTTGCAGAACTAATCTTGCCATTGCATTAAATCCGTCTTTGTACCTTTGTGATGCATGAAGTTTAAATAAATAAACTTGCTTGAAACACAGCAATAAGATCCAGGTAACCAAGTACAGCTATATAAGAATTTAAAAAAGAAGAAAAAGTTTTTTATTTTCCTCTCTTTCTCTTTAACTTATTCAAACCTGGCAATTCCTATTCCTTATTTTCTTTTTTTAACCCCCGATTGAAAAAGAGGGCTGTTATAAGTTTGACGTGTGAACTTGTATTTGTGTATCTGTCTGTGGCATAATAGCTCCTAAACGGAGGAACCGGTTTGAAAGGTTTGAAAGGTGACTTTATCGAGAGTGTTCTTAACGAATCCTGTTTGCAATATTTCAGTTCAATTGGTTGAAGACAACTGTTTAAAATTCAGTTGCAAGATTTGACCCACACATAATAATCTACTAACTAACAAATTAAATAAAAGCTTGTAAGAAGACTTTTCGTTTTTGAGTCCAGCAATTATCATGGCAGACACTACTAATGTAAACAATTATTTATTTAAATATACTACTGAATTATTAATTAATAACCTACATTTCACTGACCCAGTCATACTAGAATTTATAGTTGTCATCTAGAGACAGAACAAGAGAATCAATGTCTTAACTAAAATTGAAAATGTAAATGTATATACAACTGTCTCTGAATCGGACAAATAGACATACCGACTTAATCATCATACTATGAAAGGAGTTTTTGCGGTACAATAACTTGACCCACGTACTGGTAATATTGATTGTTGGCACGCTAACTCTAAACGCGATCCATTAATAGTTATTATGAAGCTGAAGACAAGTCATTTTGTATCCGTCCGCGAGTAATCAATTGAAGTGATCTTCCTTATTGTATAGTATTTATAGATGTACAATCAGTCAAGGACCAAATGTGCAGTCACACTCTACCAAAACTTAAAGATACTAATTTTTATTTTTTAGAAGAAGTTCAATGGTCAGTTCAGTGTGACACCGTTCCGCCCAAGCCAAGGAAGTAGATGTTGCTTTAAACGAAACGTGCCGTACGAAAACCCCACATCCGGGATAGCACCTACTCTACTCTAACTCTACTCGTCTGAAGGAAAGTTGCAAGTGCAGTCGAGAAACATAAACAGGAGCGTGACAAAAGGCACCCACTATTCGGTGTTCAACCACCGATGCAACGGCTGAAAAGCAGACACAGCTTCCTGAAATCCCTAGTACCCTTGACGGGAGACCCGCTGCCAAATTGCGTAAGTGAATATGGCAAGGCAAAGGGTTTGACCGCCATCAATAGACCAATCACATAGATGGAAATCCACATCGCGTCTTTCAGCTCGCATGTGATTGGTCGATTGATGGCGGTGAAACACTTTGCCTTGTCGAATACATTTACGCAATTAGGCTGCCGGTTGATGCCCCAATTGTGACAGTACAATTTTCTCCTACCCACTAAGTATTTACCACCAAGCGAGCTTCTGCCCCCACCTTCCGTGGTCAACCTGGATGTCCCTGAACCACCTCAGAATCCAAGTAGGAAGGCGTAACGCCAACCTCGAAAAATGGGGCTAGATCGAAAGAGCAGCAGCAGGGTATACATGTGGCGCTGATTTCAAACCATGCCCAACTCCTGTCATGTCTCCCTATGCCCCAAAATATGCGATCAGGGTGATCTATGCGCCGCCACCGACGCTGCCGTGGAACTGGCTAAGTTTTGGGCCCAAACAAATTTGAACGACTGTCGTGCCAGCAGCGATACGAGGAAGAAGAATTGTCCACGACTAATTTAGTCTACATTGTTAAAGATTTAATCAGTTGTTGACCTCTTCCATTGACCACCTTCACTTTAGTTTTGACAGAGGTCTACTGCACTTTTGACCCTTTACTGTACAGAGATCTGCAACAATTGGGTACCCTTCACGCATTAGAATGTTTTAGAAAAGGGATTAACCAGTTGATGTTGCTATATATGCCAACTACTAACCATCGTCGTCGTGTTGGTTTTGGCTTCCAGTGGAATAGTGAATCAATATTTTACATGAAACCTATCTGACCTAGTTATTGGGTAGGTAACACAATACCCTTTGTTAAGACTGGATATCAGAATCTCGTGATTCTAGCTACCCGTAACTGAATAAGTGTATTCGTTAGTAGCTAAATACACACCAGGGCCGCAGTGTATTTGTGTTCTATTCAATCACAAACCAATTGGTGAATAGTCAAGTTTCACAATGTTTTGTGAAAATATTTGAATTGATGCCGGAAATCTTCATTTATGTATTCTCACCAGTCTCTGGTTGGTGTAAGTATCTATCTAATGTATGTCTGTGTTTCGTTCAGACTATTCGGCTAGTAGTAGCAGCACATATTATATCTAGTTCTGTTTATTAGTTTTTATACAATAAACTCAACTACTTATTGATACGTATGAATTCAAGGTTTTACTGTCAAAGGTTATCTTACCCGTTGTAGAATATTTCATTCAATGTTATTTTTTTCATAACTTGATGTTGAGTCTGTCATTATAACGAATATTATATTGTTTGGTAATAAAATATTTGCCTCAATCAGTTAATGGCCATAAACTGTAATTTATTTGTATAAAATCATCAACATCCTCCTTCAACCTTACCCAACATATGGGATCAATGCACCATGTATGCTTCTTCTTCCATCAATCTCTAGTACCCTATCGTCATTGTAATCTCTGTGTTTCACAACATGATTGTTTATTTAAATTGTAGCTGAATATAAAGATTAAGCACGAGGAAAGATTCATAACACTTCACGAGCGACTTTTGAGAAAATATTTTATGCAACATTGAATTAAAAATGGCAATTGAATTAAGCGGAGCACCTCCTGAACTTGTGACCTTGAGCTCTGTAAATAGCAAAAACATGAGGCAAAACTGCAAGGTTGCTTCTGCATTACTTATAAACAAGTTTAACCGGAGTAGATTTGTGAATACTTGAGATAAATTTTCTCTATGGCTTCAAACAGAAAGCGAATAGCAATTATTTGCTATTCGCTTTCTGTTTGAAGCCATACTGTTTGAGGCTGGTGATTTGACCAGATGCAAAACGAAGAGGATTTTGCAATACTACTCGATATAACAAAGTCCACCGCGCTTGACCTTTACAAAAACGCAAATACAGCGGTTATTTTTAACAAGAAGTTACTCAATGTTAAGGCCAGAATAACACACAAACATGAAAGTTTTATAGGCAAAAGTTATGTCATAAAGAAATCAAGTAATGGAAGCGAATCGAAGCTTTACCAATCACCGATCGAATCTACCCCCGAATTTCTAAACGATTCATCGTTCTCTAGGGATGGACAAACACGCAATGTAATATTTCAACATGGAAAAGGATTGGAGCTATCCGTATCACTATATACAAAATGTCCAACGGTTTTACCTCTTTTATCTGTTCTGTGGGTTTTTCAGTGTCGTCTCTGTCTTAATTACCCAGAATTTTTAATCTATGGGTCATTACCCTCGCGTGTCCTTTTACCCTTAATCACAATTAATGTTTCTGCATATTTTTGTTATTAATTTCTTGTTTGCCTGTTGTCGGGTTTCTGTATGTTTTTTTACTGTCTTAGTTTTTCTTTCACTTTAATTTTTTTGAGTTTTTTCTTGTGGTTTCTTCATTTAAATTGCTATTTAAAAAGCTTCTGATTTAGTATTCTAAAAGTGTGTACATCTACTACTACTGATACTGCTTGTAAACATGATGCCTGGGAACATAATTATATATTGATATATAGAATATTGAATTTATAAAATATATATTCACCTGACATTCTGGAATATTTAAAGAGATGATCATGGGCTGCCATTAAATTAGGAGTAACTTTATTACATAATCCAAATCAATAAGACCAGTATTTTTTGGTATTACACAATTAATATCAGATACAAATATAAATGTCGATTCACACGTAAATATATGTCGATCGTGGGACACCATGAGTTGCTAGGGCTATCAATATGACTTAGGCCCGTGATGGCGTAATCAATAATACTAGTTTTGAGATAGTAATAGTTATTCAAGTACTTACTTACTACATGAGCAGAAAGCGTGAAGGCAAAAGAAAGCTGTCGAACATTTCTACGACTGTGCATTGACTAGTTTCTATTAGTAAAGGTTCTTCTTAATCTGTTTAGCATAGCGTGCAAAGTTGGGATTCATTGACGATAGACTCGTGAATACGGCTCAATAGATTTGTAAACCAGATTTAAACAGCTCGCTATAGTTCCAGGCCAAGTTTGAAGAAGATATAAATGTTGAGAATTTGACTAATAAATGAAAACATTATTTTCATTTGCAGAAATCCGAATGGAGAAATCTGGATGTGAGAATAGAATAGAATAGAATACTCTTTATTATGTACACCATATAAGTTACAGAAAGTATAGACGAAGAAAACATTACACTGGTTGACACAATGGGCGGCCTTATCGCTAAAAGCGATCTTTTCAAGACAACCTTAGGATAGATTTTAAAAATTAAAGGAAAGACAGTACTGTAGGTAGTCTTTGAGACGCATACGAGTAGAACAAATTATGAAAATAATGACAATAATATATTTTTTTCAGACCTAATAATCGGTCCAAAACTTGTTAGTTGTTAGTCAAAGATTGTGATTATATGCTATTTTAGTAATATAGCTTTAGCTACCTCCATCGAGTGCCTTTGGATGGGACAGTCCTGTCTTCCGATCCAGTTGACCATTTTGTTTATGCATACTAAATTATAGAAGTACCGGCAATCATCCGTTGTTATCATGCTAACGAGCAAATGCCAGCACCTGGTTAAATAAATATGAAACCGGAACAAGGCTTTTGTTCGAAAATATTGGAAGATCAAGTCTGCCATCTTACCCTTTGCCCTTTCGTAGAAGCTCGTTGTTATTTTAGTCTTTCAACACCAGACGTGTCTACTCCGGTCCAAATTAAGTAAGGCTGACAGCTTTTTGTTGTTTTTGTTTTTTTTTGTATCAACAATCCTTTCAGAGTGCATTACTGTGTTCCTCGTTGACTAACTGCAGTAACCTGTTTCTTTTTATAGTGCTTTTTCTTGTGACATTTACATTTACTTGGTTTCTGTGGTAAACAACATACTTTTAAAACTATTTATATCTTTAGTATCTACACCATCGGTATTTTCCCACTGAGCTTTCTTTACAGTCTCTCTATCATCATCACAATTACCTTCCAATCCATCTAAATAGCCCATAGCTGGGCTAAGGCCTACCTCTGCCTTTTCAACTTTCCTCTCAGTAATTCTTTGAGCAACAGAATCTACTATATCCATCGCCTGAGTTTCAATCATCTTGTTATTCTTCTTTCTCACCAGACGAAATTGAAAATATCTATAGACTACACGGTCATCGAATATCTCTTCCAATGTTATGACTACAATATCTATGCTATGCGATAGATGCACTAACAGAGTTCCTAGTAACAAAACAAATGTACTTATATATGACATCATACAGTATTGAATAGTTTTTACTAGGTATATATATTAGGTAGGTATATCATCGATACAGTTAGCAATTGTGGTCGGCTTGATTGCGATCTCTGAACACAATTCAGTTTGGTCGCTAATGATAATTGGCGGTAACTGTACACAGATTTACAATTTTTACGGTACACAAATCGTCCGAATCGTTTGTTGGTTGAATACGTGTAATGAATAGGTTCGGATTGTTAGGTTTGTTAATTAGAGCTGCAGTATTTACACAATGGATTAACAGGATTCGTACCGTGCGAACGTAATTTGCAATCTCTCTGATATTTGTAAAAGGATTATGGTTTATCTGCGTAGATTTCATGTATATAGATTCATTTCGTATAATTGTACTCTATTCAAACATATTACTAGTTCCTATATAAGTTGCATTTTCATCATCATCCGCAGCCCGATTTAGCCCACTGCTGGGCAAAATTCTCTTTTCTCTACACATTTTTCACTTATCTTATGATTTGTTCTAACTATTTTTATAACCTTTTATCGGCGTTTATGTCTTGTAATGTAATGTCACAGATAATATAATACTAGCATACAGATGCCTCATCCCATACAAAGATACCAAGCCGACGTAGCTATATAGTGTTTTTCATCTGATTAAACTGATTATTATTATAAGAACATCAATCGCTATCGGTTCCGTTCCACGAATATAGATGGAGTCAGCAGCGGCATGCAAGTAAAAGTGTTTACTCGGTTCGTGAATACTTTTTTTTAAATACAGCGACTATTTGTTTTATAGTATTTTTTTGCATGTTTTTACAGTTTCACTGTACCAAAATGTGTAACCAAACAAATTAAAAATCGAGTTTATTCCTCAGAAATTTAAAACTGCGTCTTCTATTGTAATCAAATTTATTTAAATTTTATTTTTATTTAAATGACCCATTCAAATAATGTATGCAATGTGAATTAAGAGCCCAATATTCCTTCCTTCCTTTCTTTCTTTCTTTCTTAATTTTGTGCTTAAGAGAGTTATTAAACCAGAACATAATTTTTTAGATCCCTCTCTAGAAAATCATAAATAAATAAAAATCAATAACGAATCGAAGCATATCACGCCATCTAGTGCAATTTATTTTAACCAAATTTTCTTTCTTCGCGTTGGGGCCCGTGGTATAGTCCATATAATTTTCCCTTAAGATACACACATGGAATGATATATGAAAAGATAGATGAGACGGAAGCTTAATCACACCAACGAGATGCTGACACTGCCTGTTGAAGTCATTAGCACGATCCCATCAATTCCAGCACTTAACCCCGATGTAGTTCATCGCACCAGCTCCATGGCACGATGAGTTGATGAATATTTCATAATCTCGACGTTGCTTCCGACACTATTAGTATGACGTTTTGAATTACAAAATAGTTGCTTCCTTGTTTCTATTTTGGATACGGGATAACTTTATACAGATGAACACAAATAGCTAACAACTAATGAATTTAATATAATAAACAAAATTTAGATAGACTTACTTAAATTACATGAAAATAAATAAATTAATGAGTGATATTTTAAAATATATAATACCATAAGAATAAAATACAGACACGAGTTGAGAGAATGATAAATATTAAAGCATTCTTTCTCTCCCCTACCCCGACTTATTCAAATTTAAATAATTGTGTATGGATATAATTAGAGATTGATGAATTAGTCAAAGGACAACTGCGCAAAGAATATACAGAAATAAACAACCGCGAATAAACCGAAGTTGATAATATAGCTTGTTATTGATTTATATAGGCAATATCAATGACTGGTTGAGAATTCTTGTCTACTATAATTGACGATTTCCTCTTATCTAAGCGAGTCTAATTACACTGTATTTTAATTATCTATTATAACTGTTAGGATAAAGTCAGACAACTGCTAGCAATCTTGACTTTATTATTGTTATCTACGAAGACAATAGTTATTAAATCATGCATTATGATTGTTTCTAACGTAGGATTTGGAGATTGGTAGTTAGGTCTGTTTTGACTGAGACTGTTCAACAAGACTCATAATAATACATTATGTCTGCATTCTTGGAAAGTTAGGCAGGATCATTCGCTATATATGTTTAAATCCCATGTAATAGGAGGGCGAACATATTGCAACCACACAGATCCAGAATTCCAGACAACAAAGCTCATTTCCTAATTATTCTGCCGTCAGTCCCAAGCCAGCTTAAATCAGATTGCTTGTTCAAATCGATTGCTCTATGCAAGCAATGCTCGACAGTGGGCTCTAGATAGAATGTTATCTTGTCAGCGATGGCGATGGTCGAAATGCAATAATGCAAGGGATAGCGCTTGACATTCCTATAAATTTATGACGTTTTTACCCGACTGCCGAAGGTGTTTAGCAGTCTATGTATGTATGTTTGTTCCTATGTGGCGTTCTAGAGAGAGAGTAGAACAAACGCGTTGGCCGATTTTAATGATTCTTACGTCAATCTAGCCGTCTAAACCTTGCGACAGTCACTGGCTACATTCAAATTGGAAATAGAAAAAATGCCGTATTTTGGGCGCCATATTGTGGGGACCAAATTTTTGTTTTCTTTTCAAACCCATCTTCTTGGGTACCAAAATAAAGGATTTTAAGAGGTGATTTAAAAAAAAATAAACTCTTATAAGTTTAAATATACCTAATTCGAAAAAAAAATGGTAAACTAAAAAGTTATAAATAAAAAAAGTTAATTCAAGAAACCAAAAAACCTGACTGCTTAAGAAGCGAACTAAAAAGACGTATACAAGAAGAAAATCATGCTCTGCAGTCGGCGGATACAAATTCGCAAGCAGGCTGACAAAAACCAGATGTCAGTCGGGTTTTTTGGTTTTTTGAATTAACTTTTTTATTCCAATTGTAAAGGCGACGCTTTCGTTGACAGAATATCACTTTTCTAGCCTATTGTCACCATTGATAACACACCCTTATAGGACTAAATATTTATGAAGAAGGATAATTTATTCTGAATTGCAATCATCGCATTATCCGTTATAAAGTGCTGTAAAGAGAACAAAAGGAATGTAAAGTAATCGTAAAAGCTTATATACGACAGTAATCAGTTTTGTGTAACAGGCATAATCTGTGTTACACATAATGGTAGGTAAGGTAATTTTATTTTGATATTCTTGTCTTTATGGGAATACAAATTGTATTAAGTACTTTGTGTAAAGCGTTTTGTATTACTTTAAAGAAAATGTAAAGAAAATATGGTAGAAGGATTGTGTAAAAGATGATATGGCTACAAACGTTAAACGGGTTGAAAACTGTGACGCATGAAAATAAGACACATGCTTTGATGCGCTAACTAAAGACAAATTTGGATAAGGGTATGATGATGATTGTATATCTTCTCGTCCAACTTACCACAGTATCTTAAGACAAAAGTCTATGACCAGTATGTGTTGCCAGTGATTACTTACTGGACAGAGACGTGGTCGCTCACAATGGGCCTCATCGGAAGGTTTAAAGTCACCCAAAGAGCAATGGAGGGAACTATGCTCGGAGTATCCTTGCGTGATCGAATCAGAAATCAAGACATCCGTAAGAGAACCAAGGTTACCGACATCCCAAAGAATTGCCAAACTTAAGTGGCAGTGGGCAGGGCACATTGTTCGCAAAACGGATGGCCGTTGGGCCCGAAAAGTTCTGGTGTGGCGACCACGTACCGGAGGACGCAGCGTTGGAAGCTCTCCCTCTAGGTGGAGCGACGAACTAGTCAAGGTTGCGAGAGTCCGGTGGATGCAAAACGCACAGGATCGATCAGTTTGGTGACACTTCGGGGAGGCCTATGTCCAGCAGTGGACGTCATTCGGCTGAAATGATGATGATGGATAAGATAAAACTATATTATTTTTTGTTAGACGTTTTAATGACGCACGGAAAAAAATACAGTAAGAATGCTTATTTTGCAGAGAAATCGAAGTCGTCCAATAAAACAGCACCATGTTATTTTCTCAGTAAAGGGCAAAAACCTCATACAGGGCCTTGAATAAATCATGCTGACTTAATGCGTTTTGGTTTTCCCCCAGCAGTTGTTTCTTTTATTTAGTAAGCAGACCATGCACATGATTATATACCGTTAATACCTTAAAACGATACGATCTATATTTAAAGATTTAAATGACATGGTAACAAGTGAAATATGGGTGTAATATTGGCAGGTATACCTTTGCAACCCATCGGGAAATAAAGGCGTGGATTAGTGATTTTATGTAATAGTATTGACATTATTTGAAATTAGGTACAAGAAGAAGATGTACTTTTATATATATATTGTCGCCCATACCGATCTTCTCCGACTTTCAGTACCTAGGGTCGATTGTCCAAGTGGACGGCGAGGTAGACTGAGACGTAACGCACCGGATCAATTTCGGGCGCACGGTTGGCGCAGTGGTTGAGCGATTGACTGCTGCGTTGCGTGTCGCGGGTTCGATTCCCGCACGGAACAAATATTTGTATGATTTACAGATAGTTGTTCCGGGTCTGGGTGTTCTGTATGTGAGTTTATATGTTTGTAAACGCACCCACGATACAGGAAGAAATTCCTAGTGTGGGGCAACGTTTTATTTTAAGAAAAAAAAAAAAAAAAACAGCATGGATGAAAAGGCGATGTCACTGGATCAACTTGCGACCCACGGATGCCCCTTATGATAAAGGGGGAAACCTACAAGTCCGTGGAGGAATTTTAAGCTGTGAAAAAGATAGATGGAAGAGATTGCGTGTAGCAGAGATGAGAATGTTGAGATACGTACATCCGTACGGAGTGACGAGAATGGTAAAAGTTAGAAATTAGTATATTAAAGGAAGTTTCAAAGTGGTGCCAGTGACAGAAAAATTTAAAGGAAACCGTTTATCCTGGTATGGTCAGGTGATGAGAAGGAATGAAACGCATGTTACTTAAATATTTATGAATATAAGTGTGGATGGAGAGGGAGAGGAAGGCCGAAGAAAAGATGGATGAACTGTGTGAGAACTGATATGAAAGAAAAGGGTGTCAGTGATAACGTGAAGAAAACGTGTTACACCGACCTCAAGTAACATGGGATAAGGGCAGGAAGATGATGACTTCAATCCATCATATTTAAGTATGCATTAAAAGCGATTTCACATTATTTACACTTCAGTTTTGTATTTTGTTAATGATACGGTAGACCCTAAATTACGTGTACCTATCGAGGTCAGCAGTAATAATAACTTTGTTGCCACGCTGTTTCCTTTGTTTGACTGTAGCATTTCCTAACGACACACAGTTCTAGTTTTACAATCGCTTTCTGGTCGCACACAGACGTCTCTTAATTGTCTACATCCTGAATATGAGCCCTGTTTAGGACGCTAATTTTGGTTGTTTATTTTGCACGATTATGAGAATTAGTGGTCACGATTTGTAAGTAATTTTAGCGTGTAAAATATGACATATATATACTAGAGTACCTCAAGTGCCTATACGCCTGCACTTTGATGACCTAATGGACGCAATTAATGTGGCCACCTAATGGTTCCGAAATATTTAAAAGAATTTTCCATCGACCCATATAGAAGAGGAAGAAAAAAAAACTCACACTCCGGAGAAGGTCGCATAATATGTTTAAAAAGTAATAATATATTTATAAAACCTTTTTAACAAAAATTGGACCGACGAAATAACGAGCTGAATAGCGAAAATTAAAAAAAAATCTTTTAGTTAGTAGCATTTTGAGTTGGCGCTAAACAAAAAATCTAATGCCTGGAATCGTTTTAGCTAAGTTGGTCTTCGTTGATTGTGTAACAAATAATCAACGAAGGTCCTCATACCAATAAAAAGTACTTGGCGACCGAGCTCTGCTTGGGTGAAAATTGAGAAAACGACGTTTTTAAAAATTAAACCAAGTTACATCGATTTATCGCCCCCGAAAACCCTGCATACTAAATTTCATGAAATCGTTGGAGCCATTGCCGAGATTCAAATTATATATTTATATATATATATATATAAGAATTGCTCGTTTAAAGGTATTAGACTAGATACAATGAAATCGGACCGCTCTTTAAAAAGTTATGCATCGGTCATACACAAAAATAATATACATGTCGAATTGAGAACCTCCTCCTATTTTTTCTCGGTAAAAAAACACATTTCATCGTTAAATATATGAAAGGTAGTTAGAAAGCTTTGATGTTGTCCTGTGTTTCGGTATCTAAATAGGTAAATCAGGGTAAAGCACCACATGTAACATTTATTGTAAGTAAAACTGCTGCAACAAACGCTCATTTTGGTAGAATCAGTGCTCTTGGCAACTATTGCTAATGTTCACAAAACTAATCTTATCTATATCGATATTACATTAGATACACCCTCAGTCACCATTTTCTCAAGAAGTTTCAGGAAGCAACTCTTTGACGACACACAACTTCACTGCGCAATAAATACACGCATTGTTCCATTCGTTTGTAAGTCAAAGTTTCAAAACAACTAAACATTAACAGTCGTCTGCGATAGCGAAGGTGCGTCAACAACAGAACAAGACGATGATCTCTTGTTTTTACTCCAGTCTGCAATTACATGACGCATGTTCCGTCTGGCTGCATATCGTGGATTTTAGCAGATACTGGTGAATAATAAAATAAGAGTAATGAGATAAGTAAAATGATTAAAAATAGTCGTTGCTGGAAGAATCTGAGTACAAGTGAAGTGTGTAAATATTTTTACCTGACTGCCGAAGGAGGGTAATGTGTTTATCAGTCTATGTATGTATGTATGTTTGCTTCTATGTGGCGTTATAGAGACCAAAAGCGTTGGGCGATTTTGATGATTCTAACGTCAATCGATTCGTCATCACCTTGCGAGTGTCACTATAGCTACATAAAAATTGGAATATATAAGAATGGCGGATTTGGGACACCATATTGTGGGGGCCCAATATGTTATGTTCTTCCAAACCCATCGTGTTAAGAGGTTTAAAGAGGTGATTACAAAAAAAATAGCACTTACATGTTTGAATGTAACTAATTCGAAAAAAAAAATTACTAAAAAGTTAAAAGTTGGAGGTTAGGTGCATCTGGTTTTGGTCAGCCAGCTCGCAAATATGTAACCTCCGACTGCACACCATGATTTTCTTCTTGTTTACGTCTTTTTAGTTCGCTTTTTAAGCAGTCGGGTTATTTTTATTAACATTTTTTTGAGTGATTTAAAAGTTTTCTAGTCGTATTTCGGTCATAGATACATAAATGGTTTTGTCTTCCTTTTTTTCTATTTTATTATGTTTGGTTTTGATATATTTCTACCAAAGCTCGCCATTAAATTACTCAATACATTTATTGCTTCCACATGTGAACTTAGATGGTAAGTTACAAAATTTAGACCATTGTGGAACCTTTCGGGCAAACTGCTAAACTAGGAGAGAGGAAGAGGGGCTTTTATTGAACTAAGTATTTATTTATTTAGTAGATTGTAATTAGTTTAATTTAAAATTTGTCGTTTAAATATTCATTAACTTTATAATAGCATTTAGTTAATAAAATTTGTAATAGCAGTTGTACTTAGTTGTATTTAGTTAATAAAATTTGTAATAGCACCTATGTTTAGAGTATTTTATAGGACACTTTATTATGGTCAGTCGGTTAATATAGAAACTGTCTTATATTTCAGGGTTCTCTTAGGTTTTGGGACATATAATCTCAAAGTTTAAGGTGACCACTGACTTCTGTAACACAGGTTTATACCTAGCTCAGAAGTCAGGGTTTCAATTAAATTGTTGTAAATACTTATTTGTCAATAAAATATTTGATTTGATTTGATTTGACCATATTTCCTCTACCTTACTCGAGAAAAAATAATGTATGACATTTCATGTCACACAAAAAAGAACCGGCCAAGTGCGAGTCGGACTCGCACAAGAAGGGTTCCGTACTTGGTAAATCTCGGTTTACGATTTATGACGTATTAAAAAAAACTACTTACTAGATCTCGTTCAAACCAATATTCGGTGGAAGTTTACATGGTAATGCGCATCATATATTTTTTTTAGTTTTACTTACCTCTTATTTTAGAAGTTAAAGGGGGGGGTGGGGGGTGACACATTTTGAAGTGTCTCTCGCACAAACTATTCAGTTTAGAAAAAAAAATATTAGAAACTTCAATATAATTTTTGAAGACCTATCCATAGATACATGGACACGAATGGGTTCGATGAAAAAAAAATTAGTTACAGTTCTAAGAACCCCCAATTGTTTTTGTTTTTTTTTCTATTTTTGTGTGAAAATCTTAATGCGGTTCACAGAATACATCTACTTACCAAGTTTCAACAGCATAGTTCTTATAGTTTTGGAAAAAAGTGGCTGTGACATACGGCCGCACAGACAGACAGATATAACGAATCCATAAGGGTTCCATTTTTTGCCATTTGGCTACGGAACTCTAAAAACGAACACTTCTAATTTTAAATAGTTACTGGACTACTCTATAACATGTTTTATTATGCAAAGCACCGCTCCTTAAAACACACTATTTTCGTTGCATTAGTCATACGAGCGAAGTTATCTTGTATACAGTCCTCGACTTAACTATGCTTATCCATACTATCTCTTATATTTAAACTAGTATTAACATTTTCTTTGTCCACAATAATAATTTACACTTCGTCTGAATGTTAAATCTTTATGATTTTGTTCATAAATCTGAGTAAACACTACTGTATGTTAAATACATCTTTTTGTCAACAAACTTGGTTAATATTTTTAATATTTGTAATGCATAAAATAACACTAAAATTTTGTGTAACGTGCAATTTAAACAGTTGCCAAATCTGGTCAGAATATAATTATTTTGGCATCATAAAACTTGCAGATACAATATTATTAACGACAAACAAAGTATTATAAGTTTATTTATAGTAATATATCAAGAACCAAGATAATTACACAGTTTAGAATGAATTATAGTCTGCATGTACTTTACATAAAGACAAAAATAAAATGAAACTGTATATATAAAGAAGAAGTCCCATATATTTTATCGAGCTAAAATTGTGTGTTTGTCTGTAGGATGTTATCTCTAGAAGTCCTGATCCCTATCCGAAAACGATTTTTTTTTACTGTTACTGCCGCTAAGAGCCATAGGCAACTTTTTATCCCAATATCAAAAGGCACGGAACCCTCGGCAAAAACCGAGTGCATTTATTTATTTACTTAAAACTAGCTGTTGCCCGCAACTTTGTCAGCGTCGATCTGTGTCCTATGTTACTCCCTATAACATCAGCTATCTACCAGTGAAAGTCCCATCAAAATCGGTCCAGCAGTTTCGGAGATTACCCGAAACAAACAGACAGATAAAAATCTAAAAAATTGCGTATTTGTTATTAGTACCGTATATACTTTCACATGCATTCAATAAAACGTTGTTATTTTGATATTACATACAGAACCCTCAATTTTATTTATTTGTATAGAGTATAGATCTATAGAAGACGGTAGTCTTCTATAGATCTATACTGTCTTTAAGAAAACCTTCTTGAGCCATTGATTTAATTTACCAATTAAATCAATGGCTCAAGAAGGTTTTCTTACCATAGATCGATGTACATTCTCCTTTCGTCGAAGGTTCTCTTACCGTCGATCGATGTACAAACACACAAACAGTTTATCGTGACAACATTAAAATTTTAGTATCATTTATAGTTGGCATTCTAAAGTAGTCTTCAGTCAACGGTCGGATCATGGCGATGGCGGACCAATGAATTATGCAAGAATATCGACTTATTGTGCTTCATTTGAAAAAAACGATATCTGAAACTGCTCTTGGCATTATGAAACGTGGATTGAATACCTGTATAACCTGAAATAGTTCTTTCTGATATCTTTCTGAAATTACATTGTGAAGGTAGCAATTAATTTATATCTTCATACCGTATGATGGTATGGGTCAGTTTTTAAGTATCAGTACCAGGGCGACCGAGCTCTGCTCGGGTGAAAATAGAGAAAACGACGTTTTCTAAAAATGAAACCTAGCTAGCGGATTTATCGCCCCTGAAAACCCCAGCATACTAAATTTCATGAAAATCGTTGGAGCCGTTTCCGAGATTCAGATTATATACATATAATATAATACAAGAATTGCTCGTTTAAAGGTTTTAGAAGGAAAGAAAGGATTAGATAGATAATGATGCACCTGTCAAGTGCTTCTATAATTATAAAGAATTTACTAGATCCTGCCATTTTCCCACGTGAAAGTAAAAAAAAAACCCAATGGGACCATTTTTATTTTTGGAGTAGGAAATCATCCAATGACATCTCCCGCTCTGGGTGAAGCGGGAGGGCGTGTCAGACTTTTACTGACTAAAACCCACCCGTGTTCCTTCAGTTGCTTGTAGCAGGGCCGCGGTAACTCTCTTTCAAATTTATCCGTGACCCAATATAACCTACTCCTGAAATAAAAATTACCCTATGTCCTGTTCCAAGGTCCAATCTACTTCTATACTGAAATTGGTTCAGCGGCTCAGTGGTAAAAACGTAATAAACCGGACATCGGCACTTTTCTGTTGGTCGCCACTGTTGATTCTGGCTTTCAGGATTTGCATTGGTTTGGGAATAGTCGGAATCGCGCACGAAGGGTTCCGTGTCATTATCGCAAAAAAACGACAAACAAATCACATTTGTTCTATGGGAGCCTTACTTAAATATATATTTTACTCTGTTTTTAGTATTTGTTGTCATAGCGACAACAGAAATACATCATCTGTGAAAATTTCAACTGTCTAGCTATCACGGTTCATAAGATACAGCCTGATGACAGACAGACCGACAGACATACAGACGGACAGCGGAATCTTAGAAATAAGGTCCCGTTTTTACCCTGTGGATACGGAACCCTAAAAAACCAACTGACAAATGGAATTTCTTTAGCATTTATAATATTAGTACCTATGTATTGTGCATACCACAACATGAAGTGAGGTGGTAGATTTACAAAGACATGATCAGTGTTGATTGTGGACCCCTTAGGACCGGGCATCTTAATTATTTAAAGTCAATATTGACTAACAATGAGGTAAAACTGTGTCAAACTCGACAATTTTACTTTGTACCTCGCCAAAATTAACTACTTTCGACAATGCCGAGTTATTTTAAAACTCCTCGTATATATTTATAGAACGGTCGATAACATTCTCGTTTATAATTAATTGTCTTCGAATTCCTCTTATCTAAGCCAGGCAAATTACACAGCCATTTAATTACCAGTCGGAAGATCACAGAGGATACATTTGGAGATTAAAGAAAGGATCACAGGTGTCAGTTTGAGGATCAAGAAAGGTAGTCGTTGTCTTTGTATTGTAAAACCTGCTGTCATTTGACAAGGGGTTTTAACCATATGAATAGATTATGATAAAAAAAACATGCAATTACTCTGATACGTGTAGGTACATGGTGAGGTTATAAATAATTAATTTATAGTTGTCAAATTGCTTCTAAAGATTTTCATCAAAAAGGAAAACTTAGGGGCACAGTATATATCTTTCTTTTTCAGTTTATGGAATATCTTTTAAAAAATAAGTCCAATATTGAAGGAGGATATAGGCGGGAGCCGGACCTCAAATTATGACTTTTTATTTAGGAAATTCAGTCGAAAGTCTGCTACTGCATTTCCTCAAATACAGAGGTGAATTTAATGTCTTCAGAATTTTCCACCAGGTGCAATATTAATAAAAATATCTATTATTATTTATTTAAATACAAACATACTAGGCATACTTTATTAGCAACTAAACCCTTTTAACAGAGTTCAAGTTTATCTTAAGGAGCGTCCTCACTGGGAGCATTCGTTTGTGAGCATTTGTAAACAAGCAATCGTAGGCGAGCAACAAACGTTTCCGAGCGAGCCCAGCATTCGCGTTCGAGCAAAATTATGAACGTTCGGTCGAAAATTCCCTTGCGAGCTTGGAGCATTCGAATACGATCTCGTTAAATGTCATTGCGGTTGTGGCTGCAGCATTTTTGTTTTTTTTATTGACCTCAAAGGTCACAAACACTAAAGATCAAGAAAATGTTCCATGCTTTACAAGTGGCCAGTAATATTCCTACATACGTACTCATTCATTTCATCATCGGAGTACTCGCTTTCGAGCGTTTTATTTGCGTGAACATTCGAATGCGAGCCGAGTTCGCGTTAATCGTTGCGACGTCCACACCGGCCAAAATTCGCGCTTGCGTGTAAGCTGCGTGTAAGCCGAGCGTTACAACGCTCGGCTCAACGTCCACACCACTCGAATATTCGACGTCGAATGCTCATAACAAGTGAATGCTCTCAGTGAGGACGCTCCTTTATAATAAACTAAATCTCGTGATTTGTTTGATTCTATCTGAGATTATTTATTTGTTTCATTCACCTAAAACTACAATTTCCTACTTGTTACGTCCATAAATCAAGGCGATTAAAATCGGGTACAAACTAGTTTTTGTAATTAAAGGTTTTAGACCCCTGATTGCTCCGATAAGGAACGCATTCATCATTCGCTTAACATATTGTTTTTATTCAACTGAATATCTCGAGTACTTAAATACTCGATTTTTATAGCCAATATAAAGTTTTAATTAGCCTAATATAACGTTTTCATATGATACACGTGTATAAAATAAAATACAAGGTCTTTTAAAAAGCAAACGTTACCGAATTGTTTAAACCCGGAAAAGTTACACTTTCAGGATACTCTCCATCGGACAAATAAACTTTTCATGCGGGTAAAACCACGAAGAAAATAAACAATGCCTATCGGGCTTTTGTATTGCATCCCAAATTTTATAGTACAATCTAAGACTTGGGCAGAAACTAAAGAACAGCACATGAGATCCTTAAGTACATTAAATAATAAAGCTTTACTAAATAGGTACTTGGTCATATTAAATCTTAAGCACACGCATATTAAACTTGAAAGCAAAATTAAATATGCGTGTAACACGGCCGAGTTCACTTGCACAGTTCATCGGGCCGGGATTGAACCCACGACCTCTCGTTCAAGAGTCATCGCCCCAGTCGGTAGTCGGCTGGAGCCGCTTTAAATAAGTGACGTGACGATTAATAGTTATGGCAAGGCTATATGGGGAACGCTATGGTTTGTTCTGAGTGTTGAGTGAGATTAGCTCTATAGAGACTGCACATTATGTTACTTGTGCAGTTTGAATCTAGAAGTAGTCGATTTGTAAGTATGTGAGAACCATGTTCCTATTTATCAAATTAATTAATTTACCTGTTAGTGCTTGTAATATTTTATACCTCTACGTGGTATAGTAGTGTGGGTGCAACGTCCTCACGTATATGAATTTATGTATGTATAAATGTTGTAAAACCATTTTTTTAAAGAGTAAGTGTGGAGTTTCTTGCCCGTTCTTCTCCATAACAAGAAACTTTTCCGAATGGATGGTAGAATCAATTATTAGTGGGGATTTTTTTAATTTTACTTGTTAAGTTGAAAGACCGTCGTTTTCGGACCCATTGTTAAGTCCATAGTTTTTCCGACATGAGACAGAATGATATCTCCAGTTCCGTTCCATGTTGGCACTGTGGCCAACGTCCAATTTATGTTTTGGAAAGGGATTCGGTAAAACGGGTAACGGAAGTGCTGCCATATTCAATATTCACAACGGTAGGGAACGAATGTGTAATGTTTTAACAGATACAAAAGACTTGCCAAACGGTAGTTAAGTTACTGTTACAAAAACTAGCCAACAACACGTCAGTCAACAGTCTGAATCAATCCAACAAGAGAGAGCATTGTACCTTTGCTTACTGTTAATAGTATTCCAGAACATAATTTAGTCATGGTTTCCTCACGACATTTTCTTTTGTTTTGCTTAGAGAGCACGGCATCGCTGCGCCACGACAGTAATTTCTATTTTTTGGCCTAGAACTTCACGACGAAACAAACTCAGAGGTCAAAGTCTTTAGAAATTCATACAATTAATCTAATGGTCAAATCTTAGGGTATTGTATTACCCTGTTAATGTTTTGTGGAGGTCAGATGGACTCATACTAGATAAGCTGTTACTTAGCTCCATTCGGTTAGACTGCCACAACATTGTTGGGAAGACTAGGCAGATTCATTTATAAAATCATAGGAGTACCATTTAGCTAAATGTCTGAGCTGGTCTTTAGAGGAATGTTGAGATGGATGTGCAGAGTGACGAGAATGTATAAAGTGAGAAATGAGTATATTACCAGGCCCCTCAGAAAGTATTGCGAAAAAAAGTTTTTATATATGGGAGACTGGCCAGTTATAATGTTTTTCGAAAATATGATTATTTATAAGTAAAAATAAATAAGTTCCAATTTCAAAATTTCCCTCCACATTTTTTGCGAGTTAATTCAAAGTATTGTGTCTCACTGAAATATGGATCTGCGCCGGGAACATTTTAGAGCTATGATTTTATACGATTTCAAGTGTCGCCTGAAACCGGATGAATCGTACGATAGACTTCAAATGGCATTCATGGATGAAGGCCCTTCCAAGGCAACCGTGTATCGTTGGTATAACGAATTCAAGCGCGGTCGACCAACTTTGGGGGATGACGAAAGAAGCGGTCGCCTTTTGACGGCTGTTACCGAAGAAAACGTGCTAGCAGTGAAAAATTTAATCCAAGACAATAGGAAAATTACATATCAGGAGATTCAACACATATTGAAGATTGGATCGGGAAGCGTTCACGAGATTCTACACAGCCATCTTCGCGTGAGGAGGATAGTATCACGCTGGGTGCCGCACAACCTCACCGATGCTCAGAAGCAGGCCCGGGTGGAATGGTGCCGTGATATGCTTAACAAATTTGAAGCAGGCTCGTCTCGGCGTGTTTACGACATCGTTACAGGTGATGAGTCCTGGATTTATCAATACGACCCAGAAACCAAGCGCCAGTCGACTGTTTGGGTGTTTCAAAATGAGCCAACGCCTACCAAAGTGAAGCGATCTAGAAGCGGGGGTAAGATTTTGATCGCTAGCTTTTTTAATTTGACTGGCCACTTGGTATCAATTCCCTTACGGGATCAAAGAAGCATTAATGCCGAATGGTATACTACCAAATGTTTGCCAGAAGTTTTCTCTGTTATAAGCAACAAGCGACCAAACACAGGGCTCCGCGGGCTACTGCTCCACCACGACAATGCACCTGCGCACACCGCACTCAAAACGAGGGACTTCCTGGACAGCACGCCAGTCAAACTCCTGGGTCACCCTCCTTACAGCCCTGATCTAGCACCGTGTGACTTCTTTTTATTCCCAAAAATAAAAAATCAGCTCAAAGGGATACAATTTTCGTCGCCGGAAGATGCGCTGGCTGCGTTCGAGCAGGCTGTAAACGAGGTGTCTGCGGCGGACTCATGGAAAAAGTGTTTTGAAAACTGGTTTAGGCGCATGAATCTTTGTATAGAGGCTGGTGGAAAGTACTTTGAAAAGATTTAATAAAAATATATGTACGTATAGAACATTTTTTTTTAGTTTCGCAAAACTTTCTGAGTGTCCCACGTATAAGCAGTTTGAAATCAGCGCCAGTGACAGAGTAGTTGAAAGGAAACTATATGTCCTGGTGTGGTTATGTGATGAGGAAGGATGAAAGGCATGTTACTAAAAGATTCCGGATGAAGAGGGAGTCTCCTACCTCTCCATCCACATTACACACGACCAAAGAAAAGATGGATGGTCTGTGTGAGGAGAGATATGAAAGAAAAGGGAGTCAGTGATAGCGTGACAGGAGACAGGACGGTATGGAAGAAGAAAACGCGTTGCGCTGACCCCAGATAACATGAGATAAAGGCAGGAAGATGATGATGGTCTTTTGAGGAAAGCACCACACACATATTAGAGAACCTGTCCAGACAGAGCAAACATTTATCAGTTATCGTGTAGCTCAAAAGTCGGTATTGACAATATCGTCTCTAGAAGTAGATTAAGTCAATTTTGTCAAACCGCTCCAGCTCCATACATTTAATTTTCTACTGTAATCGCAAAACAATTGAAGACGCAAACATGGCGTAAACTAAGATTATCCTCTGAATCCGTCCATTGTTATCAGAGTTTACAACAAAGACACAGTTTTACGATTCAACACTCCGCTTTGTCTGTTTTTTACTCAACTTTGATAGTAATGAGGTCATTTACTGTTTGGGAAAGATGACTAAATGTTATTGCGCTAAAGTGTGTAAAAATGATTAGCAAGGAGATGAGAAAAGTCACGTAGAGAAAGACACACATAGCTTTATTCAAGGCGAATTAGGTAACTAAATACAGATGTACTAAAGTTCGATGTGCAAGAGCAATCATAGTTATTGAAATAAATTGCGATTGTTGAAATATGAAAATATATATATCCGTTGCAGCTTTTCTATAAGCTTTATTCAGCCCCTGTAAAACTCCGACATCTCCAAATTAATTATGTGTTTGATGGTGATCTATAAATACCTAAGTAAAGGTTAACCTATTCTGAAATTTCACCTTTAACTGAATCCTTACTCAAAAAGCGTTTAGGAACCGCCAGGCTTATTACGTAGGAAACAGCAATCAGCAATCATCGCGCGATCAAACGGCTTACATCATAAAAGTCGGAATGACCTACAGTGTATGGTGTTGTATGGTAGGTCCTACACAATCGCTTGCTAATCGCTCGCGGTTTGTCAAATGCACATTTTTATAAAAAAATCGCCAAAAAAAAACTTCAATAATTAAAACCCGACTACAAAAAAAAACACTCTTTAAAAACTATGTAACAAGAAATTATTTTCATCTGAAATTGTTATGTATAAACTATTCGATATGTATTAAATAAACAACTTACATGTAATTAATATTTTATTGTATTTCATACATATTTATAGGATAACCGTGGTCGTATGCTACTTTGCAGAATATATTGTTTTGTTACGGTAGGTGACAAAAAATTCAGAGGATAACCGTGGTCGTATGGTGGCATACGACCACGGTTATCCTCAATAATATTAACGTGCGGGACGACCTAACACAACTCGCCAAAAAATTCAGTAAAAAAATACGAAATTTTTCGCCCAAAAGTTGGAGACACATTTTAATTTCAATATTCCTCATACAAAAGGTGAAGTATTTAATAAATGAAGCGCTCATAACAACGAGATTCTTTCGGCATTTTTCGCTGAAAATTTTCCGAACTTATTGGACAACAGTAGCTTTTGAACGCATGAACGTACGAACCTTTTTGTAATAAATACCTAAATACTACCTGTGCCCGCGACCGTTTGAAGTTTTTAAATTCTTGCATGAGAGGTATCCTGTCCTCTTAAAAAACCTTCTATGTTAAGGAAGAAAGTGGCAAACACATTTTTACGTTTCCGTATATTCAACAAGGAATCCCTATCGTTTCACCACCGGTACTGAAACGCACTTGGCTAGCTTATTAACCGACGAAAAAATGGAGGAGGTTCTCAATTCGACATTTATACTCCTCCATTTTATGTTTGACCACGCAAAACTTATTATGGAGAGGTCCGATTTCAAAACTTGTTTTGTTATTGGAAAGAATATACATATAAGTTAGTCCCATTTACATTTGTAAAAAAAAGTACCCCTAAAGGTAGAAAAAAAGGATGAATTGATAAATTTCTCACAGAATTTTCAATTGTGAACGGATTCTGTTAAATTTTCTAGAGAAGACTGAGACTAAAAGTTTATTTTTTTGCTTTTCAGTACGTTATTTCGTCGATTAATGTTTTTGTTAAAAAGGTTTTTTGACTTACTAACATTTATCGCTGTAAGAAAAACTTATACAATTAGTAGCATTAACATTTACAAGCCTTGCGTGTCAGAAACAGAGCAAATAACAGCCTGCGTGTCATGAAATATAGTTAAGTTTTCTAAGAGAAAAACTGTGTCTTTTGCAAGAGCAAAACGATAGCGATTTTCACGCAATAATTGCTCTTCAATACAAATGTTTTAGATTTGTTGGCATAATAAGTGCATTTGACAAACAGCGAGCGATGAGCAAACGATTGTGTAGGACCTACCATACCTACACTGCAGGTAATTCGGATTTTTTGACATAAAGCGTTTGATCGCTATCGTTTTGCTCTTGCAAAAGATACGTAATAAGCCTGCCGCATTCACATCGCAGTCGCAATATGTCAAATAAGCAATCATATTTAAAAAAAAAACAAACAAGCTTTTATACAAAAAATTGCATTGTCTCGAGACGCAAACGTATGGCAAAATTTTAGCTCAATCCAACTTGCATGATGAGGGTCGCATTTTACTTGCAAGGTTTTATTACAGACAGGCTAACACCGGGACAGTTGACAGTAAATAAAAAATTGTGAAAATACCTCTAATTTTCTTACATTTTGACAAGTTTTTTAACTTTGATTGTCGCCGAGATGATATGAGACTTGACTGTGATCGATTTTCAACCGACTTCAAAAAGGAGGTATGTTTTTTATGTCTGTTATGCGATTACTCCGGCAATTGTTATAAGCCGATTTTGATAATTCTTTTTTTATTTGAAATAAAAAAGAATTATGAAATATAAAAAAGAAAAATCAAAATGGTGATGAGGTCCCATTTAAATTTTGATCAAAATATAACGAGGAGTTTTTATTTTATCCTTAATAATGCGTATTTAATGGTAATGGTATGGTAACAAAACCAAAAAGAGCAAAATAAAAAAAGATTAAAAAAAAAAGGCTTCCACAACAAAACACCTCAAAGCGAAAAATCTTTGTAGTGTTTTGTTATGAAAGTCGGTTTAATTTTTTTGTTAAAGAGTTTTTTATTACGTGCAAGAATTGGTAAGAATCAGCATAGCTTTTCTTTTTTCTTTTTTTTTCATGCTTACTGCACTACCACGGGGAGATAGCGTAGTTATGTGGGACTCTAACCCACTAAAACGCCACGGTATCCTCCTGTGCCGCTTATGGCGGGCACACGGGTACGCGTTTGCACTCACCGCGAACCCGCCGCAGCATAACCAGACCACAAAGAACTGCTAAGCTATGATGACAACGTGAATATAAGTTGCCCAAGTTGGCTTGATAACGCTACAAAATGCGCTGTCATATTTTGGGCTTAACCGACAAAACGCTTGCAAAACGAGGGCCGTATCAGGCGGAAAATGGCCATTACCTTCTCAACGCAGAACGCCCATACAAATGGTCCCGGTAGGGCTATAGTGACCGAAATCGGTAAACTAGGCATAGACTGATTGATGATTGGAGTACGTTTAATAGCACACTGGTGAATGCTGGCTGTAATCCACCATCTTTCTTGACCTATTCATAGCTTAAGTGGGCACAAAGGTAACATAAAATTATGCCAGTATTGCCAGGGTTACAATTTTCGTAAACCCATATTTCACAGTTATGCTTAAGTCCCCTAGACTATAGCACCATCAACCAATAATCAAGATGAAAAACCCAATAACTCCTTGCCCGACTTAGGAATCGAATTCAAGACATCTTGCAACCTGCACAGCAGTAGCGCTCACTAGTCTTATGAGGCAGTCTCAGTAGTACATTTTGTTGAAAATATTTTGCTGACCGAAGGACCGTGCCTTTTTCTGCCGCCACAGTAGCATTGCCGTGTTTGAAGTGTACCTCTACGTCTGCCAGTAAAATTACAAAGGCAAATAAGACATTTCAATATTGCCCCCCCTTAGTTACCAGCGAATGTGTAAGAGCGTCTATCAAAAGTGAGCTTCTGCCTTGCAAATAACACCTACCATTTTTTAGAAAAGAGTTCACGTGGTAATACGAGTAAGTTTCTTTAACTCAATCTTTTTCTATTTGTCTTTACCACAACTTCGGCAACCAACTTGGCAAACTTGTAACCTGTTTTTAAAATTGCAACCCAGTTCTAACCTGACAGGTCTATCAAACTCTTAATATATGTTTGAGTTCAGTACAAGGCAAAAGGTAAAGTTAAATAGGAAGAGATAGAAGAGCAAAGTTTAATGTAGCATAGTCGAGAATAGTTCCCAATGGAAATATATTTAGTACGAAGTCGATTTCATCGCGCGAGTTCGTGCTTTTTGTTCAATTCAAGATGGCGCTGCATTTTCGTATCAGGCGCCATTACGGTTAATAAAATAAATAGGATACGTGGAGGTTATATTATCACGAGAAATTGTTGATTTGGAAATCACTGGGATTAGGATTACACTTTGCTTCTTTTCTTCTCCTCTTTTTCTTCTTCTTTCGCAACCTGACCCCTTTAACTTGGAGTCAGGGAGGTGACCATAAGCACTTAGAGCAAGATTATTTTGAGTGTGCGTAAGGGGCAGATGTATACAAGGCATACACAACTGTCCCTTACACACTCTCAATATAACCTTACACTAAGAGCTTATGGTCACCCCCCTGATCAGTCCTCCTAATGCTGTTTCTCCCCTGCGCACGGTCTTGAGCTGAGCTGGCGTCTAATTGTGCTTCTTTTAGGTTGTTTAAGTATAGATACAGAAATAGTATCCCAAAAACTATAATCCAGCAAAGCCATTGTGTTTCTAGTAAAATAAACTCGCTTTGTTTAAGTATTTTATAAGCCAATTTTTTTTTTTTTTAAACGTTGCCCCACTCTAGGAATTTCTTCCTGTATCGTGGGTGCGTTTACAAACATTTAAACTCACATACACGAGACACCCAGAACCGGAACAACTATCTGTAGGCCGTACAAATATTTGTTCCGTGCGGGAATCGAACCCGCGACACGCAGCGCAGCAGCCGATCACTCAACCACTACGCCAACCGTGTCGACATTCGAATTATGGCAGAACACAATAGAAAATGAAAAATTATTTCATCGGAATAACGAACTATTGCAAATTCTATTACATAACTGAAATTTCTTCGTGCATGTGGGTTATATAAAAGATAGCAATGCCTTTTCATTTAATGAATAAAACTTCGATAACAACACTGACCCGTTGCAGCAAAATTGGCGAGACCATGCACATGTTAAAAGAAAATGAAATAATTAAAACATCGGCACAATCACGTTCTATGAAAATGCATTTTCTACGTGCTTATCTAAGACTCCAACCGTAAAAGAACTGCGCATTGTTAATTTAAACTCAACGTCATATTTTTAGACAAAGTTACGTCAACAATATCGCTAAGACTCTTTTTTAAAGTAATTACATACCTACTAACTCGAACGACCATGTATCCGAATCCAAATCATCAATATCGATCAAGAAATCCTCAATGATAATCCGAATGACACAACTTATGTAACGCAAAGACAATTACAAAAGGCTCTATCAAAACTGGCAGATCGAACAACCCGATGACCCACTTCCGCGGGTCGTCGACCGTGTGACGTCACGCGGGCCCACCCCCACCCCTGCACGTCACCCGGGGGTGTGTCCCCTTCCCGCCGGTTCGAGGTCACATGCCGCTCGCGTTCCGAGCCGTTCGGACGTCCCTGTTGTTAATTAACTTTTTAATACCAGTGAGTGTTTTGTGTGATTTTGATTCAGTGATAGAATTGTGATGACGATTATTGGTGAGATTTTCTTTTTTTATGTAATTTTTTGAAACAAAAATTATTATATTGTGATTAATTTTTGCTCGGTTCATAATAATGTTTAACGCAGTTTTCTAACAAAGAATGTGTACTTAAAAAGCCTTGTAATACAGCACGCAATACCAACACAACGAAAATTCCTTCTGTATGTTATGTAACACAATTTTACCATAAATGTGACCTTCAGACGACAGTAGGTATTACGCGTAAGTACAGCTACATAACTTGTGTTTGATTTCTTTGCATGCGTCCCTTGACAGAATTTTTTTCGGTGACGGTACGGATGTTTCGTGTCGTAGGCAATGTAAATCGATTGCGTTTGCTCGTAAAAATGCCTTAAATGTTGTCCTTGATTTTAAAGACAAAGGATGGAAACTTACGATTGTACATTATTAGTATGTAAATGTTTCCGAGGTAATAAATCAGTTGTTCCGTTCCTCGGTTCAGACGCATTTCATTTATTTATTGATGGATCACGAAATTAAATTCTCATCGGTATCAGTTATCCTGCATTATTTATAAGCCCGCCACATAAATTATGATTCTATAACTTTTATTCGATGTTATATGTTGCCTTCAGCTAATCTCTACGCTCCGTTTTGATTTAGACTTCTCGAGTAATTTCTCAGATTTTTTAACCGACTTCAAAAAAAAGGAGTAGGTTCTCAATTGATCGCATTTTTTTTTTTGTAATGGTTTTTCCCCGATTACTCAAAGACGCCTAGACCGTTTGGGAAATTCCCATGGAGGTGTTCCCATAGTCATCAGGTCAGGATCTGATGATGGAATCCTGGATAAACCAAAGCAACTCCTCAAATATTAAAGGCATATCATATCTCGAATAGTTAAACGACTATGATGACGCAAATACTTATAAATAAATGGTACTGATGAAAATGGTAAGAAGCCAAAAGGCAGGCTGGAACTCCAAAATAAAAGAATGTATCCTAGTCGTGTTTGGGCTTATTGGAATCATCATGGCTGTAAATTATTTTCTGGGTAATTAGAGGTACCTATCAAAACTAAAAAGAGATAAATAACAAAAAAAAAACAAACCAACTTCCAAAGTCGGTCTTTGATACCTATTGTTTTCAGTTTTTCGACACCGACTTCAGTAAAGAAAGTTATTTTTCGCTTTGTAGTGTTTTGTTTTGGAAGTCGGTGATGATTTTCTTGTTAAAAAGTTTTTGTTACCATAAAACTATTGGTTATGGGAAACCCTCTAATATTTTCCGTATAGGACTGCCAGCATGCTAAACCAGAATAAGTCCACCTCCTATTCATCATCCTCCTGCCCTCATTCAAATTTATTTAGGGTCGAAGCCTCCACTTACATCAGCTCTATACGTCTCTAGCAGCCGTCACTTCAATACGTTCTTCTTTATGTTTACTTTCCTTATAAAGTCTAATATCGTCCAGCCTTTACGGCGAGATACAATAACAAACATATTTATTTACAGTCACGAACGTAATTTTAAGTTAATATACTGTGATTTAGGTGACAATCTATTCAAAAAAGCATATTGCTAAAATAGACTCATCTTGCTTCAAAGATTCCGGTACAGTTCTCAGGCAGAAGATTGACAGCATTGACAAGAGGAATGGCAATTATGCAAGTTGTTTTTAAGCCAAAGCATAGGCATACAATAATTCTAACCAAAGGATTAGTGTAAAAACCACAGATTTAAATCTTACTAGATAACCGTCGTCAACGTCGACGTCCCTCCATCTGTATGAAAACCAAGCGTGCCACTTTTTCACAAAAAAAAATAATTACTTACCAATGATAGAAAACATTTTCAATGCCTCGGCCAACTTTTTCTATATAGTTTTTACGGCTCAATATGGCATAAAAAGGCATTTTTCTAGATTTCGGTGGATTTCCGGTGCCGATAATGCTAAATGAAAAGCTGAAATTACGATCAATCATCGTAATATTACTCCGTTTTTTGCCACGTGAAGTACATACAATCGCGTCAACTAGTTTGATTTATGTCTTTGGCAAAAACTCACTCATTGAATATATTTTACTGTAAACCCAAATTATAACCCAAATCTTTTCTTTCTCTCGTTCCCATAGTAACTTGAACCCAGAAAATTTAAATCTCCTTTTCTAAGGCAGTCGTGGCACGTAAAACACTTCAACATTATCTCTGGCTAGCAATGCATTTGCGTTGCCAACTATCGCAGATGTCCGTGCACTCTTTAAACCAGGCCTGATTAGCATCCAAGAACAATAAAAAACTGATTGATTACATTACTCTAAATAGCGCAAAAACTCCTTGCCTGACTGGGGACATCGTGTCAAAAAACCATTACCGATCATGCGAGATTGTAAACAAAGGCTAACAACCAACGTTTTTCTTCAACCAGCCTAGGTCAAAGTGCAAAAAACATGCTGCCTTGTGCCATAGTTCATAGCAATTTCATTCTTCAGTAATGTGCCTTGCTAATCATGAGCTTGTTTCTAAATAATAGCAGTTGCACGGCGATCTAACGCTCGTCGAGGTCATTCTACTGATGGTAGACCATCAGCATACAGAGATTCTTATGTGCCTCCGAAAGCACGCTAAGCAGTCGGTCCCGGCTGTGTTTTGTGGATCTCAGACGGTCATTACGGGTAGAACCAGGCAATATGACATAATGTTCCCCCTGCTGGGACACAGGCATCCTCTCTGTAAGGGAGGTAATGGGCCTTAATCCACCACGCGGGCCCCGTGCGGGTTGGTTTATGCCACATGTCTTCGAATTTTTGGTTCTAGGACATGCCGGTTTCCTCACGATGTTTTCCTTCGCCGTTTTAAGAGCAGTAGTGTTGAAATAATTTACACAAAGTAAAGCGCCTGCCTGGGTTCGAACTCATGACCTACGACACGTATGTCGGGGCTGTTACCACTGGGCCACCATTGCTCTCTTACACCAGTCACCAGTCTTACCGAGAGGAATTGTGTTCCTCTGCTATGAGTTGTCTGTCTTGAAAGGCAGTTGCTATATAAAATACTGGTACTTAACTACATCTGGTTTTACCATCTGGAAGCCGGCCCCAAAATTATTGGCTTAAAAGGCTAGGCGGATTGTTTGTTAATCTTAAACAAGAACAAAGGTTACATATTGCATTTTCTGTAATACACCGTTTGATAAATTATTCAACAGACCTTGAATGTCTTGAATTCCTAGTACTACTATATTAATGTTCCATTGATTGAATGATTGGTATTACTAAGCAAACAGTTCTTGGGGCGCTATATACGTTTCGAGAAATCTACATGAATATTATATTTGATATGTTAAATGTAGCACTAATAAAAGCGTGCTAAATATATCATTGTATAATATTGTAGGTTAAACGACTTTTAAATCAACTGTAGTAGCCCACCGATAAAGAGAACAATGTCTGAGCTACCGGTGGTCAGTGTTCCTGAGAGAGGAATCTCCTAACAGTACGCGTGACCTCCTAGTACCTACAGCTTTCTGCATCAAGCCCTTGACGTGACCAACCAGAGCCTGCTCAGGTATTATTTGAGGCTCTTGGCTAGTTATTACACTATTAACCGTCACCACTATTGGTTGAGGACTGAAGTAACCATGGGAAGTACTTGTCTAAGATATCGCCAAAACTACCAAAAATTATTTGACGCAAAGTTTTGTACTCGTTTCTACGTCTAACAAGATAATAATTTAACAGTATTCACAAACCATCTTCATCCTATCCACAAGAATAACGTTACAATTTCAACTACCTACTTACAACTGAGTAGAAATACAGAAAACACGCAACAACCCTCTCAGTCACACACTGCAATGAAAATAGTTTTTCCAACATCAATGAAGCTGCCATCTTTTACTTCGTGCGAGTGAGATAGTGCACTCAATGACGTCACGGGACTTTGCGTGTTCTACTTATTGCCTCAACTAAATTACATTCCAATTCCATTGTCTCGTATGCCTCAAGTAACAGGACATGCAGAATCACTCTTACGTTAAACTGTTCAAGGTTTATTCTTGTGTAAATTGTTCCCTTGCACAATTTTATGCTCCGTTCGATTCTGTGGCCCTAGTACTTGCGTCTGGAATGTAGGTCGATTTCTCCATGAATGGTCTGTTGAACTGTAAAATGAAGTTTAATGGGGGTACTAATGGGATAATCCGGACGCTTTAATGTTTTCCGGCAATGTTTCCAGTCCCTTTGAAGGGTTGCAAACGTTAATGATTGTGAATGTTAAGCCTCTGTGAATACCGGGGCTTTAATATAGCCATTTCTGTTCAAGTTTTGATTGCTTAATTTTTGGCATTTGTGGTTGTGAATATGGTGAGTTCATTACTGAGAGTTTATGACTAAAAATATCATAAAATATTTATAAAGATTTCAAAATTATCTTAGATCATAGATAAAACTGAGGCAACTGGAAACCAAAACGGCTTTTGACATTCTGTATGTAATCATCATCACATAATACGAAGAGGAGATGGCAGCCTTGAAAAGCTAGTCATTGTTGGCAATACCGAAGGACAGAGAGCACGAGACCGATCGCCAACACGATGGTCTGACCAAGTGTAGGAAGCTACGTCCTCAAGCAAAGTCCAGCAGGTGGTGATGGCAACTTTGGACCGGAGTCGATGGAGGCAGATTGTCCGCTTAAAGGGGTCCAGTGACCACGATCCTCAGTAATGAGGGACCGACTAAAGAGGATGTCATGCAAAAGACTGAAAATAAATCCCTAAAACGCCTGGAAAAAATATGACCTACTGTTGCTAGACAAAGTATATGTAGTCTTTTGTTTTTTTTTTATTCAAGTATCGGTGTCTTGTAATTGTAACACATGGACTTTGACATCGATTGAATTAACATGAAACCTTGGAATAGACACTCTAATAGCAAGCTGTTAGTGCTTCATCAGTCTAAGCTGACAGAGTAATTGATCACTAGGCTAGGTTTAAGGTTTTGTATCAAAAAGGAAAAACTTACAAAAAGTTTGATATGATTTAAAACAAGCAAAGTATAAGCAGAGATATTGAAATAGGTTGCTTTACCATCAAAATTGTGAAACCATAATTTCTTAATTGTTTTTGGATGTGCCTACATTCTTTGTTCAATGCTCTATAGTAGATATTATCTGCTTAAGGGCCTGCCACCGCTTTAGTGCCGAAAATGGTTAGTTTCTCAAGCATACTCCTTAATAACGGCTAGGATAAAAGGTATGACAAAAAAACATGTACATTATTTGTGGAACATGGTTTTTTCGTGTAACTAATAGTTTTGTTATAAAAAAATAATTAACAACACGACATTTTTTCCTTACTTTTGGTTACACCTCCAAGTCGACTTGGTTGTTTAAAATATTTTACACAAATTTTTACACAGAAAAATTGATTGCTAGAATTACTTTATAAATAAAATAGCATTAGGTAAATCAAAGAATAATTTGCAAACAAAACTGTCCAAAAGGAGGTTCAATAAAGATATTCTGGCTCCGAGCGGGCGCACGGCCAGTACTGCGTTAACATTGGGGAATATATAAGAAAACATTGCGCAGACCCCAGCTTGCCTTGCTGGAAGCCAAGTTTCCACAGGATCGCACGGATAAGCAGTAGCCAATCACCTGCGAGACGCACCACAATAAAAATAAAAAAAGCCGACCCCAGCTTGTCCTAAGAACAAAAATGCAAAGACATATTACTTGACGTACACCAATCTGAACTGGGCTCGCGTGATAGAGTATGGTCTTTCTTCTCTTACAGAGAGATAGCTTGTATGCCGGCAGTGGTTGCAGGATGATTAAGATACTATTAGGAGAAGCTCGTGGTTTAATAATGACGGCCGCTCGGGTCAATCTTGCGTCGGTCCGTGGATGGATAGAGTCGATCGAAAAGCGAGCCAAGAGGCTCATCGGCGATGAGGCGCTGGTCAAGTCAAAGCTCCAGAGTCTTGAACATCGTCGCCGAGTTGCCAGCCTGTCGGTTTTTTATCGGTTACATTTTGGGGAGTGTGCGATGGAATTGCACGATATAATTCCCCCTAGCCCGTTTCATCTTCGGACTACCAGACGTACGGCGATGCGCCATCGATACATGGTAGACATCCCACCCAAACGCACAAAACGTTTTGGGAACACTTTTATTATGCGTACAGCTAAGGAGTGGAATTCCCTGCCGGAGTCTGTGTTTCCCGATAGCTACAATCTAGGGGTCTTTAAGTCAAGAGTGAATAGGTTATTTCTAGGCAAGCGTGTTTCAGCGTCGACCACATCATCGCTTACCATCAGGTGAGATTGTGGTCAAGCGCGAGCCTATAGGTTACAAAAAAAAAAAAAAAATGGGTGACCATCTGAATAAAACAAGATTCCTTCGTGCCTCAGTAAGCACGTTAAGCTGTTGGTCTCGGATGCCATTTGTAGATTTTGTCACTCGTACGTTAGCACAGTCAGAATCTAGCAAATCAGACACCAATCTTGCTTAGTGGTATCGTAGTAACCAGTTAGCGTGTAAAATCCTGGTACTCGCTAGCTTTCAGATTGGAAGCGGACCCCAACATAGTCGGGAAGACTTAGCAGATTGATTCATAAAATTATGTGTTCTTGATTCCTTTACTCACTCTCTTGTTCTCTTTCTCCCCAGAGCCCGAGGTGTGCGTGATGCGCGCGCCAGGTGCGGGCGGCGTGTCCTGCGCCGGAGTGCCTCGCTGGTCGCACTCGGCGCCCGCGCATCAGGCCGACTACGACAACGTACCCGCTCATACTCACCCCGTGTTCCTGCACGATGATCATGTTAACAGCCGGTTTGCTATCTGGTGAGTACTGCTACAATTTTGGAGAGTAATTTTTCTAATGCGCCAGATATGACGCGTACCCTAAAAAGGCTGAAGGTTTTTGTTGAAAAGACAGGTTGGGATTTAATTCACTAAACCAGCCTCATTGCCACGATCAGAAGCAAAGGGTTTTATAAAGAGACTGTCTAAAGACTCTGTGCAACACCTGTTAGGGGAGATTAAGACATCAAATGGGTTTTCAGATAGATCTCTCTATACATATAAGAATTTCTCGCCTTGTTGCAGAAAGAGCATATTAATTATGATGTCCAATGTCCATTTTTTAGTTGAATTGTTAGTGGATATTCAGTACCTAGCGTTAAGGAAGGTTCAAAATAATTAATTGACAACACAAGGTCGACGAATAAAGAGCATTTTACAAATGTGTTGCTTGTCATTGAACGGATTTTTATAATATTCACTTTGTTAGATTTTAAAAACAATTGCTTATTTTTTTTTTCATGCTGTGATCTCAGAGTACACCAACCTAATAGCTGAATACTTATTATATAACATGTATATATCATTTGTTGGACATCCTAAATCTTTATATATCAAACAAATTCGGGTTAGATACACCATTTATAACCCTATATCGGCTGAACCGATTTACATATTTTTTTATTGATTCGATTTATCTCCGTCCCGATTATCAGAATAACTATTAAAACATCGGTTAAATTAACGATCTTTATTTTTTTTTAATTCATTTTCCCATACGTGCTCAACGGCAAGCTCCTGGCATACCTAGAAGCGAACGACATTCTCAGTGACCGCCAATACGGATTCCGCCGAAATCGGTCCACTGGGGATCTTCTAGCGTATGCCATTCACATTTGGAGTGAGGCCATCGAGAAACACGGGGAAGCGCTAGCCGTCTCCCTCGACATCTCGAAGGCTTTCGACAGGGTCTGGCACGAAAGCCTCATTGGTAAGCTGCCTACCTTCGGACTATCCAGTGGTCTGTGTAATTGGATTGCGGACTTCATCAGGGATCGATCCATCCGAGTGGTTATCGATGGCTGCTCGTCTGGTCAGTTAGATATCAACGCCGGGACGGATCTGCCAAATATTAGCTTGATGCACTTGAGTCGATTGACAGACGGGTCAAGAGGCTTATTGGCAACGATGCACTGGTCGCGTCAAAGCTGCAGAGCCTCGAACATCGACGCCGAGTTGCCAGTCTGTCGGTTTTTTATCGTTATCATTTCGGGGAGTGTGCGACGGAACTGCACAATTTGATTCCACCTAGCCCTTTCCATCATCGGACTACAAGACGTACGGCCATGCGCCATCGGTACATGGTGGACATCCCACCCATACGCACAAAGCGTTTTGCTAATACTTTCATTGTGCGCACAGCTAAGGAGTGGAATTCCCTTCCAGGGTCTTTGTTCCCTGATAGCTACAACCTTGGGGTCTTTAAGTCAAGAGTGAAGAGGTTACTTCTAGGCAAGCGTGCTTCACCGTAGGCCACATCATCGCTTACCATCAGGCGAGGTAGTGGTCAAACGCAAGCCTATCGATAATAAAAAATTAAAAATAACGTTTTGCGATCTCAGGGCCATCTCTGATACATGACAGGGAAGATTTAAAAACTAAAAAAGGGTAGGGTAGGTAGGCTAGGGTAGGGTAGGGTAGGTAGGTCGCCAGTTGAAGGGAGTGAAGCCGCGGGCACAGCTAAATTATATATAAATAAAAGGGATTTTTGTGTACCCCTAAGGGTTATAGCGAAGGTTATAGCTGTAAAAACTTCTCAATAAGAGATATAAAGGCTAAATAGCTCTACGGACTTTTCTTTATATCATCTGATCGCATGATTTCGAATCTAACTACAATTCCTCACATTCCAGGCAAGGAGACATATCGTCTTTGGAAGCTGACGCCATCACAAACACCACTGATGAGACCCTGACGGAATGCAACGCTGTCAACGAGCGCATCCTTCAGGTCGCGGGTCCTGAGCTCAAGGAGGAGATCATTACTAGGGGATATGGTACGGAAACTATCTTTTTTTTACTACCACACTAAGAAAGGTCATTCTGAGGTTAAAGATAGTCAACATTGTCAGATAGGAAGGCGCTCCGTGTTAAGATGACGACAGTCGCCAACGACCCAACGCGCACTCGTTTCACACCTGCGTGACCCAAAATTCAGTAGCTTTTTGTATAACTTTCCTTATTATTCTACGACTTAAAAAAAAGACGTTAGACCAAAATGTAGATAAATATATTGTCTATGAGATGGCGAAAACTTCATTAAAATACGCCCGTCGGTTTTGGTGCGATTGTCGTTTTTTTGTCCGTGTTAAACATAACTTTACAATCAATTACACTATGTTGTTATACGAATAAAATTCGAAATGTTCACAGATCAAATTATTAAGAAAATGGTCTAATATAATATATATTTTTCCAAAAACATATGTTTAGCCGTTTAAACGTGATTCGCATTTTAAAATCAGCTGCTGAGGGGTATCTGCGCCTTAAATATTGGTATCGAGCCGACACCTGTTAGGCTGGCAGGCGAGCCAGTCAGTAAGGCATCCCGTAATAGATTTCAAAGGCATTCAGCCCCGCTTTTAGCGTGGTTGCCCACGATATGTTGCACTATTTAAGTGTATTTACCGAGGGTAGTGGTAAATAAAATAGCGTTAGTATTTCTTCACACAATGATTTATTCTAAAATGTCTTAGCCTATATATACATTTTGGGTATCACTGTAGGTACTGGAGGTATTATAGCTCAACCAATTACGAGCAAGCTCACTCGCCTGCTGATCCCTAGAACGTAGGTAGCGCGACACGTAAATACCGCGCGAACGGCGCGGGCGCCTCAGTGTAGTCAGTAGTGTGCGATGCGCGAGCTTCATGTGCGGTAGTGTCGTCGATGTTTCTAGGTTTAGCTGGTACATGTACTTATGTAGCGATTTTAATGCATCCGGTAATCTATACATATAAAAGGCAATCAAATGTCTGACGTCATATCAACGCCCAGATACCTCACTAAAAGAACATCGAACGCACAACAAGAACTCCCTTAAACCTTTCCCTTAAGCGTGCTTCACCGTCGACCACATCATCGCTTACCATCAGGTGAGATAGTGGTCAAGCGCAAGCCTATAGATGATAAAAAAAACCTGTAATGATAAAAGTTTGAAATTTGCAAGAATATTGATTTTATACTGTAGGCGTCTTTTAAGGATGAAATAGAAAATGAAATTTTGTATGGTCATTTTTATTTACTATAAGACAGTCTGGGGGCTCAATTAGAATTGCCCCAACTGATCAGGAGACCAGAATCCTGAAACAAATGAAATTCTGGCTGGAATGACTCTCAAACTACCAGGAGAACAGAAACATAAAAAAAGACATACATACGGGGATGGAGTCATGTGTGGTAAAGACTCTTGAACTACCAGGAAATCAGAATCATGAAGAAGTAGAAAATCACAAAATCTATATTAACCAGAGCTAAGCCGAGGTGGGCAGTTAGTGGATTTATAAATATGAGTTTTGATTAACATGAACTTCAGTTGTCACTCTAGACTAGCGATAAGTAGCGCCATCTATTGACGACAGTGCGAAACTTAGATACTTGTAATGCTCGATTCTCAGCGAAGTCGATTGCATGCGTAGATAAAAACACCGGCCGAGAGGGTTAACCTATTTATAAAGGAATTTATTTCTAACCTGTAATTTTAAACTGTACATTATCCAACATAATATTGCGTGAATACTGTCCGTTTATTGGCCTAATTGAATAAATACATTTGACTTTGACTTTGACTTTGCCAAAGAATACACTCTCTTATGATACGATGTGCAGATTGTACATATTCGCGGTCAGATTTAGAACACTGACATAAAGGCGAGGCAACGAGCTTGAAGGAAAATAATTTACTATTAAAGTAATACTGTGAGAAATTGGGCAACACAGTGATCCACCTCCAGCCACGTCCTGGTCATTTACTCACAAACGGATGGAAATAATGCGGAGTGCGGTTGATAGCAATAGGCTCGTACCATCTTATTATCATCTGCCTAGCCTTTTCCCAATTTTTGTCGGGGTCGGCTTCCAGTCTTACCGGTTTCAGCTAAGTACTAGTGTTTTACATGGAGCGACTGCCTATTTGACCTCCACAACCCAGTTACTGGGTAACACCATACCCCTTGGCAAGACTGGTGTCAGATCTCAAGCTTCTGACTACCCGTAACGACTGTCGAAGATCTTTAAATGACAGCCAGGACCAACGGCTTAACGTGCATTCCGAGGCACGGAGGAAACTCGGTATGTTGAAATGGTCACCCATCCACGGACCGACCTCGGCAAGCGTTGCTTAACCTTGAAGATTGACCCGTGCGGCTGTTATTATTTATCCACGAGCTCCTCGCTCGTACCCTCTTACTTAAACATTACTGGCGCAATATTTGTGTACACTATACCTAGTAAAGGTCCACCTCTGCCTACCTAACTTTTCGGGGAACACCGGCGTGATGTTATGTTTTCTATCCTACTTACTTATACTTAGTTTTTCCCCGACAAAAAAATAGTGGTGTTATAAGTTTGTTGCTGTGCATCTTTGTGTCTGACATCCTAGCTGCTCAACGGATGAACCAATTTTGCTTTAGTTTTGTTTTTGCTTGAAAGGTGACTTTGTCGAGAGTGTTCTTAGCTATTTATTAAAATCGGTTAAGCCGTTCAAAAGATATCCGCATATTACTCTTTGAATCTGGGTTTTTCCGCAAGATATCGTGTTATAATTACGTGTTTCTATAGATTGCCGATTGAAGCGTGTCTACTACTAAGTATATTATATGTAGTTTAAAGAGCATGAAATAAAAATAAAATTATAAATTGAAAGGCCTCGGACACAAAAAACTCTAAAAAGCAAAAAATAAGCCTCGTACTCGCGTTGGGGAACCGCTTAAGTAAAATAAATAAAACGCTGTTTATGTTGGCGGTTGTTGTCTAATGGGTCTAACCGCGACACCCGTGTGCTGGTCGTGCGGGGAACATACGGAGCGCATTGAGCACCTTTTGTGCACATGCGATGCCCTGGCTGGTAAGCGAATGAGTCTCCTAGGGGTTGGATATCCAAGACCAGAAGACTATAGGCTCCTATCTCCTAGTCTCGTTGTAAAACTCATGAAGAGAGTTTTCAACGAGATTGGGGAGGAGTAGGTTATCTAGGGGACCACTAAAAATCCCAATGAGTCGAAGTGTCTCGAGTTATTTCTCGGCCCCTCCACAAAATAAGAAGATCCTACTTCCTACTAATATTATAAAGGCGAAAGTTTGTGAGTGTTTAAATCGTACATAGTTTGATCACAATATTTCTCAAACTACCCTAGTATAAAAATATTTTATTAATATTAAACGCTACTTGCAATTCGTCTATTTCGCTCAGCTGCTCATGGCTTAATGGTTCACACCAAATTATTATACATAATTATACATCGTTTATAACACACTAACATAATTATATCTATTTACCTGTATATTTAACACCGTAAAAACTGATTCACATCCGTACACTTCAACGTTAGGGTCAGTTGAAAACCAGCGTCAGGCAATTCCTAGTTGTCTGGCATTTTGCTGAATTGGACCTATTTGGCGCAGCCGCGAGACACACTATGTATGTAATTTTTTTTTAATTAAGTTCCCTTTGATTTGTACCTACATAGTGTGTATTTGTGTGCCAAATAAACCAGTTCACTGATTTTTTTCTTTTCTTTCTTTCTTCCATAAGTTTACTGTTACTCTTTCACGCAAAAACTAGATTATAGTCTGGAATAGCACATGTGCGTGTAACATGTGTTTTATCCCAAGAATATGTTCCCTTGAGAAAGTTATCGACATTCACGCGGGCAAAGCCGCTGACAGAAGGTTTCAAAGATATAAAGTAAAATAGAATTTTAATAGTAAAGATATAAAGTAAAATAGAATTTTAATAGTAAAGATATAAAGTAAAATAGAATTTTAGTCCAGAACTAAACCTATTCCATTGTGCCCTTCTTCCAGAGTGCCGCACAGGCGAGGTGGTCCTCACCCCCGGGTTCGGGCTGCGCTGCCGCCACCTCATCCACACCGTCAGCCCCAAGTACGTCGCCAAGTACCACACCGCAGCCGACACCTCGCTGCACAACTGTTACAGGTAAATATAGAAAGAAAGAAAAAATATGTATTTGTGACTTGCAAGAGGTACAGACAGAAAAAAACAAAAAACCGGTCAAGTGCGTGTTGGAATTCGCACTTTTTGGGGTTCCGTACCAAATAGAGAATATATTGGTATTTTCATGGAGTTTCTTGTGCGTTCTTCTCCATAACAATATACTTTCCGAATGCACGGTAGAATCAATTTTTATTACTTGTAAATTTTAATTTATTTGACGTTCAAAAGTGCCGTTTATTGGCCTGGTTGTATATTTGACTTTGACTTTGATTTGTTAGTAAAATATACGGAAAAATAAACATTATCACCAAATTTCAAGTTCAAGTCAATGGAAAGTTAAAAAAGGTCTTCGGAACAAAATTTTGTGACAGACGACGGACAGACAGACGGACAAGTGAGTGACAGCAATAGGGTTCCGTATGACCCTTACAGTACGGAACCCTAAAAATTAAAAAAAAAACCTAGTGCGAGGCCAAAAAGGCTCAGCTATCTCAGCACAATTATGCAGGGAAATTTAAAAAAAAATAATTACACCGCGCTGATATTCTGCTAGGGTCCGCTGTTGCCACGGACACACTTACGAAACAAAGATTAAATAAAATAAAGGATATCCTACTTGGTATCTTTGTCATTGTGGCCAAGTGACTAAGACCTCGCATTTCGTGATTGAGATCATAGATATTCAAATCTGGGTAAGTACCAATGTGACTTTTTCAATTCATATGAAAACATTTTGTCGAGTTATGCTACCATAACGTATAGGAGCAGTTGATTTTTTTCGCTTGGTGCCTTAAAAAACGTTGATCATAACGATATACCTAAAAATATTGCATTGTTTAGTACCACCCTATGTTACAAAAGCACCACACTAATGCCACAAAATAATAATACTACTCAATATAAAGAACCCTCTAACTCGTGAGGGTTAGAACTGGGTTTGATTGAGAAAAGGGTTCAGTCTGTACTCGGGAGTGTGGATCATTGAATCACTGATGATGGCAATTGGCACTTTGACCCCCAGTCCGATTTATTCGTAGATATAGTGATAGTATTACAAAAAAAAATATAATCCTAGACATATATTATATTATCGGCGGAAAATCTTAACATCGTGATTTAGAAGTCGATCGAAATTGGACAACGCCATCTAGTGACGAATAGACGAAAAAAATTGCGTTACAAACGCGGTGTTTTCCGATACACTTGCTTTGCGGCTAGACCCAATAACTACTGCATACTACTAACTAAATAATAATAATACACAAAGGAACTAAAAAAAATGACGTGACGTCACACAAGTCCTGCATCGCGCAAGCAAAGTTATTCGCTACGGAAAACACGGGTGTACGGTAGCGGTATGTTGAGTCTGTTAGGAGGTCTATTTGGGTTATTGTCATATACAGTAAACCGAATAGATCTAATATATTTTTGCTCGGAGTATCCCCCCTTTTCGATGGAGGAAGCGGAACTTTCATCCTGTTTTCCAGTACTCTATAGACTAAAGGCATCTTCGTACACAGAGAAGGAAAGTGCATCGATTTTAAGACTTTTTTAACGGGTGAGGGTATTTTTGTTTGCCGTCATAGTACTTAAAGAAGTCGTTGCCTTCTTGCTAACTAGTAATTGCACCCAATCTATTATATATTAGTCTATGATTGCACCTTCGAGTGGGTCCGTAAAGTCTAGGTTACATTTCTTTTTTTTTTATCCTCTATATGCTTCCGCTTGACCACTAACTGCCATTAAAGATAAGAAATAGTCATGAAAAAGATGAAAAATATTAAAAAATCCGGCCAAGTGCGTGTCGGACTTTGCACATTTAGGGTTCCGTACCCAACCGCAAAATCAAGTTGGTTTTAATGGAACAAAATGAGGGAATTTCAAAGAAAAATCAGATTTCTCAATATATTGGTAATTGTTAGTAAAAACTACGTATTAAGGCGCCGATTCCCTTGAGTAGCTGATTTTAAAATGAGAATCACGTCTAAACGGCTAGTCGTAATTTATTGGAAAAAATATATGTTATAGTAGACCATTTTCTTAACAATTTCATCTGAGCAAATTTTGAGTTTTATTCGTATAACATAGTGTAATTAATTTGTAAAGTTATGTCTAAAACGGACATAAACACGACAATCACACCAAAACCGCTGGGCGTATTTTAATGAAATCGACACCATATCAAAGACAATTTAATTATCTACATTTTGATCTGAAGCTTTTTTTTTTAAAGTCAAAGAAAAAAAAGGAAAGTACAAAAAACTACTAAATTTTGGGTCGCGCGGGTGTGAAACGAGTGCGCGTTTTGTTCCCTCAAGGTCGTTGGCGTTAGTCGTCGTCTTAATAAATATTATCACCAAAATTCAAGTTCTATGGGAAGTTAAAAATATCTTCGAATCAAAATTTTGTAAAAAAAACTGGCTTTGGTGGCTTCTGCTCTCTCTCTTCTTTCTTGTTTTCCAATATTTTTTAAAACAATATATACAGTATTTATCTAATCAGCAACGATAACCTACTCGATGGGGTAGGTAAACATTGTTTTTTCGTGTAGCTTTTTTGTAATTTTTTATGGCTTTGGGTCAACAAGATGCTTATACTGTGAACATTTTAAGACTTTAGCTCCAACCGTTTGGCTGTAAAACTAATCCCTGTGGTACAGACGACGGACAGACGACCAAACGTGAGTGACAAGCAGTAGAGCTCCGTTTGGACCCTCGGGGAACACACTACCAAATATAAAAATTATTCTATGTCCTTCCCAGGCAAAAACAATAAACAAACTACATATCTCCATACCAAACACCATATAAATCAGTTCAGGCGTATAATCGTGAAAGGTAACAAACAAACAAAGTTACCTTCGCATTTATAATATTAGTTTGGATATAGTATAATGTTGTTTTAGTTTTTACCCGACTGCCGAAGGAGGGTAATGTGTTTATCAGTCTATGTATGTATGTATGTTTGTTCCTATATGGCGTTCCAGAGACCAAACGCGTTGGCCGATTTTGATGATTCATATGTCAATCGATTCGTCTTAACCCTGCGAGTGTCATAGGCTACATTAAAATTGGAAAATAGAAAAATGGCGGATTTTGGCTGCCATATTGTGGGGGCCCAAATTTTTTTTTTCTTCCAATCCCATCGTGTGGGGTATCAAAATAAAGGGTTTTAAGAGGTGATTTCAAAAATATACAACACTTATATGTTTAAATGTATCTAATTCGAAAAAAACTTAACTAAAAAGTTATAAATAAAAAAAAGTTAAATCAAAAAATCAAAAAACCCGACTGCTTCAAAAGCGAACTAAAAAGTCGTAAACAAGGAAAAAATCATGCTGTGCAGGAGGAGGATACATCTGGTTTTGGTCAGCCAGCTCGCGCGTATGTATCCTCCGACTGCACAGCATGATTTTTTCCTTGTTTACGACTTTTTAGTTCGCTTTTGAAGCAGTCGGGTTTTTTGATTTTTTGATTTAACTTTTTTTAATAATTCACTGTGTACCGCACAGGGAACTCCAAAACTTTTCGTGACGTCACACAACTCCTGCATCGCGCAAGCAAAGTTATTCGCTACGGAAAACACGGATGTACGGTAGCGGTATGTTGAGTCTGTTAGGTCTATTTGGGTTATTGTCATCTACAGTAAACCAAATAGATTTAATACGTTTTTGGTCTGAGAATCCTCCCTTTTCAATGCAGAAAGCGGCACTTGGACCCTGTTATGCAGGACATCTTATACATTAAATGAACGAGTCATCAATTTTCAAACTTGTTCAACGGGTGAGGGTATTTTTGATTTTCTTTCGTAATTAAACTAGTCGATGGTAATGGTAACTTACTTTCCGATATTTGAACCCTTCCATTAACTCTAGTTTACATTTCTGATATTAAAAAAGTGTGCTAGGTCTAGTGGGTCAGCTGTATACGACAATAAACCCAATAGACCTTACACACCAAAAAACCGCTACCGTGTACTCGTGTTTACGGTACCGGATAACTTTGCTTGCGCGATGCAGGATTTCAAATTATTTATTTGTAAAATGTTTTTACAAATAAATAATTTATAAGATCGAATTCTAACGTCAGGATCGCTATGGTTAACCTAATAGGCATGCAAATTTTGGATACTTATAATTGTAATTTTAAAATATAATTTGTTATGCATTGTATTATTAAATTACTATTCAAATCAAATTAGAAATTTATTAAATCGTACAATCATTTGTGTTACGTCACGTCTATTTTTGTAAAATATGTACAATCATAAAATATTTTAACAAAAAATAATAACCGATTTCCGAAACAAAACATTACAAAGCGAAAAATTACGTTCTTTTCCGAAGTCGGTGTCTGTGGTTTAAGTTTAAGTTTAAAAAAAAAACGTTGCCCCACACTAGGAATTTCTTCCTGTATCGTGGGTGCGTTTACAAACATATAAACTCACATACACAACACCCAGAGCCGGAACAACTATCTGTAGGTCATACAAATATTTAAAAAAGGTATTTTTCGCTCTGTAGTTTTTTTTTGGAAATCGTTATTTTTAAATATATTTTTTTTTCTCTTTTTAGTTTTGGTACCGCCCAATAAGCCCAAACACGACTCCTTTGATTTATTTCGGAGTTCCAGTGCCTGCCGGCGTTATCTTCAGATCGGTTCGATGGTACCATTTTCATCAGTACCATTTATTTATCATTGGTATTTGCTTCATCGGTTAACTTTCCTCTGGCCATCTGTGGGCTTCTTCATTAGTTCCACTTCTCCAAATTGAATTGCATTGTTGATGAAAATACCAAAATCTCTGCATGTATGCCTATAATATTTAAGGAGTTCCCTCGATTTCCATGGGAGCCCATCATCAGATACTGACCTAATGACCATGCGACCACCTAGGAAGTAGGTATACCTACTAAAACAAGAAAAAAATTATAACTAAAAAGTTGTAAATAAAAAAAGTTAATTTAAAAATCAAAAACCCGACTGATTAAGAAGCGAACTAAAAAGCTGTAAACAAGAAAAAAACATGCTGTGCAGTCGGAGGATCAAGTAGTCAGCCAGTTCGCGAATATGTTTCCTCCGATTGCACAGCATGATTTTTTTATGTTTACAGCTTTTTAGTTCGCATCTTAATCAGTCGGGTTTTTAATTTTTGAATTACCTTTTCTTTCTTATTTTTTTTGGAGTCGTTTAAAAACTAATCATGACAAAGAAGGCAGGTACTAATTAATATTTTTTTTTAAATTCAAATAAATTTATTTATTTTATTTTATTACTAGGTTATATTTAAAATATAACAAGTAAAATTTCAAAATTTAAAAAACCCCCGACACATTTATCTTGCGAAAACACCCCGATTCAAACAGTAAAACGCCCATAACTTTTGAACGGCTGAACCGATTTTATTCAAACATAGCTAAGAACACTCTCGACAAAATCACTTTTCAAATAAAAAAAAAACTAAATCAAAATCAGTTCATCCGTTTAGGCGCTATGATGCCACAGACTGACACACAGATACACAGACACACAGATACACAGCAACACACGTGAAACTTATAACTCTCTTTTTCCGGCGGGGGTTAAAAAATAGAGTGGATAATATAATATTTTTTAATAATACCCTGTGTTTCGCCGCAAATGAACTTCAAAAATAGACGTGACGTCACACAAATCCTGCATCACGCAAGCAAAGTTATCCCTTACCGTAAACACAGGTATATGGTAGCGGTATGTTGAGTGTGTTGAGTCTAGTGTTCAATTGTCATATACAGTTGAACACTAAACTGAGCACACTTTTGGTCGAAAGTTTCGCAATTTCACCTTGTTTTGCAGTCCTGTGCTTCAAGACATCTACTTATACAGTAAAGGTACAAACACCAATTTTCAGACTCGATCAACGAGTGATAAGAGGGTATTTTTGATTGCCTTCATCGTAATTAAATAAGTTGTTGATAATCTTCTTGTTGAGTATTTCCGTAAATTAAGGACACATTTTCAGACTTATAAAGGTGTAAATTATCCAAAATAATGTTCCGTAAGGAGGTCCCTATTCAATTAATATGCGGTCAAATGTTAACGCCTGATTGAAGCTACACATTAGGATTACTTACGTTGAGATAGCAAAATAATATCAGGCACTTAAAAACTTTATAAATGTCAACGGATTATTGCAAAAACAGTTAGTTTATAATAAATCGCGTGAGATTGTAAACTCTCTTTTCTCAAAAACGATCGGTTACATTGGAAACTTCTTTCTTCTTCTTTCCGTGTGGGGATGTGGCTGTCCCTGGTGTCAGAGTTAAACAAGCCGCCTCTGTGAACTCCGCAGGCCTCTGACTTGGCTATTTCAGACTTATTGGAATTTGTATGAGATTTTATTGTATTTGAAATTAATGTTTCACAATATATCGAGATATTATCCATCTTGCAAGATTTACAACCTGATCGTGTTTGCAACAATCTGGTGACAGTCTCAGGAGGCACCTTGATACTATACAACAAATTGTTACAAGTTCAGCCTGTAGTAAAGTTGGTAATTATACCTAGATACGATAACGACTGCCTTGTAGGTCTAGTAGTCGCAAGCGCTACTGTTTACCTTGAACACTTTTCCCGACCCTACCCGACTCCATCTGGAATTTCTCAGTAGCAGACCGGAGTTAGAAAGCAGAGAGAGGATTTGTATCCGGTTTTTTTCAAACAGAAACATATGCCATAATAACCTGTGCTCAAGAGAATATAGATAGAGCAACTAGCGGTAAATTCATATATATTCTTAGTGACAGTCAGGCTGCAATCACAGCCATCATACAAAGTGGACTCCACACTTGTTCTGGATGCTATTCAAACTCTAAACAGGCTTGGGAAGCATTACAGAATAAGATAGATGTGGGTCCTTGTGCACAAAGGAATCCATAGTAACGAAATGGCAGATGAACTGGCAAGTGAGGGCTCAGCAAATGATTTTGTGGGTCCAGAACCATGTGTAGGCATTTTGAAGTGTCTCGTAAAAGCCACATTCAGGGAGTTTAGAGATCACAGACAACAAACACATTAGCTGTTTAATACCGGTCTGGAACACTCCAAGAAATTCCTGGGCTCTACGTTCAAAGCACGGGAATGCATTTGGAATATGAGCAAGGGGCAAATCCGCTACTTGCTTGGGGCCTTTACTGGCCACTTTGGAACCAATGACATGCTCATGAAGATGCGTCTAGCCGTGACACCCAAGTGCTGGTTGTGTGGGGAACATACGGAACTCATGGAGCACCGTCTGTGTACATGCGATGCACTGGCTAGTAAGCGAATGAATCTCCTAGGGATTGGATATCCAAGACCAGAAGACTATAGGCTCATATCTCCTAGTCTCGTTGTAAAACTCATAAAGAGAGTTTTCAGCGAGATTAGTTATTTTTTGTGCACTGTCATGATTTGGGTATCAAATGAAAGGGTTTGCTGAGAAGAATACGATAAAAGTTTGTTTTAAAAAAAGATTTTTATTGAATAATTTTATACTGTTGTGTTGTGTCTGTGTCAAAAAAAAAATATCCTATTGTTAAATTTATTCGTCTCTATTACAGGAACGTGCTGTGCAAGGCGGCGGAGGTGGGCGCGCGGTCTCTGGCGCTGTGCCTGATCTCCGCGCCGCACACACAGTTCCCGCCTGACCTGGCTGCTCATGTGGCTCTCCGTTAGTATGCTATTGTCTTTATTTGTTTTACTACTACGGGTGGTGGAAAGGCCAAGGACTAAACTGAAACTCCTCTTTTGGATACACAATGACACAAGGGAACGTTTACGTGATTGAGTATTTTTAAAACTCGCATAAGGCCAATTTGGCTACAGCTGCAGATTTCTATAGCTATTATCCATAGACAGTGATAAAGTACTATCAAATGAGCCACCTGTTTGTTTACCATGACCAAAAAACAGTTATTTCTAATGAGAGATTCTTAAACATCAGTGAACAGATTTTTTACTGCTCAAATTGAAACGAATGATGCCAGACGAAATTAATTCACGACCAATTCTATCAAATATTTTTTATAGACGTAGGTACTCGTAGGTAGGTACTCGTTTTATAACTCGCATGAATAGTTGCATGATTTCATAATTATTATTAAAGCAATTAACGTATTCAGTCGCGATCCGCATCACGTCTCAGTGTGACTAGAGCTTACTTGAATGCTAAAAAAAAACAAAAGACAATCTATGAACAACATCCAATCAAAACCTCCTTTCTCCGCAGGCACGATCCGCCGCCACTTAGAGCAGCAGCGCCTGCCGTCGCTCGTGATCCTGGCGTCGTCGTGCGGGCCGGACGTGGCGCTGCTGGCCGCACTCGCGCCGCTGTACTTCCCGCGCTCGGCGCGCGAGGCGGACGCGGCGCGCTGGCGCCTGCCCGACGAGCCCGCCACGCACGATCGGAGGATACGCATCATCCACAACCCGCATTCCCATAACTCTGATACAGGTAGGATTGTTATAAGAAAAAAGACACTGTTATTGTCATCCCGACTGAGTATGTCTACTATCCGTTCTGGTTACCACAACAGTGACTACGGAAAATAGGAGCGATGATTGGTTACTTGAATAACCTAACTAACATACACAACCCACATTCCCATAATTTTGTGAGAGTGTGAGTTAAAGGACACTTATAATGTTTGCACCAAGAGAGTAGGTACCTTCGCAGAAAGACATTGGGTTATGAAAATATCTTAACACCACGGCTAAAAGTAGTAAATTAATGAATAATCTTAGAACAAAAGTAACCTACAATGCGAAAGCAGATGAAATGCATCACCCCAACTCACTACTTTAGGTTAATTTATCGTGGCACTGACAAGATACAAAGCTTGTGATTATTAAATCATCTGTTATGTCAAATGAATAACATCCTCGCGACCTCGTGTGGTTCGCGCTATCCGCGGAATCCGCACTACTTTTTGCGAAATCCGCGCTACTATTTGTGAAATCCGCACTACTATCCGCGCAATCCACGCTACTATTTGCGAAATCCCCGCAACTATCCGTGCAATCCGCGCGCCTCATACGTAACCCACAATTAATTCTGATACAGGTGGGTTTGTTGTTGACTAAAGAAGACACTGCTTTGTTTGCTCCAAAAGAGTGGTTTCGCTGTCACTTCTTGTAACCACGGGTAACTCGCATTTATTTTACGGCATCTTTACTCTTTTGAACGTATGTACGTACGTATAATGGGGTGTAAGCGATCACGGGGTTTTCGCTCCCTGTACGCGGGTGCGTGGCCTGTAAAAACAATTCCGTTCTTATATTGCCATTGTAGGCCTAAACAGATGGACGCTCGCCTAACCGAATACAAAAGTGGGCGAAGCGAGGGCAGGAATTGGGCACCCTGACTAGGATAGGTTAGGTTGCTTTTTCGTGGCAAGTTCTGATACTGATAAGTACACGATCATAACTTTTCATCTATGCCAAAGGACCTAAACACAATCATACGGCACCATAGACAATATCTGTTGGCTTTTCATCGCTCGGTTCAGCGCCGAGAGTTGAAAATCTACAGTGATACTTACGATGCATGCCGTAGATTTAAACGACATGGTGCAGGGTCGTATGTGTATTGTATATACTGTTTTAGCCTATAGTCGGCCAATAGGCTACCCAGCAGTAACCGAACATATGTAGATTTTATTATATTTGAGGCAATTATTGCTACACTTCTGCCTGCTACCTGGACCCAATACTAGAAGTTGGGCTGTAGACTTTGCGGTCGCCAATGTGCATATTCAGTATGGTGCTAAAATTAACCTTTACCAGAGAATGATAATTAGTCTCAAATACGATACGTTGTTTACTCTCCATTCGTAAAATAATCAAGCTCCACCTTCGATAACTCTTGTGTCTTTTTCCTATGCCTCATAAACCACCAGAACCTAAAACCAGAGGTGGCCACATCATCACACGAAAAGAGTGAGAGAGATCCATCATGGAAATCATGTAGCCGAGTAATAATAGGAAGTAACCTACGAGTTAATGTATGATATGTACACCGAAATGAATCACATCGTAAACGAAGATTACAATAGATATAGATTAATGAACCGTAATTACAAGGGTGGCACTGATTTACACAAGATAAGGATATAATGCGCAGTCGGAAGTAAGTCTGGAACAGAATTAAACAATCAATCTTCAAGCTTTCGCAGAATAAACAGCATATGTGAGAAAGAAATAAAAGTAGAAATCAGAGAATCCAAGTCATGACATGCACGTTTTGAAAACCATCTGATAACGTAATTGCCGTCCAAAAACATCTCATCCCAACTGTTTAGACTATACCATATAAGTGTACATACATAATGAGTATAGCATCTTCCTAAAAAAACCGGCCAAGTGCGAGTCGGACTCGCGCACGAAGGGTTCCGTACTTGGTAAATTGCGGTTTACGATTTATGACGTATTAAAAAAAAACTACTTACTAGATCTCGTTCAAACCAATTTTCGCTGGTAGTTTACATAGTAATGTACATCATATATTTTTTTTAGTTTTATCATTCTCTTATTTTAGAAGTTACAGGGGGGGGGGACACACATTTTACCACTTTGGCAGAGTCTCTCGCGCAAACTATTCAGTTTAGAAAAAAATTATATTAGAAACCTCAATATCATTTTTGAAGACCTATCCATAGATACCCCACACGTATGGGTCTGATAAAAAAAATATTTTTAGTTTTAGTTTCAAGTATGGGAACCCCCAAAATTTATTGTTTTATTTTTATTTTTGTGTGAAAGTCTTAATGCGGTTCACAGAATACATCTACTTACCAAGTTTCAACAGCATAGTTCTTATAGTTTCGGAATAAAGTGGCTGTGACATACGGACGGACAGACAGACAGACAGACAGACAGACAGACAGACAGACAGACATGACGAATCTATAAGGGTTCCGTTTTTTGCCATTTGGCTACGGAACCCTAAAAAATGACCGAAGATTGTCTTCCTGGAAACTGATAGAATAATCGCGAAATCTATCGAATTTCATTAATACGTCATACTATTACAGCAAGTCCCATATTCCTACTAATCTAAAATGACTCAGAAAAAAGGTAAACATACCTGTTTACACAACGATTACGAATCAGGATGAGTTTAGTTTAATACCCAAAAATATGATAATATTTGTTGTCCATTACACCTTTTAATCATGTCCGAAAGTACTTAAAAAACAATATCAGGATAAACTCGAAACAACACTGAGAATTCGGCCCTAAACCATACCAATGATCAAAAACGTACACGCTAATTCCACCTTTAAAGTAAGTTTGAACAAAGGTGTTATTGCCTTGTATAATTATGAAAGGATGTTCACACCTGTGTGGCCATGTGTATAGCAAACTTATCTAAGATAAAGCATACATATAAATGGGTTATCGGCGTATTGACGCATTCAGTAATATCGATCATTGGCAAAACGTTGTTGTGCGAAAGAGATTTCTGAACTGTACTATAGAAGTGCTTGTGACAATGGAAATTGAGAATAAAGTGACCACTTTGGAGATGAAGGCACGACCTACTAAGGGTAAATTCGTAAATTGATATTTTTCTCTTTCTACTAAACATATAATGAACTTCTTGTCAGACTTAAGTCTAGCTGCCAAAATGGTGGATGTAAATTCGATTAAGAAATAACAAAACAATACAATTTAGACCTTAAAGAACACTAGAATTAAAAACTAACACTAAGCATTAACCTTGCACAACATTATAGCAATAACACTGTTAAGAAACTTATTGCGTTAAATTATTAGTAGGCAAAAGCAAGCATAGTCATCATTATATTGGAAATGAAGGGATTTTTGACTTGCAATATGAAAGGATTGACTCGTTTATCTATTTATAATCAGTGCTGTTTTTGGAATATATGAAGTTCCTACCAAACCTATTTCATTATGCGGAATATTTGAGGGAGATATATTGAATTTTTTTTTTGTAGTTGACAAATTTGTACACTAGGCCTCTGTTGACAGCGCAATTTTAAGCATTCTTTAAAGGTTCTAACGCTTCGTTGAACAATATTTCATTAAAAGGATCTATATTTTTCAGTCCATGGTATATCTTTTAAATTGGTCCAATATTGAACGTGGAAATAGGCGAGAGCCAAACCTATAATTTTGTCTTTTTACTTAGGATATTCAGTCGGATGTCTGCGACCGAATTTCCTCTTAAGGGTGGGTTATGTAGAAGAAGTTGTGACTGAACACTTTCTACTCTTCTTTTAGAACCGATCTTCTCTTTGCCTAGATTGGTGACTGCTTGCTTGGCACCCAATCTAGCCTTCTCTTTATGGAACACATATACATGTCTTCGTTTATTTTCTTTCTGTCCATCCTCACTTATATCAAGTCTTAAACGTTTATGTGCATACAGGGACATTATTGTTGTATTTTTATCTAAACTAAATAAAACTGCAACGTCTAGAACATAAAAACCAGAAGTTTTTCTGTTATCAGTCCTCATATTAGTCACAACAACATTAATGAGCTGAAAGTATTTAATTACGATTCAATTTAAGTAGAACAAATACCTTGTTATCTATAGATAACATTTCTACTTTGTTTTGGTTCCTTTTTCTCTTCATTGACCTTAATTATGATTTCTTGGTATTTTCCTTAAAAGTCTCGTTGCCTCTTGAAGGTTTCCTATTTTGATAAAAGGCCCATTTTGGCCCATAAGTTGCAAGTTATGCAGAATTTTGGATATATTCTCAATTTGAGAATCTCAAACCAAATATGTCAGGATCTCAGGGAACTAAGACTGAAACATTACTAGCAGAAGAACAATTACTTCTGATGAGAGTTCTGCAGGACAATTCAGAAAGGATGAATCGACCATAGTTTATACATTTACAATCACTTGTTTTTAGGATTCCGTAGTCAACAAGGAACCTTTATACGAGTAGTTTCGCCATGTCTGTCCGTCCGTCCGCAGCTTAAATCATGTAATTTTTTTTTTGGGATTTTCCTGTACACGTAAAGTGGGAATGTATTTTTTTCTCGCCCTTTATTAAAGGGTCTGTGAAAACCATCTTTCGATTCAGGGATCAGTTTGCGTAAAATGAAGCTATAAATTGCAAATTTTTGTTAGAGTCCCCCTACCAGCTAAATGGTTGCTTTTAGATAAGTGAAAAAAAACCCCAGTAGTAATATATAAAAAAATAAAAGGGAAACTAGTTATCACAGCTAAGTAGGCTTTACAAGTTAACAAGTTATAGTTGGCTAAATTATAAAATGTCTTGGAAAAGTATAAAAATTGTATATTGATGTCTGGGGACAACAGTTTTTTTTTATATTTCAACAAAGTATATTTTATCATTTCGTTAGAGCAATGTTCGTTGCTTTCATTGTCTAAGAACGTTAGTAATATTACCTATTTATTATAGTAAAGTTAGCTAGCTGTCTATACGGAACCCTCTGTGCGCGAGTCAGACTCGCACTTGGCCAGTTTTTTATTTCTCACGTCTTCGCTGCCGAGGCCTATATGACGATTCCTATAGGCCTAAATTTTACAGCATAAAAAGTTACATTAATGGTAAACAGCTCTTTCTATCAGTGGACGGTTACTTTTCAAAATTCGGCCCATCTTCATTCAGAGGTACCGCCTGCAGTAAAAAAATACGTTTTTCGCCGAATTTAAACAGGGTTGCTTTGAAAACAATGATCAATTCCTACAAATACACATCACGACCACATAGATTCTCTGACATCTCCCAACTCAACATATTCTAAACACATCAAACATATAGCACATGACTATCTGTATACAAACACACAACAATTTCGGCTCATTTTGACTGATTCTCTTGACAAAGTTACACATTACACTAGCGTTGAGAGATAGTGCTCCTGAAGTGAATTCACCATTGCTATACTGCAATTTTACGGAACTGTAAAATTAACCAGTGATTTTCAAAATGTTGGACATTAGTTGTGTTTTTGGTGGACATGAGACTGGTGATAAAAAGGACAGTTTATTTTTAAGATGACAGAATTGATTCAATTAGCTGCGTTTGTAAACAATCTTATCGGCTATGGCCAAAAGAATCTCTATTTTTGTAATTTAGGTTATATTATAATCTGTGGTTTATTTTTTAATTAATAGTGCATTAAGTAAAAAGCTATCTTGTTATCTTCCAAAGTTTACTAAAACTTTTAAACTAAAACGGTCTCCATTTTGACATAAAACATTGAACTGTGTCGTGTTGAAATTCAATACGTTATTTATCTATTTAAATTAGACTACAGACAGTTAACATGTTTTCGCACATGTTGTAACAATGAAATTTGTAACACTGGAACAGATTAATTATTGTTTAAACTAAAATTATTGAATATTCGAAACAGTGATCGTAAAGTGACAAGTGACAGGTGTTTCCCGCCTTGACGCCATCTTGTCTATGGTTACATTCGGAAGCTGTCACAGATAACGATGTACAACGAGGCTTTTGAATACGATCGTAAGTTGTTAGGTTTGACTGTACTTGTCTCGATAGAATTGTAAATTCAGTATGTCATGTATTATTCAGTACAGACGAATACTCATAGGAACAAGCCTTCTGAGTTCAAAGCAAATCATATTTTTCCGTTTAAAAGATTTTCCAGCTTTCCAGGTTAGCCTATCTACTAATTTAGAATGATTAAACAAAATTATTCAGCAGACTCATCATCATCAGCCTTTATCCGACCACTGTGCTGGATATAAACCTAGAATAGGCTCGATATTAATCTTATCTCACTTCTTGGTCTTCTTGGTTAGCGACCTCTCAGCTGGCTACCCTGCAAAGATCTGAAGAGATTCGTAGTTTTCACAATTCCAATCTTTGACATTTACCTCCAGCAAGGTTGCCAAAAATACTTTTACAATGCATGTCCTCGAAAAGAGCGGTTTTCCAAGCAGCCAAACTGAGCGGAAAGTGTCACTTTTTTTCACTAGTGCTTTTTACTTTCCTGTATTTTTTTAATTTTTAACTCCAACGTCAGCCCGACGCATAGAGTTTTTATTATTTGAGAAAAGTTTTAAAAATTAGTTATGTACAGATTATCATTCATATAAAAGGTAAAATAAAACTAATACTTTATTTTAGGCGTTTTTAATTACTCTAGATTTAGATTTTGATCAATAAATTAATTTTAAATATTCATTAAATATGTTTGGCAGAACGTATATTCGCCCGTGCCTTATTGCGTAACGATGTGACAACTATTCGCACATGCGCAGTAGATATGCCCGAGGAACTATTAGTTAGAAAAAAGCGCGGGAAACTTTCAACTTGGCGGACGCGTATTTTTGGGATTAAAGTTTAAAACAAAATTTTAACCTGTATATAATAGATATTTATTTGGAAAAAATTCACAATTATATATTAGATCAGTAGTAGTAGTAGTTAAGATTTAGTTTTGTACATTCTTCGGTAGTGGTAAGTTTTTTCAATTCTCTTTTGCGTGTAAGGATGAAAGACCCGCCGGACCCGGGGGACTTTGTTCCCCCGGCCGGTGTTTTTGTCACAGTACAATCGAATGAATCGGGCATGGACACTGATGGGTCATCGGTTTCTGCTCGAAATTTAAAAAGAAGCCGCGTGCATGTTTGTAAGCACTGCAATAAACGTCGTCGTACCCGTAAACATCACGGTTCAGAGTCAGTTGTGGTTGTATAGAGTCAAACTCCTCTGAAGTTGTGGAATCTGCGCCTATCCATTTAGAAAATAAAGTAAGCAATGTATTGCCTAATGATATTCCCGCTCCTTCCACGGTTAATCCAACGCAGATAGGGCGAAAAACCTATGAAAAAACAGACAGCGCGCCTTTTGTAATTCATGTTCAAAAAATAACAAATTCACCAGATGATAGTACGACATTGCACCCAATCACATTTGGCAAGTTTTTAAAGAGTAACGCCTTCCAAAACATTATTAACGGTAGCGTCAAAAAAATCGGGCGCAATAAGATTTCTTTATCCTTTTCTAATTTTCTTGAAGCAAATTACTCACAATAGTCTCGAAAAATATAATTTTAAAGCTTTTATACCTACTTTCAACGTTACTAGAATGGGCTTAGTACGTGGTGTTCCTGCAGAATGGTCTCCGGAGGAAGTTATTGACAATATATCAGTACCAATTGGTTGCGGTCCAATTTTAAAAGTCAGACGTCTTAATTTTAAAACCATTGTTGATGGTTCAACCATTTGGAAACCATCCCAATCCATAGTAGTAACGTTTGACGGGCAGGTCTTACCAAAAAGAATATTTATGTGCTATAATGCTTTACCTGTAGAGCTATACATTTTCCCCACCATACAGTGTTACAATTGTTGTAGATTTGGTCACACTAAAATTCAGTGCAGGTCTAAACCCCGTTGCTATAAATGTGGCCAAGGCCATTCTGGAGACAGTTGTGACAAAGAACAAGGAAGTACATCTTGCTGCCTTTGCTCTGGATTACATTTTGCTATTAATAAGTCTTGCCCTGAATTCTCAAGGCAAAAATTAATTAAAACATACATGGCACAAAGTTCAGTATCATATGCTGAAGCTGCTAAAGTACATCCCCCAGTAACAAAATCATATGCTGATACACTTTTATCTTCGCCCTCCAAAAACTTTGTAAATTCTGATTCAATCTATTTACCCAATAAAACACCTACTTCAACTAGCTATAAAAAGACGGTCTTTCTCAAACCTAACTCCCCTCCTAAATCTGTACAAGGTTATAATAAAGTAGCTCATAATGCCATCATTAAGGATTTTAATATTCCCCAGCCATCGAATGGTTGTGCTCTTTCTAACAATCTTAATAATGAAATCAAAGACACAAATTTTTCTATAAACGATTTTCTTTCTGCATTACATAATCTTCTCTCTCAGTTCAATATTTCACCGTCCAACGTAGCCTCATCTTTCTATGAATCTCAATCCATTCATAATGGACAACACATCCAAAATAATCCAGTGGAACTGCCGCAGTCTAATAAACAAAAAGAGTGATGTTATACATCTTTTAAACAAATATGAGCCATTTGCCTTTGCCTTTGCAGAGACTTGGCTCAAACCTAATCATATTTTTAAAATCAATGGTTATTTAACCATTAGAGAGGATAGATCTGATGGGTATGGTGGAGTAGCTATACTTATCCAGAATTCTATCCCATTCTCTATTATTACATTGCCTCCTCACAGTGAGGAAATTTCAATTGTAGCTATTAAAGTGCATCATACTTGTCTTGTTTCTATTTATGTTCCTCACCCTTCTTCTTCAGTTCTGCAAGAGATGAATAATCTCTTTTCTTTTCTTCCAAAGCCATTCTTAATATTGGGGGACCTTAATTGCCATCACCAATTGTGGGGTTGTTCGACTTCTACTTGTTATGGGGATGAATTACTGGATATAATAGACCTACATAATTTATGCATTTTGAACTCAGGAGCTGCTACACGTCGTTGTAGTCCCAATCAGAACCAAAGTGCAATTGATCTTTCTATCTGTTCACCAAGCTTAGCTTCTTCATTAACTTGGGATATTCTAAACTCCACTTATGGTAGTGACCATTTCCCAATAATCATTTCTTATCCTCTTTCTAAACCAAAGGCACCATTAAGGAGATCTAATTTAAAACATAAACTACCTAATAAAAATACTAATGACTGGGACAAATTTAGAAACATTGTTGACAGAAAACTTTGCACCTTGCCTGTTATTGCTGATGGCAATGAAAATAGTTGTGCTGAAGCTTTAGCACACATATTAATTGCAGCGGCAGATGAAGTTTTTCCTGTAAAAAATAACAACATGAGCACAATTCCTTCACCTCCATGGTGGGACTCAGAGTGCACAGAATTGATTAAAAAACGTAAAGAAGCTGAATTTAACTATAACCATGATATGTCTGATATTAATTTTGAAACCGTAAGTAACATAATTAATGAAACTTCTAAAATATTTAAGAAGAAAAAATTTGAATCTTGGCGTAACTTTTGCTCATCAATTTCACCGAATACTCACCCTACGATTGTCTGGCGCAATATTCGTAGATTTAGGTCTATTTACCACAACCCTTCTCCTATTCCTGATTCTTTAGCCAGTGACTTTTTAGATAAATTAGCTCCTCCTTGGGTACCTGAGGCTATTAACCCTATCCTGTCTCCCTTATCTTTATCTAATAACCAAGACACTTCAGACACACATTCGACGCTAGATCTTCCTTTCTCTCTCACTGAATTAAAGGGTGTTATTCATAGAACTAAGGATTCTGCGCCGGGCATTGATGGCATCCCGTATTCCTTTTTTGCTAATTTGAACGACAATGTCCTCAATTATTATTTAGAACTTATTAATTCTATCATGATTACAAGAAACATCCCAGTTGAATGGAAACGTCAAATGGTGTTGCCATTCCTTAAACCAAATAAAACTCCATCGGATGCTGCCTCGTACCGACCCATAGTTTTGTCTTCAATTCTGATGAAATTAGCAGAACACTTAATTAAGAATCGCCTAGAATGGTATGTTGAAAGTAAGGGCCTTTTGGCGGAATCACAATATGGCTTTAGAAAAGGTAAAAGCACCACTGACTGCTTAAGTATTTTTTCATCCGATATTCGGCTATCCTTCTCTGATAACCAATCCACTGTTGCAGTTTTCCTAGATATTAATGCAGCTTATGATAATGTCGTATTATCAGTTTTACAAAATAAATTAAAAGCCTTGGAGGTTCCCTCGAATTTGACGAATTTTATTATTAACATCCTGACTGAACGCTCTGTTAACATGTTAATTGGAGATCATGATGTCACCTATCTTGTATGGAGAGGTCTCCCACAGGGTTCTGTGCTCAGTCCCCTTCTTTACAATATTTACACTTTTGATTTGGACTCTTCCATATCTAGTCATGTTAAGGTTCTTCAATATGCTGACGATTTATTATTATATTCTTCAAGTGAATCTGTTGAACAAGCTAGTTGTGCTATAAATTCTGCTTTATCTACTTTAGAGTCATGGTTATATTTAAATGGTTTGGATTTATCCACGTCTAAAAGCGCGGCTGTTTTATTCACCAGGAAGAGAATTATTCCCGTAGTAAACCTCTTCTTTAAGGGAATGCTTATTCCAGTCAAAGATAAATTCAGATATCTAGGTGTAATATTTGACTCTAAATTAAGCTGGGTTCCTCATTGCGACTTTATTATTAATAAATGCGAAAATCACTTAAATATGCTCAGATGCCTCTCAGGTGTATGGTGGGGAGCACATCCCTATTCTTTAAAACTCATTTACAACGCAATCATCAGAAGCATTCTGGATTATGGATTGTTCGTTCTAGAACCTGGTAGTGTTATGGCTTTTAAAAAGTTGGATCGAATCCAGTCAAAAGCATTACGCATTATTTCGGGTGCCATGAAATCTAGTCCAATTAACGCATTACAAATCGAATGTGGGGAAGCTCCTTTAAGCCTCAGAAGACAATACCTGTCTGATAAATATTTATTCCGGATTCTTCAGTTCTCAACTCACCCCCTCATTCCTAAACTGGAATCTTTAATGTTTCAATTTGAATCTTCAGTTTACTGGTCCCATAAACGTGCTCCTTGTTTAGTTGAAAGCTATAAAAAATTCCTCTCACTTTGTTCACCTATTCACCGTTCAAATAAACTGCCCCTATTTAACAATAGTTATGAGAGTTTACTGTTCACTCCCAATATTAAATATAACTGTGTAAGTAAGTCAGATCCCGATTGTCATTTAAATTTTAATACATTTCTGATTGAACATTCCGACTGCCATCATATTTTTACGGATGCTGCTAAGCGTTCTCCTACAGGTTGTGTAGGGGTTGGTACCTTCCATACTCAATACAAAATTGTGCAAAAAATCAAACTGCCTCCGGAGACTTCTGTTTTTACTGGAGAATGTTTTGGAATTCTAAAAGCTTTAGAATATTCACGTGTTTTTAAGCTTAAAAATATTATAATTTTTACTGATTCACAGAGTGCTCTTCTAGCCATCAGTAAATCCCCTTTCGAACACAAATTTCAGTCTCCTATAATTTATGCAATAAGAGAACTTGCGTTCAAAACCATCTATGAGGGTAACACACTACTATTTGCCTGGATTCCAGCCCATTCTGGAATTAATGGCAATGATGTAGCAGATGCACTTGCTGGTGACGCGGTGCAATGTGGGGACTTAGTTCCATATAAGAACTTTAGCTATGACCTCGAGACGCTACCAAAGAATTTTCTCCGTGACACTTGGAAGGTAGCTTGGGATATCAGCAGTAAATCCAAAGGCCGTAACTTGTCTTTTATCCAACCCGAGATTCCAGATAAACCGTGGTTTGGCAGGGCAAAGTTTGGCAAGGTGGAGACCTCCATTTTAATACGGTTAAGACTGGGCCATGTTTGCTCTCCAGCCCACCTTGCCAAACTTCATATCATTGACGACCCCAATTGCTCGTGTGGAACAGACGTAGGTGACTTAGATCACATATTTTTCTCCTGTCCTTTACATGACCGTTCTTCCTTTCTCTGTGACCTCTTGTCCCTTCGTATTCCTTTTCCTACCTCAATACTTTCTTTACTTTGTACAAATAGCTTTCCAGTGTATAAATGTATAGTCTCATTCATCACCTTAAATAATATTAAGCTGTAATTTACCTCATTGTAATCTACTCATTATTTATTTGTTACGCCATTACCATTAAAATATACTGATCCAATATCCGTCCTTTCCTAAATTCCGTTAAATTTAATATATAAATATTTAAATTTGGTTTCCCTATCTTTATTACTTAATAAAACAACCTGACGTGACATTGGCTGAATGCACAAACCGTGCGAAGCCAGAAGAAAAAAAAAAAAAAAAAAAAAAAACTATTAGTTAATCTGTGGATATGCTGAATGCGCTTGAATAAGCCCGCCATTTTATTAATTTCATTTTATTAGTTTATTTATTTCCTCGCACAATGCATAGTAAAATGTTGTATGATACACGTACGTAAGATGATTTCCGACTCGAGTCAATTTATCCACTCATCGGAAATCACCTACCTTCCGCACTTGTATCATAAATAACTATTACAATGGAAGCATGAAAAGTATAAAAACTAAGCCATTAACAATGTTTGATAATCTTATCATACTACGTTTGCGCATTGCAGATTTTTATGTATATCTAGGTACATAATTTCCTTAAACATAAACTAGGCTATGTCTTTTTATCATAAAAAATTAATGTTTGATTTAATGATAGAATTATTGATAAGTAAAACAGTAAGTAATGTTTTTTATCCGGCATAGTGATTCTTTCCGGATATATGTTACAATAGTTTACATAACTACTTTCCCGACAAGAAAAACCAAATTTCATCTTAGATACTAAGTTAGAATTGTTAGAATTGTTGGGCGCACGGTTGGCGCAGTGGTTGAGCGATTGACTGCTGTGCTGCGTGTCGCGGGTTCGATTCCCGCACGGAACAAATATTTGTATGACCTACAGGTAGTTGTTCCGGCTCTGGGTGTTATGTATGTGAGTTTATATGTTTGTAAACGCACCCACGATACAGGAAGAAATTCCTAGTGTGGGGCAACGTTTTTAAAAAATATAATAAGTCTGACTAAAACGAGATATGACTATTTTAACTCGTGGCCGAAGCTGCCATGTCTCATGTTATGGATAGGAGGCCTATGTTCAGTAGTGGCTGAAATGGTGATGATGATGATAAATACTGCCCAGACTAAAGATATACATGAGTATGAGGATTACACCAATAATAAAAAGATCTGACATAAAATTAATCAACTCGGCCAACGAGACGCGGTACTCCACTTTCAACAATCCAAAACACACATACACATTTTCAATCTGTCCCAGCAAACTTAGGCTAAGGCCTCATTAGTGCGACGCGTTGCGTTGCGTCGTCGCAGCGTCAACGCTGCGTCGTTTTACACATATTTTTTATTTATTGCGCTGCGCTCTCGGAGGACCGGTGTGACGATGGACAGTGTTTGTTACGATCTATTGTCGAATCTGAAATCCACGCTCGGACGCTGCGCTGCGATGGCTTGCGTCATCGCAACTTAGGCGTGGCATACAACGCGCTAATGGGTTATCAGCCTTATTAAGCTCTTCGGTTCCTCCAGCCTCATATTTACAACAACTAACCCACGGTTCCCCTTGCAGCTGAAGACGACACATCAACATACGACGAGGAAGCGGCAGTAGAAGCGGCCGCAGCGTTCGCACGCGCCTGCGCTCCCGACACGCAGCGTCTACTCGCGCCTGCCAACGCGCGTCCCCCCTATGAACGGAGACCGAGGATTGATAATCATGACCAGTGAGTACCTAGATATAAAATATACTATGAAAGAGGTGGTGAGACGACCTGGATGTGTACCATAAGGACTTGGAAGAAGAATGTCCGGAAGGACTTGGGGAGGCCATTACCCAGTGGTTGTACAGTATTGGCTAATTAAAAAAAAATAAAGAACGTCGACGTGGATTGCATGGCAGCTACAAAATTATGCGGCTGAGTCAAAGACCAGACCGTTCTTGATAAATTGTCATTATCAAATTACAATTTCTTTATTGCTTGACATTGTAGGACTCTCCTAGATTTATTATTTCACTTGCTAACTGGGGGAATAAAGGGAAGGATATCCAAAGTGCCTGTCTTTTTATGCTGATGACCCTGGACCTTGCCCGAAACTAAGAAAAAATCTATAATGTAATGGTTTTCGTTGAAACGAGGATGCTGCGTCTTCGTCGTCGTCAACAACAAAGGTGAGTAACAGGATGTTTATTTCAGGATTTTTAGTTCTTGTTTTTTTATCATACAATTCAGACGTTCTATCAGGCGATTTAACATACCACATTTGAACCTAAGGGCACAATAGGGTATTACATCCATTTTTTTAAAGTATCCTAATTAAATTCTATAGAGCTAATATCCCACTAAAAAATGCTCATTTTTTTTATTCAATCGATTAGTGCCATAAAATGCATTTAAATTTTACATTTTCAAAATTCGTGCGTTGTTTGACGAAAACGCTGGATGCAGTGGACGCCATATTGCTCTGTGGTCAGTAGGCTATGTAAACAAATGCGCCGATTGGCCGATACACCGATCAGTTGACAATTTTTAGTTGACATGGCGGCTACTATTTCATATTTCACTGTGTTATAAAACAGATTAAAAAAACTGAAAACCCCGAATTGAATTTTAAAATTTATTTTGTTATTTTATGAACTAAAACTAACCTCTTTTCAACTGATTTTTACCTAAACTATCTCAATAATAATATTTATAGATTTTTTCTCTTACAGAGTAAAATACCCTATTCTGTAAAATTACCACAAACTTACTTATCTTATTAAAAACTGTGTCCAATGTTACCACAGAACAGATAAAAGAGGTTTGACGCTCGTTTCAGTAAAACCATTCACATATATTTAAATATGACCTTAAAAACAACAATTTTGAAACATTTTTGTCCTTGAGTTAGAAATTTATGAATTGTTTACTACACCGGAAGTTAGAATTTGAAAAGTTTAAAGGTTGTTTACGGATTTATTTCACATTCTATTTGTTGTGGGTCAGCGGATTGTAATTGTATATTAAAACATCAGATACCAATTATTAGTTATTAAGTCTATTCTCGTTTTAAATTCGGTCTTCAGCAACATATTCGAACAACATGACATTTGTTTCTGTTTTGATTTTACTCTCTTAAATATCTATCAATCCACCCACTCCACTCTACAGAGTAATCCTTATTTGGTTTTCTTTGGGAAACCATGGAGTTTTCTCCCAGTTTTGAACCTTGCACTAATTACATACAAGTACAAACATTTACTTAATATCCCTCGGCAAACTTCGTGTTTCGTCAGTCGTCTGCTTTCTATCAGTTGCCCTTTGTCCTTGGTGTAGACCGGACGCTCTCAATCAACTTGGAAGTATATAGAGCTGTTAATACTCTTTTCGTACCACTTGCTCAAAAAAGTGACATTCTATGCCACAAAAAGCGAACATAACAATAGTCATTTTTAATCTGTTAAAAACAGGGAAAGAAAATTGTACTGAATTTCATAATTTCATTCATCCTCTAGGGGAAGAATGTGATTTAAATTGGGAATACTTACCGAAATTTGTACTGAACTACATCTGTGTTTACACCATTGTGTTTGTATATAAAGCATTATACATCTTTTTGAAAAAGGAATACGTATTTATTATGCAGTTATGATTATTAAATAAAATTACGAAAACCGACGAGGCCGTATGAGCTTGACTTGATGCCTTTGCTTTTCCGACAAAAAAAATATTAGTCTAGGAATTTTCCGCGTTTATGTTTTCTTCAAATACATAAACGTTAAGTTTATTTTACTTTTAATTGTCATTATTTTAAAAAAATGCTTATCTCATATTATTATTGAGTTAATTTTTTCGCAAATGGTACGAAAAGTAGAGTATTTTCCTCGGTGATAAAGCTGTCTTAGTCTTGGGTGAACTTAAATCCCTCGCTACACTCAGGACTCATCTTAAAGCCCTCGCTTCGCTCGTGATTTAAGTTTTTAACACCCTCGCTACGCTCGGGAGTAAACCTCGGGTCCTTCGTTACGCTCGCGATTTAAATCGTCACCCGCGACAGAAGACACTGCTTTATCCCCTTGGTTAATAATCTACTATTTAACATAATGTTATTATTTAAAAAATGGGAGGAAAGCTGCTATTTTTACAGCTCTATACATTTCACACGCAAATCAAAACAAAACAACAGTAAAGTACTTAGTTCTTAATTCAAATTATTGTACACGATAAATGTACTAATTGATGGACATGGAAATCAGCATTCGTTTGTATTTGGAAATGCGAGGATTAGAGGTCTATGTGAAATAAAATATTCTGAATTTGAACGGAGCAATAAGTACCTATGTAAAGATCATAGCAGGATCTTGGCTTCTGTAGTTTCTGCCTACCTCCCGTAAAAAAGCGTCAGTTTGTGTACCTATTTTTGAACAAAAAGCAGAATACACAATCGCTTACGTCAATCAGGCCACGATAATAACAATCTTATTTGTGGAAGCTTTAAATAGAATAAATTACTACTGTAGTAATACTCCTACGTCCTCGTATTCTGAAACTATGACTAATTACAAGAAAATGTAGCATAAATACTGTTATGGAAATTATTTCCGGATCATACTCACGTAGTGGTTTAAAATCATACTACGACCGACTTACCGACCACAAACGAAACGTAAGATTTTTCTTACCACTGGTTACTCTTCTGCTTTTCTTGTGTATGTCGTAATTTGGTTGCGGGATCCTTCAGCTTCATTGCCTGACATTTTTCATGTGATCGCCACTGTTGATAGTGTAGCGGGCCTGTCCCAAATACCACATGCCGCATGCCTACTTTACACGTGGCAACAAGAAAACAATAAAAGTTTTTGGAACAAGTTTTCTATTGTTTGTGCCCAATAAAGTATATTCTATCTATCTTTGTCTATTGGCTTTAATTATGCTTTTGAAAGCTCTGCTCTGATCAGTGGCGGCCGCGACTTACAAGGCATGGGTTCGAACCCAGTCAGGCACTTTACTTTGTGTAAATTATTTTATCACCACTGTTCTCAGAACGGTGAAGGAAAACATCGAGAGGAAACTAGCACTACAGTGAGAACATTAAAAAGCTGATGATGATGATGCTTTTTATTCAAAAAGATACAGAATCAACCGTTCCGAAAATAACTTATAGGAATCTCCTATAAGACTACACTATAAATCTGGATAAAACCGCCAACGCAAAGCCGTAACTTAATGAATTCCCCACACTTGTTTATGGTGAACTTGTTTATTTGTTTTCATAGTGTTCTTAGTAATTCTACGTATTTTCCTTTCATTATTGCAACATATTACCTATTTGAGTTAACATTTCATAAGAATCAAAACACATGGTTAGTTTCTGTAATAATATTATATTATTATTATCCTGATAATTAAACAACCTTAAAATTTAAGTTTGAGCTAAAAACTGGAACCATAGCGATCGAGTTCTTGTTGAGTTTTTATATCACCAAGCAAAGTGACTATTTATCTGACCAGCGCTGGCCTATATTTTGGCTAAAGAATCAACATAGTCATCCAATCGTGGCTTTGCCGGTTGACAGGGATGCGGGTAAATTTATTGATGACCAAATAGACTCCTTCCTATTTTTATCATCCTATAATGTTTTACTTCTATCATAAAATCATACTACAGTTCTTAGTTTTTCAGCTTGCGTGGCGTGCAGTAGTTAATGTACAATATTATCTATGCCCAGATTTTGATAAACATAACAAATACTAGGTAATAAATCCTGTTTTTGACCTAGATTCTGCTGTAACAATGGTGTGCCTTGGTTGATTCTATCTTCTTATTGTTTCACATGCATTCAAGGGCAGACCTTGGCGACCAAGGGAGTTTATCAAACTACATAAAGGTCTATCCGCACCGTTTTGGATCAGATCTTGCTAGTTACTGCGTTTTACGATCTCACTCAATTGCTGGCAAAGCTGGCAGGTTACGGAGTCCTGAGACCTGAAGCAAATACATAATATTGTATTTTTAGGAATTGAAATGAAATTAACCATCCAAAGTTTTACAAAAACAATCTAAAACACTAACACAAAATGAACAAATTTAGTATTTACGTTACAAAATCAAGAGAACAGAATCAAGGGGAACAATTAGCTAAGTGCGCGCCGCCGGATGCGGGAATGAGCCCTAGGCCACTTTTTTTTTTTTTTTTTCTACTTGGCGTCTCGCAATCAGTCAAAGTGACCGACATATGCTTAACCGGGCTTCGGGACTGGACTGGGATAAGCCCAGTGGCCTATCCGTGGTGCTAGGCAACTGGGCTTATCCCAGTTGTATATGACCCTTTGTGCCTATTGGCCTTGTTTGTTCTGTCTCCTGCTTGATATGGAGGGAAGTGGAAATTTAAATTTTTCCTACTCCTCCGTTATTCTTTTCTGATTAATTTCGTTGCGGGATCCAAGACGGTTAAATTCATTCTCCTGGACTTCGTCGAGCTTCATTACTTCGGCGCTTTTCTGGTGGTCGCCACTGTTGATTCTGGCTTTCAGGAGTTGCAGTGGTTTGGGAATAGTGCGGTGGGATTGTTAACCGGGCTTCCCTGTGGAGACTAATCTCTTAGCAGGGAAGCCCGGTTAAGCATATGTTGGTCACTTCGACTGTTTGCGAGACGCTCCACGTTGGCTTATATAGGCTCGATCACATGCTCCGGGCTTTCTGGAGGGGTGTAGGTTGGAGACGCAGCTAACAGTATGTTATCTGAATCTCAGCAAATCAGAGTTATTGAAATAATAAGTTATCGAACTATAATGACTATAATTGTTTGTTGTTAATAATTATTTAGATAACGGAAACACAATCTGATGTACTGTAGGTACTGTGACTAGCACACGAAAATAGAATTGATTAAAGTGATAATACAAATTACGCAGCGTGGGTTGCCAGATTTCAGCGCATGCAGTTTGTGAGTGTGTTTGTTCGCTCAAACGGCTGAACGGATCTGGATGAAATTTGGCACAGAGATAGATTATAGTCTGGAATAGCACAAAGGATACTTTTTATCCCGGGAATAAGTTCTCTCGGGATAATTTTGGAAGTGTGTTATAAAACCAAAACACTGATATAGATGGCGTCTAGATATTACTTAATAAATGATTACAAAATAACACAAATAATGTCACCTCTACTTGTCCATTTATCATTAGTGCCCTACATATTTCGAACAAATAAAGCTGCGTGCAAACATGTCAAACGTCACCGCGTTCAAACAATGCTATCGCTGCGTTGAACGAGAATAGCCGCAGTGTGACGACACCCTTATCAACTGTCAACTAAGTCATGTGATGAACAGGGTTTGAAAACAGGAAACCTTGTGATTGATGGTATTGTTATTAAGGATTATTTTTTATTCAGGCATCCTTTTTTTTGGAAATTTTCATCGAGGAAAATGACGAACACCAAAGCTGGTAGAATTATAAACTCGATTAAGGGTCGGTTTCTGAATTGAGTATTTTGTAGTAAGAAGTTGACAAATCTTACTGTATATGCCATAGTTTAACAGGTTTTTAAGCTAAAGAAGAGATTGACAAAAACTCAATTTCAAATTATTCATTCAAAAATTGGGTTTTTTTATTTTTTTATTTTTCGATAGGCTCGCGTTTTACCACTATCTCGCCTGATGGTAAGTGATGATGTGGTCGACGATTAAGAAAGTTAAGTTTATAAAGACATGAAAAGTCTAAAATTTTACTATTAATAGAATACAAATCGTTAAAAATAAATTTAAAATTTCTAACAGATGTAAACCCCTAAAAACATCCTGCAAGTCTTACTAGAGCTAATGCCTCACCCAAGTTTTTCAATTTTCAAAAAGGAAACTATAAATCATATTCTTCTTCAGATATAAACTACCAAGTTTTTCAATTTTCCGGAACGACAAGTACCCTAATAAACTATTTCCTACTTCAGGTATCAAGCTTGCTTTCAAATGCCCTCATAATCAATCCATTTTTAAGACGAATGTAACGGAATCTTTGAACGTGATTTTCACCACCTTCAAAACGTCGGATTAATTTGAATCTTTGCACACTTAACAAGGACCGATGGCAATGCAATAATTTAAATAGTTTTTTTATTGTTTTTTTTTTACACGGCGGTGCCTTGCGCCAAATAAATTCTGCAGACTTAGTAGACACGCTAATGTCCAAATCCCATCAGTGAGGTAGTTGCATTTTCGTTTAAAAAACGAACACTACGCTTTAATGGTAAATTTAAGTAAAAAGTAAATAATAGTTTAAAAAATAATTTTCAATAAATTTTAATTAATAATAGTGTAATGTAAATTAAAAAGCGTGGTATGCTTGATGTTAATTGTTATAGTATTTTATTGACAAAAAATGGTAAAATTTTCATTTTCAATATATCTTAAAAAGCACCCCACGCTTTTTTTAGTTTGGTTTTCTGTTAAAGCGTGTTTTTTAAACTTTTATTTAATAAAGATAAAATCTTTTGTTTAACACTATTTTCGATGTTATGTTTGTTCGTACAGTACATTCACATATTTTTGTCATACAATAAATCATGTTTGACAAATGTACAATTTAATAAATGGTAAGCAAGTTAATTCCACGTGACATTTTTGTGGCCACACAAATACTTGTTTAAACAATAAATATTTACACGAACTAGTTTTCAGATAACAGTTCTGATTTGATGTTGAAATAAAAGAACGAATGAATGAAATTAAACGTAAAACTCTTTCAAAAGTCAAATATATTTGTTTGAACTAGGCCATTAAGGTTGAACTAGTCGACGGCACGAACTATTTTGTACGCGTGGTTAAAATGCATTCTATCTTATCCGACAACACGTGCGAAAGAAATAGATGCTGTGAATTAGCACTTTTGCAAGTTTGTAGCGAAATGGATGATGATTTAGGACGAAAATGAGTGCGCGATTTTTTATAAACAGACCTTTGGGAGTCTAGATATCATAAAAAAACGACTAAATGTATATTTTCAAAATAAAATTAATTGCATTGTTGAATTACTAATATATCCCTGTATGGAGGCCGTTTTGCAATTTTCCTTCTTCTTATGGTATTTATTGCCGCCCAAAGATGCGTTAAAATTAGTGTTAAAATATGGAACTTTTGACGCTCATAACTTTCAAATATATTTTTTTTACTTTTGTTTCCTTACAGGGCTAGATAATAATGAGACAAATTGATATCATTTTTATTTTGGACGGACATCGTCAAACAGTGGCGAAATCGCCAGAGTATTTGTATGGAAGAATGGTCGACTAGTGTAACCTTAAGTGGCACTCTTGAACGTCAACAATTAAAATGTACAAGTAATTGATTTTACCGTCTATTCGGAAAAGTGGCTTGTTATGGAACGGACAAGAACCTCCATTTTTGCGATTTCTGCTGTTATATCTGTGATCCTTTGTTGGAGATGTAAATAAATAAATTATTTCATAGGTATTCTTCTTCACATTTTAAGTAGCTATCCTAGTAGTGCAGAAAATTTAGAATTTATTATCCAAGATGAATAAACTTATAAGCCCTGTAGTATTTTCTATGATCGTTAAATAAGTTACTTACTTACGCATTCTCCAAAAACAATATAGCATTTCGATGAATTTTATTAGTCATAGATGACACTGACATAAAAATATGTAGATTGCAAAACATTAAAAAAAAAAATGGAGACATAAATGTCAATAATATTTATCTATCTATCTATTATATATCTTTTTTGAGGGACCTATAAACGAGCAATTCTTGTATATATGTATTTAACTAATCTGAATCTCGAAAAAGGCTCCAACGATTTTGATAAAATTTAGTATGCAGGGGGTTTCGGAGGCGATAAATCGATCTAGCTAGGTTTCATTTTTAGAAAACGTCGCTTTCTCTATTTTTATCCGAGCAGAGCTCGGTCGACCAGGTACTAATATACGAGTAACATAGTTGCAGTAGCAAGATCTCATATATCGCATTACGTTCGCTCACGTAACGCATTTAATGGATTAAAGGTTTTACGAGTATGTCTTCTATTTGCGTTCGTAAGTTCTAAGCCCTACTTTACTTTCCTAAGATTCCAAGTCCCTAGTAAAAACTATTGTTAAGTTCGTATTTTTATTTTAACAGAAATCAATTATATCATTGTAAAATCATCTATACAATGCTTTTTTGCCTGTTGGGTCAAGGGGGCTAAAATCTATTCGAAAAAGTGATATTTTTTAAGGAATTAATAAATCAATCTGCCTAACCTTTTCCCAACTATATTGGGGTCGGCTTCCAGTCTAACCGGATTCAGCTGAGTACAAGTATTTTACATGGAGCGACTGCCTATCTGATCTCCACAACCCAGTAACTGGGTAACACGATACCCTTTGGCAAGACTGGTGTCAGATCTCAGGGTTCTGACTACCCGTAACGACTTTTTTTTTTTTTTTCTTTGGGACAATCCCACCGCACTATTCCCAAACCACTGCAACTCCTGAAAGCCAGAATCAACAGTGGCGACCACCAGTAAAGCGCCGAGGCAATGAAGCTCGACGAAGTCCCGGAGAATGAATTTACCTGTCTTGGCTTGGTTTTACCCGTAACGACTGTCAAAGATTTGAAATGACAGCCGGGACCAACGGCTTAACGTGCTATCCGAGGCACGGAAGAATCTCGGTATGTTGAAATGGTCACCCATCCACGGACTGACCTCGTCAAGCGTTGCTTAACCTTGATGATCGACCAGTGCGGCTGTTATTATTTAGCCACGAGCTCCTCTTCATATGGAATGAATACATATTAAAATTGTAGTAGCAAAACATCTAATCACATAAAATAATCAACGAATTAACACATTGACATCAAGTGAAAAAATAAGTTAATTACGTGAAGACCTACTCATCATTATCAGTGACAATTAATTATTATTAAATAATGATCCGGATGTCAAAGTCTAGGAGAAATGGTTAGTCACCACTGCACCGAGTGAAGTCATGGAAATGATTCAAGAACGAACATTTATCATGACACACATGTTTTCTAAAAATTTAAGGACACTATGTACCTTCTATATTATCTCTCCACTCCCTTGGTTGACTGGTAGAGCATACCTCGGGCATTAAGTCCGCCTATGTGCCTATCTGCTGCATGAAGTTTTAAAAAAGCAAATAAACAATTCGACTATATTCAACACTGATTCTGAAAAACTAAAATTCTACAAAATTCCATGTAACTTCTAACTAAATCCTACGAAGCTCTACAACTTCAGGGAAAACAACATTTTCTGAAAAATAACTGAGTTTCCCAAAAAACTACGATTCATAACAAGTATTAAATAAAACTTTAAAAATCACCCGAGGCTTATAAACTCATGCTTATCAAACTACATATTTATTTATTGTATGCTTTATTGTACACCATAAAATAAATTAATAAAAATAAACTTAAGTCTAATACACATACAATGGGCGATCTTATCGCATGCCGCGATCTCTTACAGGCAACCTGGAGCCTACATAATGTATCTAGTAGTAGACACGCTTCGATCGACAATCTGTCGAAACACATACTTAATTATAACACGATATCTTGTGAAATGACCCCGCTTAAAAAGTAAAATACGCATAAATTTTGAAGGGCTGAATCGATTTTTATAAAACATAGCTAAGAACACTCGATCAAGTCACCTTTCAAACAAAAAAAACTAAATCAAAATCGCATCATCCGTTTAGGAGCTATGATGCCAAAGACAGGCACTTAAATACACAGCAACAGACGTCAAACTTATAGCATACCTACTTCTTCCGTCGGGGGTTAAAAACTACGTTCCGATTCCTGTGAAACTACTCGCAACTCCTGAAAATCGTTATTCTATTCCCCAAACAGTACTGAAAACGGAAACGGTGAATTATGAATGACGTCAGATCCGGTCTTTGTTCTCTGCTGCTGTAAATTATAAACGAATGCATTCTGCTAAATGTATATTAGGTAAAACCGACAGCAATTAACGACCTACGTGACCTTTATACGTTATTTTGATGTTTCAAACTCAAACCTATATTAAGCTAAACCATTTACAGGCGTTTTTGAAAAGGGATGATTTCTTTGCAGCAAAATGATAATTCTATTTAGTCCGTCAGTGAGATAACCAAATAATATTGAACCCGTATTTTTTACTTTATCAAATAAATAAAATAAAAAATTACAAAGATAAAGCGCATCAAAGTTCAGTGGGGGCTGTGTCGTCACTTTGTCAGTATGCTTGGAAGCAAGCCAACGTACAGCCTGTGCCCAAGAAAGGCAGTCGAGCTGATCCGGTCAACTACAGACCCATCTCTGTAACGTCAATACTCTGTAAGAGTATGGAGCGTGTACTTAACAAAAAGCTCCTGGCATACCTAGAAACTAACGATATCCTTAGTGACCGCCAATACGGCTTCCGCCGAAATTGATCTACTAAGGATCTTCTAGCGTATGCCATTCACATATGGAGTGAGGCCATCGAGAGACACGGGGAAGCGCTTGCCGTCTCCCTCGACATCTCGAAGGCTTTTGATAGGGTCTGGCACGAAAGCCTCATTGGTAAGCTTCCTTCATTCGGTTTGCCCGGTGGTCTGTGTGATTGGATTGTAGACTTCCTGAGAGATCGGTCCATTCGGGTGGTTATCGATGGCTGCTCTTCGGACCGATTGGATATTAATGCCGGGGTCCTTCAGGGGTCAGTACTCTCAGCAACATTGTTCTTGTTGCACATTAACGATCTGCTAAAACCAAACGACACCTTTGGGTATGCTGACGACAGCACTGTTGCTGAGAGATACTTGTCCAACGCACGGGCTACCGGGCCGCAGATCCGGTCTCTCCGTGAAGCCATGGTGGAGCGTTTGAACCTGTCCTTGCAGGCAGTCTCCGAATGGGGTGATGCCAATCTGGTCAGGTTTAATGCTGCTAAAACCCAGGCGTGTCTTTTTCCGCTAAAAGGAGCCAATTCCACCTGGCTCCTTCTTACCGAGGTATGGCCGTGCCGATAACGGACCATCTTGAGCTTCTTGGTGTTTCGTTGACATCGACTCTCAATTTTGGCCCATACATTGAGGCAAAGGCATAGCTGGCTGCCAAAAATTTGGCGATCCTTGCGAAGGTGAGAGGTTACTTCACGCCGGAACAGCTGCTCAACTTATATCAAACGCAAGTTCGATCATGCATGGAGTACTGTTCTCATATCTGGGACGGATCTGCCAAATACCAGCTTGATGCACTGGAGTCGATCGAAAAGCGGGCCAAGAGACTCATCGGCAATGAGGCACTGGTTAAGTCAAAACTCCAGAGCCTTGAACATCGTCGCCGAGTTGCCAGCTTGTCGGTTTTTTATCGGTTTCATTTCGGGGAGTGTGCGATGGAATTGCATGATCTGATTCCGCCAAGCCCGTTCCATCATCGGACTACCAGACGTACGGCGATGCGTCATCGGTACATGGTGGATATCCCACCCATACGCACAAACGTTTTGGGGACACTTTCATTATGCGTACAGGTAAGGAGTGGAACTCCCTGCCGGAGTCTGTGTTTCCCGATAGCTACAATCGTGGGGTCTTTAAGTCAAGAGTGAATAGGTTACGTCTAGGCAAGCGTGCTTCACCGTCGACCACATCATCGCTTACCATCAGGTAAGATAGTGGCCAAGCGCAAGCCTATAGACGACAAAAAAAAAAAAAAAAAAAAAAAAAAAGTGCAGCACACCGTGACATCACACGATATTGCAACGCATTCATCATCATCATCAGCCTTTTAATTTTCCCACTGCTGGGACAAAGGCTATCAAAAGTAAAAAGTATATCAAAGCGTGACGTCACACGATATTTCAACGCAATGTACCATTGTCATTTTTTACGTGACAAAAGAAAAATTCAGGGTTCAATTTCTAGGAAATAGTAGTAGTACTTATATTTTTATGGCTTATTCCGTGTTTGAATACGGAGCCACTCAAGAAATTGAATTTAAATTGTATATGAGGTAGTAAAAGTATACCGTCACGGGGATCGGATGCATTGGTATTACAAATATACTTTACGTTATTATTTTGCATTTTACATCGCGACATTCGAGTTGTTTGTTTTAGTTTACACTTACAATGCATTAGCATGTACCTTGAATATCGGTAAAGTTTTCTTCTGCATCGAATAGTTTCCGACATACTCATTAATTGTCACAGAAGTCGACCAAAGGAGAATGACCAAAAGTGGTACCAAAAAGTCTCACGCATCAAAAACAAAATTGTATAGTAATTAGTTTCATAATTTTTGACGACAATACGCGATATTCAAAAATCAATTCCCCGAGAATTGATTTTTGAATACGGAATTTAATTTTGTCTATAAACGTATGGATATTGTTTTACTCCATATAAATGACGTTCCATTTTACCTGATAAGACTAACATAACCTTGATTTTTTGAAAGTGTCATGATCACTGTTAAAAAAATATAATTATCCGATTCTACATAAATTAAAAAAAAAAAACTAGTATAGAATAGAACCTTTATTTATAAGATTATCATTATTTTATGTATGGTTAATTGGCCGTTCACAGCCTGTTATAAAGATGTAGAATGCAATATAATCGATATTTGATGAAAAGACTAACCAGTAATCGTGGCTTTTGTGTAATAAATAACTATAACGTACGTGTATAACGTGTCTATATAAATTACTTCGTTGGTAGCGTCGAACAAAATAGACCTAGTTTTTAAGGTTATTTTCGATTTTATAAAATAATTCCGAAACCCGGGTTTTGTTTTCAAAAAGATCTTTTCTAGGAGGTAACATTGTCTGTGTAGTCTATAAAATACAAAGATTGATTTTGATGCATCATGGTACGGGATTCCATACATCCATGAGCATTCTCCTTTATGGTTCCTCAGATTTATTTTTATTCAGGATTGGACCCACCTTTTAATTTGTATCTACATATTCATGGGTACTTTCACCGCCTGAATTAAAAATCTCCGTATATTTTAGCTTCACCAAATGTAGGCAATGCTGTGTCCTTCAAAGGGGATTTTTACTAGACCTCCCATTCTTTTCATCATACATCAAAGGGAGATTATTGCTTCCTCCTCCTTCCCCATGACGTTATCAGTCTGTCCGGAGGTTCCATTATTAGATAGGATTACAGGATTGTGTCATCCACAGCCTCTCCAGTTGAGAGACATTCGTTAATGGCCGCAATGTCGTCATCCTTTATATCATCTATAATATGCATTTGCTTTACGTTTGTGTTCAGCCAGTCTATTCTTTAAAAAGCACGCTGTAAATAATTGTAAGTGACTTGAACTTGAAGTTTTCTGTCATTACACCTTACGCTAGGGACCTAAAATCTTACTTTACTAACATAACTTAAGAACAACTACTTAACACTATCGTTAAGGCTTTAAGCAAAATATACTTCTACAGTTTTTGTTCTTGTAATCTGCTAATGTTTATTTGTTGTTTTGTGACACTAAAATACTATTTGTATCTTCTTCTTCTTTACCTATCTTACTTACCCCTCCCTTCCTTCTTCATACCTTCACGGTAAGATTTTGATAGAATAGCATTACCTACACAGTTTATCTGTACCTACAATAGTCACAGCACAGCGGATCTTTGTGTCTCTGAAGTTGGCTGCAAGACCCTGCGCAGTAGCTATTTTTGTGTCATTGTTGAAGGTGAAGATAGCGTTGTTTAACTGCCTCTTTTACTCGCTTACGTTTGTCACATCGTCCTATCTCGCTTACTGTATACAGTATACTCTTTTCTTTCTTTTCTTTCTTTAAAAAAAAAAAAAAAAACGTTGCCCCACACTAGGAATTTCTTCCTGTATCGCGGGTGCGTTTACAAACATATAAACTCACATACACAACACCCAGAGCCGGAACAACTATTTGTAGGTCATACAAATACTTGTTCCGTGCGGGAATCGAACCCGCGACACGCAGCACAGCAGGCAATCGCTCAACCACTACGCCAACCGTGCGCCCAAATACTCGATGAGAAATTGTTTCTTGCGCAATGGTTCGCAGAGCTTAACTTCAGAGACACAAAGATCCTCTGTGACTACTGTACCTATGGTTTTATGGTGGCATTAAGATTAGGTGAAAGTATTTATAAAGAGTTGCATTAAGTTATTTTAATAAACCTTTTCACATATGGAAGAATAGTATATTCTTACCTAAAAATAATCTTTTTGGGTGGTATTGTTTGTTATAACTCGCATCGCAATACAAAAATGATTTCAGCAGAGTAAATTTCTTGGAATTATACCGTAAGATTATATTTAACATTTGAGTAGGCATTCATAAATAATTTCTTGCTTGCATATCGTCTATTTGGATTGAAACATAGGATTTGTTTTCAATCAAAATCTTCGTCCTACATCAAAGATATTTTCAGATACCTACCATACTTTTGAATCATTCGATAACATTCACGAGCAAATATAAATAAATCATGAATCGTATTTATAGCTACCAATACATACTAAGGTATTTGATACCAACCTAGTGCTGGTCTCGAATAGCCAATGATCTAAACTTATAAATCTTTTAGTCAGGCTTAACAGAACATTTCAGGATTAGGTGTTGTATTTATAAAACACTTCCACGAATGAAATATGACTGTATCTAACATCAAATACACGAGGTGCAAGAGGAAAAGGTTATCTCTAGTTTTCCATGTGCAAAAACTACAGATAACCTTTTCCTCTATACCTACATACGTATGTAGATTGTTTTCAGGAGATCAATAAAGTATTTTATCGAAGATGTTTATCCTTTATTATATGCATCAACCAGAAGCTCCTCGCTTCTATGATAAATTGGTTTCGTCATAAATCGATTACATTGGAAAGCCTTCACATTTAGTACAGAAAAGACCTCTGTACCCAGAATCAAACATACACATGCGAGCAATATATCAGTCACAGCTTTTCAATAAAAAAAATTCTCACAAAAAACCATTCGTCCTCCTAAAATTGGTCAAAAGCACACACATAGCGCGCTATGCTCGACTATGCTCGTTAATTAGTTTTGTGCTCTTAATTAGTGCTCTTTGGCGAGCGCAGCCTGTGCAGCTTCTATAATTCATTGCTCGGTCTGTTTGTGAAGCCTAGAGGATGTGATTTCGTTAGGTAGTGGGTTAGTAGGAGAGAGGAACGCGATTTCAGATTTCAATAGAATCAATAGTTTTCGTAGGGGCGTGCTCCATCTTTGACTACATCATCGCTTACCATCAGGTGGGATAGTGGTCAAACGCGAGCCTCATTAATGAAACAAAAATTTAAAGTTGGTTATATCGAAATCTTAGGCATATTAATGAAAATGACTGATTTTTACTCAGTAACGGAAAATACAATCACAATGTACAACTACATATGTATTCCCGAATCTGTAATCCGAAAGTTCGGTCAGAGAGGTATATAGCACATTCCCCGCGTTCAAAATTCATAAAGAGCAATTAAACTGTATGAAAAGACGCTTTTCTCTACATTGGTATAAGGCGCACATATTTTGTTATAAAGGCCATAATAGATGCAAATTCAAAACTCGGGCAATACTAACACCACATAAACGTTCGAATGTGACTTGTAACGATGCGTGAAACCTCAAAAACGCTGTTTTCTCGTCCATTTCTCTACATTCATAAAAACGCTATGCCCGTAACACTATGAGCTGCCTACTCTGAAAGGGGGTTTTATTCCTTTCAGTAGCTGCAACACACAATATGTGACGTCAAAGGCAGCGTTGCGTCCGCTGACAATATGGCGATTAGATGCGATGTGCGAATATCATTCCTGTTAGTTTGTACTGTTGCAGTTTGGACTGGCGTGAAAGGATGGGATGCTAAGGGCCTTCTTTATTAAAACTTTGTTTATCAGATTCTAAATGTATTTCCACCAATAATAAAACTTTGTGCTCGCTGCCCCCGTCACCATGCCAGCACCCTTCCCTGAAAGGGGCTTCAGTGCTGTCAGTAGCTGCAACATATTACACACTATTATGTGACGTGAAAAGGCAGCGTTGCGTCCGCCGACAATATGGCGGTGTGATGCGACATGCGGATATTAATTCCTGTCAGTTTGAACTGTCGTTATAAAGGGATAGGATTCAAAAGGTCTTATTTATTAAAACTTTGTATCCAATTGATTAAATTAAACTCTGATTTGCAAATTCTTAATTCGAATTGTCTATGAAAGAATTTGAATTTGTAATCGGCTTCTTGTCATATTTTTTTAAACCTCTGTCTAAGGGGCCCCATACACATACCTATACCATTATTGCTCAATATTGCTCAATATTGACGATTGAACATCATGATTGAGTAAGTTTAAATTTCAATACGCAGTCAATGTTGTAGGCTTATGGGACGCGTCACCCTTCAGAAATGAATTTAATTCATTTGAATTTAGAATTTGCTGATTAGTCTTTAACCTAACCATATGTTTAGAAAGCGAGTTATTATAAATAAGCGCTGATATTGTCTTAACATTGTTTTAAAATTAATATTGAATCGCGCCATGTAAAATATTTGCGCTTTCAATATTTTGCAAAGTATGTGGGGAAGGATAGCATAATCTGCTGATTTTATATGTGGGAGGTTCTAAGGATAAAATGTGGTCTGTTACACGCCGGTCTACCGACACTACCTTCTATGTATAAGTAAATAACAGGATGATATATTGAAGAAGCATATGCATGCTGTACCTAGTTACTGCCCACGTTGATGAAAATAATTATTATTCGATACTTGACAGGTAAAATTCTGCCATAGCCAAATTAAGGGCCATTTTAGGTAAAATTCTGCCATAGCCAAATTAAGGGCCATTTTAAGGGTAACACAGCTATGTAACAAATAGAATAAAAATGCAACACAATTTTACAAGTTATTATTTTATTGCCTTTTAGTTAGTATGCATGCATAAAAATTTTTCAGTTATCTCAAACCAATTGGACTTAAATATTGCATACACATTTTTTTGGATGACAGTGCAGTTACATCAATCAATCTATATCCAATATGGCGCCACCTACAAATTGAGGACCAATTATTTTTATGCAACCCCATAAATGTGATGAAATAAATTACACAAAGTAAAGCGCCTGCCTGAGTTCGAACTCACTACCCCTATAACTCGCGGCCACTACCACTGCGCCACTACTGCTCTCTTTAATTAACCCATTTCTTAATGAACTCATTCCCTTCAACGCCGTTCAATGCACATTTCCTCCTCAAGGGTATTGCCTTGTCACACGTCCGCTAGCACAGACTGCACACACGTTGACAGCGTGACAGACTGGCTCTCTTATTAACTCCACACGTTTTATGTTTCCATCGACTAAGGGCCAGCTCACAACGTGAAGTAACGCGTAGAGCGTGACGTCCTCTTTTCATACAATACTATCTTCTGCTATGGCTTGGCCCCCGTGAAAGTAAAACGGAAATTATCCCAAAGGAACGTAATCCCGGGATAAACATATTTTGGCATAGAATATTTGTATGCCCAGCAACTCAGCAAGGAAACGCTATTTTTATTAGTAACAGCATGTACCAAATCATTCACCTGAGTCACAATTAAAATTAATTTTTATTTTGTATTTGAATAACCAAAGTCCAATATATCTCTATGCCTTCATTCATCAAAATTGGTTCAGTAATTTAAGCGCAAAATCGTAAAAGACAGACAGTTACTTGACTAACATAAAAAAAAATATTTTAGTATGTTAAGAACTATATTTAAATAATTAATATAAAATTAAATATATTATAATAAAATGGTGTGTACCATTTTGTGTAGTAAATAAGATGAATTTAAGGACAGAATTCGCGGTGAGTATTCGAATGCCCTCACTGCACTGGGTACCTGTTTGTGCAGTATGTAAATAAAATTCTATATTGTATTGCTACAGATAATATAATACTAGCATAGTATTGCTATTCGAAAAAGTGCACGCAGCATCCCGTCGCGTCGCAGCCCTTTGTTAATTTACCCTGTGTGGGTACTTGTGAAGCTGGGTGTAACCTACTTACCGGTACTGTAAAGCAAACAGGTCCCGCTTTTGTTTCAAAAACAAAAGACTGTGAAGTGGTTTTATGCTCGAAATATTCCTTTTTCAAAACTGGAGCTCTCTTTATAAAACAGGTAAAGGGCATGCGCTATAGTTCGTGAAAAACATAAATAACTGAGTTAGAAACTGGGTAGTGGAACTGTATTTTGCTACTATAGAAATACAACACAGAGTAATTACGAGTATAGATTCCCTATGTGAAACTTTGTAAATTTTCCGATATGAAAAAGTGTCCAATCTATTTCCCGTTTGATAGTTATAAGTGTAAGCGATCGGTTTGTTTGATAGTATTTATATACTTTCAAACAATATACTTTGTTAGATATAGGTAGGTACTTTGTACGTAAAATAATTAAAAAATGTTACTTTAAATAACGCCTCCTAACGCCTCCTCATAACGTTTCTTAGACTCCACTGCTCTGCCAAGCCTTTCGAAACATCCTCACTTCGGCACTTCTCTCAATATGATTTTATTTACGGTCTAGAATATTGCTATTTTCGATCTCAGTTGAGATTTCATAAAACGCTCACGTCTCTTCTGATAAAGCAGAAGCGAGCTATGTAAAGCTAGGCGAGGCTATGACTTTCAGAAATTTTTCCTGCTTCAATTTTCTTCGTTGCGATGCAGCGACGTCAGAACTAGGGTTAGGTACTAAGTTTTTCTAGAAAAAATTAAGTAGGTATACATATCTGATTTCAGTCAGGGTCTTTATTGAATAGGAGATTTATAAAATTATTACCTGCCCACGTTTTATGCAAAACAAAACAACAACAAAAACCTCATAATATTGTTTAACTATTTTATTAATTTCGTAATTTTAAAATTCTATATAATAGTAAATGTTATTGTTATTAGCAACTTGATAATCTGTTGTAGTTACCTATTATTATTTGTAATTAGACTGTAAGCCTTCTTAAAACTAATAAAATAAAATAAAATAAATCAAAATAAATAAAAGAAAGAAAGAAAGAAAATACATTTATTTGTCACAAGCCACTAGAGCGCACAATATAAAAAAAAGAAAAACAAAAAGAAAACTTAGAACTATACAACAATAAAAAAGTGAAAAAACAATATAAATATGACATTGTGTTTGGTGTGAGTTCGACTCTGGACATTCTTATTTCAAATAGATCAATTTTTTTTAAAAATTTCTTTTAACAGTTTTTTTAACAGTTTCTTGTGCGTTCTTCTCCATAACAATCTACTTTCCGAATGCACGGTAGAATCATTTATTATTTATAAATTTTAATTAATGTGACGTTCAAAAGTGACGTTTATTGGCCTAATTGAATAAATATATTTGACTTTGACTTTGACAATTTCATGAAACCCAGGTTCCAGGTTTCTTTTCTTCTCTCTATTTTGGAAATGATGACCGAAAAGACTCTTTGTAAATGCTCAATTTTCAGAAACTCATTTATTTCTTCGTCGGAGTCAAAACTAAAAACCAACGCAAAATAGAGTACAGTCAAGGATCAAAAGTGCAGTCTTACTCTCCCAAAATTCAAGTGGCTAGTTATTGTAGAAGAAGTTAAACGCGTCCTCAACTGGTTAAATACCAGGCCCCTCAGAAAGTATTGCGAAAAAAAGTTTTTATATATGGGAGACTGGCCAGTTATAATGTTTTTCGAAAATATGATTATTTATAAGTAAAAATAAGTAAGTTCCAATTTCAAAATTTCCCTCCACATTTTTTGCGAGTTAATTCAAAGTATTGTGTCTCACTGAAATATGGATCTGCGCCGGGAACATTTTAGAGCTATGATTTTATACGATTTCAAGTGTCGCCTGAAACCGGATGAATCGTACGATAGACTTCAAATGGCATTCATGGATGAAGGCCCTTCCAAGGCAACCGTGTATCGTTGGTATAACGAATTCAAGCGCGGTCGACCAACTTTGGGGGATGACGAAAGAAGCGGTCGCCCTTTGACGGCTGTTACCGAAGAAAACGTGCTAGCAGTGAAAAATTTAATCCAAGACAATAGGCGAATTACATATCAGGAGATTCAACACATATTGAAGATTGGATCGGGAAGCGTTCACGAGATTCTACACAGCCATCTTCGCGTGAGGAGGATAGTATCACGCTGGGTGCCGCACAACCTCACCGATGCTCAGAAGCAGGCCCGGGTGGAATGGTGCCGTGATATGCTTAACAAATTTGAAGCAGGCTCGTCTCGGCGTGTTTACGACATCGTTACAGGTGATGAGTCCTGGATTTATCAATACGACCCAGAAACCAAGCGCCAGTCGACTGTTTGGGTGTTTCAAAATGAGCCAACGCCTACCAAAGTGAAGCGATCTAGAAGCGGGGGTAAGATTTTGATCGCTAGCTTTTTTAATTTGACTGGCCACTTGGTATCAATTCCCTTACGGGATCAAAGAAGCATTAATGCCGAATGGTATACTACCAAATGTTTGCCTTGCATTATTTACATTTTTGTTTCCATACAGGACTAGATAATGATGAGACAAATTGATATCATTTTTTATTTTGAACGTACATCGTCAAACAGTGAAGTAATCTCTAAACTACGTTTGTATGGAAGAATTTTCGACTAGTGTAACCTTAAGGGCCAAAAGTACAGTCATACTCTACCAAAACAGCGGCGGCAAGTTTTTTGTAAGCAGAGGTATTTAAAATTTTCGCGGTTAGTAGGTATAATCTATACTTTAATTTCGATGCAACATACGTGGGACACTCAGAAAGTTTTGCGAAACTAAAAAAAATTGTTCTATACGTACATATATTTTTATTAAATCTTTTCAAAGTACTTTCCACCAGCCTCTATACAAAGATTCATGCGCCTAAACCAGTTTTCAAAACACTTTTTCCAGTCCGCCGCAGACACCTCGTTTACAGCCTGCTCGAACGCAGCCAGCGCATCTTCCGGCGACGAAAATTGTATCCCTTTGAGCTGATTTTTTATTTTTGGGAATAAAAAGAAGTCACACGGTGCTAGATCAGGGCTGTAAGGAGGGTGACCCAGGAGTTTGACTGGCGTGCTGTCCAGGAAGTCCCTCGTTTTGAGTGCGGTGTGCGCAGGTGCATTGTCGTGGTGGAGCAGTAGCCCGCGGAGCCCTGTGTTTGGTCGCTTGTTGCTTATAACAGAGAAAACTTCTGGCAAACATTTGGTAGTATACCATTCGGCATTAATGCTTCTTTGATCCCGTAAGGGAATTGATACCAAGTGGCCAGTCAAATTAAAAAAGCTAGCGATCAAAATCTTACCCCCGCTTCTAGATCGCTTCACTTTGGTAGGCGTTGGCTCATTTTGAAACACCCAAACAGTCGACTGGCGCTTGGTTTCTGGGTCGTATTGATAAATCCAGGACTCATCACCTGTAACGATGTCGTAAACACGCCGAGACGAGCCTGCTTCAAATTTGTTAAGCATATCACGGCACCATTCCACCCGGGCCTGCTTCTGAGCATCGGTGAGGTTGTGCGGCACCCAGCGTGATACTATCCTCCTCACGCGAAGATGGCTGTGTAGAATCTCGTGAACGCTTCCCGATCCAATCTTCAATATGTGTTGAATCTCCTGATATGTAATTCGCCTATTGTCTTGGATTAAATTTTTCACTGCTAGCACGTTTTCTTCGGTAACAGCCGTCAAAGGGCGACCGCTTCTTTCGTCATCCCCCAAAGTTGGTCGACCGCGCTTGAATTCGTTATACCAACGATACACGGTTGCCTTGGAAGGGCCTTCATCCATGAATGCCATTTGAAGTCTATCGTACGATTCATCCGGTTTCAGGCGACACTTGAAATCGTATAAAATCATAGCTCTAAAATGTTCCCGGCGCAGATCCATATTTCAGTGAGACACAATACTTTGAATTAACTCGCAAAAAATGTGGAGGGAAATTTTGAAATTGGAACTTAATTATTTTTACTTATAAATAATCATATTTTCGAAAAACATTATAACTGGCCAGTCTCCCATATATAAAAACTTTTTTTCGCAATACTTTCTGAGGGGCCTGGTATATACACACATTGCAAGTTAAATAATAGCTTGTAAACATAAAGCTTAGTGTATCTTAAATCTAGATTTCTAAACAAAACTGGGATCCAACTATAGGAACTTAGAAATAAATACCTATAAAACCACCCCATAAATTGGTTTTATAAGCGCTTAAAGCTAAAGAGCAAAAATTACAAAAGTTTAACTTATGAAAAGCATACCGACGCTAAACCACAATTCGAATCTGTTGACAAAACAATCAAAACAAAGTACCCACAGCATTCGAAATTCAAATATCGATGACGGGTGACGTAGGTTGGTGGCAAGCAGTCGCCGTGGTTGAGACCAGTCAGGCGACTAGTCTGGAGATCGATCCAACCACCACCCGACCCATCAGAGGGCGGGCGCGACCAACCCCAAGCACCTCAATTTTATTTCTTCCTCGATGTTACCAGCTTTTCCTATTGTGTATGGCGTACAAAAATTAATCAAGATTAATTATCTATCTTGCAGTTAAGGAAAACTCCGAAAATAATTTCAGTTTTTCTCGGTACCCTGCCTTGAGATTTGACCTTTTAATTTCCTTGTGAAAGTTTGATTCACTCTTAAGATTCCAGTAATTCTGATTTTGTGTTCAAGGTTCACAATTTAGGTCAGTATTCTTTCAAAATTTTCCGCCTTTAGTTAAAAATCTTGAATAATACCGAAATTCCGAAAATACTCAATTACTATCACCGGAAATCCTTGTAAACTATAAACTCACGTTGACGCTGAAAAATACGAATTTTCCGAACGGAGAACACATAAATTACCCAAATTATCTGGTAATTTACCCCGTGGGGGGCGTCGCGACGCGCATCTCTCGCCGGGTACTCTGCGCCCCCTCTTCCTTCAGTAGCGCCGCGTCCGTCGCCCGAGCCACACGTACGCTCGCTCCGTCACCTTGTATAAACAACAGTGTTTCATGTCCAACACTGTAATCGACAATCCAGTGAATGTGAAGTGTAATAAGTGATCATTATTTAATGTCATTCTAGACACGATTGTTCCACAGCTGTGTGTATCCACAATTGATTGCTTAGATGTCACCTTAAACGTTGGTATCAAGAAAAATGTTTCAGACGTTACTCGTTTAGTGAATATTGCTTAGGATGTGGGTAGTGTTTTAACATTTCGAAAGGTTACTATCAAACCTTTTCCAACCTTTACCGAAAACGGAGGAGAAATTAATCCATTTGTTGGTATTTCATTATTAATGTCAACTGTGACTACCACGAATTCTGAACAATTAATTCATGAGTTATGGAAACAATTTTAATTAACGACTACAATAAAACAGAACGTATACACATTTACACACATTAATAGTACTTTCAAGTAATTACACACAATGAAATTGAGAACGAGTGGCGAATCGCGTCGAGTCATAATGCCCATATTTAGAATGTTTTTAATGTTGCATATATGCAACGCTTGCATATATGCGTAATACCGAGCAGTGTTGTGGAACCAATGTTATGCTCATTATGAAACAATTGTATAACGCTCAAACAAACACATCCGCTGAAATTTATGGAAATACAATTTCGAATTGTAATTTAATGTAGATGAAACAATAAGCGTTGAAACAGCTGTATATAAGGAAATTGAGGAATGTTATGGACACGTAATTAAGGCAAGGATAACTGAAAAGGAAATAGTTTATAATATTAACAAAGTAAAATATAATTATTGGCACAATTGAAGAAACAACTGGCTAAATGTGGGTGCACCAGCTCTGCCTAACCATTCATGGAATATAAGAGTTATGTTATGTGTGTGTGAAGCAATTTAAACCTGTCTGAACAAAATATCCTCATACATTTTATCATGACAGAATATTTATTGTAAAACATCTGTATATTTGCATATGCTCAAGAGCAAGCTGTTCTCAGAGTTTTTCTACGTTTACTTATGATTTGTGCCATCAGTTATGCTTATCAGTTTTGTCACTCAATTTGTTCTAGACCGAAGTTATCTAGACTTCGGTCTAGAACAAATTTAGTCTAAAATTTTCCATCAATTACAAATTCTCCACATCAGTTTACTTTGCCTTGAAGGTTAACTTCGTAGGTAGAATTTAAAATAACTTAAAAAACAAAAACAATGTTTTTCCTTCCTTTTTCGGTATTCCTTTTATCGAGATTTAAAATCATAAAGCTTTCAAAATCTAAGTTATTGATAAAACTATTCAACTCACGTTGATTAGTTGTGAAACAAAAATAATGTTATTCATGTACCTATATCCATCCGTTATATGAAAACAAACAGAGTTCATCAAACGATGTATTTTAAAACTGAAAGATACTGCAAAACAACGTCTGTTTCAAACTCAAAATAAATGAAATGGAAAAGGAAATACACTTTCTAATGATATTAAATAAAACACATGAACCAAGATTAAAACCATAAACCTTGATACAAATTGGCAAGCAACACGGTTGAAAACAGTTAACCCACAAGAGAAGCCCATGAAAAAGACATAAAAATAACAAATCGTGAAACTGAAACGATAATATTTACTCTTTTACTCAATGTTGCAAACGATTGGATTGATCTGTTTTTCTCGCCTTGTTAAAATTAAGATAACTCTGTTAACAAGCTAGAAATTATCATTAATTAAAATCTTAACACAAATGAACTCGGTAACGATGAAACTTTGGTCACTACCGGTTTATCTGATATATACAAATAGCAGAAACTTATATAACATCTGTCTCAATGGACAGCAGAAGTACCTACAATATGCTAAAAGTAGATGATCTAAAAATAATTGATACAAACGACGGCTTTGGGCTTAAAGCTGAAGGCATGTTCTTTGAGAGTAGGTATATCGCCAATTGGAAACGAAACTGAAAATTGGCATAATGCAGCGAACAAGATTTGTTCAAACGAAGTGAATTTTGGATTTGGAAACCATTGTCGAGTGGTAATTTCGTAGTTGGAGTGATGTCTAAAGGTGTAATAAGTGCTTGCTTGTAACGTATTTTTTTTTATATTAATAAATACAAATTCCAATGAAAATCCTACCCTTTTCGTCGTTGTAAACTAATTCCAAATCATATGTAACACTATTATCAAAAAATCTACGTTCATTTTCAGTCTTCACTTCAGTCATACGTGTTTAAATAATGAGCGATTTCACAGAAGAGTTGACGCGTAGCATGCATTCATTCGAATCGAGGACCGTGTAGTTAATTATGTGCGCGTTATTGCGTATCGTGGTCATTGTGACGGAAATAGCACCTATGGGGAACCTATCATGGTATTACATCCTCATGGTAGGAATATCAACCCTTACGGTGTAGTTGACGAAGGTAAACATGGTAATAGATCCCCTTGGCAGGACTATCAGCCCTTATGGTGTTGTTGATGAAGGTTTGGACAAAACAATGGGTACATTTGATATTGCAGATAAGAAGTATAGTGTTATTAAGTGACCGAATAACGTCATTTCCAAATATAATCTGAATTATGTCCTCCTTATTATAAGGGTTACTTACTTCTTCTACAGACAGTAAATAATCTATATCTACAAAATTCATTCATATATTCCTATTGTTCGCGTTGTTTTAAATTGTTGAAAAGTCTTTTGTATCTTCAAGATTCCTTTGTAAGTCGCCACAAAAATCTGCTACAGTGAATTCCTTAGCCATACTCACAACACAAGTCTTATTCTCATTTTGAGATTAAAGAACCAGATTATTATTAAACATGAGGCCACAGCTGCCCATCCTATTAGAATAATCCTATGGGAACTGGCTTAGACGGTAATTCGAAGTGACATTTCCGTCAGTGTTGTATAAAGAGATACGACTTTGTTAGTTCTTCATAGTTTTTCCTTCCGTAATGGAAAATCGATGTTAGCTGAAAAGGGGTTGGATTAAAACTTTGATAGTGCCCCAAATCCGGCTGCTTTTGAGTCTAAATGAACGGAAATTCAACGAGCATTAAAGTCCTATGTAAAGATTAATCAGGATAATTTACCCAAATTAAATAGTCCAATTCCGATGAGTAAAAAAGGGATTAAGAAGCAAATGGTTGATGAAGAAGCTGTAAAATTAATTGTTAGCTTCATTATATTAATCATTCAATGAATCACTCATTCAACAATTATAAATTTCTGCAAAGTATTGCGTGTTGAAGCCAACGTCTTTAATTCTGATGATTCATTCATATTATTCATAAATGGTATGTTTAATAAATATCTAAATATACTTTGCGATGTAATTACTTATAGCTTTACTTTATTAGTTTAATCATAATAAAGAATAGATACACCATCTTTATCTGTCTTGCTGTATTGAAGCAAATATGGTAAATTCACGGAATATTATGTATATTGCGGTTTTGGATTGGTAAGCATAAATAAGACATTGGGGATGGGGACATTCATAAGTGTATATAACTATACCACATTCATAATATATCAACGAAATCGATGAACACTTAGGATATGAAAAATTTTAAGAAGGTTTTTCATACAAAAACTTTGCAATAAAGCTGCACTGCACTGGTCACCGATGTGGCTGACGTTTTAAGTTATTGCCCTCGACGAAAGAAAATTAATAAAAACTGCCACTTCCAGCCATCCTGGATCTAGGACGACGAATATACCAAACATGTTGAACTTAATAAGAAAAAATCATTTCATTAGATACCAAATAAGACGATATTAAAGATTTCATTATATGCTAAAGCATGTCAGAACAATATTGCTTTACCAGCTTATTTGAAGCTCAATAACAAAGAAAAAGTTAGTAAAAATACCGATACAAACACATTTAGACCTTTCTAGAACACAACCCCCTGATCTTGTCGTATTGATCGTGTATCGATTTTGTTAAGCTTTAAACAAATGACAATAAGGCTTCCTTTTTCAACAATAATAACAACGACGTAAATAACTGTGACGACCTGTCAAGGTGACAGACAAGATATGCGTTTGCCCGTGTATCATACAATGCTATCAAATAATCTTTGAAAGAATTATGGTCTTCCGCGCTTTGTGATACAACCTCCTGTAATTGAGCCTAGCAAGTGGTATTTATGAATAGATAGTGTGGTATCATCACTGTTAGGTAGTTTCTTATTTTTTATAAGCCAATCATGATGTATGATGTTGTTCTAGCCTTTTGTTTGTAATGATGCGACTGGGTATCTCCATTTTTGTAATGCGGTGGAATATTAATGTTATCGTCACTACTATTGTGTATCTGCATTGCTATAATTGGTACAGTGATTTCCTTGTCATTTACTAATGGTATGTCTGCCATAGGGCTGGTTTCTGAATTTGGCGAATAATTGGGACTTTAATGTCAATTCAATGTACTCATAAATTAGAGTCTGTCAAATATTCAACTTCAAATTCCGGACTTAGAATTATGAGAAAGAAAACCGTAAAAATAGCCGTAAAATATTCCACCTTTCCTGTTTATTCACAAAAAAAATGTTACCGCATAATAACATTTCAGTATGCTAAAATCCAGTAAACAAATCGCTGACTTCCGAATGCCAGGCCACTCTAAAATACACTTTCAAACATATTCTGGGAATACTTCAGTTATTTTGTAAACGTTTTATAGTATCGTTACTCACAGTTGTAAACATGAGTGGGTATCCTCACACCACACCACGCGGATATTGCGCACTAGAGATGTGCAGTAAACAAAAACAAACGAATATCGTTTATGTTGTCGATATTTTTAGATATTGCTGTACCTACGCATTATTTTGTCTGAAACGAAAGTTTAGGTATTCCGTACACCCACTGTGTACACCTACTGTTTTACGTTCCCACGTAACAATCCCTTGTTTGTTTAGAGTGCTCAAAAATTTATCTTTTCATAAATAGATGACTGAATATTTGTACAGTTTCGATTGGTGTTAGGTTCACGTTAAAATTTTCAGGAATAACTTCGCTTTAACAGTTGAAATCATTCTAAAGTTTGGCTTTGATATTTATTATCTAGTAAAGCCCAACAGATTTTTATATCCTGGCGAGCCCAACGCAGTTTATCGGCAAACATTTTTCAACCACGATCCAAACGTGCATTTCGCATGACCTGGCCATTGAACCTGTGACCTAATCGTCCGCGAACTTAAAGCTAGACCAATGAAGTACCGACTACAATCTTTTATTGCACCAATAATCTAGATTTCATGACTGTAGCACGAAGATTGTCTATGCCTTAAAACAAAATAGGTTTTTATTATATAGCTGTATATGTTAAATATATACACAGTTATAATTTTTTTGTTAATTGTTACCATAGGTTTGCTTGCTGGTTATGAAATTATTGCAAAGACTTGCAAACTTTGCCTTACTAGCATCAGTATCAGTTATTTATTTACAGATTTTGTAACAAGTTTGCTAAAGTTTATTTTCTAATAAATAAAGTTTGCTTAAATTTAAAGTTACAATACTTGTTCGGTTATCTCTTTATTTTCAGCGTGCAAATCCTTTGCAACGTTGTGTTTAGGTATACCAAACCTAAAGCGTATATCAACTTAAATAATAGTCATATGATTTGGTTTTAAACCAAGTGCTTCCACGTAGGTAGATTATAATACTTTAATTTATTTAGGAATGTCATTTACCATCATTGTTTGTTTTTTGCTCGGTACAGATATATAAAAAATACTAGAACCTGTTCCGCATGTCATCTATGACAACAACTCATAAAAAAGTACTTGAAATTCATTACAAGTTTTTAATTTAATCCTTGCATTGCTTGTATCATGTCTTAGCTTTGAAGTTTTTACTTCAATCGAGGTGGATAACCGAATCAAGATAGCTAACTTTTGACAGATCAAAGATGTTCAGGCATAGAATAAAATTTTAGATGATGTCTGATGATATTGATCCCTTTCTGAATTGTGTACATAAAAAAAAGTGCTTTTAACGTTCTTTCATTACCATCACTTTGACCAGATCAGTGATATTATCCTTTATGTAGAAAAACTGATTCATGATCAAATATTAATCCTTTTGCTCCAATTTCTCGAAAAATCAATATATCTCTAAAGGCCTCGTCAAATAGACAGCTAACCGAACTGAACCGAAAACGGAAAATGTGAACCGAAGCGGAGACGTCAAACTAGGTGCAGCGAACCGAATTCTTGTAGATGTGTCAGTGCGGGTTCACGCCAGAACTGAACCAAAGAACTCATGTCATCTAAAATGTAGAGTGAAACTAATTCTGAAAACGATAATATACTGCTTTTGACTGTTCTATTCTTTCTATCTGACTATTTAACGCGGCCTTAAACGCCACCAGTTTACGACATCGCACAAACAAAGAATTTCAAACTATCGATTTTGTTAAACATCAGCCATTCCGGGTCGTCTAAAGTTTTGAGTAACCGTACCAACTATCTACTAGACATATATCCATTATGCGACTACGATGATCCAAATGAACTACTTCTTATGAAATTACTTCCAAAACAAATGCTGTTTCTTCAACTGTTCATGAGTTAGTAACAGCCTTTGATAAATAATGTATAAACTACAATATTTTTGATGATAAAACAGCTTCCTGAATCACATTATCTCGACGTTAGATATTCTGACACTGTTGACACACTCTCATTGTGATAACTTGCGAAGCGGCTGAATATTTGCACAATTTTTTTATGTACTAAATGAATAAATAGTGAGAAATGGTAACGTCTGAAACATTACTTACCACGTTAACGCTACACAAAAAACACATAATATAAAGAAAATATTTACCCGTACAGATCTATAAACAAAGAAACAAAAATAAAAAGTGAACTTAAATTTGTGAGTTATCCATGTGCGTGACTATAAGAACACAAGTGTAAATCAAAGTGCAAAGATGGCAATGGACACAATGGCAGTCGAACTGCCAGACTTATCAACGCATGTGCCACAACCACCTGTGGAAGAAACAGCTGAAGAAAAGTAAGTAAAAACTAAAAGAACACAAGAGGTTATGAAACTTAGTGGACTGAATGATTACATTGGCAGTGTACCAATAAGCAACAGGCTTTAATCAAGCTCCAAGGAAAATCCAGGGATGAAAACAAAAAGGAACTTCTTCATACCTTGTTTTTGTTATGCCAGACAGGATTTTTCTTTAATCTGTAGTAGTTGCGGTAACGGAGATTAGGTTTTAGCAGCCAGCTAAAACGCGATATTGAAACATATAATGGCTTCAGTTAGTCTATGGCTAATAAGCATCAATTAATTTTATTAATCCCTTTAGCTTCATCTACGACTTTATAAGTAGCAGCACCAGTACAGCTCTTAAATAATATTAAAACTAAAGTAAGCCTTTATTGCTAGTTACTTAACCTATTATTTACAATATACAATATACTTAGTTTTTATAGATATAGATATAATATAGATACAATATACTTAGTTTGAGATTATAACCTATTTACACTGTATTTATAACAATTTTTTTTTTTCGGCACCTGGTTATTTTCTCTCGCACCAGCTTGTCTTTCGACAAAGGCCTCATCCAAGACTCTCCACATAACTCTGTCCCTCGCTACCCGTAACCATTCTGGACATGCCACTTTCTTTATATCGTCTTCCCACCGCTTTACCTGTTTTTCTCTACTTCTTTTACTTTCCCTTAAATAATAGTACCAGCCTGTAAATGCCCCCCAGCAGGGCCCTCTTCCCACACAGAGAAATAACGAGTAATAATCACCACGCTTGCTCATTGCGTGTTGGTGATTTCAAACTTATATCAAATATAAGTCCAGGATTCCTCACGATCTTTACCTTCACCGTTGTCAGTAATGTCCAAGATAAACCTAGAAAATACATATGAATTTACAGCTCTTAAAACAATGTTAGTAAAGTCGTTTAAATTGCAGGTCAAAGAAAACACAAAGCTTCCTTCTATTATTCAAGTCTTGCAAAACGTATCTTTGCAAACACTAGCAGCTTCGATCGCTCGCTCACACTTTGTAGAAGCGTAGCAAAATTGGATTGTGTGTTCACCAAGTAAACAACGTTACTGGATGAAAACTCGCTAGGGAACCACGACACTACATGGAGGTTTAGCGATGTAACTTTCAACTATTGTATAAAATACTCTTGAGTCGGGCAAGCTGATTATAACAAAATTATTACAAACAATAACCCACACACATTTCAAGTACGTTTTTAATGTTTTACATGATGATCTCTAGGCAAAATAACGATAATTTAATCAGTGTTATTTTAAAACCCATACATTTTAAAGAAATCCAATACTTCTTCTCTTTAAAAATACTGGCCACTACCAGAATTTTGTCGATTATTGAATTTTAAATCCGATCCACAAACCGATATCACTTGTTTGACATTTGAACCTGACAGAATTCGCTTCAATCCTGAAGTCTACAATAAAGCTTGTTGCGAAGTCCGAAGCTACAATTTTAAAGAAACAGACTTTATATTAATAGAACTGGCATATATGTAAGAGCGGGCGTACTCAGGATTCTCAAATGATAACGATCAGACATCTTGTATACACTTTTTATTACTCACACCAACAGTAAGTCTCACAACTTAATTTTATAATGATATGTGCACAGTTCAATACAATTCAATACTGAGTTCTTTCGACTAGAACCAGCCTATTTATACGTTTAAACAAATGAAAAGACGTCACACAGCAATATTATCCGGTGACATTCGTTTATCAATTAATTATAGATTTAGGTTTTTGAAAATACAGTAATTGTGTACATTATTTGTTTAGTAATTAATAATACTTTTTACAAATATTTTGAACGAATATAGTTACCAATTATTTTATTGAAATAAACTAACAGTCGGTGAATCTACCTTCCATTTTTGACTTTAAAATATTACTAAAATAAAAACAAATCTTTACAATAACAATACATAAATCGTGTTTCCGTTATGTCATCTGCCTTTTTGACGTTTTGATTTCGTCTCTGCTGCTAGTTTCATTTACCAGCGCTATCACGGCCATACTGACGAGCGGGCCTTGCTAGGCCCAGCGAATCTCTGAAAATCATAAAAAAAATTAAAATATGCAAAAACCTTTTAGACCAGACTCAGAGGCAACATTATTGCTTGTTCTGGTGAAACTGTCAAACTCAGAGATCGCAGATCGTGGCTTGTCCATTAAGGTTCAGAGGCCCATCTTTGACTTGTTTTGACTTAAATTTTATTGAATCATCCAACTTAAACCATAGCCATGACCAAGGCCTTTTTACACATCCATTTCGCTAACTCAAATCAAATTCAGAGGTCTCAGATCGTAGCTTGATCATAAAGATTCAGAGGCTAGTCTTACGACTTGTTTTGACTGAGTTTTATTTAACTATCAAACTCAGAGGTCGCAGATCGTTGCTTGATCATAAAGATTCAGAGGCCCCGTCTTTGACTTGTTTTGACAGAATTTTATTTAACCAACTAATTCTGAAACTCAGAGGTCGTAGTTCGTTGCTTGATCATAAAGATTCAGAGGCCAGTCTTTGACTTGTTTCGACTAAATTTTATTTAACCAAACAAAACATTCTTTTTTTTATCCATAAGTTAAGCTTTTCAATTCTGAATAATGTTATAAAAAGTTTTAACCCTTTTTTTTCATTATTATTTATTCTTGCTATCACGGTCTAGTCGTTCAAAGTTCATTGAGTGACCAAAGTCTTTTCCTAAAACCAAAACCTTTTTTATTATTATTATTATTATTATTTTTTGCTTCCGTTTCGGCCATTCTATGCTTAGGGTTAAACGGATATGGTATTTTCAATTGCAGGGGAGGGGCTATTTTACCTATTTAATCAAAAGGGCCATTCAGTAGCCTTAGATTTCGTATATTTTAATGCCAATTACAATTCACCTATTTTATTAACCCAAACCCATTCAGTTTGACTGTTAGCTCTAGATGTACCGCGAGTAATAGCATGATGTACGAAGAAAAAGAAAATAATAATGGCTGTAATCTGTGCCATTGTAGCGGATTCCCCATTTGTAATAATTCTACATGAGGTACCAAAAGATTAATTGAAAAGTTATACTTATTCAATGATCATCAATAGGGTGAAGTTCGGAACGCAAAAGCTTCTAATCTTCGTGATTACAAAGTCCAAGTACCACTGATAGTCCCTAATGTCACATTAAATGAAACAAAAGAAAAAGACACCAGGTATCTTATTCACGACCTTTAGCCATCACATAGCTCTCTTCTCAATTGCTCTACTCGCACATCCCTACGATGTCGAGTCAACTCAACTCTCTGAACTCAGAACCTGTTCACACAGAGATTTAGTCTGTCCTATGTTACGTCTATTCATCATCTACAATCTCAATTGGTACTTCAGCTTTGTATATCTTACTAACACAATCTACGCATAGTAATAAAAATTAGAAAACCAAAAATATTTCAATTTTCGTAACGAAGGCTTGTCGATTCGAACGTCATCAACATTAACATGGTGACCTCACCTCTCGCGTGACTATGCGAGTTTACTTTATTTTAACCTCATAACTCTACAGGAATCCTCTGTAAGGTTCCTTACACAAACGTGTTTATTTTAAACCAACTTACAGGACCACAGTTGCTACAAAGACCTCCAGTTGCCACACTGGCCTACAGTTGCCATAAAGGCCTCCAGTTGGCACACTGGCGTTTAGTTGCCACACAGGCCAACAGTTGCCATAAAGGCCAACAGTTGCCACACAGGCCAACGCACAACGCTCGGCTACTCCTGACCAAACTAGATCATTGGGTTCGTGACAATAGGGAAATTTTAGAACTTTGATCTTTAACTAAATCATTACCCTGGGCCATGTACCACCAGTCGCTCAAATCAAACTTTAAAACTTCTTCTGCAGCGAAAACTGCCAAGCTTACAGAAACCCTCGAGTAAAACCTCTAACGCCACGGCTCTGTAGCCGAACAGCAATTATATTGCTCTCACACAACGGTCTCTCAAGACCCCGACCTCCGCCAGAATCTACTGGTACGGTCAAACATAATACGGCTGAAAGACTCAATTACTCGACATTTTGAGCTTGCTCATCATCATTAAAATCCTTTTAACATCAACATCGACTGGTACATGACCCGCTGGCATCTTCCTTAACCTACCGTGTCCATACTTGTAGGTTTAAGCGTATCTATTTAAAGCTTTCGGTGTATAACGATCACTATCCTGTCATAATCACCTATCGCGGACTTAATACCGGGCCTCTTCAGTTTTCGTACTAAAGTTTCCCACACAACACTATTCATTAGAAAAAGGTCCTACGATCAACAAGTTAAACTAAACAAAGTAAAGGCAATGCATACTCAACTCATAAACCCACTTTAAAAAACCCATCGCCACATGGTACGCATGAGGTGCGGTCCAGAATTGGTCTTATGAGTAGACATGTTAATCAGATTCGGTTTCACTACCACAGTCATCAACTATGACGTCTAATTCTCAAAGAACTTGGCGATCGGGTATCCTTCCAACATGATTCGCGTTTTCTACTTAAAGATTTTGGAACATATTGATGGCTTATAAAAGGGAAACAACTAACCCTGATACTATTAAGGAGCTTCACGAATTAACTCTGATCAATATCATAAATATCAGATTATCAACAGTAACCCTTTACTGTCGGTCACTAACTCAGTTTTCATGTAAGAAAAACAATCGCGTGATCTACTGTTATCATAATATTACTTTGAAAGTAAGCAAGTGAATTCAGATCTGAAGACGGTGGTTGTACATCGTTACGCAACAAGATCCGTCCTGAATACACGCAAATGACCAGTACCGTTACTAACTCGATACAATTACGATAGCCCAACGACATTACTAACTCGCTTTGCCACTGAAAACGACTAGTTATTCAGTCATTTTGGATATTTCATCTCCTTCTTATGGGATATCTCATCCTAAAGTTCGTACTGAACCAAATGTTGAAACTAGGAAAGTACTAACAACCCAATAGGTAACTTATTAGCTACTTGCTTTTTACCAGGTGTGTCTTAATTACGTAGTGATAGTGCTAGGTATAACCACTACCAACCAATTCAGTGTTCCAACATGAACACTTAAAACTCGAAATAGCATCTCATCACTAGAGAATATTCGACTTCACTATCAAAATAAAATGGAAGCGACTCACCGAGTATTCCATTCCAAACTTGCGCACGTTCGTACCGTTCGGCTAAGACCAGCGAACTGCTTGCATGCTGTTCTTAACCTCTCAGATGTTGACACGTCAACCTTCGCGCTCAGCATCTGAATCGCTAGCCTTCAGCAGAGGCTCCAGGCTGCGACACAATATGGTATCTGAAACATGAAAAATATTACGAAAGTATAATGTTCACACGGTTATCTTAACCATACACAGCTTTGATGGAAATTAACCTGTGCACCAGTGTAGTAACCTAAACCAATCAATCTGCCTATCTGACCTCCACAACTCAGTAACTGGGTAACACAGTACCCTTTGGCAAGACTGGTGTCAGATCTCAAGCTTCGGACTACCCGTAAAGACTGTCAAAGATCTTCAAATGACAGCCGGGACCAACGGCTTAACGTGCTTTCCGAGGCACGAAGGAAACTCGGTATGTTGAAATGGTCACACATCCACGGACCGACATCGTCAAGCGTTGCTTAACTTAAGTTATTATTTAGCCACGAGCTCCTCTATTAAGGGATATGAAAATAATGGGCATGTGGCATCTAATGAAGTATTTTGATATCCAAAGTCGAAGTTTCGCGCAAATCATGTTTGTTTTGTGTTCTTGATGCTTGACCCGAGGGGTTCAGCTTGGTAAAACTATGATTTTATGCCACTGGAGCATTAGGAAAAATACTTGAAAGTAAACTTTATGACTTGGTACCATATTCAAAAAAGATTTAGCTTGATTTGAAGTCTATTCAATACACACTCAATTCCAATACACAATATAATATCTAGTTTAGCTACTTAATATTGTGCTACGAGTGCAAAAGAATGAGCATTAGTGTCTACCAATTGCTTGGCGCGTCTTAGCAAGCATGAAAATCCCTTCATCCTAGCAATAGACTGAACTACCTCGCACGGTGGATAGACAGGTAACTTGTTCACTCAATTTTTATTTTATGCTGGTCAAGATCATAATTAGGTAAATAAATTTTACTTAGCTTGTGGGTATTGGTGTTTTGTTTTTGAAAACATCCTTTTCTGCAACTTGATCTGGCAACGAAGTAAATTCAGCTCATCCGAATGTCCTGGTCGAGTGGTCGGTAGGCTAGGCAAGGCGACTGTGTTGATGGGTCCAGTTGAGGCTCGGGTTGATCCCTTTCTTCTGATGTAAGAGCGGGCGTACTCAGGATTCTCAAATGATAACGATCAGACATCTTGTATACACTTTTTATTACTCACTCCAACAGTAAGTCTCACAACTTAATTTTATAATGATATGTGCACAGTTCAATACAATTCAATACTGAGTTCTTTCGACTAGAACCAGCCTATTTATACGTTTAAACAAATGAAAAGACGTCACACAGCAACATTATCCGGTGACATTCGTTTATCAATTAATTATAGATTTAGGTTTTTGAAAATACAGTAATTGTGTACATTATTTGTTTAGTAATTAATAATACTTTTTACAAATATTTTGAACGAATATAGTTACCAATTATTTTATTGAAATAAACTAACAGTCGGTGAATCTACCTTCCATTTTTGACTTTAAAATATTACTAAAATAAAAACAAATCTTTACAATAACAATACATAAATCGTGTTTCCGTTATGTCATCTGCCTTTTTGACGTTTTGATTTCGTCTCTGCTGCTAGTTTCATTTACCAGCGCTATCATATATAACTTCAGAAATCGTGTTCTTTTCTTCAAATCAAACGCCTGTTTCTTTCAATCAACCCCCACAATAAATTAAACCGTCACTGATATTTATCTCAATCCTTTAAAAGGGCAAACAGAGAACCAATTCTATTTGTGTGTTGTCGGAACAAAAAGTAAATTAAACGTTAAGCCCTGACGAACCGTTTCCTCGACTTGATAACGTTTTCATTGTTTACAGAAATAAGTGTGACGTTTCAATTAGCGTTCATGTAGTCATTAAAACGACTAATTAATTAAGTGAGCTGTTACTTATTGTACTTATGTGTAGTAGTTAAGTTTTTATTTGGAGTTGTCACTGTATGAGTCTAGGTTAATGACAAATTGTATGGTTTGACATAAAAGTGTTATGGACTTTCATGGAGGTATGAATGTTGATTATGATCTCACGTTTTCTCTCTGATCTCATCAATCAATACTTTGTAGCTCTGTGTCGTGTGTTTCTCTTTGTTTTCTAGACTTTGTCTTTGTTTGTACGTTTCCCCTTGTATTGCAAGGTTTTGCTTGCAAGTTCGTATACCTCATCTTCGTTGGAGGCTATGTCTGATTTCACGCTAGTATCTACTTCACTAACACTAGCTGTTATCCATTTAAGTTTAACATGTACTTTTGTTCAAAATCAAAAGTCATTTACTAAAATTATGCTGATTGCCAACATTTTTAGAGCGTCAAGGTTCTACTTAAATACAATCCCCCAAATTGCCCGTCCGTTACCACTTACTAGTGTTCTAGCTGAGAAGAAAGAGTAGCGCAACAACTCCCCTGCAAAACATATATCTGTTTAGTTGAATTTTTAGGTAGCTCTCATAAGCACACGGCAACTGTAACTGTATCATAAATATATTTATTTCAATAGGTACTTTGTGTTAAAATATTTACGTTCCGCTCATAAAAGATTCAGAAGAACACTGCTTTAAAAATAAACCAAAAAATAAAAAATCAACTTTTGTTCAGCTCCATAAAAACACGAGACCTCAGCAAACAGCGTCAATACACAGCATTAAAACTTAGTGAGTGCTCCAACGGTTCCAAAAGAGACGTAACTTTAAAGACGGCTGCCCCAAGAGCCCTGTGGAGCCTTTTTACGATAACAATGTTGTTACATCATATCTTATACAGCCCTAATTGGATCTCCAAGGCATTTTCACTTACAAGAAACGTTCTGGCGGACTAACTGAATAAAGTGATGTTGGGATAATAGGAAGATAGGAAATCTTAGGAAGCAAAACTGGTGTAGTATGGATATTTCTTCAATCCTACTAATATTAGGTATAAATGTAAAAGTTTGTGAAGATGAATCTTTGTTACTCTTTCACGCAACTACTGTACGGATTTTGATGAAACTTAACAATGTAGCATATACGTCAAAATAACACAGGCTTTATTCAGATATGAGGGGAAGCACTCATTCTAAAGTCATAATAGATACATAGTAAATCAAAAAATTAACTATGATAGTTTCTTTTCTGAAATCCAAGGAGTTAAGAGCTTCTACCAATACTTATCTAACACCAAAAGCAGATGTTCTTATCTTCAGGTATAAATATATCTATATGTATTTATGAGCATACTTCGTGTTCTTAACACATCTAAAATAACTTCGATCGCTTCCCACACTCACTGAAAAGAAAAAGGCCATCCCACTATCAGCATCGACTCGACAAAAATATCCATTTAAAGTAAATGCAAAAACGAACATTTTTCGTTTGATAAATTTTCCGACCGGTTGCCTTGACGTAAATGCACTGATAAAAGAAAATATTTCGCCAGTCTTGAAAGAACCAGTATTATAAAGTCATCACTGAATGTAAATACAACTCTTCGGTAACAAGTTTTTGTTCTCGTTCTCATCTTGAAAACAAATGAACCCATTTGATTTTTTAATTAATATAACTCATCCTTGTTCCTGCACCCTTCCGAGCGTTGCCTATGTCCTGCAGACAACTGCGATAGGTGTTATTTCATTATCATCGTTCATTTGGTCTAGTCTATTTGCGTTCGGCGCAAATTGTCTTTTTCTTCCAAACTTCTATATTAGTCGCCCATCTCAGTTGTAACCATAATTCTACATTTATCATCTTTCACATAGTCCATCTATGGTTTCGTTGGTCTTTTCCTACTCTTAGATCATAGGCGATAAGAGTTATGTAAAAAGTGAAAATATTTTCTGGTACATTAGTATATCATTCGTTTCTTTCGAACTTTTATTTACGATAGCTAGCATATTAATACGTCTATAGTTTATGTATGTCAGTGTAGTACGGTAATATTAATCAATCTAGTTTAGAATCAGGTCAATGTTAGCCGTTAAAGCTTTGGCTCATGTGGAGCACTGTTACGCGTCAGTTGCATAATTATTTATGTAATGTTTATATTTATTGTATTGAACTATGTAATGCTTGTTATTTTATTTAAGGCAAAATCATTGGAAAATGTGGTCAACATTTCTGTTCTGAAACAGCTGTTGAGTCATTTGAGGAACGTGATTGTCGTCAGGAATGGTTTGTGTATGAATGTGGATAGTTTGTCCTTCCTCCTCTCTCCTACTTTATATGTGCTGTGCCCGACAGGGTCCATAATTGTGACTTATATAATTATTTTCCCACCAACTATGTATATACATTATGGTACGCAATAAAGAATTGAGAATAGTTATAGGGGTAAAAGAAGACAAAAGATACGATGGATGCATTGTGTAAAAACTGTAAAAGATGTTATGGCTAAAAAGGAATTGACTATTGAGATGACGGGATATAGAGATTAAGGTATGGAAAACTAGTTGTGCTGCGGCCAACCTGAATAAATTGGGACAATAGCAGGAGGATTATAATTATTTTGTCACCATAATTGATCTGATAGCTAATAGTAAGGACACAAAATATTAGCTGAAAATAAGTGCCGACCAAATCAATTTGCTCAAAGGCATGCGTTTCAAACAAAATACCAAGTAAAAAAATCACTAAGACCAATTACAATAATAACACCATTTTAATAAAATAATCTTGGAAAAGATCTGAAAGCGTTTATCCTCCTTCTAATTTTGAATAACTATCCATAACGTTATGTAACACCGTCGCCGTAGCGAGGCTATAAAATATTTATAAAAGTATTGTCCCGAAAACCCAATAATCGGGCAAACTTGACCCAGCTCAGTGGAATGGGAACACCGATCGTATTAACATTGTTGCTCGTAGTGCTCTTTTTATAAAATTGTCTAATATTTACGAAGATTTAGGATCTTTGAACGATAGAATTGTAGAGTCTCTAGAAAACAACGATAATAAGAGGGCTGATTTGAGGTTTTTGCAATAATTCTCATGCTGCTAACGATAGACTATTTACTGGAGGAGACGCAGCTAATAACATATGAGGCATGGACTATTCTTGGAAAGATTCAGATTGTTTTTTTCTCGTGACCAAGAATGTCCTGAAAGCTACAAAACTATTACTTATTCAAGGACCTTTTTTTTCTAACAGACCATTCGGGGAATATAATGATGTTAGGTGATGGTGAAGTGTATATTTCAAAGTATTGTAGCTTCACATTTACCATCCTTATAAAAAAATTCAGACTATCATCAGCATTTATTTAATATAAACTTCCTTGGTAATCATTATTAAACTTTCTATTATATTCTTGGAAATTAATAACGATTCTGTCTCCGTTTAGAACTAACGATCTGAACGATTGCAAGTTCATTTTCTAGGTACCAATCTAACTAAGTAGCGGGTGTATCTCATAAATTGTCTCCGTCACTTACTGTTCTTTTTATATCTTCTAAACTGGAATTTATACCATCAATATTCTTGTAGAGTTCATCAGGGTGGGTGCATAGTAACATTGAGTACTGAAGTTAGGTCTTCCCTCTTCTAGTTTTAAATTAGTATTTAAAAGGCTTCATGCTTTAGATGTGATATTAATTAACTTAGAAGCGATATCGCTTTCATTTTGTTTTCATCGTCTATACTGCCATTTTCTTCTTTAATTGTGATAAGGATAAAAATGTAATACCAGTCCATAAAAATAGCCTTCGAACATGAACCTCTCAGAAGATTACTAAAATATTAAACCATGTGTGCCATCAGAACGAAGAAGCTTCTAATAAAATATTTGACGAAGCTGTCTTAGTCTTTCATCGATCAAAGATATCTTACGACTGAAAACTAGACCCTAAGCTACAGAAATAACTATTTAATATCCAATTTACCTTTCAAATAAAATTTTCTCAGACGCATTTTCTTGCCTTGACGGGCATATACAGGCTAGGCTACATAACTGTTAACACATTTATGCTGTCATCAATTCTAGTGGTCTAATAGCCGGCGAACGTTTTACATTTAGCTTTATATCCAGTAACTTTCGTTTGAAAGGTTTTATAGCCTCCTCATGTCACTCGTCTAGACGCAGCCTTGGAAAATTGGACTTGGAATAATGTTCTTTAAGATTGTAAAACTAATGGAGATTGTCTAAGGGTATATAGTTATTACTTTTTTAAATGCCAGTGAATTTTCTTAAGGTCTGTGGACTCTATGATTATCAGCATCGTCTTCATCCATCCATCCATATTAGGCCACTATTGAGAAATACCTCTTCATTCTCTTTTTGATTTGGTACGTCTGAATTTTCTTCTTTATTTGGTGTTTCTACCATTGTTATTATTTTCTCTCTGCCTCTCCTCTTTCTCTCCTCCTCCGTCCTCTACCATTGTTACACATGATTTGCCATAGTACGATGTACGTACCTATGCTTAGGCTTATGTTTAGAACTAATTCATCTTTTGACATTCATTTCAGTGTGTTTCTCTTTAGAGCTCAATATATATTAACTTTATTTCAAAGTAAAACAAATTAAATATATTTCATGCCTATAACATCATCCCTGAATAATAAAAATCTTATATCCACCTTTCTCCTATATCCCCGTCATTTAAGCCTTGTATTGTATCGCAGTAGCGTCTCCTCCCTTTTACATTCGTATCACGTTCACAATTTCTGTGCAAACTTTTGTCTGAATGTGGTCTTATTGCCAGTAATTTGACATGCAGGCCTTAAGTGGAAATACCACTGAATAACTGCGCTTTTTAACAAAAGGTTCGGTTCAAGAGAAATAGGGACCATTTGTTTACAAATAAATGGGAGAGAGAAGTAAACGAATGAAGAGAAATGGAGCAACAGTCACAACAGATTGAATTTGCGAGAAAAAATCAAAAGATTACCAGGTGGTATTTGTTTAGAAAGAAAAGACTTTTAATTAGATGGTACTACAATAAACTAGAATGTCTTCAATTATCGATTTCATATTACTTCGTAAATTAGTGTAAATATCTAGAATTCTGATAAAGATCCATTTCAATATTCTTACTACACAAATTATGTGTTTAAATATACTCTATATCTAAACTAAATATTGCTGAGGTTAATAGTTTCAAGAAACTACACAGAAAGAAGACTGTTTGTCTAGACGCGAGTTCAAGGTATCAAGGCCTAGGTAATATGTAACAAAAGAAACCAAAAACAATAAATCTAAAGGTTACTAGGTACCTGCTACCAAATAAAAACGCGTTTCCAACTTCATTGGGAGTGCGTCTACAGTCTAAGTGATCTAGCTATGTATGTATCGAAAGCGCTGACGTCACAAGTCAATGGGCGGGCGGCGCGGTGGCGCGGCGCCAGACAACCTCTCCTCCCAACCCTCGCCAGCCCCCTTGAACCCCTCGGCTCACAATGCATTGTCGGGTGTCGTACTCCATACTCCTTTTGAGGCACTTTACGCCATAGTATACGCCGACCTCTGGAAAGCGCTTGACCTGCGACTGTCTATGTTTTCTATAAATCGGTGTATATGTCTATGTGTAGAGCTACTTACTTGAAAGCCTGTTACTGCCCTAATGAAGAGCAAAGGCCTCTTTCTTCTTATTCAGAGAAGTTACTACGATTAATCTTACTTATATTATTATACACGTAAAAGCGAAAGTTTGGATGGATGTGTGTAGGTTTGTTACTCAATCACGCCAGAACGGCTGAACGGATTTGGAAGGAATTTGGCACAGTGATAGATTATAGTCAGGAATTGCTATTCCTGACTATAATCTATTACTGTGCCAAATTATTTCGAGGGATCATATTACCGGAATAAAAAGATCCTACGTGCTCGTAGGATCTTTTTATTCCGGTAATATGATCCCTCGAAATAATTTTCGACATTCAAGCGGGCGAAGCTGCTGGCAAAAGCTAGTTAATATGTATATTTAGAGATTATTAAATTTAAAAAAAATCTTCAAAAAGTCCAAAAGTGTTACAAGAGCTTTACTAGAAACAATATTTTCATCTATTTTAGTGAGGTGAATGTACAGTCATTTTAGTTTGAGACAACGACTCCCAAACTGAGACATGCTCTTATCTTGGGGTTCTTCACTCACGATGTTTTCTATAACCGATGTCAGTGCTGTCTAAGATTAACTTAGAAAGTGCTTTTGCACTGAAAAAGTCACATTGTTGCTTGCCTTTCCTTACTCATAGTTACCAAGGCGTGCCACGACCTCTCCCCTCTTTGTGCAGTCATGCAACTTATTTTCCAATGGTTTCCTATTTTCCTTCAACTTTATGTTGTGCCTTTTGTGGAAGCTTCGATCGAACATATGTAGTTTGATTAACGTTGACTTTTTCAAAGAAGTGACTAACCTCTGTTGTCTTACTGTTCTTGAAGAATCTTTCCTCACCTGGATTGTTTTAGGGCACGTTCTCATTTAGAGCTATTAACTAGTAGTTCAAGTAGAGCTATACTGCAATTAGTTCTACAAGGTTAGATATAAATGGCATTATAATAGTTCGCTAGTTTGGAAGTAGAATAAAGTACCTAAAAGCCCATTTTCCATACTATGCGCGTAGAAAATCTCTCAAAATTTTCCTACAGATTACAATTAAAATTTATTTTTGTCAAGAGAGTAGTGACATCAGTCATCTTATCAGTGTAATCTACAAATCTGTGCTGCCATAATCTTATGTTGTCATCTCTGTAATGAAGTAGTTATCGTTAAATGCTTCCCATTTGTTTTATTAGCTTGTAATTTAATTTTATTACTTAGATTTAGTTTCAGTTTTACCACTATCTGTTTCGTTTCCTACACGTGTCTCTTCTAGGTTTAATTATTAAAGTCATGTGTGCCACACGCCATGTTTAAGAGCCATACTGGTCGTTTACGTCAAAAGAAATTACATCGTGACTCAATATAACGCTCGAGGAGCGTTAGATTAGCTCAACGGTCACAATATTTATAAAACGAACGATACAGAAACGGATTTCCTCTCATTAATTTATTACGTCACAGCACCACCAACAAACAACGCAGTATTTTTCCACCTTTCTACCAACGCGTCTTAAACACTGAGCAAGCTGCGCCTACGTCACACATAATGCACTTAGCATCGACACTGGCAGCCAGTTCCGACCAGATATAACTAAGGCACTGCCATTTGCAGTCTAAACGAGGCATTTACTATGCGTATGTAAATGGTACCTTTTAATAGGTGGATGTGTGAGGTCTGATCAGAAATCTGGTTTATGTGGCAGCATTATGTCTGGCTTGTACTGGGTTTATTGTGGAACAATGCGTTGTAGGCTTGAAACCTTAAAAAGAGTTAGACAGCGAGTGGAGGGAAATTATAATTACCCAACCAAACAGGGATATTTCCAAAATAGCATTTTCCGATACCTATTGGAAAAATCTTGAAAGTGGAAAATCGTTCGAATATGTTGCGTTTGTCGTGTGATTTAATTTACGGTTGTATAGTTTTATGAAATCGTTTTTCATTGGCATCTTAAGTGAGTGAAGCGACCAGTAAATGGTGATAGGAAAATCTTGAAAATATAGCGACACCTTTTGTTGAAATCTAGACTAATTAAAATTCCATTCTACTACTATCATTTAAACGTGAAAGTTCGTGAGGATGGATGGATGTTTTTTACTCCTTCGCACAATAACTACTGAACGGATTTTGATGAAACTTTACAGTATTATAGCTTATCAGAATAACACAAAGGCTATTAATTTATAAAGATACTAGCTTCTGCCAACAGCTTCGCCCGCGTGATTAGTGTTTTATCGTCCCAAGCGAACATTATACCGGGATGAAAAGTAACCTATGTGCTTCTCCAGACCATAATCTATCTTTGCGCCAAATTTCATCCAGAGACGTCTAACCGTTTGAGCATGAAGGAGTAACAAACACACACACACACACTCACAAACTTTAGCCTTTATAATATTATAAGAGTGATAGTAAGATTGGGAGAAGTACTTATACCACATGAGTAGATAAACGGTACAGAGATAAAGCTTCACACAACCGCGCGAATCGGTTGCACTACTACAAGCACGCGGACGTATGAGTGCGTGACCACTGGCCGCTTGTAGCGTACGCGGCGAGACTGGAAAAAACCGGTTTACGTTGGCACAGCTAGTGGACAATCTCAGGGTATGTGCAACGCACGGTGTTTGTTTTGTTACTTGCAAGTTTGAATATTTTAATTTAAAAACGTTGTATTTTATAATTCATAATGGTTGTTGATTGCACTGTGTGTATAAATAAAAAATACTTGAAAAATATATCATACTTTAAATATACCAAGGAGTACAATAGTTAAGTAAATATTGGATTATTACTTTTACAAATTTGTACCTTTATTTTATTGTATGATCCTTTTCGTTGTTGGCATTTAAATTTAATTTTGTTTGCTAAACACGATCTGCACCATAAACTGCTGCAGCAGACAGGATAGTCTACTCACGAGGGAAACTTTATGTTAGATTCAGAATTTATCACACCATTAAAAGAAACAATAAATGATTAAAAAACAAAAATTATAAAAGAAAATTATTAGATTAGGTAATTTGTAAAGTATTCTATCATACATAACCTATATATATATAAGAGAATGTTGTGTTAGTTACACTATTTATAACTCAAGAACGGCTGAACCGATTTGGATGAAAATTGGTTGGGAGGTAGCTTAGAACCAGGAGACGGACATATGATAGTAGGGTAGGTAAGGTAGGGTAGGTTAGGTAGGGTAGGGTAGGTGGGTTAGGGTAGGGTAAGTTAGGGTAGGGAATGTAGGGTACAGTAGGTAGAGTAGGGTAGGTAGGGTAGGGTAGGGTATGTAGGGTAGATGAATGTTTGGTGTTTTTATGGAAAAACAAAGTTTGCCGCGTCAGCTAGTAAATAATAAAACTATTTAACAAATGTTTTGTTTTTGATTTCACCTATTGTGACAACCCTACCAAAATAAGTAACAATTTTGCTCGTTCTTAGGAAGCTTTGTCTCTGTTCCGTTTATCTACTCATGTGCTTATACCACGCGGGCGGCAGCTTGTCAGAATAACGATCAAAACTTTTTATGGGTTTGACCACGTGGCCTTTGGCTAGCGAATGTCAATTTGATAATCTCTATCCCTGAAAGAAAGTCAATTTGTCTACAGCTTCTTGAGATTCCTCCTCCTTATCTATCTCTAACTATTATTAAGCAGAAACATGCAATTTCAGACCTATTTATTAGCATATATCGGTCAATGCCGAACCCATGTCGAATGATCATAAAACGCACATAAAGCGCTCCCAAGCAGCATTTTACTCACAAAACGATAACAAGAATCTATCGCTGTTTTATGTTATATGGATATTCTGGTGCTCGTTACGTGTGATGCTGATGGCCTTTCAATGGCCAGTCGTGGCGATTGATACAATGTACCTAGCTGTATGGTAATAAGAATTTTGAAGGTTTTTTTTAGGTATCTTGGATCTTGATTCTTGAATATAGTTCTTAAACCTTCGTTTCGTACGTCTTCAAGCTCAGGCTATTAACGCCAGCCGTGCCCAAATAAGGACAACCTACAAATCTGTCTAGATTTTTATTTTATTTGATATGATGGTTACCATAGCGCATTTTTTTTTATTTATTATAGGGTCGCGCTTGACCACCATCTCACCTGTTGGTAAGCGATGATGTGGTCGACGGTGAGACACGCTTGCCTAGAAATAACCTATTCACTCTGGACTTAAAGACTCCTAGATTGTAGCTGTCGGGAAACACAGACTCCGGCAGGGAATTCCACGCCTTAGCTGTACGCATAATAAAAGTGTTTCCAAAACGTTTTGTGCGTATGGGTGGGATGTCCAACATGTACCGATGGTGCATCGCCGTACGTCTGTTAGTCCGATGATGAAACGGGCTAGGTGGAATTAAATCGTGCAATTCCATCGCACACTCCCTGAAATGTAACCGATAAAAAACTGACAAGCTGGCAACTCCGCGACGCATTTTAAATGTCTACATTATCTCTAACTACTTACTAAATAGTATCATATGTACCTATATTAAAGAAGTGAACTTAAAATGTCTATAACCCAGACGGTGTAATCCTGTAGCTAAAGTTTAATTTAGAGGTCGGTCTCCTAAAGTGCTGGAATCAGTGGTTGCAATCTGTTTTTTCTAGATTACCTATATGGAATTCAGTATCTAGTGATTGGATTATCCTGAAAACGATATCGAAGCAATTCTTTGGAATTGCAGGCATCATTTGAATGTCTCGATATTATTTTAAAACTTAAAATATCGCATTGACCCCTCCAATTACTGTTTTGCTGACGCAGCAAATGCTAAATTCAGATTTAACTGCAAGAGGATGTTTATTTTTACCGTCAAAATCTTATAATAATATATCTTCGGAATTAAACCCCACTTCAGCCAATCCACGCCCGAGTTATTCATATCGTTCTAAACTTGGAAATTACTGAAATATCTTCGGATTTCAGTCTTGGTATTTCTTTCACGTAAATATTTTGAGGCAAACATGGCCCACCTAAACTTTGTATGTAAATAAACAATTAGTAGGTACATACTTGATTTAGAACCTGCCATGCTTGGCACATTTATATTGAAGATCATAGACCATAAATTGTCATGCCCAATATAGAAGTCAGTGCTACCTTCAAAGTCACGAAATTCTAAGCATTGTCATCATATCCCATCTATAGCTTTTACACAAATTGACTCAAACAGCCATAACTCCCTTCACCTCTGTGACACCGTGTCAATGAATTTCTGACGTCAAACGCATAAACCATTCCGATGCCACCCCACGTGTAAGGAAGTGGAACACCTCACTAAGTCACTATAAATACAAAGCGTACAAACGAGGCTCCGTGCGTTCAAACAAAGCATAGTACAGTACATGAGTCATTCTCATTGGTTCGCAGTTTCATTGATTGAAGATAGAGAAATAAGTAGCAACACAAAAGGTTAGATCTAAAAATAAAAGTCTATTATTAGAGGGAAATGTCGATTAATCTTTGTTTCAGTGTTTGGAAAGGAGTTGTTTCTTTTGTCAAGTGGTTGTGAAAGAATGTTCACGATTTTCCCTTGCCAGGGAAAATGTTCGCTGAAATTGGCACGAACGCATTTTATGGCGACTGCAAAATTACTACTGCATACAGAGCATTGCAAAATGAGTTTTCTCTACCAGCCAGTTGCAGTTTTATGCTAGTATTTTACTGTTAGTAAAGCTACAATTTTTATATCCTTCTTACGATCGTCACTTGTTATTTTAAGTACACACAAGGTTAATTATACAATATAAATTGTCCGCAGTGCGATTCTGTGAACCTCGTGTTTGGAATTAATATATTTTAATCCTAAAACAAATATTACCTTAGTTGCGTACGTATTTGTTTCTCGTCATAATACTTTTAAAGACGCAAATTGTGTAGAAACATATAATTTTGAATCTTATTCTTTACAAAGCAAAGTTTGATTTTAATTACAGAAAAGTTGCTAGTCACGAGACTTGTATGGATTTTAATCACTGTTTGTAAATAGCTGTTTAAAATTATATTTAAATAAGCCTTATATTTTACAAGTTCCGTTTGTTATATAAGAAACGTTATAATTTTAAGTTAGATTACTAGAGCGTAAAGTTGTGTGCAATGTTGATTGCATAGATTATAAATTATTTTGACATTGCACGAAAAGTGCGCCATTGTCGCTGGCCTGGCAGCCATTATACTGAAGAGGTCATTATGAGGTTTTGTGGCACGCGACTGCAAATTGCTGTGGTGTGCACTAATGGCACTGAATATTAAGCATTATAGGAAGTTATTATGTGAATTAAAAGTTTTAATAGATAATTCAGTGTGGTAATTTTATGCTGAATTCTTTATGGATTTGCTAACGATAAATCATTGATAATTTCAGTTATTTTCAATGTTCCTTTCATGACAAATGATAAATCATTTTATATCTGTAAGTTGGTTTGTAGAAACACTTTTACATGTCGATCATATTTTTTTAAACTAGATGAGGTCGGCGTTTCCTATCTGACTACTCTGAGAAGAAGGGCCGAAACAAAGTCAGAGGTCACAGTCTCAGTTAAATCATGTGAAGACCATGTAGATTGACGTCTGAAATGGTCTTTTGAGGAAAGAACCAGCCAGATTGAGTGGACCTGTCCAGTCAGTGCACGCATTTGTCATTGACAGAATAGATACCTAAATATAAAGCCGTAGTTTAGGTACCACAAAAAAAAAAAAGGAAATAAGGAAAATAACATCAATAATTAATTATATTGTGAAGTTTCCTACATCATTTACGAGAATAACCCCAAAACAGTAGGTCAGTCCAAAGTCCGCATTTTTTTTCTGACAAATAGTCGGTACGAGCGTAAACCGATGCGCTAAAAAGCACATTCGGTATGTCCTTTCCGATATTAGCTACCAATACTGCTCCTCTACGTCAGTGATGGACATTACAGCTCGAAATAGACCTGTTTGCTTATGCCCACCCACCAATTTATATTGACACCCAACACATGTCTGAAACCACCGAAATAAGTTCACGGCCAAAGCTCGAACTATACTGGCCACTCTACAGAAGCTTTTTAGGCCAAGGGCGAGACGCGAACATCAAATAAAAATAAATATCTAGATCTGTTTATTAGTTTTGAATTAAGAATAATTTTATGCGTGGTGTTGCGTGATGAAAGGAAAATGAGTATTTTGAACTTTTACGATGTTTTTATTTGAAAGTAAAAGCAAAGTTGACCCAGGCACGTGTGTAAATATTGTGTATATTTTCGTAAATTTCCTTGAAAGTATTAATAAAGAGCCGCATGAAATCCACGTGTTCGGTTTGGTCATCAAAATTACTTCACAAAATCAACTCACATATTTTTTTTCTATTTGTCTGCATTATTTATATGGCAACACCTTTTCAACCAAAACTGCGTCATATATTTGCCGTTACTTTTTCTCTACAAATACAAACTCGACCAGCACTGCCGGGCGAGCACGGCCTCTGTGATAGGCTTGAGTCACGCATTTTATCACGGTTTTTGCTCCCAAACTGTGTGACTCATCCTGTCACAGTAGGCCGTGCTCGCCCGGCAGGGCTGGGCCGAAGGTTTCGAGATTCTGCATCGGGATGATACATGATCAAAACTTTCTATAACCAATACCTTTAACACGCAACTTTTTCAAAAAATATCATCTTCTAGAACTCTTGGGTAAATGTAATGTACCAACACGTCTACACGCTTCACCTGCTTGAGATCCTTTGCGCTGCAACAGTAGAAAAATATATTTTATAAGCCACTTCTATCCCACGGCTGGGCTAATGCCTCTCATCAAACTCATCTTCCGCGCCTCCTCAAACTTTAGTTTTAGTAACTTAATAAAAATTACTGTTTTTCAATGAACATTTCATTAAAAATGGTTTTTCTCTCCTCTTTCCCAGATATGAGCGTCTCCTCCGTCGCGCGCGCACAGAGGACCTGAGCGAGGTCTCCGGCATCGGCTGCCTGTATCAAAGTGGAGTTGACCGGCTCGGCAGACCCGTGGTTGTGTTCATCGGGAAGTGGTTCCCTATTGGAGATATTGATTTGGATAAGGTGAGACCTCTTCATTATCCTTTCAGCCAAAAGCCACTCATTGAAATGGGAGGTATTGCTTGGTAGGTCCAAGCACCACTACAGCGATGGGTCCGGTGCTTCTCGCATCCAAGAATCTTATCTCCTCCCACGCTGAGACTTATTTTCTACCTATTAAGCAAATTGACTGGTAAAGAGATTTATGGAATTTGTACAGAGACAGCAACTCTCGAAAAAAGACGTGACAGATTGTGGTAAGACTTCTACGGGGCGATGACATAAATAAAGAAACGATACGTTGTAGCAGAGTAGAGATAGAAGTAGTCATGCTTCATATGCAGTAAATATGCAAAAAAAACCTGCCTGAAATAAATTGACTTACACAATCGAATAAGCATGTTGCATAGACGAACCGAATAGTCATCCATGCAACTATTATACGTTAAATAAATGGATTACACGAAGTAAATCATCCAATAAGTGCAACAGGCATCACACTTTCCAACGATATGCCCCTCAACAAAGTAAAGAGACGCAATTTTTATAAATCATGAAGTTCTCGGTTGAATACCGTAATTACCGAATCAATTCCATTGTGTGGATCTGCGTTTCTTCAAGAGGTTAATCCACTCCTAGCAACAGCACAGCATATTGTAATCTCGGATCTCGTCACGTTCCAGGCTCTCCTGTACCTGATCAAGCTGCTGGACCCGATCGTGCGCGGCGACTACGTGATCGCATACTTCCACACGCTCGCCTCTTCCACCAACCACCCGCCCTTCTCCTGGCTCAAGGAGGTGTACACCGTGCTGCCTTACAAGTAAGTTCCAATTGACACTTTCTGGAAGTAGAAGCAAGTCTTCGGTTAATAAATGTACCGCAAATTCGCTTTAATTGTGATTTGTAGACTTGAGAACCAACCATAAAAAAATTGCCCAACCATATTTTCTAGGAAATAACTTTTTGAGAAGATTTCGGAAACTAGGTATAGACGACGTGGTTGCCGCACGGTACAAATATTTATATGGCGTACAGATAATTGTTCCGGATCTTGATCTTGTTGAGTTCTTGTGTATGTGAGGATTATATTATCTGTGATGTGAGTTCAAATGATTGTTAACGCACCCTCGGTACAGGAAGAAATTCCTAGTGCGGGGCAAAGATTAAAAAAAAATAGCTTACTTCTTCCTCGTATGGATATTTTTTTTTTTTATTGTTTTTGAGCATTTTCCCGCCACCCCCCCCCCCCCCCAAGGCTCTTCTTATCAGAGTCACTACAATCGGAACACCTTAACTTACTTGTCTGTGATGAACTCCCTAAAGAAACCCCCTGATCTGAATTCCATGTATTTATTTTATTTGTAAATCTTTTCAGATATAAGAAGAACCTCAAAGCATTCTACATCGTACATCCCACATTCTGGACGAAGGTAAATATCTTACACCAAAAACATTTAATGTTTTCTTTTCTATCAATATTTTTACAAAGTAGATGAGTACACCTGTTACTACATAAACCTTTCTATAACAATCTCTGAGAAACGTTACATTTAGCACCTACTTATTAAACACCTGATAAGTTTCATAATTACCATTAGAAGTGACTAGCTTCTTTCCCACGGCTTCGCTCCACTATGCAGGACCCAATTTTTTTTCGGGAGTTTGTAAACGGTTCCACTGTGGTAAAGGAATATTGCTCTTCGTCCTGTATATTTGATCTCTCACTCACAGTGGAACTCAGAGTTTTGACACGTCAGAATAAAGCCCCAGTACTTTACAGATTTTAGTATTTAAAAAGAAAAATAAATACCTGTTTATAATTTTAGTTCATAATCATCAGCATGTTAATGTTCTCACGGGTTGGTGTTAGTGATACTTTACAGATTTTAGTAGATTAAAAAGAAAAATAAATACCTGTTTATAATTTTAGTTCATAATCATCAGCATGTTAATGTTCTCACGGGTTGGTGTTAGTGAAGACTAAATAAATACTCCTCCTGTCTCCAGATGATGACGTGGTGGTTCACAACGTTCATGGCGCCGGCCATCAAGGCGAAGGTGCACAACCTGCCCGGCGTGGAGTACCTGTACTCTGTCATGGCGCGCGACCAGCTCGACGTGCCGGCCTTCGTCACGGAGTATGATATGACGGTACGTAGTAGTAGCATGAAGGTGGACGCGACCAGCTCGACGTGCCGGCCTTCGTCACGGAGTATGATATGACGGTACGTAGTAGTAGCATGAAGGTGGACGCGACCAGCTCGACGTGCCGGCCTTCGTCACGGAGTATGATATGACGGTACGTAGTAGTAGCATGAAGGTGGACGCGACCAGCTCGACGTGCCGGCCTTCGTCACGGAGTATGATATGACGGTACGTAGTAGTAGCATGAAGGTGGACGCGACCAGCTCGACGTGCCGGCCTTCGTCACGGAGTATGATATGACGGTACGTAGTAGTAGCATGAAGGTGGACGCGACCAGCTCGACGTGCCGGCCTTCGTCACGGAGTATGATATGACGGTACGTAGTAGTAGCATGAAGGTGGACGCGACCAGCTCGACGTGCCGGCCTTCGTCACGGAGTATGATATGACGGTACGTAGTAGTAGCATGAAGGTGGACGCGACCAGCTCGACGTGCCGGCCTTCGTCACGGAGTATGATATGACGGTACGTAGTAGTAGCATGAAGGTGGACGCGACCAGCTCGACGTGCCGGCCTTCGTCACGGAGTATGATATGACGGTACGTAGTAGTAGCATGAAGGTGGACGCGACCAGCTCGACGTGCCGGCCTTCGTCACGGAGTATGATATGACGGTACGTAGTAGTAGCATGAAGGTGGACGCGACCAGCTCGACGTGCCGGCCTTCGTCACGGAGTATGATATGACGGTACGTAGTAGTAGCATGAAGGTGGACGCGACCAGCTCGACGTGCCGGCCTTCGTCACGGAGTATGATATGACGGTACGTAGTAGTAGCATGAAGGTGGACGCGACCAGCTCGACGTGCCGGCCTTCGTCACGGAGTATGATATGACGGTACGTAGTAGTAGCATGAAGGTGGACGCGACCAGCTCGACGTGCCGGCCTTCGTCACGGAGTATGATATGACGGTACGTAGTAGTAGCATGAAGGTGGACGCGACCAGCTCGACGTGCCGGCCTTCGTCACGGAGTATGATATGACGGTACGTAGTAGTAGCATGAAGGTGGACGCGACCAGCTCGACGTGCCGGCCTTCGTCACGGAGTATGATATGACGGTACGTAGTAGTAGCATGAAGGTGGACGCGACCAGCTCGACGTGCCGGCCTTCGTCACGGAGTATGATATGACGGTACGTAGTAGTAGCATGAAGGTGGACGCGACCAGCTCGACGTGCCGGCCTTCGTCACGGAGTATGATATGACGGTACGTAGTAGTAGCATGAAGGTGGACGCGACCAGCTCGACGTGCCGGCCTTCGTCACGGAGTATGATATGACGGTACGTAGTAGTAGCATGAAGGTGGACGCGACCAGCTCGACGTGCCGGCCTTCGTCACGGAGTATGATATGACGGTACGTAGTAGTAGCATGAAGGTGGACGCGACCAGCTCGACGTGCCGGCCTTCGTCACGGAGTATGATATGACGGTACGTAGTAGTAGCATGAAGGTGGACGCGACCAGCTCGACGTGCCGGCCTTCGTCACGGAGTATGATATGACGGTACGTAGTAGTAGCATGAAGGTGGACGCGACCAGCTCGACGTGCCGGCCTTCGTCACGGAGTATGATATGACGGTACGTAGTAGTAGCATGAAGGTGGACGCGACCAGCTCGACGTGCCGGCCTTCGTCACGGAGTATGATATGACGGTACGTAGTAGTAGCATGAAGGTGGACGCGACCAGCTCGACGTGCCGGCCTTCGTCACGGAGTATGATATGACGGTACGTAGTAGTAGCATGAAGGTGGACGCGACCAGCTCGACGTGCCGGCCTTCGTCACGGAGTATGATATGACGGTACGTAGTAGTAGCATGAAGGTGGACGCGACCAGCTCGACGTGCCGGCCTTCGTCACGGAGTATGATATGACGGTACGTAGTAGTAGCATGAAGGTGGACGCGACCAGCTCGACGTGCCGGCCTTCGTCACGGAGTATGATATGACGGTACGTAGTAGTAGCATGAAGGTGGACGCGACCAGCTCGACGAGATTATTTTCCATATTTGCTGTGATTTTCCCACATCATTATTGTGCCCAGCATACAGCGAAAGATTATCAAGCTTCATCGATAGCAGCCAATTGAAGATGTATACCACCCAATATAATTTATAATTGATGTATAATTTTATCCTAATTTTAATGTGTATCCTTCTGTTTTCCAGATAAACGGTCTCCATTACTTCCAACCGGACACGAACAACACGTAAGACGCCGCAGTCGTTCCTTAGCTATACATTCTGATCGTTGTTATAACATGTTCCGGGCCAGTTGCCAACATCTCTCTGTGTCACTATCATAGGACGACGCTTCAAACGACTAGAAGGAAGGGTTCAGAGTGTCTCTCACTCGCTTTTCGCTGGTTACGCTCGGTGCCAGCAATATTTGTACCTCCTATAGATATTGCTAGCACCACAGTCAAGTTTTAAAGTTTGTCTTAGGACTAGATGTCGTGGTTTTACAGTTTTCTTCTAAAAGCGTGCGCCGACACATAAAACTAGTATTTTGTATAAACTTCGTAATAAATAAGTCAGCGAAAAAATAAAATTTTGCTTAAATTTTATAATCAATTCGTAGGATTTCACAAAGATATGCTGGCAACACTGCAATTTGAATTCGAGTGACCGTTTGAAATCGATACAATGGACGGTGAAAATTCATTCATTGCCGATTGTTTAAAATGGTGACTCGTTTTCTAAGGCCGCTGTTATAGTATTTTTGTGCATTTTTCATTCAATGTCTGATAAACGTTGCTTTTGAAACGAATCTCGCTGTCAAAAATGTGCAAATAATATAAAAAAAATCCAATTGATAAAGCAGTTGTGTCGGAAGAATTTGGCGTAGGATAGAAATGTTTTGTGAGTAATGTAAATTACAGATTCCTATCAGTGACATATCAGATAAACTGTTGGGTCCAGAAATTCGAATGAACGTAAGACTTAGATGTTAGAATACGCCAAGAATATATATGGTATAGCAACTGTGTTTGTCAAAAACACTACCATTCCTATTGTATAATACTGTACAGATAAATTACTGAGTTGACCAAAGAACTATCGTAAATTCAACATAGATGAAAATGTCAGACATTGAATAAAAGATCCACAGAAAAGTTAAAATTGTTGAGAATATATCTTGTAATCTAGTATTAGCGGTGCATTTTATATTATTTAATTGTAATAATTACTATAAGACATATTATCGATCGTTAGATGTTCTTATTACGTCTGTATTTTTAACTCTTGCAACCCCGATATATCTATACCACCTATAAGAATGGTACTTAGATTTTTTTATTTTGTCTGTGTATTTAGTTGTGGACGATATAATGTCTGCTATTTTTTGTAAACAATATTTTCATATAAAAATAATAGAATAAACTGACATTTTATTGTTGTAACCTTTCTACTTAATCTTGATGCTTACAGTGCTCTTGAGTGAGTTTTGGGTAAACCTCTGAATGATCCAGTGTAGACATAGACAAGCTACTGATTATCGCACCCTAGTCTTATTAGAAAGAGAAAAATAAGTTCTAACTCTCTTTTGACGGGTCACTTCCAGTTACAGCAAAAGCTCGCCTACCTTATGAGTACTATCTTCTTCTCCTTTAAAGATAGTATGGTCTTAATCAAGTGTTTGATTTCCATTATTGTCACTATTCATAGTTTCACACGGCCCACATTTTTCTCTGTAACTTCACTGTTCAAGCGACAGGGTATTCGGCTAGCGAGTAGCGAAGTAAACGTTATTTTTTAATAAAGAGATATCTATCGGACCGCGTAGATTTTGTTATCATTTAGAAAACTACTTATAACACACCCATTCTCTAAAATTAGATATTTAACTATTAATTTTTACATAAAGGTGCTTGATAATTTTTGCATATTGAGATTTTAATTTTTTACATACATAGATTTTAATATAGGCTTAATAACGGTACATAATGTTTAGAGTATTGTAAATATGTATGCTGTTAAAGATTTTTGCGGAAGCATTCACTCGTCTCGCACTACGGTAATGTAGATTTTTATATCGCTGAATGAGAAAGTGCGTTTGTACTTTTGGCTTAGATAATTTAATTGGCACGATTACAAGGATGTTATACATAATAGCCTATATCGAGGCACGCAACAAATATTTGATTGCTGCTTTGTAATTACACTACCTACGAGTTGGTCGATATTGTGGCCTAAATGAGGCTAATAATAGAGATAGGGAAGGCCAACGAGCGCTCAAACGTATGTACAAACGCTCACTTTCTCGGGAAGCATCGTGAGATTATCAATGTTTAAGTAGTCGTGTGCATTGTGGTTGAAAAGGCCAAACACCAACTTATTACCAGTATTGAATGCGTTTTCCAGTGGGCTGGGACAGTTCAGAAATTTGAGAATGGTCTATGGTCAAAAGTTGGTGGGGAGGCCTCAGTAGTGTTGCCAACGTTTAATATAATACACTGCCACTCGCTCGTAGCGGCTAGCGACACGCCTCGCGACGTGTTATAGTGTTCACAAGTGACGTTCGTATTCGTAGCCTTTGAATATTTGAACTTTTAAAATATTTTTATAAATAGAACGTTTTTATGACAGGTCAATCGTTCCACGTAACCGTGGTTAGATTTTGTGAGTGAAGTAGGCTGTATGGAGCGTATTCTAGTAGCGATTTTGCCAATTACCTCATATTATATAATTATATAAACTTCTATACTGTTAAAAATGCTGTTGTTATAATAGAAATAGGTCGAAATATAACATTTGTAACTATATATTTATCAATCACGTATCTAGTAAACTATCTATGGCAAGAAGATGTTTCGTGGAACGATTCTATTTTCTTTCTTAGCCAAAGTGTACAAACAAATAAATCTGTTTTTGTTTTCTGAAACTATTGTGCCACCATGTTTGAAACAATTTTTAAATGTTTATTATTACCGGTAGACTAAGGTCATTGCCTGAGAGATCTGTGTAAGCGGTAGAGATATTTGTAATAATAAGTGATGCTTCACAATCATTCATTCACAAGATAGGTTGATATGGAGTCAAATTAAGATCTTAAATATCCTACCTATGATTGCAACCATTCTACCGCATTCCGCAATAGACCTTGGGAAACGACTGATTTGCGAGGTTTGATTATAAATGTGTATGAATCATTCTGCATGTCATTGAGTGAGAGTAACGTTGCAATTTTTAATACCGTTATATTTGTAAGTGATCTTTCTGAAGAGTATGTTAGTGTTCAATATTAATCGACGATTATATAAAGCAATGTAGAGCTGTGTGATGTATATCGTGATGGTGTGTTATCAAGTAGGGTATTTTGAGAAAATTGCGATGAAGGGGAATTGTTTTGCCATTTTTCGCCAGATGGCACTAGTGTGGTGTGAGGTCCGTTAGATTTGAATGATATAAAACGGCTGCCAGCAGGTAGTTTGTAGAAATATCGTCTGTTCTCGGAGAAAAAGATAATGGTGCAATTGAAATGATTCCTCTTCACCCTAATACGTAAATTGCATGAGAATCAATCATAGCATTCTTTATCGTTCGTATTCGCAAGATTCCAAGCGGAAGAAAATGAATGCCATGGTTTTAAGAGATTTGTGTATCCGAACTACTTAGTAAAAGTCGTGATTATTTTTAATGTTCGCACTAGAAAACCTGAGAGTTAAAACAAGGCCTTAGATGTGTTAACTATTGTTGTTTTAATATCGTATCTTTGTGTTGCAAAGTCTAATGCTGTTAAACATTGAAGTAACACGTGGTATTCGTAAAGCTAATTATATTATAGGAGTTATTTAAACAAAAAATATGTGATCAAGCGAATGTTGGTTAAGTTTCATATTTTATTAATAAAATAGAGCATTAAATAGGCTATGTAAATATTTAACAAATACAAAATAAAATTATTAATTTACTATGTGATGGTTTTATTTATTTTGTCGAACAGCCTACCCTTTTTGGAAAACATCAGGGATTAGGATTTTTATCTCACTAAAACCCTTCGGTGATCACCATCAGCACAGAGAAAGTGCTTCGCCACCCAAGAATATTTCAGTGATATGCCTGTCAGGGCACCTTCCTGTGGACGACCTGAATATTTTACGAAACAAATTAGTTGAACCAAAGACTTTTTACACCCGCAGCCGTATTGCGTAAGTGAATGCGGCAACGCAAAGAGTTTGACCGCTATCCAATCGACCAATCACATGCGAGATGAATGACACGATGTGGATTTCCATCTGTATGATTGAAAGATTGGATAGCGGTCAAACTCTTTGCGCTGCCGTATTCACTTACGCAATACGGCTGCCGGTCATGCCGTAACCAAAAGTGCCAGTATTTAGACCAGTCAGTAGTCGATCATTCAAACACAGTGTTTGTAGAGCTATTAACTTCAAATTTGTAAATGGGTTGTAGAGGATGAATTAAAAAATATTTAATCACACCACCTGCTCGACAATGTCCAATTACATATCATGCTATCTCAACGTAAAGTAAAGCATTGTAAGGTAAAGTAGTATGAAACTCCCAAGGGAGTAATATGATTTGAATTTGGAAAGTCAAATTCGTGTGGATACTCTTAGAAAACTAAGTGAAAAGATGCCTGTATGGCATTGTAAAGAGGTTTGTAAAGGTGAGAAGGTACTGCACGCCGGAACAGCTCAACTTGTATCAAACGCAAGTTTGATCATGCAAGGAGAACCTGCAGCCTAATTGTGTAAGTAAATTCGGCAAAGGAAACAATCTGTTTGAAAGTAGTTTTTGGGAAAGAAACAGATTTTTTCCTTTGCCGAATTCACTTACACAATTAGGCCGCTGTTCTCATCTCTGGGATGGATCTGCCAAATACCAGCTTGATGCACTAGAGTCGATCGAAAACCGGCAGCCGAATTGAGCAAGTGAATTCGGCAAGGCGCAAGATGTCAAATCGCCCAATCACAAGCGAGATTTGAGTTGATTCGTCCATTCGAGTGGATTTCCGTCTGTGTTATGGGTCGATTGATAGCACTCAAACCCTTTGCGTTGCCGTATTTACTTACTCAATAATGCTGCGGGCCAAGAGGCTCATCGGCAATGAGGCACTGGTTAAGACAAAGCTCCAGAGCCTTCTTTGCCAGAGTTTCCAGCTTGTCAGTTTTTTATCGGTTACACTCCCCGAGTACGATGGAATTGCATGATCTAATTCCACGTAGCCCGTTTCATCATCGGACGGCGATGCGCCATCGGTACATGGTGGACATCCCACTCATACGTACAAAACGTTTTGGGAGCTTTGATTATGCGTACAGCTAAGGAGGAGGAGAGTCGGTCACTGATTCAAAAGTTAGAAGAGACTTTAGGGTGTATTGTTGGCCGACCTAGGGGGCAATCACCCCAGCTTAGCCAAATTTATATCTCTAAAACTAGAGCACCTAGAGAAGATCTGTTTTCTCCCAAATTTAATTAGCTAATTAGTCGGTACCAGTCGCCAAATATCAGAATCTGTAGCTCACTGGTTCAAAAGATAGAAGCGTTTCTAGGTTGCCGACCTGGGGGAGCATGTCCCCCAGCTTGGCCCAATTTGAATCTCAAGAACTAGGGCACCTATCCCGCCTGAAGGCAGGCACGATGTTGATAAAATATAACGTATGAAAGTAATTTCTAAATATTCAACCTCCTCACCTACCCAACTAGCAAAGTAATCCTATAAGGAAAGATTATAAGTCTATCACTACTAATAACGTTCTTATTTATAAAGGCATTGCGGTAGATCCCTTAACTCATAATAGCATTTGCCAAGCCTTAACACACTCAAGTGCATTAGTTTTTATATCTCGGTCTTATAGTTTGCTTCAAGACTGACCTCTCAATCATTTACAGAACTCATTTTCTAGTAATAGCATTTTACAAGCACAGATATCCTCAAGAGTAGGTAATTGCCTTTATATCACAGTCTTATAGGTAACTACAAAATTATCTTTTAGGACACTTTTAGGAATAAGTCTTCTATAATTGTTTGCAGTAAGACTAAATAATCCTGAATAATATTTTAATCCTATAGTAGCATTTTCTGAGAGAAAAATATATTATAACTTACTTGGCTGATACGAGTATAAGATTTTGTCGTCATAATCTTTCTCGAGACTTTTTTCAATCTATTAGATTACGAAGAAAAATATATTATAACTTACTTGGCTGAGACGAGTATAAGATCAAAAAAGCTTATAAGTTAGTAGATTAAACACTTTATTAGTAAACATCAGCCATTTTGTTAACATTCTGTTGTTCCCCTTTGTCTTGAGAAAATATCTATCATGAATTAAAGAAGTGGTGGTTACAGGAGTTAAGGGTAACAAATAGTTATAAAGACTTAATGAAGCCAGGTTCTTCAGGAATAAAACCAACAGGATTAGAAAATAAATCAAGCGCGTCAAGTGTAAACGCAGGTGAAGTAATTGAGGGTTCCGCGATCAAAAATATTTTTTCATCCTTTCCCCACAACTCAGAAATATTTTTAATAGAAATATTTTTCTTGGCGATTTTTCGTAAACTCTTCGATCTAGCTCTTGGACTATACGTTAAAAATTAAACACATTATATATTCTAAATTAAGACCCGACATAATCTATGACTTGGCGAAAAATTGCGACTAATTAGCGATAAAAGGAGATTGCCCATAGGTACACAGGCCCGTTATATATGAGGTATCGTGTCTGCGATATCAATAATATTCAAACATAGGATTTATATTTTGTGTTATTTTCTATCTGTGTCCTTTACTTTTTATGTACAGACAACAACAGATCAGGTTCCTTCACTTGGACATTTGTATGCACCTTATTGCATTGTAATAAGGGTTCATTTCAAGAACAGAAACATCGTTATATCTCGTGAACCCTGCAAAATAAATAAAAAATGTTTTCTAATTATGAATATTAACATGTCTTTTCTTCGATATACAACTAAATTCATCAAGATACAACCATTTTTTCAAAGGGGCCCAAGTTCCCTTACAAAATGGGCATTCTCCTTTTGGAGCCCTAGTTTTTGAGATATAAATGTGGCCAAGCTGGGCACTTTTGAACCAGTGACCGAGAAATTCTAATATTTGGCGCCAATTTTTTACAAATTAGTGACTAAATATTTTTGTTATCAAAATTAAAAGCCGATGGTGGCCGAGCCAGAGTCAGCCACTCTTCCCCAACAGCTACAGTATAGGGGTCTAGTTTAAAAGTGGATGGGTGGGAGGAGATTTATGATTTTAACCGGTTTGTATGTATCATCATCATCATTTCAGCCGAAAGACGTCCACTGTTGGACATAGGCCTCCCCCAGGCGTCGCCACATTGACCGATCCCGTGCGTCTCGCGTCTCTCGGTCCACCTAGTGGGAGGCCTTCCAACGTATCGTCTTCCGGTTACGGTCGCCATTCCAGAACTTTTTGGCCCCATCGGCCATCCGTTCTGCGAGCAATGTGCCCTGCCCACTGCCACTTAAGTTTGGCAATTCTTCGGGCTATGTCGGTAACTTTGCTCGGTAAAAGGGAGTCAGAGACCTGACGCGTGACGGGGGACAGGATGGTATGGAAGAAGAAAACGTGCGCGATGATGATGAGTATAATATATATACCAATACCACAGATAATATAATACTAGCATACAGATGCCTCACCCCATACAAAAAAACCGTGCCGACGTAACTAGCATTTTTCATCTGATTATACTGTTTATTTTTGAAACTCGATCGCGTTCGGTTCAGTTCCACGGCGATAGATATATCACCATCTAAATCCGTGGAACGTACCGAACGCGATACAAAAAATAATCAGTATAATCAGTACAGCACGTCGGCACGGTTTCTTTGTATGGGATGAGATACCACTGCCAGTACTAAAAAAGACGTCCCTAACTCTCTAGTTACGGGCGGAAAAGTAAAATACTTACATGGTGAGCGTAGATTGATATCTGGAGATACAGCATTTGTCATAACGTACCTACCTACGGTAGTTTTACCTCTCCGTGTCACATTTTTAACCGACTGCCCAAAAAGGAGGAGAATGTTTTTTTTTATGTGTGTTACCTCAGAACTTTTTACTAGATGAACCGAATTTGATGATCCTTTTTTCATTTTAAAGCTGGTGCTTGTCATGTGGTCCCATTTAATTTTTATCATGATCTGATAAATAACTTCAGAGATATACATCAGAACTCTTCAATCAAAGAAACACCGACTTCCGAAATTGTAGTTATTTTTTACTTTGTAGTGTTTTTATTTGGAAGGCAGTTGTATTTTTTTTTGTTTTTTGACTCAAAAGATTGACGTCAATCATCATCATTCATCATTTTAGCCAAAAGACGTCCACTGCTGGACATAGGCCTCCCCCAAGTATCGCCACATTGACCGGTCCCGTGCCTCTCGCATCCAGCGAATCCCCGCAACCTTCAACGTTCCAAGATTGACGTGTAAAAGTTTTAATCAATTTTCAAAATAATTTATTACCATGTTTTAATTTATGCACTCACCAATTTACGTCGTCATGCTGAAGTACCACTGCGACAAACCCCTCTGAAGTCATAACCGTACACGCCTAGATTAGAAAGATAACTATGTAGGAATGTAGTTCTGACTGTTTCTAGGTACCAAATCTACAAAGATAAGTTATCATACACACATAAATATGTGTAACTAACCCATTTTTGACGACTCCGTTTGCTCGCACAAAAATGCCAATTAAAAATTATTACAGGTCGATTCAAACTTAAAGGCAGCTATGAAACACGCTTATTACTGTGCAGTGGGTACCTCTACTCCTCACCACCGCTGTCACATGAATTCGCTACCGCGCGTCAACTAGCCTCCGCCTCGTATTCCGTAGTTACATGTATAAAAGGAGCAAGTCACGCTAATTTCAAACCAGTCCGGAGACCGGTTCGATTGGCGCGTTAGCTGTATTTTTGATTTCTTTTGCTAAAATGTCTGCAAAATTGAGATGCATCCCACAGATAGAGGGGCTAAATGAGGAGCGTGAGAAACCAATGCCCTTGACAAGTTCAAGAGCCATCATAATGTTAGCCAGATTTAATAATAGACAATTTGGTATTAATTTATTTATTTCATTTGATTTATACACAGATTTCAATTGTCATGAATAAATGATACAGTACTATATTAAGACACAAATGCTAACAATTATGGTGCTGGAACACACACAGCTTTTATAATTTTTTACAAACATTAGTAAACATTTTCTTTACTAACATTTGCTCACAATGTTAAGAAAATGTTTTCGTATTAGGTAATGGTAGTAAACACAAAATTGTTAGTTAACAAATTCTAACAAGAGCTTGCATCCCGTTAAGAGTGCTTTTTCTAGAGAACTCAAATCATCGAACAGTTCCTAACTGAATGTAACAATTCCTAACATTTGTAATTAAATGTATTAGTGTTATTAAATGTTTGTAAACATTTTTAACAGCAGTTTGGGAGCACCATTAGATTACACGGATTTGACAGTAGAAAACACAGGTTTGAAAATTTATTACATAATACAGCAACATAATATAACACAAATGCTATTTTCTATTAATAAAATTAAAAGAGCCATTAATATTGCCAGCTTATAGACAGAAACATGGAAAAAGAGTTTCAATTTGCTAGAAATATGCTATACCTATGAAAGATCAGCCTACTTCTTGTTTAGGAAAATTATGCTATTTATCTAAGTACCAGGGTTCGATATTGAAAGGCAGAACTGTCTGCACCTACAGGTTATGACTTTTATGGCCAATTTTTCAAGTCACTGAGGAATAAAAATAACGGTTTGATAGCTTTTGTATAGAAAATATATCAAACATACCATTTTTATTCCTCAGTTAAAAGTTACCAGATAATTGCAAAATCTACATTTGAATTTTAAATAAATACTCTCAATTTATCTGACACCAGTCTTGCCAAGGAGTACTGTGTTACCCAGTTACAGAGTTGTGGAGGTCAGATAGGCAGTCGCTCCTTGTAAAACACGGGTACTCAGCTGAATCCGGTTAGACTGGAATCCGACCCCAATATAGTTGGGAAAAGGCTAGGCAGATTGATTGATTGATACTCTTAATTCACATGAATAAATTTTACTCGATTATTATGGAACCCACAAGTTACCTACAAACTGCTTTACTTTGAATTACAAGATAGACCGATCTCAATATACTTATAAATAAATGTTTTAACAGTCATCAACGGTATTTACCCAATTCTCTCCAAAATGGTAGTATAAATAAATAAAATGTCACATAATTCAGTATTTAGGTTTTCAGATGCAGTACTCTTTCATAAGAAGATCACAGCATAAACAACTAAGCTAACAAATTTAACCGCTCAGGCCCGGCTGATGCCACCAGGTGGTACCAATAAACTATACCACTGGGTACTGCCAGACCTGAGAGGTTAATATTATAGTCATTTGCGTATGCGTGCTGTCAGTTGAGACTGGCCATGTATTCGCTGGCACAACTTATTCAATTCATATAAAATTGTTCTTTCTAAATTGCCTTTTTTATCTTTGGACTCCTTTGTCTTACTAAATCATTCTCATATACACTCAAAACTTTTTTAAACTACATTGAAGACTGTACAAATAGGTCCTTGTACAGGACCTTAACATTTAGTCGTTATACCCAGTATATTGCTCTAAGTGAAGTAGAAAAATAATATACAGTAAGAATTATATACAGTTTCGTCTTTACATCGATGTGGACGAATTTTTTGATGCGCAATGAGCCCTTTTCCTTCTCCCCTTTGTATGTTATTTTGTTTTGTTATTAGTCGTAAGATTAGAAATATTCAGTTGTTTAGGCTCTAGACAGACGGACTGCAATCCAACTGCAAATTTGCAGTTCGGATGCAGTTGAAAAAAATGTTCCATTGATTCCATTATTGCAGTCGTGTCAACTGCATTCAAAATGCATCTGAACTGCAAATTTGCAGTTGGATTGCAGTCCGTCTGTCTAGAGCCATATATTATTTATCAATAAAGAATTAATTTAAAGCAAAATATGACAAGGTTTCGTCTTTTGATTTATAAAAGAATCTGAACGCTTTGAAAGAAGAAATGGCTTCATTATTTAACTGATTGATTCCTTTACAATACAAAATTACAAATAAATGATTTAATTGAAATAAATGCTTTGAGTTAAAATTGCCTTGGGTTTGGAATTGTAAAATCCAAAAATACGGGAAACAGTTTCAAAAATAATTAATTATAAAATAAAAAAACTATTTAATAATCATTTAGTTAATTGAAATCCATGTAGGATTTGGACTAGTACATTTAATGATGGATATTTTTGTGCAGCACTTGTTAGTGTCACTCTTAATACTGTTGCTACATTGGCAAGCAAGAATCCTAAGACTGCGCCAAGGTAGCATGGTATCGGCCACTTCTGCCAAGGAGTGTTCCAGTCTAGTGGGATGACTATCGCCCCCATCCATGCTCCGAAAATCGTCATCATGGCATTGCTGCAAAGCATCTCAACAATGGTGTCTTTCCCGTAAGATCTGACTCCAAACAACAGTTGTACAGATGGCTCTATCCCAACATGAAGTAACATTGGAAATACTGTGAGTAGAGTAAGTAGTGTCGACAACATCAGCGTTTCCTCGTGACATTCCAGAACGGGGGCTCCGAACAATATGATCCCGATAAAGAACGCGAACTTGGAACACAACAGAGTCACGAATCCTCTTAGGATATCTCCAGCAGTATTCTTGCTTGCCTTGTTCTTCTTCCCGTGTATATCATTACTTGAGTTCAAGTAAAACGACTTCAACAACTCCGCGACGAAAATAAGAACCAAAATAAAGCAGGACGAGCCATTGCCGACTGAGTAAAGAATCCCTTTATAGGAGATAAATGTTATGATACTTGGTAAATAAATGCATGTTAATAAACTAGATATTGTTACTTTTCGTAGTTCCAATTGATCGTTTAAAGAAAACATCTCCTTTTCCTCTGTGTTTTTTACCACAAAACTGAAACCTTTTCTTCCTAATTTGACTTTTACATGCACTGATTCTGACATGATGATGATTTTTTGACATTTGTGTGACTCCCGATTAAGCTAAGAGTATTGATTGGTTGATTCTCTTCACAGCTGACACTTGACATTTGTAATCAGCTGTCCTTTTTTTCATGGCAATACAGGCCTTTTGCCACGATCTCTAAACTTAGAGCATTTAACCTATGGAGATGGCATAGCAAAGCGTACCCCTCTGCCAAAGTCGCTTGGCCATATGACCATACGCGTTATATAAAACTAGTTCATTCGCCGACCGCCGCCATTGTGTATCGTATTGTGTCGCAAGTAAGTTCTCCGAAAAAATGGTTAATTGTGCGGTTTCCTCTTGCAAAAAGCGAGCTGCCACTTTCAATTTGCGAAGCCATGGTGTTTCCTACCACATATAAGTATAAATTATACATCAACATAGTTGTATTTAAGAACAATGTCGAAATAATGGATAATGCCTTTACGATAGAAAAAATCAGTGGTACGTTGGTAGCACAAACGCAGTACAGGGGCTGACACGGTAGCGATGTGCATAGTGCTGGGACAACGTGAATGAATGATTGATAAATTAAATGATTTTTTTGAATCAGTATGTTCAGTATCAAAATAATTTTGTTTGTGTTTGTTTCTGGACAAGTCAGGTTGAACTAAAAAAATATATCATTTATAAATGTCTATGAGAATAGATTTAAATTATTTTCTTTTCAAGTTTTAGGCTAATAAAAAGTAAGTTTATTCGTTTCGTTAGTGAGTTTTCAATCATTTTTTAATCCCCGACGGAAAAAGAGGGGTGTTATCAATTTGACGTGAATTGCTGTGTATCTGTCTGTGGCATCATAGCTCCTAAGCAGATGAAGCGATTTAGATTTTTGTTTGATACCTCTATCGAGAGGAGACTATCGCAGCCATGGTAGTTACAATGACAACCCCACTGCACATCAATTCGAAGCCATATACAATTGCGAATGTTAAAAATACTCAAATGTTCGTTTATTCTTTTTAACCAAAAAAGTTGATCCACAGAAATGTGTTCGACATGTATAATTATAATAAACTGGTACATTTTAAAAATCAGTGATTGCCTCTAGGCGTGATCATTGAGACATGTAAATGAACTAGATTATGGCTATGAAACCATACACGTATGTTTTCCTATTTATGATATCAAACTAGCTTAGCTAGGAAACACCGTACTCAAATAGTTCAAAACAAACGAAAAACTGACGTGTTAAAGTGTTACATAAAAAAGTGTCAAATAAAATTCTATCCGGTTGATATTATTGACTAAAAATAAATTCAATCGTTCTTTTTTTAGTGTATCTTAAATTCTGCTACCTTTCTTACCTACCTACGTAGTTTAGCTGACCACAAATCATATTGCGTATTTTTTTTATTTGTGATATTAATTACTTATGTTTATTATTATTTAGTATAACAAAAATAAAACGAATTAACATTTTGCTCATTCATTCATGCATTAAAATGAATTTCCAGTCATTCTTTGTATCACATCACTAGCACTTTGTATCTGTTGTCATAGGATTATTGCGTAGATACACACAAATTTGTGAATGTGTGTGTGTTTTTTGATTGTGTGGTTATTATTTTTTCGTGTGCGTTTGTAGCAATAGGATGCATGCATCTGTGAGGGATTGTCATTTTTTTGTAGTGTGCTATATGTGTTTTCCTCGCCTCCCGCAGAAAGTGGCAGAAAAATTTGTTCGGTGATTCGCGGCTTGCCGTCTCCATAGGTTAAATGCTCTAAGTCTCTAAAGCGCAAACTACACAAATTGTTTTTTTTCATCGTTTAACTAAACACTTTCAGCCTTACAAATAAACGTGGTATATAAGTTATAATAAACAAAGAATTATTGCTTATACCAAGTATATCTTTGAAATTTCTATTCGTACAATCGCTATCCCGAAGTTATTCACGCCCTCACCCTTGTTTAAAGCTAGTATTACCTTTTAGCCACGGTTTGTGTAATACTAGCATACAGATGCCTCATCCCATACAAAAAAAACTAGCATTTTTCATCTGCTTAATCTTGTTATTTTTGTGAGTACATCAATCGCGTTTGATCCCGTTTCACGGCAATAGATGGTGTTAGTAGCGCCTTGCAAGTAAAAGGGTTTACGAGGTTCGTGAATATTTTTTATTTAAATACAGTGAAGGTTCGTTCTAGTATTTTTTTGCACGTTGTAACAGTTTTTTTGCACCAATATGTGTTAAAATGCAAATTTTAACAATCGAGTTGAATGCCTCAGAAATTAAAATATGCGCCTAGATGGCGTATATTTTAATTATAAATGAATCAATTTTAAATGATCCGTTCAAATAATCTTTGAAATGTGAATTAAGAGCCCAATATTTAGGAGAGTTAATTAAACAAGAACATACACAGTCTTATTACAAAAAACTCAATAAACCTTGGTTTAAACCTGGCCTATCAAGTCCAGGCTTATCTGCAAAACCATGGTCTAAATTTGTCCGTATTACAAAACTTAGAAAAACCCTGGTCTTCTTAGTACCGTCATTTGAACCATTGTCAATATATCAACCACAGATTAAAACAAATATCATTCGTTCACCATAATATCATTCAATTGCAACGTTCCGTATGCCCAGAAAAGAAAACTTTTTGATAATACGATAAGGGTTAAATGATGTTTAGGAGTATTAAAATATTGACACTATGTTATTTTGCATGTATATTAACATTGGTTATTTTATCGATTGCAGTTTTGTTTAGGTTTAAGCACATTACTTAAATTCGTATTAATAACTAATAATACATCTACGTACGTGTAACGAAACGTAACATTCTCGCGCGTTACATAAAAAACCATAACAATAAACAAAACCATCGCTCGTTGAACAAAGTTCATTATCATTAGGCTTTGGATTTTTAAGTTCTCCAAGTCTCTATTATAACAATTGCTTCTTTGTTAATAATGTGTTAGCATATTAAGTGTTCTGATGGACCAACAAAAAAAAACATCTGAGAATTGGAGTACCGAGGAAAAAGTAATATCCTCAATTACAATTAAATCCACCATGTTAATATCCATTTTCGTGTAAAAACAACACAACACAATGAAAAAGATTCTATAACCTAAAAGCAAACTTTGACAGATACGACTTAGACCACCGTTAAACTAGGGGCCGCCGAGGTTTAGCGTTAGACCATGATATGGTCCATGGTTGTAACGTTTTAGACCAAGTAATTGATATATTCTAATAATGATTGCTTTAAGGTACTTACTGGGGACATAATCAATCAGGTAAGAGTATACACAAACAAAAAAATAAATGCATCGTCCGTTGTGCTGTGCAATAAGGTAGACAAGGGAATTAAATTAAAGTTTTCATACGCTTTTGTCGGTTCATTATTAGTGGAAATAAATACTACTACTCTAGTAAGTAGTAAATTAGTAGTATTAATTTGTTAATGGTTAGCACATGTTGATTTGGACAGCCATACTAGACTAAACTAGTACCTACACCCTTATGTATACCAATTGGCAAATCTCTAGGCTACTTTATCAAACAGAAGACCCTGTACTGTTTACTCAGTATAACTTTATCTATATTTTTAGAACATTTTGTTGCTTGCTAGTTTTTGGAAAACTAGCAAGTGTGTACTTAGCATTTTCAGTAGACAATGCAGTGGAGTGGTTTTTGTGTTTTCATTTGAAAAAAAATATTTTACGTAAATGGCAACTATACGTTAAACGTCAAAACAAAATTTTACGTGGCAACATTTTCTTGCGAAATCAAAATAAAATTCTGTAAAATTCTCAGTGAAGTCAATGAAGTATATACTCAGACGTGATCGATATGACGACACCAACTTTATAAATGAAAGGCGCCGTTAGCTGTGCCACCAGTTGACTGAAAACCGTGAGACGTTCGGCTACAGTGCGAGTCAACGTTCTTAAACAAATCTCGTTTATTAAAATATTACAAAACTACCTTGTGTCGCAAGTGTTTGGTGTGTCATTGATTATATAAAAAGTAAAAATGCGTTGCCCGTTCATAGGATCGTTGAACCAGGCCTTCGTAAAGAATTACGGGGCGACTCTTATGAAACAATACGGAAACTACTGCCCCGTCGTAACTCGCGGGTTCCGTTCTCTCGGCATCGATGAGACCAAGTGCCCCTTCATTCAGCAGAACGTGGGGATCTCCGAGGCGCCCAAGGAGATGACCGAGGACATCACGGAGCCCGCGCAGTCCTACCACTACGAGAAGTTCTTCCACGAGCAGATCAGCGCCAAGAAGAGGGACTACTCCTACCGCATCTTCAGGAAGGTGTCGCGGTTAGCGGCGGACGGCGTGTACCCGCAGGCGCTGGAGGGGCCCGACAATCACCGCGTGACCGTCTGGTGCGCCAACGACTACCTCGGCGCGTCCCGCCATCCTGTCGTTCAAGATGCAGCCGTAAATGCCATCAAGTCTTACGGTACTGGAGCAGGAGGAACCAGGAACATCGCTGGAAACTCTCAGATGACCGAGAAACTTGAAGCTGAAATAGCCCATCTACACAAAAAACCAGCAGCTTTAATATTTAGTTCATGTTTTGTTGCAAATGATGCAACATTGTCTACATTAGCTAAAATTTTACCGGGCTGTTTGATCTTTTCTGATGCTGGGAACCATGCATCTATGATACAGGGAATTCGAAACAGTCGATCACCAAAGCAGATATTCAGGCACAATGACCCAAATCACCTGAGAGAGCTGTTATCTCAATCGCCAGAAGGCGTTCCCAAGCTAGTCGTGTTTGAGACTGTCCACTCGATGAGTGGAGCCATCTGTCCTTTAGATGAAATGTGTAACATAGCCCACGAGTATGGTGCTCTAACATTTGTTGATGAAGTGCATGCTGTGGGGCTGTACGGTAAACATGGTGCTGGTATAGGAGAGGAGAGAGGGATCCAGCACAAGATAGATATAGTATCTGGAACATTAGGAAAAGCATTTGGTAATGTCGGGGGCTACATAGCTGGGTCTTCCCTATTGGTGGACACAGTGAGATCTCTGGCTCCCGGCTTTATCTTCACGACGGCACTGCCGCCGCCGGTGCTGGCGGGGTCGCTGGCCGCCATTAGACTCCTCGCGAGTGAGGAGGGCAGGAGCCTGCGGGGGAGGCACCAGGCTATCGTGCGCTACTTGAAGCTGTCGCTGCTCGTGGCGGGTCTGCCGCAGATGCCTTCAGTCAGTCACATCGTACCTGTACCCATCACGGGCGCCGACAAGGTGGCGGCCGTGGCCGAGTCGCTGATGAAGAGGGGCCACTACGTGCAAGCCATCAACTACCCGACGGTGGCGCGCGGGGAGGAGCGCCTGAGGTTTGCGCCCGGCCCCTATCACACGCCCGAGATGATCGACAGCCTCGTCGCGGCCCTAACCGAAGCATTCCACGAGAACAAAATAAGTTTCAATGAGTTCATGAAGAACGGCACATGCCGTGAATGCAGCATGGAGTACAAGGTGGACATCGCGTACGAAGAGCCCTTCAAATATACGCAGGTTGCGTAGTCTGACCTTGACATGACCGTGTTTTCGACCATGACATTGGGTCCATAATTTAAACAATGTTATATGTAAAGCTAAGCTAAAAATGTATGTTTATATTTTGTTGTTGTTCTATTGCGGTTCGTGGTTCATGTTAGGTTGAAAATTAAACGTGGTATCATGGAGCTCAGTCATTTTATTTATGTATCAATCCCAGTACTTGATGAGGCCGTCCCAGCCTGCCGTGAGCAGTTTGCTGGGCTCGTGAGGGTGCCACAGAGAGGTGATGCATACGCCGTCGTGAGCCTTCCACTTCTTGTACAGTTTCGTGGTTTTCCAGTCCCAGATGTAACACTTGCCGTCCGCGTCGCCGGACACGAGGTAGCTGGAACAAATAAACGAAGTTATGTAACTGCTGAACAGTGGACACGTTAGGCTTGTGTTTTCCTTATTCAATAGATAGGAATGTCCGAAAATGATAACTTATACATTGAACTCGAATGGGCGACTGTTGATAAAAACGGCAACAAACAAAATAATAACATCCGTAGATACAATTTACGAGTTGCTAATAGATCATTCTTGGAAATGTGTAGCCCAAATTACAGGGAATCCCCCACAACATTATATTTTCTCAGTCGGTAAATCAGGTTTGTTAACTTAAACATTGAAGACCGACAGATGACTAGCAACAAAAAATGCCAAAACATCCGTACCATGCGAATGTTTTTGTTTAATTTTAAATTATATTATAGATCATTCTCAGAAATGGTTTACCAAAATCAATGAAAGGGAAAAAACCCAATAACAATTTATTTTCATAGTAACTCTAACGACAACATGACTCGGCATGTCAGACCTATATATAAATAAAACGCTGAACGGTACTGCAGTAAGCGCAGTCTCTATTAGTTCATTACCTATTGCATTTCCTCATAGGCGAATGTAGGCTGACCAAGCAAAAAATATACCGTTGGATGGATGTAATTGTAGGTAAATGAATTCTTACTTCTGTTGCTAACTCGCTTCTCTATAGAGAATCTTAGGACCCTTACATACTCAAACTACACTTGAACACTTAACTAGTTTGTTGCACCTACAAGTTAGAAACATAGGTAGCAAGCAATCGAAAGGCGATAAATATTATAACCAAGTGATAATTCGACTTTATTACAATAACACTACGTTACAGTTTAAATTACCATCTATAATTCAGGATAGCGCAACATAATCGAGTGGAATTTATCACGATTATGCATTATGTACTCTACATGCCGATATTTAACGATGAGTAGGTAGGGAGATAATTATCAAGTTTTACATGCCCACAATAACATCAGATAATGCGATTAAACCATCTAAAACTTCGCAAGCATACGCCCAAGAATTCATTCATCTTTTCCAGACATGCGCAACGACTGTACATTTCAGAGTGGTCTACGCACTTGACCTTTGTAAAGGACAGATCCCATTGGGTCAATGTTTCTGGCTAGCTCTAGTCTACAAAATATTTCAGTACCTTCTTAGTCTTTAAGATACTTCCGTCACTATCAAGTTTACACAGTATTTTCGAGGCAAATTCGTTTGAAATCATTAATAAAGAATTTGATGGTAAAAAAGTGTGCATCATACAAACTAGCGTTAAAACTATACACAACAGAGGCGACGGAATCGTTGGCGTCGTGTCGACCTCGGGGCCAAGGTCCTGCCCATTTGTTTGCATACTTTCAGCATCGTAATGTTATGTTATGACGTCTTTCTTATATGGTAAGGCATTTATATTTAATGAATATAAGCAACTAATCTAAGCTAGGGTTCTGCTGAGTAAAAAGGCCCTATGTAATTGCATTGCATAGAAATATGGGTTCTCAATACCCGCGGTAGAAAATGTCGTCAAGGTTTTTTACCGATAGACCTACAATTTGCAAATATCGGATCAGAACACAGTCTTTAAAAGATTGGTAAGTATCAAGTGTGTGGTCGGTTAACACACGTTTGCTATACCTATGTAGCTGTTGATTTTTTTTGCAGATTTTCTCAGTAGACTTTTCCAGTACCTATTTATCCCCTGGTCTGTCCACCCGACCGAATTGGAAAAAAGCATCCTGTGCGTTATCTGTCCACCCGACCGAATCGGAAAAATACCTGTCAGTACAAGTTTTGACCGAAATACGTCACGGGAAAGGATATTCTCAAAGGATCAGGGTTTAAATCGGTACTTTAATAGACGATAGTATAATATAATATATCAAATATATTACAAGGTAAAACTGGGTAAATCCCTATGAAATCAGATAGCTTATTTTATCACAATTCTAACAACATAACATTTATACATGGTCCCCATACAAAAGTACCGAGAAATCGGCGTTTTACTGAGACCGGGCGATCGCAAAAAATGGCCCCCGGGAACGTCATCCGACAGCGCCCCGGCGGCCGGCCAACCTGGACAGTTGACCGTGTATTATGACTAGAAGGTGACGTTTTGTATTTTCTATCTCCAATTCCAAAAAAATATATATAACTGACTTCCAAATAAAAACACAATAAAGAGAAAAATAACTTCAAATCCTTTTCGGTAGTCGGTATTCTTGTTTTTGTTTCTTAGTTTTTGACGACTGCCGAAATTGAAGTTATTTTTTACTTTGTAGTCTTTTATTTGGAAGTCGGTTGTATTTTTTGTAAAAAAATTAAAGAAAACACTTTTTATTTGTGCCCACAGTTATATATGCCAGAATAGATTACCCATATATATGAAACTTGAACACCAGCAGTGAAATTAGAGTGTAGGTACGACGGTAAACTGTACACATCTGCGTACCTCTTTAGAGCGTACCGGTGTGATGTTTTGTTATGAAATGATGTTGGCACAATAAACAGACATGCGATTGCAGGAATCCAGAGAGTTTAGCCGTCATTTATTGAAGAGTTCTGTAGTATATCTCCGAAGTTCTTCATCAAATTTAAATAGGACCGCATGCAAACGAACAGCTTTCAAATAAAAATAGAATCATCAAAATCTGTTCACCTAGTAAAAAGTTCTGAGGTAAGACAAATAAAAAAAAAGGCCAATTTAGAACCCTTTTATAAGTCGGTTAAAAAAGGCGTGTTACGACTACTTCTGATGATTGTCTCTAGATTTAATAACTTAAATTTTGTTTGACATTTATTACCGTCGCTCGTGCACGGACCTCGGCCCCCTTCATGTCCTGTAACTATGTATATCCTACTCTAGTTACCAAGCCATGGGGACCCCATTCCGATAGTACAGGTGTCCTTAACGAGGTGAGAAGGGAATATAAAACGAGGACTTTTAAAGGCAAACTAATGGTCTACTACCGAGTATGGCCTGAAGCCTTGAACTACGAACATATCAAAATCAAAGACTTTTAGGCCAAGAAGTGTTCCAGAGTGCCCATGCACCTCAATTAACGAAAAAAATTGGTCAAATGCTAGTCGGACTCGCGCACGAAGGGTTCCGTACTATTATCGCAAACAACGGCAAAAAAAATCAAGTTTGTTGTATGGGAGCCCCACTAAAATATTTATTTTAATCTGTTTTTAGTATTTGTTGTTATAGCGGCAACAGAAATACATCATCTGTGAAAATTTCAACTGCCTAGCTATCACGGTTCATGTGACCGGTGACAGACGGAGCGCAGAGTCTTAGTAATAGGGTCCCGTTTTTACCCTGTGGGTACGATACCCTAAAAAGAACTAGTTGATTTCATGAACTTCTTAAAAAGCATTCGCAAGATACTCGTCATTTGAAAACTTTTTTCGCTTTAAAAGGTTCTACTTTTTGTATGTTTAAATCCTACCTTGATCAAATATAGATATATTTGATCGTTGATATTTACAAAAAATACCTATTACTTAAGTTAATGACTTGCACGCGTACCCAACAGACCTTAATATTTATCGACTTCCATGTTTTAAAGACCTTAATAATGTCAGCGACCCGTCAGGTTTAAAATGTACCTACTAAATCTTTACATAGTATACAAGTAAAATTTTAAAAACCCCCGACACATTTATCTTGCGAAAACACCCCGATTCAAACAGTCAAACGCCCATAACTTTTGAACGGCTGAACCGATTTTATTAAAACATAGCTAACAACACTCTCGACAAAATCACCTTTCAAACAAAAAAAAAACTACATCAAAATCGGACCTAAACATCCGTTTAGGCGCTATGATGCCACAGACAGACAGATACACAGCAACACACGTGAAACTTATAACACCCCTCTTTTTCCGGCGGGGGTTAAAAACAAAGTCGTTCCCGCTGTTTGTACGCTTAGATCTTTTAAACTACGCAACGGATTTTAATGCAGTTTTCAGCAATATATAGAATCATTCAAGAGAAAGGTTTACATGCATATTATAGTAGAGGAAAGCCGAGAAATTCAAACATTTGTAATGTGATGTCGTAATAAACATATGCGCGCAAAAGCGCTTACATTGCAAACGCTGGAAAAACCTTACGAGATAGATCAAATTAATATACTACGGAATTGTATATCTTAAAAATATCGATAAAAAGTTTGTGGTGGTATATGTTTATCGCCTAAGGATAACCAACAGTAATCATTTTATCTTTTCCATATTACATAAAAATATGGGTTATTTACCAAGCTATTTTAAACAATACACTATTATTTCTTATCTAATTAAATACATTAAATACGTTCTGCATTTCATGTAGATTGTAAACGTATAAAAAATCACGTTTGATGTATCGGAGCCCCACTCAAATATTTATTTTATTCGGTTTTTATTTGTTACCCAGTTACTGGGTTGTGGAGGTCAGATAGGCAGTCGCTCCATGTAAAACACTAATACTCGGGTGAATCCGGTAAGACTGGAAGCCAACCCCAACAATAATTGGGAAAAAGGCTAGGCAGATGACGGTTTTTATTTGTTGTTATAGCGGCAACAGAAACACATCATCTGTGAAAATTTCAACTGTCTAGCTATCACGGTTCATGAGATACAGCCTGGTGACAGACAGACAGACAGACCGCGGATTCTTAGTAATAGGGTCCCGTTCTTACCCTTTGGGTACGCAACCCTAAAAACGTGCGACTCTACTACCCGTGCGAAGCCGGTGTGGGTCGCTAGCAAATGATAATCAAGATTTTGTAGGTATAGGTACTATCAATATTCAACAGTATTTTTTTTATCAAACCATGTAACTTGAGATAAAAATAAATAAGTAGGTAGGTACCTATTATCAAGCAATTAAAAACAATAAGCATTGAAGACAAACTTAAGATAAAGGAAGTAATATCGTATGTTTCGGTACCTAACACGTTTTGGAAAATGATCGGATGATGTGTACTTATAACCAAATTTTGAAAAATATGATTGTCATAATTTATAATTGGGTATTGAAAAACAATGATAATAGCATTCCATGAATTGGATTTTTTATTGAAAATATTCATTCAAACCAAACCAGATTTAGTCAGTTCATTGAACAAACACGTTTTTGCACACATTCCATCATGTTAGCCGCTAAAATATGTTGATAAACTTGACAAGATAACAAGCAAAGAGCCGTGTTAAATATGACACTATCGAAAACTCATCAATGGAAAATATATTAGATAAAAGTTCCGAAGATAAATGGCTATAAATATTGTAAACGATGCACACATCATCATCACATCACATCATCAGCCTTTTAATGTTCCCACTGCTCATGCCGGTTTCCTCACGATGTTTTCCTTCACCGTTTTTGAGAGCAGTGGTGAAGAAATAATTTACACAAAGTAAAGCGCCTGCTTGGGCTCGAACCCACAACCTACAACTTGTAAGTCGCGGCCGATACCACTGGGCCACCACTGCTCTCCGATACGATGCAACCAGCTGATATTTTGTTAGGCATGTTATTGTTAAGGATTTAAATACAGCAAAAAAAAAATAGTGTCTTTTCATTGCCGTATTTCAGTAAAACTTCTTCGGATGACAAGCAATAAATAAATGGAGAAAATGATGGGTGGATTGTGTGCGGAGAGATGAAAGAAACGGGAGTCAGTGATAGCGTCACTTGACAGGACGGTACGAAAGAATAAAACGTGTTGCGCCGACCCCAAGTAACATGGGACAGAGACAGAAAGATGATGATGGAAACAGGTCCATAACCACATCGATCAAGACTCTATGGCAATCGTAGACGAGCAACAAATGCTTCCCAGCAAGCCCAGCATTCACTTTCGAGCAAAACTATGAACGTTCGAGTCGAACATTCCCTTGCGAGCTTGGATCATTCGAATACGATCTTAAATGTTATTCATTCGATAATACGATTGACCAAGAAAGTCACAAACACATAAGAACAAGGAACAGTTCCTTGTAAAAGTGGCCAGTAATATTCCTACATACTCATTCATTTCATTATCTAAGTACTCGAGTAGCTTTCGAGCGTTTTATTTGCATGAACATTCGAATGCGAGCCGTTTCCGCGAAAAAAGTTGCGACATCCACACTGGCCGAAGTTCGCGCTTGCGTGTAAGCTTTGTAACGCTTGGCTCAACGTCCACACCACTCGAATATTCGTCGTCGAATGCTCATTCATTACACGTGAATGCTCTCAGTGAGGACGCTCCTTAATGATGTCATAATATGGTAGTTGAACGAAATTTCGTAAAGATGATCAGCTATAAGCAAATGTATCCTAGTAACAGACTTTGCTAGTCACGGCGATGAAAAGATAACCTGGCTCAGAAGTACACTAGTATTTATCATTGTATTTACGAACACGCGATAATCCATTCAAAGATTGTAACTCCTTCGCTAGACAATATATAAATCGATCACTATTTTGACAATAGCAGAAGATATTGATATCTTAAAGAAACAAACAATATGTAGGAGTGTGTCACACACTTACATAAGATAATACGAGTATGCTGGTTGTGTTACCTACCGAATGTGTTCCTAATCGATTGATATCTCTATTATCTAAGAATGGTTACAATCTCACGAGAATACCTTATGATAAACACCTTAAATGGTACGAAGATCTACAATAGTAATATTCTGTTAAGGTACTACACTAGTCGAAAATTCTTTCATACAAACGTAGTCTAGCGATTACTCCACTGTTTGACGATGTACGTTCAAAATAAAAAAATGAAATCAATTTGTCTCATAATTATATAGCCCTGTATGGAAACAAAAAAGAAAAAAAAATGTATACTTATTTGAAAGTTATGAGCGTCGAAAGTTCCATATTTCAACACTAATTTTAACGCACCTTTGGGCGGAATTAAATACCATAAGAAGAAGGAAAATTGCAAAACGGCCTCCATACAGGGATATATTAGTAATTCAACAAAGCAAATAATTATATTTTGAAAATATACATTTAGTGGTTTTTTCATGATAGTCACCCAAAAGTTTTTAAAATTTCGCGCGCTCGTTTTCGTCCTAAATCATCATCCATTTTGATACAAATTTGCAAAATTGCTAATTCGTACGCGAACTAGCTTCTTACTGCTCATCACAGCATTTATATCTTTCGCACGTGTTGTCGGATGAGATAGCATGCATTTTAACCTCGCGCACAAAATAGTTCTTGCCGTCGACTAGGAGAACCTTAAATTAGATTTGTAATAATATAATGTGCTTTGATTTATGAAAATGCTGTGCACGTCCGTAAATGACATAGGCACTAGGATAAGACTCCGAAAAATTTAATATATGCATGTTTGTGTTGTTGATGTGCCTTTAATAAATAAATAAGGTGGGACCATAAAAACTCCACTGAAGTTTTCAGAATAGCCCGGTTGTTCGTTGTAAATTGTTTTGAAAATGCACTCAAAACAAAAAATTCTTAGTAAAACAACTCATTCAGTTACTTAGAAGAACCTTGCATCAATGACGTACGCAAGAGCAAATAACTGGTTGTTTTCAGGAAATAAAAACAATTCTATAAGGACGTTCACAACGTGTGATACTTGAAAAAAATTATAATCAAACCAAAATTAGATTTGACGTAAGGGGGCTTCCTTCCTACTGAAATTAGACTGTAATGTGACTGTAGGTAAATGTAAAAAAAAATACTTTTGAAAGTACAAACTGAATTATCGGTTAGGAATTAAATTATTTTCTAATTTTTTTAGAAAAACAACCCGATAAGAATTTAGCGATAAACTTAAATAAACTTTGGTTGTTTTTTGACCTTTTCGATTAGAAATTAAGACTTTAATTGGGTACTATAGGCACATAATTTAGACAGAAAAAATCTTGTATCTTTCCACACTGAGCTTAGCAACAACAAATTCTTTAAGAAATGTCGATAACAGGAGATAATCAATATTCTTGGCAAGCATTTCCTAATGGTTTCAGGAAAACGATTTCCGCATACAGATGATTGCCTTAGCTTTTCCGCAATTGATGATGAAATAAATAATTTTTTATACTTGGTGATATGTTGGTGGCGAATTCGCGGAGACAGCTAACGCGTGCCCGTTTTCCCGCCATAAGCGGCACGGGAGGATACCGTGGAGTTTTAGTGGGTTGGAGTCCCACATAACTGTGCTATCTTCCCGTGCTAGCGCAGTATTCATGAGCATTACACCACAATAAAAAAAAAAAGTTTGATATGTTTAGATGAGCTGGACAGCTTCTATAAGAACTGACCCTTGTGAGCTTTGAATAGAGGAGTCGAAAAAAGTAGAGACGCCTTTGGCCTGCTGTGAACACCACCAGCTTTTAAGGCGTCGATTCCCTGGAGTAGCTGATTTTAAAATGAGAATCACGTCTAAACGGCTAGTCGTAATTTTTTGGAAAATAAATGTTACATTAGACCTTTTTCTTAATAAATTTATTTTTTAATAAGAAAAACTTTTTCTTATTAAATTTGATCTAAGAAAATTTTGAGCTTTATTCGTATAACATAGTGTAATTAATTTGTAAAGTTATGTCTAAAACGGACAGAAACCCGAGTATTGCACCAAAACCGCTGGGAGTATTTTAATTAAATCGATACCATCTCAAAGACAATTTAATTATCTACATTTTCATCTGAAGCTTTTTTTTTAAGTCTTAGAATAATAGAATAATAAAGTACAAAAAACTACAAAATTTTGGGTCACGCGGGTGTGAAACGAATATGAATAATAAAATAGCTAAGCAAAATTTAGCCTGAGACAATAAAGCATCTATCTCGAAGATGCAAAAACCAGAAAGCGAATTTTTCATTATCGCCATATAAAAACTATTTACACGCGCCAACTATAACGCGTGTAAATATTAAACTACTGACCTAAGTACCATAAAATCAGTACAATGTAAGTAGTAAAGTCATTACAATTTATTACTAAGATTAACTGTAATTATTTCATACAGTAATTACTCAAACACGTTTTAATTATATGGTAAGGCTACTGTATCCCCTATACCTGGGGGGATACATTAGCCAAACTGCCATAGAAATATTATACATTCGGAACTAGCTCTATCACGTCATAATGAATTTAGATAAAACTTGGCACAAGGGTAGATCATGTCCTAGATTGGGGCATAGGTCTGATCCGAATATCACGCGGGCAAACCCGCAGGCAGAAGCTAGTCAATACTTTAAATCAATCTGTAGTTTTTTTTGGATTTTTTGTTGTTCATCTGTTTGTCTCTTTAGTTGTGCACGCATCACGTAAAATGCACGAAATCAATGTAGATAGCTTTTATACATAAACATTGTGCGTAACATGAAGTAGTTTTTGTTTCATCGCAATCGGTTCATCAAAAGATAAATGAATTTAAAGTATTCAAGAAGTATAATATCACAACACAAGCAATTCAGATACTCGGACAGTTGAACGCCATATTCAATAGATGGCGTTGTGCATTTGACGTCATTTTCTGAATGTTTCGTTAAGATTATCCGCGGAATAATGACCCTAGAAAAAAACTGTACATGACATTTCATGTCGAGCATAAAAAGTCGAGATTTTAACACGACCGATGTAGCCAATTTTGTGAAAGATCAAAGATGTAGAAATTGGTTGTAGTTTTAACTGAACGGATTTCGATGAAACTTTACAGTGATGTAGCTTATACATCAGAATAAAACATAGACTATAATTTACAAAGATATAAGTACCTACTAATACAATGCAGGCGGAGCCACGGGTGATAGCTACTGGAGTCGTAACAGTATTCGCAAAAGCAGGAAATTGATGTTTGAATTAGACACAATAATATATAAGCTAGGTATATTCAACAAGAGACCTAAAGTATACATTGTTAGCATAACATCCTGAACACTTCAGTCATGAGCCACAACTGTTTAATAAGACCATATTTCCTTGAAACGTTCAATAATATGCATGATTGTAGGAGTGATTTGAATAGGAACAGACGTTAGATTCTTTAGATATATCTTCGTGATGAGTTTTGTGAAGTGAGCTTGAATAGGGCTGTCATTCCAACCGATACTAGGGCTTGGCATTTGACAGCTCACTTCACATGTGGCTCATAAACTCAACGTAGAAGCACATTTCTCACCAATAAATACAATTCGTCCAAGAAGAAAACCAACACTTCATCACGGTGAGATTTTTACAGAATAGCGCTACTGGATGACTTTTAATATATCTTGGTTTAGGCTGAAGAATAAAAATTACTAGAAATTTTAAATACGCATCTGATAAGACTGGAATCTCTCTCATCAGATGCTGTGACCTACTTAAACAAAATTAAAAACAATAAATATAATATCTAGGTTCCTATCTCATTCTTAAAATAAGTAAAAACAACCAAATCTTCCAAATTAGATCTATCTATATTTATAAAAATCAATGCCACTTTTCGTTGTTATTTTAATAACTCAAGAACGGGCTCAACTATCACAAAAAAAAAAAATTGGCTTTTTACCCGACTGCCGAAGGAGGGTAATGTGTTTATCAGTCTATGTATGTATGTAAGTATGTATGTATGTAAGTATGTATGTATGTATGTATGTTTGTTCCTATATGGCGTTCCAGAGACCAAACGCGTTGGCCGATTTTGATGATTCATACGTCAATCGATGCGTCTTAACCCTGCGAGTGTCATAGGCTACATTAAAATTGGACAATAGAAAAATGGCGGATTTTGGGTGTCATATTGTGGGGGCTCAATTTTTTTTTTTTTGAGCAGACCAGATTTTGGTCAGCCAGCCCGCGAATATGTATCCTCCGACTGCACAGCATGATTTTTTCCTTGTTTAGGACTTTTTAGTTCGGTTTTGAAGCAGTCGGGTTTTTTGATTTTTTGAATTAAGTTTTTTTTTTCCGACTATTTAGCAGATGGTTTATGTGTAGAAAAAAAAAAAGAAATTGAAACTTAGGGTAGGGTAGTGTAGGGTAGGGTAGGTTAGTGTAGGGTAGAGTAGTGTAGAGTAGGGTAGTGTAGGGTAGGGTAGTGTAAGGTAGGGTGGGGTAGTGTAGTGTAGGGTAGGGGTAGGGTACTGTAAAGTACGGTAGGGTAGGGTAGGGAAGGTAGTGTAGGGTAGGGTACTGTAGGGTAGGGCAGGGTAGTGTAGGTTAGGGTAGTGTAGGGTCGGCTAGAGTAGAGTAGTGTAGGGTAGGGTAGGGGAGTGTAGGGTAGGGTAGTGAAGGGTCGGGTAGGGTAGGTAGTGTAAGGTAGGGTAGGTAGGGGAGATAAATGTTTGGTGTTTTTATGGCAAAACAAAGTTTGCCGGGTCAGCTAGTATATAATAAAATAAAACGGTACTTCCTAAAATTATTGTTATTGACTAACGCCAACGACCTTGAGGGAACAAAACGCGCACTCGTTTCATACCCGCGCGAGCCAAAATTTAATAGTTTTTTGTACTTTCCTTATTATTCTATGACTTTAAAAAAAAAAGCTTCTGATCAAAATGTAGATAATTAAATTGTCTTTGAGATGGTGTGGATTTCATTAAAATACGCCCAGCGGTTTTGGTGCAATTGTTTTTGTCCGTTTTAGACATAACTTAACAATTTAATTACACCATATTATACGAATAAAACTCAAAATTTTCTTCGATCAAATTATTAAGAAAATGGTCTAATGTAACATATATTTTTCCAAAAAAAATACGACTAGTCGTTTAGACGTGATTCTTATTTTAAAATCAGCTACTGAGGGGTATCTGCGCCTTAAGAGTGACCTTAATGAGTTTCAATCTCAATAATCATCTACAACATTGTATTGATTATTGACTACAACATTGTAGACAACGCTGGCATGTGTGTGGAATTATGCAATATAATCATTCATAATAATATTAATTAGTTTCCATAAAGCTGACAAACGAATTAAGGGTCAGTAGATTCAAAGTATCATGGGCAAGTGACTAAGACCTCGCCTCTCGTGCTTGAGGTCGTGAGTTCAAATCCGGGCAAGTAACAATGTGACTTTAGCAATTTATAAGTTAAATTCATATCATATGACATTGTTGACAACGGTGAAGGGAAACATCGTGATGAAACCTGGACTTATAGGACATCCGACTAAATATCATAAGTAAAAAGTTGTAATTCGAGGTTTGGCTCTCGCCTACTTCCTCCTCTAATATTGGACCGATTTAAAAGATATTCCATAAACTGAAAATGAAAGATATATACTATGCCCCTATGTTTTCCTTTTTGATGATACGATTATCTTTAGAATCACTAGAACCCTCAAAAAATACTCAAAATTGCGCTGTCATCAGAGGAAATTTGACAACTATAAATGAAATAAAAAAACTTTTTTGCAAAGAAAATATTCCAATTCCGACTTCCAAATGGAAAACAACAAAGTGAAAAAAAACTTAACTTTTGGAAGTCGGTGTCTTTCGTAGGTACCGTTTTTTTGCGATATGGATACAGACTTCCAAAAATTTCATTACTTTGTAGTTTTTCATTTGGAAGTCGGTGCTATTTTTTTGCAAAAAAGTTTTTTATTTTTCCCTTTTTAGTTTTACCTACCTAATAGCAAGTTTTTTATTAAGGTCCCTATAACTCCAGAATAGATTAACCGAATAACATGAAACTTGAACATAACCGGTGAAATGAGAGATCTGCGTACCCCTTTATAGCGTACTGGCGTGATGTTATGTTATGAAATGGTATAAACAACAAACAGACATGCGATTGCTGCAATCCCGAGAGTTTTGCCGTTATTTATTGAAGAGTTCTGTTGTGTATCTCCGAAGTTCTTCATCAGACCTTCACCAAATTAAAATGGCAACAATTTCGAAACATACTCTTTTAAACAAAAAAAGAATTTTCAAAATCGGTCCACAATTGACGGAGAACATAAAAAAATAAAAAAAGTCGACCGTAGAACCTCCTTCTTTTTGGTAAGTCGGTTAAAAAGAAAAACATAGGGGCATAGTATATAGCCTTCTTTTTCAGTTTATGGAATATCTTTTAAATTGGTCAAATATTGGAGGAGGAAAAAGACGAGAGCCGAACCTCGAATTATCACTTTCTACCTGACTGACTAAAGAAGGGTAATGTGTTTATTTAAGTCTATGTATGTATGTTCCTATGTGGCGTTCGTGTGTGATATTATGAAAAAACGACAAAATGTATACTTTCAAAATAAAATTATTTGCATTGTTGAACTACTAATCTATCCCTGAATGGTGTCTGTTTTGCAATTTACCTTCTTCTTTAATGGTATTTATTTCCGCCCAAAGATGCGTTAAAATTAGTGTTGAAATATGGAACTTTCGACGTTCATAACTTTCAATTATATTTTTTTTTTACTTTTTGTTGATATTTTTTATTTTGAACATGCATCGTCAAACAGTGGAGTAATCGCTAGACTACGTTTGTATGGAAGAATATTCGACTAGTGTAACCTTAAGAAGCGAACTAAAAAAATATTTAATAAAGAACAAAATCATGCTGAGCAGTCGGAGGATACATCTGGTTTTGGTCAGCCAGCTCGCCAATATGTATCCCCCAAGGCACCAGCCGGGATTTTAGATTTTTTTATTAACTTTTTTACTAAGGAAATTTCCTTAGTCTGCCTAGCCTTTTCCCAACTATGTTGGGGTCAACTTCCAGTCCAACCGGATTCAGCTGAGTACCAGTGTTTTACATGGAGCGACTGCCTATCTGACCTCCACAACCTAGACTGGGTAACAGGGTACCTCTTGACAAGACTGGTGTCAGATCTAAAGCTTCTGACTACTCGTAACGACTGTCAAAGATCTTCAAATGACAGCGAGCGGGGACCAACGGCTTAACGTGCTTTCCGAGGCACGGAGGAAACTCGGTATGTTGAAAAAGGTCACCCATCCACGGACCGACCTCGTCAAGCGTTGCTTAACCTTGATGATCGACCCGTGCGGCTGTTATTATTTAGCCACGAGTTCAAGCACGAGCACAAGGAAATTATCTTAATTCAGTCGGAGCTCTCGGTCCACATTTCCTCCTGAAATCGCCAACCAACATTGAGTAAGTGTTGTGTGTGATTTATGCTCGTGCCTTATCTCTAAAACAGTAATTAGTATTTTAACATTGTGACAAAGTGAGAAAGGATCGATTTGTTTGTGCTAACTAGAGTGCATTTCTAGTGAAAAGCGTGTTCCGGTCGCAATGTTACACTGTCGTACGGCAAGACCTTTAAGAGGGGACTCTAGTGAGACTTTCTCCATACAAACACATTCTGCTTGCTGTTTTCTTCGTGGATAATGCCTCTAGACCAATGATTTTTTCCATAAAATCTAGGTCTAATTAATACGTGCCTGTATCATTTCCTTTTTTCCAAAACATAATCACAAAAAGAAATATGACAATACCAAAATCCGAAAAAAATGCCCAGGTAAAAAAAAAATTACCTCCATGTTCAGAAGACTTACAGACAAAATTTATAAGTTTTTAAGAAAAAAGGAAATGATAGGAGCATAGATATACTTTTCCTCTAAATTTTGATATAAGAATTTTTTAGATCAGACCAGTTTTCATGAAGAAAACAGCAGAATACGAAACGTCTTTTAGTCAAAGTTTTTGTAGGTAAAATCAGCCTGAGCTGCAGTTGTCCCTTTCGCACTTTACGGGGTGAGGTTGGAGGTGTCGCGACGGCAATAGTTTCTTCAAATACCTATTTTTTAAATTCCTGTTGACTAGAGTCCTGCTCTTAAAAGTCTCTCTGCATATCTGAATGCAAAGCAGTGAAAAATAAAGGATTGTTCTTTCTTTGCTACCAAATTACCGTGAAAAGTTTGTCTCAGAAGCGTGAAAGGACCCTTTTGTTTGTACCATGGTTATTTCTGATGCGCAATTTTTCACATCCGCTGATGCTAATATTAATTGTCATTATAGTAGAAAGAAAATAAATTTCTTGAGATTTTTTTTGTGTTTTTGGTAGGTACTTATTATACCCATCTTTTTTGAAACCGACTTCCGAAAAGAAAGTTATTTTTCGCTTTGTAGTGTATTGTTTTGGAAGTTGGTTTAATTATATTGTTATTTTTTATTTTTAGTTCTGATAATATAAAAAAAATGTTATAAATAAAAAAAACTTAATTAAAAAAATCAAAAACCCGACTGCTTAAAACGACGTAAAAGCGAACTTGTATCCTCTCACTGCACAGCATGATTTTCTTCTTGTTTTCGTCTTTTTAAGCAGTCTGGTTTTTGTCTTTTAAATATATTTTTTTATTTTTTATTTATACCTTTTTTATTTATAACTTTTTAGTTATTTATATTTTCGAATTAGGTACACTTAAACATATAATTAAGTGTTATATATTTTTGAAAACACCTCTTAAAACCCTTTATTTTGATACCCCCCACCCAATGGGTTTAGGAGAATAAAAAAATTTGGTCCGCACAATATGGCACCCAAATCCGCTTTTTTTATTTTCCAATTAATGTAGCTAGTGACACTCGCAGGATTAAGACGAATCGATTGACGTAAGAATAATCAAAATCGGCCAACGCGTTTGGTCTCTAGAACGCCACATAATAACATACATACATAGACTGATAACACCCTCCTTCGGCAGTCGGGTAAAACGAAACATCAAAACAAAACGTACATTCTCCATTTCCATTTTTCCATTTTCCATTCAATTGAGAACCTCCTCGTTTTTAAAGTCTGTCGAATACAGGGCAAAGCTTGTTTTTCGTTTCCACTGGTTAAAAACAACCAAACTCATCAGAATGTTTGCTTTAAAAGTAATTTTAAAGTGAAATTCCTATTATATAAGAATAACGGAAACTTATGTCAACTTACAGTATGCGATTTCTTAATTCGCTAATTTTAAAATATCTACGTCCATATTACACTTTTCAACGGGGGCGCCATTATTTATCAAATTTCACAACAGTATAATGACGTATTATAAAATTCTGTAATCGCCAACCCGCATTGAGTAAGCGTGGTGATTAAAGCTCGTATCTTCTCTGTACAAGAAGAGGCTTTTGCCCTAGAACAGTTCCAGGCTGGTATTATTAGATTCATAGAAACTGGTCCTGGCTACGGGCCTACCTAGATCCACATATATATATTTAAAAATCCAGACAATCTTTTACCCAAATTTTGGCCAAGAATCCTAAAAGCTATGCCAAAAAAACCGGTGTTGCGAGACCCAAAAACAGTCAGAAAGGGCCTGTTAAACGCCGGAACAGACAGTTACTTCCGCAAGTAAGCCAATAATCCAATTCTGGTATTATGTTGGTCAATCGGTCAATGACCTAGGACACGGTTTAATTTTAAGTCGGTTTTAAATAAACCATATAAGAAGCCAATTATATCACCTTCAGTTACAGGAAAGAAAATTATGAACGAATCAAATCTGATCAGTGTTATATTTTATCAAAAAAAAAGTTAATTTAAAAATCAAATACCCGACTGCTTAAGAAGCGAACTAAAAAGCTGTAAACAAGAAAAAATCATGCTGTGCAGTCGGAGGATCAGGGGATCAGCCAGTTTACGAATATGTATCCTCCGACTGCACAGCATGATTTTTTCTTGTTTTTAGCTTTTTAGTTGCAGGCGGGTTTTTGATTTTTAAATTAACTTTTTTTATTTACAACTTTTTAGTTTTTATTTTTTTTCGAATGACTATTAAACATATAAGTAAAGTAGAGTAGGGTAGTGTGGGTGGGTGAGTGGGTGAGTAAGTAGGTGTGGTAGTGTGTAGTGTAGTAAGTGGAAGTAAGTAGTATATGTTTGTAATCTCCTCTAAAAACTCTTCATTTTGATACCCGACTCGATGGGTATGGAAGAAAATAAAATTTCAACCCCCACAATATGGCGCCCAAAATTCGCCTTTTTTGTAACGGCACTTAGCTAAGAACACTCAACACATATCTAACGATGTCATAATTATAAAAAATCTGCCAAGGAGTTTGCAAGATATGAGGTAATAAAGAATATTCCATACATACAAGATACACGCGAAAAACATAACCCTTTCCTTGCAGCCGGATAATTTATAGACAAAATCGTAAAGTAACTATTTAAAGATAATGGCCCAGGGACCTGTTTACAAACATAGTACTTATATCCTTGAACCCTGTACTAGTATATACTGCTTTACAAATAGATTAAATTATATCAGACGGCTTTGAAGATACGCCTCTGCTAATACTGTAACGGAAAAACCCAAAAGTGTTACATAAGACCTCATTAATACGAATCCATACAAATACGACAAAAGCAATACGAATTTAAAAGAAGTCTTCATTCAAAATAGTGTACTATATATAGAACATCAAATATTATCGTATGATGGAGAATAATTTATATTTGGGTCAGTGATTTTAAGAGTTTTAGCTGTTTTAAGCGCCCACATTATTTGGATTCACGCCTAGCTTGCGTATTGATGCCCTACGTTGTTGCCAAGAATAACGTACCCGAAATACAATAGCGGTTATAACCAAAACAGTGGCAAAGGTCGATCGTCGCGGCCATAGATTACAAAACATTTACGGGCTGAGTGACAAATCAAAAGGACGCGAAAAGAAAATTATTATTTGATTTAAGGCGGTACCCCGAGTAAAACGCCGCGCAAGCCGTTTTTTGTGCTGCTATCTACTCGTTATTTAAAAAGAAATATCAATTAATAAAAATACATTAAATTTCTACATAATTTTGATTCTAAAATGGTAGATTTAGTTTTTTTTTTTTAATGTTGTATATATTTCACTAATCTCCTTCCAAAAAAACATGATTTGAGAAATAATTATTGATATTATGCATCTCCTCGTAAAGTGTTCATTTTTTTTTGCACTAACACTAATGGATAGACAATTTAATAACGAACATTTTTGTAGAATTTCTTTTTTCAAAAGACCAAAATTCGATTTTATAAAGATTTTATTCTAAAATTTGGGGGTATTCACTACTGTAATTCATGCGGCACCAGTGCCGCTAGACCGATAGGAATGCTCATATCTTATGCCGATTTTTTGGTCAGGGTACCGTCTTAACATAGTGATATCCTTCATACTTCTTCTTTTCTTCTCTCTCCTAGACACTGACTGTATCTAGAATGTTGCTGTGCCCGACAGGGTCCATAATTGTTTCTGTAACTTATATTTACCACCTATGTGTACATTATGGATGCAATAAATTTAATTTGAATTTAAGAATTCGTCTTATACAACATATGGAAGGAATGGCATCAAACAACAATCTCTTGTTATACTCATGTTGTATAGTTATATCAATAGCGTCAATTATACTCAAAAGTGAGACCTAACTCATTTTCCCATTATTAGAATGTCAACAAACTGTTGTTGTCATACATAACAGAAAAAAAGAAAGGTCTTAAACGGCCAGGTTACGAGTGTGTCCTAGATATTTGACCTCCTACCAGCCAATTGAGGGAGGGCCATTTGTACTACAAGTAGAACCTAACTATGGAAAGGTAACACACGGTAGAAAACAAACAATTCACACAATTAGGGTCAAGCCAAGCTGCTTAATCAAAACTTGACACCAATGCGGTAGATGGAAAGTGGAAGCTAATCAATTTACTAATCTAGAATGTGGACTAAAACTATTAGTAAGAATACTTTAATAGCTCATCGTTTCTAAAAAAAACTACCAATATTTGGATTATCAATAGCAAACTGTCTAGTCAGTAAATAAAGGTGTCGAGGCCTACAAAATAATGTTTTAACTTGTAAAATTATGCATCCAACATCTTGGCGTTTGGCGAACATTGGCGATGCGCCATCGGTACACGGTGTCCCACCTTTAAACGTTTTGGCAATACTTTCATTATGCGTACAGCTCAGGAGTGGAATTCCCTGCCGGAGACCCGGAGTCTGTGTTATCCGATAGGTAGGTACAACCTAGGGGTCTTTATGTCAAGAGTGAATAGGTTACTTCTAGGCAAGCATGCTTCATCGTCGACCACATCATCGTTTACTATCTGGTGAGATAGTGGTCAAGCGTGAGCCTACCTATAATAAAAACCGGTCAAGCGCGAGTCGGACTCCCGCACGAAGGGTTCCGTACCATTATCGCAAAATAAACACGGTTTGTTGTTTGAGAGTCCCACTTGAATATTTATTTTATTCTGTTTTTAGTATTTGTTGTTAAAGCGACAACAGAAATCAGACAGTCAGGCAGACAGACGGACAGTGGAGTCTTAGTAATAGGGTCCCGTTTTTACCCTTTGGGTACGGAACCCAAAAATAAACTAGCATTTTAAGGTTCCCCTAGTCAAAAGCACGAACTATTTTGTCAAGCTGCGTGCATGCTGTCTCATCCGACAACACGTGCGAAAAAGATTGATGCTGGGATGGATGAGCAGTAAGAAGCAAGTTCTCGTACGAATTAGCATTTAGAACGAAAACGATCGCGCGAAATTTTATGAACAGACCTTTCGGAGTCTAGATATCATGAAAAAACTACTAAATGTATATTTTAAAAATAAAACTATTTGCGTTGTTGAATTACTAATATATCCCTGTATGGAGGCCGTTTTGCAATTTTCCTTCTTCTTATGGTATTTATTTCCGCCCAAAGATGTGTTAAAATTAGTGTTGCAATATGGAACTTTCGACGCTCATAACTTTCAAATATTGTATTTTTTTTCTTTTCTGTTTCCCTATTTCTTTTTTTTTAATTTTGAACGTACATCGTCAAACAGTGGAGTAATCGCCAGACTACGATTGTATGGAAGAATTTTCGACTGGTATAACCTTATGGATTTGAACACAAAGTAACAAAGGCTCGATTAGTTTGTACTACCTCGAGTACATTTCTTTCTCATGAAAAGCGCAGCGTATACCGGTCATAATGTTACATTGTCGACTGTCGTACGAAAAAACCTTGAAACGTCTTCATTCTGCATTTGTAAATAGTGAGCAGCAATTTTTTTTTACGACCTAACAAATTACCGTGAAATTTTGTTTATACTATCTGAAGCACACAAGTACAAAGTTGTAGACAGGGCCGATCTAGGGAGGGGCGAGCCGGGCAAATTTTTACAAAAAAATAAATAAATATTGCATCATGTTGCGAAAAATCTAACGTGAAATTTTCGAGCTCACTTCGTTTTCACTTTCGCTCGAAGTTGTCTAAAAGTTACACATCTCATCCATTTACCTCCTTATAAGGTTTTATTGTAAACAGCGGCAAATATTGTACATATATGCCCAGAGCGGCAAAATAGCTAGATCAGGCCCTGGTTGTAGGTCATATATAACAAAGTTACTGACACACTATTATCTAAGACTAAGACATGTTTTCATTGTCTGAATGCCAGTAGTTCTTGCTAATCTAATCTGATATGATTTTGATAAGAAATCACGCGTGCTGAGTGCTCAAAGTCTATAGAACTGTTCGATAACGATCGGCGATGAATCGTCAAGAGGAACTTTTATGTATAAATAATCTATAAATAAAATACAATCTTATTCCAAAAAAAAACTACGAAGTGAAAAAATTACTTCAATTTCGGAAGTCGGTGTTCTTATTTTTCGTCCTTCGTTTTATGACACCGACCTCCGAAATTGAAGTTATTTTTCACATTGTAGTGTTTTTTTTTTAATCGATTGTATTTTTTTGTTAAGTTTTTTTTTTGATACCTAATGAGCAAGTTCTATAGTAAGGTATCTAATGCACAAACTATGCCAAAATAGATTACCAGAATAACATAAAACTTGAACATAATCGGTGAAATGAGAGTGTACCAGGATGAACTGTACACATCTGCGTACCTCCTTAGAGCGTACCGGCGTCATTTTATGTTTTGAAATGGTACAGACAATTTGCCGTTGTTTATTGAAGTGTTATGTTGTATATCTCCGAAATTCTTCATCAGATTTTCACCAAATTTCAACAAAAGGGACCACATGAGAAGCACAAGCTTTCAAATAAAAAGAGAATCATCAAAATCGATTCACTTAGTAAAAAGTTTAGAGGTGAAACCTTCGATAAAGAATGGTGAAACACATAAAAAAAAACTCCTCCTTTTTGAAGCCGGTTAAAAATAATAATCATTTATTTCTTTTTTCTTTACAAAAAACTGGAGGGAGGAAGCGGGACTGGGCAGAGCAAAGCTGTGGGCCCGTACATACTAAAACTGGAGCCCTGATACAGCTGAACGGGGTCGTGGCAGACAGAAAAAAAGAAGGCGGGACGCCTTGGATTACTTCATCAAGAATTGGTGAGATAAAGTACAAAACCGAGAGAAATGGAAGGAATTAGGGAAGGCCTTAGCACAGGATCGGGGCAATTCAGGCTAACAAAAATAAAACCGGCCAAGTGCGAGTCGGACTCGCGCACAAAGGGTTCCGTACCATTATCGCAAAAAAATCACGTTTGTGGTATGGGAGCTCCACTAAAATATTTATTTTATTTTGTTTTTAGTATTTGTTGTTATAGCGGCAACAGAAATACATCATCTGTGAAAATTACCTTTTGGGTACGGAACCCTAAAAAACACGATTTGTGTTAAAGGTGAACTAGTTGGAAGCTTAAGGCGAATTTCACCAATGGAACTGAACTCGACCAGCTCATCTGCCAGTATAAATATTCCACAAGATGATGGCACAGACAGCTCCTGAACTCGATTTTGATGGGCTGATCACGACCTGCGACAACCCTCTCTCTTAAGATTATCAAGAAGCAGCATTCTAGTGGAGAACCAGATCCTGCACTGAAGCCTTAATTAAATGGTTCATGCCATTGTAGATTGTAGACACTTTCATTTGTTACTTACATAAATAACACAATTATTTTAACAAGCTTTGTAGCTTACCGTGCATTGTCATCCAGACCAAACGTGTTTGCAAAGTTACCGATAACTGCTTTAAAATTCAGTTGCAAGATTTGACCCGAACACACATACATACACATGTATGTATATACATACATATGTATGTATGTGTACATACATACATATGTATGTATGTGTACATACATTGCAAGTTATTAAAAAGCTTGTAAAAGCAGGGGTTTTGTTATAAAGGAGAATGCTCATCGATGTATGGAATCCCGTACCAAGCTGCATCAAAATCAAACTTTGTCTTTTATAGACTACACTGACCATGTTAACTCCTACAAAACTTTTTTTTGAAAACAAAACCCGGGTTTTGGAGTTATTTCATAAAATTGGAAATAACCTAAAAACTAGGTCTATTTTGTTCGACACTATCAATGACGTATTTTATTATAGACACGTTATACATGATTCTTATAGTTATTTATTAAACAAAAGAAACCATTACTGGTTAGTAGATTCATCAAAAATCGATTCTATTGCATTCTGCATCTTTATGACCGGCTGCTGTGAACGGCCAATTAAAACTATGGTTATAGATAAAATAATGATACCTAATCTTTTAGAGTAAATGATAAGATTCTATTCTAGTTTTTTTAATTATTGTAGAATTGGAAACGCATATTTTTTTTACAGTGATCATGACACTTTCAAATAAAGGTTACGTTAATAATTTATCATGTGAAACGGAACGTCATGTATAGAGAGTAAAACAATATCCATACTTTTAAACTTTAAAGTAAATTCCCTATTCAAAAATCAAATTCGCAATGCGTAATTTCGTAAAAATTATGAAACTAATTACTATAAAATTTTGGTCTTGATGCGTGAGACTTTTTGGTACCACTTTTGGTCATTCTCCTTTAAAAATAAATAATAAGAAAATTCTATAATTGACGGCACGATTGAACATTAATTTGCACGTAAGAATACTCAATCTGTTATGTCTTTGGCGGATGGCTGGCAGTCAATGACACAATAATGGATGACACATGTTAGGAGGGCGTGACCTAAGACATTAGATATCCTATGGACTGATTTTCTAGTTCCAGTCAGCACAGATAATAATATAATACTACAGAGTCAGATACTCATATGCGTTAAGTGAAACAAAGTTACGAAGAAACAAAACATCACATATATATTCGTCGTAGGCCTTGCGTTGTGTGACTATGTCTACAGCTTGGTGACAGACAGACAGACGGACAGTGGAGTCTTAGTAATAGGGCCCCGTTTTTACCCTTTGGGTACGGAACCCTAAAAACGACCAATCACATGCCATATGAAAGACGCGATGTGGATTTTCGTCTATCTTGGGATGTCTGTCTGCCACCAGGCTGTATCTCATGAACCGTGATAGCTAGACAGTTGAAATTTTTGGTACAAGTGAACCTAAGCAAACCTTTTATTTCCAATTTTCCATATGCATGATGACTCGGCGTTTACGCAAAAACCGCCTGTCATGGTTACTTGAAGTTACTGCGCTAGATAACAGTAATTGATAATATTGTTGTTTAGTTGTATAATGTTTTGTTATTTTTATATTATGAATAAGTGCCGATTTCTCGTGATTTGGTATGTTCTTTGTAATTTGTGCAAATGGCTACAAACATTGTGTTATCTTTTCTGACACTTATCTGAAACTAAGGCTCGGCGCAAACGGGCCACCAACCACAGCCACCGGATTCTGTCGCGCGGTACCGCCACATTTGTAACAGTGGCAGTGTGTGCGCGACAGACACCGGTGTTCGGTAGCCGCTACATTTCTATTTCTGTATAGATCAGAATGTGAATCACAAATAGTGGGACGTAATTGGATTTCCGATATGAAACTATCGATATCAATTAAGGCATCGTCGTGCTCCATGGTGACGCGTGCGATGCGTAGGGTTCCTAACGCATAAATGCGCGGGGGTAGAGCAGCGCGACGGTGGCGGGTATCGGCGTCTTGTGTGGCCAGCAGGGACCACAAGTGGTGAGTCGTAGACACTGCTGTAGCGAGTGGCCGCCACCGTCTACACGTGTACGGTGCGTCTATACAAAATATATGGAAAAGGTTGTTAAGTCGCTGTCGCTGGCCACCGGTGGCAGTATTCGGTGGCCCGTTTGCGCCGAGCCTAAATGGTAGCATCAGGTTTGCATTCATATACGTGCACCCGAGCAATCTGACTTTTCTCAACTATGTTAAGGACGGCTTCCAGTGCCATGCAGAAACCTGAAACCTGAGCACATTATTTGGCTTATATGCACCCGATGTGTTTTATATCACAGGCAGTCTAAGAACGAAGGTCTGCAACCTTATGGCGTAATGAATTCGACAAGGCAAAGGGCAAATAGTATGGAAAAAAAACAGGCCAATTGCGAGTCGGACTCGCGCACGAAAGGTTTCGTACCATTATCGCATAAAACGGAAAAAAAAACATGTTTGTTGTATGGGAGTCCCACTTAAATATTTATTTTATTGTGTTTTTAGTATTTGTTGTTATAGCGGCAACAGACATACATCATCTGTGAAAATTTCAACTGTCTAGCTATCACGGTTCATGAGATACAGCCTGGTGACAGACAGACATCCACAGATAGACGAAAATCCACATCCCGTTTTTCATATCGCATGTGATTGGTCGTTTTTAGGGTTCCGTACCCAAAGGGTAAAAACGGGGCCCTATTACTAAGACTCCACTGTCCGTCTGTCTGTCTGTCACCAAGCTGTAGACATAGTCACACAACGCAAGGCCTACGACGAATATATATGTGATGTTTTGTTTCTTCGTAACTTTGTTTCACTTAACGCATATGAGTATCTGACTCTGTAGTATTATATTATTATCTGTGCTGACTGGAACTAGAAAATCAGTCCATAGGATATCTAATGTCTTAGGTCACGCCCTCCTAACATGTGTCATCCATTATTGTGTCATTGACTGCCAGCCATCCGCCAAAGACATAACAGATTGAGTATTCTTACGTGCAAATTAATGTTCAATCGTGTCGTCTATTATAGGATTTTTCTTATTATTACCCGACTACCGAAGGAGGGTAATGTGTTTATCAGTCTATGTATGTATGTTTGTTCTTATGTGGCGTTCTAGAGACCAAACGCGTTGGCCGATTTTGATTTTTCCTACGTCAATCGATTTGTCTTAAACCTGCGAGTGTCAGAAAATCATGCTGTGCAGTCGGAGGATACATGTTCGCGAGCTGGCTGACAAAAGTCAGATGTATCTTCCGACTGCACAGCATGATTTTCTGACACTCGCAGGGTTAAAACAAATCGAAGCGCGACAGAATCCGGTGGATGTGGTTGGTGGCCCGTTTGCGCCGAGCCTTAGTTTCAGATAAGTGTCAGAAAAGATAACACAATGTTTGTAGCCATTTGCACAAATTACAAAGAACATACCAAATCACGAGACATCGGCACTTATTCATAATATAAAAATAACAAAACATTATACAACTAAACAACAATATTATCAATTACTGTTATCTAGCGCAGTAACTTCAAGTAACCATGACAGGCGGTTTTTGCGTAAACGCTGAGTCATCGTGCATATGGAAAATTGGCAATTAAAGGTTTGCTTAGGTTCACTTGTACCAAAAATCATTAAGCGCATTTAATGCTAAACATATTTCAAACATCACTTTGGCTCTCTCACTCTCTCTTTCTCTCTCTCTTTCTTCAAATAACATGTCTTGTGAGTTAACAACGAATTACCTATATTCGTTTTGATGGCGGGATGAACTTGATGCCTATCGACAGGGTTGGTCCACAATTGCCCTAAACCGAGAAGATTGGAAGGAAGAAGGAGAGGCCTTTGCCCTGCAGTGGGACAGAATAGGCTGACATAATAATAATAATATATTCGTTTTGCGCTCACTATGTTTGTGTGACTTTCACACACAGAACAGATAAAAGAGGTGTCTATCTCTTTTATCTGTTCTGTGCTTTCACACCACACTTCTCCCAACTGCTGCAAATCCCGAAAGTTAGAATCAGCAGCTGTCACCACCAGGAAAGCATAAGTTCATAGTGATCGACGAGCCCTCAAGAAACGATACAAAAGTATTGGATCTCGCAACGAAATTAATCAGAAAAGGACAGCACAGCAGTGAAGTAAGAAAAACGATTTCAACTTCATCTCCTTTACACATAGCATAAATCGATGGTTATCAAATAAGATGGCTGCATAAGGAACAATATCGAGACTAACGCTTGCATCTGACTTAAAGGAGGGTGGAGTCTAAAAAACTTTTCCTGCGTTCCCCGTATATGTCAATGTGTCTGTGTGTGTCTAGACAGCCTTATGAGGATGACGCACACAAACTTATTTTTATTAAAGCGCATAAAAACACCCGCAGGAAACCGGAAACATGGGTAAGTTTGTAAGCTTTTGCGTCATACGAAATCTTGTTTTGGTTTATTTTTATTCATAAACTGTGCCTTTGTCGTATGAATATGTGAAGAAAGCTTTGAATATGAATTTAGATGGCTGCCTATTGTGGGGTGATGTCACGTTCATCAGCACATCACGTATAGCAAATAGTTTAAGTTGAGATAGATATGTTCATAGTTTCATTAGAATAATATCACGCACGCACTATGTATATATACCATACGTTAACAATAATCTATCTATCTGTCTTAAAATATAAGGAACTAATGAATTTTCTTTTACAGCTTATATACTGCTGTCCCACGCGGCTTTGCTCCCGTCTGGCTACCAACCACCCATCTACCCTACCTACCCTAACATGATTGTTGCGTCAGTTTTCATGATTGTTTACGCACGCAACGGAAGCTCTAAAAAAGGAATATTTTTTCCCGTTTGCCACATTTTTCATTTATGCTCCGTTCCTATTGGTCGTAGCCTATAACCTTCCTCGATGAATGGACTATCCAATACATTTTTTTTTTTTAATTTCAACCAGTAGTTCCTGAGATTAGCGCGTTCAAAAAAACAAACAAAAAACTCTACAGCTTAATAATACTAGTATAGATTTAGTCTTAAAATAATATAAAAATATGTGGATGTCTCTAACTATTCTCAATCGCATTAATATTTTTTTTTTTTTTTTGCTTCTTTTAATTAGCCTTTTTACAATGGTTTTCAATCATCTTTATAGCCCTCTGCTAAGAATAGTTACAGCACTGATAACAACATTTGTGCCACATGTTAGATTTAGTCTTTTTTATTTTTTTTTATTTTACTTTTGTAATAGATTCTTTTACCGATTGTTTTGTAAATGTGTGAACATTGTAGGCCTTCTAGATGCTTGTTAACATTTGTTAACTCGTTTTATTTTCTTTTGTTTATATAATATGTAATCCTTTTTTTTTTTGTTTTTCTTACGACTTATTGTCGGTCCTACGTTGTCCCAAACAAGGAAATATTGTAAAACCAAACCATTTTTTAAAAGAGTAACAATGGAGTTTCTTGCCGGTTCTTCTCCATAGGAAACGACTAACCCGAACCGTGCACCTCTTGTCGACGTTTTATAAGTGCCCATGTAGGCCTATATGAAATAAAAAAATAGATTTTGATATTGAATACACACTAATCACTTTCCATTCTTGGTTGCCTGGAAGAGATCGCGAATCGCGATAAGGCCGCCTGTTGTATGTTGGTTTTAGATATAAGATGTCTTTTTGAATATTTTTTTCCCTTGGTGTACAATAAAGTGTAAATAAATAAATAAATAAATAATGTATAAATTTATCTGCGCCCTATGGGTGTAAGATGCAATCAAACAGTATTTTAACTGGGCCGCGCGTCAGACGGGCCGAGTGCTGAGTCAATGTCCAAAGGTAACATTGAACAATCATCAAATTTTTTCAAAGATTCAACACTGTCAACTGGAAGACTACTTGGTTACCTGCAAATTCTACCGTAAACTAATTTATTATGTGTATATTTAGTCACAGTATTAACTGATATGTTATAAGAAAAACACCAATATGGAATCCAGGAATTACACCATGATGGTTTAGTATTTGTTTGTATTCTTAAATGGACCCAAGTTTTATAAACGTTTTCCAAAGATCCTATACTTTCATGATGATATGACGTTGGCAAGATTTAATTGATGCCACAAATGTATACAGCAATATGTTAGAGGAGGCTGATAGTTCTCTTTTAATTAGGTTTAAACTAAGCACACGACCACGGCGTGGCCGCGCGACACTACTTACCCAAGGAGATAGGATGCGGTTGTCATCTACATACACGACGGTAGATAGTCTGTCTGGACACGAAAAAGCGGTTGTTGACGGTAAAGTCGGACATTGTTGTACAAGCCAAACTTGCTCGCACTAGGCAAAATGATAAGTCTGTCGCGGAATTTGGAGCCAAGATATAGAAGAATAGAAGCATGGACACGCAGATTCCAAATGAAAGAGGGCTTCCGTTTTTCTGCTCATCAGTTGGCGCCACTGGTGAGTAAGGTTAAATATAGCTGTTAAACGTTGTTATTACGCGCACGGATGCAAAGTTTGAATTAAAATTATTTCTAATGACGTAGAAGTGCGATTAAATATGAAAACAAGTATGCTGCAGTTTCGCGCAGTCCCTTTTTTATTGAGATAAGGAGGATATCATTTTCAGAAACATAAAACTCTATTAAAGCAGTGGTTGGTAAAACCCGTACCTATCTTAATCTGCCATATTTTGAAAATATTCACAACAATAAAAAAGTAGTATATAACTTCGCGCTAAAAGCCAAAAATCTATGAAATTTGACATTTCGAAGACCTCACGCTACACCAGCGCCCCTAGCGGCAAATTCAAACGCGGTAGCCCTCATTACGACAAAAGCAAGAGAATGATTATGAAATAAAATGCGTAATATAAACAGAAATAGACAAACACTGGCGGAAATAAACTCGTATAAAAATAAAGACATAAAATAATAACTGTTTTATAACGATACAGTTGCAAATCAGCAAGATATGGACTATGCACCCAGCACTGGTCACGTTTAACATACAATTATGCATAAGGTATGATGACGATCTTAATATATAACTATCATTATCCATGCCCCCCTGATCGCTGGCTAAACGACGATCATTAACATTTATAGCAACCACCCATGGCGAGTAATGAGAACCTCTATAGGAGAACGAAATGGATTTTCAATGCGAAGAGTTTTTGTATTGTATTAGTATGACGAGTACAGACCACCATCAAAATTCATTCTTTAAGGGCCCACATACCCTTTAGTGCCGTACAACGGTAACTTTCTAAAGCATACTCCTTAGTAACGGCCAGTTTTGACAAAAAAAAAAAAATAACAACACGATATTTTTTCGCAACTTTTGGAAAGTCCTCCAAAACGTCTTGGATGTTTAAAAATATTTATACACAGAAAATTTGTTGGCTGGAATTTCTTCATAACTAGCATAGCATATGTAAATCAAATAATATTTTGCAAACAAAACTGTTCAAAAGGAGGTTCAATATTGATATTTCGGCCTCGAGCGGGCGCACGGCCAGTACTGCGTTAACATTGGGGCGTATATAGCGCCTTAATAGAGTTGCTGGAATATATGGTAGAATACGGTAGAATCATTTTTTTTTAAAAAGAGTAAGTATGGAGTTTCTTGTGCATTCTTCTCCATAACAAGCTACTTTCCGAATGCACGGTAGAATCAACTTTTATTCCATGTAAATTTAAAAAGTATGGAGTTTCTTGTGCATTCTTCTCCATAGCTAGCTACTTTCCGAATGCACGGTAGAATCATTTTTTTTTAAAAGAGTAAATATGGAGTTTCTTGTGCATTCTTCTCCATAACAAGCTACTTTCCGAATGCACGGTAGAATCAACTTTTATTCCATGTAAATTTAAAAATTATGGAGTTTCTTGTGCATTCTTCTCCATAACTAGCTACTTTCCGAATGCACGGTAGAATCAACTTGTATTCCATTTAAATTTAAATTGTGACATTCAAAAGTGCCGCTTGGTGGCCCAGTTGAAATAAATATCTTTTGTCTTTGTCTTTTGTCTTTTATATTATGAGGTGATAACACGCGTCACTATGGTGATTTGGACTAACCCACTCCATAAACCACTTTTTCAGTTATTCTTTTTAAAACGAATATCTTGGATTATCTTTGAGTTTGAGCTGTTCTTCCTCTACAAGATAATTCATTATTTGTCTTGGTTTTGGAAAAGAATGAATTCGAGCATAATTTAGTATCGGCGACGTGACACATACCACGACCTCACGACGAGCAGAAAGGCTGGATGGTTATTGCACTATGCAAGTAATGAAAAAACTAGTCATAGAAATCTATTAAGGAATTGGTCCTTATGATCTGAATTTGCCGATTTGCATGCAATTGTGACTCTTACGAAAATATAATACAGTTATTTCTGGCTTGCTATCTTAATCATCGATCCTTCCTCGTATGAAAAATTCGCCCCATCGTGGCAAGCTAGCTTAAAAAAAAAACCGGCCAAGTGCGAGTCGGACTCGCGCACGAAGGGTTCCGTACTATTATCGCAAAAAACGGCAAACAAAATCACGTTTGTTGTATGGCAGCCCCACTTAAATATTTATTTGATTCTGTTTTTAGTATTTGTTGTAATAGCGGCAACAGAATGACATTATCTGAGGAAATTTCAACTGTCTAGATACAGCCTTATGACAGGCCAGACAGACAGACGGATCGTGGAGTCTTAGTATTAGGGTCCCGTTTTTACCCTTTGGTACGGAACCCTAAAAAAAGAAAAGAAAACTATTTTATTTGGCACACACAGATACACACACACACAGACACACATACATTGCATATTGCAACTATTGAATATGTGTATAATTCGTAACGTGTCTAAATGTATAAGGTAGATACATCAGAAGCCTAATTGCTGAATTCGGCAGGGCAAAGGTTTTGACCCACAGACATAAATCTAACTAGATGACGCGATTGTACGCACGTATGTACTTCCCGTGCCACAAAATGGAGTAAAGTTACGATCAATAATCGTAATCTGAGCTTTTCATTTAGCATTATCGGCACTGGAAATCAAACGAAATCTAGAAAAATGCCATATTGAGCTGTAAAGAATGTATAGAAAAAGTTGGGCCAGGCCTTGGAAATATTTTCTTTCATTTGTAAGTAAATTTGTTTTTAAATTGTTAGTGAAAAAGTGGCACACTTGGTTTTCATACAGATGGAGGGACTTGCCTTATCTAGTTAGATTTATGTCTGTGGTTTGACCCCACGAAAGAGTATGACAAACTCTCTTTAAATAATTGATGCTGTTGCCAAAAAATATTAGACGCTTTCATTGATAAAGATACTCTTTTCAAAAGAGTCCAATATCGAACCGGTTCATGGAGTCAAACCCTTTGCCTTGCCGAATTCACTTACGCAATTACGCTGCGGTATGGTCTTTAAATCCATCTCTCAATATTATCGTTAGCTATAGAGTCATAGACAAAACTATCGCACTGTTTAGGTAATATTGCCAGTTAGTTGCATTACAATGGAATGTCAGCGCACCTTTTAATTAACAGGCAATTAAATTTCTCTTTTCTTCGCCATCAAAGAGAAAATGGTTCTAGAATTACTGACTTAGCAACTGATAAATGAAGATATTTTGTTTTTTTTATTTTGAAACAGCTGTCTCAATGGTGTAGTGGTTACAAGCGCTACTGCTTGAGTATAAGTCCAGGGTTCAATTCCCGAGTCGGGCAAAGTGTAACTGGGTTTTCCATCTGTAATTTCTCAGAAACAGCCGAAGTTTTCATTTGTACCCGGTTACTATTTGGGACTTATATATAGCTGGTGAAATGTGGGCACCTCTGGTTGGTGCATCTTTGCATAACCATTCGTGGCATACAGACGTGATGATATGATATATATTATTAAAGAGTTCTAGAATTACTGACTTTTCATCTGACTAGCGGCTGCCTCGCGGTTTCACCCTCGTAGTTCCCGTTCCCGTGGGAATACAGGGATAAAAAGTATCTTATGTCACCCGGGGCTAGAGTAGCTTCCCAACGGTGAAAAAATTTTTGAAATCGGTAAAGTAGTTTTTATGTTTATTCGTTACATACATTAATACAATTCATTCCTATTTATAACTAGCTGATCCGGCAAACTTTGTTTTGCCGTAAAAACACCAAACATTTAGCTACCCTACCCTACCCTACGCTACACTACCCTACCCTACCCTACACAAAGCAAAAATAGCTTCCTACAATAGCAATAAAGCTCAAATTGACTCTACGTTTTAGTTAGAAAACTTTTGTATGGGAAAAAGAAAAGGGCTGTTTATCTTTTTTTTTTCCGGCAATTATTAGAATTTCTCCCCGTAAAAACCATCTTTGAACTTCAACGAACATTTAAAAAAAGAATTGGCCAAATTGGTCCAGGCGTTGTTGAGTTATGCGCTTACCAACACATTTTGCGATTCATTTTTATATTTATAATATTAGTATAGATATAGATAAATGAAGAAATGATTTCAAACAACTGCGTTATTTGTAACACCAGTGGTATAGTTTTATTGGTCACGTAGCATTTATGTAGTTATGCAGTAAAAATGACATATTATTTGAATCAGATAAGTTAACTTTCAATGGCAGAGGATAAACGTGTGCGTAGAAGGTATAGTAGTCACAGAGGATCTTTGTGTTTCGGCACTTGGCTATACAAGACCCTGCGCAGTTGTTATTTTAGTGTAAGTAAGTAGAAGATAGAACTGTATAAGGCTCTTTCACTCGCTTACGTTTGTCGCATCGTACTATCTTGCTTACTCTAGTCTATGCAGTAAACTCGATGACAAACTACTTCTTGCGCAATCGTTCGCAGAGTCAACTTCAGAGACACAAAGATCCCCTGCTACTACTATATGTAGAGGGAGGCCTTAACCCTGCACAACCCAGTAACTGGGTAACACGATACCCAATGGCAACACTCGTGTCAGATTTCCTAGCTTATGACTACTCGTAACAACAGAATCTCAGTATGTAAAAGGGAAATGCGGTCGACGAGTCGACAATCCGAATGAACATCCTATGTAAAAAGTATTAATTTGAAGTTGGGCTCTCGCCTGTTTCCTCCACCAATATTGGATCAATTTAAAAGATATCCCATGGACTGAAAATGAAAGATATATACTGTGGCCCTATGTTTTCCTTTTTGATGATACATTATCTTTAGAAGCACTAGAACCCTCAAAAGATATTCAAAATTGCGCTGTCAACAGAGGCCTAGTGTACAAATTTGACAACTTTAAATGAAAAAAAAAAACTTAATTTAAAAAATCAAAAAACCCGACTGCTTAAAAAGCGAACTAAAAAGTCGTAAATAAGGAAAAAATCATGCTGTGCAGGCGGAGAATACAACAAATTTTGGTCAGCCAGCCCGCGAATATGTATCCTCCGACTGCACAGCATGATTTTTTCCTTATTTACGACTTTTTTGTTCGCTTTTGAAGCAGTCGGGTTTTTTGATTTTTTGAAATAAGTTTTTTTATTTATAACTTTTTATTTAGTTTTTTTTTCGAATTAGATACATTTAAACATATAAGTGTTATATATTTTTGAAATCATGATACCCCACACGATGGGTTTGGAAGAAAAAAAAATTTGGCCACCCACAATATGGCACCCAAAATCCGTCATTTTTCTATTGTCCAATTTTAATGTAGCCTATGATACTCGCAGGGTTAAGACGAATCGATTGACGTATGAATCATCAAAATTGGCCAACGCTTTTGGTCTCTGGAATGCCATATAAGAACAAACATACATACATACTTACATACATATACATAGACTGATAAACACATTACCCTCCTTCGGCAGTCGGGTTAAAAGAAAACATAGAAGCAAAACATAACATATCTTTTTTTATACAATTGATGGAATTCTATAAATACATCCAATACGGAGGAGGAAATAGGCGAGAGCCAAACCTCGAATATTATGGCTTTTCTAGGAAAATTCAACCCATCTACGGACCGACCTTAGCAAGCGATGTTTAACCTTGAAGATCGACCCATGTGGCAGTTATTACCTAGCCACCAGCTCCTCTAAGAACATACAAGAGAATAACTCTAATAACATACCCAGCTAATATTCGTAACACCAGTAATATAGGTTATATTGGTCACGTAGTCTACACCGCTGTTCGATCAGATGCGTAGAAAAATACAGGCATATTTATTTCCATGAAAAATAATAATACAAATATAGCAAAACTCAATAGTTAAACAACCGCTGATCTAAGTGACGGATAAATTAAAATTGGTCACAAAAAGGAAAAGTTTTCGCTTCAGGACAATGGCATCTGTAAAATTATCACTAACAGGAAAGTCAACTGAGAGACCGGAAAAGAGACAGAACATCCTCGTGTTGTTTAACTCTCCAAAGTACAACGAGCAACAGGAAAGTTTAACAAAAATCCCATCGATAGAATTGTTACAATAAAACAGAACGAGAAAAGGAGTGATGTGTGAAAAAATCTGTCAAGTGCGAGTCGAACTCGTGCGCCGAGGAATCCGTACCTACCCATTATACCGCCATAATAAAATTGATATTATTTTTATTGTTGGCCAAGTTTTAAAGATATGGGCAAATTTAGATTTTCGCAAAAACCCAAATTAAACCAAAATTTACCTTAATTTTCAACTTTTTAATTTTTTTTCTTTATTTGTAAGACCTTACTTTTGCCAAATTTCGTGATTCTAGGTCAACGGGAGCTATCATACCCATAGGTTTTCGTCCAAAAACCTATAGGGTACTTCCGGATGACCTAGTATTGTCAATTTTGGTTAAAAGCAAGGCCTTACAGCACAAGTAAAGGGAAAATTCCAAAAAAATTTTTTTTTTTAATTAATTTAAATTTTGTACTTACAAGTTTTCTCTAAAATCTAAATTTGCTTATATCTTTTTATCGTGTTGACTGAAGACCTTGATTTTTATATACCTTATACGGACTATAGACCTCAGTATCTGGTATAAATTTCGGTGGTGACACACGGACAGACGGACAAGAAAGTGATCTTATAAGGGTTCCTTTTTTACCTTTTGAGGTACGGAACCCTAAAAATCTGTAGTTTTGGGAGATGTAGTTAACCTAACACCTACGACCATAATACAAATCTGGTATGAGTACTATAGGCAAATTCTGATACCGCAGTGTAGATGCAAAATTTGGCATTCAAGGTTTAATGACGGTGACTTCAAGAAGCATATTTAATTTATTGCACAAGTCTGCTAATAATACCTTCTATAATTACCTCTAAATCATTTCCAATTAAATTGTTGATCTCATAATACCGAAGCCCATTTAAGGTAACTACACTACACTCAACTGGTTTTCACCTAAAAGCTACAAGCCAGTGAAGGCATGTTTCATATTAAATACAATCTGTGCCCGCTGCTTCGTTCCCGTCAACTGCCCACCCTGCCCTACTTAAATACCTACTCTACCAATTTTTTTCATGGTAAGTCTTCTGCGGAGAATCATAACATCACCATTAAGAAAATGACGTCAAATGCACCATTTTTTACCCGACTGCCGAAGGAGGGTAATGTGTTTATCAGTCTATGTATGTATGTTCCTATATGGCATTCCAGAGACCAAACGCGTTGGCCGATTTTGATGATTCATACGTCAATCGATGCGTCTTAACCCTGCGAGTGTCATAGGCTACATTAAAATTGATCAATAGAAAAACGGTGGATTTTGGGTGCCATATTGTGGGGGCCCAAATGTATTTTTCTTCCAAACCCATCGTTTGGTGTATCAAAATGAATGGGTTTAAGAGGTGATTTCAAAAATATATAACACTTATATGTTTAAATGTATCTAATTCGAAAACTAAACACTAACCCTCTTACAAATAAACGCGGAATAAAGTTATACCAGTTATAAACCTATAACAAGTAAAATTTCAAAATTTAAAAACCCCCGACACATTTATCTTGCGAAAACACCCCGATTCAAACAGTAAAACGCCCATAACTTTTGAACGGCTGAACCGATTTTATTCACACATAGCTAAAAACACTCTCGACAAAATCACCTTTCAAACAAAAAAAACTACATCAAAATCGGTTCATCCTTTTAGGCGCTATGATGCCACAGACAGGCACACAGATACACAGACACACCGATACACAGATACACAGCAACACACGTGAAACTTATAACACCCCTCTTTTTCCGGCGGGGGTTAAAAATGTATGGGTATACCTTTGTTATACCTGGTATAACTTTATTCCGTGTTTATTAGTAAGAGGGTAAAACACAACTAAACTAAAAAGTTATAAATAAAAAACTTAATTCAAAATATCAAAAAATCCGACTGCTTCAAAAGCGAACTAAAAAGTCGTAAACAAGGAAAAATTCATGCTGTGCAGGCGGAGGATACACCAGATTTTGGTCAGCCAGCCCGCGAATATATCCTCCGACTGCACAGCATGTTTTTTTCCTTGTTTACGACTTTTTAGTTCGCTTTTGAAGCAGTCGGTTTTTTGATTTTCGAATCTATATATCTATGAATCCGGTTAGACTGGAAGTCGACCCCAATATAGTTGGGAAAAGGCTAGGCAGATTGATTGTTTACCTACTAAGCGGATAGATTAGCCAGTGGCACTCGCAGGGTTAAGACTTATCGATTGACGTAAGAATCATCAAAATCGGCCAACACGTTTGGTCTCTGGAACGCCAAATAGGAACAAACATACATACATAGACTGATAAACACATTACCCTCCCTATTCGGCAGTCGGGTAAAAACACTGGGTTTTACATGGAGCGACTGCCTATCTGACCTCAACAACCCAGTAACTGGGTTACACGGTACCTCTTGGCAAGACTGGTATCAGATCTCGAGTTTCTGATTACTCGTAACGACTGTCAAAGATCTTTAAATGACAGCCGGGACCAACAGCTTAACGTGCTTTCCGAGTCACGGAGAAAACTCAGTATGTTGAAATGGTCACCCATCCACGGACCGACCTCGTCAAGCGTTGCTTAACCTTGAAGATCGACCCGTGCGGCTGTTATTATTAAGCCACGAGCTCCTCTAGCTCCTCTATTAAGCCACGAGCTCCGCTTGGTAGGTATACCTGATTGAAAAATAATATGACAAAATACGTCCACTGAAGGATATAGGCCATCGCCGAAACGACCAATTCTGTGCACCTTGTATCCAGCAGATTCCTATCCTATCTGTTTTTGCTTTGATTCGTTGCGATTATTTACTTCCAAAATCTTAATTCAATTGACCTCCCAAAAAAATAAAAAAGGCATTCGACCGGAAAAATTGCGCAGTTAAAAACAAACTTGGACTTGGAACTTTAAATATGGAAATGTTTCACAAAAATTTAAATAAACTGATACATTTGTGTATATTATACAGCGAACGTTTGTAAATTATGCAAAGATCCGACGTCAGGCATTCGATTCAGGTTACGGATCACGTGTCCAAACGATTTACCCAATCTTTGGTAAACACAGCTAGAATGGTAGACTTCGTGAATATTGTACTGTTTTTATTTTATTTCATCAGCCTATACTGTGTCACTGCTGGACTATGGCCTGCCCCGAGCCTTTCCAGGAATTCAATTCCAAGGCCACCTCGAACCAGCTCTTACGGTTCCCGTCCAGGTCGTCTCGCCTTCTCTTCATAGGCTAAGACATTTTTTTTGAGACAGATGAAGCGACAGTGGTGTAATTTTGAGCCCTCTCTGAAAATCATGAAGAATAAAAAACATGGAAGAGATAATATATAATTTTGAGATAAAATTTTGTCACGATGACATTGTGATAAAATTTTGGAATAAACAAGTTAAATTAAAAAAAAAACCTGACACTAATACCTCTTTAAACTATATAATTAATCTAGTAGAAGACACGATTCGATAGATCGGACAACCTTTCGAACCCTTTTTGTACAAATTTTGCAAGTCTTCCGGAAGCTTATTACGAAAAAATTTTAACCAGTCATTTGGGTTCCGTACCTAAAGGGTAAAAACGGGACCCTATTACTAAGACTCCGCGGTCCGTCTGTCTGTCTGTCTGTCACCAGGCTGTATCTCATGAACCGATAGCTAGGAAGTTGAAATTTTCTCAGATGATGTATTTCTGTTGCCGCTATACCAACAAATACCAAAAACAAAAAAATAAAAAAAAATAAGGGGGGCTCCCATACCACAAACGTGTTTTTTTTGCCGTTTTTGCGATAATGGTACCCTTCGTGCACGAGTCAGACTCGCACTTGGCCGGTTTTTTTTATTTAAATTTAATCATTGGGCACTCCAGCGCATAATGCACAGTTATACGGTGAACATAATAATATAACTACTTTTTAAACCAGTCATTTTAGTATATGTATGTAAATAAACTAAACAGCCAAGTCACGGTGAATTACAAATCGATTTATACATAACTAAACCTGTTTTACGCACTGCGTATTTTTTTGTTAAAGATCAAGGATTGTTTGTATCAGTCTATTAGTATGTCGGTGCAAGTCCTGTTATGGCAAATTCTTCTATGAACTAAAATATCAATTCTTAACTATGTCAGCAACATAATGTTGTTTATGTATAAAACTTTCAAAGAGAATAGGGTCTGCTATGATGAAAATTTGTGTCAATTTTGGCCTTTAGGAAGATTTGCATTATAACCTGCTGGCCGATTTTGATTATTCTTACGTCAATCGATTCATCTTAACCTTGCGAGTGTCACTAACTACATTAAAATTAGAAAATAGGAAAATGGCGGCTTTTGGGCGCCATTTTGTGGGTGCCCAATTTTTTTCTGCCTTAAGATCGTGTGGTGTATCAAAATAAAGGGTTTTAAGAGTTGATTTCAAAAAAATTGTAAAGAAAATCCGTCGGTGCTCCATGGACCAATTGAAATTTGACCAATTGGTCTATGACGAATATTACATGTTTCCATCGACTAATTATCAACTGGGCTATGGAGAATTGAGAAATGTTCCGCTACCCAGTATATATATTATTATAGTATTTATATATATAGTATAGTAAAGCCTTGTCCACAAGTATTGAAAAAAAATATCAAGATCAATTTACATACAAAGATTACAATACAAATCAATGTGAACATCTATCTCATTGACTCCGTTGGGATCCCAGAATTGGCGACAACAGTCTTCGCAATACCCTCATCTCGAAGACATACTGTCATTTGGCAACCAATTGACACCATACATAATGACAAAATTTTCGGTGAAGTGGCCATTTCAAACAGTTTACATACTTTTTAAGAGAACCAGGGCTACCGGCATAGCCCGAAGAATTGCCAAACTTAAGCATCAGTGGGCAGGGCAGATTGCTCGTAGAACAGATAGCCGATTATGTAGAAAGGTTTGGAGTGACGACCGCGAATCGGAAGACGTTGCATTGGATGGCCTCCTACGAGTACCAGGTGGAACTATTGAAGGTTGCGGGGATCCGCTGGATGCGAGACCCACAGGACCGATCAAATGGCGACGCTTGAGTGAGGCCTATGTCCAGTAGTGGACGTCTTCCGGCTGATATGATGATGATGACATGCTTTTCTATCTTTTCATTGAAGATTCAATTTAAATTACCTATAATTAACGAACATTATATTGTATTTATTTACGACGGTCGAATCAACTATTATTACTTTTTTTTTTTCACGTTCGAAAGTGTCGCTCAATGACCTAATTGAGAAAAAAAAGATAAAGAAATTTTGATCTTTGTTTTTTTTTTAAATTTATTTATAATATTTTTGAATTCAGTTTAATGTGACCAAAAAAATATAACAAAGGCTTCTTTGAACCCAAAGTATAGGAAAATGGTGTGAACTCGAGGTTATAATGTTATAATGGAACATAGTTTTGGTTTACGTCCAGTGTTCTCCATAGCCCAGTTGGTAATTGGACGATGGAAATATGTCATCTTCCCCATAGACCAATTGGTCAAATTTGAATTGGTCTACGGAGCACCGACGAGAAAATCACCTCACTCATGTGCTTTTCATAATATATGAATTTGCCGCGTCACCGCTCATTGTTCGACAAAGATGTCACAACGGACAGGAGTGACATTTAATTTAGATAATCTATTGAGAGGAGAATTTTTCCATATTGTTTGTTTAGTTGTTAGAATACAACAAGTAAAATTTCAAAATTTAAAAAATCCCCGACACATTTATCTTGCAAAAACACCCCGATTCAAACAGTAAAACGCCCATAACTTTTGAACGGCTGAACCAATTTTATTCAAACATAGCTAAGAACACTCTCGACAAAATTACCTTTGAAACAAAAAAAAACTAAATCGAAATCGGTTAATCCGTTTAAGCGCTATGATGCCACAGACAGACACACAGATACACAGCAACACACGTGAAACTTATAATACCCCTCTTTTTCCAGCGGGGGTTAAAAAGACCTATAATAAGACCCTTTTGTCTTTACAGAGAAACGCAGTTCCGTCTTTATTTCACACTAGCTGTCCCACGCGGTTTTGTCCCCGTCATCTGGCTACATACCTACTCATCTACCCTACCTACCCAACATACATGATTGTTGCGTAACTTAAACCGTCTACGCAGCGCACGCAACGGCAGCTCTCAAAAAGGAATAATTTTGCCCGTTTTTGCTACATTTTTCATTTATGCTCCACTCCCTATTGTTCGTAGCGTGATGTTATATAGCCTATAACCTTCCTCGATAAATGGGCAATCTAACACAAAAACAATTTTTGAATTCTAACCAGTAGTTCCTGAGATTAGCGCGTTCTAACAAACAAACAAACTCTTCAGCTTTATAATATTAAGTATAGATTCAAAAACCATAAAATCATTATGAATGTATAACACTTATATGTTTAAATGTACCAAATTCAAAAAAAATATGACGATGCCGTGGTAATGGTGAAGATTCGGGTCACTTTGAAACATTTGAAGCACTGACCAGCGCCAGCAGCACTAAGAAAATGAAGCACCATCTTGAGCGGTACCTAAACGTGATATCAGCTATGAACGTGATTAATATTGCAGTGTCAATCGGATGTACGTCAGTGGCTACAAAACCAGTATAAGCTGGCTTCTTATTCTATTGAAATTCCTTACAATGCTAGGCATAAAGTGTTGTCTGGATCGCGGATAAATTTGAAAGAGAGTTACCGCGGCCCTGGCGCAAGCAACTGGGGGGTGACCACAAGCTCTTAGAGTAAGGTTTTTTTGAGATCGAGTAAGTGACAGATGTATACAAGTCATATACATCTGTCCCTTACACACACTCAAAATAACCTTACTCTAAGAGCTTATGGTCACCCCCCTGACGGAACACGGGTGTGTTTTAGTCAGTAAAAGTCTGACACGCCCTCCCGCTTCACCCAGAGCGGGAGAAGACATTGGATAAATTCCTACAAAAAAAAAAATGCCATAAAGTGTTCCAATTGCAGGGCGGTTCAATCATAAATTCCATGAATTATTTCAAAATACTTTTACTGATATTCATGGGACATTATTATGCTTAAGCATGACAAATCACGCCACGCAGTAACTTAACAGAGCCAATTAATTAGTAAAGCCAATTAGCTTCAAAATCCTACAAATCTTAATATATATAATTTTTCTATATGTGTGTTTGTCACCTAACTCCTCCTAAATGGCTGGACCGATTTGGATGAAATTTTGTGTGTATATTTCAATGGGATTCTGGATGGTTTGAAAACACAATTGGACCCTATAGGTGGCGCTGCTGACGGTATTACACCAAATTTCTAAGGCAGTACGAAGTTCACCGGGTCACCTAGTTATTATATATAAATGTGAAAGAGTAGATGTTTGTTAATCTATCATGCCACAACGGCTGATAGGATTTCGATGAAGCTTGGCATACGGAAAGACCGAAATCTGGATTAGGATATAAAAGAATACGTAGGATGTTCCCTTGGGATACCCGACTTTAACGGCAACACTTGATAAAGCTATTAATCTACATTATTTTTTTAATAATTAATAGGCTAGCCCTAGCGCTTGATCACTATTTAAAACACTTCATACCGAATTGCAAAAATGAGGTAATCAATTCAACACGTATGTATGTAATATTGTTGGAATAACCCAATATTCACAAATATGTTACTGTATTGGGCTTCTAAACATTTGTGCCCAATTTCGTAAGTGTTTGTTTGTATGATTATCCACGCATTTCGCCGAAACAACTTATCGGATCGTGGCCATTCTTTATTTTTATTGGATTAGGTGTCTCTCAACTTAGGTAATATGCAAGTTTCATCAAAATCTGTTCAGCAGTTTTCAAGATATGGAACATACAACCGAAATTGTTAGCGACAAACAGCACGAATGTGTAAATTTAGTTATCATGGGTATTTTGTCAAACCTTTAGGTACCTTACTAAAGAACTTTTTTTTTTTTTACTGATAGTATACCAATACTAAAAAAAAGAGAGCAATAAAAACTTTTTCACAAAAAAATAAACCGACTTCAAAAGCAAAACGAGGTCGAAAAGCGATAAAATAGAAGTACAAAAGACACCGGCTTCCGAAACGAAAGTTATTTTGCACTTTTTAGTGTTTTGCTTTTGAAGTCGGTTTTTCTAAAGAAGTTTTCATGTTACGCTTATAATAACTGCGTGTTTACTAATTAAATTTTAATTCCCAATTATCACGGCCGGCCTCAGAATGTAATTGTTTTAATAGACGCGAAGTTACCGATAATGTGCTTCGGAACGCAAAACCTCAACCTGTTGAATGATGCATGAGTTAATTCTTAATAGCCAAACATTACACAGCCGGTTTTCAATTCAATTGTGCAGTGTATTTAATTATAATTAACTTATTATTATAATTTCAAGTTTTGTTATTAAAAACCTACTATTATTTACCATGTCTTTAATAGCGACAATTATATTGCCTGTTATTTGATATAAAAAAATGCAATTTAATTAATACGTATTTTGGTCCTTCGATCCGGATTTGTAAAAGAAAATCAGAAAATTATCAAAATCATTAGTGATTTCAATCAAGTTTTTGAAAACTGTTCTTAGTTAATTTAACTTATTGAAAACAAAATAATATTTCGTGCCTAAGTTCCTAACCTATCGGTACACGATATGATAATTTATGTTAAAAATAAGAGATTTTTGTTGTTCCAAAAATAAATAAAAAAAGGTCATGATGAACATAAAAAAAATTGCAACATTACAATGAGTCTCAACAATCTGGGTTTCTACCGAGATTGTTTTCAGAAAACGAGAGGTTTTCAGGTTTGACCGATATTTTGACATAATAATATGGTAAATTCTGCAATCCCTTCCAACCAGTTCAAGATCAAATCAGATTTCATGAAGCGATAGTGTCTTTATGAGCATCATCATGAATTCGGGATACAACTACTTGAAACAGTCTGTAGGTACAAGTTCTGTTTAATATGCCCGAAAAACTCAAATATGAAACCTCGTGAGGGGCCGTCAAGGGCCGAACACAGAATCAATGACAAGATAGGCAAGTTAATACGATAACATATCCCATAATCATGTTTATCGTATGAATATTATAAAGTATATTTGACTGAGAGGCTCAGTTACAAACATAAACTCGCGCCTTTTCCCCCATGAGGGTAAACAGAAACTACGAAACGCCACCTGCTACAATCCTTACATACTCCTCTCCTTTTGCTTTATTCACGTTCATGCATCTGGTTGTACACGCACAACGGTTATGAGTTCTACGCAACGCACCCTGTTATGAGTAGGTATAGTGCCCAGCACGTAATTCGGCAATGTTTTGGCATAGTTGGGGTAAGTTCGCGCATATTCCGCGAACTGACCATATAGAGTGTGTGAACGGAAGGTGGACGTGACCCGATTTGTCAGTCAATCCTTGTCAACTGACCAACTCATCACCAAAACACAGTAAAAATATACAAACAGTATAGAAACTACCTAAAAACGCTCGAAAAGGCACACTCATACAATCATACGCACCGACGAGACCATTCGGGCACTTCTGCAGTGCTGTCAGTAGTGCGAGCCGCTTAGGGGTCTCGTTGATGCGCATGTTTGTGTGTGTGTGTCGTTTCGAGAATTGTAGGTAGTTTCCATACTGTTTGTATATTTATGCTGTAGCCAAATCGCGCGCTCGCGGTCCTAAACGTTTCCTACGCCCCGCTTCACTACCAAAGATTCCTAAAAACGACTTCTGCTCATCTAGCTACTCTTGCCAACATACGTGCCGGGGATTATACAACTAATTCTTAAAATCACTGGCAAATTACGTCGTCAGACCTTGCACTGATACGAACCGGTATCAATGCAAGGTCTAACCCACACCATAAGTTAAAAGAGCCTCAAAACGAATAACATTCACAGACGCACGTCTCATTAGTTGCGCCTCTAAAAGGTCACAGTACAGCCTTCAATAACTGCAGTTTAGATAGTTACCGTGTTGGCAGATTAGAAACATAACTTTTGTGCTGAAAGTCAGCATATAATTGGTATTTCTGGTTCATTCCTGTGTAATTTTGTCCCTACGAAAATGTCGTCTCCTGTGGAGAATCTTGACTAAATACACGTCATGGTATCTTAATATTGTGTTGGTCATTCGATCCGGATATAAATAGCAATCACCATTTTTAGGGTTCCGTACCCGAAGGGACCAAGCTGAGTCATATTACTGTCACTCACGTGTCCGTCTCTCCATCGTCTGTCACACAAGTTTTACAGTCAAACGGTTGGAACCAGTCTTCAAATTTTCACAGTATAAGCATTTTGTTGAACCAAAACGTACAAATCATCAAAAAATATTTTGTTTATGTTTTGAATGGCACCGATAAAGCTAAAGCAGGCGCGAAAAAAAGATTTGGCCTACTCCGCCTAGTGGGGTGTCGTTCTCGTTGAGTAGAAAAATACTGTATTTTTTGTTTTATAAAATATTGGGAAACAAATAAATGATAAGCCACCAAAGTAAGCCTTATTAACAAATTTTTGTTCCGAAGATTTTTTTAACTGCCTAGTGCCTAATGACTTGATATTTGGTGACTGATAATGTTTATTATCTATATCTAAACTAATTTTATAAATAGGAAAGATTTTTTTTGTTTGTTTGTTTGTACCGAATGGGCTCCGTAAAAACTGGACCGATTTAAAAAAATCTTTCATCAATAGAAAGTTACATTATTCCTGAGTGACGTTGGTTATTTTTTTATCCCGAAAACGGGACCTGCGGGGTGGTCCACAGGAGCGAAGCTGCAGGGAACAGCTAGTTATGTAGTTAGTTAGTAGTGTTTACCAACAAATACCAATGTATTGATAAATCAGAGTTTTCTTTGAAATTGTGGTACGGAACCCAAAATGTGCGAAGTCTGACACGCACTTAGCCGGTTTTTGGTGATGTATCTTCAACACTCCGGCAGTTACCCATAGAAAATTGTTTAGGTAAATGATTCCCAAGCAATAAACTGGCGATATCGAGCACGTATTTTCTAAGAAAATATTAAGTGCAAATTGTTCGAATGGTACGGAACGTAATTGCAATTTCGCTTTTCGTGTTTCGTCGAACCATCAGAAAGGTCACCTACGTCAATATGATGCATGTCCTAAAAACATAATGTTTATTCCAAGAAGCCAGACGAAAACAACGGACGCTGATATTAATGCACATAACATTATGAAGAAAAACAGGCAGGTATATAAGGACGGCATTTAGGATTCTGAAAAGTTTATGGTCTTTTATTTTTTTATTCGAAGTAATCACGTGTTTTTGTTGTTTACGGAGCACTACAACCAGATATATATTGATGCCAAAAACAGCAAAGCATTTTGAAAAAAATTAAGCATATTTTATAATGCTATAAATTGAACACAAAAAATTATACTCGTTTTCCCAACTGACTTTGAAATACCCAACTCTTACAATTTCACGAATAACACTTGAATGATTAGTTCAACTAAACTCAGTTTAAACAAATGCAGCATTTAATTGGTAGTTTCTAAGCGGTCTAACTAATCAGTATTGAGCGGTATTTGCTTAAACTGAGTTTAGTTGAGCTTATAGCGATTCGTTTCATTGGCGAAATCGACCCTTAGAGATGATTGTAGGTACTTAAGTCCTTCATGAGCAACGATGATTAAATAGTTGGAAATGAAGATACCATACTTGGAAACAATATCATACAATCTGCCTAGCCTTTTCCCAACTATATTGAGGTCGGCTTCCAGTCTTACCAGATTCAGCTGAGTACCAATATTTTACATGGAGCGACTGCCTATCTGACCTCCACAACCCAGTAACTGGGTAACACGGTACCGCTTGGCAAGACTGGTGTCAGATCTCAAGCTTCTGACTCCCGTAACGACTGTCAAAGATCTTCAAATGACAGCCGGGACCAACGGCTTAACGTGTTTTCCGAGGCACGGAGGAAACTCGGTATGTTGAAATGGTCACAATTGACACAATATTACACAATGGTGACAAACGCTTACAACATTAATTCATGGATTGACTGTATGGTTTAGAAATAATAACACTAATGTAAAATGGCGCCTTCCTGTCTCCTGATCACTTTAAAACTGCGATCAACATTATGTCTGCCAAGTCTGGTTATGCTTTGCAGCATGATTCACTCGAGAAGCCGAGACATCTATTAGGTAATATATAATATGTTCAACGTAGGATATAAAAGCTAAGATACGATCTACAGTTGCATACAGTCATAATTTATTTAGTTTAGCATTGCAACAGTTAAAAAGATAATTGATAGACTGCGAACAACGTTTGGTAACTTTATTTATGATCAGAACAAGGACGTGATTTCGAAATCTTCATAGCATTTTCCTGTAGTAAGTTGAAACCATGAATGAGACTGTGCAATACATGTCTGCCGCAAGCCAGACAAACTGCAGGCCAAAGTAGTTTAATAATCACGAGCCTAGACCAACACCTGGAGGCGGCGATTCCCTTGAGTAGCTGATTTTAAAATGAGAATCACGTCTAAACGGCTAGGCGTAATTTTTTGGCAAAAATATATGTTATATTAGACCATTTTCTTAATAATTTGATCTAAGAAAATTTTGTGTTTTATTCGTATAACATAGTGTAATTAATTTGTAAAGTTATGTCTAAAACGGACAGAAACACGACAATCGCACCAAAACCGGTGGGCCTATTTTAATGAAATCGACACCATCTCAAAGACAATTTAATTATCCACATTTTGATTTGAGGCTTTTTTAAGTCATAGAATAATTAGGAAAGTACAAAAACTACTAAATTTTGGGACGCGTTGGTGTGTAACAAGTGCGCATTTTGTTCCCTCAAGGTCGTTGGCGTTAGTCGTATTCTTAAACAATTACCAGCAGCACCTATCAGCACTTCTGGACACGCCTCGTATTGTTAGGAGGTTCTTTGCTCTGGAGCCCTGACAACCAGTAGCTTGGACCCTGTTCCCGATACCGGTGGGCCACTAAGATCACTAAGGAATTGGCAGGACGAACTCGACAGATCGACCAAACTAGAAGGAGGTTTGGGTTCGCGGAAGGTGGAATGAGTGGAGCATATAGCCTAGAACTAGGACGACAAAAACTAGCAAATAAAAAAAGTTTGCAATTGTTTCGGCCCGAATTGGTATAGCTAATCTCATCGTGAAGGATTTATTTTCTTTTCGGAAATTACAAGCATACGTATTGTTCATTAAATATCATTGCAGCGTTGATAAAATAATATAACAATGCTACCATAGAAAAAACCAAAGCAGTAATAATAATTGTTATTTGTATCGTAAAATATAAAAGTACTACTACTTTTCCACTAATATCCACTGCACTTGTCACATGTGAGAAACGTGATGAGTTTATGACTTGCATTTAGGAAACCAGTTTACTGTTATAGGTTTCGTGAGACATTTTAACATTTACTATTGTTTATGGATTCATACATGAACGCATTCACGTGTTGTCCCCGAGATAGCTCAACTAATTTTGAAGTCCAACGGAAGATTTAGGTTTTTCTATCACGTGGCGAAGTTGGAAGCTGAGGTCAGTGACAATCCCGTTAGTTAAACCGTTTCAACTATATTGGTGGGGAATTGATAAGACTAACTAGGTCACCGATGTGGTGGACTGGTCAGATTGAATACGCGATTGGAGGCCTTTTTAATAAATACGTCAGACTGTCTCTGGCATCTAAAGGCAGTCCTACGGTGCTTGATATTGCGGACCCTACTCGCACCAACTCGTCAGGGGAAGAGTCTCGTCTGTGGAAGTGCAGGTTGGTATCTTCAAAAGTAAAGTGCGAGATCGTTTTTGTACTCCTTCACTTTGCAATTTGGAATGATAACGGTTTCGAATCTCAAGACCCACACATACCGATACGAAGAATCTCGGTGTACGGTCCGTGGCTGTCCGTGCGCGATAATCCGCAGAATTACGCACCTTGGGAAGCCGCTCTAACAGAATCAGATGAAGATCAAAAGGCAAACTACGACACCACCAGCGATAGCACCATCATGACCAAGACCGCTCTGACAAGAGGGAAGGGAAAAAAACCGAAGATTCGTATACAATAATAAGCCAGTTTTAGACGATTCACCTTGAGAAGTCGGGCTTATTCGGGCCATCCATAGGCAGTCTCGAAAATAATAGAACACTCTGCCAAATTCTATTCAATGTTATCAACATCAACCAAGAGCCAGATGATATATTTGATAAGCGAAAAATTCTAAAAGTTAAGCACAGGGTCGGCCTATGTCTAGTAGTGAACGTCTGCTGAAATTTTGGTGAAGAAAACATAAGTGTTAGGTAGATTTCTAATAAGACGCAATTGTCGATAGCTTTAATAGGCTTCATATCCTCTTAAAAAAACCGGCCAAGTGCGAGTCGGACTCGCGCACTAAGGGTTCCGTACCATTATCGCAAAAAACGGCACAAAAATCACGTTTTGTTGTATGGGAGCCCCACTTGAATATTTATTTTATTTGTTGTTATAGCGGCAACAGATACATCATCTGTGAAAATTTCAACTGTCTAGCTATCACGGTTCATGAGATACAGCCTGGTGACAGACAGACGAACCGCGGAGTCTTAGTAATAGGGTCCCGTTTTTACCCTTTGGGTACGGAACCCTAAAAACCACAAGCTATGTATAACCGACCGTGACTCCTAAATACGAGTTCTTCAGAGCAGTGCCTGTTGACTGTTGGGCAATATGCCAACCACTTGTCAATTCACTACGAAATACATTAGTATTATTGCAGTCTTCATCTTGACAGTCTCTTGTTTTTGTTTACGTGCTTTCAAGTACACTCGTGTGTATTTTAAGAGTTATTCTGAAAGGAATAAATACTTTAATGGTGTTGAATAAACATTATACAGAAACTGTCTGAAGTTTTGCCTGTGTGGTAATTTGTATAGGTACTTCAGACACTTGACCGGTTAAAACATGTTCAAAATAAAGACGGCAATTTGCAACATGAACTCGTGCAAAATATAATTCTAAACTTTGTTAAGACAAATCTTGAGCGGAAATTGAACTTTAAATTTACACTGGTCGATCATTCTTCCATACAAACGTAGTCTGGCGATTACTCCACTGTTTGACGGTGCAAGTACAAAATAAAAAATGATATCAATTTGTCTCATCATATCAATCATATCAATTTGTATCGTCTAGCCCTGTACGGAAAAAAAAAGAAAAAAATATATTTTGAAGTTATGAGCGTCGAAAGTTCCATATTTCAACACTAATTTTAACGCATCTTTGGGCGGAAATAAATACAATAAGAAGGAAAATTGCAAAACGGCCTCCATACCATACAGAGATAGATTAGTAATTCAACAATGCAAATAATTTTATTCTGAAAATATACATTTAGTCGTTTTTTCATGATATCTAGACGCCCAAAGGTTTGTTTATAAAATTTCGCGCGCTCGTTCGTACGCGAACTTGCTTCTTACTGCTCAGCGCAGCATCTATCTCTTTCGCACGTGTTGTCGGATTTTATAGCATGCATTCTAACCCCGCGCACAAAATAGTTCGTGCCGTCGACTAGGGCAACCTTAATTAAAAATAAAACAGACACTATGAGAGCCTCACAATACTGTTATATGAAAAAAAATGGTCACGTGATGGTCACAGAAGATTACCAAAAAGTCGTAAACAAGGAAAAAATCATGCTGTGCAGTCGGAGGATACATATTCGCGGGCTGGCTGACCAAAATCTGGTGTATCCTCCGCCTGCACAGCATGATTTTTTCCATGTTTACGACTTTTTAGTTTGCTTTTGAAGCAGTCGGGTTTTTTGATTTTTTGAATTAACTTTTTTTATCTATAACTTTTTAGTTAGTTTTTTTTCACATTAGATACGTTAAACATATAAGTGTTGTATATTTTTGAAATCACCTCTTAAAACCCTTTATTTTGATACCACACACGATGGGTTTGGAAGAAAAAAAAATTGGGCTCCCACAAGCCGCCATTTTTCTATTGTCCAATTTTAATGTAGCCTATGACACTCGCAGGGTTAAGACGCATCGATTGACGTATCGATCATCAAAATCGGCCAACGCGTTTGGTCTCTGGAACGCAATATAGGAACAAACATACATACATACTTACACACATACATACATAGACTGATAAACACATTACCCTCCTTCGGCAGTCGGGTAAAAAGGTAAAAAAAGAAACTAGGTCGACCATCACGTGCACATCACAAAACAAAACTGAACTCAATTGCATAACTTGAAAGAACCCATTATGCAGGTGTAGATGTAGGAACAATACTGAGCTGAGACACAAAAGAGGAAAAACAAGAACGTCCATTACTACCACTAATAGATAAAGAAAACGTGTGGTTTCTCTTAAAGGAGAAGACGCTTTAGCATCAAGGGGATGAATAGGGTAAAACCAGGATAGTTGTCTCAGGGGTATAGGGGCCCCGATTGTAATTACGGGAGAATGGATGGAAGAATTGGATGAATGCACACACCAAAAAACAAAGGGGACCTTATGCTCAGCATTAGCGCTTGTGACCACTACACTAATGAGGCAGAGGGAACATTATACCGGGATCAAAAGTAGCCTGTCTCCTATCCTATTCCAGACTATAATTTATCTTTATGCCAATCCAGGTCCTTTCAGCCGTTCTGGCGTGATTGAGTTAAAAATACAAACATTCATCCATCCATCCATATACAAACTTTCGCATTAATAATATTAGTAGAATATACCAGAGGATCTTAGATCTTTTCACTTAAACATACATATTTATAGTCAAAGCCGCTTGGATCGGTTCCATTGAGCGAGGTCGAGGGGAGAAAGTTGTGTGCTGTTATGAGAGCATACGTACAAGGCAAAGTACTGCGAGGAAATAGGATATGGAGGCAGTGATAGCGGATTGATACACAGCTTTTAAGTCTTGTAACTTGTTAGGAACATAAATTTGAAAAACGAATTTAGTTTTTTTTTTCAAAGTTTTTTTTGTATTTTTTTTCTGGAAAACCCTTTCATTTGACGCCTATGGGAGATCTTCTTTGCCTTTTAAAAAAAAAAGAAAAAGGAAAAGTTATTGGAGTTGCATTAAAAATATGTTTTTTTTATTAAAGTTAGGCTCGCGCTTGACCAATACCTCATCTGATGGTAAGTGATGATGTGGTCGACGGTGTAGCACGCTTGCCTAGAAGTTACTTATTCACTCTTGACTTAAAGACCCCTAGGGTGTAGCTATCGAGAAACATACTCCGGCAGGGCATTCCACTCCTTAGCTGTACGCGTAATGAAAGTGTTTCCAAAACGTTTAGTGCGTATGGGTGGGATGGTCTACCATGTACCGATGGCGCATCGCCGTACGTGTTGTAGTCCGATGATGAAACGGGCTTGGCGGAATTAGATCATGCAATCCCCGAAATGCAACCGATGAAAAACCGACAAGTTAAGTTCAGTTTCAAGAATTTCTTTCTTTAAAGAGCTTTAAAACGTTCATAAAATTTTATTGCTTAGTGATAAAGTTTTAATTTGGTTTTATAACAGATCAAAAGATAAATTAGATTTGTATTGATAAACGTGTTTGAACATCTTTCATTGCGATTACAACCCGTGAAACTGGTAAAGCTATTTGAAATATATATTGCAATACAATTATAGCGTTTAGTGAAAGTAATGAAGGCAGTAAAAGTAAATTGTTTGCATTTTAATTAATTGCATATAAAGTCAGTAAATATAAAATGAAACTGTCTTTAAAAAGAATATGGTGGGTACTTTCACATTTAACTACTTCACTCTAATTTACTCATAACTCGGATTTGATTTTATAAACTTTGTAATGCCTAACAAATTGGACTGCCAATGTTGACCTTAAAAGTAAATTGGCTCTTAACATGTTGGCACCGAACTAAGATTTTTGTAATGCCCTTTTCGTCTATCTAGGCGTTAAAAACTAATACTGACAGAGCCTTTTATATTTAGGGTTGCCATCTCTAAAATCTCTCAACCAGGACAAGGAGCGTGAAAAACCACGGCTTTTGGAGCTTACAACCCGGATATTTAAACAGATTTTATTTTCATAAAGTTTTTAAACTAAATGTAGTTTTTTTTTTTACAGACACAACCGATTTCCAATTAAAAACTCTACAAATTGGAAAATAATTTCAATTCCGGAAGTTGGAGTTTATGGTTTCGTTTCTAAGTTTTTTGGCACCGACTGCCAAAATCTGAAGAATTTTTTGACACGATTGAGTTATTTTTCACTTTGTAGTGTTTTTAATTGGAAGCTATTTGTATTTTTTTTTAAAGTTAAGGGATACAATTTTTATAGTAATCTTACTAATATTATAAACGCGTAAGTTTGGATGTATGTTTGTTACTCAATCACGCCAGAACGGCTTAACGGATCCTTGGGATGATAAAACACTTTTGACGCGGTCGAAGCCGCTGGCAGAAGCTACAATCAACAGACTTGCAATCTCGGGTGATTTGCCGTAATTTTTGTAGAGTTCCATTAATTATCTCCGAATTTCGACATCAGATCTTCATTAAATTTAAATGGGACCAATTCGGGATCATAACCTTCCAAACAATTTTGCACAGGACCATCTTGTATGTCACTGACTCGGCAATGAATTTGTAGATATGTTGTTGGCATGCCTTATTTAATAAATAAACAATTTTCAAAATCGGTCAACAAATGACGAA